>OU015646.1:1814166-3268333 GCA_907165235.1 Zeuzera pyrina | reverse complement strand
TTTTGGCGGGAACGGGAGAAGCGAGGTTGTAATTTTATTTAGATTTTCTAGTTTTTACATTTTTAGGAGTTTTAAAGTAAGTTTAAGTGAAACGAATGGAGGAGATCTAAATAAACATGTGTAGCTGAAGTTTTCGCGCTCTTCCAAGAAGTCCTTTTCAACTTCAGTAAAGCCTACTATCACGTGGTCCCATTTCCCACTTACACAGAACTTTAACGCACAATATACTATCAGTTTTGTACCATTATAAACCCCAAGGTATTGGAAGCCTAAATATAAAGTTAAAGACATATTTTTGTGGCACCGTGTGGGGCACCTAATGTAACATCCATAAATCATGAATTCAAAAAGGACTAAATTACTTTTTCTTGAATACGTTATCGAAAAATCGGTTAAAATCGTTATCGCTTTTCTTGCTGACGTTCAATTCACATTAGCCACTCTCGTGTAAAAAATTACTGTATCTCTATCATATAATGTCTGTCTTCCTTTTACTAAGTCCCTAATAGTCTCTAGCAAAGTTATTTACTTTACTGGAGTTAAAAAGGACTGAGAAATCGCGAAAACTTCAGCTGCACATATTTCTTCTAACTTTTCAATTCTCAGCACTTACACAGAACTTTAACGCACAATATACTATCAGTTTTGTACCATAATAACCCCCAAAACGCAAAATCCAAAAATCGAAATAAAATATCAACTTCGATGTTCCCGTTTCAGCCAAAAAGGTCAGCGGGTATCACAAAGAAGCACAGTTTAAACATACTGGCCAAGTGTAAGTCGTATTCTTGTATTGATGGATGTTCAGATGTTGCCGTTAGATCCAAAACAAAATGAATAACATTTAAATGGCTACTGTTATATTTTTTAATATTAAGCACTGCTAAAAGTAGTCCTTCATTGTACAGAATCGTGTAATAATTTCATGCAAACAATTTTTCGATGATACACTGTTGAAGAGAATATTTGCAATAATCGATTTTTTAACTTTTGACATTTATCCCTCTGTTATACAGGTGCACATAAATGAGATTTTTTACGATGTCTAAACGTTTTTTTTGCCTATTTCTTGATATTTTGGCTATACAAAAAGTATTCGACTTACGTCCAAAGATTTTTGTATAAGCCGAGGTAGACGCGTCCTATCCGTCAAATTCTGAAACGTTAAATATAAGCTAATTAACACCAGTGCGTGCGGAACGCTGATACCGTTATACATCACTCGGTATTACGGAAAATCTATATATAAATAAATATCAACTGCGACATGTATGACGGAGCATCATTCGAGAACGACCGATTTGGCTGATTTTTTTTCTTGTGTTCATAATTGCCAGAACAAGGTTTGTATGAAAGAAAATTTTTGGAGAATTCACGGAAAAAGTCAGAAATTTGGATGGCATTTTTAAAAATCTCAATAAAAAAAACCCGAGGTGATGATAAACTAAAGTACATTTGACGTTAAAAAATACCTTGTAATTGGGTTTATTTGAATAAATTGATTTGACTTTGACTTTGACTTTGAACTAGTTATTTCCAAAATTATAATAAGTCAAGTGGATCATTTTTGCAACAACTACATTCGTTTTTATAATAAGGTTCTTCAAGAAGTCACCCAATTAAAGGAAAATAAATTTAAACTCGTTATTGAATGTATTAACGTTGATTGGAAAATCATACTATGAGGTAAACGATTTCGTATGAGACAAATCTATAATCTTGACATAATCTCTGCACATGCATTTACTGGCTTTTTGAATATTGTATTTTAATATACATGGTAACTTGATATTGAAAAAACGATACCTGACTATTTTTATCGGTTCTTCTCAGTGTGCAGGTTTTAATTTCGAACCAAAGGTAGATTCGATGTTCAAAAACAATTCAATTCGATTTATACAAATAACAATTGGGTTATTTGTATAAATCGATTATTTGACTACAGGCCATTAACAATCAGGTAGACTGCACGTTCTCACCTCCGTTCTATTTAAAAAAAAATTATTTACGGAGGCACTCATCAACTTTATTCATACGTATATTTTATTACCGTACCTTCAGGTCATGTACCTATAACCAGTTCTGCAAGCGCGAGCGCTGCGACGATTATAACCCCGCTATTTTAAAACTTGTTTAAAACTACACATTCAATAGAACTAAATAATGCGAATACTGGCCAAGTATAAATCGCATTCGCTGAATTAGTACCACATCGTCAGTTACTTACCGCCAACCACAAAAAAATTATCGTCATAATGCTTTCTTTATATACAAAAAGTAAATAATATACATACATATCTTCACGCTGTATCCCTAACAGGGTAGTCAGAGAGGACAGAGCTCCAAGCGTCGCGGTCCTTACTTCTTTCGTTTCCTCAAATCTCATCATTCTTCTCACACACTTTCGCCTAGGCATGTGAGTTTTTTTGACATTTCCGTCATAAGTCAACCTTGGTCTTCCTTGGCTTCTTTTACCACCATTCTTTCTATGTGCCCAAACTATCTAAGCATTCCTTTCTTCATTTTTACAATAACACTGTACCTACTTGTATCTTGTCATACTGCGTATCTCTTCATTGCTTATTTCGTACACAAGTAATTAACGTAATGCAATTTAATAATTCTCTATCAATGTACACCTTATTACAAATCAATACTCTTTAGTCAACAAGTAAAAGTATAATATTACACTGTAAGAATAAAAACACTAAAACGTTCAATTTCGCCAGCCCTATCGCTAAAGCAACCCTTTAAAGCGATTCAAGTAAAGTGAGCACCTGCTTTCTAATTGATCGCGATTTTTTTTAATTCAAAAATTAAAACCATATTTTAACTTTTGAAATTCACATTATTTTTAGTTTATTTCGTTTAGTTTATTTAATTGTTTTCAAATCAGCTGTCTTAATCTTAGAAAAAATCGACTAACAGACAGATAGACTTTAAAATGACTCATCATAGGTGCTCTGCTTTTACAGTTTTGGAACAGAATAAAAAATCACGCGCAGACTGGTTTGTCACGGCGTCAAATCAAACAGTTGGCAATATTTTAGCTTCCATACTTTCTTATTTAGTCGGGTTATGAGAATGGCTCCCTTACCTGATTTATGAAGGTCTCTTGGACTTTGAACTTGACACGTGCAAAAATAAATATTCTTATAATTTGATATTGAATAAAAGCGAGCCGCGGTTGGGTTAGGCGCCAGCAGGGTTATCACGTAAAGGACGATAGCTGTGCCGCAGTCGCGCGTCGATTGTTTTAAATTGGTAATTACGGTACCGTACTGTAAAATGACATTTTGTAGCATAAAAAGGATCGCTAGCAGTAGTATTAGTTCGTTGAATCATATCGCGATTGATCGCGTAATGTTTTTTCTAAATTGACTTGGAGTTTGTGATACTGGAAGCTCCCCCAATTCGTTGTATCGTACCTATTGTACGAGACTAGAGCTTGTTTTATTCTGCTTCCCCGGACTTATATTTCGTCAGTCTTTGTTTGTAATTTAGTTTCCTCAATCTTACATACATTTCCTCTAGGTTCCTTCTACCTTTCATTCTTTCCATTCATTCATATTCTACTTTTTTCCTTATTACCAAACATTCGATTCTTATTTTTATTACATCTTGTTTTTAATCTGGCCGATTAAGTCATTCTTTTCGCTATAAGATTAGTGTTTAGTTTGGGGTCACACAATTTGCGTAATTGCCTGGAATTGCATTAGAAATTAAAATAATTCTAATGCGTCGCCTTAAGTCTTCGTTCACGCTATATAGCGCGGTAAAGACAGAACAAGGAATATCATAATCATGCTCCTATATTGTCCAAAACTTTGCTCTGTAGTATACAGAAGTTACAGTATTTGAGTTTTAAAATATCAGTTGCTATAACTTTGATATTTAGTGAGAACTACTAATTCTTACACCAAATAGTTTTGAATACATGCCTGTTATTGTTAAGTGATGCATAGTTATGTCATTACGAACTGACGAATGGGGTCATGAATAAATCGAACTACTCACTCGCATTTATAAGGCTTCTAGATCTGTATTAATGTCTTTCCTATCGTTCTAGTTACTAATATATAATTTAATAATGACAAGAGAAAATAATATAAATGAACTGTGTACGAAAAATTGGCACAACAGGAATAACATTTGAAATATTTATTAAAAAGCAATAGGTTGTACATTAAGAGTTGTAAATGTGACGTCACAAAACGTGTGATACAAAGGGATGGGGTGAATAACTTTCCTATGACGTCATTATTAACTTCTTTTATTTTGAAATAGAATGCGATATTTCATTTTACAGTTCTGATGTTGCGTTGTCTCCACTTGTCAATTTGGAACGACTCGATAATTTTTTTATTATTCTGTATTTAAGTGTACTGAAATTACTAATATTTCTAATACCTACATAACAATACGTATTTTTCGAGAACAATCTACAGTCAGTATGAATATTATGCATATAATACTAGTATGGTAACTAGAACTTTTGTTTTTAAATTAATTTTGAAACGGACTGGTCATCCATATTCCCATGCTAATATTATATGTAAATGCATAAGCGTCTTTGTTTGTCTGCTGATTCTGTTACATTTTCACGGGTAAGTCACTGCACCGATTTTAATGTTTGTGTATAGAATTCATGGATTTCACGTCTACAATGTTGCCGGCATCAGCCAATTTTTGAGGTTGGTCCCGACATTTTGTGATTTCTGCAGGCATATGCATTTGTCCACAATACATATATTACAGACATAAGTTGGACTGTTTGGCGGGAACGGGAGGAGTGAGGTTGTCATTTTATTTAGATATTTTATTTTTTACATTTTTGGGAGATTTAAAGTACGAAAGTGAAAGTATATTGTGTTTTAAAGTTCTGTATAAATGAAAAGAATGGAGTAAGTCTAAATAAACATGTGTAGCTGAGATTCTCGCGCTCTTCCAAGAAGTCCTTTATAATTTCAGTAAAGCCTACTATCACTTTACTGGAGGAGTTTTATGATAAGAAAAAACTAATTTACTTGTGATTCTACTTATTAATATGTGACAAATGCGCTAAACTGTGCGTCATGCCATAAAGAAAGAAAAAAAAAATCAAACAAGTTTTTGAATACATATGAAACCAAACTTTAAATATTAGAAACACACTTGGTTGGTTTATGTTATCAGAACTTGACGTTATTATCTAATATACAAAATCAATGTTTGTTAGTTTCTTTGTTCGTATTTTGTGCCCTGCCATACCGTTCAACCGATTGCGATAAAATTTGGCATGGAGATAGATTAAACCCCGGGAAAGGACATAGACCATTTTAAAAATAAAAAAACGCGGACGAAGTCGCGGACATCAGCAATAAAATAATACAGAATAGAATACAAAATAATGGCGTTTCTACAGTGGATACTATTCTTATTTCAAACACGTAGTACATACTTATCATTCTGCCGATTCCCATTCAGGATGTACAAAGCATCAGACAACAAAATGATAACTTACGTTATTCTTAACATTAAGTGTTTGGGTTTACAAATAGCAAAACGGAACCACATAGTGTCAAGTCGTTAGCTCATCGCCATAAATAAGTTCCATAAAATATTCCCTATCTTGGGTTGCCACCCGTACTTTATAATAAAGTTATGTTATTTTAGACAACTTACTTAAACTTTCGAGAACAATACAGTACGTCAAAGCACTTTATTCTACTTACTTTGACTTTTCAAAGTTTTATTTTATTGTGTACTAAAAGTAACTTTTTGCCTGTAATGGTAAGGATCGCATCGATGAAGAAATGCAAATCCTAAAACCTAAAACGAACGAAATCCTAAAACGTCGAGGACAATCGATATCCCAATTTTCTCCAATACATTTTTCAAAGATTTGGTACATTTATACAAAATTAAGCCATTTCTGCTATCCATTTCCACTACTCAACATTTTACAGAAAGAGTTTCTCTATTGAATGCTGTGATCACAAATAAAGAACTAGATGCACAATCTCCTGTAAAATCTAAACAAATTATTGTCCGAATTGACGTATATCTTTTTAATACCGTATAGTATTATCGGCAACATTGTGTTAACCAAAAGTAGACCTTACTGCCAAATCATAAGGTTATAAAAGCTTGTAAACGATTCTTCCATGACATTTTAAGGATGATTGTTCGAAAAATATGTAAAATGCAATCTTACGTCTCGCGCGTAAAGTATAATTCACATAATCTGTGACTCACTCAATGTGCACTCAAATACTTATTTGAGCGCACATTTGGTTTAGACATTTTTGGAGCGTTGATTGTGTATCTAGTTTTTTATTTGTAATCGAAGGATGAATGCTAGGTAGCGGGATGAAAAAACGAAGCATAAACTGAATAAAAAATTAATTATTTAAATGTATATCTTACCTTACACTTACAATGTAAAGATGTTAAGGTGTTTACCAATACAAAGTATTCGTTAGATGTTACTAAATGAAAGCAGCAACAAAACACATATTTATGGAAAAGAATTACAAGTCAAATAAAGTAACATTTTAAATTTCACATATCGTACTTTATTTTTATATCTTAGAAAACTAAATATATTTTATTCGCTCAAAAAAAATTGGCAACCCTCATCCTATCCCTTGGCCGACTGTTACGGCCTGTGCGGGAGATAAGCGGTTACCATAGTCTATATTTAAATATGTGATCATCTCTGGTTCGACATGATTTATGTTAGAATAGTCGAACTTTTTGGCGGGAACGGGAGAAGTGAGGTTGTCATTTTATTTAGAATTTCTATTTTTTACATTTTTAGAAGTTTTAAAGTACAACAGTGATAGCATATTGTGTTTTAAATTTATGTGTAAGTGAAAAGAATGGAGATCTAAATAAACATGTGTAGCTGAAGTTTTCGCGCTGTTCCAAGAAGTCCTTTGCAACTCCAGTAAAGCCTGCTATCACTTTACTGGAGGAGTGTTAGGGACGATCAGTGTTTCTCCAGAAGTTACGTCATTAGGCTGATGGTCTTGTTACCAATGCCTTAAGAAATATGAATAAATAAATACCGATAGTCTGCCTGTCACGTTGAAGGACTGAATTTCAACTGAATAGATGAATAGACCGGACAGACGTGGGCCATTCTGATCTATTTCGTAGACTTCCTACTTCCCTGTTATGCCTTTCGAAAAAATTTACTATATAATTAAAAAAGTGTGACCAGTGTTATAAGTAGAGGCTAGCCGCATGGACGCTTACTAGGGGTGCAGATTGGTGTGACCAATAATATTAAGAAAATTTTGCAGCACTAATAATTTTTTGCAGACAGGAAAATTATTTACGTGATGTCTTGTATGATTTTTTACCTCTTTTATTATTAACTGGTAACCATACTAATAAAAAAGATAGCGAACACACATGACGTCACGTGTCTTCAAAAAATTATTAGTACTGCAAAATCCAGTATGGTTCTAAGATTTATGGGGTATACACAAAGCTAATAAATAAAAAACCGACTTAAAAGCTCTTCTTAAATAAAAAACCGACTTCAAAGACCAGCCAAGCGCGAGTCATTATCACTCTATTACGGTTGTACAGTCATTGTTGTCGTGAAAAATGTTTGGCTTTCTGTTTGAGCCCTTAAAACTAACTGAAGAATGTTGAACTCATATTTCGAATGAGTTCGGGCTACTATTCGCTATAACTGTTTCAAATTTCAGCTGTTTAGGTACGTTAGTGTCTGACAATGAGAAAAACACTAGCGTTCTTCTTTACTTGCATCTAAATAGGTAATAACTGTCAAAAAGCATAATATCTAAGTATTTTTATAAGTACCTACTTAGATAGTCCACTGTCTGTCTTATAAGTACTTGTCTGTTTTATAAGTACTTTAATAGTCCACTGCGATAGCTTTACAGAACCTGACCGACCGACCGAAAAGTAATACATATCTTGTATGGCTTACCGATATACCTGCGCAGTAGACACAATTTTACAGGGACGGGAATGACATCAATGAACGTTAAAATCTATGCCGTCATTGGCAGAAAGTGAATGCACTGCGATAATTTTTCATAATTATAACAATAACAATGATCGATACTGTACAGCTTTTTCACTGAAATTGTTGTATTTTTATTACGGTGTAGGACCTACAACCTTTGTTTTCACTTTTATCTAGCTTATGACCGCCCGAGCAAGACTGCGACTCCCCAGGGGTCGCGGCTTTAGCGCATCGCGTTGCCCAATAGCTTAGCTAATGGATTTTAATGAATGAGGTGTCCTTAGATTCGACCCAATTGTGAGAGATTTAAAGGATATATTTTTTAGCTGACACCCAAGAAAAAGGATTATTGAGTATTATTAATTGTATCCATGTATTTTTTACATGTATTTATACTCTTCAAAGTGAGTGGTAGTCTAAGCCTAGGAAGGCCGACGCTGACCTATGGAGATCAACTAGCTAGTGTTAGCTGACGGAAATGTCAGAAGCACTATGCGTGAGGAGTATGATGAGATTCGGAGAGGTGAAAGAGGTATGTAAGGACCGCGACGCTTGGTGCGCCGACCCCTCTGACTAGCCCGTTAGGGCTACAGCGTGAATATATATATGTATAATCCAACAAATTATTAGATTATTATTATTAAGGAAAAATACATAATATTGATAATAAAACTGATCAAAACAAAATCTAGAGACTACAACTACTATAATACAATATTGATGTAAAAAAGAAATAGGTTATTTCCTGTTTTTGGTATAATTTGTTAATATTTAATAGGTATATAGTTGCCGGCAGCCGTCCTACGACACAATACTCCTTAATGGCATAAATCATAAGAATAGTCGCAAAAAATTAAGTTAGAAACGAATAGTCATATCTTTTTCATCTAGACATTGACAGTATAGAGATGGGTCGGGTCATTCAACGTTTTTAGCAACGAACGCAACCGTTATTTTGAAACTTTCACTAATTGAAAAAGAGGTTATTTTTAAAGTATTTTATGTCAACAAACTAGTAACGCGTTTCTTTCCACTGTTTCCTAAGGTGTGTTTCCTACAGTATCTCTGAAAAACGATTACTTATAAAATCAAATTTGAAACAGATGAAATCGTAAGTATCAACTAGTGATTTTATCTACTTTATTGGTTACGTCATATGTGTGTATAAATATTATACCGTTTCTAACGTTCTAAGTTAGTCTAGGATAATAAATAGGCACAGAAATTCGCCAGTATTTCCGCGTATAGGAATTTAAGTAGGCGATGGTTCTAGCAATTTTTTTTTCGAATTCATCTGATGGTAAATGAATCAAGTGACCTGTGGACATTCACGAAATCAATGCTGAGGAAGCCCTTTATATTGTCAATGCGTCGGCAACCCTGAGGACTAAGACGTTGTTGTATCTTGTGCCAGAAATTTAACATGGTGGTAGCGAGACGGATAGACCCCGCACAAGGCCTAAATATCAATGATTTTAATTGAATAGATACTGTATTTAGAAATACCTAAATGTTGAATTGTTGATTCGACGAATTCATCTAATTACTAAATATGGTAGTTAAGACAGGATATTCGAAATATCATATACCTACTTTTTGGCTATAAAAAGTTGCTTTGATGATAAAAACTCGGAAAAAACATGTAAATACTATCGAATAGAATTTAGAAAAACACTATATTTAATCTAAATAAATTAAGATCAATTGCCACATGTATGACGGAGCATCACTTAATTGACAATGGCTCGGTTGATTTGGCTGATTCCTTTTTTGTTCTGTTCGCAATTGTCAGGACAAGGTTTGTATGGGAGAAAATTTTTGAATAATCCTCGAAAAGGTCGGACATTTGGTATGTTGCAAACATTGAACCTCCCACTGGGACGAAACCCCGCTTAGTCGCTAGTTAGAAATAAAATATATTACAATTTAATAGCCAAAAATTCTTGAAAGCCAAAGTTTCTTTTCAGTAGCTCTACACGATAATGTAGCTTTCTACAGGTGAAAGAATTTTTGAAATCGGTTGAGTAGTTTTAGATTTTATCCATTACATACAAACAAAGCTTACCTCTATATAATATTAGTATAGATATAAAAATAGCGCAGTTCGCGATATGCGTTTGGCCTCAAATATAGCCAACGTTTAGGAGGGGCTGTCACCTGTACCTGAATGATTCGATACATGCCATTTAGTTTTTTCTTTTTGTTGTACATTATCATAGAGCACTTAATCTATAGAGATGAAATATCGGACCATTTTATTCATCACTGCTCAGTTTATTTACACTAACAAGTATCAACTCTCGCTCGTATTAAGCAGTACATAACCAAAACTGGACATATATTTAAATATTTATGTAATGGCTATTGCTCTATTCGGTGTTATGGCAAAAACAGCAAAAAATCAAATTATAAAACAGAACGCCAGTAACTGCAACAGTGTTAACCATAGACGTAATTTGTTTTCATATAAAATAAATGACATTGCTGCTCTATAGGTTGAGTGCTCCATGTACTTTACGTAGTTATCTACCGCCCTAGCTCGCTATCTTCCTAGTAAATAGAGACATCTAGAAGATATAAGTATCACTTGACACTACTAAGAAGACATTGACTAGATTCAAAGTTGATATTAAACACAGACTTCGTATAAGGAAGAAAACACTAAAGGGAACTTAATGTGAGTCAATTTATTATGATTCAGAGAAGGAAACCGCTGTATATCAATCTAAAGGGGATTTCCTATCTTTTAGGTAATATTGTATATTGTCTTTCATACTTCACTGTAACTACGTCAATGGAATTTTAAACGACATCAAAAAGGAGGAATTGTTTTTCCTCCGTACATAATAGGTATGCATAGAGTTTATAACTCTAAACACCCTGTCCCGTAGATGTGTGAGTGTTGTTTTCTAACGTAATGGTGGACGATCAGCTTATCTGATAATAAATGTGGGTCCATATGTACAGATTGAGTAGTCAGCTTATCTGATTCTTCTAAAATTTTATGTTCTTTTTTATTTGCATTTAATTATGTATTAACTGTCATAAAGAAGGTTAATATCTAAATACTTACAATTTACAGGGGAATTATAGGGGGCCTAGACAAGTGGCTCGAATGCCGTAAACGTTAGTAGAATAGAATTACAAATACCGCGCGATTTAGAGTAACGAATTTGACATTGTTTGTCAAACGTTATTAACTTTCTTATATATCAAACGAAACGTGAAATCTTGTGAAAACCGCCATATAAAACGTACCCAAAGGGCACTGTTGACGTGCAATAACGCCAGCGAAACGTTTGCCACTTGTCTAGACGCTCAGATATAAGCTTTAAACATTTCTAAGAAACGCTTCGCTGTGAAGTTAAACACTATTAAAGGATTTTAAGGCGCTTCTCCTAGTCAAAGACTGTTTTTTTACAGTACATAAAATACATATAAAATCTGTATTCAAAAGAAATGAATTATTAAAAAAAAAAAATTAATTAGTAAAATAAGCAGTAATTACATTTACTTGTGACTACACCACCTTATATATTATATAATTATATGATATTAAACTTCACCATTTCACTTTTTCAAAAGACCCTTTTTTCATTAGGAAAATCAATAACTATTAAATTACATAAAGAAACTAACGAATGCTAGAATAAAATGTTCTACACACTGCGCGTTAACCTGTTTACCTGAGGGAGCGCCTTACAAACGTTTCATTTGGTAGAATGTGATTACAATATAAGTATAAATAAATAAACTATATATCATAAGATATGAGACTGGATTTCAGATAATTAACCACAATCAACACCAGAGTCGATACAATATGGAAAAATAAAGTAAATAACTTTAAGGAAAACAATGTTGTTATTGTGAATGACGCGTTATTACTTATTACGCAAAACCCTTACAATGAACCGGTACTAAAGGCGTCTAATATGTATGATAATGAATTTTTAGTATACCGTACGAAGATTGAAAAACAGGACACTTACAATGGAATCACTTTAGTGTTTGTCAAATCTGTATTCTGCAGGAACCTCGTGCGGGGTCTGCCCCGATCCCGACGGCTATATCCCCATCCTACTCACTAATCCAGCCGCCAAATAGCAAAACCCCTTGCACTGTTGTGTTCCGTACGCTTATTACCTAAAGCAATCAGCATGCGACAGCCAGATATATCTGCTGTCAAAACAAGAATTTGTATAATGTATATATAGTGATATGACATAGTGACGCTATATCTACTGCAAAAAGTGCATTTTACGGTCATGGTACAATAGACACGTAATCGTCATACATGATACCAATTTTTTATTACAATTAGTCACCGGTCGCACAGTGATAGCGTCGCTGTCGCTGTCTGCAAATTTTTAAATAACAACTCCGCCGGTGTGGAGGTAGGGTTGCCACCCGCGAGGTTATTACCTGATGGTTTAATGAAACGAGTGTTAAGCGATTTTTGCGTTCTACGGAACAGATCGTATTGATAGATGAAAATAATAAATACAGAAACTAAAACCCGACTACTGAAAAATCCACCTACCTACAGCATAAAATAAAGAAAGGGTAAACTAGCATATGCCTACGGCTATCCTCTGAACATCACTATGAACATATATTAAATACATTAAAATTTATTACGTGGAAATTGTTTATTTAACAAGCTATAACATTGAATAGTTTGTAAGTAACCATGTCAGATGAGAATATTTTCTTGTTTCATACTTTTTAGAGCGTGATTTTTCAGTAGTCGGGTTTTAGTTTTTGAACTTACTTTTTATTTAAATTATTTTGGGGCTATAATTTCTTGATAAAGTATTTGCAGAGCCGCTTTACATTTTTTTGTTCAGGTTTTTGAAAATTATAAAGTAGAATAAAATAATCATAACCCTCCTTTTGGCTTCGCCATCGTTGGGTCAATTTTTTTAAAATAGAATGAAAAAATTAAAACAAATACAATATGTTATTCTTATAAGCCTAATATATAAAAACATTTTTTAGTTCATGATTTTATGTCCTCTAAAGAGCGCCATATATAATTTAATGTAACGTCACATAGCCTATAACCAGCGGACAACCAAGACGCTTCCAACGATACCTCATTTGTCAAATTATGATAAGCAGTTTAGAAATTATACGGGAACAGATGAACATACATACATACCCACATGCATACCGGTCAAAATCATAACCTTCTTTTTTGCTTCGCCATAGTCGGGTAATAATGTGGACTGATTTGAATGCACCTAAAACTTCAGTGGCAAAACATTTTCCAAAGTAACAACAAAAAACACTGTAACGACCTGGTGATGCTAAGTGCTAAATTGCATTTTTGTAGAATATAAAGCAGTTTGAACGCGCAGCTCGCCAGTCGCTTACATACCATCGCCCTGCCGTGCCACTTTGTACTTATTAAATTGTGTAAGAAGAAATATAAACTTTGACACCGACATGTAATTTATTTCTTTGGATTTATACCGAATGGAAAAAATGAACACGAAGAAAATACCTAAATTTGTGACTCCGACGAAAGGAAACCTCAACATTGGTGACTCCGAACATGGACTCAGTGATTATAATACTTCTAAATTCACTTCGTAAGCGACTCATTTTATGGATGTATCTGCATGGCGCACATAAATGAGGTCGAGTGGCAAAATATGTGGAAAATAACAACCGCATTAATAGTTTCTCAACCTACGGCATGCTAAGGTACGCCTATATTAGCTCATGAATCAGAGCCAAGTCGGGCGGTACCCAAAGGAAGAGTCAGTGTCCAAATGGCATCTGCAGTCTGTAGGAGGGTACATCTTGGGCCAGTAGAGTATATAAAGAATGGGCAGACCCTGTGGCGACTATCGTACATTTAATGGATCATGAACACCGACAGGTACCCGATTCCCGCGGCCGCAAGATCTTACCTATATGGATTGGCAGACAAGAAGAGAAAATGAACTGGAACACTTTCTATGGTGCATTTTTGAGAAACACTAGTTCCATAAACTTACAGGAAATGTAATAGCAGGCGATATCAGATAAGAATGCTGACAAATAAAATTTGACGACATTGCGAAATAGCTAGACGCACAAGGCGTGTGCACAATACGAATAATATTGTAAACATGTTACGGCGTTTTATGTTGTTGACGTTTAAAATGTTATTGTACACATACAGTTATTAAAAATTTTTTGTGAAAAATTTTTGGAAATAGGGGGGTGTAATGTAACGACCTGGTGATGCTAAGTGCTAAATTGCATTTTTGTAGAATATAAAGCAATTTGAACGCGCAGCTCGCCAGTCGCTTACATACCATCGCCCTGCCATGCCACTTTGTACTTATTAAATTGTGTAAGAAATATAAACTTTGACACCGACGTAATTAATTTCTTTGGATTTATACCGAATGAAGAAAATGAACACGAAGAAAATACCTAAAAACACATACAGGAAAAACGTAGCAAGTCCAAATACATTGTTTTACATACATACATACATCTTCACGCTGTATCCCTAACGGGGTAGTCAAACAGGACAGAGCGCCAGGAGTCGCGGTCCTTACATACCTCTTTCGCTTCCTCAAATCTCACCATTCTCCTCACACATTTTCGCCTACTTTATTTTCACACATATTTTATTTTACAAGCTTTTTGTTAATTAGTTGTTATCTTACATAAATATTTATTTGCTCAAGAAAAAAGGTGGCAACCCTATGTGGAGAGTGAGACGGTAAAATTTTTAGCATAAGAGGCACATTTTTTCTGTGTTTATAGCTGCAGTAGAAATGTCGATTTTTAATCACATAATTCTAAATAAAATATCTATATATATCTGATTTATTAACAAAAATTACATACATATGTTAATATTTACAAACTTAAAACTACACATTATCTTAAATAATAAACTTCCTCAAAGTTGCAAATATCTATTCAATTCAAATCATTGATATTTAAGCTTCGAGCGGGGTCATCCGTCTCGCTACCGCCATGTGAAACTGGCACAAGAGGTATGACATTTTAGTCCTTAGGGTTGCCAACACATTTGCAATCTGAAGTATATCTTTAACTCTGATAGTCTGATCCACTTGCCATCAAATCGAGTGTTTGCTCGTGTCTTTTCCACTATACATGTATAAAAAAAAATATTACGAAATTAGCGAATTTTAAATTTCTTTAATCAGTAGTGCGATTCTCTAACGCAAATTAGTCAAATTCACGTCTGAATCCGCGGTGAGATTGTCAACTGTGATTTGGTATTCTCTAAAGTCGACAGAGATACTAGCGCCGCCTCGATGAGTGGCGGCGGTGAGTTGTACTATCGTAAATGAATTTTATGAAGTTTCGCAAAATGTAACAATCCAATCTAAATAAACGAGTTTTATTTAACGTAATTATCTCAGAAGTTAAAATACTCTGACGAAATATCGACTGATATGTTTACTCTTAAAGCAATCCCCGACAAACTCGCATCTAAGATCACTTCACTTCGCTCCTAGAATGTTTGGTTTAGAGAATTCCATTTGAAGGTCAAGTGAGTTCGAATGCGAAGTGGGGTGAATTGTCGAGCGAGTCTTGCTTTGGATGATTCGAGTTTTTCCAGAATTGCACGGCAGCGACCCGAAAGCGTTCAGTCCACAGATTTACCACTAAAGATATCGCCTTTCATACGTCACTAATTGTTACACTGAAAGAAATATATGGCGTAAGTCTATAAAAAAGAGACGGGAATAAACATATTTCGTCTCTATCGATATACTTAATGTCATAAGACCGTTACACTGTTGCATTTGACAGACATATGACCCAAAACAAATCTAACTCTACTTTTAAGTTTTTTAATTATTTTTGAACTTTATGAGTGAAGAATTAATATATAAATTCTTGTAAATATATGTGAAATAGAGACTCTTTTGGGTGTCATGCTAGAATGCAGTATTTTGGACTGAAAAAGCCGGTTTGGCACACAGGTCGTCAAAGGGAGGAAGATTGTAGTGGCCACATCAACCCAATATCTATTAGTAGTTAATCTGTGGTTCAGACAAACTTTATTCTGCGGTCCTTAATAACTGACTACCTATAGAATATTATTTACAATAACAATACTCGACAATAAAATTATACAGATTGTGTGACCCTATAAGCAATAAACTTGTACAATGGTTTCACAATGAACTGGCGGAGCACCGAGTAACATTCAGACTACATGGCAATAGTTATTTCATTAATTGATCTTACTGAGGATCAAACCTGGGGCCCCGGTTTGGAAAGCAGTTGCACTACCATCGTGTCTACCAACGCGCCAACGGACCAGTCTTTGTGCAAGTACGACTTGTATTATATTTGGTATTAGTTTTTACATAAAAGGAAGCTCTACCATTGAAGAAAGCTCTACTCTAAATCAGTGTTTCTAATCGAGATAAAAAGTATATTTGCGAAAATGATATTTTAATGCGTCTTTTGAGACTGCGTGCTGTTTACCCGCGTTGCGGAATCCCTGGGTCAGTCCTATCGGAGCCAAATGCGTTTAATTATTAAAAGTGCTGACTGAAAATACCTACTTTCAAGTATATGTTCGAAACTGGAGTTAAGTAACGCAAAGCAATCTTTCGAATTTTAGGAAAAGAAATCAGAAATTTTGAAAATGACAAAATGAAAGATTTACGGACGAATTCGTGTGCTTTCAGGGACCACTAGTGGTCCACAGACCATAGTTAAGAACCATTAAAAAATTAAGGAAACCCTCTGCTTGCGAATAGAACACATGCTTCAACTAATAGTTTTAAAAAGAAAATAGGCCAAAGTCACAACACAAACATAACAAAATTTATTTACAATTAACAATCAAGTTTATAATAACTAATTTCCGCTAATACATGAAGTAAACGTGATTCATAATATAACTAGTTATTGAATACCGACTCATATAATAAAATTGTGTTAGGTAAATGCCACAAAGTAACGTATGCGGAAACTAGTCTGAGCGACAATCCGAAAAAACCCGAAACATCAAAAACTTCGCAGAACACGAACAGCGAATGAATGTTACGTCACATTTCTGTGAACTGGTTTCTGTTAACTGGAGTTTTGGCGGGAAATTAACATATTTAATTATAAACTGTTATTAAAACAATAACAGTTTTTCAATTGTAAATAACTGCTTATCTACATTGTGTTATTATTTACATTAAATTTAATACTTTTACCTTAAAAACGTCAGGATGATAAAAATAAAAAGTTTTAATTGCAAAGTCGTGTCTTCATTTGTCTATATCTATACATATATGTATTTATAGAAAAGAAGATACCACGACTTATTATTACTTCAATGTGATATTTAAATAGAAAGTTTAAATTTTTAGTCATCTTTGGGTATCAAATGGAGACTTCACGATAATTACAAATTGAAACTATGCTGTATAATAAGTTACTATCGGATTGCTTTTACTTACTTTTTTAATAATCTTCGAAAATTATCAGGATATAATTGTGGTTCTTTTTTCATAGAAAAAGGCGCTACGAGAAACAATTAATAGGGCAAAAGTTTTTTCGTGGATGAATATCTCACGTTACGTGGTTTCAACAAATTGCGGGAGTTATCGCGAAATCTTAGACAATTATACAGACAATTATTATAGACAAATATAGACAATATAATTATTATAAGTAATTACTCAGCTATTTTATTTTGACGACCTTGATGGCGTAATGGCGTAGGTGTTGATTCTAAGCGCGGAAGGTTCCGGGTTTGGTTCCCGGTCGGCTCCAATTTAGGAAACGAACTTTTCTAGATTATTTCGGGTCTGGGTGTACTGGGAGACATCTCTAGTAGTAGTCGTCTGGTTCTCATACCACAGGGAACGCCCTAGTTTGAGGCCAGATTATTGATGTGTATTGTCTGGCACATTAATTTATTATTTATTTATTTATTTAGCGACGTCCTATCGGTTGTTTCATTGAGCACGTTTTTATTTTTTTACTATATCCGGTATTTTTTATTATATCCGGTTTCTCTTTAGACTGTGCGCATCCTATATACACAGAGACAGAATATGCAGAAAAGATGGCCGACTCATGCGTAACGGAATTCTCAGCCGAATCGTGTCGTTGGGTTTGAGATGCAGAAAGCATCTCGTTTAGTTATACATTTTATATAATAATGAAAAACGACGCCTACTGATAAGATTTGTACGTTTGTTAAATTTACTTTCTTGTAATTGTGTTGAAAAATGATCTCTGATGGATTCGAATAACTATAATTTTGGACGTCCAAGCAAAAAGGGTCCAGTAATGCGATTCTCTAACGCAAATTAGTCAAATTCACTTCTAAATCCGCGGTGAGATTGTCAACTGTGATTTGGTATTCTCTAAAGTCGACAGAGATACTAGCGCTGCCTCGATAAGTCGCGGCGGTGAGTTGTACTATCGTAAATGAATTTTATGAAGTTTCTCTAAATATAACAATCCAGCAATCTAAATAAACGAGTTTTATTTAACGTAATTATCTCAGAAGAAGTTAAAATACTCTAAGACGAAATATCGACTGAGATGTTTACTCTTAAAGCAATCCCCGACAAACTCGCATCTAAGATCACTTCACTTCGCTCCTAGAATGTTTGGTTTAGAGAATTCCATTTGAAGGTCAAGTGAGTTCGAATGCGAAGTGGGGTGAATTGTCGAGCGAGTCTTTCTTTGGGTGATTCGAGTTTTTACAGAATTGCATGGCTGGTCTTAAACCAGGCAAATGCAAACTGATGTTACGTTACGACTCTCGTCATCGTGATGGCAGTAATTTTGCCTATTTATACTTATTCCTTTCATAAAAAGCGTTAGCGTTATTATTTTGCTGTTCTGTATTTTCGATCTCATGATTTTCTGAAACACATACTCTTTCAGTGCTTTCCGTATCATAATCACTGAGTTCAGCCGTTGAGACAGACGTTGCTCAAATCTGATAAAATTTTGTGAATTACATCCCAGTTTTTGCCTTCGAGTCATTTAAGTGGCGTTTTATCTTCTCGAGATTCAACTCTTTGTCCACATAGCAATACAACTTAAAAAACTATAAATAAATAAAAACATTGTATAAAAAAAACTCACGTAACTGCATTTGTAGAGGACCTACGTCCCGCAGAGAAATTTATCTCATAATCTATTAACGTCAGAACGGCGTAAATCCTTGTACTGCGAGCTTTCGCTTGGCACTGATAATACATAAGACCACGACCGCGTCGCGCTCAAAATGTTAGTCCCCCGCGAGTGGTGTTAAGGGTTAACTCAATCGCCAAAAACTGAGTAACAAATTTGTTCCTCACAGGCGTCATGTCCTATAGATCCGCTGATGGACTGCTGATGTGCCAATGAGAAAATTTCCAACAGGTACCTATATAAAAATGGTATTATATCGGGAATATTCCCAGGAATTTACTTTCTAATTTTTTCGATTTTGGCAATTTTGTCGGCTCAAACATATATAAGGGTGGCGTTCAGTAGCGGATTTACGGGGGGGTGGCTAAGGGGTTACGGCTTAGGGTCCCGGTCCTCATTGGGTTCAAGCACCTCCCAAACCAAAATCCTGGATCCGCCAATGGTGGCGTTTAGTGGGTCTGGACATCCTCTTTAACCTACGCTTATATTCACGATTACACACGATATAGACACGATTGGACGATAAGTTTACGTAATTTCTAATTGATTCATGTTATTTGCCTTTACACTTTAGAACTCTGCCTTTTCATGACGTGACGCTATTTGATCTTAGTCAGCCTTAGTCTTCATTGGCTTTTGTTACCACTTATTTTTTTCTGTAGTCTTTCATCACTCATTCTACCACCAAAACCATGCTCGAACCATCTAAGCACTTAAATGTTATATAAAACATATCAGAATACCTTTGTGCATTTTTGGATTCCACCCAAAAATATGTGAGTTATACCTAGTTTGTCAGGGAATACACATCTCTAATTTGAAGCCGGACTTTCGGTGCAAGCAATACTAGCATATACACCAATGGGTTATTTTTACAGTTCAAACAGAGATTGCTTATTTCTTGATCCGGCAGTGCGATTTCATTGTTGATATAGCCACTTCGTGGCCGTCTATTTTCAAATCCTTTGTGAACATAAACGATAATTTATTTCAGATATTAGATCTATATCTGAATAATAATTACTACCGTAATTGTCAACTTCAATTCTATTGATTGTCGTTTTATAAATCGATTAAACGATCAGGAAATCTTTGTAGGACAGAATGTTTCTTTAATGAACATATACGAAGATTCCGGGTATGATTCCTAGACAAAGCAATTTAGAATACGTATAAACATAAGTTGGCTTGGGGTCATAGAATTTAAAAGAAATACGATTGTAAACCTGAATTCCTAAAATGATTCAGTCGTTCTCAAGGTTTCTGTGAATCAAACAATAAAAAAAATCTAGACTTAAAAAAAATAAATAACAACCAGTTCTTTAAAAATAAAACCGCAGTGAAATGTTTCCTCGTTTTTTGTTAGAGGCAACCGCCTAAAGAGTTCAAGAAAGGTGGTTTGGTACAAGTTACAAAATACAGACAAGATAAACGAATAAATAAAAAGATTTATTTTTTAAATGAAAATCAAAGGATTCGTACTAAGAAAATTAAAAATAATTGATTTATTAAACTATTATACACTATTACCTAATCCTGTCGTTGAAATAAATACGATGACAGGATTATACTGTCTCAAAGCTGTCTAGAACATAGATAATATTACGTTTATATGACCAGTAGTCTTTCTCGCTTTAACGACCTATCTTTGTCAAACCGGCATTTGCAGCTTAAAATACTGAATTCAACCTTGTCTACTGTCTAAGCTCTATCTCATATATTTATAAAAAAATAAATTCTTTTTTTTTCGCTTGTAAAGTTCAAAAATAATTTAAAAACTTAAAAGTACTAACAAACAAAGATTTGTTTTATGTCATAGGACTGTCAAACGCGATTGCATAAATTTTAAAACATTAAAAATACTAATAGAAACGAAATATGTGTATTCCCATCGCTTTCTATTACAGGGTTACGCATAAACTTAGTGTATACTGGCGTATAGACGAACATAGAGCTCGTTGACGCGTGACGATTTTTAATTTGTCAATATCACCTATGAAATAAATGATTCCCTTGATTATTGCGTTATGTAATATCACTATCACACACAGAACACGAATACAGTACTTCTTGAAATAAAACAGGAATAACACAAAATGATAAAATAATCCAACAGCGTCATCCACCGCGTGACAACTTGTGATGACTTATCGTTCAAAACGGATTACAATAGCGTCTCGTTTGCTGTCCCTTTCCTACTCGTGCCACTATCTTTCTGTCTTTCAATCCTTTGCAATCCTTTGCTATAATTGGCATAAAAAAATAAATAGCAGTCTCTAGTAACATAAATAACCATTATTATAAAATAATAATAATTTCGAGAATCAAAAGTTATCGTGCAATGTGTATAAGTATGATACATATACCAGCGAGTGTTTCCTACATAAGTTGTTCAACTTCTTAAAAAATATGTAAGTACAATAACTTGTTAGAGAAAATATACCGACTATAGTACCAATAAAAAATAAAAATACATAACAAGACAAAAATTGATACAAACGGGCTCGCTGTAGGCTTTATATATATATATACACACACACATAACGCGGCGATGTACTAGTGACAGCTCATCGACAGACTCACTTCCGTTACGTTTTTCTTTATTCTATGGCGGAGGGGGCAAACGAGCCTGCAAGCGAGTCACCTGATGGATGTGATCACCGCCGCCCATGGACACCTACAACGTACGGGGAATCACGGGTGCGTTGCCGGCCTTTAAGGAAAGAGTAGGCTCGTTTCTTGAAGGTCTCTAAGTTGTAACGGTCTAGGAGTACCGCCGCTATAAGCTGGTTCCATAAAATTGACGGACGTGGTAGGAAATGTCGTAAAACAGCTGTAGACCGCCATCCATCAAGGTGATGGGGATGGAAGGATAGTCGATTGCGTGACGAACGGTAATGGAATTTAGTAGCGGGCATTACTTCGAACAATTCCTCAGAACGTTCCCCGTGATAAATGCGGTGTGCGGATACATGCCGCTGTGGTACAAGTTGTGCTAGCTGCGTTCTAGTATAAGCAACAAAGCGGCTAAACAATTGGCAAATGTTTCGTAAATCGAAACGCTTACTGCTGTTCTTGCTCGATAAAAGTGCCATTTGGCTACGTTTCATTCGGTAGCTTTCACATAACTTTACTATTGATTTGATTTAACAGAAAGTTAATAACGTCTGACTATCAATTTCAAATTCGTTATGCCACATCACGTGGTATTTGTCATTCTATTCTACTAGCGTTTACGACAATTGAACCACTTGTTTAGGCTTCCAGGACTCCGTTGTAAGGCCGAACTTAACGTACTCGAAGTAAAGAATTAAAATTGACGGGCGAATAATAAATATTTTGCAAGTGATTTTATGCTTTCTGTGTTATTATAAGTGATAAAACAACTAAAATAATTCTTGCATTGTGTGCATCAACAATTGTTGAAAATATAAGAATATTCCTTGGTTTTCGTGCATAAGAAATTTACAAATGTTATGTCTATATACGGTTACTTTAAATCGGATTTCCCAAAATTTTACTGAACAATTTTTCCTACTTAAAAAAATAGTATAAGCTTTTGACAACCCTATGACAATAGGTATAAATTACACACGCTGTTAAAGAACTTGGCCTTTGTGATTTTTATTCTGCGATAGCCCTACACGACTGTCGCTTATGACTTGTTCTAAATAAAACCTCCTTGTCAGAGTCAAGGTTGTCAAATAAATAGAAAGATTTAAATGCACCGATGGATTTAATCGTGACTTAACTATAGTTTGTTTAGTGAATTAAATGAGTTTTGCGATTGTCCACCATCAGTTTTAAATTATCATTTCAACTGGGTAATTGTTTGAGTTTAATAGTTTAATGAACAAGTAATTACTAATTATTAGACATACTTTTACAAGTGTTGATCTAAAGGCATTTGTTTGATATTGAGTTATTTTAGTATGAGAGTTGATACCTCACTGAATATTTATTCGATCTGAATTATTTTAGTTCTGCTATAAAAGCTGAAGATATATGTAGATATGGCATATTAGAACTTATGTAGGTACTTTAAAATGGACCAGGTAATAAATTTAGATTAAGTATTTTAAAAATAGACCAGATACTAAAACCTTATGTATTTTAAACCTGAACCAGGTACTATAGAATAAATGTTCTTTAAAAATGAACCACGTACTAGAAACTAGAATTAATGTACATTTAAAAGTGGACTTTAAAAATGGACTAGGTCTAAACCTTATGTACTTTAAAAATGAACCAGGTGTATTAAACTTTAAAAATAAACAATTAATTGCAAATCGTATTTACGCATTTACTATTATTAATTTATTATACTATTGGTTGTTACCAACTAACCACAATATAAAGTTGTACAGTTTTATCGTAGAGCTTTCTCTTTATGTAAAACTAGTGACTCGCCCCGGCTTCGCACGGGTAGAATTTATTTGATAATAAAATACAACTCATGTTACTCGCTGATAATGTAGAGCTTTCTATAGGTGAAAGAATTTTTGACATCGGTTGAGTAGTTTTTACTTTATCCATTACATACAAACAAAGTTTGCCTCTTTATAATATTAGTATAGATAGTATAGAAGAACATAAACAAATACTGAAAGGTATTATTAGAGTTATGTGCAAAAATTTCTGTAAAAATTGGAACTTGCTAAAATTCCCAAGAGATAGAATCATATTTACTCGAATGTTTACACAATATTCTGAAATCAAAAATACTCGAATCACGACCCGTCACTACTCTTTAAGCATATATTGGGTCCTTACATATGAAATTGGCGTTTTGTACGGGAGGAATATAAAGTCAATAGTCAATTTTTTTTTTGTAAAATATATTTAATTAATCAAAGTGCCAATGCACCGTTGTTATCTATGCACTTTTGCCATCTCATAGGTAGTTCATTGATCCCTTTACTAAAAAAACCATGGGGGCGAGAATCAATAAACTCTTTGAAGGCGGTTTGGACTGCCGCATCGGAGTTGAATTTTTTTCCTTGTAAGAAGTTGTCCAAATTCCGGAAAAAATTGTAATCTGCTAGAACAAGGTCCGGGGAGTACGGTGGATGTCGCAGACATTCCAATTGTAGCTCATCTAACTTAGTGGTTGTTTGTTGTACAGTGTGTGGTTTTGCGTTGTCGTGAAACAGCAGTGGCCTAGAGCGATTGACCAATCTCGGTTGTTTAGCAGGTAGTTCTTCCTTCATGGTTTGCAGTTGCTGACAATAGATATCTGCCGTAATCGTTTGGCCAGATTTTAGAAAGCTGTAGTGAACGACACCGGCGCTAGTCCACCAAACCCACAAGTAACTTTTTCTGAGTAAATTTTCGTTTAGGGCAGGATTTGGCTGGGTCTCCAGGGTTCAGCCATTGCGACGAGCGCTTCCGATTATCGTACAGTATCCACTTTTCATCGCAAGTAATGATTCGATTTAAAATCCCTACATTATTGTGTCGGTTGAGCAAAGTAACACAGCAGTCGACGCGTGTTTGCAAGTTCGATTAACTCAATTCATGAGGTACCCATCGTTCAAGTTTTTTTACTTTCCCGATTTGCTTCAAGTGGATTAATACAGTTTTGTCACTTACCCCGAAGCCTGCAGCTATCTCTGGAGTGCTTTGTGATGGATCCGCTTCCACAATAACCTTTAATTCTTCATTTTCCACTTTGGTCTCCGGCCGTCCACGGGGTTGGTTCTGAAGGTCGAAATTTCCAGAACGAAAATGTTAAAACCAAAAACGTACCGTGCTTTCTTTTGCGACACCAGCGTCGTACACATCATTAATCCTTCGAGCTGTTTCTGCAGCACTGGTGCCACGGTAGAACTCGTACTCGTAAATATACCGATATTTCATGTTTTCCATTGTGCGGTAATAAGCGACGCCAAAGAAAAAAATAATGAGGAAAAAACAAATGAATGACTGTTTTCAAAACTCAAATGTACCAGCTAAATGAATTTATAAATTTGAATTTGGAATTCTTAACCAAAGAGGAGATATTTCAGATCAAAGTGGTCAGTACGACAAAACGCTAATTTCATATGTAAGGACCCAATATATACTTGCATATATTACGATAAATGATGAGCCGTACCGTACAATATTCATAAAATTATTTATTAAATTTTTTAAGAGATTACAACTTTTCGTTATAATTACCGTTTACACTTTAAATGGTGCGATAATTTCCTACTTTCAGAGAAGAGCGGGAACGCTTCATTTCAAATATTTTCGAGAATATTAAGCCAGCAATATTTTTTAACTTCCATTGTCTTTGGAAAGCAACATTCGATATTTATGGGGGAAAGCTAGGCTATTGCGTAACTAGATATTTATATTATTCATTTAAAAATATGAAATCACTAACTCAATAGGATCTGTTAACATAATACTTTGGCCATTTTAATATCACTAGTATTCTTGTATTTATTATACACTGCCATTAAGAACGATCGCCCTATATGTCTGCGATAATATCGGATCGATAGAAACGGTTTTATGTCTTATGGATTTAATTAAATGACGTCTGAGTTTGATTTATAAACATCTGCATTAGTCATTTACATTCTTGTTGATATTTTCCTGCATTATTAACGTAATCTACTGAATTAACATCGAAACAAAGCTTCGTCCTTGCATTCAATTGATGTTTTTTGAAAAAAAGAAATATTTAATTTACTTTTTGAAAAAAAAGTAAATAATGATTGATGCAAAAAATATGTAGCGAGCAGTGAGCAGGTTTAGTCAATTAAATTTTACGTTTAATTGACTTATAAATCGTTTTTATGCAATAAAATATTTTTTACGTTAGTCCTTTCTGTTAATAGGAAAAGCTAGGCAGGAAGATAAAAGCAGGTGAGACCGCTATGTAGGTAGCCCCCACTTGCACCCGTTCAGTATCATGACAGCGCGGAATAGACAGGGGTATCACTGCGCTACGCCCACAGACAAATGTCTGTGGCTACGCCGCACAATTTTTAACCGACTTGAAAAAAAGAAGGAGGTTTTCAATTCGTCTGTATATTGTTTTTTTTTTTTGTATGTTTGTTACCTCATAATTCCGTCATTTATGAACCGATTTCGAAAATTCTTTTTTCGTTTGGTAGGCAATACTTCAGAGGTGGTCCCGTTTAAATTTCACCGATATTAGAGCTTGGACTTCGAAGGTACACTAAATAACACGACCTGGTTATAACCTTTATTTATATTGACGGTTCTCTTGTATATCGTTGCGCTCCGGAATTAGAATGAAGTTAATTGCAGACCTGCCCTAGATATTTATTTAGGTCAAGACCACTCAAAAGGGAGAAATAAAATATTTTTATTAAAAAAAATTAAACCGCCTTCAAAAAAAACACTGAAAAGTATAAAATAACTATCCTTTACTAATGAAAACTCAAGTACAATTATATATAATAACAGTTATTGAAGTCGGTGCCAAATCAATGTGCAACAACATAAAGTCTATTAGTTTGGTGGGCTTGGCACCGACTTCAGTAACTGTCAAATTTAATTATATAGGTATGTGTATCGTATTTATAAAGTTATTTTAATTGTACTTGAGTTTTGATTAGTAAAGGATAGTTATTTTATACTTTTCAGTGTTTTTTTTGAAGGCGGTTTTGCCAACTCCGTTCACTGTGATGTGTCGGCTCACTTATTCCAAATGCATTGGCATAAGTAACACTCTTTAGCTGATAATGCGTTTCGATATGATGCAAATTCGAGTTAGCTGAAAAGGCCAGCGCAGTGAGATTCCCCTGAGTTACAGAGTTGACGTAAGAAATTTTGCTGAGCTAGGTCGGAACAAACGCGCTGTTGTACTCGTCGAGATCACATGGATGTACGACCGGCAGGGTTATTACTTAAAAATGTGCAGACAGCGACAGCCACGCGATCACTGCGCGACCGGTGACTAATTGTAATAAAAAATTGGTTTCATGTATGACGATTACGTATCTATTATTCTATGACCGTAAAATGCATTTTTTGCGGTAGATTTTGTGCCACTGTACACATTAAATTAACATTACAGTCGCATGCTGACTGCAAGTTACGTAATAAGCGTGCGGAACCCCCCTCCGATCTACCGGAACCCCGAAGGTCTCTTAGGACAGGCGGGGAACCCCGTAGTTTTAATCTGTACCCCGCAGAGTTGCGATTTATTTGAAATACTTGTATTTAAAATGCAAATACTAAATGCAAAATACCTATTTTGTATTTTGCATTTGAAATAGTCAATTAAAAAACTATTTTGCATTTTGTATTTAAATACTTTTTGTAAACTATTTTGTACTTCTCTGGTAGCCCGGGCTACAGGGCTATAACATCTAAAAGCCTACCCAACGGAACAATTGGCGTACTTTGCACTACTCTCCACCGACAATTACAATGACGCTGACGCATTATTTCTTGCGATTCTTTTTTGCTCACGACAATTAACTACCAAATTAATTTTCGTTTTTTCGATTACCGTGATCCAACAGAACGCGTATTTAAATATAAATTCGCCCAAAAAATCGCCATGTTAGTTTTTAGACAATTTATTCGTATAGGCGCTGTAAATTGTACATTTGATTTTAGAACCGCGGTCAAGGTCGCGCGTTCCGGACGGCTATGCCGTTATAATAGAAACACATGGGTTATTATTGCAAACGGCGCCGACGCGTGTTAATTGGGATGATTAACTTCAATTAATATCTTACATACAGAATTCATATGAATTAAAACCAATGAACCCAAGGCAAATAGTTCAATTTAACCTGCATTATGTACATAATATGAATATGAATTTTGACTACAAAACCCAGGAGTTTCATTAAAGCCGAGAACTAGATTTTACCGCAACTAAAAAAATTCAGCGTTTCAAAATTAACTAGGCTTTTGATTAAAAAATCAAAAGCCTAGTTTGCGTTAGTCTCTACTACAAACTGTATTTTAACAGATTCTATTTAAAATTAGGCGACGTCATATTGAAAACATAAGATTTGGAGTTCTCATTGACAAAAAATTAAACCCAATCGAATACTATCAAAAATGGTTCATAGAGAGAAAGAAATCGTTTCGTTGACACGAAATATTATATATCGAAATATTGAAACGGTTTCACACTTCCGCGCCGGTCTTGGAGGGAGAGAGAAATATCCCGAGCAGCGTGCACAAAAAGCTAGCAGGATGAAACTAGTTTTAAGGAACGAACTAACAACTTGCTATGAATCCGATTACTTATTACCAGGGTTTCTGTACTGGTTAGTTGAGCAAGTCTGATCTCCGCAATATGCTTCCGCAATATGCCTGAGGCTGCTTCGTTAAGAAGCGAAACGCATGTCGATTTTTGGAATTTTGAGCGGATTATAGCTACATACTATAGGAATTCATTACCGATAGGGATGCCATGTTGTGACTTTAATACAGCTTGATTTTTTATTAAGTTTTAATAGGAAATGGCATGAATTTTATTATTTGTGCATGTAAGTAGGGAATTCCAACAGAAATAACACTTATTAGACTTATTACTTACTAAAACGCTATCGGTAATTATATCATGAGACTAACGCCTCCGACCGGAATTCGTGCTTGTAAATTTTCAGCTACGACCAATTTTATAATGCGTCGCGTCCGTTTACGATAAAAACGTTGTTTTGTACCCGTTGTCAGGACAACGTTACGCAAACTTTGGAGGGTACTATCAGAACTAACAATAAATTGAATGGACCGTTACAATTTTTGACAAAAAGGTAAATAAATGCAACATTTGATGATAAAATGTGTTTCAGGTTTCATTACATAAACTCAAGACATGTTAAAATTCATTAATGTACTCACCATGCCGTCCTTATACATCTTTGAAGTTATTATGTATACGAGTAAAAATATATAGATCTATCTTATAAAGAAAGGCGATATTGACGGTATGGAAACCCGAGGTCGTGATAAATTGGTTATTCCAAAATTTAAATTACATAAGTCAAATGCTTCATTTTTGGGTAACTGCATTCGTTCTTGTAATAAAGTTCCTCAAGAAATCACTCAATTAACAGAAAATATATCTAAATTAGTTATAAAACGTACATTGATTAGACAATCATGCTATAAAATAAACGATTTCGTTAAAGATAAAACAATAGTCTGGAAATGATCTTCTCTGCACATGCATTTACTGGCTCTCTGAATATTGTATTTTAATAAACCTTTTGTATAATTATGTGGAAAAAATGATACCTGGCTGAGTTTCTTGTCGGTTCTTCTCAGTGTTCAGATTTTCTTTTCTCTTCTCTTTGAACCGAACTAAAGTAAATACCTTGTAATTGGGTTTACTTGAATAAATTGATTTGACTTTGACTGACATAACATCGTATTTAATATAAATTACTCATTAGTTATAATAAACATTGCCTTATTGTATAACATCCCTTTTACATATAATAAAGGGGAAAAAAATTCAGTGCACATAAGCGAGTGGGTGTCTTTAGATAGGTCTTCAAAAATTATACAGAATTTTCAAAATGGCTTTTATATACAGGATTATTGTGTTGTCTTTAAAACGATATCTTAGTGATTCTCGTGCATTCATACTGTAGATGGCACGTATCGCTCTTTTTTGTAAAATAAAAATCGAATTAATATGCTCCGCTGATCCCCACAGCAAAAGGCCGTAGGACATGAGGCTATCAAAATATGCGAAGTACGCCAACCTATCTGCCTATCAACCTATCCGCATCCGTCAATTGCCTAATTCATCTAATGGTATAAATGTAGTCTTAAAAACTCCCTAATTTTTCAACTATGGGGTAAAAATTCTGAATAAATAGGATATCTTTATTCTCTATCTATGGAATATCACGATTGCGAATACAACCAGTCAGTGACTGTTCATATACAAACATTACAATCTACTTTATTTTCCTTAATTTTCTATACAGTCATTTTGTCTTAATGATCAACAATGATACAGACATTAGACTCATTTCCTCGGAGGGAGCATTTTAACTCGATTTTTAGAATCCCGTGTGTTTATACGAAAAACGGATTTATTATGATTTTACTCGTGTCTGTCTGTCCATTTATCATCGTTATCGTCACACACACATACATACATATCGTCACCCAGTATTCCTAACGGGGTAACCGGGTGGTCAGAGTGAACGGAGCGCCAAGCATCGTGGTCCTTACATACTTCTTTCGCTTTCCGCAGACGCGCAATCGTCATACATGAGATCAATTTTTATTACAATTATATACCGGTCGAACAGTGATCGCGTGGCTGTGGCTATTTGAAAATGTTTAGGTAATAATTCCGCCGTTCGACTGCTGGGAATCCAAACTGTAACCCTCGTCTTTGAAGGCAGAGGCACAACAACGTGTCATTGTGCCAGTCAAAACAAACAATTAAAGATAAATATTGTACAAGGAAGGAAAATTTTATAAAATATAATATTTACGCATTAAACTGAACGGACAAGTAATATTCCACTCCACAACTAGATGCAGCTTTAGGTAGGTGTATTGACATAGATTAGTAATGTATAGATACGCCTATTATACGTCTGTTCAAAGGTGTTATTGCTATATAAGTTTTTACACGCCTCCTTGGCCGTGACTTCATACGAAAACAATTTTTTTTAATACGTTAGAATATTTAATAGTAAAAGCCGGCAACGCACCCGTGACTCCCCGAACGTCCGAACGTTGCGGGTGCCCATGGGCGGCGGTAATCGCTTTCCATCAGGTCATCGCTTGCTCGTTTGCCCCGTCTGATATAAAAAAAAAGTTAATGAAAGATTTTCAGAAATTCAAGGCATTGTCAAAACTTTTCAAGTTTTAAGTGCTTGAATTTCTGAAAATCTTTTCTTACTGGTTGTCTGTCTAATAGCTTATTGTACCTAGTTGTGTATTTTTTAAGGTAGGTTAATTTAAAAACGGAAAACGTATGTAAAAAAACACTCACTGGGAAGATATCATGAAAGTTGAACAACAAGTTTTGATATTTGTAATGGCTAATGGCTGCTGACGTTCTGATCGTTATTTCTTTTGTGTCAATTACAGCAGAGAAGTCTTGCAAATAAATTGCAGAAAAATATAGACAGCGCGATTTTTGAAACTAACATACTTACAAACATACCGTCTATCAAAAAAGTCACAAATAAATCGAATGACAGTGCTGCCATCTATAAACGGTTATGATTGTAACATTTTATCACGAATTTTGCAATAATTACATTTTCGTTTTTCGATTTCCTAAAAAAATATCCAAGTACATAACGTATTTAAACAGATTTTGAGGAAACTTTTGTGTATCATTACAATTTTCAAGATTCTAGACCCAGCCAGCCGTTTCAGTTCGGCGTTGATGAATAACTTAGTCAGAATTTGTTCTTTTATATGCGCAGACAATATAATTCTATAATCTATTCTATATCTATGTATCATATTAGGTACCTACATAATCATACAACTCAACGTCGCTCTGTCTGTCTGTCCGTCTACATTCGCGAGAACCATTTATCCGATTTGCATGTTTTTTTCTAAATTCACGGCTATGTTATCTGGCCAGCTTTTAGGATATATTTTGTTATGTAAAGTAACGTACGAAATAAACACTAACGATAATGGTGAATCAACTCGGAAAAAGACGCTTTCGGGGCAGACGATGAAGCATCTATAACATACTTTCATATGTAGTAATTCATGTTCGACCGGTCCGAGACCGTACCACGGCCGGGGCATGGCGTTGAAAATTTCATACAAAGATGTTTCACCATGCCCCGCCCATGGCACGGCCCGGCCCCGACACGGTGTAACGTGAATCATGCTTAACTGGCTTACGCTCAAATCATAAGAGATATATCAAATTAATTGTACTACATAATTGTAGATCTTAAACAGACCTACAAAAAAGTCCGGGATAGCGTATGCCTATCTTCTAAGAATCACCCACAATAAGTATTTTTGTCTTTAAAGTAAAGTAAAGTCTGGCGGGCGACCGCCGTGGGTGACGGGTGACTTGATCACAGAACACAATACTCCAAGGAGGACTTGATTGAGCGCGATTGAACAATAACTGTAGTCCATGCGAGTGGAGCCGCGGATGCATCTAGCAATAGATATAATATCTATTTATCTATTGGCAGGAAAACCACTCATAAAAGTTGCTCATAAATTGTGTTCGCGTTTTATGGTATACTAACATTTTAATCACAAAGAATAAATATTGTTATCTCTAAGAAATTAATGAATATTTGCAACCTTTTGCAACCATTGTTCTTCACGATTCTCAGTAATTCGCGGAGGTTTTTCAAAGCAAAAAGAAATTATTTAGAGGTTACTTCGAGGCTGGGAAAATATTATGTTATTTTATTAATTTACAGTACATAAAATACAATAGAATTAAGGTGCTTAACTACGCGGCTAGCTCAAAAATCAGTCTACCTTACAGAGATTCAGTTGAGAACATGAAAAGGATTTAGTGCCAGTATCTGTTAAAAGATCTACAAAATAAACTTAACAGTCTTTCTCTATTTTAAAATATTTCCTCAAAATGACATCGATAGCGCAGTGGTGTAGGCTTTGTGTCTCAGCGCGAAAGGTTCCGGGTTAGATTCCCCGGCCGGGTCAATTTAGGAAACGAACTTTTCTAGATTGTCTCGGGTCTGTGTATGACGCCCCCAGTTGTTGTCGTCGTCTGGTTCGCATAGCACAGGGAATACCCTACTTTGAGACCAGTGATCAGTATGTATTGTCTGGCGCATTTATTTAAACGTCTCCAAAGATATACGGAACTTTTGCTCACAATTTTTCTCTAGATAAATACTGCAAATTTGATGTTGGCTTCTTCTTAACAAAACCATAAAATGTTCTAATTAAGTAGGGACGTGCGCGAACTTTGCAGTTTTTATTTAAGTTTTTTGCATTGATAGTCTCCATATTGCAGTACAATAGTAAATTAGACAGATCATGGTGTGCCTAGGGATTTCATGAAATACCACCGTTTCATTAAATGACCAACATATAGGCTTACGTCATATCGTTTAGTGCAAATCGTTTGACAATTAGATTCTGTAGTCTAAAGCAGTGGTTCCTAAACCTTTAAGACCATGGAACACTCAATAAATCCCATTTAATTTATGGAGCCCTATAGCAAAATATAATAATAAAAAATACCTACCGCAATTTCAAATAAGAGTAAAAATCATTTATTTCAAATATTTAGAATAAAGATTAATGAGATGAATGAAATTATTTCACTACTTCCTATAAAAACTATTAATAGGCCTCAAATCGATCGAATCGATCATTTTTATTGTGTAGGACCTCCTATAGAATAAAAATAGTTCAATGTTAGTCGATATGTACCTACCTATGCTTAGACCAAGTTCAGCGCAAAAAATAATGTCGCCACAAATGACGGTAAACAAAAAATTCCAACGATTTAACGACCTATGTAACATTCGCGGAACCTTAGTGTCTTATATACGGAACCCTTGGGTTCCCCGGAACCCACTTTAGGAATCTCTGGTCTAAAGCATCCTATTAATATTATAAATGCGAAAGTTTGTGAGGACGGATGTACCTATGGATGTACGGATGTTTATTACTCTTTCACGCAAAAACCACTGAACAGATTTTGATGAAACTTTACAATAATACAGCTTATACATCAGAATAACACATAGGCTATAATTTATATGCGAAGTCGCAGGTAAAGGCTAGTTAGTGAATAAAACTAAAGAAGATTGTGTGACATGCGTAAAATGATTGTGATTTCTGCCTGTAGCTTCAGTGAAATCCATTTTTCTCGTCCAATTACTTGATCACTACAATTTTTTGGATATAATATACATTTATTTTAACGGGTTTTTATTATCATTACTAACTCTTAACAGACTCACGTCCTGCAGCGGTAAATAAGTATCTAGCATGTAATATTTTCTGTCTCTCCCAGTTCTCAGACCGGCAAGTAAAGTTATATTCCAGAAATCCTAAAAATGTGAGGTGTCTAGAGTTTTTAAAAATCTATGCACTTAAGGAAAATAGAGGTTATTGATCTCAACATTCTATACAGTGTACTACAGCTATGGCCAAAGGAGGGAAAGTATGGACCACATTTTATATGTAAAAGTATTCATATACCCCATACTTTCCCTGGCTGGTATGTCTGCTCGTATGTCATAAAAACTTGAAAGGCATAGTGGCAAGTTACCTAACCTACATCTTGTTTAGAGATATAAAATTGCGGTCGTATTCAATTAGCGACCATCACTTTTCTCTTTAATATCAGAGATGTAAATAGGACTGTCCATTACATCTCCAGGCATTCAAATTGACGGTCACATTCAAAAACCCGTGTTCTTGAACCTGTGGGTCGCAACCCCCAGGGGAATTACAAAGTTTTGCCCGGGGGTCGCGTTCGCGAGCTAGGTAAAAGTAAAAACGCGGGTTCGTAGGTTCATACACTACAATAAAACAATTTACAATTAGTTATTATATTATTATGTTATATATATACTATTATTAGTTACAATTTAGTAAGAAAGCTATGACTACCCGCAAACTCTATTTCTCGATCAGTATAGTCTCAATTAAATGAAAATTAAAACGTCGTCTTTGAAATTACCAGTTTTATTGCGGTCTAGTGGGTCCTCAGAACTTTTTAACTTGTAAAGGGGTCGTGTATTTAAGAAGGTCGAAAAGCAATGAACGACCATAAACGTCACTTTTAACTCTAATATCAGCGATGTAAATGGGACCGTCGGTTTCATCTTGAGAGTTGTATAGTGACGGTCGCATTCAATAAACGACCATAAACGTCACATTTATCTCTAATATCAGCGATGTAAATGGGACCGTCAGTTTCATCTTGAGAATTGTATAGTGACGGTCGCATTCAATAAACGATTATAAACGTCATTTTTATCTCTAATATCGACGATGTAAATGGGACCGTCAGTTTCATCTTCAGAGTTGTATAGTGACGGCCGCATTCAATAAACGATCATAAACGTCACTTTTATCTCTAATATCAGCGATATAAATGGGACCGTCAGTTTCATGTCTCCTAGGCGTGTAAAGTGATAGTCACATTCGACTGTCCCTTTTATCTCTATAGACGTAGAATGACGGTTACATTCAATAAACGATTGTCAACTTACATATTTAAATCCTTGTCTATCCACGTACATAAGTATTTTGTACTAATTGCAATTCTAGTAACCTACAATTTATAAATAATTTAGGGAATATAAGGTCTTGCCTTAACTAAATTTTACAGGAAAATATTATGAAAGAGGTTAAATAGATCTGCAAAAGTTAATTCTAGAAAAGTTAAATGACTGACAATAATACAATAATTGGAAATACGTAACATCTAAATATTAATATTAACAAACTTCAAACTAAGTATTATCTTAGACGTCCTCAAAGTTGCCGCTTAGAAAGTTGTCATTGCATAAGATAAAAAAGCTTTTTTTGTATTTTTTTATTTACATAATGTATTAATGACAACTATCCGTAGATTATTTTGCCAACGACTTGTTTGGAAAAAAGAGTAAGGTGTTAAACGACTTAAATTCACACTTCCCAGATAGCAATTTTAACTTGAACTAGACATGCGTGAAGTTTGCAATGCAACTGTATACACTTGATGCAAGTTTGAATTAGACTTCTTAGTTATCACGCGACAAAGATACAATGTATAATATACGAGTCTGGATGTTTGTGTCTAATATGTATTTATTTACAAAAGAAAAGTATATAAGTAGTATATCAGTTGTCTAGTACCCATAACACAAGCGCTGTGCTGCTTACTTTGGGACTAGATGGCGCTGTGTGAAATGTCTGAGTATATTATTATTATTAATGTTGATCTAACAATCAGATTGTTTTGTGCTGGAGTTATTCAAGTATGATACTCCATCTTCGCATCAGAAGGCAACTGTGGTAATATACAAAAGTATGTACCAAAATATGGACAAAAATTTAATACCTACTAAACGTTATAAGATTGCAAAAATATTGTCAAAAACTTTGTTTGTAATTGACATAGATGCTTTTAATCGAGGACGACCTTAATGGCGCAGATCGGGCGTTGTGTCTAAGCGTGAAAGCTTACCGGCCGAGTGAATACAGGAAACGAACTTTTCTAGATTGTCTTGGGTCTAAGTGTACTGGGAAATAATAATAATAATGCGCCAGACAATACGCACCAATCATCTGATTTCAAACTAGGGTAACACCAACACATTTAGAACGCTAAAAAAGACGCATGTTCTTAATTTCGGTTAATAAATAAATAATATTATTTAATTGTTCATTATTTCATTATAGTAATAACGTTACATAGGTCTTCTTTATTAAATTCGTAATCATATTTAAATATTGCCTGACAATATGTCTTATCCTTGTCACTTTCACGTAACCAATCAAAATGACATAAATAATAATAATAATAATAATGCGCCAGACGACACACACATGATACACACCAACCATCTGGTCTCAAACTAGGGTATTCCCTGTGCTATGAGAACCAGACGACTACTGGGGGCGTCTCCCAGTACACCCAGACCCGAGACAATCTAGAAAAGTTCGTTTCCTAAATTGACCCGACCGGGAATCGAACCTGGATCCTTCCGCGCTTGAATGCAACATCTAAACCACTGCGCCATCGAAGTCGTAAATGTCCCTTGTAGTCGTCTGGTTCTCATAGCACAGGGAATACCCTAGTTTGAAACCAGATGATCGGTGCGTTTTGTTTGGCGCATTCATTACTTGTCAAAAATTTTCAAGAAAAATCAAGCTTGCAGCAACCTTCTATGCTATCTGGGTCGAAAAATGTTTTTTGTATGAAAGCTATTCGTTCTTCGTCGACATGGATGAAAATGTCGGATATCGAAGTATAATAATAATTATAAGACGTGCTTTCGCTAGCTCGTGTATTTCCCGACTGACCTATGTTTTGACATTCAAAAATACCATGCTATAATTAAAGTAACAACAGCCTTTTTTTTATTTATATTTCTTAAGGCATTGGTAATAATACCATCAGCCTAATGACGTAACTTTTGAGAAACACTAAGTTCCCTAACACCCCTCCAGTAAAGTGATAGTAGGCTTTACTGAAGTTAAAAAGGACTTCTTGGAAGTGCGCGAAAACTTCATCTACACATGTTTATTTAGATCTCTATTATTTTCACTTACGCATAACGTTAAAACACAATATACAATCACTGTTGTACTTTAAAACTCCTAAAAATGTAAAATATAGAAAATCTAAGTAAGATGACAACTTCAGTTCTCCTGTTCCCGCCAAAAAGTCAACAACACTCTCAAATAATAGTGTTGCCATTTGTTAACGATTATGATTAAAACGATTAATCGAGAATATTGACGATAACTAACATGTAACTCAAAAATTTATAGTAATCAAAAACTTATTCTATCCACAATAAATAGCGACGTAATATATTTGGCTATTGTTATATAAAGGCTATTGCATAAAGGTCACAATTCACATAAAATGCATGTATACACAGTGTCGTGTCAGCATTGTGTGTCTATCAGTGTATTGACTCGTATCTCACGTCCTTGACCTGCGTCAAGGTCACGTAATATACATTCATGGGTACAATATCTTAGAGTAGCAGTTGACAGGATTATTAAGGTTAAGCAGGTTAAGTAAGCAGGTAACATGTGATCACCTACTGGATAGGCGATCTTACATGTGATGCTTTCACGTTAACTTAGTTTCAATTACACTACATCACGTCATTTCCCGTGCGGGATGGAAAGAGATAGAAATAAGTTTTCGGTCCTGAGTCTTAACAGACGGCAAGTGGAAATTAATTTACCTATACTTCGTGAAAGTATTATTTGAGCAATGAAACCGTTAATTTATAAACTGCTTCTATAAACAACAACATATTTATGTGCAATAAGCATCAAAACTCACTTCGTATCCCAAATGGGGTAGTCAGGAAGGATTGAGCGCCCAGCAACGTGGTTCTGACATACTCCTTTCGCCTCCTCGAATCTCATTATTCTCCTCACATATTTTTGCCTAGGTATGTGAATGCTGAATGCTTTTGACTTTTCCCTCACCTAACACTATGGCTAGTACCGCAGAAGGCATTGGAGAAGCTCTTAATAACACCCAAACTCTAAGCCAATTTAGAGAAGTTGGGATTCGGATTCGGCGACCCCCGTATGGAAAGCAAACGTTCTGCCCTGCATGGCCACAGCGCTAACGGGATAGTCAATTGACTAAAATTTAAAGAACATAATAAAACCGATTCAATTGAAAACAAATCCAATTTCAGTTTCCGTTGTAAAAACTGGACTAGTGGTTTATCGGGTAAAAGTAGTGTGGAAACTGATGATTTGAAATGATGATTTAAATCGAAAATAGTAAATGTCTTGTGGAAACTATTAATATATAAACAATATAATACGTTATTGTTTTAAGTATTAAGTCTATTGCTAATTTACATATTTCCCTTTCGGAAGTTGGACCGATGTTCAAGTTGAATAATGTTTTAAATTCTTTTTTTCAGTGGCGTTACGCGACCTTCACTGAAAAATTCATAACATTCATAGGAATTATACTGTCATGGTGTTGTTCCGTGGGTCTCATCGCTGCTGTGGTCCTTTACGGAGAATTGAGTTCACTCTTTGTACAGAGGGACAAGGCAGCCGCCACTACACCACACGCCATCATATTAGGAGCATTCAATGGAGGGAGAGTTCTGTAAGTACATATGCGTTTTGTTTGTAATATAGTATATCAGACTGTAGAAGGTATAGATATTAATCGAAAGTAATTGTCTTTGATTTTAAAAGACTACACTATTCTTTCGCAGGCGCGAACCTAGGGAGTTTGTCTATGATATTAGCAGCGTATGCATTATGTTCGTAAAGTATATATATAACAGAGCCAAAACCACATAACTGATTTCAAAGTATGAGATATCATTGAATTCCTCTGAATTACGCGCATGTTTAGGCTAGATTTATAATAATGTTTAAAATGATAATACTCTTTCAGGCCAGAAGGCAATAGAACTCTGCACATGGATGCTCTTCTAGAAGATTCTGCAGCATTCGGTATAGCGAGTGTGATCATAATCATTATACAAGTGACAACGGCCGCGAGTGCTGTCACCCTCGCCAACTGGGCGGCAAGTCGAATGGTAAGACGTGTGTAAAAAATAAGTGTAATCCTAGATAGCGCATAAGTTTGCTGCATGCTTGATTTTTATCATTGTAAATTGCCAAGTCAAATATGACGATGCATGTTTTTGTCAATGATTAAAATATCCTTTATTAAACATGAGAACACATATTTTGAGAATATTGCTGCAATCTTATAGTTTTCAATAGGTATCGTTTTTGTTTAAGTTTTTGTTTGCCTTTTATATTATTCACAAGAGAGTCATCAACATAAATAAAGCTTATAAGCAGTTAGCTTTATTTGGTGTATTTTCGAACTCCAAGCTCGAATACCAGTGATCAGTCCAATTAAATGGGACCACTTCGGAAGTAGACCCTTTCAAACAAAAAATAATTTTCCAGATCGGTCAACAATTGACCAAGTTATCGGTGAACATATATATATATAAAAAATTGCGCAGAAAATCGGTCAAGTGGAAGTTCGATTATACAAGGTTATTTCGAAAGGATGGGTAAATATGAAAGGGTATAAAATTTTTGCGTATTTACCACAGCGGAAGGCAAGTATCTGATACGACGATGGGTTGTCGTACCTTAATAACTCCAGCCCAAAACACTGTTTTGTCAACATTTTATCTGTCGCATGTTTAACAGGAAGTTTAAATATACTTGCTGCAAGTGTATACAGTTGCACAGTAAACTAGACGCACGCCTGGTTCAAGTTTAAATTGCTGTCTGAGGTGTATCTTTGTCGTGGTAACTATGAAGTCTAATTTAAACGTGCTTCAAGTGTAAGCAGTTATAAGGCAAACTTGCTATCTGAGATGCCAGCTCTTCATTTTGGTTAAGGCGAAGATTGGCGAAGAAGGCGAAATTCAACAAGGTTGTAAGATGCGAAGTAATCGTGTTACTTCGCCTCGATTAGCCTTGTCGCAATGACGCGACTGTCCGTCTAAGACTAAACATGGGTATTCCCGACTCCTAGGGCGTGAACTGAATCCATATCTACTGGGGCATCTGACTACTCTTAAGGATCCTTTGACTCTTGACTCACCTACTCATTGCAACGAGATTAGTACATAGTGGTGTAGTTGTAGATACATTTAAATTAGGTACGTATACTGTTATATGTTTCATCTGCACCGATGTCATAAATACTCTGTAATGGGTTCAGAAACCGTAGCTTATGACCTTTTGTTACGTGAGGAAATGCTTTATGCATCCCTGTCACGCTCGGGGAGAGGCGGGAAGGGTATGTGGGAATTCTCTAGACTGAGCATACCCACTAAATTCCTCATGGAAGGTGCCCATGGGCTCCGAGACCTCCTACGGAAAACATTACGTCAAATAGTGTCATACTATATCTTATCTGTACCAGTGTTATAATCAGTGATCGGATAATCGGGCGCTAATATACCTAAACTTCCTTTTTATGCCTACGAAAGAATAATATGGACATGCCTTTTAGAATCCCGGATACCGGAATCGTTTGAAATTCCTGATTGCTAAAAATGTTACCTGCATACAAAATAGTTAGAACTCGTTGTGAAAACGATATATTTTCTTTGAATAATGCTTACATACCCTCTCGTACTTTCAAGACGGCTGTTCCTTGTTAAACTTGCTATAATTTCATTAAGTTACTTATAGTTGTTTTTACAAAATTGTTTAATCCCGGGAATCCGGGATTACTTATTAATTCAGGAAGGAATATCCATATTATTCTTTCAAGAAAAGAAGTTTAGGTATATAAGCGCCCGATTATCCGATCACTGGTTATAATGTTATATTAAATAATATTATACAACTCAAGACAATTTCATAATGATTCTTTTAATATCGTCTCGGTTCGCGCTGCAATTTGTCTTTGTATTTAAAAACATACATACAAACATACACAAGTACATACACATCAATTTGGCACACATGTTTAGAAGCTGCTATAGAATAACATTTACAAAAACTGTGCAATTCTGACAATATTACATACATACGGGTCGAATTGATAACCTCCTTTTTTTTCAAGTCGGTAAAAAAGGACATAAAAACGTACGCACGCATGCGTATTCAATATCTGTAATATACAAAATTTAAATAATTATTACTTGCAATAAATAATTTTCTGTATTTTTTAGGTATACTTAATGTCATATGTGTAGATAAAATTGTGTATGCAACTATAATTAGGTATTAAAACACTCAAGTGATACTATTATACTCACCTTCGCTTAGCTCGGTTCGTCCCATAAGCTCATACTTGTGTTTTTTTTTTATAAAAGAGGAAACGCGCAAGCGGGTCACTTGATGGAGAGTGACCAGCGACGCCCATGGACACCCGCAACGTCCGGGGAGTCATGGGTGCGTTGCCGGCTTTTAGGGAAATAGGGAAAGGAGGGGGAAGGGGCCACCGGCACTCTCACTCACCAACCGAAACACAACAGCAACAGATGCTGTTATTTCACGCCGATATTCTATGAGAGGGTGGTATTTCACCGGGCGAGCCGGCCTAATTTGTGCTGCAATGCAGCATGGCTCTACCACTATAGAGTGTATAAATATAACTATTTTAATAACTATAATGTTAACAGTACTAAAAGCGAACTCGTGATTTTTGTTACAGATAACGCGATTACGATGTGAATTGCTACAATCCGTCATTAGCCAAGAGATAGCGTTCTTTGACACCAATACGACGATGAACTTCGCGTCTACCCTTACAGAGTAAGTTACTACTTGTCTTAATTATTATAATTTCTCTAACAGGATAGATACACGACGAAGCGTCAATACATATCTCATGTACTGCGAACCCTCAAATATTTTCGTCGAAGCTTTTGACAATTCTATCAGGTACCACTATGTAGCCTTAGTCTTCCTCGTCTTGTGCTACTACTCAGTTCCGCAATCAATGAAGCCTAAAAAGACCAAGGCTGACTTATGAAGATCAAATAGTGAATGTTAGCTGACGCAAATGTCAAAAGCACTGACATATATTTGCAAAAGTGTGTGAGGAGTATGACGCGATTTGGGGAGGCGAAAGAAGTACGTGAGGACCGCGATACTTGGGTCTCTAGCTTTTCTGACTAACCCAATAGGAAGTCAGCATAAGGATCTGTATATATTGATGTACATATTGATGTATATACCTGTTCATTTCAACTTTGGATTTCATTTTTCAACTTTCGATGGAAACCTATGAATGTTTTCGTTTTGCAGAGATATGGAGAAACTTCGAGCTGGTGTGGGCGAGCATGTGGTTATGACCTCATATCTCTGCGGGTCCGTCACTGTTGGTATAATACTGTCATTGGTATACGGCTGGCAATTGACGCTAGTCGGACTTATCGTCGTGCCAATAGCAATATTTGCCGCTGCTCTGATCGCAAAGGTAAGAAAACATGGAATAGTCAATCTATATATATATATAATGAAAGTTTTTTTCTTTGACCGCGATAAACTTGAAAACTACTGGACCGGTTGGCATGGGACCAAGACTATTCGACGTGGAATTAGTTGTAGATGGTTTTAGGCTACTTATTTTTTGAACTTTTTTTTTACCCAGCGAAGCGGGCGGGAAACGGCTTGTACTATTTATAAAAAGAAAAAATGTATCCGATTGTAGTCTATACTCAAAAACCACTCAACCGATTTCAAAAAGTCTTTCACCTATAGAAAGCTACATTATCAGCGAACATAGAACACTCAACCTATAGAGATGAAATATCGGACCATTTTATTCATCACTGCTCAGTTTATTTACACTAACAAATATCAACTCTCGCTCGCATTTAGCAGTACATAACCAAAACTGGACATATATTTAAATATTTATGTAATGTCTATTGCTCTATTCGGTGTTATGGCAAAAACAGAAAAAAATCGAACTATAAAACAGAACGCCAGTAACTGCAACAGTGTTTACCATAGACATAATTTGTTTTCATAGAAAATAAATGACATTGCTGCTCTATAGGGTGAGTGCTCCATGTATAAAATAGTTAATTGAATATACACTAATTACATAGCATTTATTCATTTATTTTAAACAAAACTACTTTCAGGACAGGAACAGGAAGTACATATAATTCAATACAGAAAGATTGATATCAATAGAAAGTTTTTGCCATCATAGAAAATGAACCGGACAACCCATTCCCGCGCAAAAGCCTTTAAACGGCGTATCTCTAAATATTGAATAACCAGTGAACTTGGTTATCAAATCCAATAGGTTTCCTATTAATTTAACTAAACACTTTGAAATCCTATTAATTAACTCCTCCTGCTCCTCTATAGGTGGAGTGCTCCATGTCAGCGAGTAACATGGGTTGTATTTTGTTTTAAAAAAAATGTCTGCCCGAAGCCGGGGTGGGTCGTCTTGTCTTTGAGGGAAAAGGAAGATACTTTTGAAGGAGAATTATATAGTATTGCGACATAAAATAGGCTGTTGCGTTACTTGCAACTCACTTGTCGTAGTCTCGATACATATCCCGTATTTGCTTCTCAGAGTTCTTCAAAATTTCTGTCAATTCAATTCGGTGTTTATTAAACTCTAATACTAAGTAATACGTCAAGATTACTATTATATAACACAACGATCAGTTAGTACACATCAATACAAATCAATACGCCTTCAATACATCATCAATAATCATCAATATAAAGTCAATCATCATCACTAGGCCATCAATATAATAATGTAATTGTAAATATAAGATCTGTCTGTTAAGACATCACGTGAAAACCACTGAACAGATTTGGATGGATTTTTAAAAAAATGTGGGAGTTATCTTAGACATAAGATTAGTCTAAGATAACTCCTACATTTATTTAGCCTTTATTTCAACACAATCCGATTACGTACTCAATTAAGATATGCCCGTTTTAATAGTTTCTTGACATAGCAACTCTCAATCACTCTCGATAAACGGTTAACACGTAAGAGCAGGCGTCGTTGTCAAAAATTAAAAAACAATATCTACATATTCCTATAATTAGTATCAGCTGTTAATTAATATAATCTCTTGTAGTATCAAACGAAGTGCACATCAAAGGAAGTGACAGCATATAGTACGGCAGGGCGAATAGTCGAAGAGGCGCTGTCAGCTATTAGAACAGTTCGCGCATACGGAGGAGAGGAGCTAGAAGTGAAGCGGTAAGACGCCCCATATTACATTATTATAATTGCGAAAGTCTCTCGGTCTGTCTGTTCTGTTTTCATGGATAAACCGCTGGACCCGCTTTAATGAAATTTCGATTAGAGATGGATTAAACCATGGTAAAGGACATAGGCTACTTTTTCTTTAATTCCACGCAGAGGAAGAAGTAGCGAGCAAAAGCGAGTTTGGCATATGAATTTAAACTACTAAACATATGTAAGATTATTTATAATTATCTATGTTTTTACTCAGATATACTGAAGCCTTAATACCGGCGGCAAAAGAGGCAAGACGACGGGGTATATGGTCAGGAACAGGGGCTGGTTTGGGCTGGCTACTCACGTATTCGCTAAACGCCGTAGTGTTCGCATATGGTGCTACGCTTTGCGTGAGAGATATGAACTTACCACCTGAGCAACAAGAGTATCACCCAGGGATTATGGTCACGGTAAGTAGTTCTTTATTTTCGCCTAAAGCGAAAAGAAGGGGTTTGATTTTAGCAGCGCAGTGAGCCTTTGTCACGTTGATAAAACGGACTACCATTTTAAGCCAAGGCCTTGGGTTCGAATACAAAATTATATATGCCTCCTGATTACCATGACTTTTAATGAACATGTTTCTAATTCACAGGTTCTGTTCTGTACATTCATGGCAGCACAGAACATAGCCATGTGTCACCCACATTTGGAGATCTTCTCCGCTGCAAGAGGAGCGGCGAAATCGATATTCCAACTTCTAGAACGAAAGTCTAATATAAACGCTTTGGAAGATATAGGCGTTAAACCAAATAAATTCAAAGGAGACATCTCTTTTGACAATTTATACTTCAACTATCCCTCTAGGCCTGATGTTAAGGTAAGTTTTATGATGCGCTTGCTCTTGCTACAGTCTATTGTATCGTTCTGTCTCTTTCGCTGCTGATTTATGGTACACGTCGTACTGGTGTGCGAACAGTGGCTTTTTGTGTGTCTCTCATTACAAATCAAATTTTTTAGGTTCTTCGGGGTTTAACCTTGAAAATAAATGCCGGAGAGACAGTAGCCCTAGTAGGAGGTTCTGGGTGTGGAAAATCGACCTTATTACAACTGCTGCAAAGACTATATGAACCGCATAGTGGCACCGTCACAGTGGACGGTTACCAGTTACCAGAACTTCACCTCCATCATTTTAGAAGCAGCATCGGTAAGCGGTTCTTGCTAATTTCTGAAACTCCTTGAGTGATCCGTCGCTCAGTACGGAGTCATGTAATCAATGTTATAGCTTCGAGTAAATAAACAAATGGCGTCCTCATGATGGCGATGGTCTATATTATTATTATAAATAGAAAAAATTTGATTGTTTGTTTGTAAGGGATAAACTCAAAAACTACTAAACCGATTTCAAAAATTGTTTTACTTTTAGAAAGCTACATTATCAGCGAGTAACATGGGCTCTATTTTATTATCAAAAAATGTCTACCCGTGCGAAACTGGTGCGGGACGCTATTATATTATATTTCTAGCAAAGCTTTAGTATTGAAACCATGTGAAATATATGAAAGAGCAAAACAATAAATAATTCAAACTCGTGAATATTTAAAAATAATAGTTGCCACAGTAAATTTACTACTGTAAACTTAGAAATTAATAACTATGAATTTTTATATATAACGTTATGAAAACTTCCATAACGATTTTTATTAACTAAGTAAACCACGAGCAGATGTCAGTAAAATTAATTTAATTTTAATTGAATTATACATATTATTAGCTATAATGTAATCCTAGTTTGAGTCAAATGATCGGTGTGTATTGTCATTTACTCATTTATTCTTTATATTACCTATTTTTCAGGCGTTGTCGGTCAAGAACCAGTCCTCTTCAGCGGTACTATACGCGAAAATATAACGCTAGGTATGGGTGATGTCAGCGAAGCTGACGTCATCGCTGCCTCCAAAACGGCGCATGCGCATCATTTCATCACAAAGCTCAAAAATGTAAGTGTTTATTGTATATTGAACAGAGTTGTCCTTTCAACTGTAAAATTCGAATAAATAACTGGATTGTAGCAGAAAAACTCAGAGTAATTCACGTTGAGTCAATATTAGTCATATTTCAAAATAATATGATATGAGAAACATACCATACAATCCATTATGTCAATAAACACGTAAATGAAAAGTAGTAACTGGCAAAACTCATAGTAATGCATTGCATCGCTTATCAGTACTTATCACAGTTTTAAAAAACATGTATTTTTCCACATGTACAAATACTGATCGGTTGTCTATCTTTGCACCCTACTTTACCATCTGCTGCTGTGCTTTTGAGACAACAGTTTTAAACTAAAAATATTTTAATGAGCACTTGGGTACATATATAAATACATTTCTATTTAACATGCGCCATTATAGGGCTACGAAACGATGCTGGGAGAAAGAGGCGCTCAACTTTCAGGCGGTCAAAAACAACGTATAGCAATCGCCCGCGCAGTTCTCAGACGACCGGCCATACTATTGTTGGATGAGCCTACGTCAGCATTGGATCCTGCTGCTGAGAGACAAGTAAGTAATGCTGAGTTAAGACTCATCACGGTTTGAAATAACTCGATAGTTCCCATCTACAATGCGACTAAAATGTATTGAAAATAAACTTTTTTTTTCGTATTTTATCTGTAGGTACATTTAAGCAATGATTATTTATGGTAATTATTTTACAGGTACAAGCGGCTTTAGACGCAGCTAGCAAAGGTCGCACGACACTAGTCGTGTCTCACAGGCTGTCAACAATTGTGAATGCCTCTCGCATAGTGTATATGGAACAAGGTTCAGTTTTGGAGCAGGGCGCACATTTGGAACTACTAGAGAAGAAAGGCGCGTATTGGAAACTTGTCCAGGAGGATATGACTAATAAGTAAGTAGGGAACTATAAAATAAAAAAGAAACGCATTTATAGGCATATTAAATTAATAAAAATAACGGTAAAATACTATTTACCGCTATAAAGATATAATACCTATAATAAAATGAAAAAAATATTGAATTGAAAAAATATAATTATATTACATAATATAACATACCTTCACCCTATATCCCTAACGGGATAGTCAGAGAGAATGCAGTGCCAAGCATCGCAGTCCTTACTTCTTTTGCTTCCTCAAATATTATAATTCTCTTCGCACACTTTCGCCTTGATATGCGAGTGCTTTTGACATTTCCGTCAGCTATCAGTCTGACTATTTGATATTCGTAAGTCAGCCTTAGTCTTCCTTGGCTTCTGCTACCATTCACTTTCCCTCTAGATATTCTTCATCAATCTTTCATCACTCATTATTTAATGTGCACGAACCATCTAAGCATTCCCTTCATTTTTTCGTCATACTGCGTATCTCTTTATTATTTTGTAATTACGCTATAAAATAATTTATGACACCCTATATAAATGCAACTTGTTTTCAGGAGTATAGCTTTAACAGAGCATCCCGATGGAGACGATGATGACGTCATTGTGAATGAAGAGAATAACTATTTCAAACGAGTAGCAAGTACGAGGCGTTCTATTAACAGAGGTAAAGTCAAATTGATTACACAGAAGTTGTATTTGTACACATGGTATTTCTTCCATGCTACTCTGAGAGAAAATGGAAACTACAGAATGTACTGGTTATTTATCTTTCCACGCAGGTCGGAGAAGAGTTCTCGGTTAAGGTTTAACTATACGTGTTTAACAATAAATCACAGATTTTATTTAACTAGTTCTTGGCAAATCTACACGAGTATTATATTTTCGGTATTATTTAGTTTCCAAAGGCAAAAGTTCACTTCACGGAATCCCTTTTACTTAAAAACGACTTCAAACAGTTAGGTTAGAAGTGTAATGCGATCGTTAAGCGTAACTTGGCTTTAGTTATTTTCCTAAGGCGTAACTTATCAATATTCTTACACCAAAAAACAAAGTCTATCATGAAACTACCTTCATACTACCTTCAATGAAATACCTCAACATGACATCTAAATACATGTCTTTTAATTATATTAAATCCTCCCGACTTATCCAATTTGCATAGGACGATATGCAGTTAATTTTTTAAACATCCATCTTCATAAAATACTCCGTTGTAATTCTGTACCTCTGAATTTAAGGACACAGTAAGTTGGCAACAATGGATAGATGTGAGCGTTGATGCAACAACGTACAGTTAAATCCATAGTTTATTATTAACCAACGAAACAACTGTTTCCTTTAAAAAAAACTGTTATCGACCTCTTAATTTTAACTAGTCATGAACTCGACTCAAATAGACTCGTCGTCAAAAGCAAGAAATCAACGATGTGCGTTCGTTTCTTTTGATTGAAGGAACACCTTATGTTATATTGACGCCAACCGTTTTTTTAAAAGACGTAAGAGTTAATTCGTTGATTACATACATACATACCTTTACGCTGTATCCCTAACGGGGTAGTCAGAGAGGTCGGAACGCCAATCTTCGCACTCTTTACATACTTCTTTCGCTTCCTCAAATCTCATCGTTCTCGCACACTTTCGCCTAGGAATGTGAGTGCTAGGCTAACACTATGGCTATTTGATCATGATAAATCAGCCTTGGTCTTCTTTGGATTCTTTTACCACTCCCATTCGCTCTGTAGATTTCTTCGTTAGTCTTTCATCACTCATCTCTCTATGTGGCCGAACCATCTAAGCATTCCTTTCTTCATTTTTACAATAACCTGTCGTGCAACCCTGCCGTACCGAGTATCCTGTCCGCAAGGCCATTTCTTCATTGTTTATCCTGTCCGCAAGGGTGACACGCACATATTTCTAAGAGATCACATTTCTACTGCATTTATCTTACTTTCACTCGATTTCGGGCATATCCAGGCCTCGCTACCGTACAATGTAGTTGGCACCAACACCGCATTTTAGATGGCCATTTTGGCTGTGTTAGATATATTCACACTGCCTACTAATGCGGACAGAGCACCATTCACTTTATTGCCAGTTGTTACCCGTCTCTCTACATCCAACTCACATCTTCCATCCCTTGAAAACGCACTCCCTAGAATCACAATTTCATTCACTGTTCTAGACATTTTCCATGTACTTACCTAAATCTCACATTTTGTCTGTACCGCTTCCGTTTAAAACACCAGATCGTTAGTTTTTTATTAATTTACTTGATTCGCTAATTTATTGCCAGAGTCAGAAGTCTATTATATTACCCATTGCTTCTTGGTCTTCTCTTACGAATCCTGCAATTAATTGAAGAAATTATGTGTTTTATATAACCTTGGTTGAAAGTTCCAAATAATTCATAAAATCGACACTTACCTCTAATAAAATAATCTTTACAGAATCTCTCACTCCTGACCGCTGCATCCGCGGCAGCAGACGTCTTGGGTCCGTTTCGTCAGCACACGTCGCCAACGTTGCCACTCCTGATCTACTTAACCACGTTGTAAGTTTATAGTTAATATAATTTCATTGTAACGTAGATGACAGGGTTAGATGATAGTATTATCGTAAAAATGAAGAAATAAACACTTAGATGGTTCAGGCATATAGAAATAATGAGTAATGAAAGATTGGTGAAGAGAATCTACAAAGCGAAAGTGAATAGTAGCAGAAGCCAAAGAAGACCAAGGCTGACTTATGAAGACCAAATAACCAGAGTGAAGCTGACGGAAATGTCAAAAGCACTCGCATACCCAACAGCACAAGCCCTGCTGAAGTCAGCGTGATTAGCGAGTAATAATAGTCCTAACAACCCCGCACAAAGTTTTAACAACCGAATAATTTTGGCGAAATATAGTTAAGAAATTCCTGAAATAAATAATATAGACAGTACACAAGACTAAATATTCTCACTTTTTCTTGTCATTAGGAACCAGATGAAACGCCTGAAGAAGCTGCGGAGACTCCGGTGCCAAGTTGGGAGCTGATCAAGTTGAACGCGCCAGAATGGCCGCTATTGTTGGGGGGAGGAATCGCTTCTTTTATCATTGGCGCTACCATGCCCATATTCGCTGTCCTGTTTTCCAAACTTTATGGAGTAAGTAGCGTCTATAACATTTTACACGATTAGTTTTTTCGTTCCTTCTTATGAGTCTGCCTATGCAGTCCAGTGTAAGCGAATTCATTCATTACCCTCGCGCCCTATGGCGATAACAATAAAGTTAATTTTCGTAGTTACCATTTTGATAATTTTTTAGCGCGGGAAATCTCAACATTTGTTTTTGGACATAATTGTAATTTGTAGGAAAACTACATTACCAGTTAAAAAACTGGTTTTACAGATTTGAGATATAATAATAAGCCATCCTTTTTAGTAAAAATCATTTTATAATTCTGTAGAATTTCAGAGATGCAACTCAATCTTCGTGCAAAACAGGGTCTTTTCAGTTTTATTTTTTAATTTTTTTTTATTTAATCGTGTTTCCACGTTTAAGGACTTCGAGACAAAGAGTAGAAGTTGTATGTATCCAAATATCTAACTCTCAGTCTTCTTAGATATCGAGATCCAGGTCACCAAACACGCCAAAGTCTACATAGGCGCTCTCTAAAGATTTCTTTTATGTACAGGTCTATGTGTAATTATATATGCACCATAATGTATAAAAATCGTTAAAACGAACCAAATGAGCCCAAACTCGGGGGGTTTACTACAAGCCATGATCCACCTCCTGTTTCTATCATCAGATGAGTTCCATAGAACAAAATTATGGTATTGTTGTCGATATTAATACATTTACAGTTTCAAATCGATACAACAATTAGAAGTTGATTAAATCCAACTTCCAAAATTCGTTTACATAATACCTCCCATATGCTTAGTGTTGGATATTGATATGTAGATAATTCATAATATAGGTTGGCAACACCAGTAAAGAAAGAATATGGCGGTGCTTGGGTGTGTCTGTGTTTGCATTAAATTACATAGTACTAATAAAGAGTATAATTAAAAACTTAGTGTAGTATTAATTCAATTCATATTGAACATGGTGTCAGAAGTGGGATATATGGAGGGCATTAAACCTCCACATCGCTTAGTACTCTCGGGAGAAGGAGCAAATTGGAACAGGTTTAAACAAGCATTTGAAATTTATTTAGAGGCCGCCGGGCTAGGGCAGCAATCCGAGGAAAGGAAAATTGCGATTTTTCTCAACGTGGCGGGAGAGGAAGCACTGGACGTGTACAATACCTTGTCAGTGAAAGAATTAAAAACGTTGAACAAAGTTATTGAAGCCTTTGACAGGTATGCCCAACCCAGGAAGAATGTGATAATAAATACTTATAAATTCCTAAACATGAGGCAGGAAGAGGGTGAAAATGTTAATCATTTCATTACCAAATTAAAAAATCAAGCCAAATTGTGTGAATTAGAAAATCAAGAGGAGAAACTAATTAATATGATGATTGTAATAGGATTGAGAGATGGAGGTGTTAAGGAAAGATTATTAAGAGAGGAGAAACTAAATTTGGAAGAAACTATTAAAATATGCAGAGCTGCAGAAGCAGGTAGGAGCCAGTTAGAGACCATAGAAAGCAAAGAAATTAATACATTAAGGAGCAGAAATAAGTACAGGAATGACATGGAGAAAGTGGTGAACAAAAACCAACAGGGAGCAAGGCCAAAAATATATAATAATTTTAAGTGTATTAAGTGTGATAGGTTTCATAAAAAGAATGAGTGTCCTGCTTTTGGTAAAAAATGTGCAGTGTGCGGGAAGTATAATCATTTTGCAGTGGTGTGTCGAACTAAAAAACCGAGTAGGAATGTAAAGAAAACAGTTAATATGGTAGAAGAAAATAATGATAATGCCAGTGAGCAAGAAGTTTTTATAGACAGTGTAAGAAGTATTAATTCATTATGTAAACAGTGGCAAGAAAATATAATAATTTTAGGAAAAACCATAACTTTTAAGTTAGATTCAGGAGCTGATTGTAACACATTACCCGTTAGTATTTACAATATGATAAAAAATAAAAATATAAAATTAAAAGAACAGCCAACTGTACTTGTTGTATATAATGGTGATAGAATTAAAACACTAGGGTCTGTTGTATTAAATTGTATCGTCCGAGGTAGGAATGAAGAAATTAAATTTACTGTTGTGGATTTGCCTGTACAACCAGTTATAGGGTTACCAGATTGTATTAGGTTAGATTTTTTAAAGAAAATTGATGTAATGCAACAAGAAAATTGCAAAGAAAAAGAAAACTTTATAAAAGCAAGTAAAGACGTTTTACAGGGTATAGGACAGATAGGAACATATAAAATAAAAGTTAAACAAGATGCTATACCTGTAATCAAACCCATTAGACGAGTACCTTTAGCATTAAGAGATAGACTTAAGGAGACATTAAATTATTATGAAAAAATTGGGTTTATAGAAAAAGTGCAGGGTCCAACAGCTTGGTGCAATAATTTAGTTGTAGTAGAAAAACCAGATCATACCTTGAGGTTGTGTTTAGATCCTAAAGAATTAAATGAAAACATTTTGAGAGAAAGATACTTAATTCCTTCACCAGAAGAAATTTATAATAATTTAGCAGGGAAAAAGGTGTTTACTGTTCTCGATATGAAAGATGGTTTTATGCAGATATTGCTAGATGATGAGGATAAGTTGTGTACATTTGGAACCCCATTTGGCAGATATAGGTTTATTAGGATGCCTTTTGGTATATCATCTGCTCCGGAGATAATGCAAAAAATTAATAATGACATATTTGGTCATATTCCGGGTGTTTACATTTATTACGATGACATTATTATCGCAGGAGAGGATAATGTGGAGCATGATAGGATATTGTCACAAGTAGTAGACACTGCCAGGAAAAATAATGTTAAATTTAATAGCAAAAAATTACAATATAAATGTGATCATGTAAAATATGTAGGTTTATTTATATCAAAAGAGGGAATAAAAGTAGACCCAGAACATGTTAAAGCAATTTTAGATTTGGAAGAGCCAAAAAATGTCAAACAGTTACAAAAATTTTTAGGTATGTGTAATTATTTAAGTAAATTTATACCACATTATACAAAAACAACAGAACCATTGAGAAATTTACTTAAAAAAGATATTATTTGGAGTTGGAGTGATTCACAAGTGTTAGCATTTAAAGAATTGAAAAATAAATTAAGTTGTGCACCCACTTTAGCTATACTTAGCAAGGAGGGTAAAGTGATTTTGCAAACAGATAGCTCTAATAAGGGTATGGGGGCTTGTTTATTGCAAAACGGTAAGCCAGTGTCATTTTATTCTAGGTGTTATACTGACTGTCAGGTTAGGTGGGCACCTATTGAGAAGGAACTTTTTGCTATATGTGCAGCCTTAGAAAAGTACCATCAGTTTGTGTATGGGCGTAAAATTACTGTCCAGACGGATCATAAACCACTAGTGAATATAATAAAGAAGGATATAAATAAAATCAGTTCTAGGTTACAAAGAATGGTTCTAAAACTGTTGAGATATGAGTTGAATATTGAATATATACCAGGTCCAAAAATGTTTATTGCTGATTATTTATCTAGAAATTATATTACAGACAATGCTAAAATAGAAACGACTTTACAAGAAATAGTACATGGGTTAGAGACAGATTTGTCAATTTCAAATAATAAATTACAACAGTTACAAAAAGAAACCAGAAATGATACATATTTAGCACAGATTTTAGTTTGGTACAATAGTACATGGCCAAATAATGATAAGAGTATACATGATAAATACTTAAAAACTTTATATAAACTAAGAAATTATATACATGTAAAAGATAATATTGTTTATTATAATGATAGAGTTGTGATTCCTAAAAGTATGATAAAAGAAATGACTAGAATTTTACATACAGGTCATGCAGGTGTTGTAAAGTGTAAAAAACGTGCCAGAAATGTCATTTATTGGCCTGGAATGTCACAGGACATAGAGAATTATATATTGTCATGTAAGACTTGTGAAAAATTTAGACCGTGTAACTCAAAACAACCTCTCATGTCTCATGAGATTCCTGATCTCCCTTTTACTAAAATAGGTATGGATATTTGTCACTTTGGGACTAAAGATTATATTGTTATAGTGGACTATTACTCAAAGTGGATAGAAGTAAAAACTTTAGATGATAAAACAGCTAATTCTGTTATAAGGAAATTGAAGCCAATTTTTTCTACACATGGTATTCCTAAATACATAGTTTGTGATAATATGCCTTTTGAAAGTTATGTATTTAAAAACATTGTGAAATCATTAGATATAGAGCTAATTCATTCAAGTCCTAGATATCCACAATCAAATGGAATGTCAGAAAAGGCCGTAGGAATTGTTAAAAATATGATGAAAAAATGTTTGGATAGTAATGAAGATTTTAATATGACAATGTTAAATTATAGAGTTACACCTGTTGCAGGATTAGATTATAGTCCATCTGAATTATTAATGTCTAGGTTATTAAGAACGAATTTGCCTTGTACTAGTAATGTCTTAAAACCTAAAATACTTACAGAAGTAAAAAGTAAAATGTTAGAAAATAGAATGGGATCCAAAAATAATTATGATAAAACTAGTAAAAATAAGAAAACTTTTGTACCGGGGGAAAATGTATGTATACAAGATAATGTAAATAAGAATTGGTATCCAGGTAGAGTGATAGAAAAGGTAGGGCCTAGATCATTTAAATTAGAAAAGGAAAAGGGTAAACAAATTGTTCGTAATGAAAAACATATTAATCATAGTAGAAATAAATTCATTGAGAAAACTGAATTTCAGGATCCTTATAATGTTGAAAGTAATGTGCCTGTAAACAATAGAATTAATCGGCCTAGAAGAGAAATAAAAACCCCAAGTAATTTGAAGGATTATGTTTTGTATTAGTTTAAGTAAATTCTGTTACAAAGTTAAAGGGGGGATGTTGGATATTGATATGTAGATAATTCATAATATAGGTTGGCAACACCAGTAAAGAAAGAATATGGCGGTGCTTGGGTGTGTCTGTGTTTGCATTAAATTACATAGTACTAATAAAGAGTATAATTAAAAACTTAGTGTAGTATTAATTCAATTCATATTGAACACTTAGTGCTTACATAGTAACAGGTGTAGTTTGTGAAGCGGCGATACTAATAAAAGCGTGTTACAAACATACCTACTGATTCGAAAAAAATAGTAGGTAGCGCTATAAAATATTTGTAGCTTATAGAAAAATTAATTAAAATAACATTCACATTTTTTTTTCCAATATAATTTTTGCCGCCATCTTGAGAATGATAGCTATCTGCTCGAAATATGATATGAAAATTATCAATTTTAACGTTCAAAATAATTAATGGTTATTTGTAGGAAATTTATTGGGAATACTATTAAATTGTATGTGATATAAATCAGAAATACTAAATTTATCGTGGCAACTATTGATGTTAAATATAACGTTATTTCCAGTTTCTTGATAGTTTACATAATTTACCTAAAATTATTTGTTCAGATGTTCGCGGGATCAGACCCCGAAGTGATACTCAGTCAATCGCAATTGTACGCGGGTTTATTCATGGTGGTGGCCGCCATTTGTGGCCTGGTCACCTTCTTGCAAGCCTGGCTGTTCAATATGGCGGGATCTAGACTCACGGACAGGTTGAGAGAGATCACCTTCAGAAATTTTCTTGTACAGGTAATAACTAGCTTAGTTATTTTTTCTTTCGAGATAGAATATTTTTTTCTGTTAGAAATGTCTGATTACAGTGAGATGTAAAGATGTAAAATATTTATCAGATATAGTGGTGCGATTGTAACAATGAAAATATCTTTATATTCTTAATTGTAATCAGATTTATAATTTTTAATTATTATCAAATGGAGAGATGATGTCCAGAATACAGATTTTTTATTATAATTGGATTTAGAGCTCTGATTGTTATTATTACATGTAAAGGTCTTTGATGGTAATCAAATGTAGAAAGCTTTGGTTTCTATAAGAGGTAGAAATAAGAGATATTTAATTAATAATTACTTTCATAGTCAGGTATTTTATCATTTAGATTCTAGGTTCCCAAACTTATTTTGTCTACTGAGTCGAGAGCTCATGCAGTCGTTGTCTAAGATGCCTCCTAGCTAAATGAAATTACAAATCACACCCCAGGCCTCTACACAACGCCCCCATTTTTTTTCTGGGTCTCTTACCGCCCTTTAGGCCTGCAGCGCCCACAGGGGGGCGTTATCGCCCACTTTGGTTTTAGATCTTTATTTAGAACCAGGTATTTTAATCAACGATGACGCAGATTGACCTTTTTAAGGTAGAATTAAGTGATTGATTATTATCAGATGAAGACGTCACTAATTATATTCAGATACCTACAACAGGTTTATGTATAGGTATAACAAGTGTATAATAATGACAGACGAAAATGATGAAACTAATGTATAATAATAATGAAACTATGTATCGTATTTACAAAGTTATTTTTTACTTATATTTTGATTAGTGAAGAATAACTATTTCGTACTTTTCAGTAATTTTTTCAAGTGGGTTAAATTTTTTTATTATTATTTCTTTATTTCTCACTTTTGAGTGACCTTAGCCTAAAGATATATCTAAGGCAGGTCTACAATTAACTTCTTTTATAATTCTGGAGCGCAATGACATACGAGAGAATCATCAATTTAATAAAGATTGTAAGCAGTTCGCGTTATTTGGTGTTATATAATGTATCTTCGAAATCTAAGCTCCAATACCAGTGAAATTTAAATGGGACCTATCTGGAAGTATATCCTTTCAAATAAAGAAAAAAATTTCCGAATCGGTTCATAAATGATGGAGTTCTGAGGTAACATACATACATATCCTCACGCTGTATCCCTAATGGGGTAGTGAGAGAGGACGGAGCGCCAAGCGTCGCGGTTCTTAAATACTTCTTTCGCTTCCTCAAATCTCATCATTCTCCTCACACATTCTGAGGTAACAAACAAAAAAAAAATACAACGGAATTGTGACCCTCCGCCTTTTTTTGAAGTCTGTTAATAACTAAGCACTGTTTCGTTTCAGTACACCCAATTAACTTACGTAACTAAATTTTAAATTCCGTAGAGAAATGTACTCTTGTAACCTCTGCCATGGCTATCCAATACACAAATGTTTCTAAAAATTAACTGTGCTCACGATGTACATATCTTTACCAATAAACTATAACAAATTACTTGACTTATAACTAGGAGCAAGGCTGGTTCGATGAGCCGTCCAACTCTGTAGGCGCTCTCTGCGCTCGACTGGCGAGCGATTGCGCGGCAGTCCAAGGGGCCACTGGCACGCGGCTCGGCACGGTCCTACAGGGCGTCAGCACCATGCTTATTGGCGTCAGTTTGGCAATGGCGTACAGTTGGAAGATGACGCTCGTCAGCTTATTAAGCGTACCATGCGTGAGTATAAAATATAACTATAGTCCGACGTATCTATACAAGGCTAATCTGAAAGGGGGTATAAATCCGACGGGGCTTTAACGTGTCTCTGTTGACTGCTATATTGCAGATGTAATAATTACGGGAAACGTTTGTTTTGTTTTTTATACAAAAAAATATAGGTAATAGAAAAAAAATTACAACCCTATCATTATGCATTATACATTCCAAATGTTTGCTAGTGACATGAAAATGCAGCCGTGCGATTCCCTAAAGCGAATTAGTCGAATTCACTTCTGAATCCGCGGCGAGATTGTCAACTGTGGACTGGTATTCTCTAAAGTCGACAGGCAGTGCGCGAGTGCGGCAGCGAGTCATACCATAGTTAATGAATTTTTTGACGTTTTGGTAAATATGACAATCTAATCTAAAAAAAACAAGTTCTATTTAATGTAATTATCTCAGAAAAGTTAAAATACATTAAACGAAATATCGACTGAGATGTTTACTCTTATAGCAATCCCCGATAAACTCGCATCTAAGATCACTTCGCTTCGCTCCTAGAATGTTTAGTTTAGAGAATTCCATTTGAAGGTCAAGTGAGTTCGAATGCAAAGTGGGGTGAATTGTCGAGCGAGTCTCGCTTTGGGTGATTCGAGTTTTTACAGAATTGCATGGCTGATATTAGGGTTGCCTCACCTTTATTTTTTTAAACTGAGGTGTTACACTACAACACTATAACATTTATTTAACAAGAAAAAATGTACAACCCTATCATTATGCCCTATTTTGCTAGCTACGAAAAAGCGCTATTATTAGGGTTGTGTCATTTTTTTTTTAACTTTGAGGTGTTTACGCTAGAACTATTGAGTTTTGGCACAGTTGTAAAACGCAAGTTTTCCGTTGTCATAGATACTTATTTATGATAGATATTATTTATACCCTATCGTATTTCCCCATCCGTTCGATAACCTTGTATAGATCTCTATAAATTCATTTTACAAACTTTCATTTTATAAATAGAACACTATGAAAGAAAAGAACAATTTATGCATATACGTATAGAGGGTATATAGTGAATGTCTCTTACGCTATCTGGATAAAGTTTGTGTAATAACTGCTTTCACAGATGATATTCTATTATACTACTGGCTGTGACAATTTGCGTACAACGCTAGTCCAAATAACACTTGTCTATTTTTTATAAAGTTACTTCTTGCCTTTCCCTTTTATTCTCTCTTTTTCTTTCTCTCTCATACCACCATAGAATAAACTATCTGAATGTTATTGTAATTAATAAATTTGATTAACATAGGTTATGGGAGGCATATACATGGAAGGTTATATCACCAAGAAAACAGAAGTTAAAGAAAAGAATGCTTTGGAACAAGCTTCGAGGATCGCCACCGAGGCTGTATTCAACGTCCGAACAGTGCAAAGTTTAGGTAAGAGGGACAAAAAACGCTTGTAACGTAGTGGCGTTTCAGAATTTGATACGATCACTGAGGTTAAATAATGCTGCGTGCAGTCATCTATGGATGGTTGATCCAATGGCATATATTTCGAGCGGATCTGTGCTTCGAAACTCGTATCGTTTTATTTATTAGTGACGACATTCTTTCTCTTTCGTGTGATGTGTGTTTCGTGATATATGATTTTAATGTCTCACATCTCTAAAACCAGTTTTTTAATCGGTAATGTAGTTTCCTTGGAAAATACAATAATGTGCAAAAACGAATGTTGAAATTTCTCCGCGCTAAAATGTAATCAAACCGCAACTAACTAATTAATCTGTGCCACAACTATGAAAATCCACGTTATTGTTATCGTCATAAGGCACGGGCGTAATGAACGAATATAATTGCGCTGGGCTGCATAGGCATTTAACAGATCATAGAGTACAAAAATTAAAATTAAAATGGGTAATGCGTTTGGCCACTCAAGTGGCCGCGAGCACGTTATCATGCAATAATTAAATTACGACTTAGGCCACGTGCGGTCAAGTGCGACTCTTATTTAATACTATAAGCGCTTATTACACCTTCCAATTTGTTGGAACAACTTTCCTAGAAATGGCGATCTGAGATCGATTAATGGAAAAACTGACCGATCGATATCGAGTAGAGAATCGATTTAGTAAATTGATTGCGGACACCCAAAAATAGAGTTTCCATTATATTTATATTGGTAAGAACGCAACTATAAAATAATGAGCATGCGTGGAAGTTTTTAATAAATTATATATACATATATCGAACACTGCCGTAACCTTAGCGCTCTCGGAGCCAGATTTAGCGCTTTTTTGAGTCGTCTAACTTTTATCTATTCAATGCGAAATTTAAAAAAACCCATAGGACGATTTTTGAGTGTCTGTCGTCTATTCACTGGATAGATTCACCGCTCGAAATCGAATGATCGATTCTTCTATTAATCGATCTCAGATCGCCATCCCTAGGAGAGTTGTTCCAACAAATTCGAACGTGTAAATACGCTTTTAGATTTTGACATTTGACGTCACGAAACTTATGACCCTCCCACCCCTTGTCACACAATATTATACTTCGTTGACCCATCCCCCCTTAACATGTGACGTAATTTATGGATGGCCCCTAATAAAAATAGATAATTTAGCCAGGATTTATGAGCAATATGGTTAATTCTGTTACATGCTATACAACTATTGTTATTATAACATTAATGTTAATAATGTACTTACTTATAATTTTTAACAGGTGTGGAATCAACCATCCTCGATCGTTACCGCAGATCTTTGATAGACGCGTCACAACGCGCTGGTCTTGCATCCAAAATACGCGGCATTGTCTATGGGCTTTGTTTATGCGCGCCCACATTGGGATATGCCGTATCTCTGGCTTATGGAGGATACCTTATAGCACGAGAGGGACTTAAATATGAATACGCTATACTGTGAGTATTTAGTTCATGTTTAAAATTAAGTATCTATATCGATTGTCCTCACATTTTTATTTATTTGCACATAAAAACTTGATGAACGATATTAAGAAGAAAACCAGAATATGGAACGAAAGTGAATGATAGTAGGAATCAAGGAAGTTGAATAACCAGTGTTAGGTGCCAGAAAAGTCCAAAGAACTTGCATGCCTCAGCAAAAATGTGTTACAATGATAAGTTTATAAGGTTAGGAGGCGAAAGAAGTATGTAAGGTCCTTGATGCTTCTCCTTCGCTCCACCTTCTGTCATCTTCGTTAGAGATGCAGCGTGGGTCTATGTATATATTTACACGGATTTGAACTTTAATTTCAGTGTATCCGAAGCCCTGATCTATGGGGCATGGATGCTGGCAGAAGCTTTGTCCTTTGCACCCAACTTCGCGGCCGCACGCCGTTCCGGGGCCCGCATCATCAGAGCGCTCCAACGACACCCCAATGTCGTCACAGAGAACACCGCGAGGGATCACCCCGACTGGGTGAGTACTTCTCCTTCGAAACGCAGGAAAAACTTCAAAATGGTCCCAGCACTCTAGGAGTGAGACCGACGCGGTTATTACTTAAAACTTTGCTAAGCGACAGCCACGCGATCACTGCGCGACCGGCGACTAATTGTAATAAAAAATTGATATCATGTATGACGATTGCGTGTTTATGTGCGTATATCTTTATGCGTGCTTATGTGATATGACCGTAAAATGCACTTATCGGGGTAAATTTAGCGCCACTATACCAAATTACATTACACAAATTCGTTTTGACAGCAGATATCGCGCGATATTCGCTGTCGCAAGTTGACTGCAAGTTATGTAATAAGCGTGTCGTTTTGACAGCAGATATCGCGCGATATTTGGCTGTCGCATGCTGACTGCAAGTTAGGTAATAAGTATGCCGGGTTGGGAATTTTAGTCTTCCATCAATGTCGAGGAGTGGAAGGCCTTTGGTATCTCCCATGGAACATACCGGCACGCTTATTACGTAACTTGCAGACAGCATGCGACAGCCAATATCGTGCGATATCTGCTGTCAAAACGAGAATTTGTGTAATGTAATTTGTATAGTGGCGCTAAATCAACCGCGAAAAGTGCATTTTGTGGTCATATAATAATAGAAGCGCAACCGTCATATATGATACCAATTTTTTATTACAATTAGTCACCGGTCGCGTAGTGATCGCGTGGCTGTCGCTGTCTGCAAATTTTTAGGTAATAACCCCACGGAGCCCCTCTAATGCTGTACTGAACGAAGCCCTTCTAGGGTGCAGTTTTCACCCAGCTCTCTCGTAGTGCTACAACACCGCGGACTATACACGCTGTGATCTTCTTGAAGCACTGTTTTTACTCGAATATGACAAATCCAAAAAAGATGTACTTCATCGTTACATAACGATAAGTAAATACATACCAAGTGGTAACACACGGTAACATAATGTTTTGTCTGGTTACTGGTTAATTTGAAGAGGATTTGTTTTACTTGGATGTTATCACCTGATAAGATGTAGTAATTCTGCTAGGTAAAACTGGTATACTTCCAAAGAACGAATGCGTGTTCGTATGTTACCACTTGGTAACACATGGTAACACTACCTGGTAACTAGTCTTTACATTGACGTCTTTATGTCTATTTTTTTTCAATAGAATTCATGCATACCTACTGCAATTGATTATACAGCACGCTGAAAGCCGTTATATATGTCAATATGTTTGAAAAATCGCTTTCATCTGTTCGAGAACTACTTTTTTCAATTATAACAAGCTATAAATTGCAGATGGAATGAATATATGTACAGAAGAAAGGGTTGCTAATGGTTCGAACACAGAATGAGTGATGAAAAATTGATGAAGAAAATGTACAGAGCGATGTAAGTGGTACCAAAGCCTAGTAAGACTAAAACGTACCCATTTATCATTGCAGATGGCGAATGGAAATCTGGACTTCAAAGACCTTCATTTCCGTTACCCGACGCGCTCTGACGTACCGGTATTACGTGGCTTGAAGCTGGATGTGGCTGCTGGAAGCACGGTAGCTTTAGTAGGTGCAAGTGGCTGCGGAAAATCTACCCTCATGCAGCTGCTGATGAGATGTTATGACCCCCATCAGGGCAAAATCGTAAGTACAGCTTATGATTAATTTTATGAAGTGTTAAGAGATTTATAACGGCAGTAGATGTTAAACCAGGCAGAAGCGGTAAAAATCTGTAGAGCCAAAATCAATTTTTTTATTCTCTAAATGGTACAAAAATCTAGTACTCAGGTCAGACTTAATTTTAGGGGATCTTTGTCACAACACTATAATTTAAAGGAGAAAATTTAAGTAAAAAAATACATTTCTACAATTTTTTATTTTATTTTATATTGTAAGTTGTGATATCATTGCTTGACCAACTCTGATACTTCCCGACAGACCGGACACAAGGGGTAGATTTTAAAATGTATTAACACGGACAACTAGAAAAAACTTACTTTCATGAAGAAAAACCACTTGAAAACAGGAATATGTACCTTACATACTCCTGTTTTCAAGTGGTCCTTCAAGCCGGATTTCGTATTTTAAATTGGTTGTAATTTGATTAAAAATTTTTTTTTTATTAATATTTACGATTCCGAACTTATCTTACGTATTTATATTTATTTATTATATTATTGTTTTTCTTCTGATTCTGATTCTATTTATGTCGCATGGTCAAAATTGGTGTTATCAAATCATTTACCCGTTACGTTCCTTGTCAGGAATTGGACAAACGCGACATTAAAAAAGACTTAACGTTGCCCCAACTCCGGGCCCAGTTGGGTCTGGTCCAGCAAGAACCCTCACTGTTTGAAAGAACCATTAGAGAGAACATCGCTTATGGAGACAATAGTCGTGAAGTGCCCATGGACGAGATCATAGAAGCTGCAAAGCAAGCAAATGTTCACAACTTCATAACTGGACTGCCTTCGGTAAGATCTCATTCTCGCCTTTCTTAACTTTATATAAGACTAGCTGTACCTACGCCTTCGTCGCGTGGTAATTTTTTCCGTGGCTTTCCCGGATTAGGAAAAAAAGTAGCCTACGTCTCTCTGTTGGCACATGCTACATCTGTGCCAAATTTCATCATAATCGGTTCAGAGGTTCAACATTTCGCATACAGAGTGTCATCCCCCTTTTCGCCCCCTTAGGGGTAGATCATTCCTAGATGAACGTGAGTAGATTAAAGATTCGAGGAGGCGAAGAAAATCTCTAAGGATTACGATGCTTGGCACTTCGTCTTCTCTGACTACTCCGTTAGGGATGTGTGTATGTTAACAATAAATATTAACAAAGTTTACATAATTTTCAGGGTTATGAAACTAGACTAGGCCAAGGAGGAGCAGCATTATCCGGCGGTCAGAAGCAACGTGTGGCAATCGCTAGAGCCCTGGTACGGAACCCGAGGGTTTTGCTCCTAGATGAAGCTACATCAGCTCTAGATGCCGCTAGTGAGAAGGTAAGGAAGACGTCTAATGAGCCTCTAATTTTAGGCAGTTCATTTTATTTTAAACACTGAATAATAAAGACGGTGTTTCTGAACGACATGCTATGAAATTTTCTTGTATGCTCTCATATTATTTTGAAATTATCAGGAACGAGAACTTTATGGTGGAGAAAATACGGTAAAATGGGAATCACGTACTTTCCAAATAAGGCCAAGTTTCTCATGCCATTAAAAATTCTCCTATGCTCTAATTTTGTTAAAGACTAGCGAACGCTCGCGACTTTGTTCGCGTTGTGAACTGTCGCGTCGCGTCGCGTTGCTTTATAAATTGTAACTTATGTGTTATTCTGATGTATAATCTATATTATTGTAAAGTTTCATCAAAATCCGTTTAATAGTTTCTGCGTGAAAGAGTAACAAACATCTATACATCCTCACAAACTTTCGCGTTTATAATATTAGTAGGATATTAATTATTTGAAATTATCAAGAACGAGAAATTTATGGTGGGAAAATTGGAAGTGTGAAAATATTTAGATTGTAAATTCTGAACAAAAATTCTCATATATCTGCCAACCCCGAAAATAGGTTACTAATAGTGTTGCCAGGTTCGACATAACAAAATGTATTTTTTTTTCTTTTCTATGGCGTGGAAAATGTAATTTATGTATATTATTTGTATGTTTTTCAGACGGTCCAAGCTGCTCTAGAAGTGGCAGCCAAAGATCGTACGACAATTATGATCGCGCATAGACTAGCCACTGTCCAACATGCACACGTCATTTGCGTCATAGATAAAGGTCGGTATTCTAACCCGATTCTTAACAATCCATTGACATATTAGTAACATCAAGCTTAAAAACTAAGAACTATTCTGCTTCTTCTCTTTTATATACTGGCAACTCGTTTCATATTTATTTGAAACATTTCCGCCATTCTTAAATTAAAAAAAACCGGACAAGTGTAAGTCGGACTCACCCACCGAGGGTTTCGTACAAATTTGTAGGTACATATTATAAATAGTTCAAGAATCGAGTATTTAACTCAATTCAAAATTTGGACCGCCGTTCCTTGCATAAATACCCTGTTTTTTGTGATTTAATTAAAAATATACGTCTTTCAGATTTTTCTCTTCTGTACAAATTAGTAAAAGTTTAAAAAAATCTGCAAAAAGATTTGGTAACCTTACAATTATGACCGCGCATACCGTTTTTAACCTCGATGATTGACTACGTACTTTAAATAAAGACTATATTTTTTATGATTTAATTACAAATGTAAATTCTCAGATTTTTCCCTATACTTGTAGTATAAGACTATTACTTGCCAAATTTCATAGTTCTAGGTCAACGGAAAGTACCCTATAAATTTTGATTCCCTTGAGTGTCGAAATATACGTTATTTGCGGCATAAACGGCCGTAACTTTTTTTTACGTTAACTTAGAAGTTTGATTTTTTCACAGCTTCAAGGGACTGTAGACCTGAGTATATGGTTTTAATTTCAACTCGATACCTCCACGCGTCCCCGAGATAAAGGGGTCTTGACAGACAAACGGACGGATGGACGGACAGACAGACGGACAATAAAGTGATCGTATAAGGGTTCCGTTTTTCCTTTTGAGGTACGGAACCCTAAAAAGTGGTGTACCATATCTCTTATGTAAAATATGTCTGTCTTCTTTTTACTAAGTCCCTAACTCTCCCGTAAAGTGATAGTAGGCTTTACTAAAGTTAAAATGACTATTTGTAAGAAGAAACTTCAACTGCACACATTATAATTCAAGTTTTTCACCCGAAGAAGAATTCGTCGAACTAAATATTAGACATTTCATAAATCGTTTGGAAACTTCCTATTTAGTAAAATCAATTTTATATAGTGTGGTCTTGCATTAGGTCAATTTAATTTTTATAATGGAAATTAGTGTTGAAATATCTACTTCGGATATTTTTGAGGACCTAGCATCAATGTCAACACATATATTGCTTCCATATAGTTTCGCGCTTAAGTCGATGCCATTGGAAATTTTGACGGCAGGGATCTTAATTTTTCTAAGTGACTACAAAACGTATGAAAGCGATATTTGGTAACTTATTCTTCATTTCATTGACTTTGTTTTGACAGTTGCGATATAAGATTGGATAACTTTTGTAACACAAAAAAAAAATATCAAAGAAACCTCTTTTATAAAACAGAAATTTACATTTTTAGGAGTAACGGGACCGATTTATGTTTCTAAATTTTCTGTATAGTTTTGATCTATACATATTCTTCAAAATGACAGTTGGATTTTTTAAATATAATTATAGTTTTTAAAATAAACGAAAATAACTACTTTTTAGTATTTTTCGAGAGCTAGTGCGCGCATTTTTGCATAGACCAGAAGGTCTATTTTAGATTAAATGATTGTTTATCAATGGGTCGCCTTAACATCGTTTCGATAGTTCGATAAATATCGATCATCGCTGGGCGTTTACTCGTTGGTAGCGCGTTCAACAACTCAATATCAACTCGCCATCGTCTAATCGACTACTCGTTAACTAGTGGACGCTGAGCACACGCAGTACTGGTTGTGTTGCCGTCCTAACTTGATTTATTATACTAGCCTCATGTCGTTTGGGTATTTATGTTCTGTCTACACTGAATGAGAATTAACGGATCGGTATGTACTATAATCTATAACTAAGTATACATATTATCTAGTTATTGTTTGATTTACAGGCGTAGTAGCAGAGAGAGGGAGCCACGAAGAATTGGTCAAGAAGCGAGGGTTATATTGGGAGTTATTACAACAACAAGCGCCCGCGGACGCGTGACCGCCATTTTGAATTCACCCGCCATTTTGTCGACGCGCTATTTTACGCGCCTCGGTACGAGCTGTTTAGCTTATAAAAGTACAGTATTATTTCAAATAGACGCTTGTAGAGGCAGGGACGTAGCTAGAGGTTTTAGATAATAGTTGAGAGACCATCAGTCTCTCTATACCTATTTGTTTAGATGCCCCGTAACCCCTATAAAAGCGGGCCTCAGAAAGGTAACCCAGCTGCTCCGACGGTATTTACAGGCCTCTGTAGAGAGTAGTTGGAAAGCTAAATAGAAGTACAATTTAGTGTATTATATTGCTGCATTAATTATAGCAATTAATTAATGTGTTCATTAGTTAACACGCACAGTTGTGATGTGACATATATAGTTATTAAAAATAAACAAAATAAATAGTTAACACAAGCGCCATGCTTTTAAATAGAATTTATGTATAGAATAAAGCCATGTTAGTATTCAAATTAAATGAATTAAATTATTATTTACCTAGATATTTTGAGTCGCCACCGGTTTGAATAAAATTTATACTGTAAAGAACCAAACAATATCAAACAATTTCATATATAAGACAGCTGAATAAAATTAAGCTTTGATCAATAATATATGAATCTAATTGGATACCGTACTCTGAAGAGGTAGTCGAAGCCAAATTATATGACCTTGAGTAACCTTTGATCACTAACATTTTATTTCTCTCTTTATAACTCCTGGAAATAACTCTGAAACACATCTAATATATATAAGATTACTATGAATATAGATATACCAACAGCTAAAGATAAAAAAAGATGGAGAGATAAAGAGATGTTTTGAGGTTAAATTTATCGACTTCGATTACCTACTCAGAGTGCGACCTCCAGTTTAAACTTAACTCCAGTTTGAACACTGCTCCATGGTTTGAATTAAGCAATATTCAAAGTGAAATGCTTAATATTTTTGTAATACAAAGATTTTATTTTTAGATTAAGTATAGTAGAATTAATGTTACTATTAGCTATTAAATATATAGTATATACAAAACAGAATGTCATTAACATACCCAAGTGTTATTTTGGGAAATACGTGTTATAATTATACCATTAATTTATATATTTTAAATATAGCCTGTTTTGAAATTTATAAATCATGCTTGCATGCTGATGCTTCACATTGAGACTCAAAACACAGGCACACAGAGAATATAGTTAGATAAATGTATTATTAATTACAAAGAAACATGTAACTACAAGACGAACGAAGGAATCTCTATCTCAAGAATACATGATGAGTAGCAACATATCAATAGGCTAGATCAGTGGTTCCTAAACTTTTAAGACCATGGAACACTCAATACATCCCATTTAATTTATGGAACCCTATTACTATAGAGTACTATAATAATAAAAAATACCTACCGCAATTTCAAATAAGAGTAAAAATCATTTATTTCAAATATTTAGAACAAAGATTAATGAGATGAATGAAATTATTTCACTGCTTCCTATAAAAACTATTAATAGGTCTAAAATCGAGCATTTTTATTTTGTAAGACTTATAGAATAAAAATGGTTTAAGGTTTGTCAATATGCATGCATAAAGTCGCCACAAATGACGGTAACCAAAAAACTCCAACAATTATATAATATAATCCAGACAATTACACAGATTGTGTGACCCCAAACTAAGCAGTAAGCTTGTACTATGGTTACCACACAACGAACTCTGGGGGAGTTCCCAGTAACACCCAGACTACAAGCCAATTTAGGAAAGTTTGTTTCCTAAATTGACCTGACCGAGGATCGAACTCGGGACCCGAGCTTGGAAAGCAGATGCATATGCCACTGCGCCAACGGGCCAGTCAAATTTAACGACCAATGTAATTCGCGGAACCTTAGTGTTTTATATATGGAACCCTTGGGTTCCGCAGAATCCACTTTAGGAATCTCTGGTCTAAAGCAACGCTTGCTGGCGTTACTGCTTGTCAAAAGTGCCACGTGGCTACGTTTGAAGAAAAAAAGAAAGGAAAATTTATTAAATATTATTTATTTAAACCAGATATTAATAAAATACAGTCCATCTCCCCCTCGCTATTAGTGATCACAAGTTAAAGTATATAAATATTGCACGATCTAACTTCAATAAGCAATTTAATAATATACGCGTTTTTCATGAAGTCTTCAAATATTTAGCTCACAAATCAGACAATCTATTCCCATAGTTGCATGTGATCGACTAAATGAATTGTAGCCAATTGTCTACTCTTTAAGTGGGCTTCAGTTCCACATTCCCAGTCTTGTACGATTGAAATTGAAACGATTGAAATGTGGTACTGACAAAATAATTAAAACCGAATAAGCTAGGGTTAAGTTTAACATAACGGTCAAAATATAGCCATCTTGCCTATAATTAAAAAGAAAATTTAAAAAGATCTCTAGGTTATTTATTAGACTCTGTTAATATACAAAATTGTGTATTAATATAGTTAGAAAAGTATATTGTTCTATTGATAATATCGCTCTGCTGCAGCTTCAGTCTAATGTTATGGCCCAAATAAATTAAGTCGGTCAGAAACTCGGACCAAGGAACATATCGGACGGAGCATAATAAGTTACCGCTCTTACCACAGTCTGTCAAACGAATTTTCTTCTCTTTCTATCTCATTGAGCAAGTCCACGAATAAATAGTTAGCTATAGCAAGTATGGCAATCTCGCACTGTCAGTGTATTTCGTGTCAGCTTCAGAGTCTGTCGTAAAATAATTATTTGCAATATATTCGTAAATCTTAAGTATCTTAAGTTTTTCTTGATCCGAATTTTCCTTCCGTTGGATCCGTACTTTTAGGGACAGCCTGTACAGTATTAAGATTGGAATTTTGATCACAATTCTGTTACTTAACCTATTAAACCATATCAGTGAAGGTTGGATATTATTCTATAAAGCTCAATAATTGTTTATTACCAATAAATAAATGCTCCAGAGTCCAGAAAGATTAAGTGACCCCAACTAATCATTAGGATTGCACTTAGGAGGAAATTGAATTTGATGTTATACGTCAAATTTAATTCCTCGTATTTTCAGTGCTTTAAATTGACAGAGAAGACCTTTTGATATGGGAACAGCATAATGGTTTATACTTGAAGTCATTAATCACATCCCATTGGCTCTCTATATTTCTCTCTCTTTCTCTAATCAGCGTAGAAAGATTTGAACTTAATTTTAATGTCGACAATATGAGGATACACGTACAAAAAGAAATTAATTTCCTGATTATGTAAGGTAGTGGAGAAATTAAGTTTCATAGCGGAGATTTTCAAAAATACACAACTGAATCGAATTTCTCGAATTTATGAACAGTAGCGGAGCGACAATAGCAAATAATAAAGTTTGTATTGTTTATAATACAAATTAATTAATTTCTAAGTTATATGACTGTGATTATGATTTTTGTTAAGTAATTGTACATAAATAAATAAGACAATAGTATGCATTATGACTTTTATTTCGTAAATACCTATATTTAAAATTACAGCCAGATCACAAATATGTCAGAGTCGGCCATATTGCGGAATTAAAAAAATAATGACAGCGTAGAAGCCGGCCTAAGCATATCAATAAAATAAAAATAAGCAGCAACTTTGAGTCTATTATTTAAGATAATGTCTTTTAAGTTTGTAAATATTAACATATGTGTATGTCCTTTTTTGTTATTAACAAATCAAACTGAATCAAAAAAAAATCAGTAAAATGTTGCTATAAAACTTCGTGCTTGCAGGAGAATCTGTAAAGAATTCGCGAAGTTGTTTCATACATGTAATTTCTTTCATAAACCTTGTGATATCTTACGTATCACCCCAGTACAAATAACCAAGCAGTATTCTATCTCGGCAGTGTCCTTAAGATAATTACCTACGGTCGCTCGGTACGTAAACACGCAATAGGGCTGCCGACTTGGACTTAATGTTATTCTTGGGTTACATATTTGATAATAGATACTATATTAAATTGTCATATTATCTTTTCATTTTATATTATTGCAAATTTAATAAGTTTCTATTTATATAATTCTACTAGTATTTTATTTCTAGTTTCAAAAGTTTGTGTCAAATGGTACAAATGGACAACAAAAAATGCATTTTGTGTGCAGTATAATTAAAAATCAGCAATAAATTGACTAGATCATTATGATAATATATTTCCTACAAATTAGCAACAGAGAAATATTTCCGGTTTCGATATAGATGTATTCAAACATCCATACACTGAACATTGTGCTCGTAAACTTGATTGATATAATATTTCGTCAGTAAATGCGCGGGAGCGTCTCACACCGTCCGACGACAACCGCGTTGCACTCGTGACTGTTGTATGTCGAAAAATGCCGAAATTTCGAGGCGCGTCCTTTGGGAGCGTTTGTATGAAGACAGAATACTGTATGCTTACTTGTACTGTGGTATCACTGTACAAATTACAACTACTAACATTTTTGGTTTACTCATTCATGTACACCAGCCGAAGAACTTAGTAAGGAAGCCGTCACTGAGTGTACATTTCAACCCAGCTTCTAAACTGTCATTTTATTATACATACAAGATTATTTATGCGAAAGGGTATTAAAGTACCCACGACAACATAAAGGTGAGACAACCCTATCAGCATTTTTACGACGCTAGCAAACATTTGTATGGACAACAAAATAAACTTCTTTTTTTTTTTAAAAGAGGAGGCAAACGAGCAAGTGGGTCACTTGATGGAAAGTGACGAGCGCCTCCCATGGACACCCGGAACTTTCGGAGAGTCACGGGTGCGTTGCCGGCCTTTAGGGAAATAGGAAAGGAGGGAAAGAGGGTGATGGGCCACCGGCATTCTCACTCACCGAACGAAACACAACAGCAATAGATGCTGTTATTTCACGCCGATATTCTGTGAGAGGGTGGTATTTCAGCGGGTAAGCCGGCCCAATTCGTGCTGCAACGCAGCGTGGCTCTACCACTCAGAAACCCATAATTATCCCGTAACTATTATATCTGCAATATAGCAGCCAACATTGACACGTTGAAACACTGGCGGATTTTTACCCACTTTCAAAATAACCTTGTATATACCTAATATAAATGCCAAGCGTTATCAAATTACACGTGTAATAAATAAATAAATAACGACCTCGTTACGCTCATCTATTTCCGGCCAAGATTTACATAATCATAAATTACCTTTTACAATCGTTTTCTTTCATGGTTTTTCAGACATCACTAATATTATAGTTGGTTTATCCAACCAAATATGTATTTGTACTAATTCACATTAATATATAGGTATACATGATGTTCCTGAAAATATGAATCAAATGAACGGAGAAAGACATAGGCGTGGTTAGTGAGGGCATGGGTAGGCAGCACTGCCCAACCTAGAAAAATAGTCACGAAGGAATTATTGAAAAAAACTCGAAAAAATCGAGGTGCTGGTTTTGAACGTGTTAAATTAAACCATGAATGCTAATTATTCAGTAATTAAAAAGCTATTATCTATCATTTTTTTTGACACATGTTCGGTAGTTGTATAAAATTATTGCCTACTGAAGAATAACGACAAACCGACAATCTCTATTTCTTATTATAATTTTTTTATAGACACTCAATTTTTCGAAGCATAATTTTTGAATCGTTTAGTTAAAATATTTGAAAACGACCTCTCCTTTATTCCTGTTCGTTTGATCCGTAATTCTAGGGACAGCCTGTACAGTATTAAGATTTGAACTTTGATCACAATCGTTAACTATCGTTACTTAACCTATTAGTTGGACATTAATCGATAAAACTAAATAATTACTTATTTAAAATAAATAAATGCTCTAGACTTACGATTAAGTGACCCCGAATTAATCACTAGGGTTGTACTTAGAGCAAATGCGTTTACATAATAATCCGGCACATTTTGGTAAATTGCACGGGTATTTTTTTGCTATTTAAGTATTTTTGGTACTTTAGTTAGTCATATCATATAACACATAATTGTATTAACATAATTAATAGAATAAATATATATTTACTTCATACATATATTAAAATACATAATATATAATCTGTATCTAATTATCCATTTTCACCAATCAATCATGAACTGTCCTTTTAGTAAGACATTCACTAATCCATCGGTATCCATTAAATACATCTCTTACCTAACAATTTTTTATAGTTTAGGTGTCCCCTAAACGGTAATGTAAAGAAAACTAGCTCCAAAGTATGACGTAATTTGTCTTAGGGGATACCTAACTTTTAAGGATTTCTGGTGAAAATGGACATAAGTGAAACCTAGACTGAAAGGCTACAATGTAAGGCCCCTTAATTACAAAATCACTAATTACTTTGGTCTAATTTAAAACTTATGATCATAATACTCCAAAACAACCATACTCGTAAGTCAGTTCAGTCAGGTCAGTTCACACGGAGATGCGATGCGATGAAATAAAATATAGAACTATATTCCAGTGAAGAATATAGTAATAATAGAAGTGGTCTAGATCAGTGTTCTTCAACGTTATTGATATTGCGACCCTAAAATAAATAACAACGTATGCTGAGTCAGACCCTGGTTTGTCGCTGCGGTGATAATTAGATAATATTTTTCTGTAATTTTTCTATTTACTTTTTATTACTGTTTTGTTCACTTTTTATCTCAGTTTTAATGTTGATATTGTCTCTGTAGCGAAAAAATAAAAAACATCATTCATTCATTCATTCATTCATTCAAAATGATATCGAAAATCCCTCGCGACCACGAACTACTTCATTGTATTCGATGTATAGTCTGAAGTTCACTTGTTACTTTACTTATTACTAACCAGCGGCGCGTCTCGACTTCGCCCGGGTAGAATACATAATATATAACCTATCTCCATCTATAAAAATGTGCCTTTCAATTGGTGAACGAATTATTCAAATAGGCGCAGTCGTTCCGGAGATTACCCTCCACATATAAACAAACTTATAAGATTCGCTCTCTCTCTTTCTTTATAATATTAGTACAGGTATTGAAGCTATTTTCCACTATTAGATTACGAGATAGGCGGTGCCGCGCAGACGGCGTTAGACGTTAAAATTGTATTTTTTTCTTGAAATAAATATCTAACAAACTTGTTATCAATATCTGTTTTATTTTATCATCAACTTTAATTTAAAAATGCGCTTATAATGCTGAAGAGCGCAAGACACCAGTCAAATTTGGCCATGACCCCTAGGGGTCCTCTACCCAGACCTTGAAAAACACTGTTCTACATCATATAGATATAACTAATAGAGTAAGGGAAACGAATGAAAACGCATCTTGTCAATAGAAAGAGAGAGAGTGAATGAAATGTCTCTCTCTGTACATAAATATACTACATCCATCTGCAATCGATCACCACAAATATCAGACAAAGATGGAGAGGATCATTTCATTTGCTGTCTCGCTCTCCCGACGTTTCCATTTATTCGTTAGGCTCTGACTCGTCTGGCAACCAACTCATACACATTCTTTATAGCCATATTCCGCCCAAAGACATGTGTTCCACATTTCAACGACGCATCCTCAGGGAATTATAAACCTCGGACTTTGCCACTAATTAGTGGTTCAAACTCAATTACCATATCAAATTTGACTTCTCTGAAATCGGCATGACGATAGAATACAATACTGTATAATTTGTCAGATTTTTCGGCTTGCAATGAGCACTATTCCAAGGGTAATTAACATTAAAATATGACTCATTATTAAATTAGTTACAGGCAGCTAGAAAACTCCCACCCGAACTTCATATGAAGTTATAATGCAAGATCGACCACTCAACTGTTCAAACTTTCCGGATCAAAAGCCATTAGCGAGTCTTTTACAATAATCAGGCGAATTACAGAACAGGAAAAAATCTTCCCGGTTCGTGGCAAATTTTCCGATTCTACGGATAATTTACGTCTAATAACACCGTTAATTTTGTCATGCCATCTTCGGAGAGTTCAAATTATAGCTGTTACGTCATGTCTTCCAGAAAAACGATTTTAACAAACAGGCACTTAGATGATCCCCTAAAAGTTCCTTTAATTAAGAAAGGAACAATATTGACTATGGATGATCTAGAATTACTTCATTTTCACATCTATTATCTCTTTGATAACCAAAAACAAGGAAGTCGTCCAATACGACAATGGTGGTACAAGTGAACTGTGCTTACAGTGCCGCGTAAGCACAGTTTCCTACGTATCCAAGACAGCAAAATCAAACGTAACGTCCATAAGGTCGGTTTTAAAATGAATCTTTTGTTTTACTAATGTCCGTGTTCTTGCTCATCAAAGAATAATCCTATATAAACGTGGACAGATTTCAAATAAAACTGTTAGGAATATACATACATATCTTCACGGTGTATCTACCTTAACGTGGTAGTCAGAGATGATGGAGCGCCAAGGGTCGCGGTCCTTGCATACTTCTTTCGCTTCCTCAAATCTCATCATTTATTTTTTATTTATATTTCTTAAGGCATTGCTAACAAGACCATCAGCCTAATGACGAAACTTCTGGAGAAACATTAACTGTCCCTAACACTCCTCCAGTAAAGTGATAGTACGCTTTACTGAAGTTATAAAGGATTTCTTGGAAGAGCGCGAAAATTTCACCTACACATGTTTATTTAGATCTCCTCCATTCTTTTCACTTACACAGAACTTTAAAACACAATATACTATCACTGTTGTACTTTAAAACCCCTAAAAATGGAAACAATAGAAAATCCAAATAAAATGACAACCTCACTTCTCCCGTTCCCGCCAGTCTCAAATCTCATCATTCTCACACATTTTCGTCTAGATAAGCTACGAATATGAGGACGCAAAATGACGTTCATATTTTTATAAGTACTCTCTGTACGTTCTCTGACGTAAGGGATCCAAAACCCCACGTGTTTTGTTCATTCAGTTCGTAATATTAATAGTGCTTCATCACTCAATGTGGTGGGGATACAAATATTTGAAAAAGGCTAAATAGAGGTATATCTGTCAATCATGAGGTACCATTTAGTAAATATTCTACTTTTATTGAGCTAAATTTAATTTCTAAACGTATGAAGTAAATATTTAATCTAAGAAATATGGGATCTCCTTTACAACAGATGACGGTAGTAAAATAGATCTCACAACAAACGACAGGGTTATTACCTAAAAATTTACAGTCAGCGACAGCCACGCGATCATTGCGCGACCGGTGACTAATTGTAATTAAAAATTAATATCATGTATGACGATTGCGTGTCTATTGCGCTATGACTGTAAAATGCACTTTTTACTATAGATATAGCGACACTATACAAATTGCATTGAATAAATTCCCGTTTTGACAGCAGATATCGCGCGATATTTGGCTATCGCACGCTGACTGCAAGTTTGGTAATATGCGTGCCAGTTAAATATACAAGTGAATTTAAAATCAATGGCATCATTGAAACCCATTCTTCTACGTATCCCAACTAGCTATCACTGTAATATGGGCAACTTATAAATCTTAAGTCTTTTAAATGCTACGTAAGGGAGCTTCAGTAGTGGCAACAATAAACAACCTCTACGCGATTAAAACGTTATACTATTGGAACCCTTTTAGAGTCATAGACATTTATATGACTGCTATTTAACAACATTGGCAATAGAGTCTTAATTATGATCTTGCTGGTTGGGTAAATTCCGGTAGTGTGTGGAAACGGAGCGGACATAAGTTCTCGAACGACATGTGACAACGCATCTAAACAATCGATTGGATACTGAGCGAGAAAGAGGGTGGGGTTGCCGAACGCTTTCTTTGCAAATTCAAGCGCCCTTGAATTATCCCTTTACAGCTACAAGACGAGTTCAAGGTTTCCGAGTTCAAGATTTATTCGATATAAAATTATTTTACGTAATTTATTCCTAATTATAAAGAGTCCTAGTTAAAAAGGATGCCAAAGATTTCAATGTCAATCTGTATAAGTGCAAAGGCATGTGAATCCTCATGAGCTTTACAGCTAAAGTTAACGAGGCAACTCTTGACCTTCTGTCACCAGCAGTTCCAGTTCTTCACATTCGTTGTCATCGTCGTTAGGGCAGGAGATGATGGACAATAATAACGCTTGCGCCGGCGCGAGGAAGACTGATGGAAGTTGAGACAGGCCGGATGGTGTGCAATGAGTGGAAGACACCCAGCCTAGGACAGAGAAAATTGTCATATATCACAGAAATAACATTATCATGTGTTGCTGACAAAATTTTTAACTTGACTATACCTGGAAAGAAAAGGATAGCGGAAAATCAAGATATCGTTAATGGCCGGGCAACACGAGGCTAATAAATGAAGCCAAAAAGGCTAGACAAGTGGGAAACGTTTCCTAATACGGAAACGCTTTCTGGGGTCATTACTCGTCAAAAGTGCCGTTTGGATACGTTGTATACGGAGGTTTTCACACCATCTTACTTTTCATTTGATTTAATAGAAAGTTAATAATGTTTGACAACCAATTTAAAATTCTAGATTAGGGGTCGTCCATTAATCACGTGAGGCTCGAAAGGGGGAGGAGGGGGTTCAGAAAAAATCACGAAATATCACAGGGGGGTGGGGGGGTGTAGTGAGATATCCTCCTCCTTCAGTCGTCTGCTCACTGCTGAGCGTCGTGATGTGCCCGACCTAGCTTTCTAACGATCTCCTTCCATTTGACGCGATCCTTTGCCTGTTCCAGTGCCTTGGAAATCTTGGTGTTCAGATGCTCTTTTATTTGGTCAGACCATCGTATCGGGCTACGGCCCCTTGATCTCTTTCCTTCCATCCTACCGGTCACCATAAGTTTCTCCAGGTTATCGGAGGGTTTTCTGGCTATATGACCAAAGTATTGAAGTACTCTCTGGAGGCAGGTACTAAGGAGCCTCTGGTCAATTTTAAGTTCCTTGTGTTGTTCCATTTTAAGTAGTGAGATATCACGTGTATTTATCTTTTCGTTAAACGCCCGACCGACGTTGATCTTCAGCAAAGCACAGTGCCAATAGCCGACTCGCTAGATGCTTATCCACTTGTTAATGTTGAAGAAAGTCTTGCTAATCCGTGGTCCGAGGACAATATCCATTGAATATATTCATGTGCCAGTATTTAATTATTAGGGGGGGTTAAAAAGATGGTAAAAAACATCACGTGATTAATGGACGACCCCTTACGTGGTATTCGTCATTCTATTCTACTAGCGTTTACGACAATTGAGCCACTTGTTTAGCCCCCCTGGATATCTTACTCACTAATCCTGTCACCAAACAGTAGTGCTTGCATTGTTATATTCCGAAGTGGTTGGTGGACAGCCGCTGTTTCTGGTACAAAAGGCATAATGCCATAGTCCTAGGGTTCCCAACACATTTGCAATCCGAAGTGTTTTCTTGTATCAATAGATACAATAATAGTTACAATAGTAAATGCCTGTATATAGGCTTCAATCCACTTGTCATCAAATGGACTGTTTCCTCGCTAGCAAGAGCACAGTTTTGTGAGGATAGGGCTCGCGTCGCTCGCTAGCTTTTACGTAGGGCTTCGTCCGCGTGGTGGCGGCTTACAACAAAGGGGATAACATAAAATCCTTCTCTATGAAAAAATACGGATACGTACCAACTTTCACGGCGATCGGTCAAACAGTGTTGGAGTTTAGCGATTACATATTTACATACAAATTTTATTTTTTAATATACATAACAACTATTTAAACCCGATTTAAGAAATCCAATCCTTAAATCGAGTTCAAATAACGATTAGAGTACAAGCCGCTCAAAGTTTTTATTACTTGCTCGGTTTTATAACTAAGTGTTGTTGATGTGAAACATTTTAGGCGGCGGATTAGATAAGCTATTGGTGTGGCGACGCATCGCCACGCGCGAGTCGCACGTGCTTGAATACCTATAGCGTATGCGGTGTTATTATTCACTTCGGAACACGTTGCCTGTTTTTCAAATAAAAATATTTTTGTATTTTTTGTTTTTGAATATACCATATTGTTTTTCATGCCTCATTATTTCCTTTCTATCTTTCTATACAAAATAGATTCGATGTTTCACATCTGCCAGTCGTCCCGCGACGGCTCAGTTTTTTTTGCTATACTAGGTGCAGACCATTGTCCACCAACTCTATTTTTTCTATAAATTACTAGGAAATATATAAAAAAAAGAAACTATACTAACCGATGTCCAATGACTTAGGTAAGGAACAAATGGCTAATAGATGGCAGTGATCTGAAGCCAACAATCCACAGCGGGCGTACCACCAACAGATACATGCGCTTGCGCAGAGCCACGATATCACTGACAACAATATTAACAAATACTGAAAACGCACCAATTACAGGACTCCAAACTAAAGACTAGGCTTGTCACTATAAGTATTAGACACAACGAAAAGTTCGTAAAGCGGAAAGATAGTGTCAAGATTTGCTAACCCATTGGTACTTTACATTTAAAATAATAGAGTCATAAGGTCATATGCAGGCTTGCCAACTGTCCTGATGTAATCGGGATGCCCCGATATTAGGCCCCTATGTCCCGCGTCCTGATCACGACTGACTGCTACTGGCGGGACGCTAATTGTTCCAATTTTGAACATCTACCGCCATCCCGGAATTAACGCCCACGCAGAGAGTATTTTCTTCTTGTGGTAAAATATGGACTAATAAAAGGAACAGATTGACGCCAGAACATGTTAAATCCGAATTGCAAATAGAGTTAATTTTAGTGAAACCTGTTCTGAATTTAACGATTACGTAATTAAAAATAAAAAGCTTTTGAAATGCGCCAAATCCCAAAATAAATATTCTTTTGAGAACAAAAACTAAATGTATTGTATATACTTAATAAGTAGTTCATTGATTGTCACATTCTGAGTCTGTGCATTGTTTAAATTTCCAGTTGAAATTTTCACTTCTTGTTATTACTATGATTAAAAATGTTTTGTTTTTAAATCCAGATTGAATTTTGCTCGTCTCGTTTTTATATCATTAAGCCCCGAAACATTGAGAGAGTTGGCAACCCTAGTCGTATATGCAGATAAATTCTTTCCCTGTTCATTGATCATTTTTAAAACTTGTAATACTGGGAAAAAATATTATCAACAAAAAAGAAACAATATGGTGTTTCTTTCAACCTTTTATAACATTAAATATGTAAAATAAGAAGAAAAGACTATAGAAGACTGTCAGAACGCAATTTTTATAGCAATATTTCTATTATTGTTCAGTAAAGTATAAGTAATTTAGAATAATAATATCACAGATTAATTAGTTTTTAGAATTTTGCGATTCAATCAACAAAAAATATTACTCTTTCAGGCCAAATTTCTCGTCAACCATAGAATATTTAGTATTTTTTATGCACAGTTATACATTACCAATACATACTTTTTTATTTCATAAATCTACGAATTTTCATTTAAATAACAACTCAACATAAATTAGGAAAAATAAAACCGAGCATGAGTTTTTACGTAATCATGAAACACCAAGTTTTTCAATTCTATTTTTAGCTTACTTCTTATTGGTAGCGAAAAACAATCGGAAGAAGTCTTATTTACTTGGCACATAATTTATTAGTAAATCTACAATAATTTCTTTAAAAATTTTTGGAATTAGGACTCTAAAAAATGTCTTCCGAAAAGGACATATAAATTGATGCGACAAATAGTGCGCAAAACGTTAATTCAAAAATACTTAAATAAAAAAAAAGATTTTCACATTTTCTAATGGGATGTTAATGATAGGTAAAAAAAAACCTAACACCGAAATCTAAGATTTAGACTTGTAAGCTAGCCGCCAGAAGTCGTTTTTTGGGTAGAAATAATTATGTAATGTGAAATTTTGCTTTCGGAATTTGATTAATACCGAAAATATCAGCTTTATGAGCATAGTTTTAATTCCCAATGATTAATTAAAAAATACCTACGATAAAGCGTCAAAAAAGAAAAAAGTAGTTAATCTAAAGCTTAGCCTTAGTATGCTAAATATTTCACTCACCTAGTACTAATGTCACCAAAACATCACCAACAAACAAAGTGCCTTCTGCGTCGCACAATCTCCCACAACAGTCGGCGTACACCAACAACAAAGCCGACAACTTCGTTGTTGTTGGCTGCGGGCTTTGTTGTTGTCGCAACGTGCCCAGTGTAAATGGTGTGGCGGTTGTTAGGACGGTCGATATAACTCCGCCTAAAGGCGGAATGGTGATTCGATCACACTGTGAACAATAATAATAAGTGGTAACCAAGGTCCTAGTGGTAGTGATCCGGGCAGACCTTGCACAAGGTCCTAGTGGTAGTGATCCGGTCAGACCTTGCACAAGGTCCTAGTGGTAGTGATCCGGGCAGACCTTGCACAAGGTCCTAGTGGTAGTGATCCGGGCAGACCTTGCACATGGTCCTAGTGGTAGTGATCCGGGCAGACCTTGCACAAGGTCCTAGTGGTAGTGATCCGGGCAGACCTTGCACAAGGTCCTAGTGGTAGTGATCCGGGCAGACCTTGCACAAGGTCATAGTGGTAGTGATCCGGGCAGACCCCACAAAAGGTCTTAGTGACAGCGATCCGGACAAAACCCCGCACAAGGTCCACAAATGCAATATATTATTTAATGTGTTGACATCGTTTCACTGAGCAGATCATCATTTTTCCTACTGTTTTTAGAGAGATAAGATCAACAAATGCTTCCCCATAAAGGAGTAATTTATGGTTCCAATTAAATTTCTTCGGTTTTGTAGGATTAATCGCTTTCGATATTATTTAAGACTGCCTATCTTTTAACTAGAGTAATAACTCTGGCTAAAACATAGGCTACTTTTATAGCTAGAGGTACAGCCATTCTGTGTTCAAAATTTTGGGTTGATTGGTTTAGAAACGACTACAAAAGTCTGACAGAAGAGCAAACTACACTGAGCGCTCCCTGAAGTGAACTAACTTGCTAACTAACTGCACAAGGCTGTATCTGCCGTATACCAGATACACAAATGTTAATTGTAACAGTCAAATAAACGGGTTCTTACCGCGATATTAAATATTTTTGAGTTTCCCGATATTTCGATGCAGTTACAAGCGCCATGATCACGGGTTGAGAAGTACCTTGATCACGAGTTGATTATATTGTATGGCTTGACCTGTATTTATATTATTAATTTGCATTGCTTTTATATTATTAATTTTGTTGACATTGATATTTTTTTAATTTTGATTTATTGTATAAAGTAATAATTAATTAATAATTAAAAAGAAATTGTTATAAACAAATCGTAATAAATTACAACCATTTATGGCTATTTAAAAGTGCTTTTACGAGCCCAATTAAATAAAGAGATTTTGATTTGATTTGATTTGAACCCGTTATTTTATTGTTACAATGGATACAAACCGTGAGTCTAAAAAAGTATATTACATAAAAGAATTAGCTAGAAAGCAGAAACGACTTCAAAACCATTAACTAAATCTATTTTAACATTTTTAATATTTGTTATAACGAAACAAACGAAAGTAAACCTACGTAGTACACGATAAGGCGCATCTTTGTTCCAATAGACTACACTACGGTCTCCGCAAAAATGTATGGAGCAAATGCGATTCATTTGCGAAATTGAGTTAAACAGAGTGAGATATTAATAACTTACGACTACGAGATTGAGATCACAAATTATTTTAATTTTTTACTCATAAAAATTGAGTATTTACTCAAGATGAACTTGGTTTCTGGTTAATTCTATCATATGTTATACAAGGTTATTGTGATAGGGGGTATAAATCCGCCAGGGTTTCAACGTGTCAATATTGGCTGTTATATTGCAGATATAATAATTACGGGATAAGTTTATTTTGTTGTCCATACAAAAAAATATAATAGAAAAAAAAAGTACGACCCTATCGTTATGCCCTACATTCCAAATGTTTGCTAGCGACGTAAAAACGCTGATATTAGGGTTGCCTCACCTTCATTTTTTTTTAAACTTTGAAGTCTTACACTAGACTATTGAATTTTGGCGAAGTTGTAGAATGCAAATTTTCCGTTGTCATGGGTACTTTAATACCCTTTCGCCTTTACACATCCTTTCGAAATAACCTTGTGTAGGTACTCGCATAGTAGTCACCGAAGGTACACGCTTCACTCAATAACAACGTTCCCGAATCGCATAGTTCTTCTATCCAAGGTCGTCGCAGTAGTCGACAAGGTTATTGTGAAAGGGGTATAAATTCGCCAGGGTTTCAACGTGTCAATATTGGCGGCTATATTGCGGTTATAATAATTATGGGATACCTTTATTTTGTTATCCATACAAAAAAATATAAGTAATAGAAAAAAATAGTAGGTAGTCGTAGGACAACCCTATCGTTAGGCTCTACATTCCAAATGTTTGCTAGCGACGTAAAAACGCTGATATTAGGGTTGCCTCACTTTTTTTTAAACTGAGGTGTTACGCTACAACTATTTACTTTTGGCGAAGTTGTAAAATGCAAATTTTCAGTTGTCATGGGTACTTTAATACCCTTTCACATTTACACATCCTTTCGAAATAACCTGGTATATGTCTGTATGAACATAGCATGTAGATATTACTTACAAGAAATAACATGGACAGCGGTGTGGTGACTAAAGATACGGCATAGTTGACCGCTGTGACCGCCGCGGCTGTTTCGCAATGGCACAGAGACAGTGAGAGCCAGGCGCATCCAGTCCCAACAGAAGAGTACAATGCACTGAAACAAACAAAAATTATCCTTAGGAAAATCATACATATTCGTATTAACCCGATTACATACTTATCCACTATTATATTAAACGAGCAATATTTGTATACAAGCTGTTACAATAGAACCCTACACTACCGAAAGGGGGTTGACGTACCCATGAAACCGAACAACTGTCCCCAAGGAACATGGGTCGAAATATGAAAAAAAATTTTGGACCTCTCATACAAAGTAAACGCTCAGCTGATGAAATTACTATGAGAGGTTAGATGGTTCAGGCACATATAAATACAGAATGAGTGATGAAAGATTGACGAAGAAAATCTACTGAGCGAAAGCGAATGGTAGCAGAAGCCAAGGAAGACCAAGGCTGACTTATGAAGATCAAATAGCCAGAGTGTTAGCAGATGGAAATGTAAAAGCTCTCGCATACCTAGGCGAAAATGTGTGAGCAGAATGATAAGATTTGAGGAAATGAAAGAAGTATGTAAGAACCGCGACGCTTGGCGCTCCGTCTTCTCTGACTACCCCGTTAGGGATACAGCGTGAAGATATGTATGTATGTATTATTAATTAATGCTCAATTATCTACAAGTTCATATAGTAAATGACTTTATATGATGTTTCTAAGAACAAACAAGTAGAAGTGTTTTTTTTTCAATCTAACTTTAAAAATGTCTGATAAAAAAAATTTATGCCAGTTTATGAATATTTTTTTAATCCTTAAATTCCGAATTCCTTTTTGCTTGGACGCCCACATAGAAATCGGTTTCTCGAAAACGGCTCGTGCGATTTCGATGAAATTTACAATATAAGGGTTGAAGAGCGCAAAAAATCGATCTAGCTAGGTCTCGATTCTGGGATAAATCGTGTTCCTCTACGTTTTCACATGCTTAAAACTTCTAAACTTCTAATTTCGCAACAGAATTTATTTTCGCAATAGAACAGTGGCTAAGGTACCTACTACGTCTATACTACGCTGAAATGCGCGGGTCGAATCCTGCAATGTGGTCAGACTTTTTTTGTTTTTTTTTTATAAGACAGAATGAAGCTCGGTCGTCCAGGTACTGCTTTATAAGTATGAAATAAAAAAAAATATTTAATTTGGTTGGCAAATTAAAAAAAAATTATGGATCTCGACAACAGTGTTACCTACCGGTTCCAACTATAGCTAAGAACCACCCATGTTACCCATAACTACAAAAAAAAAATTATCAAAATCGATTAAGCAGTTTAGGAGGAATAGAATTACAAACACACATAACTAGTTAATGGCCGCGAAATCACCCACGTGGAATTAAAAAAAATAGCCTATGTCCTTCTATGGGGCTTAATCTATCGTCATTCTAAAGGGTCTAGCAGGTTAAGCATATGAAAACTGCACTCGCGTCTGATGAAGGGTTCTTACTTTGTTTTTGTTGTTCTCCATCTAAAATAGCCATACAATTAATCTCATATCTCTAACACCGATAGTAAGAGAATAATAGGGGTGACAACCCTTAAAGTAAACATTTTTTACTATTAATGTACTGTAACTATAATCAAAATTGACGAAGCCATTTTATTATTATTTTTTTTCATGGCATGGCGCACAGATCAGCGCTTTTGCCAATGTCACGTATTGTATTTTAATAAGTAATCGTTATTGTAAAATTCTTCGAGTAAGTAAGGGAATAATGGGGGTGACAACCCTTGAAGTAATTTTTTTTTCAGTAGGTACCTATTGAAGATATCTATCATCAAAATTGACGAAGCCGTTTTTTTTTATTTTTTTTTTCATGGCATGGCGCACAGATCAGCGCTTTTGCCAATGTCACGTATTGAATTTTAATAAGTAATCGTTATCGTAAAACTCTTCCAGTAAAGTGATAGTAGACTTTACTGAAGTTTTATAAGACTTCTTGGAAGAGCGCGAGAACTTCAGCTACACATGTTTATTTAGACCTACTCCATTCTTTTCACTTACACAGAACTATAAACCAAAATATACTTTTGTACTTTAAAACTCTCAAAAATGTAAAAAATAGAACATTTAAATAAAATGATTAAATAACTAGCTATCCGCCCTGGCTTCGCCTGGGTGGCATGTTGAATGTTACCAACACACAAAGTTTTTTGTTGTTGAGAATTTCATACAAAAATGCCATCCAAATTTCCGATTTTCCGTGGTTTTTCCAAAATTTTTACGTTCTACTCCGACAAACATTTCTGATCCAAAGGAAACATGTCCGATTTTCATTTGGCTGTATAAAATGCATATCCAACAGTATTACAGGGATACGGGTCTGCGGACACGTATCCATCCGGAGCTTTAAAACACAATATACTATCACTGTTGTATTTTAAAACTCCTAAAAATGTAAAAAATAGAAAATCTAAATAAAATGACAATTCACTTCTCCCGTTCCCGCCAAAAAGTCCATCAACCGTTTAGGAGGCGAATTACGATCATACGCACACCGGAATTTTATATAGTACAAGCGGCCCGTTCCGACTTCGCGTGGGTTGAATACATAATAGATACCCTATGTCTATCTAGAATAATGTACCTTTCAACTGGTGACATAATTACTCGAATAGGTGCAGTGGTTTCGCAGATTACCCGCTACATATAAACAACCTTACAAAACCCGTTCTCTTTGTATAAAATTACGGGTTGCATTTAATGCCGTCCTTATACATCTTTAAAATTATTGTGTATACGAGGAAAAATATAGATCTATTTATAAAGAAAGGCAATATTGGTAATATGGAAACCCGAGGTCGTCATAAATTGGTTATTCCAAAATTTAAATTACACAAGTCAAATGTTTCATTTTTGGGTAACTGCATTCGATTTTATAATAAAGTTCCTCAAAAAGTCACTCAATTAACAGAAAATAGATTTAGATTAGTTATAAAACGTACATTAATTAGACAATTATACTATAAAATAAACGATTTCGTTGAAGATAAAACAATAGTCTGGAAATGATCTTCTATGCACATGCATTTAATATTACTGGCTCTCTGAATATTGGATTTGAATAAATCTTTTGTAAAATGATGTTGAAAAATGATACCTGGCTGAGTTTCTTGTCGGTTCTTCTCAGTGTCCAGGTTTTCTTTTCTCTTTTCTTTGAACCTAACTAAAGTAGATTTGACGTTCAAAAACACCTTGTAATTGGGTTTACTTGAATAAATTGATTTGACTTTGACTTTGAATGGCACCTCAAAAATGGGGAAAATATAGACAAAATTGCTATGAATTGCTATTAAAAAATATATTATTATACAATTCAATGTTACTCCTTCATTAAAAATTTTAAGATTTATTATTTAAGATTTTAATAATTATTGCTGATAAAAAAATAAGCAATCATTTAAAACAATAGACTATGCTATGAAAAATATAATTTTCTATAAACTAAATAAATAAAACTGACAAGCTGTCATCCTGATAATGCCGATATATCCGACACAGTGAATGGAGTTGGTGCATTGCGCGACGTTTCCCCTAACTCCGTCGTATGGAATCGTATGGAAATAATTCGGAAATACACCTACTAGTATATATAAGACGAAAAGAGATGGAAAGACAGAGATTTCACGATTACATTTCTCGACTTTAACTATTACCTTAGAATGCGGACTCCTATTTCAATACTGCTCCTGGAAATAACTTGGAAATACACTCACTAGTTTATATAAGATTGCTATATATAAGATATAGCAACAGCAAAAGATGAAAAAAGATGGAGGATTATAGAGATATTTCGAGAATAAAGTTCTCGACTTCAACTATCTTTCTAGAGTGCGGAGTCCTGTTTCAATACTTCTCTTGGAAATAACACAGAAATACACCTATTACAATAAATAACATTGCTTTATATAGATATACCAACAGCAAAAAATGAAAAGAGATAGAGGATTGCAGAGATGTTTCGAGATTAAATTTCTCGACTTCAACTATCTCTTTAGAGTGCGGACTCCTGTTTCAATACTGCTTTTGGAAATAACTCAGAAATACACCTACTAGTATATATAATATTGCTATATAATATACCAACAGCACAAGATGAAAAAAGATGGAGGATTGTAGAGATATTTCAAGATTAAATTTCTCGACTTCAACTATAAGGTTTTCCAATAAGAGTGATATGATTTCTTTGAAAAAAAAACACAATTATTGTTAAGGAAATTCAAAAGTTTTTTATTTAATGTGAAGTACAATCGATACAATTAAGTTCTAAATAAAACGTCATTCAAATGGCCTCCACGACTTCTTCTGCAGGAACGAATTCGATGAACCCAATTTTCGAGCACTTTTTCCACTAAATCAAGTCGTATGTCATGAATGGCACGTTCAATATTGAATTGTAAAGCTTGAAGAGAGTCTGGTTTATTTCGAAAGACCAAGGACTTCAAATAACCCCACAAGAAATAGTCTAATGGTGTTAAATCACAACTTCTTGGAGGCCATTCAATATCACAATTTCTTGAAATAATCGAATCTCCAAACTTTTTTCGCAATAATTCAATTGTTGCATTGGCTGTGTGGCACGTAGCCCCGTCTTGTTGGAACCAAATGTTGTCAAGATCAACTTCTTCCAATTTCGGCCATAAAAAGTTGGTTATCATCGATCTATACCGCTCTCCATTGACAGTAACGGTGTTACCAGCTTTATTTCGAAAGAAGTACGCACCGATGATTCCACCAGACCAAAAACCACACCAAACTGTCAATTTAGGCGAATGTAATGGTTTTTCATTAACTTATGGATTTTCTTCGCACCAGAATAGACAGTTTTGTTTATTTACCACACCACTCAGATGAAAGTGAGCCTCATCGGAGAAGATGATTTTCTTAAAAAAATCGTTATCGTTTTCAAGTTGTTCCAAGGCAAAATCAGCACATTCACGACGTTTACGGTGGTCCAATGGCTTCAGTTTTTGAGTGAGAACAATTTTATACGGATGCAAACCCAAATCCTTTCCCAAAATCCGCCAGGTTGTGGTTTGAGACAGTCCCAATTGTTGAGAACGTCTTGGAATCGACAAATTGCGGTCTTCAGCAACACTTGCCTGAACGGCAGCAATATTTGCATTACTTCGAGCGGTTCTTTGTCTTATTGGCACTTGAACATTATGTAAAGAAAATGTAAGCTCAAAATTTTCAACAATTCGACGAATAGCGAGCACACTTGGACGATTATTACGACCATAAAATGGCAACAGCGCACGAAAAGTTGCAATTGGAGAACGATTATTTTGATAATAAAACTCTGAATAATTTGTAAACGTTATTCTTGCTATATCTCTCCATGATGAAATTGTAAACACTACTGAATACAATGAAAAACAAATGACAGATCATGACATATTACAAATGGCTGTAACATCACTCGCTTTCACTCTGTAGATTTTCTTCGTCAGTCTTTCATTACTAATTTTTTCTATGTGCCCGAACCATCTAAGCATTCCTTTCTTAATTTTTACATTAACAATATTGTGCAACCCTGTCATACTGCATATCTCTTCATTGCATATTTCGTCCGCAAGGGTGACACTGCACATATTTTTGTTATATGTTAATTAGTGCGACATATACGCGAGTTAACAAAAAGTTAGCAATAATAAGGAAAACCATCTAGATAAATGATCTTATAAGGTTCTATTGTTTTTTAAATATAGAACCCCGAACATAATAATGGTACTAATAGCATAAATAGTACTTACCCCTTCACGAGTCTGTAGTCCAAATCTCTAAACAAGGTGATGACGGCACCACACAATAATGGTGCAATGACGTGAGCATGTACTGATGCCAAGAGATATAACTTATTATCACCATTCAATGTTAGAGAGGTATATTTGCCTACATTATAATAAATGTATGATAGAGGTACATATGTCAGATATTCAGTGTGAAGAGGACCTGGAAACAATGATAAAATTTAATCATCTCTTATTCATAACAAGAAACCCGCCCCGCTTAGCACGGGTGCAATGTAGATAACGTAGATACTAATTCCTGGTATCCGTCTAAATAGCTTTCCAAACACCACATAATTTGTATCCATTTTTTTAAACATTAAAATGGTTATAGAAGGCTATCCATATAATATAGACATATGCTATCAATGACTTTTTTGTAGTCCTAATAAAGAGGAACAATTCCATCATACATTGTTTTGGAATTAGACAGCATTTTCGATAAAAGCTCTCAGTCGGCTTGATTTTTTCCGACATCTTGAATTATTATCGTTATATTTCAACAAATGAACACAAAACAATATTAAACTATATGTATAAACCTTCCTCTTGAATCACTATTTATTAATGAAAACCGCATTAAAATCCGTTGCGTAGTTTAAGATCTAAGCGTACAGAGGGGCAGACGGTGGGAACCGACTTTGTTTTATACTATGTATACATGGCTACTATAACCCACAAATTGTTTTGAAAAGATACTATATCATATGTTAGAAATGCTGAACATTTTTGAGTAATCGCATTGAGGAGCTAAAACAATCAACACAAACAATGCAATGGTACTAACTATAAGTTATAAAACTCTAACATGTACAGTATACATATGTCTACATATGTACATAAAAATGAGATATCAATGTGCATGTTATTTAATATTAATAATAGGAATATGGGGTATGTTAAACTTTAATCATTAATCCATCATAAAACTACAAAAATTATGAATCCAGCATGAAAAAACTGATGAACGCATTCCGATGAGGTTTTCATTGTGGTTAGACATAAGTAAAACTAGTGCTAGTGTTAAAAAGTGTGTGGTGAAGGGAGGCATTCGTATGAGTCTAGTGTTAGTTGAGGGTAGAAATTGTCAAAAACTAAAAAATGGCAACACGATATATTCGTGTGGGCTGTGGTCTAATAACTACAAAATTTTCATTTCCTACATGTTAGTAAATAATACAAATAATAGATGCTACAACTTGGGGCCATAATCATAACAGTAAAAATATAACGCAAATGTTTCTATTACATATTACAATTTTTAATATTGGGTCCTTACATATGAAATTAGTGTTTTGTCGTACTGACCATTTTGATCTGAAATATCTCCTCTTTGGTTAAGAATTCTAAATTCAAATTTATAAATTCATTTAGCTGGTACATTTGAGTTTTGAAAACAGTCATTCATTTGTTTTTTCCTCATTGTTTTTTTCTTTGGCGTCGCTTATTACCGCACAATGGAAAACATGAAATATCGGTATATTTACGAATACGAGTTCTACCGTGGCACCAGTGCTGCAGAAACAGCTCGAAGGATTAATGATGTGTACGACGCTGGTATCGCAAAAGAAAGCACGGTACGTTTTTGGTTTCAACGTTTTCGTTCTGGAAATTTCGACCTTCAGAACCAACCCCGTGGACGGCCGGAGACCAGTGGAAAATGAAGAATTAAAGGCTATTGTGGAAGCGGATCCAACACAAAGCACTTCAGAGATAGCTGCAGGCTTCGGGGTAAGTGACAAAACTGTATTAATCCACTTGAAGCAAATCGGGAAAGTAAAAAAACTTGAACGATGGGTACCTCATGAATTGAGTGAATCGAACTTGCAAACACGCGTCGACTGCTGTGTTACTTTGTTCAACCGACACAATAATGAAGGGATTTTAAATCGAATCATTACTTGTGATGAAAAGTGGATACTGTACGATAATCGGAAGCGCTCGTCGCAATGGCTGAAACCTGGAGAACCAGTCAAATCCTGCCCTAAACGAAAATTGACTCAGAAAAAGTTACTTGTGAGTGTTTGGTGGACTAGCGCCGCTGTCGTTCACTACAGCTTTCTAAAATCTGGCCAAACGATTATGGCAGATATCTATTGTCAGCAACTGCAAACCATGAAGGAAGAACTAGCTGCTAAACAAACGAGATTGGTCAATCGCTCTAGACCACTGCTGCTTCACGACAACGCAAGACCACACATTGCACATCAAACAACCACTAAGTTAGATGAGCTACAATTGGAATGTCTGCGACATCCACCGTACTCCCCGGACCTTGCTCCAACATATTACCATTTTTTCCTGAATTTGGACAACTTCTTACAAGGAAAAAAATTCAACTCCGATGCGGCAGTCCAAACCGCCTTCAAAGAGTTTATTGATTCTCGCCCCCATGGTTTTTTTAGTAAAAGGATCAATGAACTACCTATGAGATGGCAAAAGTGCATAGATAACAACGGTGCATACTTTGATTAATTAAATATATTTTACAAAAAAAAATTGACTTTATATTCCTCCCCTACAAAACGCCAATTTCATATGTAAGGACCCAATATTATTACTAATGTATTTTTTACGGAGACATGAAAAGGATGGCTAATTCTGCCAATGCCATGTGTTATAGGTTACACAATCATCATTCATAAATTTATTTATAATATTTACATAGTTTAATATACATAATATCCCCTAATTATCTTCATGCACTTAGAGAAGATAATTAATAATTGATCAATATGAAAACAATTAATGGAGATAATCCTTTTTTATTACTGTAGGCAATGGACACTTTTATAATTTACCTTTGAACATTTTTATCTTTTTATCGCCACATTTTTACTGTCTAAAATACAATAGGTAAGCAAAATGCTTTCCTATTATGTTGATGATAAAGACGCTTTGTCAACATCTACGAATGATGTTATCGTGCACGGAAATATAAATGCGTCTCCATACAACTGCATACATTGTGCTTCCCCATTGTACCATGGACGGTATAAACGTGGCAATAAAAACATTCAATGGAATATTGCGGCTAATGATTGGTCATTGCCAACAACAATAACAAACAAACAATAATAAAACCTAACAACAAAAACAACAATAATAGAACTTAAGCACTGGGTTGGAAGCAGATGTTCTGATCGTACCATTAAATAATATATGTCGAAGCTTATAGTTTACTTGTGCAACGTTCCCATCTTTATTCTGTTCTGATGAGAGAACTAGGCCATTAAATGACATTTCAATAATATGAGTTATTCATACCACCAAATAAAACAGAAGAATGCACATTAACTATATATCAACCAATCGGAATATTTGCACAGTTAATATGTTGGTTTCAAAGCTGTAATGAATTCATGTATGGAGGTAGAAAAGGCACTGTAAATAAACCTTATTTTTGAAATCAAACTGAAAAATAATGGTAATTTCCATAGCAATTAAAAAAATCAGATCTATTAGCCTTTTCTCAAAATACGATGTTTGGACTTACTGCTCTTTGCTATGAAGGTAGTATTGTTTAGCTTTTAGCGTTCAAAATAAGTGCAATTATAAGCAAAGAAATGTTAATTACATAGTCGAATACAGGTGCAATAATTTCTAGAATTGTCTAAAAGAGCATGCAGGGTAGTTGCCTCCAGGAGCGCCGACCCTCGGCGCCAGTACAGCCAACAACACACTCAAAAGGACACCAAACACGAACCAATGTCGCCTAAATTCTCGCCACATATCAATCCTGTAGCTGTTCTTGAATTTGTTGAACTGTTGGGAACTCACTCGTCCCTGCTGGAGGAGTTCCGTTGAGACCGTAACACACTCCATATTTGAGCATTATCAGAGATTTTTAGCAAAATATTTTGACATTATATCTTTACAACTATAGCTATATTTTTATCCCACATTTTCTGAGAATCGCAAATATTATTCTTATTAAATATATACACAGATCAGATGCGAAACAAGAGCCATACTTTTTGGGCTTTTATAAGGATTCTTGTAAATCAATTATAAGCAAAAACAAGAGGTCATTTTAAAATAGCGCGCATCTGCATTACCGCCGCAATTGAATTACGTCACAAAATACTACAACCACAGATTAATTAGTTTACCTACAACGTAAACAACGTTCCATTATAGGTAGCTAGATATCTGCATAAAGAACGTGAAATTATTATGTGAGGTATCTGCAAATTTACTTCATAAATTCAAGGTGAGTTCAAGAAATTCCTTTGATGTATATTTTATTATAATTTAAAAATAGAATTTATCAACTTCACAAAATGTAACCAAATATTGAAATAAATTTTCGATCACAAATATATAACTAGATTCACAATCCTTTATAAAATTGGAACAAATTATTGTCCGAATTGACTTAAACATTTCTAATGTAGTATAGTATTATCTCAATATTGTGTTAATTTAAAGTAAACTTTACTGTCATTACATATAAAGGTTGTAATAACTTGTAAAAGATTCTCCCATGGCATTGAAACGACGTTTGTTAACAAAAATATATTTAAAATTCAATCTTCCGCTTCATGCTTAAAGTGTAATTCACGTAATTTATTTGTTTCGCTATTTAAGTCATTATAATTTGTTAGATGAAAGTGACAAGGATAAGACAGAAATTATAATGTTAGACAAGGAATAAGATGTTGCATGTCAGGCAATGACATATTCAGACGCAATGGAAGAATAGAAAAAGAGAGGAAGCAGCATTGTTATTAATATTTTTTTATTTTTCGTTCTTCGATCACAAGTAATAATTCAAAATTTTCTTTAAAATTTAAATACATAATGACTGTCCGAATTGACATATACATTTTGAACATCTTACAGTATTATTGGTAATATTCTTTTAATTTAAAATAGACCTTAAAGGTATAAAGTTGTAAAAGCTCGTTTAAATCCTTGTAAGGCAGCCATTCCCAAAGTGGGCGATAACGCCCCCTTGTGGGCGCTGCAGGCCTAAAGGGGGGCGGTAAGAGACCCAGAAAAAAAATGGGGGCGTTGTGTAGAGGCCTGGGGGGTGATTTGTAATTTCATTTAGCTAGGAGGCATCTTAGACAACGACTGCATGAGCTCTCGACTCAGTAGACAAAATAAGTTTGGGAACCAGTGTTGTAAGGCATTGAAACGAAGTTTGTCAAAAAAAACTTACATTTCGTGCTTAAAGTATAATTCACGTAATATATTTCCATCGCTGTTTACATCATGTTGGTTTGTTACGTGGATGTGACAGGATAAAACATAATATTTAGATTAGGCGAGACAAGGAAAAAATGTTGGATATCAGAAGATGACATAATCTAGGAATACAGAGCGAAGTCGCAATAAAATGCTGATATTTTTTAAATTTTTTAATGGGAAATCGTCTCCTAGTCATTATTTAATATATACATACATATTAACACGCCGTATCCCTAACGGGGTAATCAGAGAAATATGTCATGACTAGAAATCTTAACTTTGATAAAAAACAATTAAAGGATCTAAAATCTTAGTTTTAAACGATTTAGTGGCAACGTTAATCTTCTAATAATGCCACAATACAAAAAGTGTACACTTTCTAAAAAGTGATCATAGCGAACTACGCTTCGTTCATTTGGTATGAAGTATTCATCACATTTTTGGCGTGCTACTATAGAAGTCTATTATTGGGTCCTCACATATGAAATTAGCGTTTTGTCGTACTGACCACTTTGATCTGAAATATCTACTGTTTGGTTAAGAATTCCAAATTCAAATTTATAAATTCATTTAGCTGGTACATTTGAGTTTTGAAAACAGTCATTCATTTGGTTTTTTCCTCTATATTTTTTTCTTTGGCGTCGCTTATTACCGCACAATGGAAAACATGAAATATCGGTATATTTACGAGTACGAGTTCTACTGTGGCACCAGTGCTGCAGAAACAGCTCGAAGGATTAATGATGTGTACGACGCTGGTGTCGCAAAAGAAAGCACGGTACGTTTTTGGTTTCAACGTTTTCGTTCTGGAAATTTCGACCTTCAGAACCAACCCTGTGGACGGCCGGAGACCAAAGTGGAAAATGAAGAATTAAAGGCTATTGTGGAAGGGGATGCATCACAAAGCACTTCAGAGATAGCTGCAGGCTTCGGGGTAAGTGACAAAACTGTATTAATCCACTTGAAGCAAATCGGGAAAATAAAAAAACTTAAACGATGGGTACCTCATGAATTGAGTGAATCGAACTTGCAAACACGCGTCGACTGCTGTGTTACTTTGCTCAACCGACACAATAATGAAGGGATTTTAAATCGAATCATTACTTGTGATGAAAAGTGGATACTGTACGATAATCGGAAGCGCTCGTCGCAATGGCTGAACCCTGGAGAACCAGTCAAATCCTGCCCTAAACGAAAGTTGACTCAGAAAAAGTTATTTGTGAGTGTTTGGTGGACTAGCGCCGCTGTCGTTCACTACAGCTTTCTAAAATCTGGCCAAACGATTACGGCAGATATCTATTGTCAGCAACTGCAAACCATGAAGGAAGAACTAGCTGCTAAACAACCGAGATTGGTCAATCGCTCTAGGCCACTGCTGCTTCACGACAACGCAAGACCACACACTGCACAACAAACAACCACTAAGTTAGATGAGCTACAATTGGAATGTCTGCGACATCCACCGTACTCCCCGGACCTTGCTCCAACATATTACCATTTTTTCCTGAATTTGGACAACTTCTTACAAGGAAAAAAATTCAACTCCGATGCGGCAGTCCAAACCGCCTTCAAAGAGTTTATTGATTCTCGCCCCCATGGTTTTTTTAGTAAAAGGATCAATGAACTACCTATGAGATGGCAAAAGTGCATAGATAACAACTGTGCATACTTTGATTAATTAAATATATTTTACAAAAAAAAAATTGACTATATTCCTCCCGTACAAAACGCCAATTTCATATGTAAGGACCCAATATATATAAAATTAGTACATATAAAATTCTCATTTCAGCGCACATTTGGTTCGAACGTTTTTGGAACGCTGATTGTGTATCTTGTTATATATTTGTGATCGAAGCTAAATCTTGAGATAAAAATTCCAGTTGTCAAGTTTTATCAGCCAATAGTTCAATGAGTTAATTGTGAGTCTCAGTTTGTAACTTGACAGCTGCAACAATATTTTCATCAAACGGATTGAGAACCAATTTTTTGAGAAATCATTGTTGTCATCTGGAAAATATTCTACTAACTGAATCTTTAATTTACCTAAATGCGTTTTCATGCTCTCCAACAGGCTGTCAATAACTGAATTTTCTAAATTGCAATTTTGATAACATAATCAGAAGTTGTAGTAAATGCATCAATATTTCGTTTCGTTTTCAGGCTTTTTCAATTCAAATACTAAGCTTCTTGATAAAATAATTTAGTTACAATCTTGTAAACTCGTATTCAAGTCATTCAAATGTGAAAATATGTCACTCAAGTAAGCCAACAGTAATAAAGATTCTTTATCTTGTAAAAAGTTTAAAAATGAACTGTCTTTATTTAGAAAAATTTTTTTAATTCATCTCGCAATTCAAGAAGCCTTCCTTCACGGCTAAAACTTTTCCTCGTGATAGCTATCTATCTTACTTCAGAATAGAAAAACATTGAATTGTTCTTGACACCCATTTCTTTGTAGAGTGCGGAAAGCAATCTAGTTTGCAACGGTCGAATTTTAATAAAATTAGCAATTTTAACAGCTTGTGATAAAACAATTTGTAAATTGTTCGGCATCTTTTTTACGGCAAGCGCATGTCTGTGAATAAAGCAGTGCGTTCGTTATCACTTTCACGCTATCAGTACACACCGTAATGCTAAATTCCAGTCCAAGTTTTCGTTTTGTGTTGCTGCAATTAATACGTCAAAAAGCCCTTCGCCAGATGCTCGACCAGGAATTTATTTGAAAAAAAGCACATTTTCATTAATACTCCTCGCATTCAAAATATAAAAACTTGTTGACTCGTCAAACTGAATGACAAAAATTCACTTAATTTAACTTTTTCAATTATTTGGTTGTGAATATCGATGGTCATTTCATTAATACATATGTCTCGATATTGTATCATTTAAAAGGGGTATAGTTTTTAATTTTTTAGCTTCTTCAACTTATCATAATATTGACCATGTCAATGGCAGCGGGTAAAACGAGTCTTCCCGCAATAGTATGAGGCTAAGATTCCTGCGGGACTCGCAGTGCTACTAAGTAGGATGCATGAAGTGCTGCAGTCTCAATACGGCTGGATTTTTTTATAGCAATTCGTTGATTTTTCAAAACAAGTGAACAAAGTTAGGCGCGACAGAATATCAGTGTTGCTCTCTCTGTAAATTGAGAGGCATTGGAACTGAGTCGTTGACTTTTCACTGCCGCAGCATAATGTTACTCGTATATTGAGATGTAACTTTGTTGCCATTGGCTGTGCGTTGTCATTGTGAGTAGTGAATAAATATTATCTTTCTATCTTTCTTTCTTTCTTTCTTTCTAATGCGGACAGAGCACCGTTCACTTTATTGCCGGCTGCTACCCGTCTCTCCACATCCAACTCACATCTTCCATCCCTCGAAAACGCACTCCCCAGACATACAATTTCATTCACCTGTTCTAGACATTTTCGATTTACCCATATTTCACACTTTGTCTTTACATCTTCTTTTTCAAACACCAGAACCTTAGTTTTATTCACATTCACATTCCATTCTTTCACTTCACAGCCTTCTTTCATGCACGTAACTAGTGTCTGCAACTACGCTTCTGATATTGCTATAAGCACAGCATCGTCAGCGTACAATAGGCAGTTTACCACATCACATATCATACCACTCGTACTACCTTTCAATGTCTGGAGGCAACTGTCCAAATAAAGCACGAATAGCCAGGCAGACATCACGCAGCCCTGTCTGACGCTTGAACAGACTTCGAACCAGGGCGACATGTCACCATCTATCCTTATGCAGGCTCTGTGGCCACGATATAATTTATTTATTTATTTATTACGGTTTATCTACAACTAATACATTATTACATGCATACAAATTACATTAAAAATACGGTATGATTAAAATTGAATGTAAAGTTACTTACAGACAAACACTGCATGCATATTTACAAGTTTATATATGGGTATATCTACATATTATTTATAATCCTTATAATATAATACTAATTAATATATATCTTATGAAATGAGTACAGTTTTTATAAAACAAAGTTTACAAAGCATCTCTAATCTCTCTATAAAATCTAGCTCGCGAGACAGAAAAGATGTCGGTACTTACACTGCACTTGTTATATAACCTACACATTCTGCAAACAGGGGATTGAAAACCCAATACCGTACGTCGCGACGGTAGCCACAAGGGAGTGATGGGGCCTCTGTTTTGTCTTGTGGGTATTTTAAATTTAATCCTTTGTAAAAGCTCGGGACAGTCTATTCCATATCGTAACAGTCTAAACAAAAACATCAAGTCAGTGATGTCTCTGCGTTTAGATAAGTTAACCATGTTAAACCGTTTCAGCAGTGCACAGTAACTCAAATCCGCATTACCTATGCCTACCGAGTAGGCCAAGTGTCGGACAAACCTCTTCTGTACCCTTTCTAATCTCAAAGAATGAGTGGCAAAATGGGGACGCCATACCACACTACCGTATTCCAGAACACTCCTTACCATACTGTTATAGAGTACTATTTTGGTCGTGATATTACGGTTTAACATTCCTCAAAATGAAACCCATTTCTAGTTGATTTTTTCATTATGTGATCAACATGGGGTAAAAATGTGAGCTTTTGATCTAACAAGATTCCCAGATCCTTAACTGTATTTGTTTCACTTATTATAGTATCGTTTATGGAATAAAAAGAGGGCACTAAATGTAATTTGCGTGAAAACTTAATGTGATAACATTTATTAACGTTGATATGAAGACCATTTTGTTCACTCCATATCCCCAGAGAATCAAGATCACTCTGGAGAAGTGTAACATCCTGCTTCGTGTTAATAACTCGACTCAGCTTAAGGTCATCGGCAAACATATACGAAGAAGCATAACAAAAACAGTCTGGTAGATCGTTAATGAATATAATGACCTCACAGCCTGCAGTAAGGGGCCCTCCACGCCATATTCAGGCAGAAGACTCCACAATTTCTTTCGCACTACTCTATCAAATGCTTTTTCTAAATCCACGAAAGCGCAGAAAACTTTCTGACCTATGACCAGAAACTTCCCCACAATAACGCGAAGCGAGAAAAGCTGAGCCATACGACCTCTACCGTTCCTAAAACCACCTTGCGCTTCCCACAAATATCTTTCAGAAACATCTTTCATACGTGCAGTCAATACCTTGGTATAGACTTTACTTGCTAAGCTGTCCAAGCTGATGGCTCTATAGCACACACAGTCCAAATGAGAACCTTTCCCTTTATAAAGAGGTACTATGACTGCGGTGCGCCAGTCTTATGGCACTTCTCCGTTCTGCCAACAAAGGTTGCACAGTGCACAGTAGGTATCTCAGACTCTAGGACCACCATACTTGATCATCTCAGCAGTCACCTCATCATTTCCCGCAGCCTTTCCACATTTCAGACTTCTTATCACTTTTTCAATCTCTTTCATACTAATGGCATCCTCCAGTCCCTGGCCCGAGTGTGGCAATTCATTGGAATCGCTCTCAGTATCAGAGACGGAGTCGCCACTCTCATATAGTTTTCCATAGTATTCGCTCCATCGCTGCAAAACATTTTTTTTATTTGTTAGCAGGCGGTTTTCGAACGCACTTTATTCATTCTGAAAGGTGCCGGACCACTTCGGTACTTACGTACTTCTTTCCAAAATAATTTGGAATTTTCCGCGAAGTTGTCCGACATCTTGTTTTCTTTTAATACCCTACACCTTTCACGCTTCTCTTTTACTAGCGCCTTCGTTTCTGCTTTCTGCAGCTTATATCTGTCTGTCATCAAATTCTTCATACCACAGTCATTTTTAGTAGCAAGGTAGTCCCCCATGCTTTCTTCTTCTTATACACAGACACTTTCACCTCATCATCCCACCACACATCACGCTTTTTACCATTCTCATCACTTTCAATCTATCATCAAGCTTACTGGATAATACCCTTCCATATTCATTCCTGGTGGTCGCATCTTGGAGTTTCCACCGCTGCAGATTTGGACACTACGCGATGTCGCTATGCCACAAACAGACCCCTTATTATAGCTACCACTAGAAAATGGTCCGTTCCCAGATCGGCTCCTCTGTGTGCTCTCGTGTCCGTAACCTGGTTTTTGAGCCGGCTGTCCACCAGGAATAAATGAATCATACTTCTTTCATCCTTCCTTTCCCACGTGTACTGATGAATCCTTTTGTGCTTAAATAAGGTATTAGCAACAAAAAGATTCTTTTCCGTACACAGTCCTAACACAATCTTACCAGCATCATTCATTCTCTTATCTCCATACTTGCGTAGGACAGACTCAAATCCTGTTCGAGCTGTCCCGACCCATCCATTCATGTCTCCACACACTATAATTCTCTCATTATCTTCAATTGTCGCTAGAGCTTCCATAACATTCTTTCAAAACTGCTCTAGCTCGCCCAAGCCGACAGAGGACATTGGAGCATACACCAGTAAAACAAATAACCTCGTCAACCCTGTCTTGAGACGCACCCAGAGCAGTCTCGGGTTTACACAATTATACTCAGTTACACAGCTAACCAAACGAGAAGACAGTAAGACGCCTACCCCCTGGCATCCCCTTTCTTCTTGTGGTACGCCTGATTACAAAGCGATGCCCCCTCCAAGCAAGTCGACAAGTTCACTGCCGTTTCGCTTGGTTTCACTGAAACATAACACATCCAATCTTCTTGCTTCCATAATATCCATCACTTCATTCATCTTCTCTTCAATCCCACCACTCACATTGCACGCATCTAGCAATAAATCCATATTTGAAATATGTGTCGTTGTAAAACCTGGTCTTTTTCTTTATCGTTTCAGCGGATGTAGAAGGCACATTTCGTTTTGTCAGTCCATTTTAATTTAACTTTTTCACTGTTATTTAAAAAAATTAAACACTGGGTGAGTGAGATAAGATTATTGTTGTATTTACTTGGTTCCCTGTGTTACTTCTCTAAAAATGACAATAAAAATCTGGCTCGCGTCTTTTTGTTTTTATAACCAAAGCATTTAACATGTACGAATCTGTCTAACGCACGTGTCACAAGATGCGCGGACGGCTTATTTGACAATTTCGTGCAAGTACAACGCAGGTTAAAACCTCGCCTAGACAATTGTAGTTTTTGCCTAAGCAATAATTTTAGATCCTCAGATAGGCGGGCACGATTTACACACGCTATAATTTATATTTGTAATGCGCGGCTTTGCGTGTTTATCACTTGAGCCTTGAAAATTTAAATGAAATGTATAAATAAACTATTCATTAAAATATTAGTATAATTACAAATTTATAGTGAAGGGGTCGCAAGAATTTATACTTAAGTTCTTGACTTTTTCGTGGGTTGTGACATAAAAATGGTTGAGAAACAAGGGCTGTACAGTGTACGTACACATTACGGGTACACAGTACATTTCACCATTTCGCAGCTTGCTTAATCGAATCACCTCATATAAACTTAATGCATTATTATTATCAATATACTTACGACGTAGATATTTAATTATTTTAATTCGAATTGCAGAGATTGCAGTTCGTTCATGTTCAAACAAAAACACCTCGTAGAAAATTGGAAAAAAAGAAAAACACTGTAATTGACATTGACAGTTTGAGTATGACATTCTATAGTCCGTGAGATTTAATAGGTCGGATTTGACGTTTCTTAATTTTCATGCCGCTATAACTTTGTATCAACGTTCCTGATACCTAATACAAATTCAATTACGTAAATGCTGAATAAAAAAACGTTATTTATTTTTCCCACCACTGATCATTACACAAAACTACTAACTTTAATTTCTTTTAGTTAAAAACACAGATATTTCCTTATATATCTTCAAAAGAATTTTCTAAATGGACATTGTTACAATGTTATATCACGAGGCGTATTGCTCTAGTACTGCGACCATTTGCAATCGTTTCGTTACCAGACGAAATCCATAATCGATTGAAATGTCGTAATAATCGAATAATTTAAAATTAAGATATAATAATTTTTAAATAATTTTAGTTCTGTATTCTTTTTTTGATGAGTTTACTGAGAGAAGCATGTAATCAAATATCAAAGGATGACTGGGCTAAGGTGGTGGAGAAAACAAAAAAAATAATAAAAGAAGACTGAAAGAGACGTCAGAATAGACAATTTAATTGAAAATGAATTAATCATAATAGTGGGAGACGAAGATAGCTCTACGGAGATGAATCCAAGCTCAGAAAATGATTAAATATTTATTTTTCACCAATATTACAGTTTGCCTTTATTTACTACTATAGGAAGTTTTTTATACAGTCCCAAAAAATAAATATATCGAATTAAGTTTATTCATATACTTAAATATGTTTTACTGTAACAAATACCATATCTCAACAAACGTACTATGTAGCGAAGAAACTAATAATCATAAGTGAAATATTATGATGTTATTATGAACATCAAACAATGGTATCGATTTTCGTTAGAATCGAAAAATAATCCAGACATATTTGTTTGGTCCCATAACTAGTCGCAGCCATGTGACAGATGTCAAATCCGACCTATTAAATCTCACGGACTATAGCTAGGGAAGACGATTCTCTCGAAAAAAGATCGATCTTCGAACCGAAGTATGAAAAATCGATTCATAGAAAAATCGAAGTCTAAAAAATCGATCTCTCGAAAATCGATTTTTTCTTGACTTACTATATAAGTTTGTATTTATGACATATATGAATGTAATTATAGAAAACTTAGAAGACGCTAAAATAATCAATCTAATCATTTTTAATGAATTAAACAATTACAACTGTATTTAAATGTTGCATGTATAAGAACCTCTGCTTAAGATAATTTTTTTTTATAATATTTAAGTTAAAATATTATAAAATTCACAGTTCCCACATTCAACTCATTCTAAACAGTTTTATATTTCTTATCATAAAAAAAATAATCGAATCTCGATCTTCAAGGGTAAAGTATCATTCACGGAATCGATTCACTACAAAATATCGATTAAAAATTTAAAACGATTAATAAAATAAAACACGATTTATTTGGTCGAAATTATCGATTTTTCGATTAATCGATCTGAGATCGCCATCCCTAATTCTAGCAAATAGCAAATAGTAGGAATGTGACATTGAGTGAAAAAAATCGATTACTTAAAAATCGATTGCTTTCCAGTATTAATCGATTTTAATTACAAGAAATAATCGATTTTTGAGAAAAAAAAAAACGATTTTTTAGAATTAATTTAAAAGAAGCAGCTTTTCTATATAGTAACAAAACTAAGAGATTAGTATAGGATTAACAATTTATCAGAATAAAAATAATATAAAATGATAAGTACGAAAAATAACCAAAACGACAACCCGGTTTCAAAACAAATCTTTCTAAAAACTCTAAGTTTTCATTAACAATGAAAAAAAAATAAAAATAATTATTTCCACATTAGGTTAGACTGTCCCTGCATATTATTTTTGCTGTTTTGAGTTATTTACATCAGCCGATATCCTGAATATCATCTTCACGGGAGTTCTACGGCAAAAAATTAATTAAAAGATATGACCCGTTAGTTTCAAAATAATACAATACTTATCTCTAAAAGCAAGCAAGGTTCAGGAAAAGAAAATACTTTAGTTAATAAGTTTTTGAGCAGATGGTCTCGATGGTTAACCAAAAACTTCCTGTGCTTTTAATTTTAATGTTGACTTTTTGGCGGGAACGGGAGAAGTGAGAGATCATTTTATTTAAACTTCCTTTTTTTTACATTTGTGGGAGTTATAAAGTACAAAAGTGATAGTATATTGTGTTTTAAAGTTCTGCGTAAGCGAAAAAAATTGAGTTGATCTAAATAAACATGTGTTCAAAACTTCAGTCAGTCTATCAGTATCACTTTACTGGAGGAGTTTTACGATAACGATCTAGATAACGATTCTTCTAGATTTAATATAATACTTGACATTGGCAAATGTGCTGATCTGTGCGCCATTCCATGAAGAAAGAAAAAAAAAATTTTATGTTGAGATTATAAAACGCATGTCTCGCTTGACAGATATTATTAGTCATAAGGACCATAATTATAATAAAATGTAATAATTTATGCTACCTGGTTAACCTGTAGGACAGTGGCATGTTTTCGCTCCATATGTTGCTTTAAATTTGTAGTATTACTACATGTTTTTAATTCTTTCGGGCAATATTTGCATTGTGCTGTGTCATTATCCTTCTTCATGAAAAAATATTTCCGCCAGCCGCTTTTAGGTGTTTTACCGTTAGAAGACGTTTTTTTAAATTATTTACAGTCGAAAGAAAGGAAACTGTTGAACAAATACGAAACTGTTTTACGTACATACATACAGATGGCGCCGTCTTTTGATCGATTTGTTCATGGTAGTGAACTTACTTCGCGTTTTTTCATTCGTCGCAATTAAAATGTGTAATTTTGACAGCATTGGATTTCTTTATTTTTCGTTTCTTCATATTTTTAATAAAAACAAGTGTAATTCCAATTATCGATAATATAATCGATTTAAAAAAATCGATTACACATAAATAATAATCGATTAAAATGAAAATCGATTATTTTTTCACATACCTAGCAAATAGCAAAACAGCCGATTTTAGGTGTCAGATGGGTGCCAGTTCTGAAAATACACATAATACGTATCTTCGTGCTGTATTCTGAAAATTAAAACGCAAATAGTTTATGAACTAACATTTCATTGAAATGTTATTACTAAATACACTTAGAAGAGCAACTACAAAAGCTACACGAAATATTTCAATTTTAAGGTTAGAGTTAACAATAGTTCCGAAATAAATTACTTTTTATATGAAAATTACTTTTTAAAGATATGTTTGTATCGGTGACTTCCAAGTCAGCAGGTGCCGTAGCCTGCACTGCCGAGAACTTGAAGCGGCGTAAATATGAGACTGAGTTTAATATTTGTGCCCTTTGTAATCAAACCTTGAGGTACCTGGGGCCCCGAAGCCCATCGACTAGTTTCTGATATTTGTAAGAGACAGGTCGAGACTTCGGGAGACCGCCGGGCTGGCAGCTTCTTCCGCCAACGAATCAGTTTGGCTATTCAAATAGGTAATGCTACCAGTCTGCTGGCCACCTTTAGTAATAACCGCTTTCTAAGCGGCAACTTTGAGGAAGTCTATTATTTAAGATAATGTGTAGTTTTAACTACACATTATCTTAAATAATATATATAATATATATGTAATAATATATATAATATATATAATACTAAATATTAACGTTAGGATATGATGTACTTTTTTGTTATCTATATATATAAAAGGCGATGTATGTATGTATGTTCCTTATCGACTCCGAAACAGTTGGACCGATTTCGATGAAATTTTCAGGGAATCTTCATATTGGCCTAGCGGGTGTTCCTGTAAAGTTTGGTAGCGGTCGGATCAGTAGAATTTTTTTTTTGTTTTTTTTTGCAGTATCAAAATAATTATAAAAACTGTTTAATTTATTTTAACTTCAACTAACGCCCAGTGAAACGGGCCAGGTTTGCTAGTAATTAATAAATTTTAAAACATTACATAATGAAATAAATATATGGAGGCAGTGTTTATTTTTTTAACAGCCCATTACGAGCCAGAGCAGCGTATGATGGCGAAGGAAAAACAACAGTCAGGGTTATCAATCAGGAACAGGATTTAGGCCTCATGATCGACTCTTATGCCACAGTAAGTAGTACTTTTTTAGGCTAAATGTTACATTAACTACTGCTTACTATATGAACCTTTGATAATAGATATTGTTAACTAACTCTTAGGAACCAAAATTTTGTTTTTACAGCAGTTCAGTTTCAGTTTTTTTCAGTATTAATCAAATTCCAAAACAAATTCAACAACAAAACAAAAACAACCTCTGGCGATTAGATAAAAAGCCTTATGCCCGATTTCACCAGTCTCTTAATATGTGACCCCTAAAAAGGATAGGGGGCCGCTACATGAAATGTTAGGAACTTCTAGCTACACTTCAAAGATCCCCTAAATTTAGAAAGTCGAGTTTCACACTGTCACAGTTTTGTGTTAGTTTTTGACAACATGGAGAATAATTTATTATATTATATAGAAACTTAGAAGTAAAACAATAATATCTGTTTTATCGATGAACTTTTGGAAACGAGTAGAGTATGGAAACAATAAAATATCACATAACTATGTCTGACATTACTAGGGAACTGATCGATTATCTAAGAACTGATTTAGGCGTCCTTTTAATTTAGGGTGTATATAGTTATGTGACGGCTTAAATAGTGTCAGTGAAATTGGACATTAACTTTGATGTTAGGTTTTTTTAACTATTCGAAAGTCTTCTATCAAAAAACAAATTCTATCACTGACGCCTCAATAATACACCTCATTAAGTATAAAAACATGTAGGCCGTAGTTATTGTATAGTGCTTCCCTATTATTATATTAATACATATTGTAAATGCTAAAAAATGTTTATTAATTAGAAACAGGTGTAATGAAGTAATTGTGACAACATTTTTCTCTCTACCTACATTTATGTCGATGACACTTAGAAAATATATAACACCTGTTTGAAACAAACGAAAACTATCCTTCTTCTAGGATATTGACTTGGATGGAAAATTTCTCAACTGAGTTATTTTCTGACATTCAAAAATACCACGTTATTATGAAAGTAGCAACACTTTCAAAAAAACAGTGTTGCCATTTGTTAACGATTATGATTAGAATGATTCATTGAGAATATTGATAATAGCTAACACAAACATAAATAATATGCAAATATTATATTTTTGTAGTTATTTATAATATATGAATATTGTATGTTATATTATATAAATATTATATGTTATATAAATATCATATATTATATAGATATTGTATTTTATATTACAATTTAATATTGTTTTTATGGATAGCAACAAAAACTTTTTTGTTTTGTAGTTTTTGATTCTAAAATGTAATCTGTGTAGTCCATCTCTTGCGCACTGTCTGCATCATATTTTTTGATTTGTGATTAGACAATTAAATATTAAAGTTTCACACTACATTATTTCTACAACACCTATTTTGTAATTAACAATTATATCAAACAAATATTGATTTTATTTTTCAGTTCGGATTTCGACTAAACAATGGGATCACAGTTCTAGGTCCAATGGCCATATTTCCAAGGTAAGAATTCAAATATTTTCATAGAGATGTATCTCAGGAGTAACCTCATGAGTAAAGGGGCTCCAGGAACCCCGTATCATAAAATCATAGTCAGGCAAGAAAAGGCTATCTATCCAGCGTAGTCTATGTTATGTCAGCATGTGCTACTTACACCATACTTACCACATATACTATTCATCCTCATGAATGACACTCTTTAAAATTACCTTATACATCACGATATTGACACTACGATATGTAGAATTCATAATAATAACAATAATGTACCAGACAGTGTCTTCAATCATCTGGTCTCAAACTAAGGCATTCCCTGTACAATAAAAACCAGACGACGTCCTACTGGAGATGTCTCTCAGTACACCTGTGTGACGGAACCTTGTTGGATATTGAGATGTGGATATTTCATATTATAGGTTGGCAACCCAGTTGTAAAAAAATATGGCGGTGCTTGGGTGTGTTTGTTATTGCATTAATTTAGAATTTAAATAAAGAGTATAATTAGAAACTTAGTGTAGTATTAATTCAATTCATATTGAACAAACCTCCCCTGTTACCTTGCAGTGCCACGACAACGCGGAACACATACTGTCGTCTTTCTCATGGTCAAATAGATGGACAAACAGATTCTCTATTTCATTCTGCCTTAAGGCCTTTGTAGTCACCTCGTTCTCTCACCTCACCTGTTACAACAGACAGCTACAAGGCTAACCTCCTTGGGTCTAGGCCAATCAGTGATTTTTTCTCAGAATTTTCTGACGTCTCTCCTTAATTTAGCAAATGAAGGTAGTGTTCATATAAGATTACCTTTTTAGTACATTTTTAATATACATACTATAGTCCAGTGACTCAAATTCCTAAATCAAATGATTAACCACATTAATTTAAAGCCTTAAAATGTATATAATTAACATAGTTTGATGATAAACGACATGAATTGACGATAGGTATAAAGTGTCACGCATTTTTCCATTTTCTGTTAAGGCGACGCATTGATAAATAAAAATTTAATCCAAAATAGATCTTTTGCTCTATGCAAACATACGCGCGCTAGCTTACGAAAAATACAAAAAAGTAGTTATTTTCATTTATTTTAAAAATTATATTTAATTTTAAAAAATCCAACTGATATTTTGAAGAATATGTTTAGATTAAAACTATACAGAAAATTTTGAAACATAAATAGGTCCCATTACTCCTAAAATGTAAATCTCTGTTTTAAAAGAAGTTTCTTAGTTTTTTTTTGTGTTACAGAAGTTTACCAATCATGTATTGCAACTGTCAAAATCAAGTCAATGAAATGAAGAATCAGGTTACCAAATATCACTTTCATACGTTTTGAAGTCACTTAAAAAAATTGAGATCCATGCCGTCATTTCCAATGCGTCGCCTTAACAAAAGCTGTCGTAAGTTAGTACTTTCTCTGTGACTCACTATTGTACAACAAATTGATACAGTTTTTGTGGAACAAATTGTTTAATGACCAATTAGTAATCCTATTCCTGATTTTTAGTAACCAGATAAAGCCTATTCATCTATTAAAATCATACCTGTCACTGTGAAGTTCATACTGTTTGACAAGAGACAGTAATCATTTTATCAGAAGAATCGACTATTTGGGCATTGAATATCAGGTCTTAGAATAACAAATTGCTAATTTTAATACCACAGGACAGTATTATCGTGGCAAATTCGCAACTCCAATGATGTTACAGAAGAGTCATTGAGGTTCTTCAAAATGATTGACCCAAAAATTGATCTCTTGGTGTGTATTAAACTTTAATATATTATGTCTAAACATACATGCATATCCTTACGCTGTATTCCGGACGGGGTAGTCAGAGAGGACGGAGCGCCAAGTATCGCGGTCCTTACATACTTTTTCACTTCCTCAATCCTTATCATTCTTCTTACACATCTTCGCCTGGATTTGCAAGTGCTTTTGATATTCCCATCAGCTAACACTCTGGCTATTTGATCTTCATAAGTCAGCCTTGGTCTTCCTTAGCTTCTTTTACCTCTCACTTTCGCTCTTTCATCACTCATTCTTTCTAAGTGCCCGAACCATCTAAGGATTCCTTTCTTCATTTTTACAATAACACTGTCGTGCAACACTGTCATACGGGGTATCTCTTCATTGTTTATCCTGTCTAATGGCAATTACAGGTAGCTTACTTAGCTAGATTCAATCAGATCTTCTAAAAAGACGCCAAATATTCATAATTACTTTTTACATATGTAGCTTCGCGATCTCTACGGGCTACAGGAGTTGAAAACTAAATCTGAAACTTCAAGAAGATCCTCTGGACAAAGTAAAGTGTAGCTACTGGCATTGGCCATAACACGGGCGCAGGGTCTTTGAGAGCGTCGCGAGCAATGCAGGCTCTTCGGAGGCCTCACTCGCGGCACTCGGCGCCCCATAAGACCCTGCGCCCGTATGCTTTGCACACCGTGCACCATAGGTAAAGCCGCCCCTGTGTGTGAGAAGAATGATGAGATTTGAGGAAGCGAAAGAAGTATGTAAGGACCGCTACGCTTGGCGCTCCGTACAGACAAAATAAGCGATGAAGAGATACGCAGTATGACAGGGTTGGGCGACAGTGACAGATGAAGAAAATAATGCTTAGATGGTTCAGCCACATATAAATACAGAATGAGTGATGAAAGAATGACGAAGAAAATCTACTGAGCGAAAGCGAATGGTATCAGAAGCCAAGGAAGACCAAGGCTGACTTATGAAGATCAAATAGCCAGAGTGTTAGCTGATGGAAATTTCAAAAGCACTCGCAAACCTAGACGAAGACGTGTAAGAAGAATGATGAGATTTGAGGAACCGAAAGAAGTATGTAAGGACCGCGACGCTTGGCGCTTCGTCCTCTGACTACCCCGTTAGGGATATGGCGTGACGATATGTATGTATGTATGTACCAGAAAAAGAGGACATGTTTGTTCAGTATCCTGACTAATACTCTTCTTCTGGTAATGTTTAAAATTACAATAACAATAACGCATTTTTTACAATTGGTTAATCAAATAAATAATTCTAATGTAATTTAAATCTTGTGTCTGCAGGTTTTAGGTTTAGAAACAAATGAACGTAAAACAATAGATAACGTCTTCCAGGCGGCAAGAGTGAACAATTTAAATGTAGAGATTCTAGAAGTGGAACATGCATGTTCCACATTCAACTTTTTGAATGCGGAAGGCAGGTAATAACTATAATTTTATATATTTTTTTTTAATTATGTTACAGGCAAAGCATAGTTCAGCCTAGTCCAGTGAAATGGCCACTGAATGGTTTGCTTGATCTTTGAGTAAACAAATGTTTGAAGTACATGAAGATTTTTTGACGGAAACGGGAGAAGTGAGGTTGTCATTTCATTTAGATTTTCTATTTTTTACATTTTTAGGAGTTTTAAAATACAACAGTGATAGTATATTGTGTTTTAAAGTTCTGTGTAAGTGAAAAGAATGGAGTAGGTCTAAATATACATGTGTAGCTGAAGTTTTCGCGCTCTTCCAAGAAGTCCTTTATAACTTCAGTAAAGCCTACTATCACTTTACTGGAGGAGTTTTACGATAAGAAAGAACTAATTTACTTGTGATTCTACATGGATGCTACTTATTCTGTGTCTGTATAGTTTGTGTTAATGCGTGACATTGGCAAATGCGCTAATCATCTACTAAATTGTTTTCTAGCTTACTTGACGTTGGCAATGTACTCACGTACGGTGCCATTTAAAAAATAAAAAAAAATAAAAAATAATAAGTACATGAAGCAGGGTCTTGCTTTTTATTTTTTATCTATGTCAATATATTAATGTTTATAAAAATCATTCTAGGTCAGTAGCTGGTGCACTAATCCCGCCACTTTCTATAAACCTCAATGAAGATGATATGTTGGAGTCTAAATTGCATTATAATAACTTATATAAGAATCTAAAGTAAATTATATTTTTATTAGGACAAAATATAAACTCAAGTGTCATCAATGCATCCAGAAAACAATCAAGACAGTTATTTTGTTAGTGTTACAAGATTGAAAAATGAGGATGCATTAATATTATAATGTTTTAATTAAATATTATTATAAATGTGTACATATTATAGTTAGCTTTATTTATAGTTAATAAAAACTATTAATTTAGAATATTAGTATTTTACTTTTTCATCTATATCTCGCATACCTAGGCGAAAATGTGTGAGGAGAATGATGAGATTTGAGGAAGCGAAAGAGGTATGTAAGAACCGCGACGCTTGGCGCTCCGTCCTCTCTGAATACCCCCTTAGGGATACAGCGTGAGGATATGTATGTATCTATATATTATTTTAAGATAAAAGAAAACATATTCTTTGAAATAAAATTAAATAATCTTCCTAGCCTCATTAATTTTGGAGTTAAATTATATATAATCGTAACATTCAAGACATTTTTTAAGGTTATTTATAGGCAGTAAAACTAAATATTAAGTATGATACATATCGTTATACGCTGTATCCCTAACGAGATTAGTGAGAGAGGACGGAGCGCTAAGTATAGCGGTTCTGGCAAAGCTCTTTCGCCTCTTCAAATCTCATCATTCTCCTCACATACTCACTTAGGTGTGTGATCACTTTATATTATGTGATTAGACATTACTTATCTATTGATATAGCATTCATTACAGGCTGGGAAGAATTTTCTCCATGGTATTCCTCTATATTCCTGGTCAGACATATATATCTTTGAAATAATTGATTCTATAAAAAAATACAATGGATTGTTTTATGCAGAAATACAGAAGTTACAATATTTTTTAAATCATGTTGCTTGATGAATTAATAGTTGTTGAGATATTTGTGAGAAACTAACCATACCTTTTCACCCCTAAAAAATTCATGCTTAGGACATAATAAAGGATTCTCCACAAGAATTCAACTTTGTCAAATTTTTGTGAACCTTGGGTGCTTTTTTACTAAAAAAAAAACACACTTTAAAACTAAACATTTTCATTTTATTTCAACAATACTAATATCACTAACTGTTAGTAATTCACATACTAAAATTTACAATTGCACAAGAATAAATTACAATTAAAAAAAAACGATATTTTTCAGATGTGTATTTCATGTCAAATCGCGAAGTCAATCTGCAAAAAAAAACGCTTTTATGACTACTTGCCAAATACTCGTTGACATCAACTATAGTCCAGCTTTTAATTCAATAGAGTGATTTGACATTTCCCGGACAACCAGCAATGCTATTCTCTAACGTGAATTAGTCGAAATCACTTCGATCATATATAAAAACAAGATACACAATCAACGCTCCAAAAATGTCCGAACCAAATGTGCACTCAAACGAGTATTTGAGTGCACTTTTGTATCAGTAGTATCCAAAAACGCTAACAGCAAACAACAGTGTCCCTTTAAAAATTGTAAAAACAACACGTCTAGAACGCTAAAAAAGACGGCGATTCTTATTTTCGGTAAATAAAAAATAATTTTATTTGCGTGTTCATTATTTCTTTATAATAATATTGTTACATAGCTCTTTTTTAATAAATTCGTAATCATATTTTTCAAAAACGTCCTGACAATATATGTCTTGTTCTTGTCACTTTCACGTAACAAGTCAAAATGACGTAAATAGCAATGCAAATAGATTATGTGAATTGTACTTTAAGCACGAGAGGTAAGATTGCATTTTAAATATTTTTTTAACAAACTTCGTTTCAATGTCATGCAAGGATCTTTTGGCAGCTTTTACAACCTTATGCTTTGACAGTACGGTCTACTTTAAATTAACACAATGTTACGGATAATACTATACGATATTAGAAATGTATATATGTCAATTCGGACAATAATTTGTTTAGATTTTACAGAAGATTGTACATCTAGTTTTTATGTGTGATTGAAGCGAAATCACTTCTGAATCCGCGGTTAGATTGTCAACTGTGAACTGGTATTCTCTAAAGTCGAGAGAGACACTAGCGCCGCCTCGACGAGTGCGGCGGCGAGTCGTACTATCGTAATTGAATTTTTTGACACTGCTAAATATAACAATCAAGAAGTTAAAATACACTAAGACGAAATATTTATTTATTTTATTTATTTATTTTTGGGAAACATACAATATAAAAACACTTATAATTTTAAAACAATACAATAATACATACATCAGTTAAGTTTCCACTAATTACTAATATTTAATACTAAATGGGGCTATCTCAGTGAATTAAAATATTTACACAACTACAATTTAAAATCATTAATTATTATTTATAATTAATTTAAAATCATTAATCCATACTTTACTATTTTAACCATTATCATTTAAGTAGTAATAATCAAATTTAAAAGCTGTTTCTTAAAGAAGCTTATTTTTTCATGGAATATATTAATCTGACAATACTTTTTATTATAATTTAGACAGGCACGATGTAGAAATGTATTACTTGTATAATTACACCTACAAATGGGCACATGGAATAATGACTGATTTCGTGAATTCAACCGAGGACATCTAAAATTCATACTACCCAAAAGAAAGGGACAATCTAGAATATTGTTAACTATCTTGTAAAGAAATATCTGATCTCTTCGGCGTCGACGAGTTACTAACGGAGATATTTTTTCTGCAATTGATTCAGAATAGTCAGTTCTAAATTGTAAATGCTTCAAAAACTTCCTCTGCAATCTCTCAATGTTGCTAATATAAACATTATATTGGGGATTCCAAACGGTCGACGCGTATTCGAGAATGGATCGTACAAATGAGTTAAAAATTAATACAAGAGTCAAGCAGCTTTTAAACTCCCTGCCAATTCTCAAAATGAATCCGAGCATCTTGTAAGCCTTACAGGTAATATGATCAAAATGATGAGAAAAAGTTAATTTGCTATCGAGAAAAACTCCCAGATCCTTAACCGTAGATACTCTAGTTAGCGGAATATCTTTTAAATTATATTCAAAAAGTAAAGGTTCTGTTTTTCTCGTAAACGTTATAATATTGCATTTGGATATATTCAAGCAAAGAAGGTTTCTATTACAATAATCACATAATTTTTCGAGATCTCTCTGCAGTAACATACAATCAAGGCGTGTTTTAACTGTTCTGAAAATTTTCAAATCATCGGCGTATAGCAGTACTATACAGTTTTCAAAATATGTGACTATGTCATTAATGTACAAATTAAACAACAATATCGACAGAGATGTTTACTCTTAAAGCAATCCCCAACAGACTCGCAACAAACAAACTCATAATATGTTTGGTTAAGAGAATTCCATTTGAAGGTCAAGTGAGTTCAAAAACGAAGTGGGGTGAATTGTCGAGCGAGTCTCGCTTGGGTGATTCGAGTTTTTACAGAATTATGGAATTGCATTGCAGTTCTTGCAATTTTTGAAATACTAATATCCCCCTATGTTGACTTCATTATTATGTCTAGCGGTTGTCCTGCGGCGTTATCTACATGAAACCTTTTTGCATCATGAGATAGCCGTAGCGTCGTACGCTAGCTTGCTTAGACATCCTACTGTTATGTTTATACTGTACTACAAGGCCATGTCAGTAGCAAATTAAATGAATAAAATGTTAGACTAGTCGATTGCTTCAACTGAATCGATATCGACTCAATTGTATTAGTTGACAACACTATTTTAGTTGGCTATTTAAAATTTTGACAAATCGAAACGTCAAATCACTCTATTGAATTAAGAGTTAAGTCTGTAATTTGTATATTATCAAATACTGAAATTTTCATTGAAATATATTCAATAGCTTTTCAGTGAAGTGAACAAACAAACAGAAAAACTGTCAAAATATTTGTTTTGTATACAAAGAAGCCTAAAAAGACAGTGTTTGCACGATTTGTGTAACACTGTGGAAAAATTATTTCTTATATTGCCGAAATAGGAAACGAACTCTGCTCGGCAATAGAATTCACAATGATTTCGAAGTCAATATTCCTTGGATCACAAATAAAAAACTAGATACGCAATCAACGCTCCGAAAATGTCCGAAGCAAATGTGCATGTGCAAAATCAAATGAGTATTTGAGTGCATTTCTGTTTTAATAGTATTCGAAAACGCTAACAGCGAACATGTTAAAGTGCTCCTTCAAAAATTGCAAAACCAACACATTTAGACCGCTAAAAAAAGACGCATGTTCTTAATTTCGGTTAATAAATAAATAATATTATTTAATTGTTCATTATTTCATTTTAGTAATAACGTTACATAGGTCTTCTTTATTAAATTCGTAATCATATTTATTGTCTTATCCTTGTCACTTTCACGTAACCAATCAAAATTACATAAATAATAATAATAATTATGCGCCAGACGATACACACATGATACGCACCGATCATCTGGTCTCAAACTAGGGTATTCCCTGTGCTATGAGAACCAGACGACTACTGGGGGCGTCTCCCAGTACACCCAGACCCGAAACAATCTAGAAAAGTTCAATTTTTAATTTGACCCGACCGGGAAACGAACCCGGAACCTTCCGCGTTTGGGTTAACATCTAAACCTCTGCGCCAACTAGGTTTAAATAGCAACGCAAATAGATTCTTTGAATTATACTTTATGCACGAGACGTAAGATTGCATTTTAAATATTTTATTTAACAAACTTCGTTTCAATGTCACGCAAGAATCGTTTACGAGCGTTTATAACCTTATGGCTTGGCAGTAAGGTCTACTTTAGATTAACACAATATTGCCGATAATACTATACGATATTAAAAATATATACATCAATTCGGACAATAATTTGTTTAAATTTTATAGGAGATTGTGAATCTAGTTCTTTATTTGTGATCGAAGCAATATTCCCAATAATATTACCACGTACCACACCAACCTATAGGAAGTGGGCTCCAACTCCAAACTGAAGTCCCTGAGCGCTCGAGTCCCCGGCCCGAGCGCGTATCGGCACGCAATAGTTGAGCTCGAGTCTAGCGATGCGGCCCAGCCTTAGAGCTACGCCGACTCCGCCCGACAATCGGACTTCGGTCAGCGCGTCTAATGCTGTTGCGCCTGTCTCTTCTGTTGGACAGAGGTCAGGGTCAGAGCACAGATATATAAGTCCGCTCAGCGTCATCTGTGCTTCGTATAGTCGACCACTCGTTGGAACCAAGTAAATTCCAAACGGTGAGGTTATTACAAGTGACATACAGTGTCAACACTCAAAACAAAAGACTTGCAACACAATTCTTTCGAATCCGTAAAGTTCAAAAATCGTTTATGGGTTTAGTACACGCCTTTACAATAAAATACCTCAAATTATTTTGGACTTGCCGTTTCCAGTATTTCTTTTTTTCAATGCAGATCGACTCAGTTTCACGTAAGAGTAATTTCATTGTATTGGAAGGAAAATATCTAGACGCCAGAAATTGGTCAAATTTGATAAAATATTTTCTCACACAATACAGTATGGGAAAATCCGAACACCATTCAAAAACTTTTGTGGGCGGAAAAATTGTTCCATATTTGAATTTCGCGTAGGACGTAACAATACGAAATTCAGTAATAAAACACTGAATCAATTGTTCCCGAGTAGGTAGACTATGATTTACTACATTGGATTCTTCCATTGACCAACTTCTGCTATCCAGATTCTTTTCTTCAATGAAATGATTCTACGTGAAATTGAGTCGATCTGCATTAAAAAAAGAAATTGTCAATTTTACTAATTATTATGGACAATTCACACTTGACCAAAAATTTTATAATGCCAGAATTGTTTTCACAAAAGAGACCGAATGGTCCGTAAGACGTTTACCCTGTATCTCCTATAGATTCGGATTCCCCCATACTGTATTGTATAAAAAACTGCTATCCAGATTTTTTTCTTCAGATACAATGAAATGATGCTTACATGAAACTGAGTCGATTCTCATTAAAAACAATTTTTGCAAACTTTTAGGCACAGGGACACTGCCTACCCTGACAATTTAAATGAAAATTATTTCGATATCTACCATTTACATTTCATAGACAATTTAAAATTAAAAAAAAATTGTTCAATAATAGCGCCATCTAACATCTCCATTCTTACGTTTTTCATCTGTTAGCAACAAACAGAATAAACAGATGTAAGCCTATAAAACAAAAAGTGACGAGGTAAAGAGAAATTTAACACAATATTAGACAAAGTAAAGATTATTGTACATTGTATACATGTCGGTAGAAATAATAAAAGGCACTCATTTGACTATACTATGGCAAAGCGCAACTTCCGATGACGCGCTAACGGAACGTCGGGGCCGGCGCTGAGAGTCGGTTAGACTACGGCGGCCGGAGCGATAGCATTTCTCCGACGGATCGTTTGCCATTATTAAGTTTCCAATTACCTACGTAATAATTCTTACAAAGAGTTTTCTGCGTTTGCACATTAACTTTGTCTGAACGTTGTATTTTATGGAGTAATTCGCCTCTTGTAAGATTAGGTACCTATTTCGCATGGTTGAGTCGCAAGAGCACGATTTGGCCCGTGTCTTTTCCGACATACATATTATGTTAACAAATAAGAATTAGAAAAATACATATTTACTATATAGTTTCCGAGTAAAATGTCTGTGACATGCGGACAGACAGACACTAAGTTAAGTTCTGTTTTTTGCCATTTGGCTACGGAATCCTAAAAATACTTACCAGGAGGTGCAAGACAGCCAGCATTGAGGAACAAATGCGATCGGAATAATTCACCTAGCCCGTTTTTGCCCGGTTGGAACGGCAACGGGGTATATATGTGTAAACCGGATGCCCAGTACATCTGGAAATAAATAATGCATCATTATATCATGTGGTATCAGCGACATACATTAGATTTCACGGTACACTAAGAACAATGAAAGATGTCACTACCAGTATCGGTAGAATGTGAACATAAAGTAATTCTTTTGTAATTGCAAATGTATCCAAAAATATAGTTTGTATTGCTATTTAGAACTGAATACTTTTAGATTCACGCACATTTTATGTGTTAATTTCAATTATAAAAATTAAAAACCTTTTATTAAATTTCAATGTCAGTGGCATCTAGTAATACCTTTTATATTTATGTTAAAATGTTTAGAGAGTATCAACTCAAGTGTTTTATTCTACTCAACGATAGATGGCCTCATAATACAACAAAATCAGGTTAATGCTCTAAATACATGATGATACTTAAAGCGCGCTGACTTTTCAATTCGGTAAAGTTAAAAACGAAAAGGGATATATAGATATGTCAAAACAATTCTATTTCGCGACAGAGGGCCATTACATTACAAAAAAAGATGATGTTCTTCAATATCAAGGATTAAATCAAACTACTAACTTCTTTATTTGGTAGGTTATAGACCTGTTATTCTTTTTACATTTCAAACAGCGTTGCCAGATTGGGGTTTTTTGCAATTATTTTGGAAGACAATTCAAATCTTTTGAGAAATATTTTCGTAAAAAAATATGCGATAACGCTATTTTCGGAAATTATTTTTTTATGATCTAAATTAACAGATCTAAACAATAGGTTCGCAAACAAAACAAACGACATCATATAATCAAAGCCTAAAAACTTGGACTTTATCCAACGATGCTTTCGGGGTTTTTGAATTTAGTTCCTACGCAACACTTCTCCTATTTGTTTGTAATCTACATTAAACATTAAAACCTCGATAGTTTTGATTTTCGATAGTTGGTCAGATTCCCCTTTTTAGGGTTCCATAGCCAAATGGCAAAAAAGAAACCCTTATAATTTCATTCTGTCCGTATGTAAGTCATTTTACTCAGAGACTATAATTGGCACTACATAGATAGAATTTGGAAGATAGGTGTATTTCACAAACCGCTATTCAATGATGTAGCGAAATCTTGAAAATGTAACTGAAGTATGAAAAAAAGATCCCAGCACACTTCGTTCAATGACATAGTGGTTTCGAAGTGACTTATCTAAGTCAATAGTTCCTGATATTCGCACTTTTAAAGTAGTAAGACCGGCTAAGTGCGTGTCAGACCACGCGCAGGGAAGGGTTCCAGACGGGATGCGCAATATTAATTTAATCTCCCGTAAAAACGAATTTCCATTTAATAACGTTTCACCGTGAACTATAAGACAAAGTTATTTCTGCAGTCACTGAGCGCATAACCGAGAATACCCCATATCTCAAAAACTGCACGATACATTCTTATTCAATTCTATTCAATTCAAGGAGAATGATGAGATTCGAGGAAGCGAAAGAAGTATGTAAGGAACGGGACGCTTGGCGCTCCGCCCTCTCTGACTACCCCGTTAGGGATACGGTGTGAAGATATGTATGTATATCCTTATTCAAATCAATTTTCCAAATGAAATTATAACGGTTCCGTTTTTTACCATTTAGCTACGAAACCCTAAAAGTGTGCGCTTTCTCTCAAACTTCAATTATGGATAGAGTGGAAAATTCTGAAAAAAATTTGAGAGAGTAGATCTTAAAAAGCACTTTCTACGAAAATTAGTTTCAATACAATTTTCGATTAGACGTTCAGCGACCGCAAAAATATTTTGTTTCTTACAGTATTTTTGAAAAATGCTATGAAATACAAACTTAATTTTGCTGGCAATTAAATGAATATTGTGTATTCCAACTACGCAATCCTTCACTGCGTAGTCCGACACGCACTTGGCCGATTTTTTTATTACCTACCTACCTACCTAATTATAGAAATTACTACTTTATTGCTCCGTCGTCTCTGACTACCCCGTTAGGGATACGGCGTGAAGATATGCATATAAGTACTACTTTATTGATTCATTCATGACTTTTGACAGTTTGAAAATAATCATTATTCAATAATAATATCACTGTTAGGTTTTAATGTATTTCGCACAGGATCCTTTTCAACTCTTTAGCGTGAGCTGTTTTTAACGATTTAGATAGACTTTCTGACTTTCCGTGCGCGATCGCACTTATCATGGAAGTCATAAAATCACTTCGCACTTATCATGGACTTATAATAAAAGTTAAAAAGACATGGATGGATGGATATATAAATAGCTAATGCGAGAATTTCAGCTACATAAATCGTGCATCCGCCTCTAGCAAAGTATTAAGACAAGTGATTTTTTTAACAAGGCTCATATGAACATCGAGGATCGAAGCGGTTAAACAAAATATGCCACCGACGCTTTTTACACAAGGCTTTTTTTTGCTCTCGTGCGAACGCATACTTTTGACACAGGCATTATTTTATAAAGACTACATTTCTTTTTTTGCAATTTCAACATGCCAGTTATAAAATTATATAAGTACCGTGAAGATCGTATTCCAAAATTTCAATGAAATACTTGGAAATATAAAATTCAGCAAAGCATGTCCCCCGCTAAATTTTAAACTGCAAAGAATATCTGAAATATTTTTGTTAGCTCTTTAAGTACCTTCAATTAAGAATTATAGCGAACATTGTAGAAGAATTACCTAGCTTGTGAAAAGAAATAATTTGTTTCGTCAACAAAACAACGCTCGCGCCGCAGTGAACGTACCTACTTTTCTCACGCATACATGCATATCTGTACAGTATTTCACCACCTATTATAATATTAAGTAATCTTTATTTATTTTATTTATTGAGTAACGCGTGATATAATTGTTAACAGTAGGTATGTTTATGTACTATGTAGCAAGCGCGAGCCACGTGCCGTCGGGACGTAGCACAGCTTGCGAGTTAACGGACTCGCATATCTGTACAGTATTTCAGCACCTATTATTTATTAAGTAGCTTTTGCACATACATTTCTTCACGCTGTATCCCTAACGGGGTAGTCAGAGAGGACGGAGTGCCAGGCTTTGCGGTTCATACAAACTTCTTTCGCTTCTTCTAATCTCATCATTCGCCTCACACATTTTTGCTTAGGTATGTGCATACCTGAACCAAGTAGCTTTTATTTTTTATTATCTACTAAGTAACGCGCGATTTAATTGCTAACGATAGGTATACGTGTACTATGTTGCGGGTGCGAGGCGCGTGCCAACGGCACATAGCATTTAACAATAGATACTTATCTACACAACTATCTAACAGCTGTGGGCGTGGTCTCCTAGTAGCCTAGCGAATGAGGTAGTTAACAGGTAATTCACTACTCCGTGGGATTGTATATGGGTCATGAACTCAAAATAGTGATGCCGTCAATTTAGTCGATATTTTTATTTTATCAAAATTAAAATATCACAGGACTTGTAATCTCATAGGTGGACTCTCTACTTGACATGCTTATAATAAATACCTTTCACGGATTAGGGGGACTTTTGTAACACCTTGTATATTATATATATTTGATATCGCTTTCTCGAAAACGGCTCTAGTGATTTCGATAAAATTTACAATATATGGTTTGAGGAGGGTAAGAAATCGACCTAGCTAAAACTTCCAAACTAAACTTCGAAACTTTTTTATTTTTGCAGCAGTTTACCTTCTCTATAGCACAATGGCTAGAACGTAGGTCTACCACGCCGAAATCGCGGGTTCGGATCCTGCAATGCAGTCAGACCTTCCTTTGTTTTTTTTGTTAGCCCTTTAGTACTTTTAATCAAGAATTATTGCGAACATTGTAGAAGAAATACCTAGCTTGTGAAAAAAAATAATTTTTTTCGTCAACAAAACAACGCCATAGTGAAATGTACCTAATTTAATTATTTTAATGTTTAAAATTTAAATTATTTAATTAATTTAATGTATAAAAGGAAAAGCTGGCTGACAGACAAATTACACATGAGATTCTTATACGATGTAAAAAGGGTTATTAGAAGTTCAACTCCTAAAAAGGTTAAAAGGATATAAAATGGATTTTAATTATTTTATTTACACAGTTGTAAATAAAATAATTTAAATCCAAATTCTGAACCCAAAACTTTGTGTACCCATATTATAATATTCAATAATTACTTGGACGTGTATTTTTTCTATTTAGAAAAATTAACCTCCGAACAGGTTTAATTTTTATGAAAAAAGTTAAAAACGTGTAACAAAGTAAAACTTTACGCTAGTAAACTAATTAATCTGTGGTAAAACTTTGAAAGTATGCAGAAACTATAAATAAATAATTGAATATGCATTTGGTCGATTTTTAAAAATCAACCGCCGAAGGGATGATAAGGGGTGTCAAATTAAGTACTATAAGAATAAAAAACATACTGTATAAAATCAAGATAAAATCCATTAAAAAAATTACGAAACACGGATTTAGCAAATTTTGATAAATCAACTCATAACGGGGTGAAAAGGAGTGTCAAAGAATATTGAAACAAAAAATTTGCATATTGTATACAGATTCATTCAGGTAAACAATGAAACATATATTTAGCAGAGTGTAAGATATCAACCCCTAAAGGGGTGAAAAGGGGTATCAAATCGATTTTAAAAAATAATAACTTTATTTAAAAATAATTCTACTTTACATAAAATATTTCGTTTTTTAGTTTATCGAAATAATAGCCTTTAAACTTAAAAAACCAATTAATATTTTTTCATGCCGCAAAGATATAGAGCAAGCACACTCTAGAGTAGCACACTATAGAATAAATAAGAATCAAAATATTTTAATTCAGTAAAATTACAAACGAAATAAGAAATACATCAGGGTGTGCTGAAAGCACCTAAATAAAAAAACTACCTAACGAACTATTTATCTATGATACTTCACGACTAATATTCACCTTTTGTTCCATCTATTCGTTACGTAATGATTGGATCTTCGATAAATGAGTTCGAAATAGGTGTTCTCACATAATAAACTTTTTTTTCTCTTTGTTTTGGCTTCACAGATTGCATTTAACCATTGGCCAAGTAAATATGAGTCGAAAGTTAGGGAAACGAAGTTTCCCGCCCTTTTTCTTTTCTTCTTCTTCCTTTATGGCATGGCGCACAGTTTAGCGTATTTGCCAATGTCACGTATTAATAAGTAATCCATAGTGTAGAATCACAAGTAAATTAGTTTTTTCTTATCGTAAAACTCCTCCAGTAAAGTGATAGTAGGCTTTACTGAAGTTATAAAAGACTTCGTGGAAGAGCGCGAATACTTCAGCTACACATGTTTATTTAGATCTCTTCCATTCTTGTCACTTACACAGAACTTTAAAACACAATATACTACCACTGTTGTACTTTAAAACACCTAAAAATGTAAAAAATAGAAAATCTAAATAAAATTACAACCTCACTTCTCCCGTTCCCGCCAAAAAGTCTCCATAATAAACTTTCATAGAAGCAGAAATTAGTTTAAATAAGGAACACGAATATTATTCCGAACTGGTTCCGCGATCAAAGAGGTCAAACGAAAATAATGTTTGAAAAAATTTCGTGGCTGATAACGACGACGTGAGTAGTCACGCGCCAGAGAGGAAAAGAAATAAATTTTTTAAATACGCTCAGGACTAGAACTTTTGGCTCTGCTCTTAGATGACAAAAATAGAATATGCATATATTATATTACATATAATATACATATCTTTACGCTGCATCCCCAACGGGGTAGTCAGAGGGGACGGAGCCCCAAGCGTCGCGGTCCTTACATACTTCTTTCGCTTCCTCGAATCTCATCATTCTCCTCACACATTTTCGCTAGGTGCGCGAGTGCTTTTGACACTTCCGTCGGCTAACACTCTAGCTATTTAATCTTCATAAGTCAGCCTTGGTCTTCCTTGGCTTCTTTTACCACTCACTTTTGCTCTATAGATTTTCTTCGTCAGTCTCATCACTCATTCTTTCCATGTGCCCGAACCATCTTAGCATTCCATTCTTTATTTTTACAATAACATTGTCGTGCAACTCTGTCATACTGCGTATCTCTTCATTGCTTATTTTGTCCGCACGGGTGACACCGCACATATTTCCAAGAGAGCATTTCTACTGCATTTATCTTACTTTCACTAGATTTCTCACTCGATTGACATTATGAAATTTTTTGGTCAAGTGCGAGATGTCCATAAAAATTGGAGTACAATTGGCAATTTTTCTTTTAATGCACATCGCTTCAGTTTTATTTAAGCATCATTTCGTTGTATGGGAAGAAAAAATGTGGATAACAGAAGCTAGTCAAATTGAATAAATAATTTTTTCATGCAATAGAAGAAGCCAATGTACTAAATCATAATCGACTTACTCGGGAAGAATTCATTTAAAGTGTTCCATAACTGAATTTCATGTCGATACGTCCTACATGAAATTCAAATGTGGAACACTTGGAAGAATTAATTTAAAGTGTTCCATAGTAGAATTCGTGTCGATGCGTCATACTCGAAATTCAAACATGGAACACTGACGTAGCACACAAAAGTTTTTGTCACTGAATAATTATTGTTTTCTACTAATCTACTTGACCGTCTCATTATTATCGCCATCTTTCGTGTCATAGAAATATGTAATGATTAAAGACATCTATTGTGAAGTGGGCAGAAAAAAGTCATAGCTGTGACCAGTATCAAATGTATTCAGAGTATGCCGCCATCTAGTTCAATTTAAATGTAAACTTTCTAGCCAGTTGCGTTGCCAGTTTTAATGTGGGACAGTTTGTCTCTATGCCACTGACCATCTGTTTACGGTAGTAAACTAATTAATTTACGGTAGTAAACTAATTAATCTGTGATTATATCTAATACTAATATTATAAAATCTATACTAATATTATAAAAGGTTAAACTGTTTGTATGTAATGGATGAACTAAAAACTACCCAATCGATTTCAAAAATTTTATCACCTATTGAAAGCTACATTTTCAGCGAGTAACATGGGCTATATTATATTTAAAAAAAAGTTTCTACCCATGCGAAACCGGGGTCGCTATTATTATAGTAAAGTTACTCATTGGGCGCTTTTATAATATGCAGAAAAATGTATGCAGTTAGTTGAAGACGCTTTTTTTCCGTCGACGATAACATCCACGGCGAAAATTAAACAGACTTCAAAAAAAAAAAACACTGAAAAGTGCAAAATAACTATCAGTGAAATTTAAATGGCACCAATCTGGAAGTATATTCTTTCCAATAAAAAATATTTTCCAAATCGGTTTACAAATGACGGAGTTCTGAGGCAACAAACATAAAAAAAAATACATCCGAATTGAGAACCTCCTCCTTTTTTTTGAAGTCTGTTAAAAGTCGTTCAACAGTATATTATAAAAGCACCCATTGTCTTTCAAAGTTTCACAGTTTCAAAAGAAGTTCTATGCTTTCAATAAAAACCTACTATCTCGACAGATGTCTCTTTCTCTCTCTCATTTATAACCGACTTAAAAAAGGAGGAGGTTCTAAGTTCGTTTTTATGTATTTTTTTATTTATGTATGTATGTTCACCGATAATTTCGTCATTTGTGGAACGATTTCGAAAATTCTTTTATGTTTGAAAGGGTATACTTCCGGGGTGATCCCATTTAAATTTCACCGGTATTGAAGCTTGGACTTAGATACACCAAATAACACCAAGCAACAGGAACTGGTTATAACACCAAATAAGGCGAACTGGTTATAACCTTTATTTATATCATTAATTCTCTTGTATATCGTTGCGCTCCAGAATTAAAAAGAAGTTAATTGCAGACACAGACAAACTACCCTAGAGACCTGAAATGTTTACAAATTTCTAAGCGAACTATTCTGTCAAGGTTAGAGGAATGAGACGTAAGCGGGTGGCAAGGTAACGTCACGTACTAAACGAAATAGTGATGTACTCGTAGATATTGTATATATCGATAAATACAAGAATTATTTTTATAAGCTTATTTTAAAAATAGAAATAATTAAATATGTATATATAATCAAAACAAGATTCTTTACTTCGAAACAAAAAAATCAAAAATTTGGAATAGAAATGCAAATCAAATTCGTTTGGGTAGTACGTGTTTCTCCTAATGTAAAACTTTTTAACAAAAAATTAAATTGATAAAAAACGAAACTGAAAAGCTTTGGTGGTAGAACCACCCAACCTTTTCGTCTGTATGTATTCTTCTAACCAACTTTAAAAAGAGGGAGATTCTATGTGCGTCTGTATGTTCACCGATAACCTCATCAATTGCGTACCGATTTAAAAATTTTTTGTTTATTTGATATACTTCCGAGGTGGTCCCATTTAAATTGCACTGGTATTGAGCTTGGCCTTTGAAGATACACGAAATAATAATTACTAATTATAAGCTTTATTTATATTGATGATACATTTTTATATCATTTCGTTCTATAATTAGAAAAGTAGTTAGTTGTAGACCCATCCTATATATTTATTTAACCAAGGTCAGTCAAATTGGAGAAATAAAAAAAATTAAGAAAAAATTTAAACCTAGTAGAAATAAACACTGAAAAGTATAAAATAAGTATCCTTTACTAATTACAACTCAAATATAAAAAATTTTTACATACGATATAAATACGTATATAATTAAATTGGCTAGAGTGTTAGCCGACGGAAATGTCAAAAGCACTCGCATACCTAGGCAAAAATGTGTGAGGAGAATGATAAGATTTGAAGAAGCGAAAGAAGTATGTAAGGACCGCAACGGTTGGCGCTCCGTCCCTCTGACTACCCCATTAGGGATATAGTGTGAAGATTGTATGTATGTACATAATTAAATTTGACGGTTATTAAAGTGGGTTCCAAATTAATGTGCCACAACAGAAAGTTTATTAGTTTCGGAGGCTTGCATCGATTTTAGTAACTGTCGAATTAAGGTATTTGTATAGTATGTATAAAGTATTTTTTTTGTATTTGAGTTTTGATTAGTAAATAATAGTTATTTTGTACTTTTCAGTGTTTTTTTTTAAGTCGGTTAAATTGTATTCTTAAATTTTTTCCGAATTAAATTGAACCCAAAACTCGAGATATATTCTATCCAATAAAAGAGAATCATCAAAATCAGACTACTCTGTAAAAAGCTATGCATGGTCGTATACAAAAAAAAATATGCACCGACTTGAGAACCTCCATCATTTTTTCGTCGGTTGAAAAAAGAACGGTGACATCGTTTTAATGATAACTGTGTTTTTTTAATAGAAAAGGTGTATCTCTGTACCAAATTACATCTTAATCCGTTCAGCGGTTAAAAATTATACATACAAAGTTTCATCCCCTTTTCACTCCTTTAGGGGTAGATTTTTGGTAAAAAGAAGTATGTTTTTTAATAGAAAAGGTTTTTTCTATGTACTATACTAAATTTCGTCTTAATCGGTTCAGGGGTTAAAAATTTCCCATACAAAGTTTCATCCCCTTATTCACCCCTTTAGGTGTAGATTTTTGAAAAATAAACGCAGCATATGTTCACCCCCTGGTGTCAAACTGTCCATGCTAAATTTTATTAAAATCGGTACGGCGGTTTAGCCGTGAAAAGCAAGCAGACAGACGGACAGACAGACAGACAGAGAGACTCGCATTTATAATATTAGTATGGATATGGATTATACAATTATATAATATTATATAATTATATATATATTATATTATATATTATATAATTATATGTTATATATATTATATTATTATATAGTATGGATAGTATGGATGGAACTAGGTATTATAATTTCAAAGAGTGGTAGTCATTATAAATTCTCAAAATTAATGGAAAATATATTGATATATCGATACGTTTTTTCGCGTCCCTACTTACAAGTGCCATCTTGCAAGAGCGAGGACGCAACATGTAATTATAGCTTGCTAGACAAGGACAAAGCTACCAGCGACCAGTATAGTGAGAGCTCTGAATTTTTTTGATATACATTTTTATTATTAATTTTATACTTACCGATGAAACGTGATATTATCCGTTTTGAAACTATTTTTACGACTGTCACTACCACACCACTTTACAGCGCAATTTGGCATTGTTTACGTAATTTATACTATATTTTTTAAAACAATTAGACACAGGTCACGGATCTGCTTTCTGGTTAATACTAAAGGAGCGCGCGTTTGTGTTTGAAGTTATATGAGCGTTTGTGCGCATCGATGGCAGAAAACGGTGCCCTTTCATTTCCTGTCTTTAGGCTAATTTGTCTGTGATTGCAGACCTGCCCTAGATTAGGCCATGGTCACTCAAAAGGTAGAAATAAAAAAATTCTTAGAAAAAAATTAAACCGCCTTAAAAATCACTGAAATGTACAAAATAACTATCCTTTACTAATCAAAAAAATTCAAGTACAATAAAAATAACTTTTTAAATACGATACACATACCTATACAATTTGACAGTTATTCAAGTCTGTGCCAAATCAATATGCAACAACAAAAAGTTTATTAGTTTCATAGGTTTAGCACCGATTTCAGTAACTGACAAATTTAATTATATAGGTATGTGTATCGTACTTATAAAGCAAATTTTATTGTACACTTAAGCGTTGACTAGATAGTATTTTGTACTTTTCAGTGTTTTTTTTGTCAACAATAATCTTACCTGTTAACAAAGTCCATTACTTTTTACAAAAGTCATAAAAGAAATATCTCCTATTTCAAGAAATATCACAAATATGCAGGGTTATTTTAAAAATACTAATAACCTCTGAGTGCAAAATTCCTGTCAACATACCTAACAACTTTTTTCTACGACTTTTTTCAAAACTCAATACGTTCCTCAAAAAATATTTGTTAAGTTTTGTTGTACTGTCTGAAACATAACTACTGTGTATGTAATCCAATGGTGCCTCAGCCTCAGCCTCAGCGCCGCGCTGCGCGTGCGCCGCTTTAGCGACCGCGTAGAGTAGGTGCCATTTGCAGGAACATTTAATGTATTTTTATTTTTGTATAAAATGAAAAACCTTCAGAATTTTTGAAAGTCGTAGAACAAAAGTTATTGAGGATAATGTTTAGTACAAAATACTAAGAGGTTATTAGTATTTTTAAATTAACCCTGTATATGAATGCATGGAATAACTTACCCGAAAATGTGATCAGATCAGCAACAGTAAATCAATTTATACACAGACTGGATAAACATTTACATATAAGGTGACATTGAAATGCAAATAAACAATAGATATAGACGCATAAGCGGAAGCTGCTTATCTGTTATATTAAATAAATAAATAAAAATCACACTCCCTCAACGAATATCACCCTTCAATAACTAATATCAACCTCCTCTCAATCAATATACATCACCATCCCTCAACAAATACCACACTCCCTAAACGAATATCACATTCCCTCATTAAATATCACACTCCAACAAATATCACCCTTCCTCAACAAATATCCCTAAACATATATTCTAAACATATATCTCCCTAAACATATATCTTTATATATATAACTCATCTACGTACCCTCCCGCCGGTAGCCTGCCCATCGTTGTGCGGCCCAACGCCCCGTTGCTGGAATCCACGAACGGTAGTTGGCCCTCCCAAGAAATAATGGTCAGGTATTTCTGTCCCGAACATATCGTGGAGTACTCCAAGAGCGCCACTCATTTGGAGCACCTGAAAATCAACATCAGTACTTCAAATGCTCTCGTTGCGCAGTCATGTTTCGGGGTTTGGTGTGATCACCGAGGTAAAGCAATGTTGCCCGACTATGTAGGTAGTGGATGACTGATCAGTGGCTCTATATCAAGCTTCTCCATGTTCCAGACATATTGAGGAGTTGTTTCCGGCTAGCAATTACTTATTTTTTTTTAATTTACATATAATCAAGTAATGAAGTACAATGTATAACATTAGGTAACAATATTTCGCCGACCTGCTAATGCAGTTTGGAAGCGACCGATGCACTCTTTTTTTTTCTATTTTTTTAATCGGCCATAGAACCATGTCATGTCCAAACCATGTCCAACACGCCCGATTTTTTCTCCTACATGTTCAAAATACTTACAATAGATGGCACTACTGTGACATTAGCTTGCGCTTGCAATTCGGTCTTCAGATTGGCAACGCCTCCCCCTAGGCCGGAGACTTCGCTTGAGAACTGAACCCACGTCCCCTTGGTGGGGAAGATTGGCTCGTCGCGATGGTCTACCGTCACTATATGACGGAGAACCGATTTCATTTGTGGACCTATAAAAAGCAACGAGGGTCTACAATTACATTTGTATGTTTATCTGTTCTCATACAGTTAAATAATTTCTACATAATATGAGGTAATTTATGTCTCAGTTACGCGCAGACATAGGGGAGGTTCTTTTTTGTGAAAATTTAATATGGCATCTTAGACTTATAAAAGAAGACAACTGATCACCCTGTAGGGATACGACATGGAGCACTCAACCTATAGAGACGAAATATCTTATTCACCATGACTCAGTTTATTTACACTAACAAATATCAACTCTCGCTCGCATTAAGCAGTACATAACCAATACTGGATCTGTGTGTACATCTCTGTATATTCCGACAGATATTTAAATATTTGTGTAATGGCTTATTATTCTATTCGGTGATGTAGCAATAACAACAAAAAATCAAACTATAAAACATAACGCAGTAATCGCAATTGTTTAGACGTTTTTATAGAAAATGAATGATATTGCCACTCTATAGATTGAGTGCTCTATGGGATACGATGAATGATGATGACGTCACAGCGAACCACAGTGACGTCGGGCAAAACTATGCTTCCCCATGTACATACAAAGCAATACGCACACACATGCAACCAAACTATACCTCGCATTATTTGTTTCAGCTTATCCGTTATGACCCGGCTGCCAAAACTTTGAGCGTTTTTAAATAAATTTGCTGAGTCGGGCACACGTTTAATGAATGTGAAATTTAAATATGTATTCCTTTATACATTTGTCCATAGACTACCTAAAACCATAACGCAATTTATGTATTTTCGTTCCATACTTTTTTTCTGCAATGCTTACCTTTTTGAGAGATTTTTAAATATTTCTCCTAAATTACTTGGAAACTTTGTATGGGAAATTCTTAACCGCTGAACCGATTAAGATGTAATTTGGTAAAGAGATACACCTTTTCTATTAAAAAACAGACTTCTTTTTATCAAAAAAACCACCCTTAAAGGTGTGAAAAGGGGGATGAAACTTTATAAGGGAAATGCTAAACCGCTGTATCGATTATGATGAAATTTGGTATAGAGATAGTATGTGCCCGAAAACAAATGTAGGCTACTTTATTTTTCAATAAATGACATGTGGTTTTTTATATTGTGATGTCATCATAAATACAATATGGCGGATGTTTCATTATAGAAAATAACTTTTTTGTTCAACACCAACAATATAGGTGCCACATGAAATGGAATACACAGAGGAAGGTTTCCGTATATGTGACGTCGTCATACGGATGTTCCATAATAAGAAATATTTTTTTTGTTCGACACCAACAACATGGGCATAAAATGAAATGGAATACGCAGGGGAAGGTTTCTGTATAATGTGAAGACATCGTAAATCCAATATGGCGGATGCTCCGCGATAGGAAATAACTTTTTTCAAAACCTCCAAGAACACAGGGGTATCAAATGAAATGGGATACACAGGAGAAGGTTTCTGTACACTTAACGTCATCATAAATTCAAAATGGCGGATGCTCCGCGATAAAAAGGAACATTTTTCAAGACTCGGGTAACCTTAGTAACCCAAAGAAGTCACGGAAAAATTTCCATGCGTACGAAGTCGCAAGTACAGCTATTACTATTACAAAACTGTACTGAGTTAATTTGAATTTTAACTCTAAAATCAGTATAAATACATACATATCTTCACGCCGTATCCCTAACGGGGTAGTCAGAGAACGGAGCGCCAAGCGTTGTGGTCCTTACATACTTCTTTCGCTGCCTCAAATCTCATCATTCTCCTCACACATTTTCGCCTAGGTATGCGAGTGCTTTTGACATTTCCGTCGGCTAACACTTAAGCTATTTGATCTTCATAAGTCAGCCTTGGTCTTCCTTGGCTTCTTTTACCACTCACTTTTGCTCTACAGATTTTCTTCGTCAGTCTTTCTTCACTCATTCTTTCCATGTGCCCGAACCATCTTAGCATTCCTTTCTTCATTTTTACAATAACACTGTCGTGCAATCCTGTCATACTGCGTATCTCTTCATTGCTTATGCTTTCTGCAAGGGTGACACCGCACATATTTCTAAGATTTCACAATCAATATACAGTTATGAATAAAGAAATTAAAGTGGTTACCACTTACCACTACTCTCTCTCACTTTAAAGCTTGTCGTCTTATTGAGAACTGACGTGTCGCGAACTAAGCCTTCCCACTGTAGGTTATGTTTAGTCTGTAATATGATAAGATATAATCTAATATATAAAAATCAATGTTTGTTTGTTTGCTCGTATTTTATGGGCTGCCATATAATTCATCCGATTGCGATGAAGGTATGGAGATAGTTTGAATCCTGAAGAAGGAAATAGGCTATTTTAAAAATAAAAAACGCGGACGAAGTCGCGGGCATCAGCTTGTCATAATAAAAACAAGACGCATTCAAACGGACTTAGAATGTTGTTGGGTCTGCCGGGATATTGCAGTGCAATACGAATGTTTACGGAGGCACGTCTAGACGACTTTAATGCTATTTTTAACAGACTTCAAAAAAAGGAGGAGGTTCTCAATTCGTCTGTATGTTGCTTTTTTTTTGTATGTTTGTTACCTCATAACGCCGTCAGTTATGAACCGATTTCGAAAATTCTTTTTTCGTTTCGTAGGTAATACTTCAGAGGTGGTCCCATTTAAATTTAACCGATATTGGAGCATGGACTTCGAAGATACGCTAAATAACGCGACCTGGTTATAACCTTTATTTATATTGATGATTCTCTTGTATATCGTTGTGCTCCGGAATTAGAAAGAAGTTAATTGCAGACCTGCCCTAGATATTTATTTAGGTCGAGATCACTTAAAAGGGAGAAATAACAAATTTTTATTATATTTTTTGAAGTCTGTTAAAAAAAATTAAACCGCTTTCAAAAAAAACAATGAAAAGTATAAAATAACTATCCTTTACTAATCAAAACTCAAGTACAATTATGCGTAAAAGAATTGCCTCCCTGATGTGCAGAATCAGTGGCGGTTCCAACAGTCTTCTATGTGTGTTACGTGACAAGGTGGATAGTCCAATGCACACTGGCAGACTGTCCACTGTGTTGCGAACAAATAATTATAATTATTTTTATTATAATAGTATTAATTCCTGTAAATAGTATACTTTTTTACTAACATGAGGCTAAAATACCCTACACGCCTTTCAATTTGTTGGAACAACTTTCCTAGGGATGGCGATCTGAGATCGATCAATGGAAAAATTGATCGATCGATCTCGAGTAGAGAATTGATTTAGTGAATTGATTGGGGACACCCAAAAATGGAGTATCCATTATATTTGTATTGGTAAGAACGCAACTATAAACTAATGAGCTAGCGTGGAATATTTTAATAAATTATAAATAATTATATCGAATACTACCGTCACTTAGCGCTCTCGGAGTCAGATTTAGCGCTTTTTTGAGTCGTCTAACTTTTATCTATTCCATGTAAAATTTAAAAAACCCATAGAATGATTTTTGAGTGTCCGCCGTCTATTCACTGGATCGATTCACTGCTCGAGATCGCATGATCGATTATTCCATTAATCGATCTAAGATCGCCATCCCTATGAAAGTTTTTCCAACAAATCGGAAGGTGTGTAAGGCATTTAAGACATTGTTACTAACACCTATGGATGGAAGTCCGAAATAAAAATTATTATTATTATTAAAATGTCCGGGCCGCAGGATGGTGTTGTGATCTCTTTGGTCAGTACAAGATTGTACGTTGAATACTCGAGAGCGGATAGGCGGAGAGTTGTGGGCGTGGTCGCCGTTTGAGTAACACATTACTAAACTTCGGGCAGTTGTATGTCCCACATAAGCGTCGTCTAGGATTTACTGGTCTGTAAATATGTGACGGATATAAGAGTGATTTTATAATGCTTTTTTTAAGACACAATTCTAACAATTGAATATTGTAATTCTTGCATGTTACAAATAAATTATTTCTTTACTAGTGGTCCGTCCTGACTTCGCCCGAGTTGAATACATATAGCCCATATCCATCTGGAATAATGAACCTTTCAAATAGTGAAATTATTTTTCAAATAGATGCAGTGGTTCCGGAGATAACGCTCCACATATAAACGAACTTACGAAATCCGCTCTCTCTGTTATAATATTAGTATAGATACATCTTACGGCCTTACCACGGGCGATGTTTTAAACGCCAAGTCCAGAAGTAGCCCCCGGTCCAGTAAACGGTACCCAGACCACGGGTACTCATGGTTCTGTTGGTATACAGAGGCTGATATACTGCAAAGATATATTATACAAAGTGAAACAGAATCCATACTTATATAAATGTGAGTTTGTCTGACTGGTCGGCTTCCTGGCTAAACTGCTGAACCGATTTTGATTTAGAATGGAGATAGATTCAACAAAGGGGAAAGACGTAGCCTACATTTTTAATTTCCCGCGGACGAATTCGCAGCCATAAGTCAGTTAACTATAAAGCAGAACTACTTTGTTTAGAATTGAAATTTTACTGCAACTATTTTTAATATGTGTTATATTTTTAATATATGCTCATACATAGAAAGAATGAGCGATGAAAGATTGACGAAAAAATCTAGTGAGCAAAAGTGAGTGGTAAAAGAAGCCAAGGAAGACCAAGGCTGACTTATGAAGATCAAATAGCCAGAGTGGCAGCAGAAGCAGAAGCCAGAATGTTAGCTGGCGGAAATGTCAAAAACACCCGCATACCTAGCTGAAAATGCGTGAGGAGAATAATGAGATTCAAAGAGGGAAAAAAGTATGTAAGGAGCGCGACGCTTGGCGCTCCGTCCTCTTTAACTACCCCGTTAGGGATACAGCATGAGGATATGTATGTACGTATATATGCATGTATGTACATAAATACTCACAAAGAACTGATTGAGGGTGACATGTTGAAGTGAAATATTCCTTATTTTGTGTTTTGCTTTTCTACGAATGATATGAATGATATATCGTTACTCACACAGGCACAAGTGGTTTATGGGGATATGGTTTCGTCGCGGTTAGACTGAAATTTGAAGAGCTTCTATACCCCATACTATATTCTGCTTGCAACTTCTCGCCTCTACCAAGCAAATTCGGCATTTTTACACCTGAAATATAGAACAACGCTTAGATTAGATGTATGTAGGGACAGCTCGGTAACCTGCCCCTGGAGTCTCGACATAGATAGCGATCGCTTTACGACCGATTTCGGTTGATAAGTCATAACGATTAATTTTTAACGATTTTTGAAAGTCTCTACATTAAAACTATCGATTGTGATTGGAATCATATCGAATCTAACTGTCAACTTTACGATTGCTGTTAATGTTTTTACGATCAAATCTGACAGCTCGCAAAGTGTTCGTGCTTATCGTTATGGCAAGTGATTTTTTTCGTTATTTTTATCGATCGGTAGTTTACAAAAATAATCGCTATGTCGGGACTGCAGCCCCTGGGCAACAGAATAAAGCTACTCCCCGCTTGTCGTAAATAGCGCCTAAGGGCGCCTAAAGCATCATAGTGGAGCCACAGTATAATACAGCAGTAGGATGTCTTCATAGAAATCCGGCGTGCGCGGTTTGTATGTGTGAGCGCGCAGTGGCACGCACACAACGACAATATTTAGGGTGAATATCAATGATGTTATATTTAAAAGAGGTAGATAAGTTATTGCGCTCGAAAACTGGCACCACAAAACTTTGCTAATTAGCCAACCTGGAGCTCATTCGTGTAACAACGTGACAGTGACAACTCGTATGTACGTTCCTAACCTAATATTAATATTAAAATGCCGTCCTATGTTATTAGATACTGCAGAAACTATACTAGCAAGACTTCCAAAGGTTCACGAATCACGTATCATGCGTAAGTATACTTATTTAATTCATTTATGTCACAATTTTTTCCAAAATCTAAAATATCAATAAAATATTAAATCATAAAAAAATGAAATGCGATAGGTAATACCCCAACTACCAAGTGCGACAGAGAGCAAATATATTATATTTGGTCAAAGAATATAAAAAGTTATGTTACAGAACCGTCAATGTCATGCAGTGCCTATTACACATTTGATTACGTGTATTTTGTTGGTACATAAGTTATAATATACGTATATTTTAAAATGAATCAGAAGCTTTAGCAGTGAGTCGAATAATTCAAAAATCCCACACAGTAAAAAATATTTTACATGAAAATACCTAGTGTTTTATTTTTACCATTTTCAAATTTATAACAAAATTGTTTTATAAATGTATGTACTTAAATAATTCTGTTTCCAAATGTACATGACTCGAGAAAAATTAATTTTAAAAATGAAACATAAATCCTTTTTTACTGTCTTACCATTAGGCATCAATCATATTTTTCGAAAATGTCTGTTCTGTGGCATTAATTACTAATATTCTATGAATTAGTCACGGATTCGCTTAAAATGCAGTAAGAAAGTGAAATTGACCAATCACAATGGTTTGAGAGAGCCGTGTGATTTGTTAGTTTGAAATGCAATTGAAGTTTTACATTGTATAGCGACGCAGTGCAATGTATATTTGTCTCACTTTGCTTATGGTAATTGTCCTGCTATCTTATTTACACTTCATCATTTTATTAGTGTGTATAAACAAAGCGTATGGCTTATGTGTGTGCGTGACCGGGACAATATTTTACAAGCAATAGTACTGACGTAACCTATCTACCTCTTTTTTAAATATAACATCATTGGTGAATATGGGCAATTATTGTAGCGCCAGTCAGGGTCGCACGTGACGTAAACATGCGACCGCTTCCGTTTGTTTTCTTCGGTTATTTTCGATGTTTATCGATCCATCGATGTATTTCATTCGATGCAAACGGCACGCGTTCTTTCGATGCGAAGTTTAGTATTAAAGCAAAACAAAGACAGGAAATTGCGCAATACTATGTGCTATAAATCATGTCACATTTTTTCTTTTAATTTATATAAAACATCAAAAAAGCAACAATTTTTTTCAAATTTCCCGCTATGGTAGGGTGACATCAGTTATGACATTCGCACAAACTTGGCTATGTCATAGCACTCGTATGGCTGTTCAGCCTTTCCCTGCTGATATGAGCTCATAAACACAAAGTAATAACCGAATGGTTCATTGACTTATCAAAAATATAATTCAAATAAATGTTCCATTTTTTTACTTTGCTAATCTTTTAACAATGTTTTTATTTAATGCATTGAAAAATATCGATGCAACGTTTCAATGTATCACATCGAAAAAAACATCGATAATTTTCTGCATGGACTTCCCTACCTTATTTATCGGGGGGAGCTAAGGGGCTTAAACCACCCCCCCACCCCCCAAAACATCTGAGTCCTTCCAAGAAAAAATTTATAAATTAATCCTGGATCCTCCACTGATACTATACTTACCTAGCACTAGGTTTCCTTCATTCTCACTAACTGTTGTGTTGATACCACCGACGATACGCGACAACTCTTTTACTTGAAACGTCACCTAAAGAACAGTAAAAAACAATTCGTAATCAATTGTTCATTCATTAGCTTTTTACGGTTGTACACACATACATATCCTCATATTGTAAGCCCAACGGGATAGTTAGAGAGGATGGAATGCTAAGTAGCACCTAAGTATAACTGGAATGAAATAATAAAACTTTTTTTTAATAAAAGAGGGGGCAAACGTGCAAGCGGGTCACCTGATGGAAAGTAACCAACCCATGGACACCCGCAACATCCGGAGAATCACGGGCGCGTTGCCGGCCTTTAGGGAAATACGGAAAGGAGGGGGAGGGGGTGATGGGCCACCGGCACTCTCACTCACCAAACGAAACACAACAGTAATAAATACTGTTATTTCACGCCGACATTCCGTGAAAGGGTGGTACTTCACCGGGCGACCCGGCCCTATTCGTGCTGCAATGCAGCATGGCTCTACCACCTTTAATACTGGTCACTACCTTTAAAACTGGTCACTAATAATAAAGAAAATAAACTATCTTTGTTGCTAACTTCGTGTTGTGTTAGATCGACGCGCGCAACATTCGTTAGTAACTTCATGATGTGTTACATCGCTGACGTAACTTCCATTATCTGCTAAAATTACACTGATCTCTTTGATCTAACGCGCCAAAAGAAGTATAACTTCAAAAATATTAGCATTGTCTCATGTGACTAAAAAACCTGTAAAATATTCGCGAATACGAATATATTGTAAGTATGAATGTGAAAGTTGTGTAAATGTCACCTCAAGTCCTTCAGGAGTTGCGCCGGGGCCAGAAGATACGTCGATATATACACCTATATCTCGGAAACATCCCATGGAATCGAGAGCTTTTCGTACCTGGAACAATTATATAGGGGCCGTTCGAGTATTATGTAAGCATTAATTTTGTAATTATTAACCCCCCCCCTCCCTCGACGACAAAAGTAAACAAAGCTCTTACCCCTCCCCACCTTCAAATGCTTACGTAACTTACGTACTGGATTCTTTATTGATTCAAACTTACCGAAACTTTAGGCGGAACTACGTTTGTGGTAATCAGAGTAGAGAGCCACTTTCATCAAGCAATTAACGTCACCTCATACGATGTACAATAGATAATAATATATTTTTTAGACAATAAAACTATTATTTTATTAAATAACTACTTACCTAAACACAAAAACTTAACAATCAGCTAAAATGAATAAAACTTAAAAATGTATAAAAGAATTACCTTAAAACTGTTTCGGTTACGGCCAAAACTGAAACTCGTTTTGTTTACGGCCAAAACTTAAATTCCGGTTACAGTCAAAGCTAAGACTCGGTTCGTTTACGCCGAAACTGCATCGGTTCGGTAACGGCCCAAGCTGAGATTCCGTTCAGTTACGGCCAAAACTGACTCAGTTCGGTTGCGGACGGAACTGAGTCGACCCGGTTACAGCCGGTACTGAGACTCGGTGAGTTTGCACCGAAACTGGGTCGGTTCGGTACGTCCGAAACTGAGAATCCATTCAGTTGCGGGCGAAACTGAGACTCAATTGGTTGCGGTCGGAACTGAGTCGACTCAGTTACAGCCGATACTGAGACTCGGTTAGTTTGCACCAAAACTGGGTCGGTTCGGTTACTACCGAACCTGAACTCAGTTCAGTTGCGCCCGAAACTGAGATTCAATTTGTTTGCGGTCGGAACTGAGTTGGTTCCGACCGCAATAAAGTTTGTAATTCATTTCGTTATTATTTTTATTAATTGATTCTTAATTTCATAACCTGTTCTAAATATAAACTAAATTGAAATATGTATTTCATATTATTTATTTATAAAAAATAATATTACCTTAAAAAATATCTTATTGATTTTTACATACACTCACATTCATTACTTCACGCTATATGCCTGACAGAGAGACTATTCTATATCTGTTCTTTTAAAAAATTCCGTATTTATTAAATCCTATGCTGATCTGGGAGAGACTACAGTTAGGTTGGTTACAGCCAATGCTGAAATTCGGTTCAGTTACGGCCAGTACTGAAACTCGTTTTGGTTTCTATTGTAAAAACTACTTCAGTAAGTATAAAACAGCAGGATCAAAATTCTAAAAACGTAGACGCACTCACCCTATGAGCTCTAAGTATGACATCTTCAAAGTCTGTCGCATGAAACAAATCATTGACAGTGCTCTTTATAATATCATCCTTCGTTCTGTTCAACCCGTCCACATGAACTCGATCAACCCGTGCCTGAAAAAATGTATTTATACAATGTGCACAATTAACCAGAAAAGCCACACCTTGACTGAATAATTCGTTTTCACAAGTATAAAAGTAACAAAAAATAATTTATAATTTTTACAGTTGGATATTTTACAATAATATTAATACCATTAAATAAGATATTTCTCTACACATGGACAAAGCAAAGCTTGCTAAACGCAGAAGATATGATCAGCACTAAGTATATTTATGAAGTAGTCGATTAGAGCAAATATATGCCTTATAGTGCACCCTATAAGGTTTAGTTTTGATGCAAATGAAAAGAAACCTTGAGGTACTTAACGCCATGTGTTCAATGAATTGTCGATTTGTTACTAAACTTAATAAACAAATTGCGACAACACGTGGTTCAGTTACAGTCAGTGCGATGTGAATGAACAGACATATGGATAGTTCACAAACAGGGCGTCTCAGTAATGATACGGAGTTGTTAAATACCATTAAAGTTTGTTATCTTAATCATTACTCATCACCATCTATACATGAAATTGGTGTCTACACCAGCCAGTGCATATATATGCCCTTAAAGATTGCAGTGGCGGTACTTTCAAACAAGCCTAAAAGCCCGGCTTACTAAAAAGCTCAGTCAACAATACAGAATACTAACGTGCCAAGAATGAGTAATTGTTATCAACTTCAAACTTCAAATCATATCAAAAAGTTTTAAAAATTCCCGCGAATTACTTGTCAAACGAAAACAGTGTAGGAATCAAACAGATTGTGAAATAAAACAGATTTTGTTTTCGACCCCAAGTCGCGACCAAACAGTGCGTCGCTTGATTGACACTAACAACCTCTCAAGGCATGTAGATTGCCAGTAGGGACGCCCGCCAGGCCGCAGACGGGCTGTCGGCTTCTCACATCCTCTCAAGGCATTAACAGGGCAAAAATCAGAGTCAATCAATCATGTCACTCTCACGCGTTGGCTTACAACATGGTTTACAACCTCTCTTTCTTTCTAATGGCAAAACTCGTTATAGATGTAGCTTTTTCACTAAGGTTTATATAGCAACTAGTACTTGATGATGACGGGCTTGTGTCCGCAAACCGACGTCTTATGCGCTTATTTTGCGTGTATAGCAACTAATATGAAGTGAAAAACCCAGCTTTCATTCTGAAATTCGTACAGATTGAGAGAAATGTCGTATCTATTCGTATCAGATACGATACGATTATGGATACAATTCAACTTTATTGTTTACACCTAATATTTGTTTGTTTGAGCTGGTGGAAGAGTGATAACAATTTTTTTTTTAATTTCCATCATAAGTGAGTTAATTTGTAATAAAAAAATCCAATAAATTGTTCATTGTGAGGACTTAAAGCGTATACATTTGCACTTTGCATAGAAAATAACAACTAATTGTTTCCTTATAACATACCCCTGATTTGTGTATTACTCGGCTAGTAAATTGCATAAAAGATAATAAATCAGTGTACAAAACTATTCAACCCATGAATATGTGTTTCTCTGAATAGTAATTCGCATAAAAGATAATTTAATATATCACTTTACAAAACTGATTGGATATGTGTTTGTTCTCCCATCAAGTTATAGGTAAGTGGTACTACTTATTATTATTGGTGCTGTATATTTTATTCAAATGAAGAAAATATTTAGAATTGTTCTTATTATGACGATTAACAAACTACACTGGCGCCATAAAAGACATAAATTCACAAAAACACCTGAATACAGTGATTTCTTTAAGTAATTTGGATAAACAACGAATTGAGACATATTAATATGTTAAGACCTGATAAACTATTTACGTCGCTGCATTTTTAATAGCAAAGTATTATAAAAATGATTCTTTTGATAAAAAATTACATGGGGAGCAATCTCTTTCCTCTGATTATGACCTTCTTGTCCACTGATTGTGACAGTCATGATTTATTAGTAGTCTATAATATTAAGCCGTATAATTTTACAAAAACAATCAAGAATGTGTACCTATGTTGGGCTTCCCCTATTCTGAAGACCTAGGCATGACACTGAAAGATTGTTATTTCTATACTTACTCGTACACCATCTAACTTTATAGTTGGTTTGGGTATAGGGGGCTCTTCATCCAATTCTATTGGTTCCTCAAATTCAAATAAGCTACCGCCTCCCACTTCGCCAATAGTGTCTGTCTGATCAGCCTGCAATGGTATTGTCATTTTCTAAACAATTTTTACACAAAATCACTAGGTACAAAATTTGACATTGGCTGTAGATTCCACATCATATTGTATCATACTCTAATTACATCAATTTGTATTATTCTAATTAATCAACTCCCTCTCATAACCATGGTAAATCAGAAATAAGTTAATTCAGGAATACTACCTCTGCGTAACTGTAACTTTTGCACAATAGCTAGGTAGGTAGAATTCAAGTTGTAATAAAATAATTAAGTATATTCTACTATAAACAATGACATAAATAAAAATGTTGAATAAATAAATAAATAATATTAAATAAAATAAGCCTATAATTCGGAATGTTAATACAACTGGTTAATGTAGACAATTTAGACACCTTCCAACTACTCAAATTGCCCGAAGACATAGGCCTCCGCCATTTAATAATAGCTTTAGATTATGGAATTCAACAAAAACTTAAAAAACTGTTACATTTTCTGATTTCTAATTCTTATTTCTTATCTAACCTTAAACATTTAGTTAATATATTACGTACCTTAGCATATACTGTGCCCATTATTTGGTTAAATATTTATTCGTTTTAAGATAAATATTAACTATGTTAGTATTACAATTTTGCAATTTAGAAAATAATAGTATTTGAATTACATAAAATAAGATTTGACATTTTATTTGACAGCACACAATTACATGGCAACAATTTCATAAGGTAATTTCTGTTCGTGTAGATACATACAATGATTTTTAGTGGATTATAGTTTTACAGTAAATAAAATAACTAACGGTTACGTATGTACTCAAAGTACTAATTGCAGAATAGATCATTTTAAACTAATAAATTATCATTTCACTGCATTATAATTATATCGATTAATTGTAGAAACTAGACAAACTTTGTTTTAAGATCAGCTGGTGTATTTTTATACAGGTAATTTTATGTTAGGATTGTTTTGTTTCATGCAGACATTATTATTATGTCAGGTATTTACTAAATTATGTAAAATTACTATTTAATGAATTCGTATTCTATTTCTAAAGCTACTTGCTATATTAATAACTTATGAAATTAATAGTATTTCATATTTATGATTCAGCAAATCGTGCTCAGTGTTTATCAGTGCAAACATCGATTTCGATAGTAGGATACCTTTTCGCATTTTTCATAAACGAAACGAATTTACTGTCAACACTCAACAGTCAAACCAGTCAAATGTTAATTTTACGTTTCTAAGAGGTTTTGTTAAATCGCGGCGGCGCCGCACAAATAAAGAAGAAGAACATATTTTGTTCATATTTTACCACTTTATTTCTTCTTTTATCTGATTCTATTTTTTTTCTTCAAAATTTTGAATCGAAACATGGATCATAAAGCTATATTTAAATTTTGCCTAGACATGAGCTGCTGCGACAAGTGTTGTCTCCGTTATTTAGGGATCAAAAACCCTAAAGCTTATGAAAATTCGCATGAATATGTCAATAAAGTTTGTAATTCATAATTTCCTTATTATTTTTATTAACTTCTTCATAATTTCATAATCTGTTCTAAATGTAAACTTAATTGAAATATGTGTTTCATATTTTTTATTTATAAAAAAATAATAGTAACCTTAAAAAACTGTCATTGCGGGATTCTATTATTTAAGATAATATGTAGTTTTAAGTTTGTAAATATTAACGTATGTATAGACCTTAAAAAATATCTTACTGATTTATACATACACTCATTCATTATTTCATGCTATATGCCTGATAGGGTAGACAGAGTCTAAAATTAACTTAAAGCGAAATAAATACTTAACTAATATTTAATAGCAGTATAGTTAATAACAGTATGTTACAAGAAACTTATTATATGCGATGTACTGCTATTTAATTCCCCTTTCTCTGTCTGTCTAAATATTTATTATTGGAGACTTGTATTTGGCCAATGTAGGCTATTTGCCATCTGTAAACTTTATTGCAAAAAAATGTAATTTTTCTCTAATGTTCTGCACTTCTGTGTACCTCAATATGGAAATAGAAAATGTGTAACAATATAATATTTATTACAGTATTTAAATGGAAATTCTACTGGAACCCACACAAATACTTCACATGAGGAAAATAATGTACAAACTTCAGACTCTATTGATTGTGATGAGCGAAATGGATGTAGTAATGGTTCAGCATCACCTCCTGTTAAGAAACGTAGAATAAATACATGTGTTAGCTGTCTGGGTATATTACAGGAAGACTTGTGGCTGCAGTGTTTTGAGATGAGTAAGAGTATACTCGAAAGGAAATGGTAATTTCATAAAAAAAATAGTTTTTATCATACTTTTATGTCAGTGGTTGCTGCTGGCTAGTATGATTGCGATAAGAAATCTTGTTTAAGAAATCTCTCATCATGACGACGGTATTAACATGTCATTACAATGTTTATTCTCATCTCGTCATAATCATTATCATCTTCTCAGTCACTTGTGAACCATAATCATGTTATTGTTTTTGAGATTGTCCTATTGGTGCTTGTGCCAGAGCATTTGCCTTTCAAGCCGGGGCCATGGGTTCGATCCCGTGTCAAGAAAAAGAAATGAACTTTCCTAAATTGGCTTGGAGTCTGGATGTTGATGAGAGCTCCCCATTTCGTTATGTGGTATCCATGGTATACACCTGGTGCTTTGTTTAAAGTCACACAATTTGTACAATAGTCGAGAGTATTATTATTATTCAACCACATTTAATGTCGACTGTACTATAACTATGTAAATTTAAATAGCCAACAGTGTGCTTGATAGAGACAATATTAAAATGAAATAATAAGAAATAAGTCAAAGAAAACAATGAACTTACCAAAAAATACAATTAATTATGATGACCTTGATGGCGCAGTGGTTTAGGAGATTCCCGGCCGGGTCAATTTAGGAAACAAACTTTTTTAGATTGTCTCGGGTCTAGGTCCACTAGGAGATGCCCTTAATAGTCATTTTCTGGTTCTCATAACACAGGAAACCCTAGTTTGAGACCAGATGTTCTGTGTCAATACACAGAACAGCATTGTTTTTTTATAATAGACAATTCTATTATAAAAACAACAAGCCTTTAATACTGTGAATTCTATCTCTAGCTCATGTCTATTTTATCAAATAAAAATTTGGTATTTTCAGTTATGATTGTACTACTTTCGCCTGTGCTCTATCTGCACCGATAACTACTCTGTTAAGGGAAAAAGCGATTGTTTTAATGTTACAAAACAGTTTCACAGGCTATGATGAGAGTGAGTAACTTCCTAATTTTTTATTTATTTCTGGACATACACTGTACAATTATTAATATCTATATTTACAAATATCTTTTCACATTGTCTCTATACTGTAAAATGGCCATGCTGAGCCATGCAAAGATATATTTACTTTACCAAAGAAATAAGGTCTAATATCAATGATTACTATTAATTATAGCTATTAAATAACTATCAGATGATAAAAGATTTACTTAATTAAATCAGGTACAGGTTACCAACAACTGTTAATCGTTACTGTTATTGTAGATAATGTTTCCTTTTAGTGTGATAAGCTAAGTTGGGTATTATTGTGTTGAAGCATGTAAATATAGTAGTTAAATCATCTGCTAGGAATCTCAAGATCCTCTGTAGTATTGAGTAGGTAATTTTAAATACTGTGCACAGCTTGAATATCATTTATTTTATTTTACCTTATTTTTTTAATTTATATAAGTTATTTCCGATTTCTTTTAGTTTTGTAACATTATACTCTTTTGTACAATAAAAAAAAGCAATAAAGAACTCATATGACAATGTGTCAACATGTGCCAGCTGACATTTGGATATCATTACCGTTACCGTTAAACTTAAATTCGTTATAAGAAATAAGGTCTAACTACAGGACCCGTGCTGCTCCACAGCATTGTGTTGATAATATTATAATTCAAAAATAATACTCTTAAAAGATGATTAATTGTAACCTAACCTCAGTTAAATACAAAAATTGAAAGTCAAGTTGAATGTTCACACCTAGTTTCCCTCCAACTCAACCAATTTAAGTGGGCAAAAGCTAAGATGAAAGAGCTTGTTTCAGCGAGTGTTCTTAGACCAAAACGAACTGCGTACCTCAATTAGAACGGGAAATATAGAGAAAGAAAGCTATGAAAACAAAGAATGTACAGGAGGAAATTGCATTTGAGTATAATTTGAGAAGGGTGAAAGTTACGTGATTTTCAATACTTAATGAGAACTAAAAATTAAGTAAATTGGTTGGATAGAATGGATAGACTCATCATAGATTTCATTAATTTTTTAATAGATAGACTATATCAATGAGATAGGACATAAAACACGGAACTCTTAGGACAGAGTCCAGCATGTGCCAGCAGACAAAAAAATAAAATTACTAGCTGGTTAGATGTGAATATGGTACAGTTTACATTTACTAATATTTTTATAGCAAGGAGTTTGAAGGATGACAACTAGGAACGGTCATAATTGTTTTGTATGCACTTGGTACCTGCATGTGTGTAAGGAAAAAAAACTATAAACGTTTTCTACTAACCACAGCTCATAATAATGATGAAAGCTGTTCATTCTTCTAGGATATAGATGTGAATGGAAACCGGATAAATTGGATATGCAGATATATGGAGATGTAACTAAAATACGTGCTTTCATTAGGTCTTGTAAATCTTGACTGTCTTTTTTTTAAACAGTCATTCAAAAATACCATCTGTCAAATCAAGAATAATACTGATTATTATTTGTGCATTATCGGCCTTTAGGGAAATAGGGATAGGGAAGGGAGGGGATGATGGGCCACCGGCACTCTCATTCACCGAACGAAACACAACAGCAATACATGCTGTTATTTCACGCCGATATTCTGTGAGAGGGTGGTATTTCACCGGGCGAGCCGGCCCTATTCGTGCTGCAATACAGCATGACTACCACTCTTAGGTCATTAAGTAGGAACACTCACAAACGACGTGCATGATATTGCACCTATTTAGGATCATGATTGTAACATTTAATCTCTAATATAAACAATAGCAAACAATATGTTTATTGTTAATTCATGTATCCACAGAAACTATTACCCCTTTGAAGGAAGCATGGAAATGGTCCTTTGGCACAAAACTAGCCAGCCATATAGATAAGGTCTTGGATTCAGGAGCAATATCTCCATTACTGATCACGATCAACATTGAATACCCAGATGATTTACAGGTATATTTTACAGGTTTTCCATAAGCTATTTATACAGAAGATATGTATATGTATTTGGTTACATGACTTATGTGAGACTTTTACCAAAAAAAATCTTTTGTGGCGGTTGTTCCTGGCGCATGTCGAAAGGCCCAGAATCTCCTATGGAATGCACCAGAACCCTAGCACTGTGATATGCTGCACTCCGACGCCACTTCCTTTGGAAAACCGTACTTTAAACGTAGTTACACATGAAGTTATTATATTGTAATAACAGATAATAATGTGCCAAAATATGCCTTGTCATTTCGGTATAAAATAGAAATAGAGTTGTCAAAAGCACTCGCATATCTAGGTGAAAATGGTGTGGGGAGAATGGTGAGGTTTGAGGAAGCAAAAGAAGTATGTAAGCTCCGCGACGCTTGGCGGTCCGTACTCTCTGACTACCCCGTTAGGGATACAGCGTGAGGATATTATGTATGTATGTTTGTATGTACATAAATACTCACAAAGGACTTATTGAGGGCGACATGTTGAAGTGAAATATGTATGTATGTATACCTTTTTTTACGATTGCGCAAGAGAAATCTGTTAAAGAGGCAGGTTATGTGGGGCTTTGAGTCAGCAAAACTCCTGGTTGCTCTTGGCGCGTTGTCCAGGAGCTCCGTGATCTATGGAACCCACTGGAGCCCCTCTTGCGCTGTGCCAAAGCATCTCTCGAAGTCCTCCGGGACCCTGGCAGCGCCCCGACAGCGCGGACCACAGGTGCTGTTGTCCTCCTTGGGGTTCAACTAGAAATATACCTACTTGTGTTGGATTAATGTGTAGCTCGCGGCCAACCCTATGGCCTATCTAAAGTGCGAACAGAGTGTTCGTCGGTACAATTAAGTACTCATACTGCTGTAACCTTTTTCCAACCAAAGACATAAACATAGATTATTTATATACATAGTTTTTTTATTTCTTGAGTTCTTGACAGTTTTTTCTTGTTAGTAAAGCCTCCCGGGAGTACTCGCTTCGAGAAATCTCAACTAAAAACTCTAGTTACGAGCTTTATACTTTGTACCTGGGCTACTGGGATAAACTGGAGGATTTCTATGTCAAGGTATCAGATCTTATCTGTTGTTAAATTAAATATCTTCATTGCAGGAACTAGAAATCCTAAAAACACTGTCACCTAGCCATTTCGAAGCGCGTAGTAAGGAAAGAAAACGCTTTACAGTCGAGTTCACTCGTCGTTCTGTAGAGCAAGCGCTGAAAAATGTTACTTTAGAAGCGCTGAAAGCAGTAGAGGGATGGAAAGAAGGCTTACCGTCTGTCAATATTTGTGTCAAATGCCTCAGCGTCGTATGTACTCATTCTCCGGTGTATTTGGGGGGCAGGTGAGTTGATACTTAAACACTAGCTTACGGCTGTGACTTCGGCCACGTAGTTCTTTAACAATCTTAATTACACGTAGGTTAGATCCTACAGGTTGTTTTTTTTTAAATTTGATTTGGCTTTAAATATAACGTTGAAAAAATATATTATCGAGCATTCTCGGAAATGAGATTTGAGGAAGCGAAAGAAATACGTAAGAACCACAACGTTTGGTGCTCCGTCCTCTGTGACTATCCCGTAAGGGATACAGCGTGAAAATATATATGTATGTATCTACCTAATGCGTAGATGTTCATAAAATCGAGCGTAAGAGTAATAGACCTCTCCTCAAGATCCGCATCTATAAAGACATTTCATTTAAAGTAGCTGTTTTTTTCTTAAAGGTACATAAAGCTAAGTCGAGAGCTACCGCAGACACCGTGGATATTGAATGGGGTACGCATGATGGATTCGTCAGTGCAAGAAATTATATTTGAACCCCTCGCCAAACTATACAAGTAAGTGAAGAACTAATTAAAGGGGTAAACTCACGTCCAATCTGTGTAAATACCGACTAGTTTCGGACCTATCGGAGGACCTGATGAAGGACCTCCGATAGGTTCGAAACTAGTCGGTACCTACACCGATTGGACGTGAGTTTAGTCATTATCATTATTTAGTTAATAATGTCTCACGAAAGTTTTAATAATTTAAGTGAAGAAACAAGCTTTTAGACACACATACGCATGTACAGTACACGCACATGCGACTAAATACGCGTGCACGCAATCACACATATATACATGCACATATCTTTGCAAGCAAACAGAAGAGACACATAAACACATACATAATCAAAATAACAAGGAGTGTTTCTTTACTCTGGTTTATAAACCAGGAAAGGGTCATGCATAAACAAAATGTCAAAGAATAAACAAAGAAGGGCCATACATAAACAAACTGGCAAACCATAAACCAGAGGAGGGCCATACATAACATGACAAGGAAAGTATTTACCTTCTCTGGTTTATAAATCAGAAAAAGCGCCATAAGGGCATAAACAAAATGACTAACAAGGAGAGTATTTGCAACTCTCCTGACCTTTTCTTTTTTTTCTTCATGGCATAGCACACAGATTAGCGCATTTGCCAATGTCACGTATTAATAAGTAGAATCGACATGAAGCACATTTGAAGTAAATTTGCTTTTCTTCTTAACATAAAACTCCTCCAGTAAAGTGATAGTAGACTTTACTGAAGTTAGAAAGGACTTCTTGGAAGAGCACAAGAACTTCAGCTACACATGTTTATACTACTCCATTCTTTTCACTTACACAGAACTTTAAAACACTATATACTATCACTTTTGTACTTTAAAACTCCCAGAAATGTTAAAAATAGAAAATCTAAATAAAATGATAACCTCACTTCTCCTGTTACCGCCAAAAAGTCTTCCTCTCCTGACTTTGGCACTAATTAATAATAATAATAATAAACTCGGACATTTCACACAACCCATCTAGTCCCAAAGTAAGCAGCACAGCGCTTGTGTTATGGGTACTAGACAACTGATATACTACTTATATACTTTTCTTTTGTAAATAAATATATATATTATACATAAACACCCAGACTCGGGCGGGAATCGAACCCGCAACCCCCGTTTACTTTCCGACGCGCTAAGCCGTTGCGCCACGGAGGTAGTCATAAGTACAGCATTAACCCCGGACAATGAATTAAAATGGGCGGAGTTTTTGCTCTAAGAGCGTGTCCGTTTTTCATTGACCTAGTTTCTAGACTCCTGCTAATGTGCGCGATTAGAAAAGAGTCAGAACAACTATACACAGCTGAAAATGACATGTTTTTATTTTTGTGATTACTAGTAGTCAAGACACGTAATCTTTACGAGTATTTTGCAAATAAATATTTCAGTACTGCAATGTTTTGTATGTCAATTCAATTATGAGCTGACATGAGTTACACCGACAGTGCGAGGTTGCCATATTCACTATAGCTAGGGTTGCCAGACGTCCTTTAAGATATTGTATAGACTCAAGTGTTACTATGCGGAAATCCATTTCATATGATAAATTCCCAAAATCTTCAAACCGATTCGGTGCTGGTTAGCTGACCGAATCCCTATCTCTGGTATATCCTGAGGATACTTCGTTGAGAAGCGAAACACGTGTCGATTGGTGATTTTTGGAGTTTGAGCGGAAAATAGCTAAAGATTTTGGGAATTTATCACAGACGTCCTTTATTTTACAGGACGTCCTCTATTTCAGACCCAAAAATTGTTCTTGTCCACTATTTCGAGATGTTTGATAGAGGGCAATACTTTGTCCTTTTTTCGGGAAAAATGAATGCATGCGTATGGCAAAATACGTATTTTCCATCCCAGCGTCTATCGCACAAGCCGATAGGATTATTCCCTTGTGTATACGTGGACCAAATACCGAAATATGTTAAATATTAACACTGTAATAGCAGAACTTGTTTTTTTATTTTTATTACTAAATGTAGCTGCTGCTGATATCAAAATAGCATTTTATTTATTTATTTATAATAGAATGAATAAGATTACCCATATTCATCACCTTACGGCTCGCGAAGTTAAAATAAAAATCAATAATGAGCTACAGGGGTGGACCTATGAAAGAACTGAGGACTTTCTCAGAAGATTGGTTTAAGCTCACGCTTAATTATATTAGAATTGGTTTTCTTTCTTTTTGTTTAGAATTAATTGTAATGTTTATCAATTTATGTTTTTAGTAATCACAGGTTTATATCCCAATGTTTGAAGTAATGCTTTATAATATTCTTGTTAATAATCTTTAATAAAGACCCCCACGTGACAGGCTGTGCCTAGTGTGGGAGGTGTTGGTAACTCCCAATAAGACAGGGAACTTTGTTCACAACTGTAATTGTTACATCAGATTATTGTTACAGTTGGACCTTATGCATAAGGAATAAGGTCGATTTTTGGTGGAACTCGAAACATAAATTTTAGTGCTTATATCTCGAGACCTAGGCTTTATCGAGCTATGACCTAAAAACGCATTGCTAGGTTTAAGGCCTACTATCGAATGGTATAAGTCAAATTAAGAAAGAAGAACCAAGTTGCACCTCGAATATTCCCGAGCGATGACGTGTCATACACCTATGACTCATGCAAACAGGCGGCGTCGAGAACAATGTCGAATTACCGTTAGCGAGCGTAATTAACTAGAAAGTTCCACCCTCTTTTTAGCCGACTATAAATAGAGCTCCGTGTCCGCCGCCGAGTCAGTCTTTCTCAACTATCGTTCGGAGCGACATATCGAGGCGACATCAAGGCGAATTACGAAGACCACTAGGACGACTACTGCGACGACCTTGGATAGAAGAACTCTGCGATTCGGGAACGTTGTTATTGAGTGAAGCGTGTACCTTCGGTGACTACTACGCGAGTACCTACTTCGAGGGCGACTACGAAGATTGGGAACCGCCGTAATTAAGTTCGCGTGTTCTTGACATCTACTTGTACGAAGAAAAATAAACTCTTTGCACCCTTAACCGGCATCTTATTACCCTCAGCTCGTAACAATATGCTAAAACTGTGTCTATTTATAATCTTCTGAAAAATAAACATTATCATTATCATATTAAAAATAATGTGATGTCCTTTATTTTCATCCTATGTCCTTTATGTAGTTTTATCAAATCCTCTAAGACATAAAATGGAAAATGGCAACCCTAACTATAACTGTTTTATTTGTGGTTACGCTCAATTAGATAGAAAGAGAGACACGAATATTTGTTTGACACGCGGTGATAAGAGCGACAACTCATTATGGCTCCATCCATTGTAATTGTCAATCGCAACTGCGGAACCGTTGTGGTCGTTAAATGTCATGTAAATAAGCGGATGACTTCATGCATCCGTTTTTCGAGGAGTACTAAGTTTCCCTTAACTGTTTTTTACATTCTCTGTGCTCTACTTCACACGTAAATGGAACAGATACGTCAACACATACATATCTATATACGAAAATATACATACAAACGATACACAAGAATAATTGACGCACACATCCTCACACGGCCACATTCGCATCCATACATAAACACATAGACCCATCGACATGTCTTACATACACATTTTAAAAATATTGATACGGGCTGAGGGTAATAAGACGCCGGTTAAGGGTGCAAAGAGTTTATTTTCCTTCGTCCAAACTGATGTCAAGAGCACGCGAACCTAATTATGTAATTACGGCGGTTCCTAGTCTTCGTAGTCGCCCTCGAAGTAGGTACTCGCGTAGTAGTCACCGAAGGTACACGCTTTACTCTGTAACAACGTTCCCGTATCGCAGCAGTCTTCAATTCAGTCGTCGTAGTAGTCATCGTAGTGGTCTTCGTAATTCGCCTCGATGTCGCCTCGATATATTGCTTTGATCGATAGTCGAAAAATGGACTGCATTTTATTATTTTTATTTTATTTCTGAGAGGGGAAGAAATCCCCACGGACGCTCAGACGGACTCTACGCCGACTGAGTAGTGTCGGACTCGATTCGACTAAATCCCCCCCTCGATGCTGTTAGCCCTAGTGACTTCTACAGCGTCACCGGTCGCGTTGGAGCGAGCGCTAAATGCGCCCTGCCAGATTTTCGACCGCCTAAGGATTTCTCCAGCCAAGGGATACCTATATAGATAGATCTCGAGATATAAGCACTAAAAGATGCGTGTCTCGTTTCACATAAAAATCGACTTTATTGCTTGGAGATAAGGTCCAACCGTAACAGTATGTTAAGTACACTAGCAGTGAGATAATGAGAATGTATCTGTTTCAGTCTATCTCCTGAAAAATCAGAGCATCGTTTAAAATTCATGTCGGCGGGGAGAGAAGATGTTGACGTGAGATGTTTGGGGGAGGGGAGGCCTTTCGCCATAGAGGTAACTTGCTGTGCCCGCGATGTCGTTCATGTGGCGTATATTATACTCAGTTTAAAAATTTAAAAAAAAAATTAAAAAATTCAACATTAAAAAAATATTATTAAAAATTTCTAAAAAAAAATATTTAGATCCGTTTTCTACCAAACAGCTAAGAACATTTTCGAAAACTGCAGCTTTCAAAAAAATTTAAGTGACTTCAAAGTAAGGATGCCGAATATATAAAATAATTTATTATCCTTTACTAATCAAAATTCAAGTGCAAACATAATACGATACAAATACCTATATAATAAAATTTTACTGTTATCGATGTCGGTGCCAAGACTACCAAACTGCTAGATTTTCTATAGTTGGTTATTGGTTTGGAACTGAACTCAATAACTATCTTTAATTGTATAGGTATTTGTATCGTATTCATGAAGCAATTTTTGTACTCGAGTTATGATTAATAAAGGATAATTATTTTGTAACTTTCAGTGTTCTCATTCTGAAGTCGGTTTAATTTTTTTATTGAAAACGTTACCTCCTCAACAACTGTTGAGGAGTTCGTTTGTCGAAGCAATACTCGTATCATCAGATCTTAAATTTTAAGATCTGATGATACGACCACCCTGTGGGACCACCCTGGACATGTACGCTGTCAAATAAAAAAATAATCTTAAAAATCGGGCTAGTTTGTAGAAAGTGATGCGTGGTCATAAAAAATAGCGCGGTCATAATATATACATAAACTATACAGTATATAATTATTAGTTATCGATTGTCATTACTATCAATAGTATGGACATGACCCAAAATTCCTGAGATGTCCCGGGAACCTTAATAACAAATGTGAATACATTACTGGATTCCGAACGATGATGATTCTAATGCTTATTTACAAAACCTTTCTCTGTAAAATCTATGTTATGCTTATGAAGATTACAGATTAAGACTACAGGAAATTGGTTACCAAGATAAGTAAATAAATCAATCATTTGATTCTTGCAGTCAATATTTTTCTCAAAAATAAACAAAAGTTAATAGCTTTTACTAAACAGTTAAATAAAAAATCGTTGTATACACTTAATATGAAATTTTAGGTCGTATCCATACTTTGATAGTAATCACACCCATGATTCCAATCGCTGATAATTATTGTTCTTCTACGTTATAGATCATGGATCCTAACAGAGAACTGACGTCAGCAGAACTTCAGCAAGCATGTGAAGATATATCTAAAGGAGGGAAAGTTGTCGTAAAAAGGATAATTCCTGTTACAAAGTAAATATACCCTCATCCTTCTTATATTCCGTCGGATTTGTCTCTGTACTGCAATTTATACAATTATTTTTCTATGCACCACATTCCAGCTAGAGCCATCATTGTTGAAGCAGTGGTGTGACTTCGTTTGTCTGTTAGGACGATTTTCCTGACGAATTGCATTTGGAAAACAATTATCAAATATTATAAATGATCACAATAATTACTTGCCCATAATGGACTTAATGAGTCCATTATGATCAAGTACTTTATACACACTCAGTATTGTTATTAAGTTAGGACATGCTGTTTGATCTATTCTTACTTACTTTAGTTATCTGTTAATATTATATGTAATCCACTATTTTTGTTGACTGGTTTGTACATTTAAAGGTGGTAGAGCCATGCTGCATTGCAGCACGTATTGGGCCGGCTCGCCCGGTGAAATACCACCCTCTCACAGAATATCGGCGTGAAATAACAGCATCTATTGCTGTTGTGTTTCGTTTGGTGAGTGAGAGTGCCGGTGGCCCATCACCCCCTCCCCCTCCTTTCCGTATTTCCCTGTCGGCCGGCAACGCGCCCGTGATTCTCCGGATGTTGCGGGTGTCCATGGGTTGGTTACTTTCCATCAGGTGACGCGCTTGCTCGTTTGCCTCCTCTTTCATATAAAAAAAATAATTATTATTATTATTCAATTACATTCCAGATTGAGTAAACTTTGCATTTCATTAAACAATCTAAGCTTAGGTGATATTGTTATCTATTGATGAATATGCTCATCATTTCTAATTTGCTGGTTTGGAGGCGCTCATTATAGAATTTGCTGATGAATTCGCTCATTCGGTTTCTCTATCTTAACATGTAATAGTTCAATGCATTTCTTTCCAGAGAAGATTTAGCTGAACTTAAGAAAGGGGAAGAGACGAAATGTAAAACTTACGAAGCTCTTTGCATAAAACTGGCGCATAGTAAAAACGGTTTGGTAAGTGGTCCAAGGACAATACTTTGTCCTTTTTATACGTATTGCGTATAATAAAGACAGCATAATTTTTTCAGGCTAAAGATACGCCTGTGGTGGTCACAGAGGAAGACATTGAAAATATAAATAAGTATAGAAATACGCCGAAAAGCGAAATCGCTCGTATAGTACTGGCTCAGAAAACACCCATTAGAGTCTTACACAGAAGACCATTGTTGACAAGAAGTAGAAAAATATTGGATTTGAGCGCTAAATTAGTATCAGGTATGCGAAAATTGTATCGTTTTTCTTATGGGTCATTGGTATCTATAGGCTATTTGACTGTTAATTAGATCCTACTTGCACATAAATGAGACTTTTTCTGTATGTATAATAATAATACTCCAGACAATTACACAGATTGTGTGACCCCAAACTAAGCAGTAAGCTTGTACTATGGGTACCACACAACGAACTAGGGGAACTCCCTGTAATACCCATACTCCAAGCCAATTTAGAAAAGTTCGTTGAGGGCGGGTCTACCTCAGTTTATATACAGTCTTTGGGTAAATTAGACACAAAAACAATTAGGCCGTATAAACTCGTTTCATGTTTTTATAGATGTGCCAAATGCCAATATACTGCTAGGCGAGCGATGTTCTCGATTTTTTTTTATTCTCTATATATTTTTAGAGATACGGTGGAGGAGACAGCAATTTTTAAGCATATTTTCTAAGTATTAAAAGAAGTCCAATTCGAAATTTAAAGTAAGGATGAAACGGATATTCGGTAACTCCGGTATCCGGCATATCCGACCTTAATTTACTGTCCGTTTGGATACCGGTTAGTAACTCAATATCCGGCCGAATACTGGATATTCGAAATCTACGACATTTCCTAATGTGAGGTAAATAAGAAGGAAGCGGCTTATCTGGGGACACGGCAGTGTACCCCGCCAAGTAGAGCTCAGCCGTACCATCCTTTTCTCGAAGCGGCTCGGGGCACTTTTGACCCCCCTGTAACTTCATTGAGGATAACGCTAGAAGTCTGAATTTTCAGTGACTTAGTCATAATACAACTATATCTATTGCGATTGCCAAATCATTATATTTATTATAGAAATAAAGATGTCTAATATTGATACGGGCACTATAAATGTTGATAGGTAATCGATTAGACACCAATTTATAACAAAGTTGTTGAATAGGTGCCTCCATGGACACTAGCTAAAATAACTGACTTGGTTTTACATGAGATCTCACAACTGTTTGTAGTGGAAGAACTGCATTGCGTAACTTGGCATTTTTTTACATTTTTTTTTGATGGGATTATTATGACCGTTTTTATTTAGAGGTGAAAAAGTTACAAAAATCCACAAGTAATTTCCAAAAAATTAAAATTATGTTCCTAGATATTCACTTTAATGATAAATATTCAAAATAAAAACTTACAGAAACTTGCAGCCTTTCAAAAACTTAATGGATCCGATCCGATCCAATCGCTTTCGCTGCACCCGTGTAGGCAATGTGTAACACTTCACTTGTCACAGTATGCAATGAGATAACGAATCAGATATCTGCACGCTTATTATGTAACTTGCAGACAGCATGCGACAGCCAATATCGCGCGACATCTGCTGTCAAAACGAGAATTTGTGTAATATAATTTGTAGTGGCGCTAAATCTACCGCGAAAAGTGCATTTTACGGTCATACAATAATAGATATGCAATCGTCATACACGATACTAATTTTTTATTACAATTAAACACCGGTCGCGCAGTGATCGCGTGGTTGTCGCTGTCTGCAAATTTTTAGGTAAAACCCCGCCGGTTTCTCAGCTTGTCGAATATCCAGTATCCGGCCAAACGACTAACGGTTTCATCTCTCATTTAATTTGATACCTCACATGGTGACCAAAGAATTATTTTTTAAATAAAATTTTAACAGTTAAATAGCCCATTAAATTCATAAATCTTGATTAAAGATCATCCAACACTCTTCGTGGTGCGAGTTCAGACCGAAGCTGGTACTTATATCAAGGAGTGGGTGCATGGAGAGCTGGGCAGAACCAAACCCTCACTCGGGACAGCCATTGGAGCACCAGTGGATATCCTAGCTTTAGATGTAGCCAAAGTAGATTTAAATTGGCCAAATATATCATAGTAAAAAAATAACATAGTGTTTCTCTTACCTTCCTGTTAGCTTCACTACATTCTAATCACGTTAATTAGTCATCTATGACAATTTTGTGAGATTTTGATAGCAAAAGTGGGGTCAAAATACTTTGCCTAGGTATTAATGAGGCTTTATAGAAGAATCTGGCGTTAGTCTTTGTGTAGTAGTTATCAAGTAGCAACAAGCGATCATGTACAGTTTATTTGAATGGAGGTAGTCAGAAATAATTTAATTATACCCTCCGCTATGCGCTGTTAAATAGAAGTAGTCTAGTGCAATCAGTGTTAGTATATCTTTAGCTGTATCCGCTAACCGTCGTTGTTAAAATATAGCCAAAATTAGTGTTCAGTAGTTATTCAGTATGCAGTGAATTATTCAGTGAGTTTTATACGTAGTGTTTTAATGAGTGATTAGTGAGTTTTATAGTGCATTAAATATACGTATTGATGAGTGTGGTTGTATTCCTTTTACTCCGACTGGTGCGGCTAGGGTTGTTTTATATATTGGTTCTTGTAGTGTCCTTGTTTTTGAGATATAAGTAGCCCCCCACGACTAGTTGTGGTTGTTGTTCGCGTCTAGTTTACGGACTGTTTATCCGTGTTTTATTCGAGTCGGGATAAGGATCATAAGGGTTATGACTTATGACTCGTGTTACAATACTTCTCGGTCTTCATGTTTGTAAATAAACCTGCGGACTTTGTGGTAGATGATATATTGACACTTTGCGGCGTGTTAACGCCATAGAACTGTCGTTTACATCTCGTCTTATAATCATTCTTACGACTATTTATATTGGAGATGTACGTGACAAGTTCCCTTGTAGCGATGCGGATATTTAATTTGTAGATCGTGCAGAAGCGGGTTATTCACAAACGTCAAAAACTCTAGTTTCCGTATCCGACAGGAAACTTCGATGATTTTGTCTATACGTGATTCAGGAATCCGAAATATTATTATATTTATATTATATGTATATCTACAAATAGTCGTATTCACAAATCCAAGCCGTCGCGCGTCGGATTGAATTTGTGCTTTTCGACGATAGGCCCTTCTGCCACGGAAAGTCTCCGACGTTTGTGAATAACCCCCAAGGTCACTATTTGCTGTGTCAGAGTAATATCTGGCACAACTCCCATCCCTCTTTCTTATATTGCGTCATGTGCGTTTCTAGCTTCTCCGCTTGTGAGAGAAGTTGTGGGACTACTTCTGACAGCACATGGCGTCTTGTTAGCAACACCGACGAATAAACATAAAGGAGAACACTAGCGCCCTCTAGCAGATCGCGTTGGTGTTCGTGACGTGACGTCATAGAAAAGAACGACTGACGGCTTGTTCCCCACTACCACTCGAGATTATATAAGTCAAAACTCGAGCACTCCACGTCTATTTAAGCAAAATGTCCCTCAGACATAAAGTTACCTTATATAAGACGTGCATCAGGCCTATCATGACGTACGCCAGTGTAGTATTCGCTCACGCTGCGCGCACTCACATCAACTCCCTCCAAGTTATTCAGAATAGGTTCATGCGCAGGGCCACCGGTGCCCCTCCTTATGTGCGCAACGTAGATCTCCACTACGACCTAGAACGACCCCCGCGACACCCGTAGGGTCTCACGTTTAGAAGCTCGATCACGTAGCTCTACACGCACACACGCGGGCCTTAAGCCACATTGTAAACTGCCACGCGGAACACTAGGCACACTAACCGGCCCTCAGCCGCCTCGCCGGCCGGGTCCGCTAGAGGCCCGGCCCTCACCCGAATAGGAAGCCCGTTAAGATGCACGCAGGTGCGGAAAGCTCCCCTGACGACGCCTTGAGCCCGAGGTCCGCCCTCCATACGAGGCATCCCTCGGCTGGAAGAACCCTCAGGCGGTCGACCATCTGGCAGGGCGCCTTCAGCGCTCGCCCCAACGCGACCTGTGACGCTGTAAAAGCCACTAGGGCTAACAGCAAAGAGGGGTTTTGTTTAGTCGGTTCGAGTCCGACACTCCCCAGTCGGTGTAGAGTCCGGCTGGGTAGCCCGCGGGGTTTAATTTCGCCTCTCAGAAACCAAAAAAAAAAACCACATCTATTGCTTTTTATCTTCACGACTGCAGCACGAAGTGTTCGAATATGAATTAATTATTATTAATTGATATTAAATATTAATATTAATCGATTAATCGATAATTTAAGTAAAGTTTGGGGTGTTTCATTGTTATAAGTATCTAACTTACTATTTAATTTTATCGTAGCTAAAACTCTTGACTACCTCCATTCGACTACATTGTACACGACCGGTTGATGACTGATTGACAACTATTTCACAAAGACCAAAATCAGTCATAAGACTAATAATATTATTATTTTCATATGTCTTTAGTGTAAACAAAGGTTTAACAAATATGCGATAACATTTATAACATAACTAGAGAAAGGCTAATGCGTAAGTGATTGATTCCGTTGTCATAGTTATTAGTAAAACAAAACATTTTTAGAATTTTTATCCTTTAGTGTGTTTGTGCTTCAATAAAAAGTACCAGAAATTTTAAAAGAATAATAAATGTCGTAATAGGTACACAAATTTGTATTTTTAAAAAACACTTAAAAATAAAAAATAGGAAGATAATAGTAAGTTATTAATGTTCACACATCGCAAACAATACTATTGTTCTAACACCTTGGTTGCTTGGAAACGCTCAAAAAAATGTCTACTAAAATTGGTAGACATACGTCTCACCAAGTAAATAATCAAGGCTTATGTTATTATTCTGTCTTACATTTAGAATGAATTGTGTCATTCACATATTAAGAGTGAACCTGAGTAAACTGATTTATGAAACTGATTTGATCTAGGAATACAGGCAACCTTTATGTATGTGACATGCAAATTAAAAACCAATCGCTTGACAAATAACTAAAAATTTTTCAATGCTATAATCACGAGAAAATTGTATATACTGGCTGTAATATATAATATTATTATAACATAACATAACATAACATAACTTCACGCTGTATCCCCAACGGGGTAGTCAGAGAGGACGGAGCGCCAGGAGTCGCGGTCCTTACACACCTCTTTCGCTTCCTCAAATCTCATCATTCTCCTCACACATTTTCGCCTAGGTATGCGAGTGCTTTTGACATTTCCGTCTGCTAACACTCTGGCTATTTGATCTTCATAAGTCAGCCTTGGTCTTCCTTGGCTTCTTTTACCACTCACTTTCGCTCTGTATATTTTCTTCGTCAGTCTTTCATCACTCATTCTTTCCATGTGCCCGAACCATCTAATATTATTATTATTATTATTATAATATTATTATATGTTAATATATTAACATATAACATTTAATGTTATATGTTAATATTTCATAGTTTCGTGTACATAACGGAAAAGCAGTGTTATTAAAGTGCTACGTGCCTACGTGTAACATGTCGGACCAGCGAACGGTAAAAAGCGAAATATTGGTTAGTTTCTTGTTTGTTTAATGAAAAAATAGGATATAGGCTTCGATCACAAATAAAAACTAGATGCACAATCTTATGTAAACAAATTATTGTCCGAATTGACATACAAGTTTCTAATATCATATAGCATATTATCCCTAATATTGTGCTAATTTAAAGTAGACCTTACCGTCAAAGCATAAGGTTGTAAAAGCTGGTAAAAGATTCTTGCATGACATTGAAACGAAGTTTGTTAAAAATAATAATTAAAATGCAATCTTACGTTTCGTACTTAACGTATAATTCACCTTAATACATTTTCATCGCTATTTACGTCATTTTGATTTGTTACGTGAAGGTGACAAAAATAAGACATATTATATTGTCAGGCCATTTTTGAAAAATACGATTACGAATTTAATAAAAAAGAGCTATGTAACAATATTATTATAACGAAATAATGAACACGTAAATAAAATTATTTAATTTATTTACCGAAAATAAGAGTCCCCGTCTTTTTTAGCGTTCTAGACGTGTCGTTTTTACAATTCTTAAAGGAGCAGTTTTGACATGTTTGCTGTTAGAGCTTTCGAATACTACTAAAACAAAAGTGCACTCAAATACTCGTTTGAGTGCACATTTGGTTCTGACGTTTTTGGAGCGTTGATTGTGTATCTTGTTTGTATATAAGTATGATCGAAGGATATAGGGAGCTTATTTTGTCCCCACTCTTGTCATTGATATGTTACAAAATGAACACGAGCTAATTGATGTAACTAAAATTGTTGTGAAGCTAACACTTAGATGTTCTAAATCTGTACGTGTAATTGTCGGAGATGCTGAAATCGATAACGCGCAAGGTTATCGAGAGTGTCAGACTTATCAGAGGTAGCGAGACTGTCGTGTCGGGAAAATGGCTGCTTGACATTTAGTTTCGAATTCGAACACACGCATGAGACGTCTCAGCGTATGAACTAGTCGTGCTGGTTCTGGGGTCACCATGTTTCCAGCAGTAATGAGCATTGGAGCATCGCTATGGCGGATAACAGGCTTCAAGACACGACCCATCCGAAGTAATCCAATCTGGGGGCCTAGACAATTGGCTCAATTGTCATAAACGCTAGTAGAATAGAATGAGAAATAGCGTATGACTTAGCGTGGCGAATTTTCAAACGGTTGTCAAATATTATTAATGTGATGAATTACTAAAATCTTTATGAAACCACGATATAGGATTTAACAAAAAAAAAATGCAAATACAAAGACAATTGTAACTCATTGAACTCAATAAAATAATTGGAGATTGATAATTTCACATAGAAGCTAGTTATAATACGTTTTGCAGGAAAACAAAATAGTGTCGAATAAGAGATTTAGGCTAAGATATTGTATAGACTCAGTTGTTATTTTGCGGAGAGCTATTTCATTTGATGAATTCCTAAAATCTTTAGCTATTTTCCGCTCAAACTCCAAAAACCACCAATCGACACGTGTTTCGCCTCTTAACGAAGCATCCTCAGCATATATCAGAGATCGGACTCGGTCAGCTTACCAGTACTGATCGGTACTGATTGGTGGTTTTTGGAGTTTGAGCGGAAAATATCAAAAGATTTTAATAATTCAACACATAACATGGATTTCCGCAAATTAACACAGAGTCTATACAAAATATTATTAACTTTCCATTAAATCAAACGAAAAGTAAAGTCGTGTGAAAACCGGGGTATAAAACGTACCCAAATGGCACTTTTGAAGAGCATTAACGCCAGCAAACGTTTAGATTTACGAAACGTCACTTGTCTACACGCTGTGGGTAGTTTTAGTGTAGTATAAAATGAGCTAAAAGTCTACCAACTTGTACTGTGATGCTACGTCATAATAGGGAGATATCTGTAGCTACTTCAATATCTCCATAACTAATGAAATATTTTTACCCATGTTGACTTATCCATGATTTTGCTAGTGGGGTTATATATCAGAGCGAAAAATGAGCAAAGATTTAACATATAGTTATTATTCTCCATTTTATTATTATTTGTAGCAAATGTTCAACGCTGTGCAGCCGCAGTTGTTTCTTTCCCTGGGTCTGCATCATTAGCTCCAGTGGCTTCGGAACCGTGGCTGATACCAGCCGTCTCACCAGTACCGGCTGCACCGCCAGTGACACCAGTACCCCCAGTGCTATCTTTACCACCAGCCCCGTCGTGTTTAGTACCGCCTGTATTGTCGGTACTAGCGATACCCGCTTTATCGGTAGCTCCACTACCGGCTGTGTCATTCCCGCCAGCTACTGTAGATGCAGCAGCAGTTCCTGTAGAGGGCCCGCCTGATTCCTTGGGGCCTTCGTGGTCCGTTGTACCATTATGGTCTGCTGTACCGTCGTGTTTTGAAGTACCCTGAGGTGTGGTCGCCTCATGATGACTTGCGGTGCCGTCAGCTTTAGATGTTGTAGCTGTAGTGTCATGCTTGTTATCAGCTAAAAATTTAAAAACAGTTATAGCGGATCTAGCTTTTTTTTAACGAAATAAAATACTGAATGAACATCGTAGTAATTGCTGTAACTAGAGGAGGACAGGAATAGGCGGCCTCAAATAGATTGTTAAAGCAACTACATAATTTAGACTTGTCAAATTTATTAGGCACATTAGGAACTGATGATCAATTATAACATTGAAGCAACCCGAGAGGAACGTAATGCTGCGAGGTACTTTATATCAAATGTGATAAATTCCTAAAATCTCTAGCTATTTTCCGCTCAAACTCCTTCGAATCCTTCGAAACCGAATGATTCGGTGATGGTTGGGTGGCCGAGTCCTATCTCAGGTATATCTTGAGGATGCTTCGTTGAGAGGCGAAACACGTGTCGATTGGTGGTTTTTAGAGTTTGAGCGGAAAATACCTAGAGATTTTAGGAATTTATCACATGCGATGGATATCCGCAAAGTAACACCTGAAATCTATACAATACTTTATATCAAAGTCCGGCGAGTGTTTTTTTTTTGGTTTTATTTTCTCTGATATAGTAGTAATCATAATATTATATACTCACCAGTAGTAGCATCCTTCGATTTATTGGTAGTAGTTGCTGACTTCCACGAACTGTTAATAGGAAAAATGATTTTATCTTTGACTGAAACAGAAAGGGAATGTACGATCAACCAAATAAATGAACAGACAAACGAAGTTTCCTTTTTTACAATAGTATTTTATAATCTTTGATGAAGCCTACGAGAATCATAAATTATGATGTACTAATGTGCGTGACTAGGGAAGGTTCACAGTAGAACAATATACAGCTGAACATGACATAATTTTTATTTTTGTGAATATTAGGAGTCACTTAAGATTTATGACTATTTTGTAAATAATTATTTCAGTACTGCCGCGCGATTCTCTAAAGTAGTCTAAAGCGAATTAGTCGAATTCACTTCTGAATCCGCGGTGAGATTGTCAACTGTGGACTGGTTTTCTCTAAAGTCGACAGAGATACTAATATAGCGCCACCTCGATGGGTGCGGCAGCGAGTCATACTATCGTTAATGAATTTTTTGACGTTTCCCTAAATATGACAATTTAATCTAAAAAAAAAGTTTTATTTAATGTGATTATCTCAGAGAAGTTAAAATACATTAAGACGAAATATCGATTGAGATGTTTACTTTTATAGCAATCCCCGATAAACTCACATCTAAGATCACTTCACTTCGCTCCTAGAATGTTTGCTTTGAGTTTTTACAGAATTGCATGGCTGCAATGTATTGACCGTTGGGCTGGTCATGAGCTGACTCGATTACACCGACAGTGCAAGGTTGCCAAACTTACTACAGCTGTTTTACTCATAGTTACACTCAATGAGATAGACAGAGAGACATGAAAATTCGTTTAACGCACAGTGATAAGAGTGGAAACTCGTTATGAATCCATCTATTATGATTTTTGGTCCGAGGATGAATCCATCTATACCTATGCATTTATTATTGAGAGCTGCACCTTTCGACAATATTTTTAGCTGTTCGATGGAAATCGATCCAGCCTTCCACTCTACGGTTCTGAATCCCGCCCATGCAAGGATCTGAGTTAAGTAATTTATATTGTTTATGCATACATATATATCTTAACAATGTAACCCTAAAGGGGTGAACAGTCTGGAAGGATCGCCAAACACTGCAGTTCTTGGGGCCTAGACATGCGGCTCAATTGTCGTAAACGCTAGTGGAACAGAGTGGCAAATACCACATGATCTAGCGAAACAGATTTTAAATTGATAATTAAACTGTTTTCAACTTTTTATTAAATCAAAACGAAATGTTAATTCGTGTGAAAACGATTTTACGAATAAAATGATTTTACGAAACGGTTGCCATTTGTCTAGCCGCCCTTACATAATATGTTTCGTCAGTTCAAATCTCATAATTCTTTTAACGCACTTATTTCGTCTATGTGTGCGAGTGCTTTTGACATTTCGGTCAACTAAATAACACTGGCTGTTTGATCTTCATAAGCAGTGATCGGATAATCGGGCGCTAATATACCTAAACTTAATTTTTATGCCTATGAAAGAATAATATGGACATGTCTTTTAGAATCCCGGATCCCGGAATCGTTTGAAATTCCTGATTGCTAAAAATGTTACCTGCATACAAAATAGTTAGAACTCGTTGTGAAAACGATATATTTCATTTGAATAATGCTTACATACCCTCTCGTACTTTCAAGACAGCTGTTCCTTGTTAAACTTGTCATTGTAATTTTATTTAGATTTATTTTGAATAAAATAAAGATACTAAATCAAAATAACCATTGCTATAATTTCATTAAGTTACTTATAGTTGTTTTTACAAAATTGTTTAATCCCGGGAATCCGGGATTACTTATTAATTCAGGAAGGAATATTCATATTATTCTTTCAAGAAAAGAAGTTTAGGTATATAAGCGCCCGATTATCCGATCACTGTTCATAAGTCAACCAATCTAAACCATCTCTAGATAGCAATTTAAACTTGTACCAAGCGTGCGCTAAGTTTGTCGTGCTAGTATGGGTATACACTTGATGCAAGTTTAAATTAGACTTCCAAGTTACCACGAGACAGTTACAATGATGACATAACAAATAGCAAATATAGTGCTTCGTGCTGGATTATTCAGATACTCAGATACGACACTCGGTTGACGTACCACATAAGGCAATTATGTGGTAATACACAAAATAATTAAACCGCCTTATAAAAAAAAAGTTCAAAATAACTATCCTTTACTAATTAAAACCCAACCAATAAAAATAACTTTATAAATACGATACACATACCAACATAAATAAATTTGTCAGTTACTGAAGTCGGTGCCAAGCATACCAAACTAATAAACTTTCTGTTGTTGCACGCACTTGGGGGTAGAGCCACGCTGCATTGTTTTCGCGGTAGAGCCATGCTGCATTGTAGCATGAATTGGGCCAGCTCGCCCGGTGAAACACCACCCTCTCACAGAATATCAGCGTGAAATAACAGCATCTATTAATTTCTTTAGTTTAGTTGTATTTCGTTCGGTGAGAGCGAGAGTGCGGGTGGCCCATCTCCCCACTCCCCCTCCTTTCCCTCCTTTCCCTAAAGGTCGGCAACGCACCCGTGATTCCCCGGACGTTGCGGGTGCCCATGGGCGGCTGTGGTTACTTTCCATCATGTGACTCACTTGCTCGTTTGCCTCTTCTTGCATAAAAAATATTGATTTGGCACCGACTTCAATAACTGTTAAATTGAATTATGTATGTGTATCATATTTATAAAGTTACTTTTATTGTGTTTGAGTTTTGATTAGTAAAGGATAGTTATTTTGTACTTTTCAGAGTTTTTTTCTGAAGGCGGTTTAATTTTTTTTCTAAAATTTTTTTATTTCTCTTTTTTGAGTGACCTGTATCCTAAATAAATATCTAGGGCAGGTCTACAATTAACTTATTTTTAATTCTGGAGCGCAACGACATACAAGAGAATCATCAATATAATGGTTATAACCAGTTCCTGTTGCTTGGTATTATGTGATATATTTTCGAATTCCAAGCTCCAATACCGGTGAAATTTAAATGGGACTACCTCAGAAGTATACTCTTTCAAACAAAAAAAGAATTTTCGAAATTGGTGCAAAATTGACGAAGTTAGCGGTGAACATACATAAGAAAACATACATACAGATGAACATAGAACCTCCATCTTTTTTGAGGTCTGTTAAAAAGTAAGTGTCAAAATATAAACAAAAACGAGATATCTACTAAAAAATAATAAGATTGCAAATATCAGTTTTTACTCATTAAAGGTAAAAAAAACTTGCTGTGTCATATTGGATTTGACCATTAACAATCAAAGAAAAATCAAGCCTGCAGCAACCTCATGTCTTATCTGGGTTACAATATCAATAGATAAGTCGAAATATTAACGTGTAACTTACAACGTAGGTTTTGGTGTCGTAGGCATGATTCTAGCCACTTTAGCTCGATTTTCCAAGATATTTCTGAAACAATAAGTGTAGTTAACAAAAATCATTTACATGCCTGAAAATCAGCGCCTCGCTCCCTAGAGCTGGGGCATTATGCGGAGCCGCTTGCCTTTTTCGCTGCGACAGATTATGCGGACTGTTTAGACTTTAGTCCATAGATTTTACACTACATACTTCGATCACATATAACAAGATTCACAATCTCCTATAAAATTTAAACAAATTATTGTCCGAATTGACGTATATATTTTTAATATCGTAAAGTATTATCGGCAATATTGTGTTAATCTAAAGTAGACCTTACTGTCAAACCATAAGGTTATAAACGCTCGTAAACGATTCTTGCATGTCATTGAAACGAAGTTTGTTAAATAAAATATTTAAAATGCAATCTTACGTCGTGCATAAAATATAATTCAAATAATCTATTTGCGTTGCTATGTTGCTACGTTGATTTGTTACGTGAAAGTGACAAGGATAAGACAAATATTGTCAGGCAATATTTAAAAATATGATTACGAATTTCATAAAAAAGAGCTATGTAACGTTATTACTATAATGAAATAATGAACACGTAAATAATAATATTTATTTATTAACCGAAAGTAAGAACTCGCGTCTTTTTTTAGCGTTCTAGATGTGTTATTTTTGCAATTTTTGAAGGAGCACTTTGACATGTTCGCTGTTATCGTTTTCGAATACCACTAAAACAGAAGTGCGCTTAAATACTCATTTAGCGCACATTTGGTTCGGACATTTTTGGAGCGTTGATTGTGTATCTAGTTATATGTGATCGAAGACTACGTATGATTTAGACTTGGTCGTGTGCTTTATACGGGACGATGCATTAAATTGTTATTTCTTTTCTTTCTATATTTAGACATAATAAAAGATAGATTCCATGTTAGTACATGTTAGTAGTGTTAGTATCATAGTTGGTACTTCAAAAGCGAAGTTAATCAAAATAATACGATAAAACTAAAAAACCGGCCGATCGTGAGTCATACTCGCGCACCGAGGTCTCCGTACCACCATACAATGTATTTGTGTTATGTATATACCGATAAAACATAAGTCGGTTAATTTTGTAGTTGAAAGCCACATTCTCCAACTCCAGTTCCAATTCCAACTGCAAATGTAACTTTGTATTCGCAAATAACTACATATAATGGTTTTCGGTTTTTTCCTTTATCTATACTGTGAGACCTGTATACTAAGACGTAATCTTTAGACGTTAGACGTAAATTATTTTCATACAAAATAAATGACATTGCGACTCTATAAGTTAAGTGCTCGATGGCAGTTTTTAATCATTAACTGTCAAAACTTGTCACATTTGATCTGGAAATATTCATTCAAAGAAAAATCAAGCTTGCAGCAACCTTATATGATATTTGAGTGGTTTTGTACCATAACATGCCGAAACAATTATTATTTTAAATTTAATCAGACATTGGTAGTGATTATTAAAATATTTTCTAACTTCAACAAGTGTACACTGATCTGGGAGCTGGGCAGTCGTGACTCCACCGGATTGCTGACAACTATGACGGCGTCATCGTCAGGAATGTCTCCCCAGCCATCGTTCGCCGGCACATCAGCGTAATAGTCGTCGGTGTCGATGTCGTAATAAAACTCGTTAGGGTGATTCTATATATTAAAAAAATAAATATCTAAAAAAAGGTATTTTTAATTTTACTCGACAAGGTAGAGCATTCTACATAATTTTATTCGATGATAATGTTATGATAATAATAATATAATTGTACACTAGACAAGAAACTCATCTATCTGTGTATCTACCATTGTTATTGTTGAACGTGTAGGAGGCCTACATTTGTTGTATTCGTAAAATTTTTGCATTCATATATGTATAAAGTTTGTTCAAAGTGCATGACAATCTAAACACTGAGCTTTGTATACCTGTACGCGAAAACTTTTCATTTCTAAAAGTTATTATGTTATATAATAAATGTAGACCCTGGTAGTCCTCACCGCAGTGCTGCAGCATTGACCAGAAAAGGCTACAGTGTTCCCCGTCTGTCGTAAGATAAGTAACTAAGGGGGCCTTCGGGGTCGCTGTCAATCGGAGAAGGAGCTCCGAACCCTTATTGCCTAACTCGCAGTCAGCATGCGACAACCAAATATCACACAAAATCTGCCGTCAAAACGAGAATTTGTATAATGTAATTTGTATAGTGGCGCTAAATCTACCGCGAAAAGTGCATTTTACGATCACGGCGCAATAGACATGCAATCGTCATAAATGATACCAATTTTTTATTACAGTTAATCACCGGTCGTGCAGTGATCGCGTGGCTGTCGCTGATGTCTGCAAATTTTCAGGTAATAACCCCGCCGATCGTCCATCCATGCGATCCTGAGGAAGGCGAAAGCGTATGTGGTCCTCGCTGTCGCGGCGCACTGCGAGGGTCCAGTGGAGACTATCACTGTCCCTTCCAAGATTCGGTTCGGCATAGCGAGAGAGGATCCGGTGCGTTCCATAGAAGAATCCGGAACCCTCCGATAACTTGCCCGTCGTCGAGGACGACCATTAGTGAGTAAAAGCCTAACACAACTCAGTCTCTCTCGTAAGGGGCTGGGTAGTGAGTACGCGTGTTTAGATTTCTCTTGCATTACCAAATGAAGGTAGACCTCCCAGACGCATTCAACAAAGTCTGTGCCACATTATATTCATATTTATTTACAGTTTGCAGACCGCTTTGTATAAACAATTCGAAAAACTAACCAAAATACGTAACTTCTGTCCTACAGTGCGATTCTCTAACGTAAATTAGTCGATAGTAAATTGTCAACTGTGTATTGGTAGGTATTCTCTAAGTCGACAGAGATATTAGCGTCTCCTCGACGAATGTGGCGGCGAGTCGTACTATCGTAAATGCATTGTTTGGCTTTTCGCTAAATGTAACAAACTAAACTAAATAAAACAAATTTTATTTAACGTATAATTATATCGGAAGAAGAAAATACAGTCTGAGATGTTTACTCTTCAAGCAATCCCTAATAAAGTGTCATCCATGGTCACTTCACTTCGCTTCTAGTATGTTTGGTTTGGAGAATTCCAATTGCAGGCCAAGTGAGTACGAATGCATAGTGAGGTAAATTGTTGAGAGAGTCTCGCTCGGGCGATTCGAGTGTTTATAGAATTGCATTGCAGTGCCATAAAATAAATTTTGTGTAAAAATAAATTGTATTCCAAAGCAGTTATATAAATAAAGTTATATCAATTTTTATTCACCTTACTCCAAGAAGGGAACATGTGAAAACTTTTCTGAATATCAGTCAACCGTCTACTAGGCTGTAACATACGTCGCAACGCGCGTCGAACAGGTTTAGCTGTCTTGCTCTCTTTTATGAGCACAAGCAGATGTATGACAGAGTCAAAATCCCAGGCATCCGAATCGACGTAACCTGGTGGAGCTGACTGTATAGTTGCTGAAGAAAAAAAGATTAAAGTTTAAATCAAGTACCTTTTTCATTTTGACAATTTTTTCTACATACTTTTAATAATTTTTGAAAGGCAAATAGCCAGTTTTCGATATTATTACAGATTATACAAGTGTCACTTTACGAATTACGAAATCCTTTTCTACTAAAGATGTCTTCTGTAGTATTGGGTTAGAATTAGAAATTAGAATTGAAGCAGATGCAAAGTCGATCGCGAAACATAGCGGAGCGATCACCTTAAGTTTTTTTAATATAACTATGTGAAAGTCTTCTATCGAAAAATGAATTCTGCTATTTACACGTAGTATCAAACTACGTAAATCATGATTGATATAAATCGCTAAGGAAAAGAACCGTTTATAAGGTCAATACCCCTCGCATTTTTACGGACGCATCAGCTTATTCACGAACGTCGTAAACTTTCCGTGGCGGGAAGGCCGATCGTAAGCTTGGATTTGTGAATACGACTATATATAATAAGATATATACATATTTTAAATATAATACGATTTCAGATTTGTGAATCGCGTATAGACAAAATCATCGAAAAGTTTCCTGTCGGCTACGGAAAGTTGAGTTTCCGACGTTTGTGAATAACCCGCGGTGCGCAGTTCATTTACTGTTTTAATGTCTGTGGTTTTAATGTAAATACCTATATAATCTATACTAATATTTTAAAGAGGTAAAGTTTGTTTGTATGTAATGGATAAACTCAAAAACTATTCAACCGATTTCAAAAATTAGAGTAACTTGGGGCGTTTTTTATTTTCAAAAAAAAATTCTACCCGTGTGAAGCCGGGATGGGTATAATACACTTGTATTAAGCGATGAGCTAGACACCTGTCATTATATGTCGGATTAGCCGGACAGCTGGATTCGCCGTGTTTAGGTTTACTGTTAAAGTATGGTGCTCCACTGTGCTCCACCATCTACTCTGAATGCAAAATTGTGTGAAGTTATTTAATTCCTATGGCTGGATACCCATTAAAGTTTGAAGTGTATTGAAGCCATTAGGTAGTAGAACCTATAGATAATACGTAAGTAACTTATTAATATTTTAAAAAAAAGCTGACGAAACTGGCTCTAATTGCAAAAATGCGGGGACGTGTGTGGTGTGAATTTTGTGATTTTTTTTTGTACAATTGTCCCATAAGAGGAAAGGCAAAGGGAATTGTGATTTTTTTTCTCGACAATTATTAACCGCCAATGTTGCAAGTATAAAAATTCTATATAGAAATTATCGACAAAAATAAAGTATTACAAGAATAGCCGAAACGAAAAGCTTAACAAAGGATTTTCTTTAGAATAGTATATAATTACCAGTGATGTGTAACGGAACCTTCATTACCTCTTCGAAGAACTTTTTCTTATAATAGTTCACAACTTTGTTTAACCATCCTGTACCTTGATTAGAAATATTTGCATCGGAAATTATTGCGAATAATAATACTGCGGTGATTTTCTAAAAAAATATATAAAACGTATGTAACTTTTAGTTTTATTATTTTATATCGAAAGATTATAATTAATAATTACGTTAAATATTTGTATTGAAAATTAAAAAATGTGTGTAGTAGGTACATACTACATACTTAATATAATAATAAGAGTAAAAACTCTTATTATTTTCTTTAATTAATTGCATCGACTTATTAATTGTTCAGAAATATAAGATTATAATTTATAAGATTTGAGGAAACGAAAGAAGTACGTAAGAATCGCGACGCTTGGCGCTCAGTCCTCTCTGACTACCCCGTTAGGGATACAGCTTGAGCATATGTATGTATGTATGTATAATTTATAATCACACTAAATACTTGCTTTGAAATTGTTATGGGTAGGTGGTTAGGTATTACTGCGATGATTATCTAAAAAATATATCCCAAATAGGAATTTAAACTTGAATCGGGCGTATGTTTAACGTACACTATACACTTCAGGCAAGTTTAAATTAGATACGCTCGTGTTAATTTTCGTTACCTACATACCTGTTTAGTTTTAGATTATTTTCGTTAAATTTTTTGTTGATCGTTGTTGTTGTTATTATTGTTTTGTTTTGAGATTATTCCTGTTAAGTAAGAATTATTAAAAACTTATTGAGTTTATGGTTCGGGATTTTTTCACTGATACTTTTTTGCATACCATACCCGAATGGCAAAATGACGACATCCGCGCTAAGTGCAAACTTAACTCAACCGAGTTATACCTACTATTTCATTTGATTTAATTATTCAAAAATTTATTATTATAATCACTTTATTTTTTAATTTTCGTGTGCATAGTAATACACCAATCATGCAAATATATCGTACCTGCGTAACAAAACAATGTTCGTTAAAGATAACTGTCAAAAAGTAATATTAAGATTTAATTCGTAACGTCCATGTTTTAAATATTTGTCTTCTTTTATTATTTGTGCATAGATGTAGTAATATAAAATTAGGCATTTTCGGCAGCTCAGGCTATGAGTATTATTGTCCCATAATTAAAAATTCTGTCTTGGCCAGACAATATTTTTGAATACCTAATGGCCGAATTCTTAAACAGAGTAGATATCTAACAGTCTTACTAAATATGTGAAGGTATGAGTTTGACCGGAAATCGGAAATAAATAAATAAAAAAGAAATACTTTAAACTCACAATTAAAAACATGTTCACATCGTTTTTATATGTACCATTTTAAAATTGATTACAATTTTCGTTCACTAGTTACATAAAGGTTATGATTAACAATAAAACTACCGTAAACGCGTTAATGTGCTATTTTAATAAGGTGATAAATATGTACTGCGTACTTAGGTTGTAAATAATGATGTTATATTAGTTATGTAAGATAGGAATTGTTTTATTACATCATACAATAAAGTGTATATTAAATTTTTTTACATATTTATTTGCCTATAAAAACACGAAACAGTAGTCAAAGAAGCAATGACAACAGACAAAGCTTATCTTTTTAAGAGATTTATTCCAGCACACCTCAAAGTACATGGTAAAAAATTTTTTTTTTACATCACAACACGAGGCGTGAGTTATCAAGAATAAAACGCATGTTGAGTTTGCTACTGACATTTGAAAGTAATAACAAAACGTAGAAATTTGGCATTGACATTTGACAATTGAAAAGTGGGACGTGTCTAGCATTAGCGTATTTTTCATTATTTTACTGATAATTTTAGTTAACTTAAATGATACTGTGTGAAAGTAATAAGATAATTAACTCTCTATTGCAGTAAATTACTTGCTTTAACAGTTGATGCTATTGTAACAGCCATAAATTAATGGAAATTCGATCTCCGATTTCCGCATAACTTTGATTATAAACAAAGAGTTTTTTTTGTTTTGTTTAACAATGCGTGTGGTGTAGCTACGTGTGGGGGCGTGAATGAGGGGCGTTCTGGCTGAAGTTTTAAGGACTTTGAAATTGAGAAAGTTTTTTAAAATGAGCGTTAATAAAGATGCTCCGATAGGGATCCAATTTTTGCAGAGATTTAATACTTGGTTGTGTCCTCGACTGCAGGTTAACAGGCTACGATGGTAAGTCACGATTTGTTTTAATGCACAAGGCTGTATGTTTAATTGGGCAAAGAAAAGGTTGCCACAATTGAATGACTTCATTTTTTTATTAAAAAACTTGATAACATTTTTTATTGCTAATTGATAAGTTTTTATTCCTGTTCAACTTTAATTTGAAACTCCATTAGCGAAAACTTGTGAAAGACACAATTTTTTTTTATAGGCTGAGACAGTTTTTAATACAGCCAGTGGAAAAAAATTTAATTCAATTTTTAATTCTAAGAATATTCTTTAAGTGTTTTAATTTTAATTGCAAGATACTTACATAAAATTTTAAGTATGCAAATGTTGCTATTTTAATAGTAAAGCTAGGAATAGTTCCATTTAAAGGTAACCTAAATCTGCAATATGCTACTGTTATTGATATCTGTATATGTATGAACATGTAGATAATAAAAGTTAGGAAGAAAGTGATTTTAGAATTTTGGCATTTGTAATATTTTTTTAAGTCAAATACTAGGTTATAGGTTTTGACAACAAGCATGGGGTTCAGAAAAACATCTATCACCAAAGAACATAAATCTTGTACTTTCTGAGTTTTATAGAACTACCCACCTTTATTATAAAGATAGTGTAATAAGTAATGATAACTAAAATAATTGACATAAAATTTTTTCGTGATTCCTTATAATCACTTTATTTAATAGCTGTTATTATCTGTGTATAGCAATATGTAACTTGCATTATTTATAACATTGTTTGATGAAATGTTCAAATACTGCTGTCTTCTCGCAAAATATCTAACAAAAATAATCGAAATAATTCATGTATATTGAGAAATTCAACATTGAAAATAAGGTGTATATTAGAAAAAAATTGTCATTACTGCATTATGTTGGCTAATTTACATCCAGATCAATTAATTTTTGGACTGGTGGTAAAATATTTTTTTAATTTATTTGTCTCAACAATTGAAAAGGTTATATAATATTTCCGACCTGTAACAGTATTCAATATAAACTTTTAAAATTTCGTAATAAACAGAAAATTAATGCCATTACATTTAAATTTTGCTTGTCGTTTTGGCTGAGTTGTGTTGCATCGGTCATGGTCTCAATCAAATGCTAAAAAAGGTTTTTAGTTATTTTATAATGCAATGTGAAACTTTAAAGGGATATATAATAATTTAAATATTATAAATCTGTGCTGAGTTAATTATAAAATTGTAAAACCTCAAAGAATAGTAAAACTGTCTCCTGGACAACCACTAAAGTAGGGAAAGTATCGAAATATTGTTAAAAGTGTGTGTAATATATTGACAGTATAGGTGTTAGCTTTATGATAAATACAATATTTATATAGGAAAATGGCCATTTTTATAATTTACCATTGAACAATTTTATTGCCATGACTTGAATGTCTACTATACAATAGGTAAGTAAATTGTATGCAGTTGTATGAATACGCTTTTAAAATAAAAACCGTCTTTTCCAGACACATTAGCATTTTCCATCCCTATTCGTGACTAAAATCGTTCAGTGGTAAATTATAAATGTGCCTAATGAATGTGTAACAGGAATTTGGAGACAGTAGTGAGAAAAGAAATAGTTGATTGGTCCATTTATATAAAAAGAAAGGATTATATCAAAGATTATAGTTTCGTGGCTGTTAATAACTGCCACAATTTAATGTTGTAAAATGTGGGATACTAATTGTGCTTGTGAAATACTACTTGTACTTGCACTGTTTTCTATAAAGTATAAGCAACACAATTTGTAATTTAAACGTAGCTGTACTCTTTCGCTCACGATCCAATAAGGTAATACCACAAGTGTTATGGACACTTTTGCATCAGGTATGATTCAGGGCGGTCTTTTTGACTGAGGCTACAGCCAACTGTTATTATTGTTAGAGATACTATTATTAACAAAAATCAGGTGTTTTCCGTTTCGTATATAATAACGAAGACAACAAAGAAATAGTTGGGAGAAAACAAGTTTTATCTTTTATCGGTTTTTATCATGCAATGTATAGATACAAGTTCTCATTTTCATTAGTATTGCCTATTCATTAGTCGCAAGGGTTGAAGTTGTTAATCAGTTGCCAAACTGTATCTCTGGACCAAAAAAAATTAAACCTACTTCAAAATTTAAACTAACTACTACTTATTACAACTAACTTACTTATTACTCTTATTACTCTACTACTTATTACGATTACTACAACTAACTTATTATAGTTGCCAGTATAAATTTACTGTTTCTGACTTTAATCATATGCAATATAAAATGAATAGTTGCCACAATGTTATTGTTTAAAGTGTGCAATAGCCATTAGCTATTGCACACTTTGAAATTCATATTTTATGATATATTTTTTTAACTTAAATCATACAAACCATGACCAAAAGCCAGTATTAGGATGACATCATAGATTGTATTGCAAAAAATTATATGTAGAGTTATATTTTTATAGTATAAATTATAATATTATATAACATTTTTTTTGCTTGCAATTATTATAAAATGTCCTTATATTTTTAAATCAAGTAGTATCATTTTATTGTAGTTAATTATATTTTTTATAGTGATTGACAGCATTATTGTTATTTCTACAAATTATTAAGGGCTTTTAAATGCATTTCTTTTTAAATTATTGAAATGTAATTAGTTTCTAATTTATTGTTTAATAGTTGAGTCAATATTGTTCTTTACATAAGTAAATATGCAAACTACTGTAAATATGGACTTTCTTTATCTAATTTTTTAAACTATGTCATTACAATATTTATTATTTGTTATATTTGATAAGAGCAATAATGAGGGCTTGTTTTGGTCTCTAACAAACCCCAAGGAGGACACCCATTGATAATACTGTTATATTAGAATGAATAATATATACATATGTACATATTCTTTTGCTGTATCCTTAACAGGGTAGTCAGAGAGGATGGAGCGCCAAGTATCGCTGTCCTTACATAATTTTTTTGCCTCCTCAAATCTCATCATTCTCTTCATGTACTATCCCTTAGGTATGCAAGTGCTTTTAACATTTCCGTCAGCTGATACTCTGGATATTTGATCTTCATAAGTCAGGCCTGGTCTTCTTTGGCTTCTGCTACTCTGTGCTCTGTTGATTTTCTTTGTCAATCTTTTATCATTCATTCTTTCTATGTGCCTGAACCATTTAAATAATTAATAAATAATACAGTTTACATTAATATAATATATTTTAAAATGATACATACAGACATATTTTCACGCTGTATCCCCAACGGGGTAGTCAGAGAGGACGGAGCGCCAGGAATCACGATCCTTACATACATACCTCTTTCGCTTCCTCAAATCTCATCATTCTCCTCACACATTTTCACCTGGGTATGCGAGTGCTTTTGACATTTGAAATGATGTTTAGAGGAATCAATTTCATATTTTAATAATTGTTTGATCATGTTCTTTTATTCATATTTTAAGGCGTAGGGATTCTCTGACCAAGGGAACAGGGCTGGAATGGCCACCGCTGAGGGAGGCCCGTCTGCAGTCTGGCGGACGTCCCTACATGCAATCTACATCTATAAGGCGTAGGGAGAGGCAAATGACCTTGAGCAATTAACACGTGGTTGATGATATAGGCAGCACTCTTCATTTCAAGCAGTGCATTAGTTTGATTTTATGGGTTGCGGTTATTTTATTATCTTTCTTATCGAATTATCGCGCTTTTTTGCGGATAGATGGCGCGCAAACAGACCGGTAATTAGCACAGAGTAATGTTATGGTCAGAAACAAAATGAATAATAATAATAAATGGACCTCCCAAGTTCAAGGTAGAAATTATAACAATACCTTCCCAGAGTTTGGTAGTGAATGAGTTTGATTTGGCAAAGAAAAACGTGTAAGTACAAGATAAAAGTCATAACTGTTTCTTTAAAGTCAATTGAAAATTTAGTTTGACCTCAAGATCAAATTAAAGATATCATGTCGCAAGAAGTATATCTTATCGTATAAATATATCTATTTTTCACGTTTTCTGTTCTCTCTTCGCCTTAACCCTTAACACCACTCGCGGGGGATTAGGGTCCCACAGTGCACGCATTTTCGGAAATATTTTTATTATTTCGATCGCGATGCGGTCGTGGTTTCATGTATTCTCAGTGCCAACCGAAAGCTCACAGAAAGACAATTTACGCTTGTCTAACGTTAATAGATCACAAGATACATTTCTCTGCAGGACCTAGTTCGCCCCGATAGGATTTACGTAAGTTTTTTTTACAATCTTTTTAATCATTTGTGGCTTTTTAAGTTGCAATGCTATACGGACAGAGAGTCGTATCCCGAAAAGAAAACCCCTCTCGGACGAAGGCAGAAACTGGGAATTTTTTTGCAATATTTTATCAAATTTGAGTATTGTGGAGTCTGAAGTCGGTGACTAGATATGAAAAGCACTAGAAAAGAAGGAGCATGTGATTCAGTAAATAGTGAAATTGAAAATACCGAACAGCAAAATAATATCTAACGCCCGCCTTCTGTGGAATGAATAGGTATAAATAATCAAAAACACTGCCATCACGATCACGAGTTAAAGCGGAAACATCAGCTCGCATTTGCCTGATTTCATATGTTCTTGTCTATCAAACTCGTCTTGTCTATTTCAATCTGTGTTGAGTCGCCTGAGGATATACCAACAACAGAAACAAGCCAAATAAAAAAAAAAGAAGTGATGTCATTCGTGCCTTCGAAAAGACAGTAATAATCCCTCGGTGTACTCTAAATAAAATATATGAAAAACGTATGTTATAATATCCATTCTATTGATGTGAAAATGTGCGACAAATGTCAGCACTAATTTGTAATTACATTACAGGGATCATTTTGAAACTAATGATTGAGACAGTAATGATTTCCCTACATTGTGATAAAACTTTGTTTAGTAAACTTATGTACATTCAGTCAAGAAAGTATCGGGAATGGATGTTTGTTTTTGGTTCCAAATTCAATTTTTTGTTTTTTTTTTGTTGTTGTTAGATTGGCACAACTGTTTTCCATTTTGGCGCGGAGTTTGAGTTGCATCTGTTATTTAGATTAAATACAATGCTGTTTTTAGTTATATCATTCTAGTGTATATTGCGAATTTCATAATGGACAAAAACATCGAACAAAGAGTTTGTCTTAAATTTTGCATCGCCAATGGAATTTCGTGTTTGGAGTCACTGACAATGTTACAGAAGGCTTACGGTGAATCGACTTTATCAAAAACACGTGCTTATGAGTGGTATAAAGCTTGAAAAGCGGTCGAGATTTGATGGAAGATTTGCCTCGCTCTGGTAGGCCATCAACGTCTGCAACTAAAGTTAACATCGCAAAAGTGAAGGAAATATTGACTGAAAATCCTCATTCAAGTTTGAGAGAGATAGCCGCCGAACTTTCTGTGTCTCACGAGTCGATCCGTACCATTTTAAATAATCACTTGGCTATGAAACATGTTGCCGCTCGGCTAGTCCCAAAAGACCTGAATTTTCTCCAAAAACTCAGGCGCATAAGAGTCGCTGAGGACATGCTAGAACGAGTCAATTCCGATCCAACATTCATGAAACGCATTGTTACTGGTGATGAGACGTGGGTTTACGAGTTTGACTTGCAAACTAGTCAACAAGCTTCGAAGTGGCGCCTTCCAACTGAACCGAAACCGAAAAAACCACGCCAAAGTCGATCAAAAGTCAAAGTAATGTTGATTGTTTTCTTTAACTATCGCGGTGCTGTGCACTCGGAATTCTTGCCGGAAGGTCAAACGGTAAATAAAGAATATTATTTGGGCGTTATGTGGCGTTTAAGAGAGCAAATTCGACGAAAAAGGCCAGATTTGTGGAAAGAAAATTCTTGGATTTTGCACCACGATAATGCGCCTTCGCACAAGGCCATCATTGTGAACGAATTTTTGACCAAAAGCTCAACAAATACCATCGAGCAACCACCTTATTCACCAGATATGGCTCCGGTCGACTTCTTTCTTTTTCCTAAACTCAAATTACCACTTCCTGGCACTCGTTTTCATTCGGTAGAAGACATAAAGGAGAATCCGCGACGAGCACTGAACTCAATTCCGGAAAAAGCGTTTAAAAAATGTTTTGATGATTGGATTATTCGTTGGCGTAAGTGTATCGTTTCTGAAGGAGCATACTTTGAAGGTGATAAAATAAATTTGGATAAATAACTAACATTTCGTGTATTATTGATCTTTTCCCGGTACTTTCTTGAGAGAGTAGTATACATTTCTCTTGCAATATAGAATACTGTTTGGTTTACTCAGATGTTTATGCCTGTTTTTAATTACAATTATAAAGATTATTTGAAAAAGATTTGAAACATTTTGTTTCGCTTTCAAATTCGTGGTTTTATACAATGTTTGGCCTTTGAAGTCAACATTACAAATGTGACTTGTTTTTTCTTAACTTTTTTGTTTGAGATTAGTCTTCTTTAATGTTAAAAACTTTAATAGAACAGTTTTATACGTTCATAATAATTCTATAGTTCATTTTATTAAAAGAAATCCTAACATTTCTTTCATTTTTCTTCTCAAATATTGAATATACGCACGGGGGTCTCCGGTTCGCCACAAGTGTACATGTGTGGTCTGAAAATAGAGAGTGGTGTTAAGGGTTAATATTGTTAATGTTAACGCAGAGTGCAGTTCAATGATACTGATAAATTACTTATATCTTTGATCACATATTTGTGATAGAAGACTTATGATATCAATCAATAATAATTATACCTGTGTCAATAATAAACCTGGATAACTAAATAAAACTGAAAAGGGGGAAAAAATACCCTTATGAGATCACTCATGTGATTCCTCCGTCTATAAGAATCAATTTTCTTAGAAACTATGTGACGTATACATTTGAAAAGCACAGCGATACATCTTGATAACTCACATACATAGATAGGTCCCACTAGTTAACATTTTAAACTATTCGTGCCAGTTAGAGTGGAGAATTTACTCATACTCAAAACTCAACCGTTTTTCCCTATATCTTCAAAACTATTGGAAAAAGAATTTCACAGAATATCAAGTCTTACTTTAGAACGAAGCAAATCTACAGAGCGAAAACAATTGGTAAAAGAATCCAAGGAAGATCAAAGCTGACTTACGAAGATCAAATAGCCAGGGGGCCTAGACAAGTGGCTCAATTGTCGTAAACGCTAGTAGAATAGAATGACAAATACCACGTGATCTACCGTAGCGAATTATAAATTGGTAGTCAAACGTTATAACTTTCTTATACACCAAACGAAACGTAAAGTCGTGTGAAAATCGCCGTTTAAAGCGTAGCCAAATGGCACTTTTGATAAGCAATAACGCCAGCAAGCGTTTCGATCGTACGAAACGTTTGCCACTTGTCTGAGTGTTGACGCTGACGCTGAAATCTGACGGAAATGTCAAAAGCACTCGCATACCTAGGCGAAAATGTGTGAGAATGATGAGATTTGAGGAAGCGAAAGAAGTATGTAAGGACCGCGAAACTTGGCGCTCCGTCCTCTCTGACTACCCCATTAGGGATATACCGTGAAGATATGTATGTATGTATAAAGTGTTACTTTTAATCTATGGAATGAGACGTCACTGTTTATTTTCGATTCGCTATCACAATTATCGTTACTTCGCACTTCGAATTGAGTGATTATTTCATAACACTTGATTAAATATTGTATTGTTATTATATTTTATATTTCAACACTAAAAATAGTTGCTTCCATTGTTTACACAAATCTATATACGGCAGGCGAAAACACTAGGCTGTCTCCGACAAGAAAACGATTTAGAAAGGTTCTTTCCTAATTGACCTAACTGGAGATCATATCCGAGACTCCGGTTTAGAAGACAGAATGATAGTCTGCCGCCGTGCCAACGGGCCAGTCAAACACGATTCTCAATACGATGAAGAATTTTTAATTTATTATCACGAACAATAATTCAATTATTAGTAACTTTGTAACTAATGTTATCTATGTAACACTAGATTGGTTAAGATGGACCAGGCATTCAAACAGCGAGGACCAGCGCCCAGCACACACTGGAAGAATGTTCCGTGTGGGCCTCAGAGCACTAAAAGTTCTGGTTGGCCAGATCGGATAAGGTCTATCCCGTATCCCTGCCAGCAATGGTAGCAGCTATGCCGGCAGGTGAAGCACCATGAAACACCATGTCCTCCTTATGCAAGGTCGTAATGGTGCAGAATGAGAACGCCGAGCGGAATCGATTTCGCTCGAAGACGATGACGCTGGGGTGGTAGCAACTTACGCCCCAGCACGTCAGCCCATAGCCCGGGTCAGAGAATAAGATTACGTCGTTTCCCGCTTGACGTAACAGGCGACTAAAGGGGTCTTTGAAGTAGCGGCCGATTGGGATGGGGGCTCCGGTCAGAGCATATTTAAAAAAGAAGGTTAACTCCCGCTTTATGCGTAACGGAATTGCCCAGTCGCGGCCGGATACGTAGGGTTGTGTTGGGAGTGTGTTTAGTTATACATTTAGTATTACATTTATACATGCGACCCTGAGGAGGATAGCAGTTGTGGTCCGCGCTGTTGTGGCATTTTGCAGGGGTTAGGGGTTGGGTTGCCACACGTACTCTATAATAAAGTATTGTACGTTATTTCGGACAAACGTACTTTAACCTTTATGAAAGCAATAATGTACGTCAAAGTAATTTATCTTACTTATTATGATATTTTTATTTTATCATTTAATAAAAGAGTTGTTTCTTTTGCGGGCAGTGTTAAGCGATTTTTGCGTGTAACGGTACGGATCGCATTGATAAATGATAATAAGTCGTGATTTCGTTCTTGAACGCCATCTAAAACGTCGCTGCCAATGCGCATCACTGAAGTGGCAAAAATTTTTCAAAACAGAAAAAAAAATCCGCACTTATGAGGATGAAGTAGCAAGTCCTCTAAAATAATATTTTATGTTCACGCGTTGTACTTTATCATTTTACCTTATAAAAGTAAATATACTTTGTTTGCTCCATAAAAAGGTGACAACGCTAGTTAGAGGCGCTCTGTTACTGCCTTTTCCCGAGAAATGCTTCAGCGCAATGCGAGAGTGGCTCCGGTGCGTTCCGTAGGAGATCACGACCTCCTCAACAATGCGATGATGACTACAACCTCGGTAGTTTTGATGCGTAAAAGTCCCACATGTTCCAGTCTTTCCCTCAGGGGGCTGGGGCTCTCGCGTAACCAGAAAAAATGAAACACTAGAATATTTTAAGTTGTATTGTTTTATTGGAACTACAAAGGGTCCGTTATTGCTATTTAGCTGCCTTAAAAATGTTCTCTAATACCACAGTATAAACATAACAGTAGAATGTCTTCATAGAAAGCCAGCGTGCGCGCTTTGTGTGTGTACGCGCTAATATGCTCGCGCCGTAACACGCACACAACGGGAATATTTTAGGCCAATATGGGTAATTATTGTAGGGCCAGTCGGGGTTGCACGCGACGCAAACATGCGACCACTTCCGTTTGTCTTTAATTCGTTCTTCACGTCGTCGCAAATACAAAAATGTCTAAATCGCATGAACGAACGTATTATATAATGTCCTTAAATACCTAAATAATTTTAATTTGACTCCAGAGTTATCATTCTTCAACATAACTACAAGAAATTAAATTTAACGTTCATGAAAAATTTATCCGCGTGCATTGTTTTTATTATTACATTCTAATGTATAACTAAATGAGCGAAGAGAACTCTCCGCATTTCACAATAACGCAATAACCCTACATATCGGGCCGAGAGTAGCCAATTCCGTTACGGATGAGGCGGTAGTCGCCCTTCTTTTCTATATATTCTCTGCCAATACCATGAAATAGAAATAACTGTTTCTCTGAATTTGTCACCGTCTTTCCATTGCTCCGGGTAAGACGATTAATGAAGAAAAAAGCCAGTAATCTATTTTTTTCTTTTTCACAGGTACCAAGTAAGTGTTCTAATATTAACGTATTTTACGTACATGACGTACCACTTAACTCGCAAGCCGATATCCGTGGTCAAGAGTGTGTTGCATCAAAACTGTAGCAGCCTAACACCTCCCCCAGATGTGGACCCGAACGACGACCAGTGGTGCAATTGGGCACCATTTAGTGAGTACAAACTACTATTAGCGTCAGGCCAAGAGTCCCGATTCGATTTTTGGCCAATCACTTTGCGAAAGCAACCTCGTTTAACTTGTCATGTAGTCCGTGTCTTCAGTCCGTTTCGTAGTATTCTTAATAAAATAGATCTCATACATATCCTTGTAATATTATAAATGTGAAAGTTTGCGGGGATGGATGTATGGATATTTGTTACTCTGTCACTCAAAATTACTGAACGGATTTTAATGAAACTTTACAGTCAAATAGCTTATACATCAGAATAACGCATAGGCTATAATTTATACGCGAACGAAGTCGCGGACAAAAGCTAGTATAAAGGACACAATGTGATCGTTCATCAGTTGCAATTAATAATTCATTCTCAATCTCAAATCGAATTTAGTCTGAGTCTTCAGTCTATTATATATATTATGTTACTAAGTATTGTTTATATCAGTACACACAATAATATTCTGTATTATTTCATTTTTCAGACAACAGCAACGCTAATACACTTTTGGGCACTCTGGACTCTGCTTTCCTATTTTCCTATGCTGGAGCTATGTTCGTATCAGGTAAATATCAGAAACATTTGTTTAAAAAATAAGAATATGGTCGTTCAAAACACGTATTATTTTATTTCGTTGATTCAATTCAAAGGGGTTTTTAAACAGGTTTTGATAAAGGTTTTCTTACCAAACTTTTGTCTGTTAAAAGTCGCTCTATTTGCATATTATCTGTTATTTCGAAAGAATAACCCAATGTCATTTATACAGAGTTAATATAAAAATACTAATTACCTCTTAGTAATTTGTACTAAACATTATCTCCAATAACTTTTGTTCTACGACTTTTAAACATTCATAAAGTTTTTTCTTTCATACAAAAATAAAAATACATTGAATGTTTCTGAAAATGGCACCTACTCTACCCGGTCGCTAAAGCGGCACACGCACAGCGCGGCGCTGAGGCTGAGGCCCGGTGCGCTTGCACTGTACCATTGGAAATACGTAGTACACAGAGTAATTACGTTTCACACAGTACAACAAAACTTAACAAATATTTTTTGAATAACGTATTAAGTTTTGAAAAAAATCCTAGAACAAAAGTTGTTAGGTATGTTGACAGGAATTTTGCACTAAGAGGTTATTAGTATTTTTCAATTAACCCTATATAGGGGTTATCCATTCTATTTTAAAACAAATGTTACGCGCCTCTAGAGGTATAATGCCATGAGCAGTCAGCCTACTCTTTTCCTTTAATGAAATCTGTACTTTTATGCTAATATTATAAACACAAAAAATTTGATTGTTTGTTTATAATGGATAAGCTCAAAAACTTCTTAATCGATTTCAAAAATTCTTTCACCTATAGAAAGTTGAAAAAATTTCTACCCGTATTAAGTCGGGGCGGGTTGCTAGTTAAAAATATAAGGGGGGTAACCAAATTCATATTGTTTAGTTAATTAATAGGATTTCAAAGTGTTTAGTTAAATTAATAGGATACCTATTGGATTTGATAACCAAGTTCACTGGTTATTCAATATTTAGAGATACGCCGTTTAAAGGCTTTTGCGCAGGAATGGGTTGTCCGGTTCATTGTCTATGATGGCAAAAACTTTTTATTGATATCAATCTTTCTGTATTGAATTGTATGTACTTCCTGTTATTGTCCTGAAAGTATTTTTGTTTAAAATAAATGAATAAACGCTATGTAATTAGTGTATTATATTCGATTAACTATTTTATACATGGAGCACTCAACGTATAGAGCAGCAATGTCATTTATTTTGTATGAAAACAAATTACGTCTATTAATATAGTAAACACTGTTTCAGTTACTGGCGTTCTGTTTTATAATTTGATTTTTTGCTGTTTTTTCCATAACACCGAATAGAGCAATAGACATTACATAAATATTTCAATATATGTCCAGCAATGCAATTCTGTAAAAACTCGAATCACCCAATGCGAGACTCGCTCAACAATTCACCCCACATCGCATTCGAACTCACTTGACCTCCAAATGGAATTCTTTAAACCAAACATTCTAGGAGCGAAGTGAAGTGATCTTAGATGCGCGTTTGTTGGAGATTGCTTTAAGAGTAAACATCTCAGTCGACATTTCGTCTTAGAGTATTTTAACTTCTTCTGAGATAATTCCGTTAAATAAAACTCGTTTATTTAGATTGGATTGTTATATTTAGCGAAACTTCATAAAATTCATTTACGATAGTACAACTCGCCGCCGCCACTCATCGAGGCGGCGCTAGTATCTCTGTCGACTTTAGAGAATACCAAATCACAGTTGACAATCTCACCGCGGATTCAGAAGTGAATTTGAGTAATTTGCGTTAGAGAATCGCACTACAGTTTTGGTTATGTACTGCTTAATGCGAGCGAGAGTTGATACTTGTTAGTGTAAATAACTGAGCAGTGGTGAATAAAATGGTCCGATATTTCATCTCTATAGGTTGAATGCTCTATGATTTTATCTAAGAGATCGTTTTAAAGACATCGATGTACTCACCTTGCTGTCCTTATACATCTTTAAAATTATAATGTACATGAGGGAAAACATAGATCCGTTTAAAAAGGAAGGCGATATTAATGGTATGGAAACCTGATGTCATAATAAATTGGTTATTCTAAAATTTAAATTACATTAGTCAAATGTTTCATTTTTGGATAACTACATTCGTTTTTATAATAAAATTCCTAAGGAAATTGCTCAATTAACGGAAAACAGATTTAAATTTGTTATATAACGTACACTGAGTACTATAAAATAAACGACTTCGTTGAAGACAGAACAATAGTCTGGAAATAATCTTCTCTGCACATGCACTGGTTTTTGAACATTGTATTATAATAAACCTTTTGTAAAATGATGTTGAAAAAATGATGCCCAACTGAGTTTCTTGTCGGTTCTTCTCAGGTTTTCTCTTCGAACCAAACTAAAGTAGATTTGACTTTCAATGAATGAATGAACTTTACTTGAATGATATGACTTTTACTTTATTCCAGGAATGGTAGCAGAGCGGGTCGATCTTCGTTATTTCCTCTCCCTTGGCATGCTAATGTCAGCTATTTTCTGTTATTTATTTGGTATTGGGCGGACGTACAGCATTCACAATATAACCTATTATTTATTGGTTCAAGTAAGTATGTTACTGTATTTTGCTATAGTGTGCAGTGCGCACATAGAAAGAATGAGCGATGAAAGAATAACGAAGAAAATCTACAGAGCGAAAGTGAGTAGTAGCCGAAGTCAAGGAAGACCAAGGCCGATTAGCAAAGATCAATTAGCCAGTGTTAGTTGACGAATATGTCATAATCACCCGCATACCTAGGCGAAAACGCCTGAGAAGAATGATGAAATTTGAGGAGCGAAAGAAGTATGTAAGGACCGTGACGCTTGGCGCTCCGTCCTCTCTGACTACCCTGTTAGGGATACAGCGTGAAGATATGAAGGCTGAATTTCAATTCATTCGACAAAATCATGCATGTTGATCCTTATCAATATGCGAAAATAATGCTGTACTGAGTTTTAAACCTGATTTCACCAAAGTCGCCTAATACTTAACGAATCCCTAAAAGGGCAGGGATCCGCCCCCTATCCTTTTTTAGGGGTTCACTAAATTTTATGTGAGTGGTAAAATAAGTCAATTAATCAGTTTACTTGCAGTACAATTGTTTCTAACCTTGAACGAAATTAGTATTGTTATTGATACTTGAGATATTATATTTTTTTAAAGTATAATATCGCACCTTTAGAATGAAAATTATGTAATTTAAAATTTTAGAATTTTGAGTTACAAAAATAAGCTTAACTTACCTACTGTCTAGATATAGTATAAATCTATCCGTCCGCCACATTAGCTATATGTACATACATACATACATACATATCTTCACGCTGTATCCCCAACGGGGTAGTCAGAGAGGACGGAGCGCCAAGCGTCGCGGTCCTTACATACCTCTTTCGCTTCCTCAAATCTCATCATTCTCCTCACACATTTTCGCCTAGGTATGCGAGTGCTTTTGACATTTCCGTCTGCTAACACTCTATTTGATCTTTATAAGTCAGCCTTGGTCTTCTTTGGCTTCTTTTACCTCTCACTTTCGCTCTGTAGATTTTATTCATCAGTCTTTCATCACTCATTCTTCCTAAGTGTCCGAACCATCTAAGCATATATAGCTATATATCGTGAGAATATTTAAACAAGTATTTGTGAAAAATCCATTTTATTATTTTACTTAATGCCATAAGTTGTCAAAGCGAAATCTCTAAATTTCGAATCAGTTCGGTTTCATTTCAAAGGTGCGATTTAATGTTCGGATTGTAAGAATATTTTAATATCACTTCTAAGATCACTGTAATTTTTAGTATCTTAAATGACTGTTTCTTTGAATTAATCGACTTAGACGTTCTTGTGTCACTAAAACTTTGAAGTATCCTCTATCCAGCTCCAATTTCTTCTACAATTCCTTCACTGCACGAGCAACTAAATTATGGAATAAGTTACCTTTCAAAATTCGTAGTAGTCCATCGATAACTGCTTTCAATAAACGTTTAAAAGACCACTACTTATCAATTCATTAAATATTTGCGTCATTTATGTATTGATATTTATATATTTTTTTATGTATGTATGTAATATTATTATTACGTAATTATTAAATAAATATATTAAGTATTACGTATGTATTATGTATAAATGCTTACATATAACTGTCTTCATTTATTTATGTATTTTTTTTGTATATAAAGTATGTTTTTGAAGTAAAACTTCTTTAGGCACGCTTGGCTTGGGGAGTAAGCTGGCGAATGCATGACGAGAGCGTTACGAAAAGTGTGATCGGGCGAGGCGAACGGAAGTTGAAAGAGAGAGATATGGAGTTACATGTTAGTAAAGATGGAAAGAGAGAGTTACGTTTCGTATGTAACTGTAGGGACAAGAGAGAGAGAGAGGTGCGCGCGCACATTTTCTTTCTCTCTTCCTCACATAGCCCATTACATTTCGTGTATCTAAGCACAGTGCCGGCCTATTGCCTGTATCACACTGTAGGAGCAAGAGAGAACAGTGCGCGCGCACATTTTCTTTCTCTCTTGCTCTCGTAGCCAGCGCATGAAATATACATAGATCAGCTGGTATGGTTTGCGAGTTTACTGGCGTTACGCGAACGGTGATTTTTCATTCTTGAACAATTTTATATATTAATATTCTGTTCAATACATTAAATATTTTACTTTTAAAGTGGATAAAGTTGTAAATTCATTTTAAAGTTCATATTAAGAAGTTTTACTTCAGTTGTGTGGTCTAAAGCACACTCGTTTTTTATTTTTTTATTGTAATTTTTTTTGCTCAACGTTTTATAGAATGAAATGATTAACGCTTAGTTAAAATTCAATTTTTTACCCTCTACAGTATTTGCACCGCTTTGTGGGGTTAGTTGGAAGAAATCTCTTATAGAGATAAGCTCGCCTTTGTACGAAATCTCAAAATGTTATTAATGTAACCTTTGTATTGAATAATGTGTATATATTAATTTTAATTGTGATTAGAGCCAAGTAGAGCTTCTCAGTTTTTCATATAAGTTTCATTTCATGAACAAAAACCTAATAATCAAGTGTTATTGTTAGGCAGGAGCCGGTGTAGCCCAGACGACAGGCTGGCCAGGCACAGTGGCGACAGTTGGAAAATGGTTTGGAAACACAAAAAAGGGCCTGATATTCGGCATCTGGAATTCTCATACGTCACTAGGGAATATTTTAGGTAAGTACTTGTTCATAGTGTTTCACCTCCATACAATTTTTTGATAAATGAGTTTAGTAGTTTTATTATTTTTGAAAAATTTAAAAAGTATTATTTGTTGTTGTATTATACAAAGTGTTACAATAGTACCCTACACTACTGAAAGGGGGTTGACGTACCCATGAAACTGAACAACTTTCCCCAAGGAACATGGGTCGAAATATGAAAAAAAATTTTGGACCTCTCGTACTAATTTCATCAGCTGAGCGTTCATTTTTTATGAGAGGACCAAACATTTTTTTCATATTTCGACCCATGTTCCTTGGGGAAAGTTGTTCAGTTTCATGGGTACGTCAACCCCCTTTCGGTAGTGTAGGGTATTTTTGTAACACCTTGTATAAGTTGTTAGCGTTGCGTAAGTATTGGCGTTGTGAAACTAGATAGTTATAAAAATAAATAGTTTTGATAACGTTACTTTAAAACTCAATGTTTTCGTTACGTGATTTGAAAAAGCCATAAGGACACATCTCTAGTTCTCCTTTTCTTTCTTTCTTTATGGCGTGGCGCACAGTTTAGCGCATGTACCAATGTCAAGTATTAATAAGTAGAATCCAGTAGAATCACAAGTAAATTGGTTTTTTCTTATCGTAAAACTCCTCCAGTAAAGTGATAGTAGGCTTTAGTGTTAAGGACTTCTTGGAAGAGCGCGAGAACTTCAGCTACACATGTTTATTTAGACCTACTCCATTCTTTTCACTTACACAGAACTTTAAAACACAATATACTATCACTTTTGTACTTTAAAACTCCCAAAAATTAAAAAAATAGAAAATCTAAACAAAATGTCAACCTCACTTCTCCCGTTCCCCCAACAAGTCCCATCTCTGGTTCTCCCACTGTTTTGTAGTCGACAGTTTCGCCATTCGCCCGCTAAAACTCCACTGACAGTTCGCAAGTATTGCCAACCTCCGCCTCCTAATACACCCAAGTCAATTCGGCTTGAGCATGACGTTCCGCTATACGCTCTGATTTTGCATTTGATACCCCTTATGATGGAGTCTGATGATATTTTAGTTTTTAACCTTAGCTTTACGTTCTATCATAGACGTCACATTGAATTTTCTAAAGAACAAACTACATAACATAACATAACTTCACGCTGTATCCCCAACGGGGTAGTCAGAGAGGACGGAGCGCCAGGAGTCGCGGTCCTTACACACCTCTTTCGCTTCCTCAAATCTCATCATTCTCCTCACACATTTTCGCCTAGGTATGCGAGTGCTTTTGACATTTCCATCTGCTAACACTCTGGCTATTTGATCTTCATAAGTCAGCCTTGGTCTTCCTTGGCTTCTTTTACCACTCACTTTCGCTCTGTATATTTTCTTCGTCAGTCTTTCATCACTTATTCTTTCCATGTGCCCGAACCATCTAAGCATTCCTTTCTTCATTTTTACAATAACACTGTTGTGCGACCCTGTCATACTGCGTATCTCATCATTGCTTATCCTGTCAGCAAGCGTGACACCGCACATATTTCTGAGAGACCGCATCTCCACAGCATTTAACATACTTTCACTCGATTTTGGGCATATCCAGGCCTCACTACCGTACAACAAAGTTGGCACCAACACCGCATTGTGGATGGCCATTTTAGCAGTGTTAGATATATTCACACTACCCACTAATGCGGACAGAGCACCGTTCACTTTATTGCCAGCTGCTACCCGTCTCTCCACATCCAACTCACATCTTCCATCCCTCGAAAACGCACTCCCCAGGTACACAATTTCATTCACCTGTTCTAGACATTTTCCATTTACACAAATCACACATCTCGTTTGTACCGCTTCTCTTTCAAACACCAGAACCTTAGTTTTGTTCACATTCATTTTCAATCCTTTTACTTCACAATCTTCTTTCATGCACGTGACTAGTGTCTGCAACTCTGCATCTGATGGTGCTATTAGCACAGCATCGTCAGCGTACAATAGGCAGTTTACGACTGTGTCACCACATCCCATACCACTCATATTACCTTTCAATCTCTGGAGGCAACTGTCCAAATACAGCACGAATAGCCAGGCAGACATCACGCAGCCCTGTCTGACACCAGAACAGACTTCAAACCAGGGCGACATGTGCCCGTCTATCCTTACACAGGCTCTGTGGTCTCTATATAATGACCTCACAGCCTGCAGTAAGGAGCCCTCCACGCCATATTCAGGCAGAAGACTCCACAATTTCTTCCGCACTACTCTATCGAATGCTTTCTCTAGATCCACGAAAGCGCAGAAAACTTTCCGACCTAAAGCCAGAAACCTTCCCATGATAACGCGGAGCGAGAAAATCTGATCCATACAACCCCTACCGTTCCTGAATCCACCTTGCGCCTCCCACAAATATCTTTCTGAAACGCCTTTCATACGTTCAGTCAATACTTTAGTATAGACTTTACTCGCTAAGCTGACCAAGCTGATGGCCCTATAGCACGCACAGTCTAGGTAGGAACCTTTCCCTTTATATAGAGGTACTATGACTGCCGTGCGCCAGTCCTCTGGAACCTCCCCCTTCTGCCAACAAAGGTTGCAGAGTGCACAGAAGGCATCCCAGACCCTAGGACCACCATACTTGATCATCTCAGCAGTCACCTCATCATTTCCCGCAGCCTTTCCACATTTCAAACTTCTTATCACTTTCTCAATCTCTTTCATACTAATGGCATCCTCCAGTCTCTGGCCCGAGTGTGGCAATTCATTAGAATCGCTCTCAGTATCAGAGACGGAGTCGCCACTCTCATACAGTTCTCCAAAGTATTCACTCCATCGCTGCAAAACATCCTTTTTATTTGTAAGCAGTTTGTTTTCTTTCGAACGCACTTTATTCATTCTGCAAGGTGCCGGACCACTTCGGTACTTACGTACTTCTTTCCAAAATAATTTGGAATTTTCCTCGAAGTTGTCCGACATCTTGTTTTCATCTAACACCCTACACCTTTCACGCTTCTCTTTCACTAGTGCCTTCGTTTCTGCTTTCTGCAGCTTATACCTGTCTTTCATCAAATTTTTCATACCACAGTCATTAGTAGCAAGGTAGTCTCGCCATGCTTTCTTTTTCTTATACACAGCCACTTTCACCTCATCATCCCACCACACATCACGCTTTTTGCCGTTCCCAATCTTATTCATTCCACACACTTCTTTCGCAGCCTCAATCATACTATCTCTAAGGTTCTGCCAACATTTTTCAACATCCTCGCTCATCACTTTCAATCTATCATCAAGCTTACTAGATAATACCCTTTCATATTCATTCCTGGTGGCCGCATCCTGCAGTCTCCAGCTTTTAATCCGGCTAACCGCTGCAGGTTTGGACACTACGCGATGTCGCCATGCTGCGAACAGACCCCTTATTCTGGTTATCACCAGAAAGTGGTCCGTCCCGAGATCGGCTCCTCTATACGCTCTTGTGTCCATTACCTGCTTCTTAAGTCTGCTATCCACCAGGAATAAATCAATCATGCTTCTCGCACCCTTTCTTTCCCACGTGTACTGATGGATCCCTTTGTGTCTAAACATGGTATTAGCCACAAAAAGATCCTTTTCCATACACAGTCCTAACACAATCTTACCAGCATCATTCACTCTCTTATCTCCATATTTGCCTAGGACAGACTGAAATCCTGTTCGAGCTGTCCCGACCCATCCATTCATGTCTCCACACACAACAATTCTTTCGTTCTCTTCAACCGTTGCTAGAACTTCTCTAACATTCTCCCAGAACTGCTCTAGTTCAGCCAAACCGACAGAGGACACTGGGGCATATACTGCCAAAACAAAAATTTTTGTCAACCCAATCTTGAGGCGTACCCAGAGCAGTCTGGGATTTACACATTTATACTCAGTCATACAATTAACCATACGAGAGGACAGTAAAACGCCTACCCCTTGGCATCCCCTATCTCCTTGTGGTACCCCTGACCACAAAGCGATGCCTCCTCCGGGCAAGTCGGCAAGTTCACTGCCGCCTCGCTTGGTTTCACTCAAACACAGCACATCCAATCTTTTTTCTTCCATAATATCAATCACTTCATTCATCTTCTCCTCAATCCCACCTCTCATATTCCACGCAGCTACTCTGCACTCCTCCCTCCACTTCCCGCCGCTAGGTGCACATCGTGTTGGGTGGCGGTCCCCAACGCCGAACTGCACTCTGCACACACCAGCGGGGACAGACCGGTGCACGTCGCTTTCGGGGGACGCCCTAACATAATCATTTCCGTTGTCCCGCATGGTATGCACAGAAGAGGAATTGCAGCCCTGAAAAGGGCTGGCAGGGGTCGCGACGAGCACGCTTCCTTAGTTGAAAAATTTCAAATTGAAAAAATGGACTGCCATTAGCGAAAGGGATAGATAGACAAGAGAGAGATATACTTAGTAAAAAGTTGATCACCAAACAAATATTATCCGAGTATCCACTACATATCTATACTCTATAGTAATATAATAATTGCAAAAGCAAGTTCTTTGTTATGTTTTTAACCGACTTCAAAAAAAGAGGAGGTTCTCAATTCGACTGTATGTTGTTTTTTTTGGTATGTTTGTTACCTTATAACTCCATCATTTATAAACCGATTTGAAAAATTCTTTTTTGTTTGGTAGGTAAGTAATACTTCAGAGGTGCACCCATATAAATTTCACTGGTATTGGACTTCGAAGATACATTAAATAACGCGACCGGGTTATAACCTTTATTATTTTGATGATTCTCTTGTATATTCCGTTCCGGAATTAGAGAGAAGTTAATTGCAGACCTGCCCTAGATATTTATTTAGGTCAAGATCACTAAAAAAGGAGAAATAAAAGAGTTTTATGAAAAAAATTAAACCGCCTTAAAAAAAAATACACTGAAAAGTACAAAATAAGTATCCTTTACTAATCGAAACTCAAATACAATTAAAATAACTTTGTGCGTCGTGTTCTACGCTCTATGCGCACCCTCGGTAAGTGTGTGTGTGTGTATGAATGTGTATTAAAATAAATTTGTATAGTAATTCTTGGTATCAAGGGCGTCGCCAAGGGGGGGCAGGGGGGGCAGTTGCCCCCCCCTAGAGATCAAATGTAGCTAGCCGCAAAGCGACCAAAGTGCGAGCAATTGACTTCCTTACCTATTAATAAATTCCGCATCGCATGACAAAACGTAAATAAATTCACATTCACAGCTATAGGTAATAAATAAAAACCTAAATAATTTTAATGATAAAGTTGTTGAAAGTTTTGCAAAAAATCCCCGCAGGTTATGATTGAATTAAATATTATTTTTGTTAAAATAAATAATTATTATTTTGTTTAAAAGTTTGATTTAGTTATTGTGCTGTCGAGGGCTTGTGAAGTTTTATACATTGATATTAGAACCGTTCTTATTACAATCGTCATCGAGGCAAAGACTTCCAAAGTGTAACGCTTCATGCTCTCGGCGTTCATATTTTTTATCCTCCATAATATTGCCCCATTGCCCCCCCCTTAGTCATAAGCTGGCGACGCCCTTGCTTGGTATAAAATAAGTCTGGATAATAATCAATGAGTCAATGTGGCTTTTTATTCCACACAAACGAATTCGCGGGTAGCAAATACTTTATCTATACATACGCGCCTAAAATCATAATCCTATAATCGTTTTGTAACGAGTATTTTATTCCGATTTCCAAGGTACCCTTATGGCGGCTGCATACGTGGAGAAAGACTGGTCCATGTCATTTATTTACCCTGCGGTAGTGATGGGTGTTGTGGGGTTCGTTGTCTTCCTGTTCCTGGTCCCCGAGCCGCGGCAAGTGGGCATTGTGTTAGAAAACAGGACGTCGGTGAGTTGACGGTAAAACTCCAGTAAAGTGATAGTAGACTACTGAAGTGTTATAGGACTTTTTGGAAGAGCGCGAGAATTTCAGCTACACATGTTTATTTAGACTTACTCCATTCTTTTCACTTATACAGAACTTTAAAACACAATATACTATCACTTTTGTACTTTAAAACTCCCAAAAATGTAAAAAATAGAAAATCTAAACAAAATGTCAACCTCACTTCTCCCGTTCCCGCCATAAAGTCCGAGTTCTATACTTGTTTACTATGTCTCATTGAATTTTTTTGGACGCTTCCATGCTAATCTAACAGTGTAGGCGACTTAGAGGCTATTCCCCAAAATCGTGGAGTATAGAAATTTAGGATTTTTTATAAGAATTTAATTATTAACATATTTATGGAAGATATACATCTTTTACATTTTTTAGCCAAGTAGACAGTCAAGGCGGTCGACAGATGAAGATGAACCTTCACAAGTCATCGTTGGTGATCAGGTAAGTGTTGATAGGATTCTGTAATATTATAGATATCGTGCCAACACAGACAGACAATATCATTACATATACTGTCTATAGATTTACATGTATCGGACGTGTGTATAGCGTATTTACGCGGTAATTGTGCGGCCATTAGGGTTATTATCGATAATAACTGGTTATTTATGCAACATTATCGATAACAAACTTAAAAGAGTTTGGGGTGGTTATCATGTTATTGAATTATTAGTTTTTTTAGTCGCGTCGGTGACCTTGCTGCATATTATTATTTATGAAAAATTATCGATAATAAAAATAAAAAGGGGGGGGGGGGTTAGTTTTCATGTCATTGAATTATTAATTATTTTAGTTATAGGCTCGATTTTAATTCTGTAATAAAAGCTTCTTTCGCTACTTTTAATGACGTAATATGACAGGTAACAAAAATGCGAGACGAAATGTCGTCTAAACAGTACTATTTCATACGCATGATATATTGACTTAGATCACAAATAAAAAACTAGATACACAATCAACGCTTTAAAAACGTCCGAACCAAATGTGCACTCAGATGAGTATTTGAGTGCACTTCTGTTTTAGTAGTATTCGAAAACGCTAACAGCGAACATGTCAAAGTGCTGCTTCAAAAATTGCAAAAACAATACATCTGGTACGCAAAAAAGACTCGAGTTCTTGTTTTCGGTTAATAAATAAATAATGTTATTTACGTGTTTGTTATAGTATATGTTAAGTGCTGTGTAGGTCCGTCTTAAATGACATGGAGCGTCTTAGCAACCGCGTCAGCAATAATAACTATTGATGTCGAAATCATTGCAAGTGAATTTTGATCAGGCCGTTGACGCAGTTGAGGAATGTTTCATTTTTATAATATAATTTATGTCAGAATAAAATCAGCATCGAGCTGGAGTAGTTTAGTCGTAATTTTATTGTAATACTTTTATAACTTTTATAATATATTTTATTTTTAAATTCAACTTTGGTTTTTTTGGGTCTGCCGACCGCAGTCTTCGTAATTTGTTCATTATTTCATTATAGTAATAACGTTACATAGCTCTTTTTTTATTAAATTCGTAATCATATTTTTAAATATTGCCTGAGAATATATGTCTTATTCTTGTCACTTTCACGTAACAAATCAAAATGACATAAATATCACAAATAGATTATTTGAATTATATTTTATGCACGAGACGTAAGATTGCATTTTAAATATTTTATTTAACAAACTTCGTTTCAATGTCATGCAAGAATCGTTTACGAGCGTTTATAACCTTATGGTTTGACAGTAAGGTCTACTTTAGATTAACACAATATTGCCGATAATACTATACGATCTTAAAAATATATGTATACGTCAATTCGAACAATAATTTGTTTAAATTTTATAGGAGATTGTGAATCTAGTTCTTTGTTTGTGATTGAAGAATATTGAATATTTTTTGCGGTAGTATTCTAGAATGATCATTAAACATATTATTCGTTTTAATAATATAAGTATTCAGTTTTTAGAAACGATCAAATAGATGAATCAACTATTGCTTGTCCCAGTCGGGTAGTTGTGAAATATTTATTTTTATTTATTTCTTGTACCACTAAGGGATAAATATTCATTTATGTATTTGTAAACTGTGCTGAGAACCGTACTTTTATGAGTAAGAATTATTACTTATTATAAAATGAAATACCTCAAACAGTAGTTTTATTCCTTTGACCAACTTTTACAAAAGTCTGTTAGTTAACTTAAATATATTGATGGGATATGTATATGATAGCTTTATGATAAATACTAGCGTGTTAATTAAAAAAGTAACCTATGTTCTTTCCTGGGGCTTAATCTATCTCTATTCTAAATTTCATCAAAATCGGTCAAGCCGTTTAGACGGAGAAGAATTAACACATGCACACAGGAATTTTATATATAACTAGCGACCCGCCTCGGTATCGTGCGGGTAGATAATTATTTTTTTAATGAAATGCAACCCATCTTACTAGTTGATAATGTAGCTTTCCATAGGTGAAAGAATTTTTGAAATCGGTTGAGTAGTTATTGAGTTTATCCATTACAAACAAACAATCAAATTTTTTTTCTTTATTAGCGACCCGCCCCGGCTACTAATACCTCGTATCTGTCCAAATAGCTTTCCAAACTCCACATAACAACATACACATACATCATTTTTTTAAACAATAAAATGGTTATAGAAAGCTATCCGTATAATATAGACATATGCCATCGCTGACTATTTTGCAGTCCTAATAAAGAGGAACAATTTCATCATACATTGTTTTGGAATTAGACAGCATTTTCGATGAAAGCTCTCAGTCGCCTTGATTTTTTCTTACATCTTGAGCTATTATCGTCCTATTTCAACAAATTAACACAAAACAATATTAAACTATACTTATAAACCTTCCTCTTGAATCAGTATCTATTGATGAAAACCGCATTAAAAGTCGATTGCGTGGTTTAAAAGATCTAAGGGTACATACAGAGGGACAGACGGCGGGAAACGACTTTGTTTTATATTATGTATAGAAGTACAGAAGATAACATTTATGTATGCAATGAATAGTACCGCGAGTAATTTTTGCCGGGAATTCTGGGACAATAGCGAAACAATAGTTGATCTATCTAGTCTAGTCTATTGCACGTTGCATTCATTTAACCGCCATATTTACATCTGCACATAACAGTCACTATATGCATTACAATTACGAATTGTTCACCACAGAGCACTATTTATTAACAGCATGAAACCACTTTCAGGCAGCGAGTTTGCGACCAAACAGACATTCAGCTAATACGACGCAGGTACGTAAAAATTAAGCAACATTTTATAGCATGTAACATAAACATCTTTTAGTGTTTCATAGCAAAATTGAAGGAACAGACAATTATGGAATTATCTCAAACACAGATTGGTTGCTAGTATGTATCTATCTGTTGTAGACGTGTTTTGAGACTTAATTGTGGGCGTCCAAACAAAAAGGGTCCAGTAGTGGGGTATTGAGTTAAGACTAATTTTAGCAACACCGACAAATAAACAAAGGGGAACACTGGCGCCCTCTAGCAGAGCGCGACGGTGTTCGTGACGTCATCGACAAGAACGACTGACGGCTTGTTCCCCACTACCGCTCCAGATTATATAAGTCAAAACTCGAGCGCTCCACGTCTCTCTATTGCTTTTTTACCTTCACGACTGTAGCACGATGTGTTTGAATACAAATTAATTAATTATTAATTGATATTAAATATTAATATTAATCGATAATTTAAGTAAAGTTTGGGGTGTTCCGTTGCTATAAGTATCTAACTTGCTATTTAATTTTATCGTAGCTTACACTGGATTCGGAATTTAGAATAGTCAATTGATAATAAGGATTAAAAAAATATTCAAAAACGGGCATATATTTTTTTTTCAGACATTTAAAGTTGAAACTCTGAAAAAGCTTGTTTTGAAAAAGCATTTTTAAAGTTTGATTAAAAAAAATACACTTCTACTTGTTTGTTATGTAGATAAACATCATATAAAGTCATTTGCTATACAGAGGCAGGCTGGCAGTCTTGGCCGCCCTAGCCCGTGTAGTACCAGCCGCCTCCTTCTCAACTCCATTTACTGAGACATGTGCTCATTAGCTCGTGATTACTGGCCGCTCTATGCCCGGGTCTAGTCGGCCTTATGAAAAAACCGCCTCTGTTACTATATAAACTTGTGGATAATTGAGTATTAATCAATTAAAATCGCGACATGCCATTTTTTCACCCAACTTTACAAAACTGAGTATATCTCGGAAACCAAATGCCGACCACTGAACCTTTTTTGATTGGACACCTTGTCACACCGATTCCTCAGCCTTGAGGGGAAAGATGTGGTGTGTGGAAGGGGATGATAATATTTACCTGGCTGCCACAGTTCTAAACACTAAACGTTAGAATAAACAATAATGTGCATCCAAAATAATAAAATCATTTATATAAGTCACCAGGCGTATGCGACAGTGACGTGAACCAGCTGAGCAAAGACATTATAAAATGTAGGATAAAGAATAATAAAATGTAGGATAGAATCACGTTTCATAAGTAAATAATCCTAGACACTCATAATTTCAATAAATCAAAATAAAAAACTGCTTGAAACACAAAACCTCAACAGGTGTTTTCATTAGTACGTGTTCTAACTATTCTAATTGATAGGTAATTAAGGTTACTTACACGCAAAGTAAAGTAACTTGTTTCCTTTGGCAGTTTCATTGTCCATCTAAAAATACTACGTTACAGCCTGCAATTTTGTATGTAAACAGCTGAAATTTGGGTGCTAGGCCCTCGTGCGCGTCTGTCCAGATCGTTACCACCATTTTACTCCTTCATTTTACTGCCAAACGGTAGTACTTGTACTCAGCCGGTTAGATTTCTGACACACGAGGCACATCATAGTCCTCAAGGTTTGCCAACGCATTTACAATTCGTAGCGCTTTTTTAACTTGGATGTTGTTAATGTCTCTGACTGTTTGCTGGTTTGTCTTCGCAGTAGTATAAAAAAATGGTGGCTCAAATACAGATGATTTTCAAAATTTGAATTTTGTTTTAGGGATGTTTCAGATCTTAAATAGAAAGTAGTAACAACATTAAGGTCATCATGTCGATTATTAAATGAAGCTTTTTAAAGTAAGCGTATAACAATGCATAACATGTTACTTTTGAGTTACTTTTTTCGCATAATTTTGAATAAACTCGTAAAGATTACTATTCTCTCAACTTATTTCCAAAACATTCATTTGGAAAAATCTGTAAAGAAAGCATGAACATTGAGAATAACATGTACTTTGAAGACAAAATATGAGAAAAAAGACACACTTTGTTTTGCAGTTGGAAACAAGTAACAGTACGGAGCAACTCTTTTTTTATTGTTTTTTGTAGTCTGTTAGTTATGCATATCATGTTAACGGTATGTATGTGTTATAAAATATTTATTCTTCCAGGGTTCACCTGAAGAAGCCGATGAAACCACAGGTCTACTCTCGCGTCGTGGATCTCTCTCGAACACTGGCAGTACCGCCATCTCGCTCTCACGCGCGCTTGCCATACCGGGAGTACTGGAGTTCTCCCTCTCGCTTTTCTTCGCTAAACTCGTCAGCTACACATTCCTGTACTGGTTACCTTTATATATCAATACGTCGAGTAAGTATTTTTCATTTATGAATAACAAAGAAAAGCGTTTTAATTTGGTGCATTTAAAAGATCTTACATATAGTAAACTTTGTTGCATTATATTACATTGTGTTACATGCCGTAAACTGTATTACAGGATATAAATTACTGATAGGTATATTGCACGCCATGAATTGCGTTACAAGCTGTAAATTGTGTTACAAGCTATAAATTATATTTATATATTGTATGTTTTAGCGCATTTGACACCGAAGCAATCTGGTAATCTAAGCACAGTGTTCGACGTGGGTGGTATTGTGGGTGCCATCGTCGCTGGGTTCATCGCAGACTGTTCCGGGTGCCCAGGACTAGTGTGCGTCGTGTTCTACGCTCTATGCGCACCCTCGGTAAGTGTGTGTGTGTGTGTATGAATGTGTTTTATTTAGAACAGAAAGAATCTTTTAGAAATTATATTACGTACCATACGAAATAGATCATTTTACAATGTTATTTCGAAAGGATGTGTAAATACGAAAGGGTATTAACGTACCCATGACAATGGGAAATTTGCTTTCTACTTCGCAAAAAGTCGATAGTTCTAGTGTAACACCTCAAGGTTTAAAAAAAAATGAAGGTGAGGCAAACCTAATATCAGCGTTTTTACGTCACTAGCAAACATTTGTAATATAGGGCATAATGCTTGTTGGATGTATATAAGAATTGTTATTCGAAAGTGGACTGTATTTGTTATGAGTGCGAGAAGTAGGTCGATCCGTTGCCAAAAGCCGGTGAGCAAGAATCTCTACTAACCTTAAGCTCCACGTAGTCTCCAACGGGAAACCAGCCTTTTTATTGCGCACGGCACAACACGGAGACGAGCGAAATGTGGTATTTACTTTCACATTGTTAAGCACAAGACGATCAGCACGGCTGACGATGCTTGTTTTTGGTATTTGCAGCGTAGTAGCAAGGCGGAACGTCCGACCTCGCATAAAGCGCGTGGCGAGTCTATGCCGCCGCTGACAGACATGTCACTCAAAGTCAGTGGAGATATTTCGACTTACCCACCAACCATGTTATGGCAAAAATCGAACAATGCTAATGTACAGGGGTCTAACTAACTAAGCAGTAAGCTTGTACTATGGGTACCACACAACGAACTCTGGGGGAGCTCCCAGTAACACCCAGACTCAAAGCCAATTTAGAAAAGTTCGTTTCCTAAATTGACCTGCCCGGGAATCGAACCCGGGACCCTAGCTTGGAAAGCAGATGCATATGCCACTGCGCCAACGGGCCAGTCAATTGACTGGTATGTCATTATGGTAATACCGTCCTATATTTTCCCAGTTGCTGGTCTACCAGACGTGGGGTGCGTCTTCGTACACTCTGAACCTATGCTTGCTCATAGTGACAGGAGTGCTAGTGAATGGTCCGTACGCGCTTATTACGACGGCCGTCAGCGCTGAATTAGGTGAGTTTCAGAGTAACTGTTGCAGCAACAATTAATTATTGTAATCGTAAAATGTAATTGTGAACCCTAAACTTAGTGTTTACTGGCGTATAAACGAACATAGAGCTCGTTTTACAATATTTACTCACAAGGGTCTTGTCGCGTTTATCCCTTTTATTTATGCACTGAATGAGTGTGTGGGTAGTTAAACCGCAGGCTACGAAGACGACATTCACCCTCATCAGTCTGCCCATGACCACGATCGGTGCAATCCGGTCGAAACGTCGGGATAAAATAGGTAATTAACCTTATAATATGAACGCGACATAGACCTGTGAGAAAATATTGTAAGATGTGTAGAGTCGTGAAAGTTTAAAAACATTAATACAGCTCGTTGACGCGTGACGCTTTTTAATTTGTCAATGTCACTTATGAAATGAATGATTCCCATGATTATTGCGATATGTAATATCACAATCACATACAGAACACGTGACCATTATTGAACAATACAGTACTTCTTTAAAATAAAACAGGAATAACACAAAATAATAAAATAAGTCAACAAAGTTCTCCACAGCGTGACGACTTGTGACGACCTGCCATTCAAAAAGGGTTACAATAGTGTCCCGTTAACTGTCCCTTTCATATTCGTGCAACTTCCATACAAATTCATCCCTTATTTAACCTCTTTAGCGGATGAGTTTTCAAAAATCCTTTCTTGATGCTTACCTACGTTATATAGGGACCTCCTGTGCAAAATTTCACGCTTCTAAATCCATCGGTTTAGGCTGTGCATTTTTCTGTCAGTCAACGCCAGAGTTTTATTAAGTAGATTTATGTATTTCAGGCACACATAGTAGTATAGCTGGTAATGCACAAGCTTTGGCGACAGTGACCGCCATTATAGATGGCACAGGAAGCATTGGTAAGTGGTAACACTTGTTTTCTTGACTACCTATTGACTCGACTACTTATTGCCCGACTACTTATTGATCCGACTACTTATTGATTCGACTACTTGTTGATCCGACTACTTATTGATTCGACTACTTATTGACCCGACTACTTATTGACTCGACTAATTATTGACCCGATTACTTATTGATTCGACTACTTATTTATTGATCCGACTACTTATTGACTCGACTCGACTACTTATTGATCCGACTATTTATTGACTCGACTAATTATTGATCCGTCCACTTATTGACTCGACTACTTATTGATCCGACTTCTTATTGATCCGTCCACTTATTGACTCGACTACTTATTGACCCGATTACTTATTGACTCGAATACTTATCGCTCTTATCTCCAAAATTATTGATTAGTTACTAGACATGAAATTTGTCATTCTGATAGACCTCGACATGTACCTGTGGTGTCAATTTGAATGTTTGTTTACTGACAGCCTGTATAAATTAATTGCCGAGATGAATTACAATCTTCGATCACAAATAATAAACTACACAATCAACGCTCCAAAAATGTCCGAACCAAATGTGCATTCAGATGAGTATTTGAGTGCACTTCTGTTTTAATAGTATTCGAAAACGCTAACAACGTACATGTCAGATACTTTAAAAATTGCAAAAACACATCAGGGACGCTAAAAAAATAAATAATATTATTTACGTGTTTATTATTTCGTTATAGTAATAACGTTACATAGCTCTTTTTTATTAAATTCGTAATCATATTTTTAAATATTGCCTGACGATATGATAATGTCTTATCCTTGTCACTTTCACGTAACAAATCAAAATGACATAAATAGCAACGCAAATAGATTATTTGAATTATACTTTATGCACGAGACGTAAGATTGCATTTTAAATATTTTATTTAACAAACTTCGTTTCAATGTCATGCAAGAATCGTTTACGAGCGTTTATAACCTTATGGCTTGGCAGTAAGGTCTACTTTAGATTAACACAATATTGCCGATAATACTATACGCTATTAAAAATATATACGTCAATTCAGACAATAATTTGTTTAAATTTTATAGGAGATTGTGAATTTATTTCTTTATTTGTGATCGAAGATTATAATAGAACAGTAACACATGAGTTTGTAGATTATATTAAATGGGGTAATAGCTTTGTCTAGGTGTAATTTTGTCATATATCAGTGAATTGTTTACTCTAAAAGGGAGTTAGCATAATGTTATTTTTATATTGAAATTATACTAAACAGAGCCGATTAATATAACTTAATAATCGGTATTTTTCAAACTAATTTCGAGTCCTGGTACTAAATAGCTGCTGTAATGTTTCTTAGGTGCTGCATTGGGACCAATGTTGGCCGGCGTGGTGTCCAATGTTGGAGCTTGGTCTCATGTCTTTTACATGTTAATAATATGTAATTTTATGGCATTGTTCCTACTACTAAGGTCAGTATATGTGGTGAAAATAAGATGGATGCGCAATTAAATGTCAATTTAATTACAAATTATTACAAATTAATCTTACTCGTACAGTGTATTCATATTGGTAGTCTGAAATTAGTAAACAGATGTTTAAAAAAACCGGTCAAGTGCGAGTCGGACTCTTGCAACGAGGGCTCCTAATCACCACACAATACACTTGTGTTATGTTGCTGTTATGTGTATGTGTTTACCAAAGTTGTTTTTTTTTATTCAATTCGAAAATCCTAGCGCGAGGTCGACTCACACTTGGTCGATTATTATTTGTTTTACTTCAGTTTGCACTATAATTACACCAAGTTTGACGCTTATATGTATTACCGTTTTTACGATAAAAAGAAAACGTTGAAAAAGAACAAGTTCCTTAAATGAGGATCCACCTAAATTTTTTTTTTTTATTCATTATGATATTACCATGTTCGTGTTAGACCAAAAACAAATAAACTTTGATAAACACGTCTATTGACCCACCTTAACTTCTATGAGATTTTTTTTTAATGCGTTAAGATAAATTTATATTCTGTGTACATTTCAACTAGTTACCTAAAATTACGATTCAAAAGATACAACCCCAAAGAGAATACAATCACTATGTTTTAAGAGACGACACTTAGAACGGCAATTTCTGCTAGTTATGTTAGACCGCAAATCAATACCACAACGGAAAAAAAAAATTACGTGTACCAACTTACCAAATAAAATTAGTGATGTCGACCTAATTATCGATAGTAGTGCCGTGCAATTTGACATCGTTATGGATATTTAATATATATCCCCATAACAAAAAGTTTAGATGCAGTCTGTATTAAAATTAACGTTACAGTAAAAACATGGTTAAAACAGTATTTATGCATAAATCCCTATACTACGTTAATATACACTGTACAGATTTATGCATTTATATTAACTGTAGACACAAATCACTCATAAAGAACACTAAAATAATAAAATTCGAAATACGTAAGACTAAGAACGGTCACAAAAAACACGATAGTGCTGATATTCTATGGATATACACACCATGCACTCAAACAGTCTAAAACATGCTTAAAAATCAATTTAAAACATTTTCGTAAACACGAAATGTAAAAATAAACACAATATTGATTATGATCACAGAATACTATGTACTATGGAAACAACAGCAAATTGAGTTAAGTACGTGCGCAATACAGCCAACATGAAACCGTAATTTAATTAAGCTTTTTGTGCACTTGGTATTAAAATGCGGTCCCAACTAAATTATGATTAGCAGCTGGTATGTCCTGTATTGCTAAGTCCTAAATTCGCTTTTATTTTGCGTTCGGTTTTTAAAATTTTTTAATTTTTCAAGGCAGTGTCCGTCCACTGTACAACCCTTTAAATGTAGGACAGGCGGGCGGACGGACAGACGGCGTATGCTTAATAATAGGGTCCTGTTGGCACTTTTTGGGTACAAACCCCTACTCATGTACCATACTAATGTATTTTTTTGTTTTTATTTCCAGGATAGTGAAGTCAGAAATAGAGAAATTACGACAAGAGAGAAGGGCTGCGTCACCGCGAGTCGTCCGGATAGAATAAACCTAAAACATTTGTGATATATCCTAGGGTTGCCACTGTCTTCACTAATATGACTGTCTCATGACAAAACAAATCATTTTAAAAGTCGATTTCAATACAGATCGACTTCCTTATGGTGAATCAGAATTAAAAATATAAATTATTAAAAATTCCAATAAATTCTTACTATAATTCTTCAGTTTCGACTTTGAGTTATACTTAAAAAGGTAAGTTATTGTCTACTAAAATTTTAGCAAAATGAATTGCTTGGTTTTGTTCTGAAGCAGCTGAATAGTACTTAAAAATATTTTTGTACCAACTTTTTTTGTTGCTTTCCGACACCCAGCATTGATTTCCTAAACCTAAATCGAATAATCACGATCTCGACAGCGAAACTTTATTGTAAATGTATGTATGTATGTCTGTAGATAAAATATTAGCTACTCGCCAACTACTGAACCCAATCCGTTACATTGCTTTTACACCCCATTTTAAAGTTTATACGTGTCTATGTATGCAAGGTGTTACAAAAGTACCCTACACTACCGAAAGGGGGTTGACGTACCCATGAAACTGAACAACTTTCCCCAAGGAACATGGGTCGAAATATGAAAAAAAATTTTGGACCTCTCATACTAATTTCATTAGCTGAGCATTCATTTTGTATGAGAGGACCAACATTTTTTTTTCATATTTCGACCCATGTTCCTTGGGGAAAATTGTTCAGATTCATGGGTACGTCAACCCCCTTTCGGTAGTGTAGGGTATTTTTGTAACACCTTGTATATACCATTTATTGAACACAAAAAATAAATTAAAAAATGTTGAGATTACGAAGTACAAAGGCGAGCTTATTTCTATAAGAGATTTCTTCCATCTAACCCCACAGAACAGTGTGAATACTATAGAGGGTAAATAACGAAATAAAATTGAAACTAATGATTAATTCGTTCTATTAAAAGCATGAGTAAATAATACAATATATTGTGTTAAATAACATAATGCAAAAAATATACTTAAATAAACAAAATTAAATATATAAAGAAACGAAAAACAGTTATACAGACATACATATAGGTACATACAAAAATATAACTATATTAAAGGACCTGACAGATGTTGTCCTGCCTGAACGTTGGCTTGCCTGCTGTTAGCGGGTTAAAAAAATCCTAGCACTCGATCGCAACGCCACCTACCGGGTCCAATTTTAAATCTTAACCGTCCAGGGACTCACTCAAACACAAAAAGTTTCATCAAAATCGGTCCAGCCGCTTACAAGGAGTTCAGTGACATACAGAAGAATTATATATTTATACTCGTCGATATAAAAACATAAAAATCTAACGAAGTGATAAGTAGAAACATTCTACAACAGTTTCACTTAAAAATCTCGAATTGGAACGACTGTGTGACTTAAGCCCGATTTCACCAAATTGTCCTAATACTTAGCTAACCCCTAAAAAGGGATTGGGTTCCGCTATGAATTTTTCACAATGATTTGAACGATGATTTTTCATCGTTTGCGTTCCCCTATCCTTTTTTAGGGATTCGCTAAATATTAGGCGACTTTGGTGAAATCGGGCATAAGTTTGATTTAATCTTTTCCAATTTCTTGGAATGCCTTTATATATGTCAAATGCACTATTTGTTTTTCTGTATTATTCACACTACTCTTGGCATTAACTATTTCTTTGGCTGTGAAAGTTGGCTATGAGATAGGACTTATATATATAGCTGTCCAGTAACTGGTGGATATCCATTTGTAACTGGACACCTGTGCATAAAACTCGTGTAGTCAATGTACTGGTAAATCATCACTGTCTAATTTAGCATTATCATTTGTAAGGCTAAATAAATACTATGGCTGAATATATCGTTGAGATTCTAAATTTTTTTTGAGAGAAAATGGCGTGAAGACATTTTTTCCAGATTACTTAGCCTGCATATTTTGGATAGGAACACACTTGCAGATTTTTGGACATTACTCAAAAACTGTAGCTAAAATTAGATAAAAAGGCTTGAAGACGTAGAATTTAAGGTCTTTTATATTTTTTAATTACTTTTAGATGTCGTGGCAATGAAAGTAATTATTTTCAGTTTTTTTTTATCTGGAATAGACGCGATTATACGAGCTCTTTTACTACGCAAAATCGCAAGTCGATAGTTTTAATAATTTCCGAGATAGCTATAACGGACATGAGTGATCTTGTATGTGGTATGGTACCCAAAGAAATGTAATGTAGCAACTGAGTCTTCTTTTAATTTAATTAATGTTCCTAGCTTCAATTGTATTGTTGAATTAGGTTATTTTTTTATTTTTAAAATAATATAATGTTTGCATAAAAAATATGCACATAGATTTCTATGGATAATTATAACAATGAATTTCATTTTTTATTTATTTTATATAAATTTTTGGCAACCCTATTAGTGCTATATTAAGTGTGTTTTGATTTGGTAATTTAGTTAGAATCGGCACAGATTGTAACACAAAAAATTTATGCAATTATAGACAATAATTACTTATGTATATACATATCTACATGCGATGAGGCTAAAATAATATGAGTCTAAGTGCTCTCCTGTAGAGTACATTTCTGTGCCGATCTTACTAAAGCTAAGGACGTAATATATGCTGTGCTCATACGCAGGTAACTAAATATGAATTAAATGATTTGCGCTCGTTCTCTATATTAATCGTTTGTCACTTTGTAACGGCAGAACTAGTGGAATACTGCTAATACGTATTTCGTTTCGACGATAACATTATACCACAGATTAATTAGTTTACTACCGTAACATTATACGTTAGTAACTAATTAATCGGTGATCATACTGTCATTGTCCGTTTTTCGCCTGCATTAGAAACACTTGACATTTATTTATCGCTCCATTCGTCATTGGTAACAGCTCAAGTATATGAAGAAAATAATTGAGATTTTTAACGTCTGCGAATTTGTTCACCGAATTGTCCTTAGCCTAATATTATTTTGGCCAGCTAACAGTCCCATCATGTTCAATACTGCCAAAAGAACGATAAATCTGATATTTTTATTTTATTATACAATGTCATTCCTGCTTCATATGCATTTTGGAGTAATAAACATTTTAAACCTACTGCAGTCTGACCGGTGATGAGTAACAGTAAGCGAATGGCTATTTTCTGGTCTAGTACACGTTCTTTTATAATTAACTAGCTTTTACTCGCGACTTCGTCCTCGTGTAATTAAAAAGTAACTTACGTCTTTGCTCAGGGGTTAATCTATCTTAATTATAAATTTCATCAAAATCGGTCCAGCGGTTAGGGCGTGAAAGCCGACCAGACAGACAGATTTTCGCATTTAAGTGTCATTAGTATGGATATCTAACGTTGAAATGACATAAGTTGTACAAATAACGCGGTGACCTGACCCTTTGAGCACAGAGGGTCATCAAACAATAACATGGATAAAAACTCCATCGAACATTGCGTTTCTGGGGTCCCCAATCACAGAGGCTACCGATCATGATGGAGGTCTAAAGTATCCCTTGACCACTTACTGCTCTAGTGTCTTATATGATATACAGGGCTAAAACCCTGTTCAGTCACTTGCTAGCCAAAGGCCCTCACGCTAGGTACCGAAAAATAAATAAAATCTTATTTTCTTACTACTCTTGGGCTCCTAAGGACATTGGATTGTGTTGACAGCTTGACTATGGCCTTGACTCATTTGTCGTTACTCCTCACAGGTTGGATCTATAAAAAGGTTTGAACTTATTGTGTTCACGGACACTGCGTGTCTGTTGTCTATAGTAAACTTGTGTTGTATACTGATTAGTATGTGACGAATGAATGTCGGATTTCCCGCATTCGCGAATACGAATGCGAATATTAAAACTGCGTATATTCGTTACATGCCTAATTCTCACGGCCCCATCTACCCAAATTTAATTAAAGTCCTAACTAGCAAAATCATAGTTGGCAATATGTTATAATAGTATAAGTTATATAAAGGTTTATATGTAATACTAGCGATCCGCTCCGGCATTGCATGGGACATTTAAAGATCATCTTAAAATTTTCAGTTTATTTTTAACATAGAAAACATTATTGCGGGTTCAATAGGAAAGCTAGGTATATCGTATTGCTGATTTTTTTCAGATCTGCAGATGACTAAATAATTTATAGCAGATTATTATTTTGGTCAGTGTATAATGCCGATAAAATCATCAATCAATGCTTTTCCTTCAGATTCGATATACAAAAATTGAGGTTTTGAACTGAAAACTTATTTTAATCAAAATAAAATATAAGTAAGCCATATTACTCAGGGATATTGTAGCTTTCTATTATTAAAAGATTTTTTTTAATCGGTTCAGTAGTTTCAGAGATTACATACAAACAAAACGTCTATAATATCAGTGTAAATAAAACGCATATCCGTTGTATTATATGTAAACACTACTACATAACATTTAAATAACTTAAGGTTGTATAATAGGTATATAACCTTTTTGCTAGTTGGGGTTATTGGGGTAAATGTGGATTCAAGATCATAGAATATATTGTATAAATGTACAAATATGAGAAATAAATAAAATGTATTGCAATGTTATCTTTTATTTAACTTATTTGTCAATAAAATTACCTTATAACCTTATATTAATTAAAATATTTACAATAACGATATTATGGATAAGCAGTCTGATTAAATTTTAAACAATTTGAGAGCTATCTAAAAATTTTTCTTTTGTATTTTATATGTATAGGCTATAACGCACCGGCTAGGTTATTAGTTAAATAGAATTTGCAGATAATGACAGCCGCCAGTCCCCGATGCGTGTCTGGAATTGACAGCACATTTACTACTTGGGCCGTCGCCCAAGTACCTACAGCAGCGTCATCACGCTGCTGTGATGGTTTAATGACTTGACGCAGATGTGGCGTCATTTTTGGTCCGAGTCATTAGCAGTAATTTACAGCGAAGTAGTTGCTTGAATGTGGCGGCACTAGTAATTTACGATAGGGAAATATATATAAATATAAAAACGACCGCCACGCTTATTACGTAACTTGCGGACAGCATGCGACAGCCAATATCGCGCGATATCTGCTGTCAAAACGAGAATTTGTGTAGTGTAATTTGTATAGTGGCGCTAATTCTACCGTGAAAAGTGCATTTTACGGTCATAGAATAATAGACACGCAATCGTCATGCATGATACCAATTTTTTATTGCAATTAGTCACCGGTCGCGCAATGATGGCGTGGTTGTCGCTGTCTACAAATTTTTAGGTAATAACTCCGCCGATACGTAAATTATGTACATAATAAACGAGCAACAGAACTAGTAATTCCAACTATAATTTATATTTAAAAATAAGTTTCCACTATTATACCGTTTTTGACTTCAAACATAAAATATATAGTTTAAAATTAATAGTTTTTACGTCTATACTGCTATTTTAGAATTAGAGTCTTAGACCACGCATTGGAAATTTTGACGGCAGGGATGTCCATTTTTCTAAGTGACTACAAAACGTATGAAAGCGATATTTGCTAACCTGATTCTTCATTTCATTGACTTTATTTTGTCAGTTGCGATATACGATAGGTTAACTTTTGTAAGACAAAAAAAAAATATCAAAGAAACCTCTTTTAAAACAGTGATTTACATTTTATGGAGTAACGGGACCGATTTATGATTCTAAATTGTCTGTATAGTTTAATCTAAACATATTCTACAAAATGTCCGTTGGATTTTTTAAAATTAATTATAGTTTTTAAAATAAACAAGAATAACTGCTTTCTCGTAAGCTAGCGCGCGCACGTTTGCATAGAGCAGGTCTATTTTAGACTAAATTATTGTTTATCAATGCGTCGCCTTAACTAAATTTTAGAATAACAGATTTTGTACACATTATTTTTTGTTTAAAAAATAAAAGCTACAGGCAGATAATATTATTAGGACAGTAAATTAAATCGGAAAAAAGTAAGATATTTGTTTTATAAAACGAAACTATTAGTATCCAGGATTTCCTAAAAATCAAATATGATTTCAAATTAATAATTTTCTCAATACTATATTATATTATCCATGTAAATTGGTACTTAATACAACTGACATATAATATACTGGCCGAGAATATGTATAAAATGAAGACCGCCCCTTCCCGCCTCATGTATTGGAATTGTCTACTCTTGGTCGGATATGTAGGGTTGTTGCGTTCGGTCTAAGACGCGGAGAGCATTTTATTTAGCTATGCATATAGTACACAATAATAAAATACAAACAATGAACATGGATACGCATACGTATGACAAAGAATGATAAATTCCAATAACTAAAATTATTTAGAAATCCAAGGACATTAAAATATTAAACATTTTTTTATATATACATTTTATTTGTGAGATGTAAAGAACGAATTAAAGAGGAACTAAAGCAGTCCCATGCAACCACGACTGCTGCTATAATAATCACACATAAACACCCTAAATACTGCCATTGTGTGTGTATCACGGAATGTGCATATTAGCGCGCACAGAAACAAATCACATACGCTAGCTTTCTATGAAGACATCCTACTGTTATATGTGTACTGTGCTGAAAAACAATGCACAGCTTAAACAGGCGGGTCTAGAAGCATAAATTTTGCACAAAAATTTCTTATTAGATAATATAGGTGATGTAGGTTTGTAATTTTTCAACCATAAATAATCGTGTCACATGTTTTTGATTTAATTTTGATCAACTACTTTTGTCTATTTACTGTGAGAGTATTTTTATATTACAGTTAAATTCTACTTGTCAGAAATATACTACATAAAATTGACAAATTATATTTGGTTCATTTAAGTTATAAATGAACTACTGATGTTAAACTTTCCAGGAAAGAAGATATTTTTAATATAAATATTTCATAAAATTTTCTTTAAATTACTGGAATAAAAAAATTTATAGTGAATTTTCCTAAAAAAAAAATTGCATTTTTGTGTGTGGAAAACTTCAAATTAGACAATATTTTATTACATTATAAAATTACTGGACCTCAAAAACAATTATTTTTTAATTAAATGGAATTAACTTTAAATATTTAAAGCTTGAACTAGGCTGTATTGATTTATATCTTATGCTCTACCTAGAGGTAATATAAATGATAATGCATCTCCTGTGGCTCCCCAAGACACCCTTTGTATCTGGAATATGATAGCCCATATTGTAATGACGACTGCCCAAGCCACTGCACCAGTTGCACTCATGATCACATCTAAAAAAAAATCATTCAATAATTATGATTATACAACTTTTTAAATAAATTTTTAATTTCCATATATTTACAATCTGAGAAATAAAATACTTTCTATCATTGGTCTCATCATAAAATGAAAGATATAAGATGTACAAACTAAAACAACTTTAATCAAAACTTAATATTTTTATGTTATAACAAAAAAGGTATGACTTTGGTGGGAACAAGAAAGTGGAACTTACGTTTCCTATTTTATTGTATTTTTAAGTTTGCATTGAACATTATAACATACTAAATAAAATATACTATGCATTGAAGTTCTGTGAAAGTGTACCATTAAAAATTCTAAATATACATGTAGAATTGTTTTTGCATACTTCAGATAAATCTTTTCCAAATTCAATAGTCTATAATCACTACTAGAGAGGTAATAAGAATAGACAATGAGTAGCAATGTTATCAATAAAAGAAAGAGTATCTGCATAAGTCTTACATCGCTTAATTTGTTTTTGTTCTTCATATGGAGGTTTGACAAAGGCTTCTTTGAAAAACCATACTGCATTCACTGCCCACACGAATGGTAAAAACACACATCCAACTGTGGAAAATTACACGAATTTTTTTACATTTCATGTTTAAAGACATTTGTTACAAATCTTAATAGCTGGGTGCGGTTAACTTTATACACATTAGAATCTAAACTATGTAGCGATATTCAATCACCATTGTATTATGATTATTATTTTACGATAAGATAGTGACATAAAAAGTATTTTTTTGATGATTTTTCATTACCTTTGAAGTACCATCTACATAGTTGCAACTTCTTATCGTTAGGTAATCTGTTTAAATCCATTTTGTGGTATAATTAATTGTTATTTGCAATACCTACAATTAGTTGATATAGTTGAAAAATCTAAAAGTGACAAAAGAGTTTGCTTTTGATGTGTAAAATTGTCAATGAATAATGACATTGACGTTTTAATGTTTACATGAATGTTCCATTTTACACCTTATGCAAACATACATACATGTATATCATAACATAACGCTATCCCATTTTGTGTGTTTGTTATTTACTAGCTAAAGTAATAAGTGCATCAAATTCAAACCACACTGGATTTGTAAGTTATAAGTCGTTCATTATCTTATGCCTTTTCTGAGGTCGGTCAGTCATAGCATTCGCAGTTAGGCTGTGCAAAATCTGCAATGTTTAAACCTGAAAAAAATCTAAGCTTCTTTTCAAACATATGTTTAAGCAAATAAGAATAGAATATTATATGCTCCTTGAACACAATAGCGAAATAATCAATAAGTAATGATTATTGTGCGTAGAATGTTCAAAATTCTGCTTACAAAGAAACGTTGCTGTTGTGTTCGTCAAACAAAAATGGCGTAATTTGTTAAATGTCAATAGTTAAAATGCTGGAAAAGTAAATAAAAATGTTTCCATTGTGTAATTATGTGATATTTTGTTTTAGTCTTCTTGCCTTTAGCTTTAAAACAGGTAAGTGTATTGAAATACTAGTATACAACACCCATTACAGTAATAAAATCGCAAAATTTCTTGTCAAGGTTCTAAAGTCCATAATTTAGATTTTAGCAGTTTTTTTCGGTAATTAGACCTTGATAAGTTATTAGAAAGATTAGCAATGTGTATACTATAAAGTAAAATGCTTATTTACACAGTATGAGGTGTAATTTTGGACACACGAGTATTTGTTTATACCTCTTTCTAATGCTACTTTTTGATCTCACGACTTATAACGGCATTTTTATTACATTAGAAAAATAAGCCTTTCACTTTTGTACCACTGTCCTTCTTCTAATATTTATGTAAGGACTAAACACCATATTTGTTCGTATTATCATTTTGGTTGCCTAATGCTATGGAAATCTGATACTTATGAATTATTCGTAAATATGCATATTCGCTGTCCTACGAGCGCGATAATAATCATTAATTATTATTTGTAAAGTCAATAAAAATAAACGTACTAATAATGTAAATCAGTTTCCTGGCAATCGGATAGTGTTATTTTTATAAAACAGCACTACTTTTAATTGAAACTAGTGATCCACTCTGTTTCACACGCGTTATTGCATAAGTAGCGAAGCAAAGCAACAACTAATCAACCTTGTTAAAGAACCAAGGTGTTTAATGATAAAAATCTCATTCGAATCCATTCAATGGATTTTTTTAATTGTAACTATTAATTTTAGCTCTTTTTCTTCTTCTTTTCTTTTTAATGTATTCAAATAAACCTAATTATAAGGTGTTTTCAAATGTCAAATCTACTTTAATTCGGTTCGAAAAGAAAACTTGGACATTGAGAACAACCGACAAGAAACTCAGTCAGGCATCATTTTTTCAAACATCATTTTACAATAGGTTTGTTAAATTACAATGCTCAGAAAAGAAAATGCATGTGCAGAGAACATTATTTCCATACTATTGTTTTGTCTTCAACAAAATCGTTTATTTTATAGTATGATTGTCTAAGCAACATGCATTTTATTGCTATAAAACAACAACAACTTTGTTAATCTAAATATATTTTCTGTTAATTGAACAACTTCCTGAGGAACTTTGTTATGAAAACGAATGCAGTTATCCAAAAAGGCAACATTTGACTTATGTAATTGAAATTTTGAAACTTGACTGATATTCCTGTAACATTATTTGTTATGCAATATTTATACCTTCCAAGTTGAATTTTAAGTAAAGATTTTTTTTAATTTCTGTGTATATTCTGATGCTTTATTTTTACCCTTCACTTAGAATTAATTTCCGAAGAATTATAAAACAATTATTTCATGTCAATAGAGTTGAAATGTGACTTTTTACTATTACTTTAGATACTACAATATTTATTCGCTCCTTTTAGGAATGATTTTGCAAAAATGTTTACTCAACGGGTGTTCATGATATAAAAGGGACCTATTGTCTATATTTTGTAAATTTATATGTAGCGATAGATCTCTCCAGAGTTGTTCCAGAATTTTTCACAAATATTTGCTAGATTTTCTGTTTCAATAGTTCAGAAATCATAGGGAGAGGTATGCTATACCTGTTACAAACAGATGAATAAATAGATAGATCGATCAGATGCAATCAGGATTTTAAGTTGACCAGAGTTCTCAAAACTGGAAAAGAGTTTCCCAGATAAGCATTAATTTTCAGTTTCATAGTGATTCTGGAACAATGGATTCAAAAACACTCAAAAATTAGCAAAGTAAATGAAGAAGAGGCTAAGCTTTACAATAACTACTGCTTCCCGTTTTGACACTTGTAGTATTGTTAACTACAAAATTCTGGTAGCCAAAACTATGCCCTTATAGATGTTGTTTTCATTATTAATCAAATTACAAGAACAAAATTTCATTTTACGAAATATTTTCTACCCAAAAACGAGTTCTGTCGGTAAGGTTAGAAGTCTATTGGAAAGTCTCCTATCAAGAAACAAATTCTGTCACTGACACTTCAATAATACACCTCGTTAAGTATAAAAACACATAAGCAGTAGTTATTGTAAAGTGCTTCCGAAAAAGATGATATTTATTACTATCAAAAACAGTAACACCTTATAAGGTAGTGTTAACCCCAATAGGAACCCTGTAATCCTATAAGGAACTTTAAAAAATATAATGACACTATAAAATATATAAGATTATTTTATAGTGGTTGTTATAGAAAAAATTGTATTGATGTAAAATAATAGTTTTTACTATTAAATAAAATGCCATATAGAGATTTTTTACAGTATAGTTTTTGCTCTCATCCTAAAAATGACATCCTAGCCTGTGCTTAGTATGGTTAAGTTAAAAAAAAAAAAGGCACTCATTTGACTATGCTAAGGCAAAGTACGCCTTCTGGTTTGGAAGGGATGTACTAATGGAACGTCGGGTTGGCACTGACAGTCTGTTAGACTACAAGTTGTGCTTAACATTTCTCGATTAATCTTAGCCATTATTAAATTCCCAATTACCTACAATTGAAACTAAGTCTGTCCATTCCAGTTAGTTTTGAAGTGGTATTTTATTTAGTACTTCGCCTCCAGATTAGGTACCTATTTCTCATAGCTGAGTCGCATGAGCAAGAATTGTCCTGTGTCTTTTCTGACATATTCATTTTAAATTGTAAATTAATTCAATCTGATTAATTTTATAGTGGAAACTCCTAATTTTAAGTATAATTAGGCGTAGTTAGAATTACTGATTGTATTACTCATCTATAATAATATTATCACATATTAATTAGTTTACTAAATATTATAAAGAGGTAAACTTTGTTTGTATGTAATGGATAAACTCAAAAACTACTTAACGGATATCAAAAATATATCATCTACAGAAAGCTACATTATCGGTGAGTAACATGGGACATATTTTACTTTCAAATAAATTTCTACCTGTGCGAAGCCGGGGCTCTTGGGAATCTTGTCTTAACAATTACGAACACAACAAAAAAAGTCAGCCAAATCAGTCGAGCCACTCTTAACTGATGATCATACATGTGTCAACTGATTTTTATTATATTGATATTGAACTTTCTCTATATGACATTGGACTCGGATGTACTCTTTTTTTATTTTAGCAATTCAATTTTGCAGGTATTGCTGACATACTACCACCTACACCACCATCATTGATGTTATATAGTCCAGGCGAACTGGAATATGTTGATGTGTTGGTCAAACGAGAATATGACAATCTGACGTTAGTATGCGAGGTGAAAGGAGATGCATCGCCGAGAGTCTACGTCTGGAATTATGTATCAGCTAATGGCACCAGTACAGATAGGTCAGTTTGAAATGAATACAGTATATGTCCAGGCATTTTGTGAAATGGCAAGTTACTAATCTATCACCTATTCAACCTTATACAGTCTTTGTAATAAACTCTATTCTTTGAATGACTTTTATATCTGGCGTGGTAAGATAAGAAGCTGGGGTACATATTTTTCTTCTCCCCTTGACCATCGTGCATATATGCGATTAGCTAGAAACCTACTTATTGCTATAGGAGTAAGGTGCAATTTTGTTGAGAGAATTGGTATAATATGGAATCAGTAAACTTTGGTAATGTTTGGTGACACATACCTCAATATCTAAGGAGGTTGATATCTAAGGAGATATAACTAATTATCATCACGTTTAGTATGCTGATATCTACGAAATATAAGGGTACTCTTTATCTTAAAATACTCAACTGTGGAAAAACAATTGAAAAAAAATCTCAATAGAAATCCTGAAAAACCACATATAAATTCAGTTGGTTAGCTCTCCGAAATTCTATAGAATTTCAAAATTATTTTTACTGTAATAGATAGGTAATTATATTATCTCAAATGGCTCAAACCAGATTTTTAATTGGTAATAAAATTGTATTGGTAATGTGTTTTTTGCGAAGTATTACAATTATCTACAAAAACTAGTACATTTCCATGCTAAAATAGGATCAAACCGCAATTGTAAAAACCTACCTTATATCTGCAACTAAGAATTTCAATTTGTCTAATTTTAGACCCCTCACAATACAGCCTCAGGGTTCAAGTACCAGCAGTCAGTTGGTGAAATTGAACTTGAATCTCGACGACAGTGGTCATTACATGTGCTCATCACCACCATTCAGTGTTACCAAGTATATACTGGTACAGACTAGAGGTGGGTATTATAAGTCCTGGCTGTTGTTTATAGTGAGAGTTAAAGTTTGTAATATAGCGGCCATCACCGCTGACGACGGAGGTGTTGTCACTTTTTAAAACTTTGCTAGATTGTGGTGTAATAGGGTATATGCATGTGATTCAAATAAGGGTCAAATATTTTTTTTAATATACTTTATTACTTCAAAAATATGCCTGCATTAATATTTTTGATTATAATTTCCTTTTGTGTATGGAATTAATTTTTAAAAAGTGCAAAAAAATTGTGGGAAATTTAAATATTTGAAACGCGACGCCATCGGTCAGAGCGAATGTGACGTCAAAGTCTATGACAACTGTCACCGAGAGCGTATTTGTTAGGTGTTTGCTTTTGAATGTTTGCGATTTTGTCTGGTTTATTGTGATTTCATAGCACATTTAGAAGTAAAAATACATTTTTTTTGTAAGAAATAATGCGAAATCTCCATTTGTTTGTTTGTTGTTATAGACTATGACGTCATACCAAACGCACCAAAATGGTGGGCGTAACTTTTTTAAACTACTTTAAAGTTACTTTTTTTGTGTTGAATATTTTTTTACTTAAATTATATAGCGATGTGAACTATCGAATAAAAGTATAAAAATAAAACATGCATGTTCCCTATTAGGTAATAAATACCATATGAACATATATTTTAAATTATTATCATGTTTATTCTCATTAGAATACTTACATGGTCTTTTCGTATTTTTTTTTTACTGCTCTGCTCTGTCTGACTACTCCCTAAGAGTGTATGACTGTAAAAGTTGCCCTACAGTCCTAAGCACTGTATGCGTATTGCGATTAGTACTGCCCAGTCAGAAATATTGCATTGGGAAGTATTGTGTGTATGTAATGATAACTGCCCCATGTATGTGAAATACTGCTTATATGACTGACGGTTACCTCAGGACCTAAAAGACAATTTAGGTCATTTCCTAGATTGTACCTTAAGGGTAAAGAAACCCAGACTATTGCTTTTCATAAATTAATGATAAACCTACACTGCCTGAAATGTTATATGTTTTATTTAAAAAAATACGAAAATTACAACAAAACATGTTTTGGCTTGGAAAACGTTTTATAATTTTTATGAATAACAATCTCTGTGTTTTTAACCTACCTATCTATAATAATAAGTTGGTAAATGTGTCTGCGATAAATGATAATTTTCAAATATGTTTGGGGGCGAACTCGGTTTTTGGAGGGCTTGGCTTTCTCAAGTCCTTTTCTAATTTCTCACATCCCATTTTAAAAACTGCAGGTACTGCATATATATGCTATATAATGACTACTACTTCTCACATCTGAGGTACTGCATGTACGACAATGACTATCCTTCTATGTCTAAAGTACTGCATATATGACGATGCCTGCCACGTATCAGTGACGTCTGAAGTACTTCGTATATGTTATAACTATGACTAAACCACGTCTGAAGACTACATATATGACAATGCCCACTTCCTACATCTGAAGTACTGCTTATATGACGAAGCCGACCTCCCACGTCTGCACTATTTCGTATATGACGATAACTACCTACCACGCCTGAAGACTACACATATGGCAATGCCCACTTCCCTCATCCGAAGTACTGCATATATGACGATGTCTTCCTCCCACGTCTGAAGCACTGCGTATATGATTATGCCGGTTTCCCCCCAGGTCCGAAGCACTGTGCTCGCGGTGCGTTCTGGTGCGGAACCCGATGTGTACTGGCCATGTACGTATGTGACGGGAGGCGAGACTGCGTTGACGGCGAAGACGAAGCACCTTCGCTATGTAGCGAGAGACCGTGTGCCCGTGAGTGTTTACTAATGGCATTACCAAAAAAGCCATATTACCCTTGGGACAGCAACTTGCAAGGTCAAGCATTAGCACAGATTACATAATAGTTTAGCATTAGTCCAATGCCAATTCTGTAAGGGGTTAGGGCAGTGAGATAGCTAAGTCACAGTATAAACACAACAGTAGGATGTCTTCATAGAAAGCCAGCGTATGCGGTTTGTATGTGTGCGTGCCAATACGCATGCGCCGTGGCACACACACAACGGTATATTTTGACTGAATGTGGGTAATTATTAGCGCCAGTCGAGGTCGCACGAGATGCAAACCTGCCACCACTTCGCAAGTACATAAATAAATGTAATATAATGTCCTTAGTGGCCTAAGTAATTTTAGTTATACAAATCCAGAATTATCGTTCTTTAACATAACTACAAGAAATTAAATCTATCAAACACGAAAACTTAGCTGGGCGATAATGCGTGAAGAGAATAATGAGATTCGAAGAGTAAAAGAAGTTTGCAAAGACAGTGAACCTTGGCACTCTATCTACGGGATATAGCGTGAAGATATGTATGTATGTACTTAAAAATAAAGAATAGGAGATTATTATTGTTTGCACATCGCAACCAATAATGTTCTTCTGTTATTATTCTGTCTTACATTTAGAATAAATAGTGTCATTCACATATTAGAGTGAACTTATTTATGACAGTAATTAGATCTAGGAATATAGGCAACCTTTAAGTGACATGCAAATTAAAAACAAAATGCTTGACAAATAACCAAGATTTTTTCAATGCTGTACTATATTGCATTATCTTTAGTGTTATTTGTTAATATTCCATAGTTTCGTGTATATAACGGAAAAGCAGTGTTATTAGAGTACTACGTCGGACCAACGAAAGGTGGAAATTTAGCAAAATTTTGGTTATTTTCTTGTTTATTTACATTAAAGTCAAAAATAAAAAAAAATAGGAAATAGGTAGCTTATTTTGTCCCCACTCTAGTCATTGATGTTACAAAATTATCACGAGCTAATTGACGTATCTAACTTATTTTATTCTATGCTATGTAGCTTTTATAAACTCTCTTAGTGACTAATTTTTACTCGAAAGGAACCTAGTTATCCACAACACAGGGTATGTTAGTGTGGAAGCTAGAATGACTGTCGTAATATTGTGTAAAATCCATTGTACCTGTACCTGAATAAGTAAATATTTCATTTCAACTAAAATTGTAAGTCTGTGTATTCATAATAATAATAATACTCCAGACAATTACACGGATTGTGTGACCCCAAACTAAGCAGTAAGCTTGTACTATGGGTACCACACAACGAACTCTGGGGGAGTTCCCAGTAACACCCAGACTCCAAGCCAATTTAGAAAAGTTCGTTTCCTAAATTGACCTGCCCGGGAATCGAACCCGGGACCCTAGCTTGGAAAGCAGATGCATATGCCACTGCGCCAACGGACCAGTCAATTGACTGGTATGTCATTATGGTAATACCGTCCTATATTTTCCCAGTTGCTGGTCTACCAGACGTGGGGTGCGTCTTCGTACACTCTGAACCTATGCTTGCTCATAGTGACAGGAGTGCTAGTGAATGGTCCGTACGCGCTTATTACGACCGCCGCAAAGCAAAACACTAAAGAAACAAACAGGCCTCTTTTTTGTTGCTGACTTTCATGAAATGGAAGAACAGTCTTCCTTATCTCGCTGTAGAAGTAAATTCTATGGAGTGTGAAGAAGAGTAATAATGAAAGTGAATCCATAGGTCCCATACCGGCGTCCCATACCGGTGCTCCATACCAGTGTCCCATACTGGGGTCCCATACCCATTAAAAGCATTGGACATTTTAAGAAACTACTGCTCAATATCTCATACTAGTCCCAATGTTAATGTTTTCCAGCAATTGTATACAATGGAAAATGCAATTGTACTTCTTCGCCAAACTTCAATTAAAGGCTTTTTATTGAACAATAATGAATATAGTTTTGATTTTTTTATAGTGCACTGTTAGTTTTATTACATATAAATACAATTAACGAATAATTATATTACAATATGCATAAGGTGCTAACAAGTTTTTTAGTTTTGTTATAATAATAACAATGCTCCAGACAATTTCACAGATTGTGTGGGTACCACACAAGGAACTCTGGGGGAGTTCCCAGTAACACCCAGACTACAAGCCAATTTAGAGAAGTTCATTTCTTAAATTGACCTGACCGGGGATCGAATTCGGGACCCTAGTTTGGAAAGAAGATGCATATGCCACTGCGCCAACGTACCAGTCAAGTTGTCAGTAAGAAATAATATAATAAATGTGTATAGAGTACTTTTAATTAAAATGAACAATACATGTGCGCAGGCGCAGATAAGTTGAACTGCTCGACTGGCCGTTGCGTGGCGGAAGCGGCTTGCTGCCGCAGCGGCGCGGGCGCTCTGTGTCGCCAGCCCGCCTGCTGCGACGAACACCCGCGCTACTCGCGCCTAGACGGTACCTTTTTTTTCTTTTTTTTTTTTAAAGCAATCATCAATCATCTGATCGCAAACTAGGATTTTCCCTGTGCTATTGAAAACCAGATGACGATTATGACGACGAGATCCGGGCGTCTCTGCCCATACACCCACTTCTTTATTTATTCTTTCTGCACTAAAGATTTAGTACAGTCGACCATTGGGTGAGATGAGAAAATATTTGGGCAGGAAATCTACTACTAAAAATATAATTACATATTCATACATAGGTATATGGTATATATGTACTACGGTATAGTATTATTTGTATATATTATTATTGTGTGTATAGTTACTATACACACAATAATAATATACAAATAATACACAAATAAAAACGATATGCAAAATAATACATAATATTTAAATAAATATGAATACTAATGAGGCATTAATGCAACTTAATTATCTTCATTTAAATAGAATTTCTGTAACATTTTCTTAAAAACAAATTTGGAGGTACACTTCCGAATGTACAGTAGCAAGTTGTTCCAGAGTCGAATAGCTGTGACAGTGAAGGATTTAGAGGTAAACTTAGTATGGTGAGAAGGAATTACTAGTAGGACATCATATACAGAACGAAGGTTGAAAGATTAAAAGTCACTTAGGAACTGAAATTGTCTTTTAAGATAAAGAGGCACTCCCCTTTATCTTAAAGGTTCAAAAAGGTTAGGTTCCAAAAGAATAGAAAATAAAGTGTACAGTATACGGACGTTTCTACTTACTGTGTCCTTCTCTTATGACTCATGGATACAGTCACACGCACAACCAAGCACGCACTCTCACGCACACACACACACACACACACACTGTGAGTGTCGCAGCGATTGGGCAATACTACCTTCAATATAAGCACTCGGGGCGAGTGGATAGAATGGTTCAATGTACCTTTCTTTAGAAGAAACCGCTCCAAACATCTACGGTCACCCCTGAGATGATCCGAATCCTTGTTAGTTGGAGCTCCTCTGCTCTCTAATCCTGTTGTATTTAGCGGCCTTCGATTCTACTTGACGTTGCGTAGAAGTAAAGGTCACAATGACCAGTGCGACGCAGTTAAATAGACCGATCGTATAGTGGCGGTGTCAGAGGTCGATCATAGACTACTCATAAATACAAGTAGCAAAATGAGGCGGCGGAATATGACAGATACTATGACAATTGCGGGTATATTATAAATAATTATTTTTAGGGATACAGTAAGACTCCGCTTAACGCTGTTTCGTTTGACGCTGTTTCGGTTTAACGCTCTTTTATTTGAATTGTGGGATTCCCCGAAATTGCACGCAGCGTTAGGCTTCCCGATATCCGAAGCAGTTTATATGTTTCTTCTTTCCTGCGGTGTTCTAGGAACGAATTTTTATCGGTTCTAACATTTGTTGACGATATTGTAAGTGTAAATTTATATAATATAACGATCGATATAGTGACAAATATTACGATTTTTAGTTTTTATCATGGGTGATAATAAAAACACGAAAATAAAGCAACAAGAAAAAGCATTTCACTAGAAACTAAAATGCAAGTGATTAGATACTAGGGAACGTCAATCTCAAATCGGTGCTGCATTGAATTTGGCAACTGAATGATTGAATGATCTGAAATGTAAACATACTCACTTAGAATTTTATTAATATTTATATATATATTCGTTTATTATGTTACTATATTTGTAAGAAATAAATTTTTGTTTTATTGTTATAAAAAACATAATTAATAAATTTAATAGTAAAATACCTGACCAATTTTCTACTCATCTTCCCGTAACCCCATTATTTACATGATGCGATAGCCTCGTTTAACGCTGTTTCATATTAGGCTCTACTTTGATGGAACGTATACCCCGCGTTAAGCGGCGTCTTACTGTATAGGCATTTGGCCGTAACACACACATTATTTTGGAATTTTGAAATAGTATAAGGTCGGCACCAAACTGTAGCGCGCATATTATATTAAAATTATTTAAATTTATATTGAAATAAACTAACTAAACTAAAAAAAAAACTTTTATACAAGGCTAGCGACCCGCCCCGGCTTCGCGCGGGTTGAAATTAAAAAAAATGAAATACAGCCCATGTTACTTGCTGATAATGTAGCTTTCTATTGGTGAAAGAATTTTTGAAATCGGTTGAGTAGTTTTTGATTTTATCCATTACATACAAACAAAATCTACCTCTTTATAATATTAGTATAGATTGATTGAAAAATAATAATAACTAGGGCTGTTATTAGGATAAGGATGTAAATTACTTTTGATTCCATCTGTTGGAAAAATTGAGTAATCGCAGGACGTCTGGCAAATGCGAAACATTGTAACTATTTTGTATAGAAAATATGCATGAAATAATGGTTTATTAAAGAAGACAAATATAGCATAATCAAAAACAAACTTCAGATCTTTTAAAGAACTTCTTTAATTAAAAAACAGGTAAAGGGTTCCGAAGTGAATAACAATATTGCATACCCTATAGGTATACGAGCTCAGTACAAACGCGTGGTGACGCGTCGCCACGTCGCCACGCCAACAGCCGGTCGGACCTGCCGCATAAGATGTTTCACATCAAAAACGATGTTTGGTTCCCTCGATAAGGGCGACAAAATAGGTCTTTTCTCTTAAAGACACATAGAAATGAATTTGAATGAGGAACACGAGAGGTCAAATAAACATATTGTATGAAAAATATTACTGGCTGATGCATACCTAGGCGGCTATAGCCACGCGCCAGAAAAAAAAAAGAAATTACAAATTTAAAATACAAAATTTCTTTGTACTTTTACATATTGTTACGTATGTACATATTGTTTTGTTTTGCGACGACCTTGGATAGAAGAACTCTGCGATTCGGGAACGTTGTTATTGAGTGAAGCGTGCACCTTCGGCGACTATTACGCGAGTACCTACTTCGAGGGCGACTACGAAGACTAGGGACCGCCGTAATTAAGTTCGCTTGTTCTTGATATCTGTTTGTACGAAGGAAAATAAACTCTTTGCACCCTTAACCGGCATCTTATTAGCTTCAGCTCGTAACAATATCAAACAGTCTCCCATTTATTTTTCTTAAATGGGAAATGAAAAGTAGAATGTATCATAGGGTAGTAAAATATTTTTTTTTTACCTCAAGCTCCGTACATTCAGTCCCTCGCTGCGCTCACGATTCTGCTTTAATATTTATTTTTATTTCTTAAAGCATTGGTAACAATCATCAGCCTAATGACGTAACTTCTGGAGAAACACTAAGTTCCCTAACGCTCCTCCAGTAAAGTGATAGTAGGCGTTACTGAAGTTAAAAAGGACTTCTTAGAAGAGCGCGAGAACTTCAGCTACACATGTATATTTAGACCTACTCCATTCTTTTCACTTGCACAGAACTTTAAAACACAATATACTATCACTCTTGTACTTTAAAACTCCTAAAAATGTAAAAAATAGAAAATCTAAATAAAATGACAACCTCACTTCTTCCGTTCCCGCCAAAAAGTCCAATATAAAAGTTACTCGTTTAAGAACTTTAATAGTGGGAATGGAGTGGGGACATGTTCCATCTCTGTCACTCCAAGCGCTGTACGATGTCATCGCGACTTTGTGACGTCACAGCTATGTAATGCTATCTCCCTCTAGTTCATCCCCACTCTGTTTCCAGTATCGAAGTTTAAAATCCAATAACTCAATTTCAATCAATGAATCTCAAGTTTTTTTTGAAAAATTGTATTTAAAATTTTTGATTAAAATTATTACTTCTCCCGTTCCCGCCAAAAAGTCTCACGATTCTACTCTAAAATCCTTCGCTCCGCTCTATGGCCTTACATCATCGATACTCTATAGCGACCGCGTCGAAGTGTTGTATGACAATTCTTAGTTCACTACAGTAACCGCTAGGGGCGCTGCTCAATTCTTCATACAAAGTTTGACATTGTCGATAGCGAGTATCGATGTCGTTAACTCATGGTAGAGGCACTGGCCTCAAAAAAGCGCCTCGCCGTAAAAATATTATTTTACTCCCTTGTTGCATAATCTACTGAACATCCATATTTATCAGAAAGTTCTGGATGGGCTTTGAAATATCACACGTGGCTAATTAAAATGATTAAAATTAATGAAGCTAACAGTATTTCTCATCTTCCAGGGTACGTAGATGTGGAATACCCAGCGTTGTTTGAAGACAGACATGCACCTGATGACTATGGGTTCATACAGTCCACAATTTACACTGTTACAGGTTAGTGCGAAGTGTTTCAATGTTTCATTTCAATTTTTGTATCATCTTCCTGACCATTTTCCTGATCTCCATCTTCATTAAAATTTTTGATGCATCTTCCTGACTTATCATTAATTTTTGGGGATCGTATCTTAAAAAGTAAACGAGATTCCTTAGAAGATCACTCGTACATTGCATAGTGGTTCTACTCCATAATAGAAGTTGGACATAGGATTGTATAAAACTATTGTCGAATTCTAAAAAAAAATTGTACCACTGTGTCCTCTAATCTTATATTATTATGTGAGCAATACGTATTTGTAATTGCGTTTCCGAAAACGGCTCTAACGATTTCGATGAAATTTACATTAGATATGGGCGTTTATAAGGGCTAAAAATCGATATGGCTAAATGTCAATTCTGGAAAAATTCTTTTCCTGCGTGTTTTCTGACACTAAAAACTTGCTCGCGAATAATTGGTAATTTCACAACTGATTTTATCTTATCAATACTACAGTGATTAGAGCACCACGCCGAAATGCCCGGTGCATTTCGGCGTGGTAGACCTATGCTCTTAATGCATGCACTCTGTTCTCAGTATTGAAGTTTAAAATCCAATAACTCAATTTCAATCAATGAATCTCAAGTTTTTTTTGAAGAATTGTATTTAAAATTTTTGATTATGTTAATATGATGTATAAGATATACCAGTTTTAAGAGTAGTCATGTAGCGTTACACAAATCGTGTGTCCTTAAAGCAGGGGTTCCCAAACTTATTTTGTCTACTGCCCACTTTGAGTCATTCAGTCGTTGTCTAAGATGCCTCCTAGCTAAATGAAATTACAAATCACCCCCCAGGCCTCTACCCAAAGCCCCCATTTTTTTCTGGGTCTCTTACCGTCCCCCTTTAGGCCTGCAGCGCCCACAAGGGGGCGTTATCGCCCACTTTGGGAAAGGCTGCCTTAAAGTAAACGTTAGGCGTGTACTGTGGGGTTACCCGACTTTTTTGGTAACGCGGGAGAAATCTGCACACACATACCCAGCTCTCTGGGGAGAGGCTCGGTTGTGTGTGGCTTTTACGCAATAAAACTCCCTAGGTGGGCTTCCTCGGGGCGTTGTCGAGGGGCTCGGAGATTTCTTACGGAACACAACGGAGCCCCTCTCGCGGTGTGTCGAAGCACCTCTCGGCAAATACAGAGGTCCCGGCTCCCTCGCAGCGCCACGACCGCGTGGACCGCACGCGCTGTCGTCCTCCTGAGGGTCGCGTGCAGGGATGACCGGAATCCCCCTCCGATTGGCTGCGATCCCAAAGGCCCCTTTTGTCGCCTCTTATGACAGGCGAGGGAACACCGTAGCCTTATCTTCGGGCTCACACTACAGGGCTGGCACTCGTCGATCCTGCCCCGACCAATATTTTCTGAATCCGTAAGAGATTCAGCATGCCATTCCAAGAAATACTCTGCAGTTTTTAATTGCAGCGGGACTTGGTGGTGATTTCTAACAGCGTGGTTTTCTAAAGTAATGGCGATCACAATAGATCAATGTTGGTCGCAGTGATACAGGCTGGTTTGACCTGTATAGCCACTTACATCCAATTTAAAAAAAAACTGACGTTTCGTGGGTGGGACCTGTGTGTAGGGTGTGTTTAAATAGCTACCACCATCTTACTCACTAATCCTGCCGCCAAACAGCAGGATTTGCACTTGTGTTCCGATGTGGAGGGCAATGTTATACTTCTTTAGCCTAAAGAGTGGCACAAGAGGCACAACAGTCCTAAGGGTTGACAACGCATTCGCAATCCAAAGTGGTTTCTTAACCTTTATACAGCAAGTCTAGCGGTGAACGAAATGTGGAGGGGATAGATGTTCATCTGCGCATGGGCACAATTGCGCACGTATCAGTGTATCGTATCAGTGCGGGCGACACAGTACGACTGAAGAGCCAATCAGCGCTTACGAACGAGCGCAGTACGACAGAAAGGCCAATCAGCGCTTACGAACGATACGCACGCGCACCCCGCGTCCCGCTAATTCCACTAAGATACAACGGTCACCACTAGTCTTTTGTGCCACTACCTGTATTGTAAATGTTCAGGGGCCTATCAATTATTAGGGATAACAATTCGACACCAATTTAGATCCAGTCAGATCCAGCCGGATCCGGTCGGATGGATTGGTCACAATAAAACTATTTTGTCTTTTCATTCCAAAAGCAACTATATGACAGATGATCAAGCGTATGTCTTTGTTTGCCATGTTTGTTTTAGAACTTTTAGACCTGCAAAACAATACAAATAGGTACAAACTTTTAATTTAAAAGGTTAGGTCATCGCTATGTAAGAAGAAAGTCATGTAACAAAGAAAAATCAGGAATATGGATTGTTACTCAATTCATTTCTAAGTCTATACTGTAATTATCTATACTTATATCATTCTTGTAAATGTCTATTTACTTACATGCAACAATGTGAGAATTTTTTGAAAAAATCGGTTCCAGATATTTTTTTCAATTTAACGGATCCCAGATCGGATACGATAATTTGTTGTCAAATTCGATAGACATCCAATAATGCCAGATCCGCCGGATTACCGGAACCGGTTTTCCGGATTGCAATCCATATTTTCAATCCATTTACCATGAGGTGGATTTTTTGCTGGTTTGTCTTTTCCATAATAACAATAAATAAACGGGTTCTTACCGCGATATTAAATATTTTGAGTTTTCCGATATTTCGATGCTGTTGCAAGCATCATGTTCACGGGTAACCTGGCGCGACTGCGGGTGGATATTCGAGAGCACATATTTCTGTCTACCCTTTTTCTGGCTCGTAGTTATTATATTTCACCATCACTACCGGAACTCACTCGATAGTCCCCTCGACAGTACACACCCACTATATCGTCACGATTTTTAGTAATCGCCGGCCCTATTGTCCTTAAGCCTATCACTGTATTCCACATATTGGACAATTTAAACCCATCCCCACGGTTGAAGTTCTTGTTCCGAGAGGTTTCAATGGCTTCTTTGACCATTCTGGGTATGTAACGGCGTTCTGTCGACAATATTAGTGGCTTGTGAAATTCGATCCAGTGATTAGGACCTGCCTATGTTCTGCAATAGCGATACAAACTGTGAGAGTCCAAAAAAGTGTCTTTTCCATAGCTTAAAATAAGCGTCATTGTAATTTGTTTTCTGCTTACAGCTTGCGCACTGATATTCATGATAGCGGTAGTACTACTGGTGTCTGCGATATGCAAGATGCATATGAAACGGGCCGCTTTGCGGAGTTACGCGCACGCCGAGAGAGCTACCAGACAGCATTACACCATGCATTATGAAAGGGTAGGACATTTTTATCGACTTTTGGTAGTATGGAGTAAGGTACCTGTGGGTAATAAGGCCTGTCATCTAATAAGGCCTATATGAGTAAAATCGTATTTACAATGGGCGCTCCCGCTCAAGGCAACACTCACAGACGCCTAACACACGAAGATATCTTTATGAGTTTACAAACACGGAATACCCCTCTTCCCGTCTCCAGGATTATATCAAACATTGCGAAAGACGACCGCGCGGTACGAATAATAAAAATTTTTTGATTTGTTTGGTTTTTATGTCTCTCAAATGCAACAGTCTTAAAACATTGAGCATACCGATAGAGATGAAATATGTGCGATGTGTATTCTTATCTCTTTCTATTACGGGCTTTCCCATATATTTCTTTCAGTCTAAAAATTCGTGCCGTGTGAAAGGCGATATCTTTTTTTTGTACAGTTCTGCGTTGAGGGAAGGCAAAGAGATCTATGCCCATAATAGCCGATGTCTTCAGTAATAAAATGATATATTTTTCATTTAAAATGTCGACGTAATACATTTTAATGTTTCTTGAGAGTTTCTGGCAACAAATATATTGCAGCAATCTTTCTAGTAGGATCCACCGAGGCAGATTAAGCCACTAATAAAAATCTCAACGAAAAAAAATCTCAGCGTAGACGTTTCAGGCGCAAAACTACGCCAATTTCAACATTCACTAGAAGCATTTTTGCAAATCTGAAATAAACGCCCAATTGCTCCAAAAAATTCGAAAGGCGATATCTGTTAATAGTAAACCTGTGTATTGTACATAACATATAATTCAATGATAAGAACTGTTCCAGGCTCACCGTTTCCCGCCGTGTTACGAGGCGTCTCGACTGTTGGAGCAAGAGGCGAGAGGTCTCAGCCCGCCGCACTCTCCACAGGCCCCGCAGGCCCCGCAGGTCCCGCAGGTCCCGCAGGCCCCACAGGCCTCGCAGTCGCCGCTTCACTCGCCCGCCGGACAGGAGACGCAGGTAATATTATTTTTCAGGTAATAAATGCCTTAAGTCTGTCGGCGGAAATGATAAAAGGCGCTCATTTGACTATGCTAAAGCAAAATGCGACTTCCGGTTTGGAAAGGATGCGCGCTAACGGAATGTCAGGGCCGGCGCTGGCAGTCTGTTTGATTACGGTGTCCGGTGGGTTAACATTTCTCCGACGGATCGTGTCTTATTAAATTTGCAATTACCTACATAATAATTGTTACAAAGATTTTCTGTCGTTAGCGCATTAACTTTGTCTTAACGCGGTATTTTATTGAGGAGCTCACCTGTGTAGATTAGGTTCCTATTTCGCATAGCTGAGTCGTAAGAACACGAATTGCTCTGTCTTTTCTGAAAAGTCGATTAAAGAAAACAGATAGTTGTTTTAAATGGAAATTTTGTGTATACTAGATAGGAAGGAAATAAAAGTGCGTATAAAATAGAATAGGAACGAATACTCTAAAGAGCTCAAAATGTATGTAAACTAGGAAATATTTAAAATAGAAGTTGAAAGAAATTGTAACACTCGGGAGGAGAGAAATTGGAATCGAGTTAAATAAAAAAATGGCTAAATAAGATATAAAAAAAAAACAAAATTAAATAAAGACTGAAAATACATGAGAGGTAAAGTAAAGAAGAAAAAAATTGTTTTATTTTATATTTTATTATAAGAATAAAATTGCTCCACCCTTCATTTATTGACACTTATGTACCGTCAGCAAAAAGTATTTAATGAAATATACTTCAGACATTTTTTTCAAATTTTTTGAAAATACATGAGAGGTAAAGTAAAGAAGAAAAAAATGGTTATTATTTTATATTTTATTATAAGAATAAAATTGCTCCACCCTTCATTTATTGACACTTATGCACCGTCAGCAAAAAGTATTTAATGAAATATACTTCAGACATTTTTTTCAAATTTTTTGAAAATACATGAGAGGTAAAGCAAAGAAGAAAAAAAATTGTTTTTATTTTATATTTTATTATAAGAATAAAATTGCTCCACCCTTCATTATTGACACTTATGTACCGTCAGCAAAAAGTATTTAATGAAATATACTTCAGACATTTTTTTCAAATTTTTTGAAAATACATGAGAGGTAAAGTAAAGAAGAAAAAAAATTTTTTTTATTTTATATTTTATTATAAGAATAAAATTGCTCCACCCTTCATTATTGACACTTATGTACCGTCAGCAAAAAGTATTTAATGAAATATACTTCAGACATTTTTTTCAAATTTTTTGATGTTTCATTCCAAAAATAAAATAACACTGACCATGTTGTCTGTCTGTCCGTATATCTCTTTGACAAAATATTATGCATTTAAAATGAAATTAACATTGTTCCACAACCAATTTTTTGACATTGATGTACTGTCAGCAAAAAAATATTTTATAAAAGAACCTCATGACATATTTTTTAACATTTTTAATGTTCCATTCCAAGAATACTTGTCACCTCGTTATCTTTTTGTCTGTGTACTGTCAGAAAAAAGTATTTCATAAAAGAAACTTGTGACTTTTTTTGTTCAACCTTTTTAGTGTTTCATTCCAAGAATAGTTCTCACCTCGTTGACTGTTTGTCCGTTTATCTGTCTGTCCATTTCTCGAGCATTTTTCTTGGAGATTATTTGACGGAAATTGGTGCAATATGGAACAATTTTAGTGAGTAATAACCTAAAGGCAAACACATACTTCAAAAGTCGATTTTTCACTTTCGCGGGTTATTTCTGGATCACTGAATCCTCCTATTCTGAGAAAGATTTCTGCGAAGTAACATTTAATTTTATATAATGTATTGAATTTCTATTTTAGCAAACATCTGAAGCAGCCCAAGGCGAAGCAGCTGTTGAAGACACAGAACAAAATCCAGAAGAAAACAGGAACAGTGGTTTTGGCTTATCTAGGCTTTCAGCTTTATTCACGTCTAGATACAGACAGGTAGGTGAGAGATTTTGAATAGCATAATGTACTCTAATGAGCGTATGTGTCAGTATGCGTGTGTGCGTGCTTGTGTATATGATGAATGACTCATTCCACACTCGTCTTTTGATTGAATGTTTTGGATATCCATTGAATTCAAAGGCTTCCCAATTATTACGGTGACGCTAAGGAAGTAATATGACAAAAATAAATGAATAAAAATGAATACATTAAAAGAACCAGTTAATCTAATAACAAAACCCAGTTCCTTTGACGCTTTTCTAATTATACTGACAAAGTGAGAATCAAAGAATAATTTCGTATCTTGAATGAGGCCTAAATGTGATGAATTCCTAAAACTCGGTCAGTTAACCACCACCGAATTAGCTGACCGAGTCCTATCTCTGGTATATCCTGAGGATGCTTCGGTGAGAGGCGAAACACGTGTCGATTGGTGGTTTTTGGAGTGTGAGCGGAAAATAGCAAAAGATTTTAGGAATTCATCCCATGAAATGGATTTCCGCAAAGTAACAACTGAGTCTATACAATATCTTAGACTGTTGTACAATATCTTAAATCTCTTATTCAACACTATTTTGTTTTCCTGCAAAACGTATTATAACTAGCTTCTATGTGTAATTATCAATCTCCAATTATTTTATTGAATTCAATGAGTTACAATTGTCTTTGTATTTGCATTTTTTTTTGTTAAATCCTATATCGTGGTTTTTTTAAAAGTTCAAGATTTTTAATATCGATTACAGGTTCCAACTCAACCTTGCGATGTTGAGATGACTGACGTTCAATCAACATCGCTAAATAGCAGTCCCACCCGAAATAGAACCCGCACCCGTCTAGACAACTACCGCAGCCCGACCTACTGCGATTTGAACACAACCGATTTCTATTTTACCAATCCAGACACTGGAAATTGTGGGAGAGACCTCAATTACATGGCAACACCACTAGAATTCTTTCGGAGAAGGACATTAAGAGGTAACACTTTTGATCGAGTAATGGATCAGTTGGACAGACAAGCAAGTAGGCCGTTGACTCTTCATCTGGGTCGATTTCAATTGTCTATACCCAGGTTCACTAGGCAGAGTGCTACAGATAGGAGACCAGATACTCCTAATGTAGCTGAAATCAACATTGATGATCTCGACTTCGTTCGACTCAACTCAAATGATACTTATACTCTTAACGGTCGAACAATAAGACTTTTGGGAGCTAATTTCGAGAATTACCCAGTTTTATCCGATTCAGCGGTGCGCCCACCGCCTTATACAGAAGCCATGAGGTACAAATTATATGGACCTCCCCCAGAATATCTAAGTAGGGATGGTCTGAACAACGAACCAGTGACGAGTAACGAAGTAACGAATAATGTTGATGAGGAAGCGAGAAATAACGTTGAAATGCCGCCTCGATACGAGGATTTAGCTTCTGGTGGCGACGCTAACGCTAATAATGATAACGTTGCTAATGTCGTTACTAATAACGCCGTTATTTCTGCTAATTCTGCGTCTGTTGATAGTGAAACGTGTAATAACAATTTAGTGACAACAGCCGCTCAAATAACAGATAACAATAACGTTAATAATGATAGTATAAATAACATTATAGATAACTTGCCAGCCATTGATAGTGATGTTAACGCGAATGAATCTAATTCACAATTGCGTATCGATAACCTTAACGCAGTTATAACGGTTAATAATAACGAATAGTTATATTGTAAATTTAAGTTATTTCTCTTACATCACAAGCCTTGAAAATTAAAATGCCGTAAAAGCGAGATAAATCCAATAGAACGTGATAACAGGATTGCTGTATTCTTAGTAAGAGTTCACTTGGATTGTTTTGTGGGAATAGGAAAAACTTTCTAATTTTTCTATATTTCATACCATTATTTTTAGGATTTTGTACCCTATAATGTCCAATGAGTCCCCTATAGTATAACATTATTGTTTGTCTAGAGTGCATTATCTCCTTTTCTTAGAAATATCGAGAGATATCACATTGAAATTAATACCAAAAAGCTAAAAGTGAATCTGACACGGATTAAGGTTCCATAGAAATGTAGGATTTAGCAGAAATTGAATTTAATAAACAAAAGAAACAAAAAAATTGGTCCTAATTTTTTCTCTCATTTCTGGTTTTTGTTACTAGTTTTCGTTTCTATGGCTTCATGTAAATAAATGTATAGATGTACAAAGATTCTAAAAACCATTTTGGTTTCTATGTAATTAACAGCTTTCGTGTTATTTTCTTTTTAAATGGACATAAGCCTTTATTCTGTCTGATGAACAGACTGACTGGCCCGTTGGTGCAGTGGCATATGCATCTGCTTTCCAAGCTCGGGTTCCGGGTTCGATCCCCGGTAATGTCAATTTAGGAATCGAACTTTTCTAAATTGGCTTGGAGTCTGGGTGTTACTGGGAACTCCCCCAGAGTTCGTTGTGTGGTACCCATAGTACAAGCTTACTGCTTAGTTTGGGGTCACACAATCTGTGTATTTGTCTGGAGTATTATTATTATTATGAAAAGCAGGCATCAGGTCAGATCTCAATCACTCTTCCCCAGAAAGTAATTAAGAAGGTATTAGGAAGTACATCGACAGAAAGCGTAACGCCGAAAAACGACTGTAAACACCAACGAAATACAAACCTCGCTGCTTTACGTTTTGTTTTAAAATGTAACAAAAATACTTCTGCTATCTCTCTCATATTTGTATAGCGCACGCAGCAACCAATAGCAGGGGAGGACGTTTCACGCGCAAACGTGGTCCGCTGTGATTGGCTAAAATATTTTCGTGTCTACTGTTCTCCGCAGTAAATTGTTTTAATAACTTATAAAATACTGTAATTTACGCGGTTATTCAGTTTTTTATATTTTTTTCAAATAAGGTCATAAATTCAGACTAAGAATACACATTCCAGACTTACTGTCATGTTGTCTCTTTCTATTAAATATATAGAATAGTGCCTTAGATGACAATCTGAAATTAAATTTATAAATATTTAAAGTATTATTTGCGCAATTATTTTTAAATATTATCAAAATTTTTTTATCTTAATATGCGTTTTAATTTACCTGTGACTCAATATAAAAAAAATCCTTCCCTAAAAGTAGGGTTTGAAAATATAGTTTATAAAGCATTGATTAATTTGTGACAAGTCTGTAAAGATTGTTCATGGAGCTATTACCCAAAGGGAGTACTCACTTTTACCGCGATTATAGTGAAGGATAAAGATTAGTTATGAATATAGTAGTGTATTATGGGTGTATTCTATTGTTCCCTCATGAACTCGAAATCACTTAACTGATTTCAATTTAAAAGTATTATTGGATTCCGTCTCAATTACGCACAGGTTATAGACTAAGTTATTTTTTTTTTTTTGAAAAAATCAATACGGCGTTTATGGTTCAACAAAGTAAAGGCCTAAAAAAATTTCGTCAGACCACATCGTGATGGATATCGAACAATCCATTTGGATAATAACTCCATTGACAAATGCGTATTTACATATAGCTTCGTGTTGCCATATCTTTGTTAAAGATTACCAGTTTTTTAGTATAGTAACAATAGTGATACTCAAGTTATATTAATGTAAATATACTATAAAATATTTATTTTCTGTTTATTATAAAGTTAAATATATCAAAGTTTCATTTTAGAACATTTGAAAGTTAATTTTGGTGTAGCAACATTTTTTGAATTGTGTTGTGCATAAACTAGTCAATTCGGAAGGTCAAAAGCATAATTGAACTGAGCCCGTTAGGGATACAGCATGAAGTATATGTATGTATCTTGTGGTCTGGCCGTTACTGGGAGCTCAACCAGTTCATTATATGTTACATATTGTATGAGCCTAGGTAACGCCATTGATTTAATTGTGTAGAATATTATTACATACATTCTACATACGTGTAGAATATTATTGCATACATAGAATATTATCATTATGATATTTATATAGATTGGCTTTTTTGCATAACACAATTCATTTCAAACATTAATACTAGTACTACTAGCATTAGTATATTTCTTTGTGGTATAAAACCTATTGGATTTCGCAAGATTACATCACAAACGTTTTATCACAATGTTAATAATACAACGACCACGACGGTTATCAGTAACGACCAACATTATCAATATAACAGTTAGATTATTTGTTATTCGTTATTTCGTTGTCTAAATGACAGTTGTTTGCTTCTAAAGATACTCCCATAAAATTAATTTAATTGTTAAGTTCTATTCGCAAAATAAATGGTTAAGTCTGATCCGCAAAATTAATTTAGTTGTGAATCGCAAAATTAATTTTGCTGAAAAGTTCCACAAAATTAATTCTATACTTGAGTCCTACCCGCAAAATAGATTTTGGTGTAAATTTTTTCGATCCGCAAAACTAATTTTTTCTCAAAATTAATTTTGTTGTAAAATATTACTGACAAGTTATCTTGCGTTAGTTTGTGCATAGCTTTTAAAGCTGTTTTCACATATCGTTGTTAGATTTCAATTTAGCACAATAATGAATGGTTGTATGTATTGTTAAAGCTTGCCTTTGTTTAATGCCAGTATAAGGTTGATCGTCCACAGGTTATGTGTAGCTAAAGCGAGGAAGTGCAAAGATATAATATGATATTATTTAAAAGATGGTGTTCGTGCTACAGTTTTTAGTTAGTTATTTTTTATTTAGTTTTTTCCAGTGGAAGTTTTTTTTAGTACCAATTACTATGTTTTAAAAATGCTTTATAAATAACATCTACCAGAATGCATTTTAAATATTAATTAGATTGTACTATTTTTATTATGATCAAGGAGCTAAAATCTTTATTTGAATTCTCTCTCTAAATTAATACAGAATACTGCATCTCCTAATTCATTACCCAATTACGGTGTAAACAAAACAAAACAAAAGGAAAATAATATTTTCATTCGTATGTATTTTAATAAAGTATTACAACATGTTTTTCGCTGAGCATAGCATAGTGTAACCGGTGGACGGTCATACCCAAACATACGTTGTATATTTTAATTTGATATGTATTGAAAAATAGATCTGTAGGTTTAATAAATAAGTACTTAATATAGATAATAATGTTTAAATAAATCCGACCAAATAATCGCTTTATTCTACAACTAGCGTTTAACACATATTTTAATTGCAATAAATGCAATTGTAGCTCCAGCATTACAAGCTATAGCATCACGTCATACCGTTCTAAGGGCGTAGTAATTTCCTATTGAGGAGGAGGAGAGGTTAGATTCTACAGTATATCGATCGGTTTTTGTAATTATGGCCACGGGTTTAAATCCCAGCGAGAAAAAGAACTTTCCTATATTGTTTTTTAGTATCCATACAAGCCCAGTGCTTGATTTGGAGTCAAAACAAGTATATAAGGTTGATAATCCACTCGTTATGTATAGCTAAAGCAAGGAAGTTTTTATTTATTTCCTTATTACTTTTAACAATGGTTTATATGTATACATGGCCACAAATTATTTAGCTATAACATACAAAATATAATACTTTACAATATTATATATTTTTCACGGACTTATCTTATTTGTCCCTCCTCATCAGTGGCCCCCCCCCCCACACAAGGCTAAGCCTGTATCGTGGGGACCAAATGGAGAAAAGAAATTAAGTGTGAAAATATAGTATGATATTTTAATAAAGATGGTGTTTATGCTACAGTTGGTATAATTGTCTAGAGCAGGGCTGTCAAAACCAGATAAGTCTGGGGCCAATACAATTGTATTGTATTGGCCCTGTATTTATTGCTCATGGCAAGCTGTGCCGCGGACGTGATACTCGAAATGCCCCTGGCATTGTGCCACGGTCTCCCGCATAAGTTGATGTTTACTATAACTTTTTTTCTGCTTAACTATGTACTCTAAGCATAGGTGCAGTAGCAAGGGATATATTATAAGCGTTTATTTTATGTGAGATGTTGCGCCTGATAGCGTAACACGCAACAGAGTATAGTAAAATGACACTAGGGCTACTCGTCAACTTGTACCATAGACATTGTACCATAGACGTAAAATATAAATATATATAGATAAAAATATAGATCCATTTATAAAGAAAGGCGATATTGGTGATATGGAAACCCGAGATCGTGATAAATTGGTTATTCCAAAATTTAAATTACATCACTCAAATGTTTAATTTTTGGGTAACTGCATTCGTTTTTATAACAAAGTCCCTCAAGAAAGAAGAAGAAATTTAGATTAGTTATAAAACGTACATTGATTACAATCATACTATAAAATAAACGATTTCGTTGAAGATAAAACAATAGTCTGGAAATGATCTTCTCTGCATATTCATTTACTGGCTCTCTGAATATTATATTTTAATAAACCTTTTGTAAAATGATGTTGAAAAAATTATACCTGACTGAGTTTCTTGTCGGCTCTTTTCAGTGTCCAGGTTTTCTTTTCTATTCTCTTTGAACCGAACTACAGTAGTATTGACGTCCAAAAATACCTTGTAATTGGGTTTACTTGAATAAATTGATTTGATTTTGATTTTCACGTACCCACAGAAACAAATACCTACTTTACGAGCATAGTAAGATCATCGATTGTAGGACCTATAACGTGTAGCGCTGGCACGAATCACCTCGCATTCCGTCTGACAAATAAACAGTTCGGGAATTCCCCGAATAATAGTGATAGAAAAGTTGCCATACGAACAAATATTTCCTTCATTTATTTGGGATGCCATAAAAATAAAATAATGTTCTACCGAAATAATGTTATAGAAAGAAAATGTTCATATTTGTGGTAGATCAAAACACGTCGTAGGCCGCACAAATATAAGCTCTTTGGACAGCTCTGGTTTGACAGCTATAAGCATGCTTTGGACAGCTCTGGTCTAGAGCACCCATTTCCAAAGTGGGCGATAACGTCCCCCTGTGGGCGCTGCAGGCCTAAAGGGGGGCGGTAAGAGACCCAGAAAAAAAATGGGGGCGTTGTGTAGAGGCCTGGGGGGTGATTTGTAATTTCATTTAGCTAGGAGGCATCTTAGACAACGACTGCATGAGCTCTCGACTCAGTAGACAAAATAAGTTTGGGAACCTAGAGTCTAGAGTATGTATTTACTGTCATATACTTTATTCTAGGGTAGGTTGAACCCGCCTCCTCCCTCCATTATTACGTCTATGCACTGATTTAATTAATTTTCACAAAACTTCTATTCTTCACGCGATTTTCCACCACTTTTTCACTTTTTTATTAAATGTATGTGTGTGACGTGATGTATAGGTTGGTTAATACAAATATCTCAAAACAACAGTGATATAATGAAAACTACATCGGGATTTTATCGTTACGAGATTCCCGAATAGTTGTATGCCAATATTTTGTTAGTAAACTTTTGAGGGCATAGATTGAGTAGCGTTGGATATGGTCACTTACTGGATGGGGGCTAGAAGCCAAGGAAGACCAAGGCTGACTTATGAAGATCAAATAGCCAGATGTTAGCCGACAAAAATGTCAAAAGCACTCGCATACCTAGGCGAAAATGTGTGAGCAGAATGATGAGATTTGAGAAAGCGAAATAAATATGTAAAGACCGCGACGCTTGGCGCTCCGTCCTGTCTGACTACCCAGTAAGGGATACAGCGTGAGGATATGTATGTATGTCGTTACGTAACTTGAAAAGTAACGTCTGTTACTAGGGATTAGTGATGTGCCAGACATTCGTATTCATGTCCGCAGATATCCAAGGGGGATCTGTATTTGTATCCGTATCTATTACTTTTTAGAGTATCTTGAACGGATCTTTTTCATTAATGAGTTTCATTAAACGCAATAAAAATAAAGAGATACACAGTATGACAGGGTTGCACGACAGTGTTATTGAAAATATGAAGAAAGTAATGCTAATATGGTTCTGGCACATGGAAAGAATTAATGATGAAAGACGGACAAAGAAAATCTATAGAGCGACAGCGAGTGGTAAAAGAAGCCAAGGAAGACCAAGGCTGACTTATGAAGATCAAATAGCTAGAGTGTTAGTCGACGGAAATGTCAAAAGCACTCGCATACCTAGGCGAAAATGTGAGAGGAGAATGATGAGATTTGAGGAAATGAAAGAAGTATGTAAGGACCGCGACTCCTGGCGCTCCGTCCTCTCTGACTACCCCGTTGGGGATACAGCGTGAAGTTATGTATGTATGTATGTATTAAATGGAATTTTAAAAACAGATGGCAATGAAAGAAGGCTCGTGGCATAACCCAGCACCACCAACTAATTATTCTTCAACATACATAATTACAATTAAAATACATAATAATAATAATTAAATAAATTAAAATCCATAATTTACATATCTAAATTTCTTTTAAATTATTTATTTATTGTCGCTACACCACAGTACGCGAGTGTTTTTGACGTTTCCGTCAGTTAACACTGGCTATTTGATCTTCATAAGTCAGCCTTGGTCTTCCTTAGCTTCTTTTACCACTCGCTTTAGCTCTAGATTTTCTTCGTCAGTCTTTCATCACTCACTTTCCATATGCCCGAACCATCTAAGCATTCCTTTCTTAATTTTTACAATACAATTGTATTTATTTATAATTTTTTTTTTGTTTATTTATAATAATTTAAATAATTTCCATTTTATACAAATACGATAATAATTACCAGTATTGGTAAAAATTGCTTGTAATCAAATCAAAACAATAGTACTTTTGTTTATTTTTATTGGGTAATCTCTGACTACCCCTATAGAGCCCCTCGTTGTTCAAAACGTTTGTCTCGTCTCAATTGTGACGAGAAACCATCAAAGGGACCTATATTATTGCGCAAAGTAGATCGCAGTGTCTGAAATGTTTAAAGATTTAGATTGCGTAGGCATCTTTAAATCGTGTTTGAGATATGTCATTGTTGCTTTGAGATTGCCGGTTTGTGAATTTTATGTCAGAGAATTCCACAGATGTTATGTAATACAGGCTGTTCTTGAAAGCTATGGATCAAATAGAACAGGAGAAGATAGGTCATTATCAAAGATTATAACTTTATAAATATCTATTCTATCTGTTACGGTTCGAAATATATGATCATTTTGACATTGTATTTATTTATTTACGCCAATCGGCATTATTTGTATTAAATATAAGAAACAAATATGAGTAATCAGCATTTCGATTAAGTTTCTTACAAAAGATATCACATTAAATTAGTACATAGCAACTTTTTTATATTTGCTGAGAATGACGAAAGGATCCTCCAAAGAAGTTGACATAAGGAGAGTATTGATTCACCACTCTCACAATTCCATTTCCAAGCTATAATTATGGACGTAATTTTTGCTTGACATTTTAATTATTAGTAAAATTCTCTTTCTCAGCCCCTCTTGCGCAAATAGTATTTGTAATTTTGTAAAGAATAATAGCTCGGCCATTTTGTGCGAAATGCGTCGTTTAATCTCATGTGGTTTATGATAATATAGTGCTCAAGGCAATACAATTATGAAAAAAAATTGGCTAAATTAAAAAAAATTGTTTCCGATTTTCTTATGATTATTTTTCAAATTGAGAAAAAAAAAGAAATAAAAATGGTATCCATAGACATAAAATACTTGTTAATGATCTCATTGCTCCTGTTCGATTTGACATACTTTAAAGGCAATCACGAATATATAATTTTTAATCATATATGAATTATAAATTGTAAATATTATAACATTTATTTACATATATTACTGATTTTCCAAGACGAAGATTAACCTGTTAACGCGAAGGCTCTTCCTTGATTAATTCAAATACTCTATTAAAGAAATCACTTTTAATTTCACCGTACCGTCTCCGAGACTTGCCGAACGAACAATGAATGCTCGACCCGCATGTCGCTGTCTTTCTCCCCGCCTACTTTCTTTTTAGAGTTGCCAGTTGGCGATTGCTAACATATAATTATATCATAGTTAATTTTTCACACGATGATACCAAAATACACCCAAATTAAAATATATGGTAACTTTTACCCGATGCAATGCTGACGTTTTTAGATAGACACAAATCATCGGACCAACAATAATAAAGAACGAAGCCATAATGAGTTGGCGCTCTTACCACCGCGTGTCAAACGAATTTTAATGTCTCTCTTTCTATCTCAGTGAGCGTAACCACGAGTAAAATAATTATAGCACAGTACAAGTAAGCATACGGTATTCTATCTTCATGCAAACGCTCCCAAACGACGCGCTCGAAATCTCGGCATTTCTCGGCATACGAAAGTCGCGAGTGCGCCGCGCTTGTCTTTGGACGGTATGAAACGCTCCCGCGCATTTACTGACTAAATATTATGTCAATCAAGTTTACGATCATAATGTTCAGTGTATGGATGTTTGAATACATCTATGTCGAAACCGGAAATATTTCTCTATTGCTAATTTGTAGGAAATATATTATCACAATGATCTAGTTAATTTATTGCTGATTTTTATTTAAACTGCACACAAAATGCTTTTTTTTATCCATTTCCTCCCACTTTTTCACCATACTAAGTTTGAAACTAGATATAAAATACTAGTAGAATTATATAAATAAAAACGTATTAAATTTGCAATAATATAAAATGAAAAGATAATATGACAGTTTAATATAGGACCTATTATCAAATACGTAACCCAAGAAAAACATTAAGTCCAAGTCGGTAGCCCTATTGCGTGTTTACGTACCGAGCGACCGTAGGTAATTATCTCTAGGACACTGCCGAGATAGAATTACTGTTTGCTTACTTGTACTGTGGTTATAGTAACTGTGTCAACCACGCACAGTCGGCGTAATTCGTGTCAGCTCATGACCGACTCATTGCAGTATTGAAATAATTATTTGCAAAATACTCGTAAATCTTAAGTGTTTTGTTACTAGTAATCACAAAAATAGTCACGCACATTAGTAGGTAAAAGTCTAGAAGCTAGGTCAACAAAAACGGACTCACTCTGAGAGCAAAAGCTATGTCGATGTTTCGATTCTTGATCCGAGCACAAATCGGCGAGCTCATAGTCATCTGTGCATCTAAGCGTCAGCTTTGAGTAATATTACAGTTAACGTTTCGCGGGGTGCAACGAAATGCTGTCATCTGATTGATCAGAATCATATCTCAGCACATCATCACCAGTACAGCACACAATTAAAAGTATTTTAATAAAAATAAGTTTTTTTAAATGCATACCTTAGTCGTGATATAGCTGACTCCCTCACACAATGAATGGAGGCTGTCGACAGCAAAAAGGTAAATAATCTCTTCTTGGAGTGCCACAGTGTTAATATTTATATTGTCACACTAGGAAATTACAAAACCATAACCTCTGGTTCATACCAAAAACAATGTTAACTGTAGGTACTGTTTTAACCATGTGCTTAGATTTGATTTTCTAACTATTGGCAAGACTGTGAATAATGCTTGACATAGGCGAAATTATCCAGGATAGATAGAAGCCGTTATTTAAAAAATAAGCCCTGAAAATTCGCTGTCTAAGGCCCGTACTCTAGAACGATACTCTAGTATGAATCTGTACTTGAAAATAGAAAGAAATAACGCTATGAATTGCATGTAGCGGCATCCCTATTCTGACTGCTCAATCGCTTGATTATCGTTCTGAAATATGGGCCTTTTTTAGTCTTTTTCCAAGAGCGAGTGTGTATTTTAAGATAATTCTCTTGAAAATTTTAGGGTCGCTGGCACCAACTATTTAAACTCGATTTAACTATTTGGCATCTCGCTTGCACCAATTATTTAGTAGTTGGTGCAAGCGAGATGTCAAATCCTTAAATTGAGTAAACAGCTGGTACAAGCCACCCTTAATGTTAAGATGCTTGTATCATTACGGAATTATGGCCGCCTTTTTTCAGACAATACAAATATTAATTTTTAAAAGCAGTTTGTCATAAATGAAAATTACATATCAGTGAATAAATAGCTAAGCTAAATTAGTACAGTTTAAACCGCTAATATTTTGCCAAACTCAATCTGGTAGCGCATGTCTATGAAAATAAAATAATAGCAGGGTAATAGTATTCCATAGGTACCATAAATGAATAAAATTCGAATTGATGGCATATAATTGAGTAGTTACGACTAGTCAAATCTCTTGTTATCAAAAAACGTAATTTTATATAAGAAGTATTCGAGATTATGACCGGTGATGTCATGATTTTTCTCTTTTCAGTTTCTTTCGTTGATAACTTTTCGTCCATAAAATTAGTAATCTAAATTAAAAAATCAGGCACTTGCGTTTAATATAAATCTGTTATGGACTTGAATTAAAACAATACAGTGATTGTGATTTATAATAACAGTGGTTTCCAGTTATGTGGTTAAAACTAATGGCCTACTTGCCACTTGCCAATATTAAAAAAAAAGTATGTGTGTACTCATATACACACAGTTAAACTTCTTTGACATTTTTAAGCAAAGCTGGCCACATATAAAAAAATAAAACTGGTCGCTTGAAATGAATGAAATAAAAAGTAATAAATTCGGTATGTTACATCGGCGCACGCCATTTCGTCACACGCTAAAAATACACTAATCTGTTTTTCCAAACGCGCTAAAAGAGGTATAACTTCAAAAAGAAATGTCGACTGTCGCGACCTGTGATATTGCATTATCTGTTCGACATTTAACAGGCGTTCGTTGGCTTGACTACATTCTCGATTAAAAAATTAATCCGGTCTCCACAAATATTCACAAATTTCGGAAAATGATTCAACACAATACCAAAACGTCATTGCACTGACGTTTGGTCTGACAACCCAATTCATCAGGGTAGACGCCATCTTGTTGTTCTGTGTTGTCGAAGTTACTTTAGAATATATTTCCTACTAGAAAATTAACTAAATACTGTCAGACATAGCAGGTAGACCGTGTTTAGTGCATTATCTACTTCATGTAGCATTATTCAGCGCCACGGCCAGAGTCCGTTTGAATTCTGTAACATCTCTATTCTGCTTTCGGTGTTATATCAATTTACAAATACAATCTAGAGCGATTTCGTCTAGGCAATTAAGTCACGCGTAATGCTGAGTCGAGACGTGTCACGATCGCTCGCACGCTAATTGATTTTTCAACGTCTACTCTTCTTAGCAAAACAGAGTAAAGAGGTCATTTTTCTTTGACTATGTACTCTACACCATACATCTACAGACTAAACGAATCACTCTGATTGAATATTGGCAGAATATACCAAAGTCACCACGCGATTACATTAAAAAAAAGAAATTAACTTAATCATCACTCATCATATATAATGTATATTAATTTAACGTGTAATTATAAATATCTTACTCAGCGCGTGTTGGCTAATATTTCGATGTATTTTGAATTTTTTGTATACTATGTAGATAAGTATTCAAATAATTTAAATATTTATGATATTAATTTATTCAGTTTAAAAAAAAGTTGAGGTATAATCTCGATTACTTTGCCTTCTCTGTTATAGAGTATAGACTATAAAAAATATTTTCTATGTATTATTGAATGTAAATGTTTATTGCCATGTAACAGATGATTTAAAAGAAATAGACCGAAAAATATGTCTGTGGAATTTAACTTGTTACAGTACAAAGTAAGAAAGCGTCCAGCCTTTCCGATGCCTTACCATTGTTAGATTTAAGTGAATAAAGTTAAATGTTTTAGAATTTATTTTGTCTTTTAATTTCGTCGTCTGTAGCGGAATGCTTTTATTTCATAACAGATAACCGAAGTAAGTATCGAAATCTCGCAAGCGCTTTAAGATGTACCCATCAAATGAAATGTATCAATCCAGAGAAAAAAGGGGAATCGATTGTACTGGCTGTAAAAAAATTAGAAATAAAAAAGACTGGTTTCTGAAATGTACAGATAAAAAATAAAACTAAAACATTTCATAAAAATAGCTTTAATTTTTTGTCTACCCACTCTCACAACAATAACTACTATATAGTATTGTATACACTTTGCAAAACTACATTATCTATGTATTCATACAATTTTACAATTGTATAACTGGAAATTACGGAGACTAAAATTGCATTTTTACAAGTTTGTAACAAAGGATATCTAAATACAATTAGTGATATTCAAAAGTATAAAAAATGGCACATGATAACTCGCTAACAACAGTGCAGAAACAAAATTATCTCAGATATACCAAACCCAAATTTCTTTTTCATTTACCATAATATTGATCAAAAAATAATACTGTCAAAATCACTTCAAATAGCTGCCAGTGCACGAATTTTTTATTAAAAAAAAAAAGTAGTTGCAAGATGTTAAATTGTATTTTTTTTTAGTTCTAGATTAACGATGATTTACAGAATTAACCAATTCAAGGCAGGTTCATTGTTTCGATAATTGTCTTTTAAATCGCTTGGAACAAGATCACGATTATGTATTTGCCTTCGAAACTACTTATTAAAAAGAAGCTTGTCACTGGACACCGACATCAAATTTTCGTGGATCAATAAACATGGACACATCTAATAATAAATAATTAAAAATTGTACATTGATTGTAAAATAAATAAGTAATTTTTCATACAAAAATAATTAATTATGAGTCTTTTATAATCTGCATAAATAAACACAAAATCTCTAATTTATCTTAACGTACTCTATTTGTTTAGTTATAAAAATAATTTATCTATAACAATGTGTCCATGTTAAATCACACAAACAATCACACAAATATATTAAAAAAAACTTCTGAAAATCGTGAATCTTGGCACATTTTTTATAGTTTTCAAGCGATTTTTTACTTTGATTTAATAAATATTTATTGTATCTTACAATTAAGCTTATAAGTAAAACTGGCGCCTTAAGTGGTAGGTGATGGAGGTTAAATAATGAACTTGATAATCATGCAACTCTCACACTGAAAAATTTCGCTTTATTATTTATTGAAACTATGCCTTCATGCTAATCTGTATGAGAAAGAGAAATATATATATAATGTGATGAATATGTCAGATGCTTAGAGATGTGCATTGTGCAATGCCGGGATAAAAATTTTGTCGTAGAATTTGGTCAAGGCTTACTATAACACATGAGATTTCATTTTGTTATTTAAAAAATCCAATTAAATAATGCTGGAAGTAGTGTCCATCCAGTGTTCATCCCAAATATAAAAGGGGTAAAATAGACCGACTAGGTGAGAAGGTTTCAAATTAGTTTTCAATTTGTCAAATGATTTTTGTCTTCACTTTGTACTGTGGCTCCAATTTTACATACAACTTTCTTGCTTACAATAGGTACTATTTTCAAAAAAGGATAACATGTAGACATTAGCAATTAATATAAAAATAGAAAAAGACAATCAAAATCAATCATTTATGTAACTTTTTGTTTTGTGACAGTTATGTAATATTACAAAAACAGTCATACAAAAAATAAAATGCATTTTTATAATTATATTTCCTAAGCTTATTTTCAGCGTCATCTATAAACTATAATATAAAAAAGCTATGTACATTTTTGACTTATTCGACTAATGTTGCCAATGCGAAAAATCTTACATATAATGTACTCTGTGATCTTACTGTCCTAAAATGATAGTAAATATAACTGAAATCAATTCAAGGCCACTCCTATGTATTATTAGGCAGGATGTCGACTATTAGAGAAAAAATACATTTGTTACTGATCTTAATATTATAAATGCGAAAGTGTCTGTTTGTTTATGTCTGTTACGTATTAATTGCTAAAGAGCTTGAATCTAGTTTGAACATATAATTTGAATCCTGAGGAAGGATAGGCTGCTTTTTTTATTTCACGTGAACGGAGTCATGAGCAAAATCAGTACAGTTATAAAACGGTCACAGAGCTGTATCAGGAATCTGGCAATTGAAGATAATTATGATAAAATTATTGGGAAAGGATTTTTAGGCACCTCTAATTCTGTATAGGTACGTTATAAAATTGATAATGACGTAATGTTGTGGGTAATCCACGCAAAACAAAATTAAGGGCAAATGCATTATTTCTCCAAATCTGAGAAGTCGACAATTACTGTTCAGTAATTATTGCTGCTACTTTAAGTCTTCATTAAACTCTTTAAATAAAAAAGTATTTTACCATCTAAAATTGCCAGCATTAAAAAATAATTACCAACATTGTGGAAGTCATGTACTCATGTAGGAGTGCTCATTTCCAACAAGAAAACGATCTATATTTAATACTGCAAAAGTTATCATTTTAACAGTTTAAAATAACTAATAATAGAGTGAGATAAAAGCATAATATATAAAAGTATGAGTTTTGCTGAGAAAAAAGAGCACTCCACGAGTAATTGTATGTAACACATTAAATAATGTTGCCAACATCGAACTTTTCCCCTAAAAGTCCAATAACATGAAACCAAAGCCTTTAAAACAAATATTATCTAGTGGATTTCAGCTATTTTTTTCTTCGAATTACAGTTTTATCATTTTAATTGAATGTAAGATGATTAAGTCGCCTGAAAAATTTAGTTTTTTGTTAAACTACAACATTTTTTTACCACCCAAAAATCCTTTTGCAATTTCTTTACCCCTGAAATCAGGGAAATCTCCTAAGTTGGCTACACTCATGTTATTATCTACAGTTTTTCATAAGATAGAGGCTTCCATACTCTTATAAGTTAGTATAATACAACTAAAATACTTTGAGATTCTATACTAGTCTAATATTCACAGGTTGATTAAAAAATATGAACATTTTTCAAGAAAGCGAGTAAAAGTTTTTAAAGTTCCTTAGCTAATTGAGAAACACCGAACCCTTGTTGTTCCGTCTTGTCTGTCTCCGTCTGTCTCACATATAATGTGAGAACGAGACAGAATTTACTGCACAAATATGTTCAATAGAGGTAGGCGCTCAGACCAAGATCACATTGGACGGAGCATTTGCTCTAAAAGCATGTCCTTGAATTGTCCTTTTTTATTGACCGACTTTCTAGGTTTATACTAATGTACGTGACTAGGGAACACAGTACAACGACACACAGCTGAATATGACAAATCTTTTTTTGTGACAAAACGCAAGTATACGGCTGAACATGACATTTTTATTTTTTGAAAAACATTTAAGATTTACGAGTATTTTGCAAATAATTATTTCATGACCGACTCATTAGCTGACACGAATTACACTGACAGTGCGAGGTTGCCATACTTACTATAGCTAACTGTTTTATTCGTGTTTACACTCAATGCGATAGAAAGAGACAGGAAAACTCGTTTGCATACGGTGGTAACTTATTATAACTGTACATAATGTTCCTCGGTCCGTATTGGTAGAGGTAGGCGCATAGCTAGTGACAATGACAGTTTTCAAGTCGGCCATAAGTAATGATGCGTCATTTCCAAAAATATTCCCAAAACTAAGAAATTAGTTAGTAAATGTCTAGAAATATTCATACATATTACAAATTTTTGATCAAATACCACTTTATTCGTGTTGGGTTTATTTACACATTATACATCAGTATCTATGAGGGTAACTTGGATAAAAGGAGACCCCTACATAGCCAAGACTAGCGCCTTAACACGCTTTGAACTCGAAGACGTCTAGGATGCAACTAGACTACCCATCCACTACGTGTCAACGGCCTATGTTACTTAACTCCAATTATATATCACCACAACTCCCTTGAAATCGCTTTCCTGAAAGATGCTCTTTAATCTATACTCTATGGCGATTTTGCTTCATTCCCTAGGCCTCTTAATCTAATACATAAGTGTAAATAATAATAATTACAACGTACCATCTTTGATCAAATCTAGACGTGTAACACAATTAACCAGAAAGCTGAAAGTACCTTGTCCTGAATTATTATCTAAATCCAGTTTGAATATTTTTAATTGTTATATTTTTTAATTTAATAATTACTAAATTAAGTTAGTACAAATGAAAATGGACTTTACGTAATGCGCGTCAAAGCACATTTTTGTTCGACATTCGTACGTAGCGCGGATCTTATGTCGTGTTAGTCATGTCAGAGCCATTAGCGTGCTCATATCCGGCTGTGATCGTATAAATATCAACTTAAACTGGAACCAGACATGCACCAAGTTTCAAAGAATGACCTACAGTTATCTCATCTTCTTCATATTATTATTATATCATTATAGAACACCAAAACGCAATAAAAAGTCCATCTTGACGACACCTAGCTGTAATTATTTGGGCTTTGTAAGTATAAAAATATGCTTGTAAATAATATTTACAACACCTTCAAACTTTCAACACAAATGAGACCGATTTCCCACATAACCCAGATAGCAATTTAAACTTGAAACAGACGTGCACCAAGTTTATAATGCAAATGTATACACTTAAAGCAAGTTTAAATTAGACTTCCAGATACAATGTTGACGTAAGTGCTTCGTGCCGAGTTATTCGGGTATCGTTGTACCTGGAGCCAATTATGTGGTAATTCACAAAAGTACCCAAATACATATAAACAAAAAATACCTACTAAAAATAAATGCAGCAAATTTTTTAATACTTTGCTGTCATATTTGAAATAGCAATTTTTAATCATTAAATGACTAAAACTTGCCTCTTCATATTTGATTTAGTAATTTACAAGCAAAGAAAATTGTATAGACTCAGGTGTTACTTTGCAGAAATCTACTTCACGTGGTGAATTCCTAAAATCATTAGCTATTTTCCGCTCAAACTCCAAAAACCACCAATCGACACGTGTTTCGCCTCTCGACGAAGCATCCTCAGGATATACCAGAGAAAGGACTCGGTCAGCTAACCAGCACTCGGTGCAGTTTCGTTGCTGGTTAGCTGACTGATTTTAGGAATTCATCACAAGCAAATAAAAATCAAGCATGCAGCAAACTTATATGTTTAAGTGCAGAGACAATCTAAGAACAGTGAAGAACGACGCGGCTCCACGAGCTTCGTAAGAAGATACAGAATTGAAGAAATGGATATAATAAACATACTGTAGCGTTAATTAATTTCATCACGTCAATTAGCCACGTGTTATATTTTATAACAATTTATTAATAAGGTACATGTACCAAACTATTAGACTTTCTATTGTTGCACATTGATTTGGCACCGACTTCAATAACTACCAAATTTAATAATTATAGGTATTTGTATCGTATTTATTAGATTATTTTTGTACTTAATTTGTGATTAGTAAAGGATAGTTATTTTGTACTTTTCAGTGTTTTGTTTTGAAGTTGGTTTAATTTTTTTATTAAATTTTTTTATTGCTCCTTTTTGAGTGACCTAGGCCTCTAAATAAATATCTGGGGCAGGTCTACAATTAACTGATTTTCTAATTCTGAAGCGGAATGAGATAGAAGAGAATCATCAATATAAATAAAGTAAGGTTATAAGTGCCGTTTACGAGGAAGCGATGCCTGGATAGGTTGGTAGCTCCACGACTAAACGGTAAATCGATATCTTTTTCCACTGAAGTTGAAGTTATGCTCCCGCGGTGAACCTTCGAAAAACATTTTAAAGTAGAGATGCCTTCCAGGTATGACTGCCTTCAAGGAAGAATGACCTGGAAACCTGGCGGTTTGATTTGGTACTTTAGCTCAAAATCGGACAACGACGTAGGATGTGGAATTTATGGAGAGCGCCCAAGTTTCAAGAGGAGTCTGTACCTTGGGAGGTACGCCTCCATTTTCCAGGCTGAAATGTTAGCCATTATTGAATGTGCAGACATTAACGTTAGAAAGCACTACGTAAACCAAACCATATACATACATTCTGATAGTCAGGTAGCTCTTTTGGCATTGGCCTCGAATGTAATCACATCGAGGCTAGTTAATAACTGCGTGACTATTTTAAACACTGGGAAATAAAAACAGAGTGATTCTAAGATGGGTTCCTGGCCATGCGGGCATCGTAGGCAATGAAAATGCCGACGAACTCGCAAGGGCCGGCACCAAAATCACATTTATTGGTCCACCTTTTTGTGATATCCCCAAAAGCCAGGCTCAACTGGTTTTGTGGAAATCCTGCTTGAAAGCGTCTTGCGAGTATTGGAAGAATATTCCGGGCCAAGAGCATTCCAAAGCCCTAATAAAGCCATATAATCGCAAGGTGGCTTCTAGTGTCACGGCAATGAGTCGGAGTCGGACTTGCGTATGTTGGTTAGAACACTTACTGGGCATTGTTGCTTAAATAAGCACATGTTTAATATGAGGCTCTCCGACACAAGAATGTGCCGGTACTGCCAGGAAGCGGATGAAACGCCTATGCACATTTTGTGTGCCAGTATTTTCTGAGTCCGGAGGAGGTTCAGCATATCACTCCAAGGAATACCTTGCAGTTTTTGACTACAGTGGGACTTGGTAGTGTTTTGTAACACAGTGGCGATCACAATAGATCAATTTTGGTCGTAGTGATATAGGTCTGGTAGGACCTGCATAGCCACTTACATGAATTAAAAAAAAAAGGTTGTAACCAGTTCGCGTTATTTGGTGTATCTTCGAAACCCAAGCTCTAATACCAGTGAAATGTAAAAGGAACCAATCTGGAAGAGTATCCTTTTAAAGAAGAATTTTCCAAATCGGTTCATAAATGATGGAGTTACAAGGTAACAAGCATAAAAAAAATTCAACTAAATTGAGAATCTCCTCCTTATTTTGAAGTCGGTTAAAAGCTACGAAACTCCGTCAAAAGAGTGGTAACGTCACGCTCATCTTCATATGCATACTACAAGGGGCACTTTTATAATTCTCCGTTGGACGTTTTTATTTAAAATGCGTCCCTATTATGTCGTCCATAAAGACGCTTTTTCAACGTTCACAGCATGACGTTATCATGCACAGAAATATGAAAGGATATCCATACAACTGCATACATTTTCTCCCGCGTGAAGTACGCTGGCCTAAAATATCGCACATAAAAACTTGTAATAAAGGCCTACTTTACGATGCTGGAGGGTCTTCATCTTCGTCAGGTAACGCCACCATGTATGTAAGCAACAAGGAGGCGTATACCAAGCGTATAATGACAAATACGCGTCTATGAAGCTATACTTCTGGAATGGGTCTGGGGTACTGGAAGACGCCCCTAGTAGTCGTCGTCTGGTTCTCACAGCACGGGGAATACCCTAGTTTGAGTAGATGATTGTATTGCCGACGCATTATTATAAAAAAAAAATTAGAACGCATCACTAAAAATCCTTTATTAAGTCAAGTGTATGAGCTTCCTGGTTCATTCTGTTATACGCTATGTAGATCTTGTTGAAACAGAGGTCTAACCATCTAACTGTCTGAAAATCTGAATCGATCAGAGTAAACGTAAAGTTACAGAAAAATTATCTGATAACAGATTATTTGCCTAAACTATCGCACATAAAAACTTGTAATAAAGGCCTACTTTACGATGCTGGAGGGTCTTCATCCTCGTCAGGTAACGCCACCATGTCTGGTAGCTTGAAGTGTTGAATGTGGAACAGGGGCTCCGGACTACTGGACAGCCGGTTCAGCTGGGAATAGAGTCAATACCATTTATACTCTACCTTATCAACTTCGTAACTCGTCAGAGATGGTAAATTTAGGGTGACTTGCACCAACTATTTAGACTTGATTTAAAGATTTGACATCTCGCTTACACCAACAATTTAATACAAGGTGCAAGCGAGACATCAAATCCTTAAATAAATATTTATTAAAATTATAATATTAAAATTATTTTTTAAAAACGAATTTTAACATATATTAAACTGTTTGATAGAGTGATCTAATTATTTTTAAATAATAATCAATATACCGTCTTTAAAACGCCGATACTTTAAATATTACATACATACATATCCTCACGCTGTATCCCCAACGGGGTAGCCTCGGCTCCCCGCAAATGTAATCCCGCTACAAGCGAGAGAAAAATCGAAGCGGGATTACGGCATTTCGAGATGTCGGTGTACCGAGATTGAAACACAAATATTACTAATAGCGACCCGCCCCGGCTTCGGACGGGTTGCCATTTTTTGAAATAAAATACAGCCCACGTCTTTCGCTGATAATGTAGCTTTCTAACAGTGAAAGAATTTTCAAAATCGGATCAGTGGTACCGGAGATTACCCCGAACATCCAAACTCACAAACTTTACTTCTTTATAATAATATAGATAGAGTAGACGACGTCATCACGTCAGAAGAGCGAGAAAGTGAATGAAATGACCCTATCTATCTTTGAGCTTCTTAGTGTTTGTTGCATGAGTTGCAGTTAGAGATATGTATATGTTTGTATATACAGAGAGAATACAAAGAGGATTACTTCATTATCTCTCTCTTTAGCATATTCAGTATTCTCCCTATTCTATTAATGTCTCAATGAATTGGAAGCCCTACATTTTAGGTAATACCATACAAAAATATACTTAGTTATTTTCTTCGCTTTAGATGTACGTATGAACGATATATTATACAACATGATCAGTAAACACTCACACATACCTACATAAAAGATTAAGAATAGAGATAGAAAAATGGAGAAGAAATCTGATTAAGTGTCTAATATCAAACTTGCAATGACTGAAAATTAATATAACGTTAATATTTAGGGCCGGCGCAGACGAGGGACATTACTTGGCATATTTTTGTATCCGTCAAAATGATCACTAAGAATTGCATCACATAACACACACGATGGAATAGTCACACATCTGCGCTGACCCTTAGAGTCAATTACAGTAGGAATAAATAGACTTAGGTATACTTATCCATTTTCAATCAATGAAAGTTGTGGTATGAGGTATGATGAGGAGTAAAGTTATGATCCAGGAGTGAATTAAACAGATAAATACTTTGTGTGACGTGGTAGAACTATTACTTCCTTGTTTTTCTTGCCTTATGTAGCAAAACGTGGCTAATATGACTGAAGTTGAAGATTATGTGGTCTCACTCCTGTGTGCCGAAGAATGCGATTAATACAGACAGAGGTCACTTGGTCATATGGAAAACAGACTTAGGTATATTTATCCATTTTCAATCAATGAAAGTTGTGGTATGAGTTATGATGAGGAGTAAAGTTATGATCCAGGAGTGAATTAAACAGATAAATACTTTGTGTGACGTGGTAGAACTATTATTTCTTTGTTTTTCTTGCCTTATGTAGCAAAACGTGGCTAATATGACTGAAGTTCAAGATGGTTGACTGCTGTGTGTCGAAAAATGCGATTAATACAGACAGAGGTAACTTGGTCATATGGAAAACAGAATAAATGCAGGCAGAGATCACTTAGCCCTCTATAAAACAAAACCAAATATCAATTCACATCGAATGTGGCTGCGGCTGGCAGCGAAGCGAATGCCAACGTTGACGCAGCATTTTAAACTTCATCATCATTACTAAATTACATAGAATCGTTTGATTACCGCCACTAGCAGTAGCTTTGTCACTACAGTAGCCACGCAACCCTTTTGAGCTCGATTTAGCGATTCTACATTCCTATTTCAATAATGAAGACAAAGTTTAAAATCCTAAGTACGGTAATTTTGGCACTGAAAGTGTTCGCCGCTCGCTGCCGCCCGCTGCCATTCTCGGCGTAAACTATACCTAATACTGGCATAGGTTACTTCGACATTCGGCTGTGTCCTAATGGTGTCGTAAGATAAGGTAATTACAAATCGACAGCGCCGGGTTTGGGGTAGAGCCCATCTTGGGCGGCAAAGGGCGCCAAAATGGGAAATGCGAACAGCTGTTTCGAATGAAAATGAGTTTTCATTTACGCAATGAAAGTTGATTTTTGAACAAGTTGGTAATTATTATTTATTTATTATAACATAAAGTCAAACGCAATTTATTTGATGTGAATGCGTCAACCAAAGGACGCCAAAAGACAATCTCACTCTACCTTGATCAAGGACTATGGCCTGCGCTGCAAATAGACATCTCTTCAAATTATCCGCGTATCCGCTCTATGCATAAAATAAATGTTCTACCACGAAAACGTAAAGGAAAGCACAACATGAAGTGGATGAAATTACCAACTTGTGTACTGCGTCCGCGCCGCCGCTTCGGGAGAATGCCCTTGCGTGCCATGAAGAAACTGGAATTCAAAATACCGTATTGAAATAAAGTCACATTAGAGGCAATCATTAATTACATTGCATGATACGAAGGGAGAATTGTCATTCGTTCCCTGGTATCTGGACTGCGAGTCTCCGCAGTCCACGTTGTGGAGAGAAGGGTGGGTCGTTTAAAAACTTTCGATTAATCACGTCAGTTAATTGTATGTATTGAAAACTATTAGTTCTTCTAGGATGTTGACTTGGATGGAAACGTAGGATGAGGAGATATAACTAAAAGACGTGCTTTAAAACTCGTGAATTTCTCAACTGACTTATTTTCTGACATTCAAAAACAGCACGTTATTATGAAAGTAGCAACACTCAAAAAAAGTGTTGCCATTTGTTAACGATTATGATTAGAACGATTAATCGAGAATATTGATAATAGCTAACAGTATGAATTAATCAATCAAAGGTGTGTTTGAATTGCATGATCTGATTCCACAGTTTCCGTTCTACTTTCAAACATCCAGGAACAGGGAGGGTCTTTGCTGTTCTGTTGTTGGTATCCCTTTTGTCCGCACAAGATTTGCGTCAACTTATTTAATATGACTGAGCGGATAGACAAATGGTAAACGCTTCATACAAACGTTTACTGGCGTTATGCTAGTCAATAGTGTCACTTGGCTACGTTTCATACGGCGGTTGTCACACGACTTAACCTTTCATTTGATGTATATGAAAGTTAATAACGTTCGACTACCAATTTAAAATTCGTTACCCTAGATCACCTGGGGGCCTAGACAAGTGGCTCAATTGTCGTAATCGCTAGTAGAATAGAATGACAAATAATGCTACGTGAACTATAATAATAATAATTATTATTAATATTATTTATGAATTTTCTATTCAATCAAACGAAATGAAAAGTCGCAAGAAAATTGCCGCATATAACGTAACCAAATGGCAGTTTTGACGAGCAATTGCGCCTATTCTACTGTCGTTTACGACAATTGAGCCACTTGTCTAGGCCCCCTGATATTTGTCTATTCTACCAGCGTTTACGACAATCGAGCCACTTGCCTAGGCCCCTGCTAAGGTCTGGAACACCCTCAGAATTATTCAAATTGTAGATGGTGAATATGAATTATGATCACGAAGGAGTTAAAATTTGTGTTCCTATAAAACAAATGTGATTTTTTAAATAAATTGTGTTTCCAACCTAATGAACAGTTTTTCTCGTATAGACGGGTCTTGTCGTGTCTTATTGAATTGAACATTTAACAGTGGTTTCTAAACAATTGGTGAGGAGCCTTACAGTCCCTAGGCTGCGATGGCGAACCAATGGCACGCGTGCTATTGATGGCACGTGACAAAATAATTGAGGCACGGCTATAATTAAAGGATTTAGGTATCCAATCGAAACAATTTATTTTTTCATATACATCTGTTGTTTTTTTTTTTTCATTAATCGCAAATTCAAGATTGTTTGATGGCACGTCATGTCCTTGTTAAATATTCCTTTAGAAAAAATGGCACGTAAATTAATAAAGGTTCGCCATCCCTAGGGCCACTAGAATCACTAGGGCCTAGTGATTCTGTTACTTACCGTATCGTGGAAATAGGTATGTTGAACTGTTCAGAGACCGTCTGGAAAGTGAGACCCCGACTGACGCAGTCGGCCGCCTGCCCTAATAACACTTCACTCCTCCGGATACGCTTGTTTATACTGAACTCCGATGGTTGTGACGACTGGGATAGATGTGTTATATTTGCCTATAATATTCAAAAATATTAAACATAACATGTATATAGATATCCTATAGATTTAATCTGTATAGTAGAGTCAGTTTAAAATGAGTAATAAGATTCAAAATTACCTCTAGTAATATATAGTTGAATGAAACTTAGTATATTTATACTGGATAGACGTACAGAGAGCGAGTGAGTATGTAATCTTTTATGATAGTGGCACGAGTAGGAAAGGGATAGCAAATGAGACGCTAATGTAACGCGTTTTGAATGACAGGTCGTCACAAGTCGTCATGGAGAACGTTGTTGATTTATTTCATTATTTTGTGTTATTCCCGTTTTATTTCAAAGAAGTACTGTATTTTTCAATAATGCTTACGTGTTCTGGTATGTGATTATGATATTACATATCGCAATAATCTAGGCAATCATTCATTTTATAAGTGACATTGACAGATTAAAAATCGTCACGCGTCAAGGAGCTCAATGTTCGTCTATACGCAGTATATACTAAGTTTATTGAATGAAACGAATTCATGGCATAAAATAATGTAAATAAAAAAAAACTAATATGAAACCCGCCATTTTGCAACGGCGGCCATCTTAGATTTGGAATTTTTCATGGTGTACTGTATTCTACTACTAGTCAAGCTCTTTCATTTGATAGAGGGGTTGTGAAAAAATATGTAAACCGCCATTTTGTGGCGGCAGCCATATTGGATTTACAATGATACTGAATATATTACAATACATTGTTATCAGAACTAAAGATGTGTACTAAATATCAGATCAATCTGTCGACAGAAAGAGGGTATAATTTCAATTACTAAATTTGACCCAAAAAATAACAACAAACAGGGCAAGCTTAATAAAACCGTTTAAAAAAAACACCTGTGGTCTGTCTCCGACATGTATGACGTTTACTGAGGGCACGTAACTTGGACCAATGGTCATTATCTTCGGCGTGACTTCCACGAACGGTGCGTGCGGCACTGTTTGTATCTGTGTTTGTTGCTATAACAAAAAAATACTAGGTGTAATAATCTTACAATAACTTTATTATTACTCTTTAAAACTTTACTCTTCTTCTGAGGTAGTTTAGTAAGGATATATCTCATAACCAGAGATCGGAAATTAGGGACCATAAATACCTAAACTTCATTTGCGGAATGATATAGAGTTGCTAAAACGAGTGCCTAAAACTGATTTAATATTGCTGATATTGCGTGCTTTTATTTTATGAATGAGACAAGATTGTAAAATACATCAGTACATGAAATACTTATTTCTTGTAGTCCTTATCCAAATTTAATTCGTTTAGTTGCTTTTGATGCCTTGCGAAATTTAAACTTAACGAACTCTTAACTCCTGAATAACTCCATCATGACATTACCTACTTCTATTTTCAAAGAAATATGAAATTTAAAACGAAAGGCATTGGTCCTAAGTATTTTATGGATAACAATTAAAAGTACTTATAAAACAAAAGCTTCAAATATTTGTGAATCAAATTATTTTACATTTTTGTTACCCGTAAATTTAAATAGGTACATTTTTGATTTTTTTAAATATCTGCGAAAACAGAAAGTCAATCGCATAAATTTAAAAGAATAATTTTAATACGTTTAAAAACCGCTTCAACAATAAAATATCAAAGCTAAGAAATATGATATTTAAATACAATGGGGCCCTTGGGCGCTGGCTACTTATTGTATGAAATGCTAAAAATAACGTAAAAGCCTGATACGAGGGCTGCTATTTATGTATCCGGAACTGGCCAGTTACAGAACAATATTAAAAAAGTAATTATAACATTTAAAAATGGAACTCTTTGGCTGAAGAATACAATTTGTTTCATTTAGCTGTCATTTGTTTATCCTTTGTGGCGTCATTTTGAAAATTACGAGTCTTTATCACCATGGATTTAAGTCATGAAAATTTTCGTGCTATGATTTATTACGATTTTCGGCGAGGGCTAACTCAAAAACAGTGCATCGATCAACTCACTTCGACTTTTGAGGACGAAGCACCATCGAAAACTACTGTGTATCACTGGTTTAGTGAGTTTAATCGTGGGCGGTCTGTGCTCACGGACGAAATAAAAGAAGGTCGCCCTAAATCGGTTGTTGTACCTCAAAATATTGATGCTGTGCGGGAACTAATAATGCAAGATCATCATGTTACATATCGCGAGATAGAGGCGTCTCTGGGCATAAGTATGACGATAATAATCTATATAAAATATTACACGAACATTTAGCTGTAAAAAGAATTTGATCACGTTGGATTCCGCACAACTTGAGAATTGACCAAAAACGGGCTCGTGTCGATTGGTGTGAAAAAATGTTACAAAAGTACAATCAGGGTGCGTCAAAAGCTGTCTATAATATCTACACAGGTGATGAATCTTGGATATATGCGTATGATCCTGAAACTAAACAACAATCAACGGTTTGGGTGTTCCAAGATGAGCCGAACCCAACAAAGGTCATTCGTTCAAAAAGCACTTTGAAGCAAATGGTCGCTTGTTTTTTTGGTATAGATGGACATGTAGCTACAGTGCCACTAGATGATCGTAAAACGGTTAATTCTGAATGATACACGACCATTTGTTTGCCAGAAGTCTCTGAAGAAATAAGAAAGAACAACCGACAACGCAGAATCCTTCTTCATCATGACAGTGCTAGCTGCCACACATCGGCCGAAACAACTCGGTATTTGGAATATCAAAAGATCGAATTAACGGGTCATCCGCCGTACAGCCCCGACTTGGCCCCCAACACTTCTATTTATTCCCAACCGTAAAGAATAAATTACGTGGTCAACGTTTTTCCAGCCGTGAAGAGGCTGTTGATGCGTTCAAAATGCACGTTTTGGAGATACCTCAATCCGAATGGAAAAAGTGCTACGAAAATTGGTTCCAATGCATGCAAAAGTGCATCGATCATCATGGTGAATATTTTGAAAAGCAATAAAACTATAATAAATGCTATATGTTTGTTTCATTTTGTTATTCCGGATACTTAAATAGCAGCCCTCGTATGTACATTTAGAGACCAAAATATTTGATAATTATTGCCAAAATATTTGATAATTATTGCCAAAATATTTGATAATTATTGCCAAAATATTTGATAATTATTGCCAAAATATTTGTATTTTATAATTTTGTTCTTCATTCTAAGCACCCGAAACCTTTTCCGTCAAATGTCATGGAATCTCAATTTTAATCGCAAAATGTATAAAGACAGTTTCTATTTGTATATTTAAGAGAATTTATTGGCAATCACATTTACAATATATAGAAATTAAATTGGGGCTCCCGAAATCCATTTTAGGCACCCGTTTTAGCAACTCTATATCATTCCGCAAATGAAGTTAGGGTATTTATGCTCCCTAATTTCCGATTTGAGCTCATAACGCTCTCACGATTAAGACTACTCTAATGACACCTCTTTTATTAAAATCTAGCGAACCGCATAGGCTACAGGGTACGCCAAAGGAAGCCAAATTCATACACACATGCGTAGTGTAAGCTCGCTCTTTAGTGTAACCAGCTTAGAAGTATCGGGTCGTAAACATATTTAGGGTTTTTTGGTATTTAAAAAATTAACATAAAATTTAATTTCTCAGGTTACATCAAATTATAATCTATCTAAAACAATGAAACCTGTAATTTAAACAATTATACCTACAATTCTACCAAATGTTAGAAATAATAATACTGCAGACAATTACACAAATTGTGTGACCCCGTACTAAGCAAGCGTAACCGTAATACTTGTACTATGGGTACCACACAACGAACTCTGGGGGAGCTCTAGTAATACCCAGACTCCCAAGCAAATTTAGAAAAGTTGGTTTCCTTAATTGACCCAACCGGGGATCGAACCCGGGACCCCGGTTTGGACAGCAGATGTTCTGCCACCGCGCCAAGCGGCCAGTCAAGTCAATCACAATATTTGGTTTACGGGGGTTTGGTTTGTTTTTGCGGGATTTTACATACATACATCCAAAAAACATTACTCGTAATCTCCTATTAGGGCAGTCAGATAAGAATAAATTTAATATTTGGTACAAAACAGGCAAGTGCAAATAGATACGCAGTTGTACTCTGTACTGTCAGGTTTTAAGCATTTTTACCAAATGCAAAGTCAAAATCAAATCAATTTATTGAAGGAAACCCAACTGTAGTGTTTTTGAACGTAGAATCTATCTTCGTTTGGTTCGAAAAGAAACTGCACATTGAGAAGAACCAAAAAAAAAACTCAGTCGGTATCATTTTTTCAACATCATTTTATAATAACTATGAAAGCCAGTAAATGTATGCGCAGAGACTATTTCCAGTTTATTTTGTCTTTGATGAAATCGATTACCACAGAGTATGATTTCCCAATAAATGAAGTTAAAGTTAACAGAAAGTTAATATGATAGACATTTTTGAATTCATGATGTCATTTGATACCCCACACTATGACCACGATTTTTTTTAAATTTCTATTTATACCCCTGAAACAAGTCTCCATAGTCCAAAAACTTTTAAATTTCACATCTGTGTTTAGGCTAGTCCTTAGATCCAATGATTATACCAAATAGCTATTTATTGAAAATGTCCTTGACAAACCAACTATCAGACAGACACTGGATTGATTCCATAAATGTTTTTTTTCCCGTTTTAGCGCAGAACACTGAGATGAGAATAAAAAAATAATTATTTATTTATGGGCTGTACTTACGGAATTAACTTGATGTATAATAAAAGCGGGAGGTTCGTCCCTCGTGTCATACGTGTGGTCGTCCGACCGAATCGGTCGGTCTGAATCTGCTTCTGTGTCAGATGGACTATCGTACTGGCACTGAACGTTCGCTATCGCATAGTCCGCTGATTCTGTGGAATTACCGTAATACTTTGAAAATAATTATTTAAGGTAAAGAATTAGGAAAATAATATGGCAATAACTAGTTTTTTGGCAGGGTTAAGATTAAAAAACCTATGCATGCACCCTGTGAATTAAAAATGCGTAGGTCCCGGCGAATAAAAAAAAAAGAATACGTGTCCGCAGGTCCAAATCTCCCTTGTGGTACTTAGTGTTGAGTAATCAGCACGACAGTAAGCACAATTCAATTAGCACAGTTTTGGATAAGAGGGAGTGCCTCGTAGAACAAAAGTATGGTAGTACGCTAGCACAGTTACACAATTGAGCTGTGAGACGCGCGTTGAGTTGATTTACATATGGATCGTTCGAAGTTTTATTATACAGGGTGTATATGAAAACGGGACAGTTACTTTAATGGATGAAAGGGCATAACTTTAGTATGTAGTTACAAAAAGAATTATCGAAAAAAACGTATCCGTTTAAGAGTTATGACCGTTTTAATTTTCAAGTGTTATCTCCACCATTTCTCGTAAAATTGGGTTGATCGTGTACAGTTACAGATTTTAAATCTTACGTATTTTTTTATTTTGTAATAGTTTCATCCGTTACTGAAATACAGCCTGAAAACCATTTTCGAAAATAATGCGTATACCCCAATGGGGGTTTTCAGGCTGTATTTCAGTAACGGATGAAACTATTACAAAATAAAAAAAACGTAAGATTTAAAATCTGTAACTGTACACGATCAACCCAATTTTACGAGAAATGGTGGGGATATCACTTGAAAGTTAAAACAGTCACAACTCTTAAACGGTTACGTTTTTTTCGATAATTCTTTTTGTAACTACATACTAAAGTTATGCCCTTTCATCCATTAAAGTAACTGTCCCGTTTTCATATACACCCTGTATATGGCTAATGACATATTTAATTCCGTATGAGTAGATAATTTAAGCTGGTGAATGTAGGCATAGTTATTTATTTATTTAACAATTTATTGGACACAACGACATAAGTATATAAAGTAGAAAGAGACCTACAGAAAGAAGAGCAAAAGGTACCGCTTATTTCTATAAGAAATTTCTCCCAGCGAACCCGCGAGAGAGATATTTCATAAAAGATAATAATAATAATGCGCCAGACGATACACACCAATCATCTGATCTCAAAGTAGGGTATTCCCTGTGCTATGAGAATCAGACGACGACTACTAGAGGCGTCTCCCAGTACACCCACACCCGAGACAATCTAGAAAAGTTCATTTTCCAAATAGACCCGACCGGTAATCGATGTAGACACTATGTGTACTATAATAATATTATATTGAAATAAAAGAATAAATATAGATACGAAGTGCTAAGTTATATTGAAACAAACATGATAACATGAAATAAATATAAATATATATCATAATTCATAAAATACTTAGATAATAAATAAACATTTCTTTCGTACTTGGCGCGTGCGAGCGAGAGGGCGTATAAATTTTATTTTCTTCTTTTAGTAGTACTCGTCACTCGCGAGTCCTCGCCTTGTACAGTGTACAGTACAGTACTCGTACAGTATGGCGCGCATTCAACCAGAGAACATGTAAAAAAGAAGATCGACTCCCGGCTCATGTGTAACTGTCTACTCTCTCAGCCGGATACGTAGGGTTGTTGCGTTAGGTACGACATGCGGAAAGCATCCCATTTAGTTATACATTTAATATATAATAAAAAAAACAATGCACAAGATAAGTTTTTCATATTCTCTAAATTTAATTTCTTGTAATTCTGTTGTAGAATTTCAACTTTGGATTCGAAAATTAAAATTATTTATGCAACTAAGGACATTACAATACGTTCGATTATCCGATTTAGATATTTTTGTATTTGCGATGATATAAGGAACAAATTAAAGACAAACTGAAGCGGTCGCATATTTGCGTCGCGTGCGACCCTGTCTGGTGCTACAATAATTACCCATATTCGCCCAAAATATTGCCGTTGTGTGCGTGCCACAGCGCGTACGTATTAGCGCACACGCATACAAACCGCGTACGCTATCATTCTATAAAGACATCCTGCTGTTTAAACTTTTAAACTTTCGCGTTGCATTATAGAATATATCTAAAACGGGAAATTTAATGCGATTACCTTTTTATTCTGGCTTGACGTTCCGACCGAGTTGCATCGGGCGTGGTCTCAAGCAAACTGAGATCACGGCCGATGCAACTCGGTCGAAACGTCAAGCCAGAATAAAAAGAAATCGCGTTAAATTTCCCGTTTTAGATACATCCTACTGCTATATTGCTATATTTATACTTTGATTTAACAGGCTCCTCCTCCTCTCCAGCCAGCACGAACGTGCTAGTATATCGTGCTAGCACGTTTGCAAAAAAAGGCCCTCGCACGATACTCATTTTTACATTGTGTGCTGCCCAACTCTAGTGGTACTAAATATCAGATGTATGAATTTCTGATCAACTGATCGTTGATTAGCGGAATGAATTGCCATTCGTATGAAAGATATCGTGACGCGGATCGCGGATCGATTTGTTAGCCCAATAAAGTTACGACATCGTTATTAAGGTGAAATGCAAAAATTCTTTAATAACTACTTTATTATTTTATTTAAAACATCAAATTATTACTTACTAAATATTTACTGGAACTACCTTAAACAAAACATGGAAATATTTTAAAATAAATAAATATACATACATACATATCATCACGCTGTATATGTATTATCCCTAACGGGGTAGTCAGAGAGGACGGAGCTACAAGCGTCGCGGTTATAAATAAATATTAGTACTTTAATTCTTAAAAATAATAATAAGATAAGATAGTGTTTATTTTCTGTTACAATTTCTATTACAAAAATTAATATTGCCCTGCAGCCCGTGTTAGTTGTTTGAACTGTATTACGAGCTACAGTGTCCTCCCGTTTACAATACAATAATAAAACAATACTTGTTACAGTTAATCAATTGAGCATTTTTTTAGTTTGTAAAAATTGTTTACTCGTTGATATAGGTACGCAAACACTTTACATAATAGCCTTTAGATATATGCGTGTAGATTATGTATTAAAAAACCTATAAATATCTTTGAAAAATTTACCGCGCATTAACAAAAAATGGTAATAGTTTAGTTTAGTATAATGGTATCAGTTGTCCATATTCACTTTTTTATGAGATTAAACTGTAAGTTATAAAAGAGGGCGATATGGTACGTATTGCCCTCTTTTGTAAAATAAAGATAGATTTCATATGCGCCGCTGATCCCCACAGTAGCAGGCCATAAGACAAGCCTATGGAAATTTGCGAAATACACCAGCCTAGCCGTAGCCACATCCGTCAATTGTCTGATGCGTGTAATAGTATATATTGCCGAACTGAGCTTATTAGCGCTTTATAATTATAAAAGCGCTAATAAGCTCATATCGTTGCGCGTTTTTATCGTGACGTTTTTACCGTCCGGAATACAATAAGTAAGCAAAATGCTTAAATTATTAAAACTTTCGTGAGACATTATTAACGCACTAATTATTTAATACGGCTTTACTCACGTGTAATCGGTATAGGTACCGACTAGTTTCGGACCTATTGGAGGTCCATCATCAGGGTGAGTGGGATGAGTTCGCGGCCGCGCCCCGTCTCGCACTGCACGCCTGAGCTCGCAACGCGCGGCTTGACAGGGTGGGGGGCGCGGGGTGCGCCGGCGATGGTGACGAACTCCGCGAGACCGATGCGTCTACGTCAATATTGGGCCATTTTGTGCGCCCGTAAACACCAATATTGACGTAGGCGCACCCCGCGCCCCCCACCCTGTCAAGCCGCGCGTTGCGAGCTCAGGCGCGCAGTGCGAGACGTGGCGCGGCCGCGAACTCATCCCACTCACCCTGATGATGGACCTCCAATAGGTCCGAAACTAGTCGGTACCTATACCCATTACACGTGAGTAAAGCCGTATTAAATAATTAAGTAAAATGCTTCCCTATTATGTCGCTAATAAGATGCCTTTTCAACGTCTACAGCATGACGTTATCATGAACGGAAATATAAAAGTATCTCCATACAACTGCATAAATTTTGCTTCCTCATTGTACCGCGGATGGTAAAAACGTGACGATAAAAACGTTCAACGGAAAATTATTAGCGGCCATTTGCGAAAGTCCCGATATGGTCCGCCCACTGTAACATATTATCTACTGTTAAACCAAGAAAAGTAGTTGATTTCGCTAATTCTAATTGTTTCCCACCCAGTTCTAGTCTATTATGGATTCTGGGTACATGGATATGGAAAACTTAACACAATTGGGTTTTTGTGCATTCAGTAGTAAATTATTAGCAGCGAACCATTTTGAGACGTCCGTCAAGATCCTATTCTGTCCGCTAGTATCTATGTCTCTTCTATTTACTTTAAAAAATAATGATGTGTCATCAGCAAATAATGTTATTTCACATAAGTCTTTAAGGATAAATGGAAGATCATTAATCTAAACCAAAAACAGAAACGGTCCCAAAATTAATCCTTGAGGAACGTCCATCTTTAATTTAGAACCGACAGATGTAACCCTATTTACACTCACTTTTTGTTCTCAGTCAACCAGATATGAAATCACGAGATGAAGATAAAAATTAATGTTTGTTTGTTTGTATTTTGCCATATCGTTCATCCGATCGCAATGAAATTCGGTAGGAGGTCGATTAAATCCCGGGGAAGGACATAGCCTATTTTAAAAATAAAAAACACGGAGGAAGTCGCGGGCACCAGCTACTTGCATAAATATAACATTATTAAATATACAGCCATGTATCTGAGTGGATTTGTAAACTCGATTTTTTTCAAATTGTATATTTACTGGGCTATGTCAAGAGTTATAAACGAAAGATCTGAAAAATTGCGTGCTAATGAGCGTTTTTATAATTTATCGTTGGACGATTTAATCGTCACGATTTTGCCGTTCACGATACGATGGGTAAGCAAAATGCTTCCTTATTGTGTCACAGAAAAGTCGCTTTTTCCGTTGACGATAACATCATGCCGTGCATGCATGGAGCACTCAACTTATAGAGACGAAATATCGGACTATCTTATTCACCACTGCTCAGTTTATTTACACTAACATGTATCAACTCTCGCTCTCATTAAACAGTACGTAACCAGTAATGGACCTGTATGTACATCTCTGTACATTCTGACAGAAATTTAAATATTTATGTAATGGCTTATTGTTCTATTCAGTGATGCAGCAAAAACAGCAAAAAATCAAACTATAAAACAGAACGCAGTAACCGTAACAGTGTTTAGAATTTAGACGTAAATTGTTTTCATAGAAAATAAATGACATTGCCACTCTATAGGTTGAGTGCTCCATACGTAGACGTTATCGTCGATGAAAATTTAAAAGCGTCTTCATACACCTGCATGTATTTTGTTTCCTTATTGTACCATGAACGTTAAACCTTAAATTATGAAAGCGGTCATTGCCCTACTTTTAAGCATGACTGTACAATGGGCATGCTATTTGCCCAGTTCTTTTTCTAATCTCCGTACTTCCCCTTGCACTGCTTAGATCTATAGTACAGACGAGTGTAAAACTCTTTGTCATTTTAGGATTTTTGTTTACAATTATGTCCCGAAGTAAAACATTAAGAAGCAAATCAGACAAATGATTTATGGTGTACATTACACGATGAAGCGCCCTGAAGCGGAGGAAAGTTCTTTTTTGATTCACGTTTATATTTGCTAGTCTCTGTTTACGAATTTTTTGATTAAATTATATAATAATAAACAATATTTGATACTCTACTAATATTTTTATTTGACAGTTATATAAACCCGAAAGAGTAAAACCTACGTTACAGTTACAGACGTTACAGTTCCATAGAAATAATAGGGATTGCCTATACATAACCTACAAAACATAAAATGAATGTTTTTGTTTTAAATAAATACTTATTTGTGTAAGTATTTCGTAAACGAGTGTACTAGCGCGGGCTCCCCACTGCAGCTTGTTAGGTCTCATCTTTTGTGGCGCGGCCTGTACACCGTGGTGGTTACACAAAAGTCCAGGAACATGAAAGCTGGATGTATATATGTCCGCGGAGCTGGATTAGGTGAATAATCTGATAGCTGGATGTTCATAATGACCGGCGGGGTTATTACTTGAAAAGTTGCAGACAGTGACAGCCACGCGATCACTACGCGACCGGTGACTAATTGTAATAAAAAATTGGTATCGTGTATGACGATTGCGTATCTATTATTCTATGACCATTAAATGCACTTTTTATATAGCGCCACTATACAAATTACATTACACAAATTCTCGTTTTGACAGCAGATATCGCGCGATATTGGCTGTCGCATGCTATAAAAATAAGCGTGCGGCATCCTTTAAAATGTCGCACCTCCCATCGCTAGCGCAAAACTAGTGCGGTTCGCAACGCGCAACATACTATTAATTATATAGGTATAGTATATTAATCTCGGACCAAGAAACTTAATGGACTGAGTTATAATAAGTTGCTGCTCTATCGTGTGTCAAACGAATTTTAGTGTCTATTCCTATCTCATTGCGAGTAACCACGAGTAAAGCAGTTAGCTATAGTAAGTATGGCAACCTCGCACTGTCAGTGTAATTCGTGTCAGTTTGTGAGTCGGTCATGAAATCATTATTTGCTAAATACACATGAATCTTTAGTGTTATGGCTACTACTATTCACAAAAATAAAAATATGTCATGTTCAGGTATGTATCGATGTACTCTGACCTTCCCTAGACACGCACATTAGTAAAAATTTTGAAACACGGTCAACAAAAAAGGATACTTTAAGGACACGCTCTTAGAGCAAATGCTCAGTCCTTTGTGACACTTCATACTTATGATATTAATTAATAATTGATGGACTCATTGTTCTGAGTCTTTTTAAAATAAAACACACATCACACGACAAAAACAATGTAATAATTCCCTTCGATACAGTCACCGTTATAATTAAATAGTTTCTTCACAATACATAAGAATTAACCTTTACAATTATTTAATAAATTATTAAATACCTACTTTAATGTTATTAATTTTGACTGACCACCTTTCTTACAATTTATTATAACGTTTTGTGAACTTCTCTTCCGTAACTTTAAAAAAAATTGTTTGGCCAACGGTCTTTTACTTTCGGTTTCACTACCTTCTTTCAGAAATAAACTTTTTGAATAATTTCAAATAAGTAAGTAAACAATTCAGTTTTAGAAAGAAATACCCCATTAGTGAATAATTACTAGTCTGAAAAAAGACTATTAACTATCGATATTTTGTTAGATATCTGTGGTACAGCTCTAGCACTTACATTTAATTTTAATTTACCCAGATACCAATTCAAACTTGAACCAGACGTGCGCCAAGTTTGTCATGCATATACACTTGAGGCAAGTTTGAATTAGTTACCACGCGACAAAGATACAATTTCGACATAGTAAACAGTGCTGGAGTTATTCAGGTCGATAACGACACTCCATTGTAGTACCAAAAGGTAATCCTGAGGTACATAAGTAGGTACCAAAAGATGAAAAAATAAGTAAATAGGATTGTCAAAAATTTTGTTGCCATGTTTGACGTAGTAGTTTTCAATCATTAATTGTGAAAATTTGCATTGTCATATTTGACTTGGCGATTTAGAACTAAAGAAAAATGAAGCATGCCGCATTCTTACATGCTATCTGGGTAATGTTAACTAAACAATAAATATATGTACTGATATAGTGTAATAAGTTATTGTACTTGGGTATTTTCAAAACATTATTTTTAAGGAAATTAATAAACTTAAGTTGGAAACACTTACACATTTAGATATGATACCAGTTTTGATGCTTAAAATGATTGCCTATTCTTTTACAATAACGGCTGTGGATGTTGCTTTGTCATCTTTTAAGAAATTATGTCTTCTTCACTATTCATTAAGATATTTTTTTATTTTTTTGTATTTATGAAATAGGAGTCAAACGAGCAAACGGGTCACCTGATGAAGAGTGACCAACCGCCACCCATAGACACCCGCAACGTCCGCAGAATCACAAGTGCGTTACTAGCCTTTACGGAAATAGGGAAAAGAAGGTGAGAAAGGGGTGGGGGTGATGGGCTACCGGCACTCTTACTCATCGAACGAAACATAACATTAATAGATGCTGTTATTTCACGCCAATATTCTGTGAGAGGGTGGTATTTCACCGGGCGAGCCGGCCCAATTCGTTCTGCAATGCAGCATGGCTCTACCACTCTTGATCATGTTTTTTTCTTCAATTTTCTTTATATGGCTACATTCTAAAATATAATCCTCTGCTGTGATTGACGCAAGATGCAAAGAAATAATGGTTACAAGTAAATTCGAATATCAAAACTTATTCCACGATCTACAGTGTTTCCTACATACGTATTTCACTTTCCTTAAAAATATTGGAGTACAATGACATATTAGATAATCGATAACATGGAATAATAGCTCCTATTATCCTATGATCGATATGTATATATTTATTTGTATTTTACAATAGGCTCTGTCTTATTTATCTTTATTTCTTATTAGTCACTACGGGTATGTACAGCCCTTCGATAGATGTCACTAGTTTAATAACAATTATTTCAAAAAAACAGTGTGGTCCATTGTAATACGTTTGACTTAATAATGTAATAATTTCAAAATGCATGTAGAAACGTTCCGTAGCGACATCTATGGTACCTACCATAATCGTACCATTAATTTTTTAAATTTCTTTTTATCCTGATGATTCTAGTCAGGACATTAGAACAAAGTTACAAAATAATTGTATTGTCATCATCATCCTTGCCCCTTGTGCAAATTTTCAAGCTGATCAGACTTCTGGAAATTGGTAAAAATTACGCTGAAAGATTCCGTTACATACATACAGGTGAAGCTAATATAGTGTGTAATAAAAGGAGCTTGATCGCTGATGTATTAAACCACTGCATGTTTTTTCACTAATTTATTTATGAATGCATCAGCGATACTTTATTTCAAAATAATAAACATCTGGTAGCGCTAATTCTTAATCGAAAGACTTCGTGTGACGGAGTCGATAGTTTGTCTAATTTAAATTATTTTTTAATTTAAATGTCATGAGAAGCCTGGGGTTATTCACAAACGTCGGAAACTTTCCGTGGCGGAAAGGCCGATCCTCGAAAAGCATAAATTCAATCCGACGGCTTGGATTTGTCAATACGACTATGTATAATATGATATACATATAATATAAATATAATAAGATTTCGGATTTGTGAATCGCGTATAGACAAAATCATCGAAAAGTTTCTTGTCGGATACGGAAAGTTGAGTTTCCGACGTTTGTGAATAACCCGCTGGGCGGCTAGACAAGTGGCAAACGTTTTGTAAAATAGAAACGCTTGCTGGATTTATTGCTCATCATAATTTAGCCATTTAGCTACCTTTTATACGACGGTATTTTTACATTGCATTTGATTTAATAGAAAGTTAATAACGTTTGACAACCAATTTAAAATTCGTTACGCTAGATCACGTGGTATTTGTCATTCTATTGTACTAGCGTTTACGACAATTGAGCCACTTGTCAAGTCCGATTATATATGCTGTTTGGACTCTCGATACACTAACATCATGTTATCACACTATATTTCAATACTTAGTTTATTTTTGGTGGAAGGCAATGAACCGGAAGCTAACCGTTATTAATGTCGCTTACAATAATAAATACAAACAAGATATTTTTTTTAATTGATCTACGGCCTTGAACATATGTCCTTTTGAACTAGCGGATTGTGTAACCTACATTAGAATGGACATACAAGTTCCTTAATTTTAGCGTTCTCATGTAAAGAAGTATTGAGTAACGTAATTCGATGTGAGAAATAAAAAATTGAAACCAGTTCCAGTGGTAGAAGTTAGATAATTACCCCACATGTAGATAAATGTGCCGTAATGTTGCTATTATTTAAAAATTATCCTAACCTTGACGTCACATTGTGTGGGAATGTGTGTAACCCACACTAAATAAGCGTAACAAATAAAATACACCAGTATTAAAAAAATACGAATATTTTATAAACTAAAATAAAAATTAGTATATAATATAATCATGAGCCTTAATCATTCCATTATTCTATAATAAAACCAATTTAAATTTAATTATTTTGAATGTTTCTGATCATGTAGACGGAGTTTTATTTTTTTATGCAATTGGCAGACTTACTATTCGTTAATCGACTGCGTATTGATACATTAGCAGTAGCCTGTATACCGACAGAGTAATGGGGAACAGTCTTCATTTGAAAATCAAATTCACTAGTATTTGATTTTTCATTCCGGGTTTGATTCTGAATTTTAGAAAAAAAATTGTATTAAAGAGTTAACAGGTCTGCGGCATATTGAGTACTACTTGAATTCAACGTGTTACACCATGCGTTCAGACCTTAGTTCTGGATCATGAAATTTAAACTTATTATGAACTATCAGACCATCAAGTCAAATGAAAACAATAATAGAGACAACACGGTAATAGAACTCTCTTTTCTTTGCCTTTTCAAACAATTTTATCTAATAATCAGTAAGTACGGTTAATGAATAGCTTTACTTGACAAATGACAGTCCTGTGTGTGTAAAAAGAACGGATATCACCGCTTACGAAACTTATGCAGCAACTGACTTTTTCCTTTTGGTAATGAAAACGTTACAGCGATATTTAAAAACGCACACCAAGGTACAAGTAATAATTATCTCTATATTACATAATAATGTAATTACATATACGAAAAGTTAAAACTAGGATGGCATTTTATAATTCGTTTCATATGATTAGTATTAACAGAAACAGTCGTTGCCTTCGAAAATAAACTATATAAAAAAAAAACAATAAAAATATCTATACATATTTAGCGCCAAAAAAGATATTCAAAATGACAGTATGTATATAGCTTGGGCAGTTATAAGAATGTTCAATAAAAAACAAGAGATTCAAACTAAGGAACGCTCTGCGTTTATAATATTCCAATATATTTTTCTTATCGGTTTTGTTTGTTGTGAAACAAATATTGTATTAAAGATCGTGCAAACGAGATGGAATGATACTGGATGCCATTTTCAATTTCATTAATGGCGTGAGTTATATATGAATACATGATCCTTTGGACGAATACTACTTTGGCGTACTAGGAACTACGAAATTTAAAAAATTAAAAAAAATATTGGCACTAAATAAATACACAATACGTTTCTAAATAAACTATTAGTAAAAAAAACTGTATTACATTATACAACTTTTTTAAAACAGACGTGCGTGTTCTTCCGAGCTCAGACTACTATTCTTAGTAAGACGCTCAAACAATTTAATTCCAAAAAATCTGTCCTGGCCCGACATCAATAACGGTCGAATTCTTACTCTGATATTTTAAGTGTCTTCCTATACTATAGTACTAAGGTCTGAGTTCGGCAGAACTCGTCGAATAACTTTTGTTTTTTACATATTTGACAGTACCCTTATCGTAATTCCCGTTGCGTTTAGAAGTTACCTTTGTGATGTGATATTATTTACTTGCCTTACAATATATTTAGACTAGACCCAAGGTTTAAATATTTATATAAATATTAAAATTACAATGAAACTTAAATAATAGATTCCAAAAATGTTTATAAGTTTATCCTTAACCTCAAATTAAAAAAAAATAACCTTTGGGTTGCCAGTAACATTATCTTAAACAAAGCTAAAAAAACAAGTAAATAGTATACATTTTTGGAATCTAATCTTACAATCTAAAATAGTTGGGCGACACTACACAATCAAATGAGTTCCATGTGGTTTCATAAAAATTATGATTACGATTGAGCTTGCACCTTCATTTGCACACAAAATTGACGAATGGATAATGCAGTGTTGCCAACATTTTAAGCCTAAATTTGACATTTTTTAAATTACCTTTGGCTCTTATATTAGTTGTCCCTGTAAACTGTAGTATATTAAAGACATTAGACTACTTTCTGTATTAAGCTGATTGCGTTAGATTTAATTTAATAGGAAATTGTGAGTAAAATAATAAATGAAATTCATTTTTAAAGGGACAAAACATTCTTAAGTACATAGCCTATAATGATTATTTTGGCAAGAATACCTAATTTTTCATATCAAAATGAAATTTTATAACAACATTTTAGGTTACAGAGGAAATCTTAAGCTGCGTTTCGGATGTAGTGTTGCTATAGGAGTTATGGTTAATTTTAAACTGAATAACAAAGCAGATCCGGTTTAAAACGAACTAGCTAGAGTCGCCACCTCGAAACTGCTATAAAATCTTTCGCACATTGCCATTCTTCAAGAAATCCCTAAGTTTATGCTGTAATCTATTATATTTCTCTCTTCTTTTATTTTTCCTTAGTTTTATTTGTAAATTATACATGTAATTTACTGTAAAAATATAATGCTATATTCACTAGATAATAGAGGTTACTTACACAAATTGTTTTGTAAAAAATGTAATACATTTTGTCAAAAAATTGTAATAATACATTTTTTCTAGGAAATGTTAAAAATTGTCTAAGCTATAACATAATGACGTGCCCACAATTAAAATATGAACAAGCGTTAATACACAGTACAGTATTTGCCATTTAGATACTTTATTTGTTGACTAAAGTGACTAGACTCGAGACTAAAACGTAAAGCCACGCGTTTTCCATCGCGAGATCGCTGTCGAAATAAAAAATCATAAGTTGATGAATGCGTATGTGTTTTAGCTATCTCCTGGCCAAAGTTTCGAAATCGTTGATCGAAACATCAACGAAGTATCCTCAGGGAGTTCCAGACATCAGATTTAGTCAGATATCCAGTACCGAATGAATGAATGAATCAGTTTCACGCGTTTTTGTACCCTCAATATTCCTATTTAACCGTAATATGTACCATATAATATACATACATACATACATATCTTCACGCTGTATATCTAACGGGGTAGTCAGAGAGGCCTGAGCACCAAACGTCGCGGTCCTTACATACTTTTTTCGCTTCCTCAAATTTTTTCATTCTCCCTCACACATTTTCGCCTAGGTATGCGAGTGCTTTTGACATTTCCGTCGGCTAACACTCTAGCTATTTGATCTTCATAAGTCAACCTTAGTCTTCCTTGGCTTCTTTTACCACTCACTTTCGCTCTATAGATTTTCTTCGTCAGTCTTTCATCACTCATTCATTCCATGTGCTCGAACCATTTTAATATTCCTTTCTTTATTTTTTCCATAATAAACATATAATATGATATATTATATTAATGGCCTTGTTTACAACAAATTTGAAGATAGCTAAAAATGTGTTCATCGCACGAGATGGATTACCGCAAGTTAACACCTGGGTCTATATAACATCATAAATTATCTAAAAGTCACTACAAACAGATTGATAGCCTATCGCCTACAGAAGTACCCCATAATCAACTATATTTCTTCGCCGACTTTTACGACTTACGCAGGAAAATAATTAGCTTAGACATTCTCTACAAATATACAAATCGATTTGTATAACTGTAACGTACGAAGAAAAAGGTTCGATAATAACTAAATAGACATCTTCTGTATTTGTAAGAGGCCCTTGGCCTTTCCTTATACCATGCGTATTGCTAAGTTATCAAAGTAACCTCATTCCCTACAGCTTAGTGACTTCCAAGACAAGTGTGAAAGGTAGCTGTCTGGGTAAGTGTGATTATTATTAGGCCTCATATTACATACCGTCAGCTAGAACCCATTTAAGTTAAAATAATGCTTGAAAAGAGCAATGTGCGAACGATTTCATTTTACGCCTAACTTTTCACAAATTCTCCTCGTATGGTTCTGACCGTGTTTCAGCCATTAAATCTAGCGGATCCAATATCTGTGTAGGTCTTGTGCCACGACGACCTTTAGAAAATTGACTTTTTATATCATATTTCTCCATCCAATTTCTGAGTGTCTTCCTCGGCACGCCATATTTATTCGACGCTGCGTAAACGCTGTATCCCTTTTTCACTGCTATCAAAGCATCTCTCAAATGCTGGGACGAGTATTGCTTATAAGATTTCTCCTGAAAAACGTCTGTTTCTATGTTCACGATTGCGTTAGGACGGCGTCCAACAATCCGTGGCCTCGCGTGTATATTCAGCGGAATTCCGTGATCCATGTCGATGAAATGTCGCGTCACTATTTCCGTCGACGTCCGCACACCTGCAACAAGCAAGGTAAAGAAACGGCCCTTTAATTTTGAAGAAAAACAGGTGAATTAAAGTTATGGATGGCAACACTTGTAATGTCACATTGACAGTTGGGCGTTTCTTTTCCTGGCTTCCTACAGGCGGGAAAAAGGAGTTCGGGATCGGTGCTAGTGTAAAAAGCGAGGAAAAGCCGCACTAATATTTACAAAATCATGTAATCATTTATGTTTATTATATATTGTCCTTCATCAGTTGTAATTAACAATGATATTATGTCTTACAGAGATGCGACTTATTTAAAATACTTGCATTTAAATTGCAAACACAAAATACAAATACTTGTAAAATATATTTTTGAGAAAAGCATTTTATATTTTATTTGCAATAAATGCAAAATACTTTGCTGTTATATTTTGCTAATATCATCGGCAATGTTAGTATACAAAATGAACGAAAATTGCTCACACTGGTTACTAGTGGGACAGTTTGTATTTCGAAAAAATTGTAATATTACAATCTTTTACTTAAATAGAGAAAAATAAAAAAAATGAAAAATGTAAGTATTTTGCATTTAGTAGGTATTGAAAATGCAAAAAGAAAAACTACTCCACATTTTGTATAAGAAAAATCAAATCAAAAAGTATTTGCATTTTGTATTTAAACACTATAAGGATGAGCAAGGTTAGAAAAACTGCTATGTTGACATCAATGTCAATGTGGGCCCTCGATCGTCGATAACCGATGAACATTGCAATGAAAACATCGATGTCTTTAAATTAAAGATCGATGTTTTTGATGAAAAATAAACAGAATATATTATTTAATGAATTCATTCCAAACAAATAGCAGAAATTCGAATGGCATCTTTTAAGATTTTGGGACTTGATTTGAATGTAAAACTAGGCATTCATGTATGGAAGTACGGATATCGATGTTTAGCTAATATCGTTGAATATCGATCATTCCTAGAACCATCAGACATCGGTCGAGTACTGGGGTACAGCCTATAATATTCTAACGTACCGTAACTTTTGTTTATATCATTGATACTCAAAGTGGTCTATATCGACTCCCAGGGGTCTACGACGATAAGGGGTCCATGTGAGTGAAAAAAACGAATGGGGGGTCCGTGAGATGTAAACGGGGGTCCACGATAGTGGATTTCATTTAAGCAGGTCGTGACTTTAATTTTGACTTTCCAATAATGGAATAACACACACACACACACAGATAATTTGTTGTTTCGTTTTTACCTGAAAACGTGATAAACAGCCTAAATTTGATCAAAACAAAGTCCATAATAATATCAGCATTTCTTTCCAGAATTAAAGAAATGAAGCAAAATATTGGACGGGGCAAAAATTCCCAATTTCCCAATTCGTCACAGACAAACTGCCAGGAAGATGACGTTTTAACATACGTTCAACATTTAAATGCCCTCTATTCAGATTTTGACATTTTGAATATGGTTATACCACAATGGATAATCAATCCATATGGTGACATTGAAGAAACGGATGTCATATTACAAAAGAAAGTGATCGGAATAAGCACTAACGAAGAACTTAAGGTACATTCTAGAAACAGATATCAGGTATTTTGGCTTCATAAGGATATACCTGTTACTTATCCCATATTATGGAATATCGCGAGAAAGTTTTTACTTGTTTTTCCGTCTTCATACCTAATGGAAAAGGGTCTCAGTGCCGTTACCAACCTTCTAAATAAAACAAGAAACAAACTGGACATCACTAACCGAGGAAGTTTAAGACCAAAAGTGACTAAATTTATACAAAATATTGAAAATTTATTATCAAAGCATCAGGTTCGTACCTCCCACTAAAAAGCATTTATTTTTTACTTAGTGATTTTATGTAATAGATACTAAAAAAAAATATTTTGTTTCGTTTTCATTTAAATTTCTTTTATAAATGTATAAAACTTAACGTGTTTTTTATTGTTCTTTCAGTCTACATCTCATTACAGTTAGAAATCAGTTACAAAAATTATAGTTTAAAAAAAACCCGCTTTAAGGTCAAACCGAACTAAAAAGTAGAAAATATTTTTTAAGTATCAAGAGCTTGTGTTGCAATTTTCTATTGGTGTAACACAAGCTCTTGATACTTAAAAAATGTTTTCTACTTTTTAATTCGGTTTGCCATTACAGCGGGTTTTTTTAGTTTTTTAAACCATAATTTTTTATTTTCTACTTTTTAGTTCGGTTTGCCATTAAAGCGTGTTTTTTTAGTTTTTTTAAATATAATTTTATCCGTAAAATTCAAATTATTTCAAAAAAACTTAGTGTGGTCCATTGTAACACGTTTGACTTAATAATGTAATAATTTCAAAATGCATGTAGAAACGTTCCGTAGCGACATCTATGGTACCATAATCGTACCATTATTTTTTTAAATTTCTTTTTATCCTGATGATTCTAGTCAGGACATTAGAACAAAGTTATAAAATAATTGTATTGTCATCAGTCCTTGACCCCTGTGCAAATTTTCAAGCTGACCAGACTTCTGGAAATTGGTAAAAATTACGCTGAAAGATTCCGTTACATACATACATACATACAGGTGAAACTAATATAAAGCGTGTAAAAAAATAGTAAGGAATTCTGCAAAGCAATCTGAATTGCTATTCAATTTAAAATAGTCTACCTATTTTTTATATGCTAATAGCTTCTTAAAATCATAATCCTCTTTTTTACTGCTCAAAAATGTTTTAAGGTTTTGCAGTTGGTCAAAACTGGTCAAATTTAAAAAGCCTAACAAAACCCGGACAGGCCGGATACAGTCTAATTGCCCATACACGCAACCAAAAAGTCTGACTGTGTCCGGCTTTATCCGGACGCCTAGCAACGCTAGACCCGCGGGGTTATTACCTAAAAATTTGCAGACAGTGACAGCCATGCGGTCACTGTGCGACCGGTGACTAATTATAATAATAAATTGGTATCATGTATGATGATTGCGTATCTATTATTCTATGACCATAAAATGCACTTTTCGCGGTAGATTTACTTATTTGTGTAAGTATTTCGTAAACGAGTGTACTAGCGCGGGCTCCCCACTGCAGCTTGTTGTCTCATCTTTTGTGGCGCGGCCTGTATACCGTGGTGGTTACACAAAGGTCCAGGAACATGAAAGCTGGATGTATATATGTCCGCGGAGCTGGATTAGGTGATTAATCTGATAGCTGGATGTTCATAATGACCGGCGGGGTTATTACTTGCAAAGTTGCAGACAGTGACAGCCACGCTATCACTACGCGACCGGTGACTAATTGTAATAAAAAAATGGTATCGTGTATGACGATTGCGTATCTATTATTCTATGACCATTAAATGCACTTTTTATTTAGCGCCACTATACAAATTACATTACACAAATTCTCGTTTTGACAGCAGATATCACGCGATATTGGCTGTTGGATGCTGTCTGCAAGTTACGTAATAAGCGTGCCGATTGGTGATTGGACGAGTACTGACGTAAGAAATGATTAAATTGTCGCGTGTCAGCGTAAACGCTGACAACGTTATATACGCTGCTAGCTCGTACAATTAATAAAAATAAATTCCCCGAAGTTATACAAAATCATATACTCGTACCAACCAACAAACAATATTTGTTACAAGCTATTTCTCAACGGTTTTGTTGGTTTTGTATTCGCTAGAGTAATTTCTAAACGGTTTTGTTAGTTTGCAATGATTTTGCATAATTTCAGGGACCCAGAGATATAATTTGGCACTACTCAACTGGCAACTGTGCAATTTAGTATCCATGCGCTAGCGACTATGGAAGGATGGATGGAAGGACCTTTATGCTGCTCCTTAATTCTGCAGACTCCGCACACGTAATCTCGCTCCTTCCGGGACCAAAAAAATACCGAGATCTCGGTACTTAGAAATCTCGGTAAATCGAGATTGGAGCCCTACGCGTGAAAGGTAAGGCCTCCGTTTCTCTGGTCATAAAATATACGCTAAATATCGTCACCAATTCTACACATCTGACTACGTTGAAAATAAAAATGCAAAAAGAAACTTATTGGATAAATTCTCAGTAAATCCATTGATAAGACAAAAAAATAAAAATAAAACATTAAATTCAATTTATTTTATATATTTATTTAACTCCCGTAATATAGCAAAAACTGGTACAATAATTTTATATCATTACAATAATAGTTATTTAATTATCGGGCGGAAATAATTATAATATTTCAAATAGCACTATATACTGATAAATTATAAGCAAAACTGAATAAACGGATATATGTACCATAGGTACAAATTCCATTATCGGCGACAAAATGACAGACAGTTACTCTTACCATCATGTAACGTGAAATGTATAATAAAAGAAAGAGATGGATAGCTTTAAAAGCATCAAATTAAATCTATCCCTCAACCATAGTATATTGCATAGTAAGAAGATTTAAAAAAATCTCTAGCGACAGCCTACACTTGTTGTTTCTTTTTCATGTAGGTAACATTAATTTCATTTAATGAAACGACTGGCCCGTTGGCGCAGTGGCATATGCATCAGCTTTCCAAGCTAGGGTACCAGGTCTATCCCGGTCAGGTCAATTTAGGAAACAAACTTTTCTAAATTGGCTTGGAGTCTGGGTGTTACTGGGAACTCCCCCAGAGTTCGTTGTGTGGTACCCATAGTACAAGCTTACTGCTTAGTTTGGGGTCACACAATCTGTGTAATTGTCTGGAGTATTATTATTATTTTTAATGAAAAGTATGATTATGTACTGGTTTCTTCTTTTTAAACCTCCTATCATTTTGTCGCCGATAGTGGATAAGGGCAGAGGATTTTTAATAAATAACAATACTTCTAATTTAAGGTGGTATTTCTGGTATAAAGTTGATACATGTAATTTTTTTTTTATTTGTAACATAAGATTTTTAGTGTTGCCAGTAAAAAGGCAATAGAAAATAACTTTCAGCCAAGTTACATAATTAATATTTGACAGGCTAGTTTCGATTAGATTTGTTTGATACATAAATAGTTGATTATAAATTAAGAAAATGTAGGTAGATACAGCACACAAACTGTGAAATCGTGTATATTAAAAATTAAAAAATAATGACCTACAACAAAAGTACACCCAATGTAACAATGACAAAAACAATATAATACTGCATACAATGTTGATGTGAGGTTTAACTCAGACGGACCATAGACTAGTGATCTATTATAGCATGAGGCGCTTATATCGAAGTGGTACTTCGTTGTTTGGATGCTACTACCACAGTACAAGTAAGCAGGCAGAATTATATCTCGGCAGTGTCCTTGAGATAATTACCTACGGTCGCTCGGTACGTAAACACGCAATAGGGCTGCCGACTGGAACTCACTGTTTTTCTTGGGTTACGTATTTGATAGTAGGCACTATATTAAATTGTCATATTATCTTTTAATTTTAAGTTTTTGTTTATATAATTCTACTAGTATTTTATTTCTAGTTTCAAAAATTTGTGAGTTAGTATGGTGGAAATGGACAAAAAAAATGCATTTTGTTTTTTTTTGTGTGCAGTACAATTAAAAATCAGCAACGAAGTAACTAGGTCATTATGATAATATATTTCCTACAAATGAGCAACAGAGAAATATTTCCGGATTCGATATAGATGTATTCAAACATATCCATAAACGGAACAATATGCTTGAAAACATGATTGACATAATATTTCGTGACTAAATGAGCGGGAGCGTCTCACAACGTACGACGACAACCGCGGCGTACTCGCGACTGTTGTATGCCGAGATTTCCAGTGTCGTTTGAGAGCGTTTGTATGAAGATAGAATACTGTATGATTACTTGTACTGTACTACTACTAAGGATAAATTGTATGACAATTGAGCACCCCCCCCCCCCCCCCCCCCCATAACGTCGTATGTGAGTGATAAAAACTCGTGCGAGATTTGCATAGTGTATAGAGCAGTGGTTCCTAAATTTTAAGACCATGGGACACTCAATAAATCCCATTTAATTTATGAAACCCTATAGCAAACTATAATAATAAAAAATACCTACCACAATTTCAAATAAGACTAAAAATCATTTATTACAAATATTTGGAATAAAGATTAATGAAATGAATGAAATTATTTCACTGCTTCCAATAAAAACTATTAATAGGTCTAAAATCGAGCATTTTTATTGTGTAGGACCTCCTATAGAATAAAACGATGTTCAGTGTCAATCAATATACTTAGACCAAATCCCGCGCAAAAGATAATGTCGCCACAAATGACGGTAACCAAAAAATTCCAACGATAGAACGATAACATTCGCGGAACCTTATTGTCTTATATACGGAACACATGGGTGCCGTGGAACCCACTTTAGGAATCTCTGGTATAGAGAGTTCTATTCGTGTGCGGAGGGTAAGAGCCAGTGAAATTTCTGGCGCAAGAATTTAAGTCTTCAGGGTTGTCAACGCGTCTGCAATTTGAATTGGTGTCTTAGCCTTGGTATCTAAATGTCCATGGTAGGCTTTAGTCATCAGATGGAGTGCTGGCTCGTGTCTTTCAAAACAGATGGTAGTTTCCACAAAAATATCGGTATTCGCCAGTCTGCATTTTAATTCAGAGATGATACAATTGCTATATTTTTTTGCCCCTTCTATCTTTCTTTTTTTTTGCTCTTGTAAACTGAATTATTTTATTGCATCTTGTCATGTGAGTAATCTAATAGAACCAAATAATGAATAACGTTTTTATTGCGATATGAGTCGAAAAATTGCCAACGGAAAAAATAAGCTGTACTGATTTCCACAAAGGATAACTAAGAACAGTATCCAAAACTTTTAAACTTTAAATAAAAACATCTAGAATTTTCAAGCCGCGTATAAAACTTATTTGGCTTAACGATTAATAGCCAACAGCTGAATATGCCTTTCGAATCATGAAGACTCTGCCAATGCCAATAGACCACCCATCTGATAACCACAATCATGGATGTGATCACCAACATCGAAGCACCATGACGTAAGCGACTCATGATTTATAGATATGTATTCCCGGGCAAGTTCCCAAAATTGGTAAAATTAGCAAAACTACCTCTGCTTTATATTTCCATCCAAAATCTATTGACAATTACTCAAGAGAATGTATTGCACATAATTGGACCACAATATTCTATAGTGTACATGAGTGTGGTGTGGTCCTGAAAACCCGTATGAATTAAGCCTAACATTTTTATTGGGTGTTAGGATATATTATCATCAATATAGATACAGTTTACATTAATTAAAAACGCAGGTTATAAACGTGTGACTTTTATATCCTAACTACCTTTAAATTATATTTATATGTAAAATAATATAGCCCACTTATACACTAATACATCATGTATATTTATAATTTATATGCTAGATAGGCACTTATGGATTTAGGCGTGTAACATAGAGTCGTTGGTTATAACAGCCAAGCCTTAAATTCATTCAAGCCACAGATTTAACCACTAAGAGACATCGCATTTCACATGACACGAATTTTATTAGACTGAAAGAAATATATGGCGTCAGTGTAATAGAAAGGAATGGGAATACACATAAAGACTAAAGCTGTTGCATTTGACAGATATGAGAACAAAACAAATGTGTTTATTAGTACTTTTAAGTTTTTAATTATTTTTGAACTATACGAGTGAAAAATTAATATAAAAATTGTTTGTAGATATATGAGATACTCTTTTGGGCATAATGGTAAAATGCAGTATTTTGTGCTGCGAAGGCCAGTTTGACAAACACAGATTGTCAAAGCGAGAAAAACTATAGTGGCCACCTCAACGTAATATGTATTATTAGTTAATCTGTGATTCAAGCAGACGTTTGGTTATTCCAAAATTTAAATTACATAAGTCAAATGTTTCATTTTTGGGTAACTGCATTTGTTTTTATAACAAAGTTCCTCAGGAAATTACTCAATTAACAGAGAACAAATTTAGATTGGTTATAAAGCGTACATTGATTTATAGCACTGGTTCCCAAACTTATTTTGTCTACTGAGTCGAGAGCTCATGCAGTCGTTGTCTAAGATGCCTCCTAGCTAAATGAAATTACAAATCACCCCCCAGGCCTCTACACAACGCCCCCATTTTTTTTCTGGGTCTCTTACCCCCTTTAGGCCCGCAGCGCCCACAAGGGGGTGTTATCGCCCACTTTGGGAATGGCTGATTAAGACAATCATACTATGAAATAAACGATTTCATTAAAGACAAAACAATAGTCTGGAAATGATCTTCTCTGCACATGCATTTACTGGCTTAATGAAAATATTGCATTTTAATAAACCTTTTGTAAAATGAAGTTGAAAAAATGATACCTGACTGAGTTACTTGTCGGTTCTTCTTAGTGTCCAGCGGGTTATTCACAAACGACGGAAACTCAGCTTTCCGTATCCGACAGGAAACTTGGTGATTTTGTCTATACGCGATTCACAAATCCGAAATTTATTATATTTATATTATAACTATATCATATTATATATAGTCGTATTCATAAATCCAAGCCATCGGATTGAATTTATGCTTTTCGACGATCGGCCTTTCCGCCACGAAAAGCTTCCGACGTTTGTGAATAACCCTTCTGGTCTTCTTTTCTCTTCTCTTTGAACCGAACTAAAGTAAATGTGACGTTCAAAAGTACCTTGTAATTGGGTTTACTTGAATAAATTTATTTGACTTTGACGATAATAGTTATAAAGTTTCCCTGCTCTGATGTACACGATACATCAGTGTTGAATTCGATATTATTCGATATATCGATATCGGTTTTCATTTATTTTTTCATGTTACGATAACGAAGTATTTAACATTTTATTTTTTTACTTAAAGATGGCGCTGTTGGAAAATAAAATACAAATACGATTTTTTTTCGAACCAGTATTGAATCAGAATTGTCTCGTAATGACGTTAGCTTGATTATTCCTAATTTTAATAAAATAATTTTAGTCGATTCTCGGTCTTTTAAAGTATATAATTGTGTCGACCAACTAGTTTTGGTGTCACTGCTGGCCCTGACATAAAACGAATATCTAACCCATCCATACATTAAACTAATTTTTAACAATATTTCAATATTATTTACTAATCTACACACAAGTTGTCCAAAAGACAAAACAATTTTAATTGTACAAGAGACAGTTTTACTGTTTTTTGAAGTTTTTTCAATTTTATAACGGTTTATGTTATTAAAATTACGTATCGCGGCACGGATTTATAAAAATATAAATTATGATCTACCTTTTTCATTTATTAGGGCAATACATTAAAAAAAGAATTACCAAACCGACGAGTACAAAAAATAGTTGACCAACCCATTTAGGAAAGAAATCGTATCATATTTGCTTGAACAAATTTAAAGATTGCTTCCACTATCTGTAGATGAGCTGTCAGCGTAGTATTATTTGAAATAATACACGATGTAACACGCCATAGACAATAATTACATACAAAACAGAACTAATCCTTGTTGGAACTCAAGGCGTTTACATAAAACTAGGAACATAGATAATAATACACTTGTTAATAAGGTCTAATCATATTTTCAGCAATATCAGTGGCCAGTGCTTTTGCACGAACATTTAAAAAAATATTATTTGCAGAGTATAATCTCTTTGTTTTGATATTAAGTACCTACATGAAAATCGTGATAAGAGAAAAACATGTGAAATACTTCAAGTATAGCAAGTGTTTTCGAGTTTAATTTATTTGTATATTTAGCCACTTTTAAAGTTAAACTAAACATTTCCATTATTTCAATGAAACAAACAAGTTGCTAATTAAGTACATTAAAATTTTAAATACAAATAAATTAATACCATTTTATATATTATATTTTTAAGCAGTTACATCGATCATATCTTTTAATTATAGCAACTTTCCTTCGCGATATTGTGGCCAACACCATCTAGTTTACAATATTTATAACAGTTTATAAATAAACCGGGAGATGACGTTAGATTAAAAAAATTGCTAATACATGTATTACATCATCTTATGTATTACATTAAAGGCTAAAATCTAATTTCATCAATTAAGTCTTTTCTTTATATTGGACGAAGTCCTACAAGCACTCGATTCAAAAGGCCAATTCATTATTTAATTATAATTTAGTAATTAATTTCAATGCTATAAATAACTGTATACATTAACTCCAGTTATGTAAATAAAGAATAAAACGAATCAAATATTAATTAACGATTTACAAAAAACTGTGTTGCCACAAAAAATAGTATTTGAAACACTAGTAATAAATCTTTGGGTTTCATATTGCAAAAAATCATACATAAATACATACATACATATATGACTACCCCGTTAGTGATACGGCGTGAAGATATGTATGTATGTATGTAAAAAATCATATAAATACGAGTAAATATATAAACTACATGGGAAAAAATAGTTTCGATTTGCTTCTTAAAACTGGCCAATTAGAATAGTTTTTTTGAAGCAATAAAAGGAATTAGTCGAAAAAAACACTTGGAAATTAACATTGACCAGCTTATATAAAACTATATTATATAAATAAAATCAATAAAATAATAATTCCACATTCTTTGTTTTATCTTTGGCAGTTTAAACACATCACCCAACTTACATACGTAGTTAAGCATGATCTTATACTCCCGTTCAAGGGAAGGTTATGGGCAACGTCACATGGGCACAGACAAGAACATCCTTGTGCGTAAAATTTTCGAAAATTTCAAATTGCCCAAGGATACAAGTCCTAATTTTTCTATAGTTTTTGGTGAAATTGGATATTTGGCTTTCAAAATATCTTACAATGTTAGAAGACGACCAGTGTTGCATTATAAAATAGATTATTTGTTTTGACAACGTTGTTTTTCTAAAACTTTGACACATTTAACATTTATTGTTTTTTTTTTATAATGTAACACTGGACGAAAATATAACCATTTACAATAAAATCATTCATAACTTTTTACCTGGTATTTGAAGATTTTTTATTTAGACAGAATAATATCAATTTATTTTTAATAGTATAACAATGAAAGCAACCTAACAAAAATTATTTGCATATTAATTCTCATTTCAACTGTATGCTCTCTTTAACAGTATCTATAAATTAATCGAGATCAATTTCACATGATTCTCATCTTCATGTCGCTCAAACAGATGGTTCTTACATTAATATAATATGTATTATTTACAATTTACACAATCGCGTTCATTGTTAGATTTTATTGTAAGTGGTTTATTTAAAATGATCCCTTTGAAAAAATCGACATTTTACTCGTGCAGTGACATATCTAATGCAGTGTTGCCATCGGTCAAATTCTCTCCGGCTTTGGGCGACTTCTCCTGGCTACTGGTAACACCGATGTTCTCATCTTCACTTGACACTGTCGAATTGAAGAGGAAGTGCTTACCGAAGTCTAAATCAGCGTCGTAGGACGCAAGATCGGTCTCTGTACCGGATTTCTCGCCGTAATTTTGGACGTCAGTCTGCTGATTTTGATACCCATCGTAGGTTTTGTACTCCTTCTGTTTCTTACTGTTCTCTACGAACTGTTTTAATTGTTGGGGCATGGGAAACGAAGATTTTATGTGACACCTTTTCATCCAGTTTCGAAGCGATTTTCTGGGTACTTTGTGTGTTTGTGCAGCCCTGGAAGATATTTTATTCATTTTAACACTTTATAATAATAGACAAATACAGAAAAAATAGCAATAGATACTGGACATATTTCCATTAATTAGACACATATGAGTTTCATACTTTATTACTATTATTAATTATTATTAAATGTATGTCTAGTAATAATACAAATACATACAAGTACATAACACTGTCTATAAATCCGCTTAATTAATTTGTGAGACGTGGCGAATTTAACGGGACCATAATTGATTATACACATAATCCATTTCAATCCAGTGTACCAAAAAGGCAAAATCTTTTTGAGCATCTTTTTGAGCCATTGTAAAGTGGTGTTTATATGAAATAAAATCTATGGCAAAATGTTTTTAGAAAAATTTATGCAAAAATAATTATAACATTACTGCAGGACTGCTTTAGTGGTCATATGTTATCTATACTAATAATATAAAGAGATAAACTTTGTTTGTTTGTATGTAATCGATAAACGCCTATAGTCTTAACCGATTTCAAACATTCTTTCACCTATAGTGTCCTATAGAAAGCTACATTACCAGTGAGCGGTATTTTATTTTCAAAAAAAAATTTATAATCGTAAAAATGTAAACAGATTGTCCACATTATTGTACTGGGGTAAACTATATAAAAAATAAATAACTATTCCTATATTATATATCTCTCTTCTTTAAGTCAATGAAACACAAAATCTTATCTACCATTTTGGTTTTGGAAATTGGAGAGGAACGGACTTTGTGCATGAAAACGCATTCGAAACAAACAGACGTCAGAGATTTTAAATTTACGGAACAATGCATTGAAAAGCACTTTAAATTTGGTACTAATGATTATAAAATTCTATAAAAAAATTTAATGCCCTACAATGGATCTACTACATTAAAAATGTATTAACTTGAAAAATATATAGACGCTTTAAAATAATTTTAAACAACCCAAAGAATAATCTACAGTTTCATTTTAACCCTATACTATATGGTTGATACACCTGCAATAGCTAGAATACCTTTTGTCTCTTTTATTTCAATATGAAACTCAATATGAAAATGAAGACAAAACATATATTAGCTTAAAAAATCTTCTATAATTTTTATGAATATGGACCTGATATAAATGCGAAAATGTGTCTGTCTGACTGTTACGTTTACTCTACTAAACGAACCGATTTCGATGAAATTTGGTATGGACTTATTTTGAAACCTGGGGAAGGGCATATTTTTCTTTTTAAATCCACGCGAAGTCGCTTGTAACTGCTAGTAATATAATAAAAGCTTACCTGTAAATACTCCCTCCTTTCTTCACATCCATCAGGGCAGCCCACATAGCCTCATTCGAATATCTTCTGTTAGGATTAAATTTTCCCATCATCACTCTCTCCAAATCCTTACGTGACAGCCCCGAAGAACTTACTTCTTTGCCCTCTAGAAACTGATCCAAATCAGATTTTAATACAGTCTCGCCGATGTCTATGTTTTTGTCTTTGAAAATAGGCGGCCTGCCGCGTCTACGAATTTGAGTTTTCTCCCCGATTTTTGGGTAAATTTCTTTGGTGGTAACACTGTCTTTCGGCTTTGGTATCAATTCTACTTCTGACTTTTGGCTATGCTGCTGTCTCGCTTCCCCCTTCTTTTTTATTTGGCTAGCTTTTAATAAAGACACTTCCAACTCCCCATTCTGTTCTAACCAAGACTTGTAATAATCGTTCTCTGACTTGTCATTGGTTTTCGGATAAACTTCCTCCGTCATGTTGGTATTGAAGCCATATTTAGACAATTCGTTTTGTATTTCCGTTGCGTTCATTTTAGACAATCTATTTATGTAATCTGAGTTAGATTTAGCTAAATTCTGGAGTTTCGTCTGAAAAAATAGCTCGCTCTCTGGTTTCACTCTGATATAAGGGTGTGTACGCCCTGAAAAAATAAATTTCCATCATAGTACAGACAAATCCTCAGTAGTTCTATGAGTGGTGAACCATGAATGCTGTTTGGTTTTTTTCAATTAAAAAAAAACTCGAAGACAAATGGCATGTCTGTAAGATAGTCCTGTCAAATTAAAAATTAAAAAATATTTAGCAGGACCAATTAAAAAAACACATTCATGGTTCCATTTCTAAAACTGAATACTACGAATTTAATATTAAAAATGGCCTACCTTACAGACATTCATTTTTATTATTTATTCCACAATGCACATTCACAATATGATCTTCGCTCTATGGCTCACACAATTGTCTACAACGTAGTTTTAACACGTGGGCGAAGGAAACGCGGCATAAGTCCAATAAATTAAAAAAAAATGGTAAATTATAAATTACAGTAAATTAGGATTTACGCGAAAAAATCAAGCAAGTGACAAGAGAGAAGTCACATTGCAAACAAACATTGGATGTTTTAAAAAAAAAAGACTTGTCTATGAAACTTACCGGAAGTCTGACCAAGACTGCTTCCAGGTTTACCACTTTCCTCATCCTTGAACACAACACAAAAATCTAATGTAATAGATATAATAATATTAATAGGTATAATAGGCTTCATATGTATGAACATTGTATTTAAACAATGCCGTTTGTCGTAAATAAATAAACAAATAATACAATAAATAACAAAACAAAACGATAAAGTAGTTTTTAAGGTTCTACACTGCAAAAGAAAAAGCCGACCAAGAACATACTGATATGAATTTTTGATTACAATTTCTGGTTGTGTATCAATTAACGTCTCTATGCTAAACAGCTTTATAGGTGTATAGATAACGAAATAATCCCAAAACGAATTTACAAGGGTTCTGTTTTTGCCATTTTATAGAGCTAGACACGAAAGACTATGTTGCCAGTACAAAAATTTACCCAAATCAAGGAGAAAACTTAGATCCATAAACAGAGAGCTTTTATATAGAATCTAGAAATCATGTTTGCTTTTCGCTCATAAGTTACCTCGTTATATTCCATATTATCGTTGTCCAACTCTCCATAGTAGAGTCCGTCTTCCTCTACCGTCTCCTCTTTGACCTCTGTGTTTCTCTCTCTGTCTTCAGACTTGCGTTTCTTGGGCCCGTTGGTTGTGGGGGCAGTGTTTGTGGGAGGTTTCTGTTGGGTGCTTGGTCCTGGTGGAACGATTATATCATTATACTAATGCATTTACATATGATTACCACAGATTACAGATTATTTGAAACTGTGACAACTAAAAGAATATTAGCATAGAGTGCATAAGAGATTGAAAGAAAAATAGAGCCGGCAGATTCTTCTACATCTTTCTAGTCAAGCGCTTTGAATGTATCCTCCCCAGCACTGACGTATCGGCCGTTCCGACTTGGCTTTGCGGCAGTCCGTACTGTTTGGAAGAGTCTCCGTAGAGAATAATCCCAGTGCTCGAAGAGAAAGTGACACAGGAATCAGCTGGCGTCTCTCTCTTTCTTATTGCCTCTATCGCGGTATTCAATCTCTTGCGCATTCATGCATATCATTACAGTTCTAACTTCTAATACAAAAGTTATCCAAATTATTCGTGTACACAAAGGGTGTTTGAGAACTTACGTTTCACGAGAATGTATATCAACATCACAAAATTCACAAACAATCACACTGAGACATGGAGCACTTAATCTATAGAGCGGATATGTAATTTATTTTGCTTGAAAACAATTAACGTCTAAACACTGCTACAGTTACTGTGCGACGACTGGTCAGCCCAAGATCAAACAAAACCTGTGTAGACGTGCGTATGAGTAGACTGAGACAACGTGACAGAGGTTACACCAAGGTTAAAGCGAGACGTATAGATAAACGTCATTGAGCATATAAATCGAAAGTCCAGTTTAACTCGACCCATGATAAAATTAATGTAATTTTGAAAATTGTATATTTACTGTTACTTTAACGATGAAATGAGATTGTATCTCTTTTAAAAAGAATTGTTTGTGTTTTTGTCACACCACCAAATGGACACCATTATCTAAGTATTTAAATATCTTTCGGAATATACAGAGTTATACACAAAGGTCTAGTTAGACTTATGTACTGGTTTAATACAAGCAAGAGCTGATATTTATTAATGACAAAAAACTGAGCAGAGGCGAGTAGGATGACCTTACTGATATTTCGTCTCTATAGTTTAAGTGCCCCATGCACTGAGACAAATGTCACTATATGTCCCTGTGAATACTAACCGTTGGTAGGCAAATCTCTCTGTGCACTCGCTAATAACGCCTCGGTGGCAACCGTGTAATCTTTATTGTTCTCAGTTTTGGCACCGCCGACTTCCGACGTCAGACCTGTTGTGTCGTTCGAACAGAGGCCTGGGGGTGCGAGATTAAAAGGTTAAGGCGAGCGTTCCAGTGACTACCTTCGGTAGAGAGTATTTTTAGGACTGTTGTATCAGCAAACCATAGATATCAAATCTAAAAAAAATATGTTATTTAATAATCTTTCTTGTAATTATGCCATTTGATATATTATCTGCTTTAATTTTTTGTTTTAACAAAAAAAATTGCAAACAGTCTGCTAATCTACACATCTATACATATAAATAAAAATGAAGTGTCGGTGATTTTGAAATAAAGGTATTGTCTATAGCTTATATCGTTATTTTCACGTAACCAAAACCCAAACACGCTTTCTTTAAACGTTAGTTTGTTTATCTAGGATTTTCAGAGAGTAATTTAGACCACCTTTTATACCAAAAAAAGCAAATTAATTAATAAGCTAGTTTGTAATACAAAATTATACTATTCAAATTATACATACTTGGATGTAGGTATTCCCTAAAATAGTATACTATATATACTATTAGGCGACCGGCCCGGCTTCGCACGGGTAGGATTTTTTTTTTAAAATAAAATACATCCTTTGTGAATGTAGCTTTCTACAGGTGAAAGAATTTTTGAAATCGGTCGCGTAGTTTTTGAGTTCCATTACAAACAAACAATCACATTTTTTCTCTTTATAATTTTATAGTAGTCATTGAATAAGTGAGACATTTCCGCAATCATAATTTAGTTTATTGGAAACATATTTGTTGAATTCTATAATGTCTTATGCGACATTCAACACCCACTCAGATTGTTTGCAGGCTTGGGAACGCTCGTCTTAACTTATAATAACAATAGCAAAAAAATTTAACCGTGTTCAAAAAAAAAAATCGAAATCGGTCCACAATTGACGAAGTTATCGGTGAACATACATGTACATTAAAAAACAAAAAGAAAACATACATACAGACGAACATAGAACCTCCGCCTTTTGAAGTCGGTTAAAAAAGCCAGTCGAGTAGGCTCGCGCGATTAATCGTCCGTACACTTTCTACTAATTTTGGGTTTATCAGTCTTAATAAATTGTATATGAAATCTAATATTAGAGGTACAGTCTTGATACGTACATGCACATCTTCACGCTATATCCTTAACGAGGAAGTCAGAGAGGATAGAGTGCCGAGCACTGTGGGTCCGCTGTCCTTATTTACTTCTTTCGACTCCTCATCATTCTCCCACACACTACGCAACTACTTTTGACATTTCCATCAGATAATATTTGGGCTATTTAATTTTCATTACTGAGCCTTGGTCTTCCTTGGCTTTTGCTACCACTGACTCTGTAGGTTCACTCTGTAAATTTTCTTCGTCAATCTTTCATCACTCATTCCTTTTATGTGCCCAAACCATCTAAGTATACCTTTCTTCATTTTTACAATAACACTTTCGTTCAACCCTGTCATACTGCGTATCTCTTCATTGCATATTTTGTCCGCAAGGGTGACACCGCACATATTTCTAAGAGATCGCATCTGTACTGCATTTATCTTACCTTCACTCGATTTCGGACATACCCAGGTTTCAGTACCGTACAATAAAGTTGGCACCAACACCACATTGTGGATGGCTGGCGGATTTACATTTATTCATACTGCCTACTAATGCTAGCACCATTCATTATACTATCAGCTACTACCCATCTCTCCACATTACCTTACATCTTCTATCCCTCGAAAACACACTCCTTATAAACACTTTTGTTCACTCGTTTCAGACCTTTTCCTATTACCCACCTATTCTGATGGTGCTATAAGCACAGCATCATCAACTTATAAAAAACAGTTTACCACTGTGTCATCAGTTATCACATATTATACCACTCATACTACCCTTTCAATGTATATTCAATCCTTGTAGTTTTGGTAAATCACGTTTATAATCATTAGGTATATGCGAAATGATGCACCACTTTATATTCGCTGCATCCCTAGTAGGTTTGCATATTTCTAATAAATAAACTCACCTCTAATTTGGAGAGCTTCAGCCGATTTCAGGAGACTTGGCAACTCTTCTTGGGTAACATTGACTTCTCCTTTATACATGAAGTCGACTAGAGCTTGCATTTCACTGAACCTGCAAAGATAAATGTAATATAAGTGATAGCACAGTATAAACATAGCAGTATCTAATTAATCTGTGGCAGTATGATGTCTTCATAGAAAGCTGGCATACGCGGCTTGTATGTGTGCGCGCTAATAGGCACGCGCCGAAGCACGCATACAGTGACAATATTTAGGGAGATTAAGGTAGCACTATTAAGGGTTGCGCCGTAGCCTCGATTAGTCGACTGCTTTTGTTTATCGTTAATTATTTCGTGACATCGTTACAAATACAAATATATATCTAATCCAGAGTTATCGTTCTTTAACACAATAACAAGAAATAAAATTTTACGATATGAAAAACGTATCCGTGTGGATTATTTTTTTATTATTATATACTTACATATATGTATGCATTACTGAGATGCTGTTCTCATCTTAAACTCTACGTGTAACAACCTTACGTATCCCACGAGAGTAAGGAATTCCGTTACGTACGAAGCGAGAGTCGGCATCCTTTTATACATACGTATATATTATTCTTTGATAATAGCCTATATATCGATAGGGGACTTGTATGCAACAAAGACCTAGTCTAATTAAAAAAATAATTGTCAAGAGCAAGATCAATGCACAGAGGGTTCTATATGATATTTGTATAATGGTAAATTTCTAAACTTTGCTCGGAATCTATAGGACCTAGACAGGCTGCCGTTATTCGTATAGGTTCGGGTTATTTCGATTCGAGTCGGCGTCACTCCGTATCACATCGAGATCTTTTCCCTCAATTTAGGTCCGTGCGCAGACTCATTGGCATTTATGAGGGCTGCTATTTATGTACCCGGAATAACAAAGTGAAACAAACATATAGCATTTATCATAGTTTTATTGCTTTTCAAAATATTCACTATGACGATTGATGCACTTTTGCATGCGTTGGAACCAATTTTCGTAGCACTTTTTCCATTCGGATTGAGGTATCTCCAAAACGTGCATTTTGAACGCATCAACAGCCTCTTCACGGCTCGAAAAGCGTTGACCACGTAATTTATTCTTCACGGTTGGGAATATATAGAAGTCGTTGGGGGCCAAGTCGGGGCTGTACGGCGGATGACCCGTTAATTCGATCTTTTGATCTTCCAAATACCGAGTTGTTTCGGCCGATGTGTGGCAGCTAGCATTGTCATGATGAAGAAGGATTCTGCGTTGTCGGTTGTTCTTTCTTATTTCTTCAAAGACTTCTGGAAAACAAATGGTCGTGTACCGTTCAGAATTAACCGTTTTACGATCCTCTAGTGGTACTGTAGCTACATATCCATCTATACCAAAAAAACAAGCGACCATTTGCTTCAAAGTGCTTTTTGAACGAATGACTTTTGTTGGGTTCGGCTCATCTTGGAACACCCAAACCGTTGATTGTTGTTTAGTTTCAGGATCATACGCATATATCCAAGATTCATCACCTGTGTAGATATTATAGGCAGCTTTTGACGCACCCTGATTGTACTTTTGTAACATTTTTTCACACCAATCGACACGAGCCCGTTTTTGGTCAATTCTCAAGTTGTGCGGAATCCAACGTGAACAAATTTTTTTTACAGCTAAATGTTCGTGTAATATTTTATATATACTCGTCATACTTATGCCCAGAGACGCCTCTATCTCGCGATATGTAACATGACGATCTTGCATTATTAGTTCCCGCACAGTATCAATATTTTGAGGTACAACAACCGATTTAGGGCGACCTTCTTTAACTTCGTCCGTGAGCACAGACCGCCCACGATTAAACTCACTAAGCCAGTGATACACAGTAGTTTTCGATGGTGCTTCGTCCCCAAAAGTCGAAGTGAGTTGATCGATGCACTGTTTTTGAGTTAGCCCTCGCCGAAAATCGTAATAAATCATAGCACGAAAATTTTCACGACTTAAATCCATGGTGATAAAGACTCGTAATTTTCAAAATGACGCCACAAAGGATAAACAAATGACAGCTCCATGAAACAACAAATTGTATTCTTCAGCCAAAGAGTTCCATTTTTAAATGTTATAATTACTTTTTTAATATTGTTCTGTAACTGGCCAGTTCCGGATACATAAATAGCAGCCCTCGTAGAATCTTCATGTCGATCTCATTACATAATCGTATTTTCAAGCATCTCGTAAACGCGACACTAGAACATTGTAATTTTTAATGATTGTCTAAATATGCGTCGCTGTTCGATCAATGTTACGTTCGTAGAGGCGCAATGCCATTCACATAAAATATTTTCTGTTAATTAATTAAATAATAATAAATGGGTTGATCAACTACTTTATTTATTCTCTAATTTTTAACCGACTTTAGAAAAACGAGAAGGTTCTTAATTCGTTTGTATTTCTTTTTTTACGTTTGTTACCTCAGAACTCTGTCATTTATGACTATTATGACCGATTTGGAAAATTCTTTTTTTTATTTGAAAGGATATATTTACTTCCTGATTGGTCCCATTTAAATGTCACTGGTATTGGAGCTTGGATTTCGAAGATACACTAAATAACGCGAATTGCTTATAACCTTTATTTATTTATATTGATGATCTTGTTTTATGTCATTGAGCTTCAGAATTAGAAAGGAAGTTAATTGTAGACCTGCCCTAGATATTTATTTAGGCCAAGGTCATTCAAAAGAGAGAAATAAAAAAAAAATTATAAAACCAACTTCAAAAAAAAAAATGTGCAATAACAGAAAGTCTATTAGTTTAGTAGACTTGGCATCGACTTCAGTAACTGTCAAACTTTATTACATAAGTATTTGTATCGTATTTATAAAGTTACTTGAGTTTCGATTAGTAAAGGATAAAAGCAATAAAGGGAGACTGCATCCCAGGGCCTGTCAAAGGGTGCCAAATACACCAAATACATACCTCATGTCCTTCATGAGCACGATGGGGTGTTTGCAAGGGTTCTGCAATAACAGCCGCTCGAGGTAAGCGGAGCAGGCGGACAACACTAGCTTGTGACATCGCAATTGACGCGACTCACAGGCCAGTGTTACGTCGGCGAACTGTTCTGTCAGCAGAAGACGGGGGAAAACCGCCTGTAGACGGTTGGGATATGGTTAGACGACGTATGTACCTTTTAACGCTATATTTTTAGAAGTCATGTGTGTCGAGTATCAGAAAAAGAATGTATGTGTGTGTGAGTGTATGTGTAAGTGAAAGGGAATGTATACATCAGTAAGAGAGCGTGACATGTGTATGAGTATGTGTAAGAGTAAGATGAGTGAGTAAAAAGAGTAATGTGATTGAAAGAGTGTATAAGTGAGTGAAATAGTGTACGCATGAGCGATAATGTGTGCGTAGGGACGAATACATATGTAAGAGTACCTATATTTGTAAATGATAGTGTATCTGCATACCAGTGACGTGCATAGACATTTTCAGCAGGGTAGACAAAAAGGAAACTCACCAAAATCGCCACTTATCATATAATTCCTTTGTAATAAATAATTTTAATGTGATTTATTTTTTTATATTATTTATTCACTGGAACTACTTTGAGAAATATTTCAACGGTTGCAAAATTGCTCCTGGCTTTCTTATAAAGCTACAACACCAAAGAATAATTAATTATAATTTTGTTCAAAATTAAATGCCGAAAGGCGCCATCTACGTATCCATTAAGTATTCCATAAGTAAAGAAGATAACGTCACAATAAACGTTCAGAGGGCGCTAAAATAGGAAAAATCATAACAAGAAATACATACATACATATCTTCACGCTGTATCCCTAACGGGGTAGTCAGAGAGGACGGAGTGCCAGGAGTCGCGGTCCTTACATACCTCTTTCGCTTCCTCAAATCTCATCATTCTCGCCTAGGTATGCGAAGAAATAAGATCATTAATTCAAAAAAGTTATGTTATAAGTTTATAACGTACAATGAAAATGTTAATATTTTTTATAAAGTTAAATATGTTATTTTTTCTAATAGGTTAAACTAATTTATAACTAATAAGATTTAAACCGTTGACAATTTTTTTATCCGTTACTGTTATTGGCTAGAGACTCCGTCTCTTTTTTAACTTGTGTGCGTATTTTGATCTAAGTAAACACTCACAACCACTACTGATGCACGCGTGTGATACTAAACACAGTGATAGAAAAGTTTTGAATGTGTGTAAATCGAGCCGCGATTTGAATTTGTCTCCCGTTGCCGTGACGCTTTCTTGTATCGTTTGGATTTGGACAAAGATAAGGCGAGCGCGGGAATTTTGAAATCATATTTCTGGTTGCGATGTATTATTTTATTTTATTTAATTAACAAATTGTCAGGGTAGACAGTGTCTATTTGTCTCTATGGAATGCACGCCACTGCTGCATACGCTATCATTTAAAAATATACTACACACACTAACTCTCATTAAAATACACTGTATCACACAAATAAAATGTATGTCGCAGACATAGAGTGTGATAGTGTATATTTTAATGAGAGTTAATGTGTGAGTGAAATTAAGAATGTATATATATATGTATGGCTACACCATTTACTTGAAATAAAAATGTGTATGAGTGCTAGAAAGCAGTGGCGTGCATTCCATAGAGACAAACAGACACTGTCTACCCTGACAATTTGTTAATTAAATAAAATAAAATAATACATCGCAACCAGAAATATGATTTCAAAATTCCCGCGCTCGCCTTATCTTTGTCCAAACGCGACAAGAAAACGTCACGGCAACCGCGGGATTACATAGTACCTAAAGCGACAGCGACAGCCACGCGATCGCGCAGCGCGACCGGTGACTAATTGTAATAAAAAATTGGTATCACGTATGAGGATTGCGTGTCTATTGCGCCATGACCGTAAAATGTACTTTTCGCGGTAGATTTAGCGTCACTATACAAATTATAGTACACAAATTCTTGCGTTGACAGCAGATATCGCGCGATATTTGGCTGTCGATAACTAAGTAAGTGTGCGTTCGCTCGAGAGACAAATTCAAATTGCTGCTCGATTTATACAATTCAAAACTTTTCTAACACTGCCTTTTGTATATTTATACGCGTGCATCTGTAGTGGTTGTGAATGTTTAGTTAGCTCAAAACACGCACACAAATTCATAAAGAGACGGAGTCTCTACCCAATAACAACACCGGAAAAAGCAATTTAAAAAAATAACATTAACTTCATAAAACATATTAAGACGTTCGTTAAATGTTATACTTATAACTTTTTTGAATTAAACGAAAGAATTTATTTCTTATTATATTTTTTCTTATTTTAGCGCCCTCTGAATGTTTTTAGTGACGTTCTCTTCCTTACTTATGGAATTTCTAATGATACGTAAAAAACAACAGATGGCGCTTACCGGCATTCAATTTTCAACAAAATTATATTTATCTTTTGTGATAAATTCCTAAAATCTTTAGCTATCTTCCGCTCAAACTCTAAAAATCACAAATCGACACGCGTTTCGCCTCTCAACGAAGCATCCCCAGGATATACCAGAGATAGAATTCGGCCACCTAACCAGCACCGAATCGGATTCGGTGCTGGTTATGGGATGCTTCGTTGAGCGTGCGATGGATTTCCGCAAAGTAACACCTTAATCTATACAATATCTTAATTTTTCTTTGTTGTTACAGCTTTATAAGATAGCAAGTAGCAATTTTGCTACCGTTGAAATATTCTCCAAAGTAGTTCCAGTGAATTAAAAATATAAAATTAAATCACATTAACATTATAATTTATAACATACAAATTACATGATGTGGTGATTTTGGTGTGTTTTGTCTACCTTACTGAAAATGTCTGTGCATGTCACTGCTAGAAAGTAGTGTCTACAGAGGATCTAATTCAAACTACATATTTAGTAATGTATTTAGAATTGTTCCGATAATATACCTGTAAGTTGGTATGATAGGAGTTCCACCTAACGCAGAACTGCTGCGGTGGTGCTGCCATATTGTTTTTGTCGTCCACAAAATGATTCAACTTTTAATTAAGAACATTATTATATACTTTAAATCTTTGGCCAAACTACGTCAGTCCTAGATTGCACACAGTAAAAAAAATTGCACACTTATTTTTTTTTCTAAAAAGTCCACAAAAATTGGTCTCTATCACAGCTCTATTTCTCTATTAAAAATATATTTTTAAGTACAATTTTAATACTTTGCTTAAGTAGAAACTTTTAAGACTAGATTTTATTGAATATATTTATCGGAGAATACTGAAAGCAGTGTTTTGATACTCCTTATTTACCTGAAAATAAGAAAAAAATATTGTATAAATACTTAGTATTTCTATGCTGATAATAATAATACACCAGACAATACACACAGATTGTCTGATCTCAAACTAGGGCATTCCCTATGCTATGAGAACCAGACGACGACTACTAGAGGCGTCTTCCAGTACACCCAGACCCGAAACAATCAAGAAAAGTCACCCGGAACCTTCCGAGTTTAGGTGCAACGTCTAAATCACTATGCCATTCGAGGTCATATTCTGATCGAGGTTTGATCTGATACTTTTTAAAATTATCTTCTCATAATATAATTAAAATTCAATATCTTACTAGCTGACAATTGCCATGCTTCACAGCAGCTACTTTTAAAATTCATACATACATATCCTCACACCATACTTCTAAAGAAGTAGTCAGAGAGCATGAAGTGCCAAGCACTACAGTCTTTAAGCTATTTTTAAATTGAAAATTTCTCAAACTAATCTTCAAATCTTTCTTTAGTAATGTCTAACATAATCCATAAATTCGAGTTCAACAATTCAATCGATTGAATGGTATTCAAGTATTTAAGTGACAGACTAATATTGAGTTTCCTATATTTGTTTTATAAGTCCGTGGGACTTTTGGAGGGAACGGGAGAAGTGAGGTTGTCATTTTATTTAGATTTTCTATTTTTTACATTTTTAGGAGTTTTAAAGTACAACGGTGATAGTATATTGTGTTTTAAAGTTCTGTGTAAGTGAAAATAATGGAAGAGATCTAAATAAACATGTGTAGATGAAGTTTTCGCACACTTCCAAGAAGTCCCTCTTAGTGTGTAAAGCCTACTTATCACTTTACTGGAGGAGTGTTAGGGACAGTTAATATTTCTCCAGAAGTTTCGTTATTAGGCTGATGGTCTTGTCACCAATGCCTTAAGAAATATAAATAAATAAATAATTATAAGTCCTTGCAGAGAAACATAGAAAACCTGAAACCATAGCAACAATCTCCATTGGACAACTGAAAATGCTTTGTCCTCTGTGACTACCCTGCCAGGGATACAGCGTGAAGATATGTATGTATGTAGGTACATATTTGTTGACAAGCTCAATGACATAATGTTTAGTGCATCTATCTTCAAGCCCAGGGAGTTGGATTAAGACTCTCAGCCAAGTCTATTTAGGAAAAAATCATTCCCCAACCTCTTGGTGTGTAGGAGTCATAATATGCCCTGTTGTATGGTAACCATAGAACAACCCGAAGAACAGAATTCAGTGACTATACGTTCTTGTACAATGAACAATCGTGATATGTGTCGCTGAACGACCGGCGACCACCGTACTTATAGCCGTTACGACTATAGAGATTGACGATCGTCTGCATTTAGTAATGGCTCTAAAGACCCACATGTAAAAAGTTCGGTAAATAGCTAGTCAACTAAACGACTAAAGCGGCAACTTCGACTTATCAAGCTGTTTTTACACGTATTGTTTGGTTGACTTGCCAACTTACCAGCTGATAACGAATAAACCGCATTACAGATGGAAAAGCAGAATTAGACTACCATTGAAAAAAACATTAGTTCTATTTTTTTTTAAATTTGAATGTAGTTTTAAAATTATAAAGCACATATTGTTAATAATATTGTTAATACAATCGTTTTAAATCTTGATTTAAAATCTAAGGACATGATAACATTAAATAGAATATATAATCGAATACACTGAACCTTTGTTCACTCGAAGGTCCACAATTCACATTTACTATTAATAAATAATGATAATATGTGAAAAATTAATAAAAAATAACGACTAAAGTAACTTCTAATGCATTTCAAAATTGCGCCTCTCAAAATGTCACGAAATTCGACAATGACAATGAAATGTTACCTGTTACCAAGATAATAAATAATAAAGCAATGAAATTAAAATACCCTACGAAAATTGATGTAACGAATCGATTTTATATAAGAAAATAAACTGGGAAATAATTTTAATTGCCATAGAGTATAATAATTGTTCTTAGTTGATTCGTTGTCATATATATTCAACATTGTCGTGTAACGTAACGATTTCTTATAAAAATTTGTAATAGCTAATAGCAAATAAGTTTTCCATGTAAGCGTGAGCGAGACAACTGTAGTCGGAAAATTCCCTAGTTATAAAAGTAACAAACAAAAAGACGTTTGAACATAAAAATCAATATCTGGCGCCGAAAAAGAGGGCAAGTATGACCCTACGGCGTATCTCCCTTACCCTCATGGTACATTGAACCTACGCATAGGTACTATTCCGTAAGTCTTATATTTTATTCCTAATGCCAAATTTTATAAAACCTAGCAAAGAATTTTTTGTAAATTTTAGGAATTTTTGGTAAGATTACAGTTGCGTAGTATTCGTTAAAAAACTGCTCCATTAACCTATTTTCTTCTTTAGTAACATTATTCCATTTGTTTGTACTTAAATAAAAAAAAAAACACAAACATTTAAAAGATTGTTACATACCATTGTATTAAAAAAAGAAATCAATTACTAATTATTGCCTTGATGTATAAGCCAAAATTTTACTGTAAAATAAAAAAAAACATGACTCGAAGGCAAATATTTCTCTCACTTTTTTCCATAAAATTCTTCACTTCAGCTCTATATATTATAATTAATTGTTATCGAAGTTTATGCTCCAATTTTCCACAAGCGCCACTCGTATATTCGATGAGTATGATCAATGTGTAGTTGGCATTAGAATAGCGTATTGATTTCAATTATTTATGTTCGCAGGTGTTCATTGTTGGGTGTATTTTTTTTACCTCTATACTTTTATGTTATTTAGCTAACAAAATATATGGATAAGTCTTGAGGCGACGTGATTTTTATAAAGATGTATCACTGAAAATAGTATGAAAATTAAGTAGCTATTCTGATGAGATTGTCATAACATTCGCGTCCCTTAGCATAACCGTATAGTCAACTGAAATATAAATGTTTTTTGTGCGTTTAAAACTATATATTATCTCTCTTTTTACTTATGTAATAGAGTAATAATTAAATCATTTACAAGTATCGACGACGTCGGTTTTGATATTATATTTGGATCTTCGACAATGTAACAGATATTTACGTTTTCAAAGTTTTGTAATCCTTTTATAGCTGTGTATTTTTACTTGTACTCGTATATTCAAATTATTCATTTGCTTTCCAAATTATTTATTAGGAACGTTCGTCTGTCAATTGTTTTATTTATTATCCATGATCTAATTTAATGTCGCATAGTGTAATTGATAATGTAGAAAATAGTATACAATACAGATGTAAAGTGTATAAAAAATACGAGGAAATATCCATAGGAATTTCAATAGTGGCGAAATCAAAACCTTAATCAGTATAAAGAAATAAGACAATCAAATACTTAACATACTACGTGAAACGAGACCCGAAAGCTAAACGAAAAAGGGAGAGTATTATCTCAAAGATAAAGTAAAAAACTCCCTAGATGGGGGTCTGGTTGGGGCAGCGTTCATCGACCCTAGGGGCGCGCCCAAAATAGTCGGCGCGGGGGTCTCTACCGCCTCTGCCGTACCTGATATATGTACGTATATTGTCGTCTATATTTGGATGGAGCATTTTGAGGCCAACTCTATCTGAATCTTTCTTGGAACCGTGTTATTGGATGTTTAAATACAGATATTTGATTAATAGCTGTACACAGAAATGTTTGGGGTGTTTTCAGAATTTTCTGCGTAACATGTACTGCTAGGTTTCCTTCTTTATCAATTTCTATCTGTTACATTACTCCGCATTTAATATTATTACTTTTACAATACTTTGATTTAGATTTATCTTTAGAAAAGGATTCCTGTTACAAAGTACCGTTAGTCTGATTATAATACTCCATAACTCCAAATTTTTTGAAAACGCTTTTCGTTAAATTTAATGGGAAATCCGACGCGAAATTATTCCGTCTTCGTCAGAACTCAGGAGTACTTTCTTTTAAATGTAATTATTTCAAAATTCTTTAACACAAGGAAGTAAACTTATGTTAGTTTTTCGTCTAATCAAAATTTGTAAAAATTGAGTTGTTTTTAATAATCAGGCTGACGTAATATGCAATAATACAATTAATTTCACATTATAAAAAAATATCTGTACAAAATAATGTCTACATTAATTACGTAGTCTTATTGTTAGACTTATTTACAAAATTGCTCTTTTATTAAATAGTTATGTTGGTTTACATAATGAAATAGTATTAATAGCATTAAAAGAAAAAAAATGGTAATATGCCGCTGTGCCAGAGCAAAGAAAAATACATATAACTGGAGCGAGTTATGTAAGGAAAAAACAAATCTAATTTACCCGTTAAAAACCGAAATATTTTGGTCATCGTTTTGATTTGTTCTTTCCTTTATTATTTTTACGTTATTTTTTAATCGTTTTTTATATTTCATGTTCGTTCGTGTAATTTTCATGAGTGAAATTGGAACATTAATTAACAGGGTTAAAAGAAAGCTAAAAGAATATGTCATTATGTATGAAATTGTAACATAATGACATAATATTCTTTTAGCTTTCCTTTAACTCTTAGCGTTTATTAACCCTTAGTCTTCACATGAACTTTTCGAAGTTCATTTCACTGTATAGGTGCTGTCTGTCCAATGAAATGACATATTATACATACATATTTTATTTTAACTAAAATTCCAGTTTAAAAACGACGCAATCATTTGTAAAACATAGATGTATTCATGGTAAGTACCTCCTACTTAACTGACGTGATTGATGGAGGATTTTTTACACCACTTTTGTTTATAGAGTGGGCTTTCAGAGTGGTAGTAATATGTAGTAAATATCAAGTTGACATCAAAAAGACGTTTCTACAACGTCTTATATTTCTAACAAAATTTTAAATTGGGAAGTGTATGAAAAATGAAATTATTAGAATTCTAATGCAGCTCTACGTAAAATGTATTTTGACACATATTTCTAAAAAAATACTGGTATTCCGACAGTTAATTACTATTGTGATAGATCCGTATGATTTAAAATCACTGAGTATAAATACAATTTGCTTTTGCAGTAATACTAAGTTTAAATAATGCAACAAAATGATGTCATTACAATATCACGGCTGTCCGGTGGTGTATTATTTAGAAACAATAGCAATCGTAATAGTTTTCTCGTAAACATTTATAACAGTGCCTATGAGCCGAAATTTATTTTAAGCTAACTAACAAAGTATTAGACATTCGAAGATTATTTCACTTGCGTCATTTTCAGAAAGAATACTGTTAAACGCAAGGATTTGACAATTATTGTATAAGTCGATTTTATGACAGTATTATCACTATGCTTTTTGATCTTATAATTTTTTTTCAGATACGATCTATTACAATTTGAGGTTAAATTATCTTCTAGAGATAGTAGGCAATGTTTGCGTACTTGTGATGGCAGTTTATACGAATATTTACGTTTAGTGTCTTAAATGATAAGAAGTTTCGAAAACATTTTCAGCTTTAAATTAATTAGTATCAGACAGCAACAACCCAGACGTCTGAACAAATTCCCAGAAATCTGAGTTATTTGGGTCTGGTTTAAGAGCGGAACCGACGAGGCCCAATTCTTGCGAAATAAAGATAAGCACCGCTTCAGATATTATTGATGAATCATGTATTTAATCTAAGATAAACTTTGCTAAAATATCGGGCTCTTTTTTTATTGCTTAATTGAGTTTTTTCCTGTTTATTTTTTTTTAAACAGAACGAGTTTTACGTTTTTTAAAAAGAAGCGATAATGAGCTTTTTTTTCGAACAATTTTGAACCTAGAAAAAGAAATCATAAAAGTGTACGCACTTCTAATATCTTATCAAGAATTTTTACGTTCCACTGAGCAGTAAACATTAGGTTTGGCTATTTGACCGATAAGTCAAGCGTTAAAAGTGTACTTAACTGGTCATTTTAAAAAACTTAAAAAATAATAGAGGACTCACCGAACAGAAAAATCCGAGATATGAAAACAAATGTTTTAACATCACCAAAAACAGGAAGCACAGTTAGGGCACTATAATTAATTTCTTTGGCAAGACCTTACACTCTTGGACGCACCACGGGAGCATAATGATGCTTAAAACATGAATACAAAGCCAACATTTGGTCGATCCCAAAATAGTATATCGCAGGCCCCAACTAATGTTATAAACATTCGTGCATGAGTTGACTCACACATGCAAGACTCCAATAAAAAAAATCAATATTTAAACAATTACTCAAATCTATGTTTAGAGTGCGAAAAAAAATACGTCGAACTCAAAACGCAGTAGACACCAACGAAAATGGTCGACTATCCACATGACTGAAAAATGTGACTTTTCACGACCACAACCTCTAATTATGGGGAAACAACTGAAATAGGCAAAATACTCACAGTCGCGGGCCGCCGCGCGATACCATATCACGTATGCAATTAGCGGCGTCTGATGTTTTTTAACGATGAAAAATCAATAATTTTTAAGAGTACGAAATTGTTCATATTTTTCCATCGGGGCTCCACTTTCCTCCCGCGATCTCAGTCGCGCGGACACTTAAAAATGAAAAACCTATTGCAAGAAAACTGTGGAAATGAAAGAGATGCATATACGTCGCCGATTGTAAATAATGACAGGAACGAATCATAACAAACGAGCGAGACGGGGATGGACCCGCGACTAAGTTAACAAAACCAATTAACTAATTATTTACAACACAATTTTAGAGAAATCAATTATTACTTACCATTAAATGGTAATATATAATAACGAAAACGTATTTTCAATGTTTCACAAGTTTCAAAAACATCGCGAATGCATTTTGACGGCGAGTGAACATCCGTCATGCGGACGCCATTTGCAAGCTTGCATTCGACTCTATGTACCTTTTCTAATTTGTTTGTTGCTATTATAATTTTGCTACTTAATGATAAAATTATTAGTAGTAAATTACTAACGCAATTTAAAAGATTGTTAAAGGAATAATTTTAACGTTTATGTAAAAAGCATAAGGTAAATTAAAACAAATTATAATGATATTATCGATTCCAATGAGAATTTTGTTGGTTACACAGCTGGTAACATTTACAAAAGGCGGCTATTTCAATTAGGTGCCATTTTTATGAATTAGGAACATGATATGCCGTGCAAGATATTTTAAATATCTTTAAAAATGTTAACGAAGAATAAAATAGTATATATTAGTTTCGTACTAGTATACTTACTGTATAATGAATAAGATTGGATTGGAATAAGACACCAAAACCTTCGCCGCGCGGGGAGGTGACGAAACGACGGCGCGGTTTCTTTGAGACCACAGATTATATGACTAGGATCGTAAACAAAACGTGAACGTCATGTGAAATCATTGTGAAACAACTGTGAAACTTTGACGCTTTCATGTATTAAAATTATATTTTTATCAAGAATTATTGATGACGCAAATACAATAATATAAAAACAAGTCAAAAATGTGCGTCGGATCACGCAATTGTGAAGGTTTCCGTAGTCAGAATGAAATTCCATGGTTAAAATTCAAAGTTGATGTATAATAATAATTACAGTAAATGCATGGATACTCTCGCGCCGTATCCCTGATAGGGCAGTCACTTCTCAGAGGATGGAATGCCAAAATCATCGCGGTCCTTACATAATTCTTTCGCCTCCTCAAATCTCATAGCATTCTCGTCTCACACTTTCGTCGAGGTATGTGTGCTTTCGACGTTACCGTCAGCTAACACTGGCTATTTGATCTTTTTTCCTTTCTTTCCATTTCTCAGTTACATATTTGGATTGCCACCACCCATAGTTTTATTATTTTGGTAATTTCCATTGAGTAATAATTACTCAATTGTAATTTCACTACAGCATTGTAATTGGTTCAGTGAATAAGTACACTTCTTTAATTAAGACCTTACCTTACATAAGTACCTTCTTACAGTAAAATATTTTTAATCTCCGATCGAAAAGAGGAGTAAAAGTGGGACGCCGTTTTTCTGTGTTGTGGTTAAAAATGCGTGGTTTTTTTTGAGCTTTTTTGTACGAAAACTATAATTTTTGAGAATGTTCTTAGCTATGCTATGTTCAATAGCAACAGTTTTAAAATACTTTATATATCGGAAATTTTAGTTATTTATTTTTAAATAGCAAAATGTATGCATAAAAATAATGTACTTTTATCATATCAATGTTTCACAATGATTCGCAATACGTTAGACAGATATTATAATTCTAACATTATGGCACAGTTATTAACCTACAGCTTTGTTTTCCTTTTTGTTCTGTACCTACTCATGGAAAAATGTTATGAATTCAATCTATACCAATGACTAAGGAAACTAAAGGACATGAAACAAGTACAAAATAATCGTGCCGCCTAAAGTAAGTGTCGCAAACAATGGCTGCCGATTGTGATGTCCCAAATTTCTACTATGTAGATGTCGTATCTTCATATCATATAAAATCTTCAGAAAAAGAGTGCTTTTTTTTGTGTCATATATTTGTACAAAAGCATTTTTTAAGCTGAAACTTGTACTTGTCAGCGTGTCGCAATAAATGGCGGACCGGCACGTTTTGACATTAGAATAATGTCACATAAAAAAATTACTTTTGAGAAAAGTACTGTTGTTTTCTCTTACACACACAAGAAGCCTTAAGTCAAAGAGACAACGCTACGTTTGAATGTTATGCGTTAGAATATATATTGGGTCCTTACATATGAAATTGGCGTTTTGTACGGGAGGAATATAGTCAATTTTTTTTTTGTAAAATATATTTAATTAATCAAAGTATGCACCGTTGTTATCTATGCACTTTTGCCATCTCATAGGTAGTTCATTGATCCCTTTACTAATAAAACCATGGGGGCGAGAATCAATAAACTGTTTGAAGGCGGTTTGGACTGCCGCATCGGAGTTGAATTTTTTTCCTTGTAAGAAGTTGTCCAAATTCCGGAAAAGGTAATCTATTGGAGCAAGGTCCGGGGAGTACGGTGGATGTCGCAGACATTCCAATTGTAGCTCATCTAACTTAGTGGTTGTTTGTTGTGCAGTGTGTGGTCTTGCGTTGTCGTGAAGCAGCAGTGGCCTAGAGCGATTGACCAATCTCGGTTGTTTAGCAGCTAGTTCTTCCTTCATGGTTTGCAGTTGCTGACAATAGATATCTGCCGTAATCGTTTGGCCAGATTTTAGAAAGCTGTAGTGAACGACACCGGCGCTAGTCCACCAAACACTCACAAGTAACTTTTTCTGAGTCAATTTTCGTTTAGGGCAGGATTTGGCTGGGTCTCCAGGGTTCAGCCATTGCGACGAGCGCTTCCGATTATCGTACGGTATCCACTTTTCATCACAAGTAATGATTCGATTTAAAATCCCTTCATTATTGTGTCGGTTGAGCAAAGTAACACAGCAGTCGACGCGTGTTTGCAAGTTCGATTCACTCAATTCATGAGGTACCCATCGTTCAAGTTTTTTTACTTTCCCGAATTGCTTCAAGTGGATTAATACAGTTTTGTCACTTACCCCGAAGCCTGCAGCTATCTCTGAAGTGCTTTGTGATGGATCCGCTTCCACAATAGCCTTTAATTCTTCATTTTCCACTTTGGTCTCCGGCCGTCCACGGGGTTGGTTCTGAAGGTCGAAATTTCCAGAACGAAAACGTTGAAACCAAAAACGTACCGTGCTTTCTTTTGCGACACCAGCGCCGTACACATCATTAATCCTTCGAGCTGTTTCTGCAGCACTGGTGCCACGGTAGAACTCGTACTCATAAATATACCGATATTTCATGTTTTCCATTGTGCGGTAATAAGCGACGCCAAAGAAAAAAGAATGAGAAAAAAACAAATGAATGACTGTTTTCAAAACTCAAATGTACCAGCTAAATAAATTTATAAATTTGAATTTGGAATTCTTAACCAAAGAGGAGATATTTCAGATCACAGTGGTCAGTACGACAAAACGCTAATTTCATATGTAAGGACCTAATATAACTAAATGTAGCTATAGATCAACATGCCATGTCCTTTAGTTTCTTTAGTCATTGATCTATACTCACAGACAACAATAACTGCGTACCATACAAACTTATAAATATTCTAAGTATTGTAAAAGGAGTTTGAAGATTTTGACCATTTTGATTGGTTTTGTCCATATTTGACATACCTATTCAATAGCTGCCATTTTAATATTTTTCAAAAATGGCGGCGCACGATGTAGGAATTGCTTGAATATTTATTTATTCTCCATTGTACACCTTATTCAAATATAAATGATATTTTAATATAATTTCTAAGATCATTTTGTTATTTTTAGGTTCATAAAAAACTTGATGAATGTTTTAAATTTCACCTGGTATACATCTCAATTCTTGTTCACATTATTTTTCGATTATTAGGAACGGTACCCAGCAATTTTTCGAAGGCAAATATAGTGTTACCTTCTTCAAATTTTGTTACGGTACATCAATAAGGACCACAATGAATTGTAGGGAACTAGGTAAAGGTCAGTAAATCAATTTACAATCTTTTAATAATTTACCCTGTCAGACTGAACCTAGGGTTCTAATATTGAACATATACAGAGTTAATTTAAAAATAATAAAAACCCTTAGTATATCGTTCCTAACATTATATCCGATAGCTTTTGTTCTACGACTTAAAAATTCATAACTTTTTTACTCTACGCGGTCGCTAAAGCGGCGCTGAGGCTGAGGCCCGGTGCGCTTGTACTGTACCATTGGAAATACGTACACAGTAATTACGTTTCAGACAGTACAACAAAATTTAACAAATATTTTTTGAGGAACGTATTGAGTTTTAAAAAAGTCATAGAACATAAGTGTTAGGTATGCTGACAGGAATTTTGCACAGAGGTTATTAGTATTTTTCAATTAACCCTATAGAGTCAAATAAGCATAGACAAAAACTTACAAACAAAAATTACATACATTAATATTTTTTTTACATTAAATTGCTTTAAGACTATTATATCGCGCATATATGTCCAATAATCTGGTGTGTGGAAGATGTAGAAAAAAAGTGTGTAGAAATAAATAACCCAAACACGTATTTATTATATATTTGTAATTATAATTTACAATTTTATTTTTATGGAAGTTTGTTTAACAAAAAAGGAATTGTAATTACAACTGTATTGTTTTGCGTTATTACAAGTACCTATATAATTATAAGAGCTAATGATTTCTGTTGAAGTTTTTACGCTATTGATGTAACGTTCCAAAGCAGGAACCTGAAACTGAAAAAAGAAAAAAAATTAAAAAAAACAGTTATGTATCTTGTTTCCACGCTGAACTGGTTTGGTGCTGTTTAACGAACGGGAAAAGAACAGTTGATATTTTGTTCAGATTTTCCATTTTTTAAAGTACAAAAGTATTTTGTGCATTAAAGTTGTGTGAGTGAAAAAATGGAGTAGGTTTAAACACACATATCCAACTGAAGTTTTCGCGTTCTTCCAAGAAGTACTACTTAACTTTTACTTTATTATTTATTTTTATTAACACTATACTGGAGGAGTGTTAAGGACGTAGGTAGTGATAGAATAAATTATTACTGAAGACATCGGCTGTAAGGGAGAAGATTCTTTGGCTTTCCTTTTAAGGAAGAATCTTATAAACAACAACCACGCTGTTTTGCGAGCCTGTTTATCATCCGCGCAGTAAAAATAGGTCAAGGCTTTAGGCTCCACTTAGGGAATTCATAGACAATAGGCGTTGTTGCTAATTGTCACCAGTACGTCCATAGATGTAGTTGTTGTAGTCCATAGACATCCCCAATACTTGGCTCGTGGTCCTCTCTGACTACTCCGTTAGTGACACAGCATCAGGATTTGTATATATTATTGTCAGTCGCAGGCCTACATAAGCGTCGTCTTACTAGGTTTGATGTAGATAGATTGATTTATGCTAATCAGTTATCAAGCAAAGGTACAACAAGACACACGTACATAGTGACTTGCACTAGGGAGTGAGCAGGTAGTGGTAGTTACTGATCAGCACGGGACGGTGAGCAGATAATAACAAGGTGTTATCTAAAAACCTGCGTTAGATGGTGAGCATGTAATGTAGTAATACAGTGAGTTGCAACTGATCTGTTTTGGATTCTCAAGTAGTGGAGTAAGATGCAAGTAGTCACTAATTTGTACTATTGGCGAGTAGGTATAATGAGTTAGAAATTACTGATTTGGTTAAGCGGAACGAAAATACAGTAAGACGCAGGTGGTTACTGATTCGTTACGCAGTGAGTGAGTGGTGAAGTAAGCAGGTGAAGTGAGCAGGCAATGGAGTAGTAAGACGCAGGCAGCTACTGACCCGCGCTACACGGTAAGAAGGTAACGGTACAGTAACGCAGGTAGCTACCGCCCTGTGTTACTCAATGAGTAGGTGATGGTGACGTAAGCAGATATTGAGCGAGACGCAGGTAGCTACTAACCAGCGTTACGCTACGAGGAGACAATGGAGCAGTTAGATGCAGGCAGCTACTGAGTTGCGCTACGCAGCAAAAAGGTAACGGTGCGGTAAGATGGGGGTAGCTACTAACCAGCGTTACGCGGTGAGCAGGTAGTCATGTAGTTAAAGGCGCAAGCAGACACTGACCTGACCAGACGACGAGTAGATAGCAGTATAGTATGATGCAGGTAATTACTAACTACAAATCTGCGTTACGCGGCGAGCAGGCAAAGGTGCAGTAAGACGCAAGCAGATACTGACCTGGGGGCTTACCACCATGTTTTATAGCATTATTATTTTAATGTTACTTGGCTTAGAAAGCTCGAAATTCTGACAGTAGGTTAGTGATTAGTTTTATCATTCAACGTTTAATCATCAGTAGGCGAAAGGAATACGTAAGAACCGCGATGTTTAGCTGTCTAACCTATCTTAACTACCCTGAATTCGAGTCTAGTAACATTAAAATAATAACGCTAAGAGATGATGGTAAGCCCCCTGCGCTGGACAACAAGGGAACGGTACAGTAGACTTTTTGGCGGAAATGGGAGGTGAGGATGTCATTTTATTTAGATTTTATATTTTTTACATTTTTGGGAGCTTTAGAGTATAAAAGTGATAGTATATTGTGTATTAAAGTTCTTTGTAAGTGAAAATAATGGAGATCTAAATAAACATGTGTAGCTGAAGTTTTCGCGCTCTTCCCAGAAGTCCTTTATAACTTCAGTAAAGCCTACTTCACTTTACTGGAGGAGTTTAACATTATGAAAAAACTAATTTACTTGTGATTCTACTTATTAATACGTGACATTGGCAAATGCGCTAAACTGTGCGACATGTCATAAAGAAAGAAAAAAAAAAACGGTACAGTAAGACGCAGGTAGCTACCGACCTGCGTTACGCGACGAGCAGGCAGTTACGCAGTAGGCCAGTGCAGTAGAGACTAGACGATGAGCAGGTCGGGCGCGCGGCGCGAGAGCAGGTCCGCGGCGGCGGCCACGGCGGAGCACCACGTGTCGAGGCGCTCCGCCAGCGCCGCGGCGCCCGGGCGGCCGAGCGCGCGCGGCCGGACCCAGCGCACCGCCACCGTCTCGCTCACCTGCACGCACACATACACGCACATATACTACACACATCACAATAACATAATAATAATACTACTAATTCGACGACCTAGATGGCGCAGTGGTTTAGACGTTAACCCAAGCGCGGAAGGTTCCGGGTTCGATTGTCTAGATTCTAGATTGATTCTAGATTCTACTTTTCTAGATTGTCTCGGGTCTGGGTGTACTGGGAAACGCCCTCAGTAGTCGTCGTCTGGTTCTCATAGCACAAGGAATACCATAGTTTGAGATCAGATGATTGGTGTGTATCATCTGGCGCATTATTGTTATTATTATAAATACTCCAGACAATTACACACATTGTCTGACCCCAAATTAAGCAGTAAGCTTGTACTATGGGTAGCACGCAACGAACTCTGGAGAGTTCCCAGTAACACCCAAACTCCATGCCAATTTAGAAAAGTTTGTTTCCTAAATTGACCTAACCGGGGATAATAACCCAGGACTCTACCTTGGAAAGCAGATGCATATGCCACTGCGGCAACGGGCCAGTCAAAGTCACATACAGGATGCATATGACACTTTTTGGCGAGAATGGAAGAATTGAAGCTGACTTTATTTAGAAATTTTATTTTTTACGTTTTTGGGAGTTAAGGTAGAAATGTGATGTGACAAACAAACACGCATAGAACTAGACACATGTCTACGCACACAGACTTATATGCGCGATACGCAAACAAAAGAGATTTTTGGAAACACAAAAATTTACCAAATGATTGAGACAGTGCTAGTCCCGTAAATTTATCGAACAACTTCCCAAAAAGGAAAATTATATGATTACGAATTACCCCCAATGTCTAACTACTAACCTGACTTTTTGGCAGGAAGGGGAAAAGTGAGGTTGTCAGTTTACTTAGATTTTCTATTTTTTATATTTTTGGGAGTTTTAAAGTACAAAAGTGATAGTGTTTTAAAACTCTGTATAGGTGAAAAGAATGGAGTAAGTCTAAATATACATGTGTAGCTGAAGTTCTCGCGCTCTTCCAAGCAGTCGTTTATTACTTCAATAAAACCTACTATCACTTAACTGGAGGAGTTTTACAATAAGAAATAACTAATTTACTTGTGATTCTACTTATTAATACGTGACATTGGCAAATGCGTCAATCTGTGCGTCATGTAATAAAGAAAAAAAAAACTACTAACCTGATCAATGTGTCCCTTGATCAGTTTCTCGGCCAAGGCTTTCATCACCAGGAGTTCCACCTCGTTAAGAGGCACGCGTGCCTCCGCCGCTATCTCGCTAAATGTCAGCTTGCGTTGGGCTGAGGTACGGTTAAATGCCATCTGCAATAAAACAAGCAACACATACATACATAAGATTTAGCTACTAACCTGCATTAGATGGTGAGCAGATATAATCTATTAATTCTCGTCACAAGAGACATTGTCAAATGTTATCTTTAGAGATATCACAAACAGCTCAAAAGTCTGCTTTTCGATTACTTATTATTGATTGAATTTAATGAAACATTTGACTTATGTAATTTAAATTGGTTATTACAAAATTTAAATTACATAAGTCAAATGTTTCATTTTTGAATAAGTGCATTCGTTTTTATAACAAAGTTGCTCCCTCAGCAAATTACTCAATTAACAGAGAATAAATTAAGACTAGTTATGAAACGTACATTGATTTGACAATCATACTATAAAATAAACAATTTCAATGAAGATAAAACAATAGTCTTGAAATGATCTTCTCTGCACATGCATTTACTGGCTTAATGAAAATATTGTATTTTAATAAATCTCTTGTAAAATGAAGTTGAAAAAATGATACCTGACTGAGTTTCTTGTTGGTTCTTCTCAGTGTCCAGGTTTTCTATTTGAACCGAACTAAAGTAGATTTCACGTTCAAAAATACCTTGTAATTGGGAAAATACCTTGTAATTGGGTTTACTTGAAAAAATTAATTTGACTTTGACTTTGATTCTTTTTCAGTACTAATTTCAACCGATCTCATAATCATACAAAGGCCGCAAAAGTAAATCTCTAAAAATGTTCAGGGTTGTAATATAAGTAGCAATTAATTAATATTATGAGTACCTTCAATAAAAAAAACAATTGTTTCTCATTATTTTTAACCGACTACAAAATAATGTTTAACCGAGTATAAAAATAGGAGGAGGTTCTCAATTCATCCTTATTTTTTTTTAATTTTATGTATGTATGTGATGTGTCAGCCATCTGCATATTTATTTTTTTGTGCGTGTCAGATTCACAATAACTAAGGTTACATATTGAATAAAGTAGTTCAATAACATAAAAAATAATTACATACATACATAAATGTCTTCACGGTGCATCCCTAATAGCGTAGTTAGAGAGAACGAAGAGCCAAGCGTCGCGGTCCTTATATACTTCTTTCGCTTCCTCAAATCTCATCATTCTCCTCACACATTTTCGCCGAGGTATGCGAGTGCTTTTGGCATTTAAGGATCATAATTTAGTCTATTTAATTGACCTCCGTAACTGATTTTTTTTTTTTATTATATTCTGTTTCCCCTGATATGTTGAGGTGAGGGTCTTTATTCATCTTTTGCATTCTCATCATTCTATAATTTCTCCTAGATTCATTCCTCCTCCCATACTTTCCTATTCTTTATGTCTTTATTTCTGATTATTCAACTATTATTTACAACTCTTTATTATTTACAACTCTATCTTTATTATTTACAACTCTTGTCATATCATATTGCAATCTATATCTAATTTTGTTATATTCCTTATCTAGTACATGTCTATTTCCAACCGTAACTGTTTTTGGGTAACTAATACGACTCTACTCTGCTCAGTAAGTGTGAGGATAATGACAATAAAAATGGTTCCATATCTGCTACTTTAGCTACGGAATTCTAAAGACATGACTGACCTCCATTAGGCATAATATGGCGATCTTCTGCCGAAGCTGTCTGTCCGCTCGGTGTAGTTCGGGATGGTTCGGTGCTTGCTGGCGGATCTTCTCGAAGGCGACCACGTCACCTGGAATATTTCATACTAAGGTTGAGAAATGATGAGTCAATGTGGAGAAATCTATATATATAAAAGGCGATGTATGTATGTATGTATGGTCCTTATGGACTCCGAAACGGCTGAACCGATTTCAATGAAATTTTCAGGGAATCTTCAGATTGGCCTAGCGGGTGTTCCTGTAAAGTTTGGTAGCGATCGGATCAGTAGAATTTTTTTTGTTTTTTTTTAAAAACTGTTAAATTTATTTTAACTTCAACTAACGTCCAGTGAAACGGGCCGGGTTTGCTAGTATTGAATAAACGGTTAATATAAAAAAAAATGAGCCATCGCAGGACACCTGGCAAATTTGAAACGACGAAACCATTTTGTATAGAAAATATGCTTGAAAGGATGTTTTATTAAAGGGAATAAGTATGGCATAATCAAGAAATATGCTATCAAAACAAAATATTCAGATAAAAAAATAATAATTTTGTATTAAAAAAAAATTCTTTACTTATAAAACACAGGCAACGTTTTCCGAAGTGAATAATAACACTGCATACGCTATAGGTACACGAGCTCAGTACAAGCGCGTGGCGACGCGTCGCCACGTCTCTACGCCAACAGCCGTCGCATATGATGTTTCAGATCAAAAATATTATTTTTGCTTCTGTTTATAAACATACATAATAACATATACATACATATCTTCAAGCTGTATTCCTAACGGGGTAGTCAGAGAGGACGGAGCGCCAAGTGTCGCGGTCTTTACATACTTTCGTCTCCTCAAACCTTATAATTGTACTTGCACACTTTTGCCTGAACACGATAACAAAGGTATTCAATTTAAAACTCGATAACACATACATACAATCTTCACGCTGTATCCCCAACGGGGTAGTTAGAGAGGACGGAGCGCCAAGCGTCGCGGTCCTCGTCCTCGACAGCACATTGAACAAAAATTTTAAGGATGATGAAAGCGAACCAACCGCAGGAGCTTGAGACTATTATATTTTCTTTCTGATGTCTCCGATACAAGGAATGAATATAGATTTAGTTAAATATGTAATCGGGCATTATGTAGTTTTTATAATTTTTTAACAATTGTAAAAAATATTGTTCTATATCATACTTTTGCCCACGCATTGCACAATTAATATCACCTTTATCACTATGAGGTCAAATAAAATTAAAATACATTCTAAAGTTGAAAAGAAGTAATATTGGTGTGTCATTACAGGACACTATACATAAAAACCGACACCTATCAAAATCAAAACTTAGATTGACACTAGACTCCCGTGACAATGAGTAATTCTCATTATTCCTACCCATCCGATTCTCCAACTACCCTCTAAGAGAATATCTCGCGGTTCTGGGGAGGAAAAAGACGCGAGCAAGGAGAACAAATCGAATCACGGATGTGCATGGACTTGTTTAGTATTTGTGAATCGGAATAACGACATTATTTGTGTACAAGCGAGTCTTTACTCGTGTCTGTGGGAATAAATACGAAATCTCAAAAAAAAAATACTCATCAATAGAACAAGACCATGAGTACCTTCCTTCATTTCCTCTCTTCCCACTCATTGTCACAAATTTGGTGGAGGCGCCGGGTACTTGTTAATAAAAAATGATATACTTAAAAAGATTAAGAAGAGTGTGAAGTGCCTGTCCAGTGGTGACGCAATTATAATCGTCAGAACAGTGCACCTACCTGTTTTTGTATCAAGTTCTCGCCCTCATAAACCCCTACATTGAGAATTTCATCGAAATCGTTAGAGCACTTCTTAAGAATCAATTACAAGCATATAAATATTACTTGTTTAATATAATAGTGGATAATTATATTTAAAATTTGCTGCGAACGCTCAACTTAATTTTAAAATGCAGCGCCTCAATGGGGCCCATGTATTGTACTAATTTATTTACATACATTTCCACTCTTGTATGCAATTATATAAATGAATAAATATAAATAAATAGTTATTGCTATTATAATAGATGGTTTGGGCACATGGAAAGAATGAGTGGTGAAACACCGACGAAGAAAATCTATAGTGCAAAAGTGAATGGTAAAAGAAGCCAAGGAAGACCAAGGATGACTTATGAAGATCAAATAGCTAGTGTTAGCCGACGGAAATGTCAAAAGAACTCGCATACCTAGGCGAAAATATGTGAGGAGAATGATGAGATTTGCGGAAGCGAAAGTAGTATGTAAGGACCGCGACGTCTGGCGCTCCGCCTCTCTGACTACCCTGTTAGGGATACAGCGGGAAGATATGTACGTATGTAAATAGTTATTATATGAACTAAACTGACCTGCAGCCACTGCTTTGACGAGATCGCACGCCCATGCGTCAGGAGTGCCATCCAGAGATTCTAGGATGGGATGCGCCAACTGTAATTTGAATATGAATTTTTAACTAGACCATATTCACAAATATCGGACACTTTCCATATATGACAGGAAACTTTTCGATGATTTTGTCTAAATGCTATTCACAAATCCGAAACCTTTCTAAAACGAAATGGCTTGACAGTTCATTGCGGGGCGAAACCTTCGGATGCCTTGATGACTTTTTAGTGTTGGAAACGTTTCAGAGACAACTAAATTAATAATTTTGGCAAATAATTATTGTCGATTACTACTTAGATTACATTTAAATCATAAGGAAAGAATAACCTAATAATTTGTACCGTGTTGGGACACTGGCATCACCAAGACGTCAGTTCTCATATATGTATATAGTGTACAATTGATGACGTCTGTCGTCAAAAATCTAAACAAATTGCGTGCACGTATGCAATCTAGACTTCTAGACAACATTCGTGCCCTTTTTAAAAACGTGCCTAAGGATTAATTTGCCTTATATTTTGATAAGTAACATATTTTATTAGCTACACAATTCATAGCTAAACATTGTTTGAGGTATTTTTAGAAACAACAATCAAAAATAAAAACACTATTGTACTTTCTATTGTAGTAATTAATTAGTTTTTAATTTTCACTAAACGACATCTAGAATAATTTGTTCGAACGCACAGACAGTGTATGGGAACTCAGTCAGATATAATATTATTAAATTGAAAGTTTAATTAAAACTTCAGTGTGATTCAAACGTAGACAAGACTCGTTTATTTCTAAATCAAAATATATAATAAAACTACTTATTAATTACCCACATAGTTATATAGAAACCAGAACGCCTGTCTATCATAATAGCAACACTGACACAAATAATACGCACATTATGTAAATACTATAAGAGAACGCCTGTCTAAACATAATAGCAACACATGACACAAATAATAAGCACATTATGTAATTACCATAAGAGAACGCATGTCTAAACATAATAGCAACACATGACACAAATAATACGCACATTATGTAAATACTATAAGAGAACGCCTGTCTAAACATAATAGCAACACATGACACAAATAATAAGCACATTATGTAATTACTATAAGAGAACGCATGTCTAAACATAATAGCAACACATGACACAAATAATACGCACATTATGTAAATACTATAAGAGAACGCCTGTCTAAACATAATAGCAACACAAGACACAAATAATACGCACACTATGTAAATACTATAAGGCACGAAAACTAAATGTGAATATTAAAATACTTAAATGTCTGTATATAACGTAAATCTCCAACAGACAGTATGGTTCGTATTTTCACAACCCGTTTAGTTCTTCGAATGTAAGTAAAACAATTTAGGAAAAATGTCTAATCTTAAAGAAGACTAAGTAATTTCTTTTTTATAATTATTATTTATATTTTACCGAATACATTGTGGTTGTCGAAATGTCATACATTTAAACCACACTAATATTTTTCAAAACGAATACAATTTCTACTATTTTGTAACATGTTCATAAATGCATTTTCTTTCGGATTTGCAGTCCTTTCCAATCAGATTCCGATAGAGTTTGTGAATAGCATTTTCCAATCCGTTGGAGTGAATTAATGCTTTCCAATGATCGGTCCTTTCCACTACGGAAAGTTTTCGATGCCTTGTGAATAACAACGCTGAAATATTTGAGGACCGGCCATATGAAGGGATAATGTATATTTCGTCATCAGTTATATATAAAAGATAAAATAAGAAAGGAGTCATGGTATGAGCCTAACTTTATTCTCTATGAATGGCTGCTTTTATAATTCATCCTTGAATGATTTTACCGTCCACAACAGAATAGGAAAGCAAAATGCTTCTCTATTGTGTTGCAGAAAAGTCGCTTTTTGGGTTAACGACATGGAGCCATGGGAATGTCATTTATTTAGTATGAAAACAATTTCATTCAGTATTTTCAAAACGAATACAATTTCTACTATTTTGTAACATGTTTATAAATGAATTTTCTTTCGGATTTGCAAAGTCCTTTCCTATCAGATTCCGATAGAGTTTGTGAATAGCATTTTCCAATCCGTTGGAGTGAATTAATGCTTTCCAATGATCGGTCCTTTCTGCTACGGAAAGTTTTCGATGACTTGTGAATAACAACGCTGAAATATTTGAGGACCGGCCATATGAAGGGATAATGTATATTTCGTCATCAGTTATATATAAAAGATAAAATAAGAAAGGAGTCATGGTATGAGCCTAACTTTATTCTCTATGAATGGCTGCTTTTATAATTCATCCTTGAATGATTTTACCGTCCACAACAGAATAGGAAAGCAAAATGCTTCTCTATTGTGTTGCAGAAAAGTCGCTTTTTGGGTTAACGACATGGAGCCATGGGAATGTCATTTATTTAGTATGAAAACAATTTCATTCAGTATTATTGAAATTTGTGGTAAAAGAAGCCAAGGAAGACTTACGAAGATCAAAGAGCCAGAGTGTTAGCTGACGGAAATGTCAAAGCACTCGCATACCTAGGCGAAAATGTGTGAGAATGATGAGATTTGGGAAAGTGAAAGAAGTATGTGAGGACCGCGACGCTTGGCGCTCCGTTCTCCCTGACTACCCCGTTAGGGATACAGCGTGAAGATATGTATGTATGACATTTAATACAAGTCATCTTACCAGCTCGCCCAAATCGTAGACGGTGGGCGCCAAAACAGCGGCCAGAGCCAACCTCAGAGCGCATACTCTTCTTTCAGCGAGCGGCAGTTGGGCTCCACCACCCATACAGCCTACGTAGCGGAGCGCTGCGCGGTAGTAGCGGCAAACAGGTCCGCGGAACCTGTCATCCATTACATGTTAGCATAGAGCACTCAACCTATACAGATGAAATATTGGACCATCTTATTCGCCACTACTCAGTCTATTTACACTAACAAATATCAACTCTCGCTTATATTAAGCAGTACATAAACAATACTGGACATGTGTGCACATCTCTGTATATTCCGACACATATTTAAATATGTATGTAACGGTTTATTGTTCTATTCCAAGGTGTGACAAAAACAGCAAAAAAATCAAACTATAAAACAGAACGCAGTAACTGCAACAGTGTTTAGACTTTAATTTGTTTTCATAGAAAATAAATGACATTGCCACTCCATAGCTTGAGTGTTCCATGCATGTTAGCCTATTCCTCATCTTTTTAGGGCTCTGCAGTCAAGTAGCAAGGCCGAACTCTTGTAATCCCCTGTCTGTCTGTCTGTTCAGCCGTCAATGCAAGGCCCTCTTTTGGCCTCCTGTATCGAAAGCGGTATAAATCAAAAATCCAAACATATATACACTATTAAACTAAGGATGGAAGTGCGAACTAAAGATGCAAAGAAGATTAATGTCATGGAAACCATATCAGCATTTTCTGATTAATCATGTTGTGAGTGCATGGTATAACTTACCGAAAATGTTATCGGAGGATACTCTAAAATAATTTGTATACTAACTGGATAAAGGAAAAAACTGAAGGAGAAGTGAAACTGGAGAATAAATGTACAAGACTCATCAGTGGAAGCTGCTTGTCTGTTATATAATATACAAAAATCAATGTTTGTTTGTTCATACTTTAGGGGCTGCCATACCATTCATATGATTGCGATGTTTGGTATGGAGATAGCTAGATAGGAAGGACATAGGCTATTTTAAAAATAAAAACGCGGACGAAGTCGCGAGCATAGCCTAGTAGTAATGAAAAAAAATAAATTTATAAGGTGTAGATAAAAAAAAATACTAGTATTGCATTATTCTTTAAAAAGAAACTTTTTTGAAATGGGGCAGTCATATTTGTTACTAAATGGAGCCTCCTTATAGAAGGAAATCTTAAGAAAATTGAAGTTGGTAACTAAATGTGCAGAGAAATAGATTGGGTGTAGTGTCGAGCCCTATGTTGACCACTGAAGTTTTTGTGGTTAAAAGTCTCATATAAATCAGTTGATACTCCAGTGGACTGAGTACTTTTCAATAGTTTCTCTCGAATTACCCAAAAAAGGGTGTAATTTTACCAAAGGCGACTAAAGGGAGGTGTTATGTTCACAGGCAATTTGATTGTAGGCTCTTGATTGTCTCATCAGATGATCTTGATGAGGGTCATAGCAAAGAGAACACATGATTTGTAATTTTTTAATAAATTTCATAGTTGTGTTCATAATCTTTCAACTGATAATATTATCTAAACAAAATTATATAGAAAATCAATAAGACTAGATGAATACCATGATCAATTGGGTTCTGTATGGGTTATGTTCAAGACAATAATGGAAATGTTTAGAAATTTGTCTGAGCAATTTTCAATTAAAAAAAATAGCCACTGTGAACTGATTCAGTTAATATTACATAAAAATAACCTGTAGTATTCAGAGGCCAGTTTATAGAACCTCCCATGGACTGGTGTGACTCCATCAGCATCCTCGAGACTACCTTCAAGCTGTTCTATGATTTTTTCAGTGGCATCAAGATCATTCATTTGTTCCAAATATATTTGACCTTGTAAAACCTGGAAAATACAAGTGATTATTAAATTCTATGCAGTAAACTGTATTTTTTTATTTCTTTTGTGATTAAACAGATAAATGGGTGAGAAAAATTAGATAATAGTATTCAATAGATGGGAACAGGAAGGAGGTGAGGAAATAATCTACTAAGGAAGGTGAATGTCATGTAACTGAGCTCAGTGTAAATCTCTAGAATAGGCCTGTCTTCGGACTATGTGCTTAGATGCTGGTGTGATGCATATGACATACAATATAGTTATGCTTATACATGAACATACAATTTTGCTTGTAATTTCAGCTGGTTTCCTGTGCCGAAATTTAATAAACTTTGCTCAGATACCATTGGTAGTAATCAGTAACTTAGTATTGATAACCAAGCATACACTTATTCGCAAAATGCATTAACTATGCAGGGTACAAGATTTAAAAAGCTAGGGTCAGACACACTAGAAGCGGAACTGAGGACAATCAAACCCAGGGATTTCTGGATGTTTTGTAGGAAAACTTGAAGATTTAGGGATGAAATAGAAAAAGGAGAATCAGACCGGCAGTAATCAGAGCTCAAACCCAAGGAATAAAGCCTTCTCTCGAGGGAGGCCGACAGCCTGTCTGTAGTCTGGCAGACTTCCCTACATGCATTCTAAATATAATATTGATAATCGCTAAAAATATTAATTTGATAATTGATAAACACTTACCTTACATAAAGCAAGAGCTTCATCATTCATCCTAATTTTGGTCTCCACCTTTTCCAAAAATGCTATAGCCTCTTTATTGTCCTTATACTGTTTTACTACATGGGCTATGATTTCCACCAATGACAAAGGGTTAATTCTGAAAGGTAAAATTGATTTCTGTTTAAGTTACAATCTCGAGTACATAAATTAATATAATGTTTTATTTACATAAAAATTCAATAAGTGCGAGTCTAACTCGCGCTTCGAGGGGCCAGTGTTTCGTAAAATGTTCGCCCATATATCGATATAACGTCAAAGTAAATTTTCCAACTGCAAGAATGTTTGTAATCACGAAAAAAAAAATTCTATGTGATATAGAAATACAAACGAACGAACTTTGGATTTTTTCTTTACTAATGTTGCGAGACCTTGCTTTTTACCAAATTTCATGATTCTAGGTCAATGAGAAGTACCCTACAGGTTTTGATTTACTTGTGTCAAAATATGGCTGTATATAAAAGGTTGTATTTTTGGCTTGCCTTGACTCAGAAGCTTTATTTTTTTAGAATTCCAGGCAACCCCAGGTATAAGTATTTGACATTAATATCGACTTGTTTGTTACCTCCACATGTACCTGAGAAGGGTCATAACTTTGAGGTATGAAACCTTAAAACACATTGAAACAGTGAATTTGAAAATTTGAGTAGTGCCTTTACTTATACGTATTTCAGGCAAAATATCTAGCTTATTTACCAGTACTAGTTGCAGTAAAAGGTAGAAAGGGCTATGCATGGACGGACCTGATAACTATTACCCAAGTATGACTTGCAATTATTACTTACTTGTTTTCAAATGTGGTCAAAAAGTTGTTGTACAACTGTATTAAGTTGTCGCCTTGTTGCAAAGCAGAATGTTGAACTAATTGCATTAATTTTAGTGTTAACTGATGCCATAGCCTGAAGAAAACAAGAGAACAGGTTATGATTGTTTATACGTTAAATAATAAATATTATTAGAACAAAACGGGTATACTCACTTCTTATTATATAGCTCCTCTAGTTTAGCCCAATCTGCTGCTAAATCGGGTTCAGCGGCTTGTTTTTTAGTTAAAAAATCATTAACATCAATAACAGCGAATTTCACTGCAGCAGTAGCCATTTTTACAAATTTCAAACGTAATGATGTGAAATTAGCTATGTAATGTGTTTTTAAAAAATTTGAGTTCTTGGCAAAGATGTTAACATTGTTCATCCAGTGTGAAGTAACTGATTGTGTCGTCATCTAGCGGCAAGTGAATTAACATAGCTGTTTCTACTGGCTGAGAGGTGGCGACACTCAGACTTTATGTTAGGAGAAATACAATTTTACTTCAATGTTGCCCGCGTCCAACGAAAGATTCAAAAAATTAGATAAAGTTCATGTTAACTTACATGTGATTTTATAAATTATTCAGACGCATCTGAGAGACTATGCGTAAAAATAATAATTTGGATGTGTAATTAAATAACTCTTTCGTCTAATTATATTACAACAATACTCTTTTAATTCGTTTTTATCATAATACGTATTACCTTTACCCTCATTCGTTTTTGTCACTTGAGTTACTTATGTACTAAGACTTCACCCTTATAATATTTTCCAAAGGAGTAAAATGATTTTTTGCCCTCTGTATGTTTCTTTAAAGTTCTTACTTCTGCGGCCTTATTCACAAACGTCGGAAACTCAACTTTCCGTATCCGACAGGAAACTTTTCGATGATTTTATTTATACGTGATTCACAATCCGAAATATTATTATATTTATATTATATATCTATCATATTATACATAGTCGTATCCACAAATCCAAGCCGTCGGATTGAATTTATGCTTTTCGATGATCGGCCTTTCCGCCACGGAAAGTTTCCGACGTTTGTGAATAACCCCCCTGGTTCTAAATTATAGTTAATTAACTTTAATAAAAAAAAAAATATTAAATTAAAAGACCGAAGCTGACTTAAGAAGGTCAGATAGTCTTAAAATTAATTTAAGGGTAAATCAAAATCACTGCCATACACTGACGTACATATTTAAAGAAATATTTGTGGAAGGGAGAGGTACATATGGAGAGCTCTAATTATATCTAATTATATATTAATAATCTATCTAATTCTAATTAGCGTTCTGACTACTGCGTATGCCGTTAGGGATATAGCGTGAAGAAGTATAAGCATTTTAGGACATGTACCTGTATAAGTTTTTATTTTTTGGCTAACACTCAAAAGTATTATGAAGAGATCACGCTCATAGTATATATATATTGTCGTATATTTTGACGGTATATTCATAATTCTAATTCTAAATAATTTATTAAAATTACACATTATCTTAAATAATAGACTTCCTCAAAGTTGCCGCTTAGAAAGCTGTCATTGCATAGGGTATATTTATTAAAATGTATCTCATAATATACGTAGAATAAAATATTGGTATTTAAAGATTACTGTATAGTTTATACCTAAACATGTTTCCAATGATACTGGTAACATTGTTCATTTTTTAGTGTCTCATTTTTAGTCACGGCAATATCAACTGAATTTAGATTTCATGAATCTTTAAGACTGTCATGAATCTAGCCCAATACATTCAAGTCCACACAGATGGTTTAGATATACGAGAATTACTGAAGATTCCAGAGACTTTACAAAATAATGTACCTACCTTTGAAGGAAATCTCAATACAGGGTATTTTTGAAAGTAGAATCTTTCAACGGTTTGATAAACTGAGACAAACCGAGAATGCACCGATACGTACTGAGAAGAACCGGCAAGAAACTCATTCAGAATTTTTTCAAATCAAAAATTGTTTGGTTATTATGTTAATCGAAGCTAGTAATTATACATTTACAGCAATGATGATTACAACCCTACTAAAATATACATACCGGCACAATTAGCGGAACACAAAAAAAGCAGGATTTTAAAATAATTTACTTGAGGAACAGGCCAGTTATGATATTTTTTTAATTTATTGTCAAATTTGAAAATAGAAAATTAGATGACATACACTTTTTTCATTCATTTGTTTTATTTTCCCGAACAATACGTTTTGTCAACTTGTTCGAGTAATAACTACGACATTGTAATTTTTTTGAAAAATTGCACTTAATGGTTTTTCATAAATTTGTTATTCTGGCAATTTTGTTTATTAAAAGCTCTTTATTATGCCTGACTTAACATCACCGGAAATCATTAGGGCTGATGAAATGAGAAGAAATGGCCATACCTACACATCGATTGCCTCAAGGCTTCGTCGACCGGTATCAACGATTCATCGCAGCATCCAGCGGTACAGATCGTCTAATTCTCTTGTGAGGAGGAGGGGTCAAGGTAGAAAAAGATGTACATCGAGGCGAGATGACAGTTTTTTAAAACTTGGAGTTCGTAGGAATACGCGATTAACGGCTGTACAAGCTCGAAATGAACTGGAAGACGTTCGAGGAGTACGAGTAAGTGAGCGTACAGTTCGCAGGAGATTTGAAGAAGTTGGTTTAGGGTCGTATATACAAAACTTGAGAGACGTCACCGCGTAAACCGATTAAGCTATGCGCGAGAACATCGTCATTGGGATTTGAACGAATGGCAGCAGGTTCTCTTTACTGATGAGTGCAGAGTTCTTTTAAAACAGATCGATGGGAGACAGCGAATATGGAGACGCAAAGGAGAACGCCACATACAGTCTAATTTTGAACACACAGTGGCTTATGGTGGCGGCTCGATTATGGTTTGGGGAGGGATATGTTTGGGAGCTCGCACGGAGTTAGTGATAGTCACAGGAGGGACCATGACAGCAGATCGATACATCAGAGACATTTTAGAAGAACATGTTGTACCATTTGCCCCATTTATTGGTGACGACTTTATTCTAATGCAAGATAATGCTCGTGCTCATAGTGCACAATCGGTACAGGCATATCTGAGCCACGTAGGTATACCGGTGATGCAGTGGCCAGCAAATTCCCCCGATATGAATCCGATAGAGCATGTCTGGGACTTGCTAAAAAGAAGGGTTAAATCCAGAATGCCACCCCCCCAACAATCTGAATGAACTTGGAAACGCATTACTTGAGGAGTGGGAGCGGTTGCCTCAAGAAATCATCGATAACATAATCTGTAGCATGCCCAGGCGAATGGAAACCGTAATCAGAGCAAGAGGGGGAAACACTCGTTATTAATTTTGCTTTAATTTTATTGTTAAATCATTTAATGGTTACTTTTTTTTTATTTTTTGTGATGGTTCATAATCATCTAAAAATTTCACTTATTTCAAATTTCTTTATTTTTCAATAAAAAATAACGAAGACTTTTCAAAGTCGTTGTTAAAAGATGTTAATCAATTTGTTATTTTGTGTCTAATTACATTTTCGTCAAATATATGCGTTATTATCTAATAGTCTCACTTTTTTTTCTGTTCCGCTAATTGTGCCGGTGTATATATATAGATATTTTCACGCTGTATCCCTAACGGGGTAGTCAGAGAGGATGAACCGTCAAGCGTCGCGGTCCTTACATGATACTTCTTTCGCTTCCTTAAATCTCATCATTCTCCTCACACTTTTTGCCTCGGTATGCGAGTGCTTTTGACATTTCCGTCAGCTAACACTGGCTATTTGATCTTCGTAAGTTGGCCTTGATCTTCCTTAGCTTCTTTTATCACTTGCTTGTGCTCTGTAGATTTCCTTCGTCAGTCTTTCATCACTCGTTCTTTCTATGTGCTCGAATCATCTAGGCATTCCCTTCTTCATTTTTACTGCTAACAGGTACGCAATAAAGATATGTGGATAATAAAACAAACAATATTTAAATTCAATTTAAAAATATTTTATTACATTATAATAATAATAACAATAATCCAATCGTCTAGTTTGAGATCAGATGAAGACTCATCTGGTCTCAAACTAGGGTATTCCCTGTGCTATCAGAACCAGACAACGACTACTGGGGGCGTTTCCCAGTACACCCAGACCAGAGACGATCTAGAAAAGTTCGTTTCCTATCTTTTCTCTCGTTTATCTCGTATCCATTGAGGTCATGTTATTTATAATGCCTAATAATATTAAAATGCCACGATGGACCCAAATCCGAAAAATTTCCGAGTGCATTGCAGCACGAATTGGGCCGGCTCGCCCGGTGAAATACCACCCTCTCACAGAATATCGGCGTGGAATAACACCCTCTATTGCTGTTGTGTTTCGTTTGGTGAGTGAGAGTTCCGGCGGCCCATCTTTCCCCTTCCCTGTCCTTTACCCTCCCTTCCCTTAAAAGCTGGCAACGCGCCCGTGACTCCCCGGACGTTGCGGGTGTCCATAGGCGGCGATGATCACTTTCCCTCAGGTGACTCGCTCTTCTTTAAAAAAAAATCAGTATCGTGTGGTACCGATTTCAATTATTCATCAAGCAGTAAAACTAGATAGTTTTACTGCTTTTCAACATTCAACAACAACATTCAAAAAATGCTTACATTTTTTCAAGAACCTATTGAGATCAATAGGTTCTTGAATAAATGTAGTTCTTATTCTGTCCTACATCCTCCGTAGTTGAGGCAAGGGCAGACAATACTGCCCTCCATCTGATATTGTATAGACTCACGTATAGCGGAAATTCATTTTATGTGATGGATTAATAATTTAAGTCAGAGTCTGATCTCTAGAATATCCTGAGAATGCTTCTGAGAAGCGAAAAGTGTCGATTCGTGGTTTTTGGAGTCTGAGCAGGAAGTAGCTAAAGATTTTAGGAATACATTGCATTTTCTCTAGCTGGTTCTCTCTGATACGATATGCATAATTTCGATTCAGCTGAACCCCGACTTTCATGCTTCTGCGTTGATAATGCATCGACAAGTCTATAAAATGGAGCTGTAGTGCGAAGTCAAGGTTTTGTTCCTAGTAGGGGCTGTCAACCCTCACTACAAATTGGTAAGTATACTCTTGCTGTGTTAATGGAGAAATGCCTTAAAAAGGTCCTCAAGCGCGGTCCACATACAACGAAGGACCTGTTACAACATCAGTATACGATCACTATCACTGTGTTGTAACTGCTGGACATATGGTGTATGTATTCCATACCTCAAGAAAGAATCACGATAGCAGAAAGGATACTTGGAGAAAACCAAGCCTGCTTACAAGCTTCGAGATGGCAGCCCGCCAACTAGCTGAAGTACTATAGTTTAATTACCTGCACGTCTAGAATATTCTATTGATTACTGAAAAACACATAACGAAAAGCATAGTAATTTGTCGGATTCTGATAGTTTTGGCAGTCTTTAGTCTTCAATTTCTGATAATTTTGGGAACAAATTCTAATTTCTAATAATTTTGTTAGCATTATTAGCAATTGTAAAATATTTTTGAAAATCTAATGCACCATTAGTTTGTAAAAAAAATTATTGGAAAGAACCGGCAAGAAATTTAAAGAGGCATACTTTTTAAATAGATAATCTTACAACAAAGTTAATTTACAATGGTTTTCAAAGGTCAGCGAAAATATTGTTTCTAGGCTACTCTACCATCTAAATTAAAACCGTTAATTATTATACAGCATGCCTAGGCGCAAATGTGTGAGGAGAACGATGAGATTTGAGAAAGCAAAAGCAGTATCTAAGAATCGCGAAGCTTAGTTCTCCGCTCTCTCTCACTACCCGTTAGGGATAAAGCTTGAAGATATGTATGTATTATTACATAGAATTGTGCTCTAAAATGAGTGAGGTATTCAAAAAGGATTTGAATCACTTTTATTTAAATATTTTTTTAAGGAATATCAATAATAATTTATCACGACTGAGTTTCCATACTGGGAACGAGTCTTTCTTTTCACTTTTCAAAGGAACACTTTTCCTGGCAAAATGCATTTTCGAAAAAAAACTTATTAAGAAAAAAATTGAACCGACAAAAGAAACACTAGAATGTACAAAATAACTGTCCGTTATTAAAATCAAAACTTAAGTACAAAAATAACTTTATAAATAAGTACGTTTCAAATAATTATAAAATTAAATTTAACAACCACTTTTGATTTGGCACCGACTTCAATAACTGTCGAATTTTATTACATTGATATTTGTGTCGTATTTATAAAGTTATTTGTGTATTTGAATTTTGATTAGTAAAGGATAGTTATTTTGTACTTTTCAGTGTTTTTTTAGGTCGATTTAATTCTTTTATTAAAAAGTTTTTATTTCTCTTTTCTTAGAGACGTTGTTCTAAATAAATATCTAGGATATGTCTACAATTAACTTTTTTACTAATTCTGAAGCGGAATGATATACAAAGGAATCTTCGATATGAATAAAGCAGTTTTCGTTATCACAAGTGATATATTGCTTACAAGCAGTTTTCGTTACCTGGTGTATCTTTGAAGTCCAAGCTCCAATATCAGTGAAATTTAAATGGGTCTACCTTGGAGAGTTATACTGATCCCGACAGAAAAAGAATCATTAAAATCGATCCACAATTGATACGGTTATCGATGAACACAGGTACAAAAAAAATTCATACAGACAAATCTTAAACTTCCTCATTTTTAAAAATCGGTTAAAAACTAATGGTAGAGTTAATACACCAAGCTCTTAAAAATAATCATAGTTTCAACACTAATAGATATTGCCTTTCACACGTCACGAGTTGTTACACTGAAAGAAATAATGTGGCTTAAACCTTTAATAGAAAGGGATGGGAATACACATGTTTCGTCTCTATCGGTAAGCTCAATGTTTTAAGACTGTCAAGCTATTGCATTTGACAGACATAAGAACGAAACAAATCTTTGTTCGTCGATACTTTGAAGTTATTTAATTATTTTTGTACTTTACAAGTGACAAATCAATATAAAAATTTTTGTAAATATATGTGAGATAGAGACTTTTAGCGTATTGGCAGAATGCAGTATTTAAAGCTGCAAAGACCGGTTTGACAAAGGTCGTCAAAGCGAGAAAGACTACAGTGGTCACATCAATGCTATATGTATTAGTAGTGCAGATCTGTACAAATAATCTAAGGCTAATCGAGGCTAAGTAGTTTTTTTTATACGACGGAGAAGCCAAACGAACAACGATGCACCTGTTGCTAAGTGGACTAAGGCTGGATATTTACCATATCAAGGGTTTTTTTTTTAGAAAAGGAGGGGGCAGACGAGCAAGCGAGACACCTGACGAAAAGTGATCACAGCCGCTCATGGACACCCGCAATGTCCGGGGAGTCACGGGTGCGTTGCTGGCGTTTAAGGAAAGGAGGGGGAAGGGGAGACGGGCCACCGGCACTCTCACTCACAAAACGGAACACAACAGCAATAGATGCTGTTATTTCACGCCGATATTCTATGACAGGGTGGTATTTCAGCGGGCGAACCGGTCTGATTCGTGCTGCAATGCAGCATGGCTCTACCACACATAAGTTAAGAAATTTCAGATTGCGAATGCGTTTGAAACCCTGACGCCTAAGAAGTTGTGTTTCTAGTGCTAGAAATGTCACCGGCTGTCTAACCCTCTACACCGGAACACAACAATGTAAGGCACTGCTTCGTCGCGGCAGGATTAGCGGGATTTGGACGGATCCCGCATACAGTCCCGCAAAATATATAAAATGCAGGAATCTTTGAACTTAGCTGTATACAGACAGCACTCTGAAGAGGTAACTCAAGACAAACTATATGACCTCGACTAACCTTCGATCACTAATGTTTCATTTTTGTCTATTTCTAACTCCTGCGGGATTATTCACAAACGTCGGAAACTCAACTTTCCGTATGCGACAAGAAACTTTTCAATGATTTTGTCTATACGCGATTCACAAATCCGAAATCGTATTATATTTATATTATACATATATCATATTACATATAGTCGTATTCACAAATCCAAGCCGTCCGCGTCTAATTTAATCTATGCTTTTCCACGATCGGCCTTTCCACCAAAGAAAGTTTCCGACGTTTGTGAATAACCCCCCTGGAAATACACCTACTATTAGAAATAATACTTACACATATATATATCTTCACGCTGTATCTCTAACATGATAGTCAGAGAGGACGGAGCGCTAAGAGTTACGGTCCTTTAATACTTGTTTCGCTTACTCAAATCTCATCATTCTCCTCACACATTTTCGCCTAGGTATGCGAAGTACATATATGTAATATAAATAAGATTGCTATATATAGATATACCGACAGTGTAAGATGAAAAGAGATGGAGGACTTCTGGACTTCAACTATACCTCCTCAGATTGCGACCTCCAGGTTTAAATACTGCTCCATAATTAAATGTTCAGATTTCCCCGCACAGGTCATAGATGACGGCCATGGCATGGGATGACGAGTATGGGCGAAGTTAGTAAGTTAATATGGAGTCAATCCACTTAAAAATCTAATTAACCCTTCCCCTCCTCCTGTGCGTGTAACAGGAGAGCAGGGAGCTTAAAACTATCTTTAAGCAATAATTACTTTTACATTGTCATTCGATTTTAATCTTTGGCCCTTTACCCCCTCCCCTCCTTTCCCTACATCCCTAAGGCCGGCAACGCACCCGTAATTCTCCGGACGTTGCGGGTGTCCATGGGTGGCGGTGGTCACTCTCCATCAGGTGACCCGCTTGCTCGTTTGCACCCTCTTTTATTAAAAGATATAATAGGTATACACAAATCAATGTTTGTTTGTTTTTTCGTAATTTAAGGGGTGCCATACCATCCATCCGATTGCAATGAAATTTGGCGTGTAAATTAATTAAACTCCGGGGAAGGACATAGGCTATTTTAAAAATAAAAAACGCAGATGAAATCGCGGGCATTAGCTAGTGTGACATAAAATATGAATATAAAATACAACAGAAATATACATATAATAGATATATGTACATTATACATATTTATGCAGTGTACCGTGCATTGAAATAAGTAAGTACATGTAGATTAATCAAAGTCAAAGTCAAATCAATTTTTTATAGTACACCCAATTATAAGGCATTTTTGAAGTTCAAATCTACTTTAGTTCGGTTCAAAAAGAATACCTGTACATTGAGAAGAACCGACAAGAAACTCGGTCAGGTATAATTTTTTCGACATTATTATACAAAAGATTTATTACGAGTAAAATACAATATTCAGAAAGCCAGTGAACGCTTGTGCAGAGAAGATCATTTCCAGTCTATTGTTTTATCTTCAACGAAATTGTTTATTTAATAGTAAGATTGTCTAATAAATGTACGTTTTATCTAAATCTATTTTCTGTTAATGGAGTGACTTCTTGATGAACTTTATTATAAAAACGAAAGTGCCCAAACCCAAAAATGAAATATTTTACTAATGTAATTTAAATTTTGGAATAATTAATTCATCACGACCTCGGGTGTCCATACCACCAATATCGCCTTTCTTCATAAACAGATATGTATTTTTCGTATACATAATAATGTCAAAGATAAAAATAAAAATGAAGTTAATAGGCGCCGCTGATCCCCACAGCAAAAGGCCATAGGATATTAGGCTGAAAATATGTAAAGTACACCAACCTAGCCGTATCCACATCCGTCAATTACCTAATACGTCTAAAGGCATTTATTGCGGAACCGAGCTTACTAACCAATGCCCCGATATGGTCCACTGCAATTTATTATCTACCATTTATTTATTATAAACCAAGAAAACTGGCAGACATAACTAATTCTAATTGTTTTCCACACAGTTCTATTTCATCATGGATTCTGGGTACATTAGAAAGGGAAAATTTAATATAATTGGTTTTTTGTGCATTCAGTAGTAAATTATTAACAGCGAACCATCTGGAGACGTCTGTTCGGATCCTATTTACCCAGGTAATAATATCTAGGCCCTTTCTGTACAGTTTAAATAACAATGAAGTGTTATCAGCAAATAATACTATTTCGCATAAGTCCCTGCGCATAAATGGGAAATCATTAACGTAGACTAGAAACAGGAAAGGTCTCAAAATTATCCTTGGGGAACGCTTTTTTTTAATTCCGAACCAACAGACAAAACTCAATTCACACTCACTTTTTGCTCCCGGTCAGATAAATATGAGACCACAAGATCGAGAATGTTACCACAAAGTCCATAGTATTAAAGCTTGCAAATTAAAGTTTCGTGACTAACACAATCAAAAGTCTTGGAAAGATCACAAGATCACAAAAAACACCAATGGCATCCTGGGATCCCTCCCAAGTCTAAAGTACAGTCTTGATCAAGCTTGCTCCCGCATGAGTTGTTGACCGCCCTCTCGTGAACCCGTACTGTTGACCGTGAAACACCCTGTGAATGATAAAATGTGCCACCATTTGATTGAGTATTATTTTTACGAATATTTTACTTAACGCTGGTAATATTGACACCGGGCGATCATTTTTTGGATTTAACATACAACCTAATTTAAATAATGGAATAATTTTACTATGTTTCATTAAATTGGGAAATACCCCTTGATCAACACATTTATTAAATATCTCTACCAAAATTGGCTATAACATAAGTATTACATTAGTTATTATATGAACTGAGAGTCACCATAAATCTTCACTTTTCTTTTTATTTAATTGCTTGAAAATGTTTTCTATCTCAAGTGATGATTACGTTTACTATAAAAAATTGATTTGACTTTGACTTTGATTAATCTACACGTACTTATTTATTTCAATGCACGGTACACTGCATAAATATGTATAATGTACATATATCTATTATATGTATATTTCTGTTGTATTTTATATTCATATTTTATATTATACTAGCTAATGCCCGCGACTTCATCTGCGTTTTTTATTTTTAAAGTAGCCTATGTCCTTCCCCGGAGTTTAATCAATTTACACACCAAATTTCATTGCAATCGGATGGATGGTATGGCACCCCTTAAATTACGAACAAACAAACAAACATTGAATTGTGTAAACCTATTATATATTTTAATAAAAGAGGGTGCAAACGAGCAAGCGGGTCACCTGATGGAGAGTGACCACCGCCACCCATGGACACCTGCAACGTCCGGAGAATTACGGGTGCGTTGCCGGCCTTAGGGATGTAGGGAAAGGAGGGGAGGGGGTAAAGGGCCAAAGATTAAAATCGAATGACAATGTAAAAGTAATCGTTACTGAAAGATAATTTTAAGCTCCCTGCTCTTCTGTTACACGCACGGGAGGAGGGGGAAGGGTTAATTAGATTTTTAAGTGGATTGACTCCATATTAACTTACTAACTTCGCCCATACTCGTCATCCCAAGCCATGGCCGTCATCTATGACCGGTGCGGGGAAATCTGAACATTTAATCATGGAGCAGTATTTAAACCTGGAGGTCGCAATCTGAGGAGGTATAGTTGAAGTCCAGAAGTCCTCCATCTCTTTTGATCTTACACTGTCGGTATATCTATTTATAGCAATCTTATTTATATTACATATATGTACTTCGCATACCTAGGCGAAAATGTGTGAGGAGAATGATGAGATTTGAGTAAGCGAAACAAGTATTAAAGGACCGTAACTCTTAGCGCTCCGTCCTCTCTGACTATCCTGTTAGAGATACAGCGTGAAGATATATATATGTGTAAGTATTATTTCTAATAGTAGGTGTATTTCCAGGGGGGTTATTCACAAATGTCGGAAACGTTCTGTGGCGGAAAGGCCGATCGTCGAAAAGCATAAATTAAATTAGACGCGGACGGTTTGGATTTGTTAATACGACTATATGTAATATGATATATGTATAATATAAATATAATACGGTTTCGGATTTGTGAATCGCGTATAGACAAAATCATTGAAAAGTGTCTTGTCGGAAACGGAAAGTTGAGTTTCCGACGTTTGTGAATAATTCCGCAGGAGTTAAAAATAGACAAAAATGAAACATTAGTGATCGAAGGTTAGTCGAGGTCATATAGTTTGACTTGAGTGTCTTCAGAGTTGTCTTCAGAGTGCTGTATACAGCTAAGTTCAAAGATTCTTGCATTTTATATATTTTGCGGGACTATATGCGGGATCTGTTCAAATCACTGCCATAGCTTACCCGCTAATCCTGCCGCTACGAAGCAGTGCTTGCATAGTTGTGCTCCGGTGTAGAGGGTGAGACAGCCGGTAACATTTCTAGCACAAGAGACACAACTTCTTAGTCCTCAGGGTTTCAAACGCATTCACAATCTGAAATGATGTCTTAACCATTGTGTGGTAGAGCCATGCTGCATTGCAACACGGATCGGGCCGACTCGCCAGGTGAAGGACCACCCTGCCACAGAATATCGGTGTGAAATAACAGCATCTATTGCTGTTGTGTTCCGTTTTGTGAGTGAGAGTGCTGGTGGTCCGTCTCCCCACTCCCCCTCCTTTTCTTAAAAGCCGGCAACGCACTCGTGATTCCGCAGACATTGCGGGTGTCCGTGGGTGACGGTGATCACTTTCCGTTAGGTGACTCGCTTTCTCGTTTGCCTTCTCCTTTTATAAAAAAAACCCTCGATATGGTAAATATCCAGGCTTAGTCCACAACAGCAACAGGTGCATCGTTAATCGTTTGTCTTCTCCGTCGTATAAAAAAAGTACTGACCATCGATTCTCCAAGATTATTTTTACAGATCTATACTACTACGAGTAATACATATAGCATTGACGCGTGAAAGGCATTAGTGGTGAATTTATGATTATTTTTAAGAGATTGAGGTAACTCTACCATTAGTTTTTAATCATTAAAAAAAAAATATGAAGTTCTGTATTTGTCGGTATGTATTTTTTTTGTACTTGTGTTCACTAATAACCCTGTAATTATGGATCAATTTCAAAGAGTTTTTTTCCGTCGGGTTTAGTATAACTCCAAGGTAGACCCATTTAAATTTCACTGATATTGGAGCTTGGACTTCAAAGATACACCAGGTAAAGAAAACTGCTTGTAAGCTTTATTCACATCGATGATTCCTTTGTAGATCATTCTGCTCCAGAATTAGTAAAGAAGTTAATTGTAGAGATACCCTAGATATTTATTTAGGACAACGTCACTAAGAAGGAAGAAATAAAAAACTCTTTAATAAAAAAATTGAACCGACTAAAAAAAACACTGAAAAGTACAAAATATTTGTCCTTTACTAATCAAAACTCAAATACACAAATAACTTTATAAATACGACACAAATACCTATATAATAAAATTCAACAGTTATTGAAGTCGGTGCCAAATCAAAAGTAGTTGTTAAATGTAATTTTCTACTTAAGTTTTGATTAGTAAAGGACAGTTATTTTGTACTTTCCAGTGTTTTTTTTGTTGGTTCAATTTTTTCTTAATAAGTTTTTTTTGAAAATGCATTAAGCCAGGAAAAGTGTTCCTTGAAAAGAAAGACTCGTTACCAGTATAGAAAATCAGTCGTGATACATTATTATAGACATTCCTTAAAAAATACTGAAATAAAAGTGATTCGAATCCTTTCTAAATACCTCACTTATTTTAGAGCACAATTCTATATAATAATAAATACATATCTTCACGCCTTATCCCTAACGGGGTATTGAGAGAGAGCGGAGTACCAAGCTTCGCTATTCTTACATACTTCTTTCGCTTCCTCAAATCTCATTATTGTCCTCACACATTTTCACCTAGGCATGCTGTATAATAAATAATCGACGGTTTTATTGAAGATGGTAGAGTAGCATAGAATTGTAATTAGCTTCGTTGTAAGATTAACTACTTTAAAAAAAAATATACCTCTTTAAATTTCTTGCCGGTTCTTTCCAATAAATTTTTTTATAAACTAATGGTGCATTAGATTTTCAAAAATATTTTACAATTATTAGAAATTAGGATTTGTTCCCAAAATTATCAGAAACTGAAGACTAAAGACTGCCAAAATTGTCAGAATCCAACAAATTACTATGCTTTTCGTTATGTGTTTTTCAGTAATCAATAGAATATTCTAGACGTGCAGGTAATTAAACTATAGTACTTCAGCTAGTTGCGGGCTGCCATCTCGAAGCTTGTAAGCAGGCTTGGTTTTCTCCAAGTATCCTTTCTGCTATCGTGATTCTTTCTTGAAGTATGGAATACATACACCATATGTCCAGCAGTTACAACACAGTGGTAGTGATCGTATACTGATGTTGTAACAGGTCCTTCGTTGTATGTGGACCGCGCTTGAGGACCTTTTTAAGGCATTTCTCCATTAACACAGCAAGAGTATACTTACCAATTAGTAGTGAGGGTTGACAGCCCCTACTAGGAACAAAACCTTGACTTCGCACGACACCTCCATTTTATAAACTTGGCGGTGCACTATCAACGCAGAAGCGTGAAAACCGGGGCTCACCTGAATCGAAATTATGCATATCGTATCAGAGAGAACCAGCCAGAGAAAATGCAATGTATTTCTAAAATCTTTAGCTACTTTCTGCTCAAACTCCAAAAACCACGAATCGACACTTTTCGCTTCTCAGAAGCATTCTCAGTTTATTCTAGAGATCAGACTCTGACTTAAATCATTAATCCATCACATAAAATGGATTTCCGCAATACCTGAGTCTATACAATATCAGCTGGAGGGAAGTATTGTCTCCCTTGCCTCAACTAGAGAGGATGTAGGACAGAATAAGAACTACATTTTTTTAAGAACCTATTGAGATAGTTTTACCGCTTGATGAATAATTCAAATCGATACCACACGATACTGATTTTTTTTTAAAAGAGGAGCGAGTTACCTGATGGAAAGTGATCATCGCCGCCTATGGACACCCGCAACATCCGGGGAGTCACGGGCGCGTTGCCAGCTTTTAAGGGAAGGGAGGGTAAAGGACAGGGAAGGGGAAAGATGGGCCGCCGGCACTCTCACTCACCAAACGAAACACAACAGCAATAGATGCTGTTATTTCACGCCGATATTCTGTGAGAGGGTAGTATTTCACCGGGCGAGCCGGCCCAATTCGTGCTGCAATGCAGCATGGTTCTACCACTCGGAAATTTTTCGGATTTGGGTCCATCGTGGCATTATAATATTATTAGGCATTATAAATAACATGACCTCAATGGCGCGATGGTTTACACGTTATGCCCAAGCGCCGAAGGTTCCTGGTTCGATTTCCGGTCGGGTCAATTTAGGAAACGAACTTTTCTAGATCGTCTCTGGTCTGGGTGTACTGAGAAACGCCCCCAGTAGTCGTTGTCTGGTTCTGATAGCATAGGGAATACCCTAGTTTGAGATCAGATGAGACTTCATCTGATCTCAAACTAGATGATTGAATTATTGTTATTGTTATTATAATGTAATAAAATATTTTTAAATGGAATTTAAATATTGTTTGTTTTATTATCCACGTATATTTATTGCGTACCTGTTAGCAGTAAAAATGAAGAAGGGAATGCCTAGATGATTCGAGCACATAGAAAGAACGAGTGATGAAAGACTGACGAAGAAAATCTACAGAGCACAAGCAAGTGATAAAAGAAGCTAAGGAAGATCAAGGCCAACTTACGAAGATCAAATAGCCAGAGTGTTAGCTGACGGAAATGTCAAAAGCACTCGCATACCGAGGCAAAAAGTGTGAGGAGAATGATGAGATTTAAGGAAGCGAAAGAAGTATCATGTAAGGACCGCGACGCTTGACGGTTCGTCCTCTCTGACTACCCCGTTAGGGATACAGCGTGAAAATATCTATATATTTTAGTAGGGTTGTAATCATCATTGCTGTAAATGTATAATTACTAGCTTCGATTAACATAATAACCAAACTATTTTTGATTTGAAAAAATTCTGAATGAGTTTCTTGCCGGTTCTTCTCAGTACGTATCGGTACATTCTCGGTTTGTCTCAGTTTATCAAACCGTTGAAAGATTCTACTTTCAAAAATACCCTGTATTAAGATTTACTTCAAAGGTAGGTACATTATTTTGTAGTCTCTGGAATCTTCAGTAATACTCGTATATCTAAACCATCTGTGTGGACTTGAATGTATTGGGCTAGATTCATGACAGTCTTAAAGATTCAAGAAATCTAACTTCAGTTGATATTGCCGTGTTGAGACACTAAGAAATGAACAATGTTACCAGTATCATTAGAAACATATTTAGGTATAAACTATACAGTATACTTTAAATACCTATATTTTACTCTACGTATATTATGAGATACATTTTGATAAATATACTCTATGCAATGACAGCTTTCTAAGCGGAAACTTTGAGGAAGTCTATTATTTAAGATAATGTGTAATTTTAATAAATTATTTAGAATTAGAATTATGAACATACCGTCAAAATATACGACAATATATATATACTATGAGCGTGATCTCTTCATAATACTTTTGAGTTTTAGCCAAAAAATAAGAACTTATACAGGTACATGTCCTAAAATGCTTATACTTCTTCACGCTATATCCCTAACGGCATACGCAGTAGTCAGAACGCTAATTAGAAAGCTCTCCATATGTAACTCTCCTTTCCACGAATATTTCTTTAAATATGTACGCCAGTGTATGGCAGTGATTTTGATTTACCCATAAATTAATTTTAAGACTATCTAACCTTCTTAAGTCAGCTTCGGTCTTTTAATTTAAATCTTAATTTTTTTTAATGAAGTTAATTAAAAAGAAATAATTTATGGAATTTATTTGTCTTTACAATTGTTTGCAATATGTATACATCTTTACATGTGTAAATAGATACCTATATATTATAATTTTAATTTCTCATATCGTCTCATAGAGGATAGCAAGGGACATACCTACCAAATATATAAAAAAAATCTTGAAGAAAACCATATTACAGGATATTTTAGTTAAAACTACTGTTCTGAAAAGGACCTGTATCGAGAAGAATCAGTAAGAAAGTTAGGTGTATTTTTTTATTACCTTACAAAAAAAACAGTAGGTATCTACAAAGTTAACGTTCATATTTTGCAAAAATATTTATCTAGCTTTTCTTAGACTGTAAGCCTGTAACATTTAGGGTGGCTTTAGGTGGTGGAAGCCCCCCTTAAAGAACTTTATCACAAGTTCATATTAAAAATATTTTTTATTCAATGAAGCTCTGTTAATGGTAGGTATTTTTAAAATAAAATCAATCACTAGTTTGAGTGAAAAACAGGTAAGAAACTCAAGTAGTTATTATTTATTCAAATCTATCTTCCATTAAAATATAATATAACAAATTAATGCAATGGTATCTATTACAATTTATTATATTCTATTCAACGCATGTGCAGAAAGGATCATCCCCAGACAATACCTTTGTTTTTAATTGAATCGATAATCTTACAAATAAAATTTTCTATTTGAAAGTGGACATTATAAAATCAAAAATATTATTTTATTGAATAAATTAATTATTATTTCAAGTTAATAAAAAATTGACTTAATATATTATTGATTAAAAAAGCAAATGTATAAAATTGATCAGAATTTTTTTTTGTCAAAAAGCTCAAGTCATATAACATAATTTCGAAAAATAAGTACAAACAATTATATATGTTAATTTTGTGCTAATTATCGTATAATTTAATCAGGAATGGATCTTTTATTCCTTACATGTGCAAAATTTCTGTCTTACTGCCAAAAGTTATAATATTCAATAATATTATTATCGTAAACTATTTTTTGTTATTATAATATTTAGTATAACAATAATAAATAATATAATAATAAAAATATTTAATTTGAAGTAAAAAAAAAATTTTATGGGGCCAAAAATAATCACAAAAAATCAATAAGCAATTTTAGGCTTAAAAAATGTCGACTTTGGGATAATATTGTACTCGCACCAACGCGAGGCCCACGTTAGGGACCCCAAATTTTAGGCATTAGGTACAAATGCGTGTACCTACCGACTTGGATGCCTCAGTTAGGCGACCACGAGGTCGATATACAAGGTTAGAGCGAGCAGTGCGCGAGGCGAGCCGTCGCCATTTCGACAACGTTAGCCGCGCGCGCGCCACCTCTTGCTCTGTTGCGAAACGAGTCCACTCTCCCTACACGCCCTAGCCCTTTGCCAAGCCCTAGGACACCCTCTCGTCGGAAACAACCCCTAAACAACATTCGGAATACGAGCGTAGACCGCACTACGCTTCAAAACCGATTTAATCTCAAAAAATCCCAAGCCCTTCCCCGAAAACTGCGCTCCGGGAGCACTCTCCGCTTTCCCAGCGTCCTGTCACTCGCTGCGAGAGGATTTGTTTGGGGAAATCCGCGTTTGTGTACGAGAACATCGCGTTTCCGCAACGTCTCCGTGGCGTCCCGTTTTCACGTGTTCACGTACGATGTTTGCTGCGAAAATCGTATTATTGCTCGCGTTTGGACACTGCAATCCTTTATCAGGAGCCCATTCTTTATTATCGTTTTTATATTTTTATCGGTGTCGTGTCAAAGTGTCGGAAATGGCGAGGTGGCGCGCGCGCGTCTGCCGCGCTAACTCTTTAGGCCTAAATTAACGGCAAGTCGGACGGTCGAGCGAAATTTTCGCACAAATCTCGGCGAAAAATTTCCAATAAGATTCTTATAGGCCTATTTGGAGAACTGTTGTTATGGACTCAGATGGTCCCTATGTTGACGATTGTGATAATTTTTCGTGAAATTTCGACAGGAAATATAGTTTTATTGACGATTTTGTGAAGTGACAGTGCGCGGACCGATGTTGGATTTGCAAAGTGTTTATACAATTTTTGTCGATGGATATTCCTCAGAGACTTCCACTGAACATGTAAGTATATCTCTTCTTTTCTATCTTCTAAGAGTTATTTTTTGGTAAAAATAGTTATTTTTGCGGTTTTCGCCACTTTTTTGGATCGGGACGTCGTTATTATCGACTCCCTCTAAATGTTAGATTTTCATCTAATATCAATATAGATTGAATAAATTCTATCTATAATATAAAATGTAAGACTTTCTGTTCATTAATCACATAAATTTTGTAGGTTTTAATTTAAAAAATGCTAATAAAAACAACTCTGAAAATGGCTCTACTCACCCACGCCAACGCATCTCTATCGCGTAGTAATAGATGAGCCTAGACCAAAATTAAGGCCTAAGTTATAATGTTCTGTTCTCTTAATATACTAAACGAGAATAATTTTTGAAAAAGATATAATTTTTATGACTTTATGACCACTTTTGCAGAAGTACTATTATTTCTTTATACGTCCAAATATAAGATAGTTTCTCTCTTAAAAATCAAATTGCGTAACTTTCTCGTTCCAAATATGTATATTCCATTTTAAATTAGTTCGAAAATTCGAAAAAATAGGGTCTAGAGGTATCCGGCCTTATTGTGTATTTTTTACAAATCTTAGATAGAAATTAAGCCCTAATCTAGACATAAAGGCTCTTAAATAACATAAAACGTAAAATTTCGAAATTAAAAAATATATATTTTTGATTAGAAAAGCGATTTATATTTTGCTTATATAAATAGAGTATTTTTGTCTATTTCATTGAGAAAACTTTCATTATTTTCCTTAAAAATAGTCTTTTAATACTTACTTTTTAATTTAAAAACCTCAATTGTTCAATTTCTTTGTATAAAATTGTATATGTAGAGACATAAACAAATTAGATATAATGTCCGTTATTTCTAGAAAATAGTATGCAAAGTACTCTTAAAAAATCTTTTATTTAACGGAGCGTTTTCAGTTTTATTGTAAGTAAAATAATATACATAAAAATATATATTACAAAATAGATAAAAAAGACAAATTAAAAATCCTTATATATTCCTATCAATCTATAGCTGTTAATTTATTTAAATATCCGTTATTGTCCATAAATATATCTAAAATATAAAGCATAAAATAAAATAAAAAAGAAAATGTATAATTTTTTTGTGATTTTGCGTTTTTAGTTCTATAAAAAGTTTTTGAAAGACAACGGCATTAAAATTAATGATTTCTCAGCCTGTCATCAAAAATAATACTATGTATTGCAGTATTTACATTAATCAATTCAAAACGGAAACTATATAATATAAGATAAATATCAAATTGCAGTTTCTTAAATTTGTAATAAAATGAAATTAACTTGAAATATTTTATAAACGTGCTGTAGATTGCAAATTATAACAAATAAATAAAATTAGCGAGAAAAGAGAGCAAAAATACAAAAAAAATATGTTCAATGTTATTCCTTTTTTAGGTAATGAAAAGTGAAATACTTTTTTGTTAAAATCCTCCAGACAGGTAGGTAATTATTACGACAAGTATACAAAGTCAAATAAAAGAAAATCACATAATATACCAAATTTCATTTATATATTAAAATAAAAATTAAACACATACTTACACAAAATCTTTATAAAACTATGTATTAAACTTTTAAATGTGTGTATAACAAAATATATATGTATGTTTTAAATTTATGTTGGTAGGTATATAAAAAGAATATAAGGAAAAAATAAATATAATGTTCATAGATTTATAAATAATATTCTAAAAATAATTATTAAAAATAAATTTCCTTTGAAAATTATCTCAATTATTTTAGTAATGTATTTTACGCTTAATATAGTACAAGTTACCTTTAGATAATATTAATCAATATGTATTGTATAAAAATTTATGACATAATATTTACTAGAAGACAGTAAATTGAAAATTTTATAATACTATATTTGTTGTGAAAAAACATAAAATAATTGCACTTTTCATACTAGTTTTTCATTTATTTATTTTTTTATAAGAATATTTCTGCAAAAGATCGAAACTATCGTTAATTACCAAATATATTATATTCTATGAAAATGTATGATATAATGTTAATTGGAAGACAATAAACTGAAATTGTTATATAATACCATTGTTGTTGAGAAAATACAAGAAGTAATTGTAATTCTTGTACTAACTTTTTAATCTTTTTTAAAAGAGTACTCTTATAAAAATGGCCTTTATTGTCTAATATACTCTATACATAAGTTTGTGATCATGATACTGGTTTAAAAAAAAAGAAAAAAGAAGTTGTAATTTTCTTACTGGTTTTTAATTATATTTTTTCATAAGAACATTTCTGTAAAATAGCTTTAATTACTCATTATTTATTATGAACAAAATATTAATTACGCTTTAATAATATTATAATTATGTTGAGGCAATAGACTAAAACTGTTACAAATAATCAAACCCGTTATTATTGTTAGAAAAATATCAAAAAATGATGGCGTATACAGTTCTTTTTTCCAAAAACATACTTTTGTAATAACTTTTTAATTAGTTGATTTTCATTTAGTTCTTCTCCGTACAGGTTCTTTTCTAACCAATGGCAGATTTTAAATTCAATAATAATTCGTAATGGTGTTTATATTCTTAAGTTATTTCGAATATCTAAAATATTCTTTTAATTAAAAGGATTTCATAGACAAGCCAATGTACATGTTTATGGTGAGAATTATTCAAATAATATTAAGAAATTTTAATAAATAATTGTTCATAACTAGAAAAATCTAGAAAAACATGTATAAGAATATCCTGTAGTTACCTACATTCAAAAAGTAGTGATCACACAGAGTTGACAACTCTTACAAGTCTTTGCTTTTATAGTCATTATGTCATTAATTAAAAAAAAATAGGAATGTAATTGAACAAAATTATGTTCTTTTCGGATTTAATACTGAAATTTAAGTAATAATTATTCATTTTGAAAAATATACATAAAAAAGCAAATAGATTTAAAAAATCTTGTCGTTATTTAAAACAGATTAAATCTTTCAAATATTGGGATTGTCTTTGTAATAAATTTGTAATTTACTTACAAAACAATGTATATAATAAGTATATAATATGGCTGCTGGTTTCTCATTAATGGTTCTATATGAATAAATAGCCATATAAAATTAAAGATCTCTTCCTAGCCCCTAGAGGGTTAAATTTTGAAAAATACTGAAACACGATTTTTTTATTTGTGATAGAGAAAATGTAGGTATAGCAAGTTTAAAAAAAAATAGGAAAAAAAGTTAATTCTTCATATAAACTTTCGCCCCTTTATAAGAGGATTTAAAAAAAAAACGATAATAAGATCGCTTGTTTACTTCCAATAAAGAATTTAAATTTACTTTTTTCGTCTGTGCCCTGAGAGGTTTCAAATTTTACAACCAGTTTTTCTGCTTTTTCATCCCTTTAAGAATTAATGTTCCAAAAATTCTTTCTTAATTTTGGTGTCACAAAAGAATCGTTCAAGTTTCATTTTCGTAGTTATAGCTTTATCGCGTATGATTAAGCAAAGATTAATCAAGAGATGATATTTTAGTAGAGAGAAAAAAATAATTACATATGTAGGTAACCTTTTTCTTCAAAGATCGAACGATATTTTTTTCTTTACGAAAAAATTTAAAAAATATTCACAATTCAACATCATTGAAAGGAATGATTTATTTCTTTTAGATAATATTCTTTAATTCTATTTCTTTTAATTTTATTGATATGTATGTATATTGCACATGATAATTTATTTATTAGTAGATATAGCTGTGCAAGCAACTTCGTGTGAAAATTACTTTTTTCGATATTAACTTTGACATCCTTTTTCTCCCTCTTAGAGGTTGATTTTCAAAATCTGCCAGATAAGTGTTGCATTATTTAATTAATAAAACCTTTACATAGAGTTTCAGGTTAGGTACTAAAAGTACTTTTCTATTTTTTTTCTATACTAATTGTGACAACTATGTACAACCCCTTAGGAATTGAATTCCCAAAAATTTATCTTAATACTTACCTAAGTTATATACAGAACCTTTGAGCAAAATTTAAAGTGTTTATCCTGAACGGTTATGGTCGTATATTGGTGTGTTCTTCTGTCAATCGCTTATTTCTCATATACTCTAACTACACACGAAAGATATACCTATTACATGTAGATATACACAAAAATTATACCTACCTTTGTACAAAATAATACCCATGCACAAAAGCTATGTATACATATATAGACGTTATTTTTATTATTAATATAACAAAAAGAAACTTCCATTTATTTATAAATAAAATATTCTCTCAGTACCGATATTTAAAAAATGCAAAAACTAATAAAAATTTTAAGCAGAGGTCAACTTAATCCTACATATTATTTTTTGTTTATGGATTCTCCGTGGAGTTTATGGAAGAAAATGTCTACCTATATATTTTTGTAACGAGATTACTTTCATAAAGACAAAGTTCAATGACGCTACCTATCCTAATGTATAGATATCGTAATGATATATACCTCATTATATAAGATAAACCTTATTTTTTTGAAGACAAAAACCATATTTAAATAAGTTCCATAGTTTTTAAGGGATATCCAAACAAACAAACATAATTCTTTAACAAAAAAGTATATGTATGAATATAATCTGTATTCGTTTTATGTTTAAAGAAACTTAAAAACAAATAAAGTTATGTTTACCGTACTTTAAATATATTTTTTTAAATAACTGATACAGGCTGCTACAGGATTAAAAAATCGGTCAAGAGTGCGTTGTGCTAGCGTACAGAGACTTCCGTTCAATTTTTTTAAATTGAAAAATTCCTGAGCTTAATCTGTGGATATATAGGAGATAAATTAAGAGTTCCCTTATATTTTCTTGTATACTGCGTGTAGAGTTTTATATAATAAGAGGGAATCTTCTTTCATTCTGCTATGACTCTATCTAGAGCAAATATATGGGTCAATGAGATGTATCGCTATAAGTATGTAACTTATCCATAACATGGTTTCTGAGAAAATCTAGACCGACCTGTGACCTTATAAGAGTTTAATTGTTCTTTTTAAAATACGGAACCTTAAAACCACATTAAAATCGGTGTATCCTTTCAAGAGCTACTGTATCATAGACAAACACACAGACGGATGACGGTGTCGATCTTATACCGCACTTTTTCTTAGCGGGTTAAAAAGATAAAAGATCATTTAGTTACACAATAAATATGAGTTATCTACTTATTTTGGAAAATTGAATGTTTTTGGGAGGTCATGACCTTTGTAACCTTCCCTCTGGTCGGACTAGAATCCTAATTATTTCTCCACAATTACCTTCAATGTGCTGACACTACTATATATCTACATATATACATGCATGTATGCATATATTATCGGCACTACACTTATCATATATCTATACTGACAGAGGAATTATTTATTTGTTAGTTTGTATGTAGGAGCTAATCTCTAGAACTACCAAAACGATTCCAAAAATTATTTCAGTATGAAAAGCTACACTGTATCTGAATAATATAGATTATGTTTTATAGACAATTAGCGACCCTCGCTGGTTTCGTACGGGTAGAAATTGTTTTGAAAATAAAATAGAACCCATGTTACTCGCTGATAATGGAGCTTTCTATAAGTGAAAGAATTTTTGAAATCGGTTCAGTAGTTTTTGAGTTTATCCATTACAAACAAACAATCAAATTTTTTCTCTTAATAACATTAGTATTTATAATGTGTAGATAAAAAAATAATTCAACTCTGAGTGAAGCCAGGGCGGATTGTTAGTACTGCATAACAAAGTAATTTCAAAAGAACCAATACAAGCAACCAACAAGCAACAAGCAACCAATGCTGAGTTACAGATTTTTGGTCCTTATATGCTGCATTGCATATTTTTAGGTGTATGAAATGTAATCTTTATAAGTAACAAAAAAAAAAAAAAATATTCAAAGAGGCAATGCTGCCAGTATGCTGGGCACCCTAAGCAATGACATCTTCCTAAGCGGCAAGTTTGAGATAGTCTATTATTTAAGATAATGTGTAGTTTTAAGTTCGTAAATATTAACGTTAGGATGTGTATGAACTTTTTTGTTATTATGAATAAATTGTTTTAGATATTAAAGATTTTTTATTACGGAAAATATATAAACAAGCAACAAAACTAATAATTCGAACTACAACATATTACATTTACTTATTTTTAGTTATTTATTTCCAGGTATATATATTACATCATAACAATAAAGAAACAAGACTGTAATTCCTACACTAGGATACTCTGTATTGCAGAGATTACTGTTATACAATATACACATTACACATATAGAACATACATACATATATATATATATATATATATATATCTCACGCTGCATCCCTAACGGGGTAGTCGGAGAGGACGGAGCGCCAAGCGTCGGGATCCTGATATACTTCTTTCACTTCTTCAAATCTCATCACTTTTCTCACGCATTTTCGCCTAGATATGCGAGTGCTTTTGACATTTCCGACAGCTAACACTATGGCTATTTGACCTTCGTAAGTCAGCCTTAGTCATCCGTGGCTTCTTTTACCACTCACTTTCACTCTGTAGATTTTATTAGTCGATTGTTCATCATTTTATAGGACATAATCATGTAATAATAGGTAAACAAAACAAACAAACAAGATTAAAATAAACTATAAAGCTTGAATACCAAGATTAAAAAAAAAAACAAAAAAACACATTTAAACACTTGACAGTGTGTAGGTATATATTTATTTGTATATCTTTCGTGTATATAAGAAAAAGCGACTGACGGTTATGCAGTATGGTACAGTTTAATGACTCAACCTTACCATATTGCGTATCTCTTATTTCGTTCTTATTTTGATTCCGCAGACATTTCTGAGAAATCGCATTTCCACTGTATTCATCTTACTTTTACTCGATTTCGGGAAATTTTCGTCAGTATCTCTCAATTAGTTCTTATTTCGATACCGCACATATTTCTGAGAGATCGCATTCCCACTGCATTTATCTTACTCGCTCTCGTTTTCAGGCCATTTTCATATCTCTTATCTTAATCTCTCTCTATTTGCGTATCTCTCATTTTGATGCCACACATATTTCTGAGAGATGGCATTCCCACTGCATTCATTTTATTTTCACTCAATTTCGGGCAATTTTGGTGAGTATCTCTCATTTCGTTCTTATTTTGATACCGCACATATTTCTGAGAGATTGCATTCATACTACTTTCACTAGATTTCGGTCAATTTTCACGCGTACCTTTCATTTTGTTTTTATTTTAATACCGCACACATTTCTGAGAGATCGCATTATCACTACATTCGTCTTACATTATTGAAAATTATTAGTGTAAGTGATTAATAACTTCCACACAAAATTTTTCTAACCTCAATCATAAATCTTTACTAATATTATAAAGAGAGATAGAGCGGATTTCGTAAAGTAGTTTATACGTGGAGGGTAATCTTCGGGCTGCACCTATTTGAGTAATTCATTCACTATTTGAAAGGTACTTTATTTCAGATGGACGTAGGCTATAAATTATGTATTCAACGCGGGCAAATTCGGAACGGGCCCCTAGTGTAAAAATAAACAAAAAGTATTACGATCAGGATGATATATTTTTTCAGAAGGAATTTCGGAGAAAAAATATTTTAATAAAGACTAGAATAATTTTATGACCAACACCACAATGCGGTGTTGGTGTCAACTTTATTGTACGGTAGTGAGGCCTGGATATGCCCGAAATCGAGTGAAAGTATGATAAATGCAGTAGAAATGCGATCTCTTAGAAAGATGTGCGGTGCGGTGTTACCCTTGCGAACAGGATAAGCAATGAAGAGATACGCAGTATGACAGGGTTGCACGACAGTGTTATTGTAAAAATGAAGAAAGGAATGCTTAGATGGTTCGGGCACATAAAAAAGAATGAGTGATGAAAGACTGACGAGGAAAATATACAGAGCGAAAGTGAGTGGTAAAAGAAGCCAAGGCTGACTTATGAAGATCAAATACCCAGAGTGTTAGGGGATGGAAATCTCAAAAGCTCTCGCATACCTAGGCGAAAATGTGTGAGGAGAATGATGAGATTTGAGGAAGCGAAAGAAGTATGTAAGAACCGCGACGCTTGGCGCTCCATCCTTTCTGACTACTCCATTAGGGTTACAGTGTGAGGATATGTATGTATGTAGTTGTATTTTTAATGAAATGATAACATTTTTTCTATGCCAATATTATAACTTTGTTTGTTTGTATGTAAAGGATAAATTCAAAAACTGTTCAACCGATTTCAAAAATTCTTTATCTCAAGCTACATTATCAGCGACTAACACGGGCTGTATTTTATTTAAAAAAAATTTCTACCCGTGCGAAGCTGAGGCGGATCGTTAGTTGTCTAAAAAACAATCTATATTATTCAGATATAGTGTAGCTTTTCATACTGAAATTACTACTACTAGTTTTTAGTAATTTTATGTGCGTGCCATTTATTATTTAATTTATCAAAAATTTCCAATATTTTTTAATTTACCTATAAAAAATTCGGCTTGTCATTTTTAAAATTACTTGCTATGTGTATGGTATAGTTGACTCATGACTAACGGTATTTTTATGAGCGTTCAGTATAATACAAAACAGTAGAAGCGATCATTACTGTAATTACAGATTAATTAGTCACTAATGTAAACTATATATGAAAATACAAAAAAGAAGATTTTTTTGGACAGCTGTTTGAAAGTACCTAATAAGTAACAATAAAGGGGATTAATTTAAAAACGCTTTATATTTGATAGGAATAGCTATAAAAACATTATTTACCGTAATAAAAATTATAATAAAAATATTTAAAAAAAAATTAAACCGCGTTCACAAAAACGCTGAAAAGTACAAAATAACTATTCTTTACTAATCAAAACTCAAGTACAATAAAAATAACTTTATAAGTACGATACACATACCTTTATAATTAAATTTGTCAGTTACTGAAGTCGGTGCCAAGTCAATGTGCAACAACAGAAGTTTATTAGTTTGGTAGACTTGGCACCGACTTCAGTAACTGACAAATTTAATTATAAAGGTATGTGTATCGTACTTATAAAGTTATTTTTATTGTACTTGAGTTTTGATTAGTAAAGAACAGTTATTTTGTACTTTTCGATTTTTTTTGAAGGCGGTTTAATTTTTTTTTAATTTTTTTTTTTTTTAATTTTTTTATTACTCCCTTTTGAGTGATATTGGCTTAAATAAATATCTAGGGTAGGTCTACATTACATTCTTTTCTAATTCTGGAGTGGAATGACATACAAGAGAATCATCAATATAAATAAAGCTTATGAGCAGTAAGCGTTATTTGGTGTATTTTCCAAGTCCAAGCTTTTATACTAGAGAAATTCCTCGGAAGTTACCCTTTAAAACAAGAAAAGAATTTTCGAAATCAGTCCATAATTGGCGAAGTAAAAACGTAAAAAAATGCATACAGATGAACATACCATTCTTCTTTTTTTTGAAGTCGGTTAAACATGCACTAACTCGAAAAAAATATAATGACACAAATGTAATTCTATAAACAATTTATCCAATACGATTTGTTCTATCATCCTAACAACGATTCTTTCGATGGTTTTAATGATTTAAGTCAAAAAACATACATACATACATACATATCTTCACGCTGTATTCCCAACGGGGTAGTCAGAGAAGACGGAGCGCCAAGCGTCGCGGTCCTTACATGCTTCTTTCGCTTCCTCAAATCTCGTCATTCTCCTCACACATTTTTGCCTAGGTATGCGAGTGCTTTTGACATTTCCGTCGGGTATGGCTATTTGGCTTTGTCAAAAAACATAGTTACTACTATTGGAGTTTACGACAGTTAAAGTTATTAATTTAGTTAGTAATTATTTATATTTTTTATTCAGTTACCAAAATAAATGTTTCTGATAATTATACGAATTATATGACAAACACACAGACAGGCAAAAGCATCGGTGATTAAAAGAACAAAGAAATGTAAGAGACAAAAAGCGACCTTATTATTGAGGAATATTTTCTTCCAGTTCATCTTTGAGCAGTAGCATATAATCTTTACAAGCGGAGTGACGCTGTGTCGCTGTTATTATTTATCCAAACTAGTGAATAAAATTGAAATGTCTGTCCGTGATTTCAAATTAAAGGCTTTTTCTTAAGCTCATAATTATTTGCGAGTTATCAAAACTCAAGCGAATTTTTTACATTTTTCTTTGTATATTTGTTTGTTCAGGCTAATCTTTGTAACTGCCGAACCAATTTTAACGGAATTTTAATTGGCAGAGAGAAAACTTTTTAGAAAATAATATAGGTTACTTTTTATCATAGAGAAATAAAAAAAAATTGTCAAATCGGTCCAGTCGTTCTCAAGTTCTACGCTTAGCAACGAGCAGCATTTGATTTTTATTTAAATATTAAGTAGAGCAAAATATTCGGGAGATGCGTCACTAAGCATAATTTCAATTTTGAATGTAACTTAGTTTCTGATGTAAATGGCCAATAGGTACATGTTATTTCTTTACTTTTTAGAGACTTTTTTTGAGTTGGGGATTTTCTAATTTTTAATTTAAGTTTTATTTTGTGCTTTTCGAACACTCTGAGACCGACACTATTCCCACATTCACACAAATACTTTCCGGGACGATACACGAAGTCGCGATAATAGATCTTGCCTCGCCGAAGTCTGTGTGTTTTGACAATAGTTGTCTACTCCATCATTGGACCCTGATCACCATCTATCTATTTATAAAATATTCATGGAGGCCATTCCAATGAGCGTAAACACGATATCTCTGCTGTAAGTTGATGAGGAGTTGGGTATCCTGCCGATTCTAGAAGATGCTACAGCATCAAGTTAAGGTTAGCATGTTATTGTAATGTCATTGAAGTTACATGTAACAAAATTTCGAATCAATCAAACCAGTAGAAATTGCTTATCACAGTGATGTGACAACTGATAGTTAAAGATGACTTGATCTTGTACAGTCGTTTGAAGATCATCAGCTCTTAAAAATGAGCTAATGATCTTCAAACGACTGAACGGATTTTCTTGAATCATAGCTAAGAACACTTGATTAAGTCGTCTTTCAGACAAAAAAAAGCGAAATCAAAATCGGTTCATCTGTTTAGGAACTACGACGTCACAGACAGACACGCAGATACAGACACGCAGAGCCGCAGATATTATACAGATACATTAAACTTATAACACCCCTCTTTTTGCATCGGGGGTTAAAAATCTAAGGTAATAGTCGACGCACATACAGAAGAAAAGAGGCTTTTATCTTGAGAGTTCTGTTTTCCTTTTTACAATATTTAACTATAAAAAAATGAAAAGAAAAATATATCTGTGTAAATGGACTAACCACTGTCGAGGTAACAATCAGTATATTACGCAGCATATTCCAGGAGCAATGTACTAGTGTTGTTAATAAAAGGACATGTTAGACTTAAATCAGAATGACACTGATATGTGACGTCATAGTGACGTCATAATTAGCTACAAAATTATGCTACGTTTGGGATGCATTGTAACTCATTTCGTGTTTTGATGGCAATTGGATAGGCAACTGGTCCTTATCAATATTCACTGATAATATTGTTTACATTTGTGATTGGTCACCCAGAATGGTATTTGAAGGATTTAAAAACGGTTCTTTGGTTTTTACTTAAAACAATACTAGCATTTCATTACAATCATTAAAATATACTCATTTAAAATAATAACGTTATAAACTAATTATAGGCTAAAAAAGAAACAATATCAAAATAATAAAGTTTACTACTCGGTATAATTCACTTTTTAAATATAATTTCTGTTGTTAGCCTGACAGTGAGATCTATGTTTGATTTTTATGATTTAAGCGAAAAATATTTGGTCCGAAAACTATTAATTTTGAAATTCAAAATAGTTAATGTGTATATAAAAGTAGAAATGATACGATGATACAGAAACTATTAAGTTTAAATAGTGTACGATTTAAATAAGAAGTCGTCAATGTCAATCAATTTAAAATTAATAGTTAACATTATTAATATTAAATGTAAGAGGTTTTAGTTTGAATTTCTTAATTTTATTGCTATAGCTCCTTTCCGCTCATTTCCGTTCATTGAGTTCAACGATAGCTTTATCTATACATATTATACAACTCAATCTGTCTGTCCATCTATGATCTTTTTGCGAAATTATGCGAGAACCGCTTATGCGATTTACATGTTTTTTTTAATTTGTAGCTGTTGTCGTATCCCTCAGTTTTGAAGGTGCTTCTTTTGATGCCAAGCTGACTCTTGGAGTCCTTGGCGTCGGTGTCTCGAGCGACTTTCAGTTTCTCGGTCATCTGGAAGATAAAGCTAAATTAGCTTCAAAAAGCTGGGTGTGCACAGTAGAGCGGGGGAGTATTTTACATCGAACCATCGCCTACTACTTTACAAGGACAGGTTAGGCCTCACATGGAATACTGTTCCCATCTCTGGACTGGAGTGCTCCAATATCAACTCCTTCCTTTCGATCGCATACAATGTAGAGCAGTTCAGGTTATCGACAATCTGGTCCTCTCTGGTCGGCACGACTCTCTGGCCCTGCGTAGGGACGTTGCGTCCCTCAGCATATTTTATCGCATTTATCATGAGAATGTTCTGAGGAATTGTTCGGAGTATTGCCCACTGCTGAATTCCATAACCGTACGTCACGCAATCGACTGTCCTTCCATCCCCACCACCTTGATGGATGGCGATCTACAACCGTGCATTTTTTACAACATTTCTTATCATGTACGACAATTTTATGGGAACCAACTTACCGCAGCGATGTTTCCGGATTGTTATGACTTAAGAACCTTTAAGAAACGAGCCTACTCTTTCCTTAAAGGCCGGCAACGCACCCGTGATTTACTGGACGTTCCGGGTGTCCATGTCGGTGGTGATCACTTGCATCAGGTGACTTGCTTGCTCTTTTGATTCCTTCGCCATAAAAAAAATGTTATCCAAGTTATGTGATGTATTTTATTATATAAAGTAACATATGAAATAAGCGTGATGATAATGGTGAATTAAGTCGGGAAAAAGACGCTTTTTGGGGCGCTTAAATGGCTTACGCTGAGTAAACCATAAGTGGTATGTCAAATTAATGTAATTGTAGATCTTAAAAAGACCTACAAAATAGTCCACACGATAGCAAATGTCTATCTTCTAAGTATCACTCAAAGCATTTTTGTCTTTAAAATAATCGGCGGGCGATCGCCGTGGGTGGCGAGTGGCGAGGTAACTTTACCTAAAAACCTTAACAATAATTCTGTACTCCAAGCGAATGGAGCCGCGGGCACAGCTTGTGCTACTATGAATGTAACTAACTTTAATATTTAACTTTGTATCACTCAGCATCACGACGATTATGTTAAGTACCTTTATTTATCTATAGAATTTGAGCATATTTTGAACACGCCGTTCATTATAGTGACCTTCTTCTGTACACTTCATACTTTGAACTAATATTTAGCGCCACCTAGCGGACACGGCTTTAATGAACATGCTTGTTTTTATATCAAGTGGCGCTGTAAGCGTTGATATCATAATTCGTAATTAACATCGGTGATGACGTCACGCGGTCCGGTTAAGCATAAAATACGCCTACACCAATATCCGCTTTCAGTTTTTATTAGGTGTACGTAATAAAAAGTTCTCAAGAGTCAGTTTTTGCTTAGTAAAATAGATATAGAGCGAATGTGAGTCGGAAAGACATATAAAATGTGTGCGAACTGGCTTCTTTTAATGCCCGCTCCAGCCCAAATCGTCTAAGCAAATAACAGAAAGCTTCATAACTCTTTAAGTAATTCTTTCCAGCCAATATAATTTCTACTGTCCTGGTATAAGTAACTTTTACTTGTGGCTTAGATGATTTAATTTAAAAAAGCTTTTAAAGCTATTTATAATAATATATAATGATTATAGGTATTAAATTATTGTGGAAGCTATTAATTTTAAATTGCATGTGATTAAGTCAAAAATGGTAATTTTATAGTACAAACTATGAATTTAATACGTAAGTTGTACTTTGAATTAAAAATTCTGTTGCTTCGTTATATTATATAAACAAGTTCCCAAAAATTATAAATAATTTGTAGAAACTAATTTGATCACTTACACGCTTACGTAATAACTCTAGGTGCCTCCTTAAATTACACCAATTCTAAGGCCCCAAAGTAAGCCCTTGGCTTGTAGTATATATAATGGGTATAATGGGTGCTACACAACGAAATAGTGAAAAAGTACTCAATAACACTCAAACTATAAGACAGTTAATTAAGTTTGAGACTGAAGTCGATCTAACTTACAGAACGGCGGCCTATGTCCGATAGTCAAATCTGACGCGATATTTGTTGTCAAAACCGGAAATGATAATACGCGCTATCACGAATAAAACTAGTGTTACCTCTGTCGGGCAATCAGAATTAAAAACTATTGCTAATGTCGTTAGTTCCACAACAGGTAATCGTAGTGCGCTTTACCATTGCGGACCGTAATCACACATCAACTGCCTTACAAGATACCAATTACTAATTAATAACATAGTTACATATATATCTTCACGCTGTATCCCTAAAGGAGTAGTCAGAGAGAACTAGATCCAATCGTCGCGGTCCTTACATATTTATTTCGCCTCCTCTAATCTTATTATTCTCCTCGCACATTTTCGCCTAGGTATGCGAGTGCATTTGACATTGTCAGCTAACACTTTGGTTATTTGATCTTCATAAGTCAGTCTTGGTCTTCCTTGGCTTTTGTTACCACTCACCTTCACTCGTTTTCGATTTCGATTTTCGATTTTCTTCGTCAGTCTTTCATCACTCATTCTTTCTGTGTTCCCGAGCCACCTAAGCATTCCTCTCTTCATTTTTACAATAATGCTGTTGTGCGTTGGTATTATTTTCATTAACAACCAACACAGTTTGGTTGTGGAATAATAATAATAATGAGTCGGACGACGCACACCAATCATATGATCTCAAACTAGGGTATTCCTTGTGTTATGAGAACCAGACGACTACTGGGGGCGTCTCCCAGTACACCCAGACCCGAGACAATTTGGAAAAGTTCATTTCCTAAATTGACTCGACCGGAATCGAACCCAGAACCTTCCGCGCTTGAGAGCAACGTCTAAACCACTGCGTCATCGAGGTCGTCATGAATGGTGTCAGGAATGGTGACGCGGCTATCACTAGTTGCAAATTTTTAAGCGATAACCTGGCTTTTTATGGCTAAACAATAGTTTGAATCCTGGGAAACGATATAGGCTACTGTTTTTTAAATTTCTACGCGAATGAAGTCGCTTGCGACAGCTAGTTTAACGTAATTAAACGTCTTTTGTATTTTAATGAATACACCTTAGTTTTATCTACCGATTTATAATAATGTAGAGAATTTGTAGCAACGTGTAAGACTCCATCAGCATTTCATTCGAAGAAAATATTGTGCCCACTAGATGGCGTTAGTAGTTTGAGAATAAATTATTATGATGTTAAATTACAGATGTATCAAAAAGTGAATTTCGAATATCAGACTCTGATAAGAAGGTCGCTAAGTGCAACCAGATACCGTATAAAGGACACTAGGGCTAACAGTAAAGGGTTTTAAATGATTTGAGATCAACACTAATGAGTTGACGTAGAGTGTGATTAAGGCCCGTATTAATAAATCGAGCACAAGACTGCTCTTAAGTGCGATCTCAGCTGAGTCGCACTCAAGTTGTGATCACGCGCTTAAGATCGTCGCTAATTAATAAACCTTCATCGGCGACGTATCACTTGAGATTGATCTCAAGAGCGCGATCTCAAGTAAATGTTTTTTTTGAGTGAATGATTAGAAATGGATTGACGGAATGGGTAAACGTTTCGTCGTTGCTAGTATAGTCGCTGTTGATTCGATTAGTTTTGCAAATTAGAACATAATATGAGTTCACAATCTACTTATTTGTACTTATTTATACTACAATACTTTAATCATGTTGATTAAAAAATAATTAGTAATAAATTGTTGATAATAATGACGAAAAATTAAAATATTTGGTTAAATATTTTGGTTCTTTTAAAAAAAAACTAAACGCATTGTATCAAGCTGTCTAGTCGGGAATTTTGACACCGCCAAGGAATATATTGTCACCGCTCACCGGCTCACCGCTGGACACTGCGTCATAACTTGCTTTAATAATAACAACCGATTGGAATTTTATATTTCGCTTCGCGGTATTTTACATTTTTATAGTGCAATGTAGTCCTTTAAGATGTCGGCAAAAACACGTTTTTACCCCAATGAAAAGAAACGTGTTTAAGGACTTATTGAATATAACATACAGATTCTTGGTGAAATCTATATCTATTCTAAAACTCTTCCGCACACATTTCAAAAGGATTATCAGCGTCTCTTATATATCTTTTAGAGATACGATATGTATTTAGCCTAAAAATGTCGTCATAATGATCATATTCGTCATAATAATTAATTTCGTTGAAAATTTGTTCAAAATCCATTTTTATTTAACATAAACATATTGTTATTCAACCACACGACTCGTACTCAAGTCACGGTTGCACTCGGCAAACACTCACTTGAGTAGCATCTCAAGATCGATCTTAAGTGTCGAGTTTGATTTATTAATACGGGCGACACTCAGCTGATTCCCTGAACTCAAGAATGTGTTTAAGTACGATCTATTAATTAGCACAGCGTCTTAAGTGTGCACTCAAGATTGATCTCAGACATAAGAGCGATTTATAAATACGGGCCTAAATGTCCGTGAGGATTCTTTCGTCTTTCAGAAAGAAAAAAAATTAAAAAAAAATTTAACCGCCTTAAAAAAAAGAAACACTGAAAAATACGAAATCCTTTACTAATCAAAAGACAGTTATTGAAGTCGACGCACGCCTAGCCTAAAAAACCTAATAGACTTTCTGTTGTTGCACGTTGATTTGGCACAGACTTCAATAACTATCAAATTTAATTATGTAGGTATTTATTATCGTATTGTCGTATTTATAGTTATTTTTGTACTTAAGTTTAGATTAGTAAAGGATAGTATTTCGTAATTTTCGGTGTTTTTTTTTGAAGTCGGTTTAATTTTTTCCTTATGTCTCCCATTTTGAGTGACCTTGGCCATAATAAATAACTAGGGTAGGTCTACAATTAACTTCTTTTCTAATTCTGAAGCGCAATGACATACAAGAGAATCGTCAATACAAATAAAGCGCATAAGCAGTTAGCGTTATTTGGTGTTATTTGATGTATCTTCGAAGCCAAAGCTCCAATACCAGTGAAAGTGAAATGGAACCAATCAGGAAGTAATCCTTTCAAATAAAAAAGGAATTTTCCAAATCGGTTTATAAACGACGGAGTTCTGAGGTAACAAACATAAAAGAAAATACAACCGAATTGAGAACCTCCTCCTTTCTCTGATGTCGGTTAAACAGCGATGGTTATTTTTTGTTTGGTTTCGTACGATGTCTAATAAAATAGTGTTGTCCCAAAATCGATTTCACAATATAAAGACGCAGGATTTTGTTATATTTTTTCAAGTAAACTTTTAAACCTTAGGTAGGGCCTTACATTCCTTGAAAAAGTTTAAATTAAGGTCCAGTGGCCTCGGAAATGTCGCGAAATAGAGTCCTTATAAGATACATTTGTACATTTATTCGTCTGTCAGTCGATTTTAAAAACAATCGACCGAGAAACGATAAGTATACGAACTCGAAATTTGGCTTGGTTATACATTTTTTGAGCACACGAAGGTATATTGCACTAATTACATACATACGTATGACATACATAATTATGACAAGGTTGGACAACAGTATTACTGTAATATGAAGAAAGGAACGCATAGATTGTGCATTTTATTTGCTTCGATTGATCGCAGATGGATTGTATAAATCTTTGAGCACTCACCTCGTGTCCCGAGTCCGGCTGGTCTTCTTTGGGAGCTCCGAGGTTCTTGAGGGTTCCAAAGTATGGACGAGGGCTCAAGGATGCGCGACTATATTTTAATTTTTGACGTCTATACGCACGCGACGTGATACAGACTTGTATGTTAAAACCAACGGTTATAAACCAAAACAATAATATTGTAAATACTATTTTTATTGAATGAACGCGACAATGGTGCAACGAACTAGTTTCGATCAACCTTCCTTTTCACTCTCTCCATGTTAATGTTGGCAATACACAAAAACAAAAAAGAAAAAGAAGTAACATTCAAATTAAGAATTATTCTACGGATGGTTTGGGCACATAGAAAGTAGTAGTGATGTAAGATTGACGCAGAAAGTCTACAAAGCGAAAGTGAGTAACAGCAGAAGTAAGATCAAAACTGACTTATGAAGACCAAATGGCCAGAGTATTAGCCAACGAAAATATAAAAAGCACTCGCATATGCGAAGTTGTAAAAAGCATCGAGAGAGTGTGTGAAAGAGAATGTTATATATAGGTATATTTGAGGAGGCGAAAGAAATATGTAAGAAACCTGATACCCGTTTGGAATACAGCGTGAAGATACTTATACACAATATGTCTCTTACAAACTATGATATCTGTGTGCGTGAGTCAGACATTAAACCGATTATTCACTGGGTGATTGTAATGTATGAGATGCCCATTGGGCTATAAAAATAATTGTATCCCTTTTCCTCAAAGGGATGAATTAACAAGTGGGACGAAACGGCCCATACAGCCTTTCTATGTACAAAATAGCAAATAGTGATAGTGGATAGATCTCCCCTATGATATAATAGTGCACGATTCAAACTTGGCCTATAAACAAGAAAAGAATATTAACAAATAATGATATGTACCCTATATGAATTAAATTTGAATTATAAAAAAAATACCTGTTCCAAAAAACAAGTCCTATTGACTTGTATATGGGAATGACCTTGGGAAGGGGTGCTTATGTATCAAGGTCATGGGCAAACCTGTCCTCCACCCCTAGTGAATTATTACTTGCACTGGTAGATACGAGAGTGCAGCATAAGAATATAACGTTCTAATAATTCTTGCGAGAATTTAAAAAGCCATTACAATACTTATACAATTAACCATAATTCAGAGTAATACTGTGGTAATACCATAAAATAAATGTCACGTTTCTGTCTGTTTGTTACATTATCACAGCTAAACCACAAAACCGATTAAAAAAAGTTTTTTAATAGAGATAGATTAGGCTTTAAGGAAGGACGTAGGCTAGTTCTTTTTAATTCCACGCGTAGGAAGCCGCGGATTACATGTAGCCTACATGTAGTTTCGTGTAAGATTGTCACATAGGCTACGAGAGCGTCGACTGTAGGAATTCAATACTGTAAGCATTATAATTAAAGAATTGTATTTTCGATTAACAAAATTATGATTTCCGAAATATTTCACCCTTGATTTATTTTGGTATGTTTTAAATATTTACAACCAAATATAATTCATATGGTATGATATTTAGATCACAAATTACACGACTTGTGATTTTTTGATGCTGTGGATTACATCAGAACGTGTATCATTTATCGATTTCAAAAAATGGCTGGCGTAATTACAAGATTGTTAAATAACATTTTTTTTTCTTTATGGCATGGCGATTGCGCACAAATTAGAGCATTTGCCAATGCCACGTATTAATAAGTATAATCGCTGATGATGAGTTAGACAGTTAGGCAGTGCAATGCACACGTCACAGTATTGTTATAATTCATGACGAACACATGTAGCACGTTTCAAGTAAATTAGTTTTATCTTCTCATCGTAGAACCCCTGCAGTAAAGTGATAGTACGCTTTACTGAAGTTATAAAGGACTTCTTGGAAGAACGCGAGAACTTCAGCTACACATGTTTACTTAGAATCTATTCCATTCTTTTCACTTATACACAACTCTAAAACACTTTTGCACTTTAAAACTCCTAAAAATTTAAAACATAGAAAATTAAAATAAAATGACACTCATTTTCCCGTTCCCGCCAAAAGGTCCATAAATTTTTTATAGATTTGAAATCTCTACGTTGTTTGCATGAGTCTCCCTTGAGAGAGAAGGCAAAGGGATCTACGCCCATGCAGCCGATATCTTCAGTAATTAATAAATTTTATTCTTCATATTATTTCATTAAAATGTCGACATAATACAATTTAATGTTTCTCGGAGTTAGTTTCTGGTATTAAATATGTATATCAAAGCGGTCTTCCCAGTAGGTTCCGCTGAGGCAGACTAAGCCGCTGAAAAATACTCAACTTCTCACTACTAAGTAAGCTCTTATTTTAACAATTCGACATATTGCAGACCAGCGTAGATACTTGAGACACAAAACTGCGCCAATTTCACATCACGATATCCATTATAAAACAATTTGCAAATTATTTAAAATAAACGCCCAATTGCTCTCCATAAAATCCTACAAAAAAGTCATTAAAATCTCTATTATTTACACATACAACATTTTTAAAATATCCATTATCATAGGTACTTTCGGGAACGCTAGTCTTAATCATACATACATACATATCTTCACGCTGTATCCCCCAAGGGGTAGTCGGAGAGGAGGACGGAGCACCGAGCATCGCGGACCTTACATACTTCTTTCGCTTCCTCAAATCTCGTCATTCTCCTCGCACATTTTCGCCTAAGTATGTGAGCGCTTTTGACACTTGTGACAGACACTTCGGCTATTCGATCTTCATAAGTGAAGTCTTGGTCTTCCTGGGCTTCTTTTACGACTCACTTTCACTCTGTACATTTTCTTCGTCAGTCTTTCATCGCTCATTCTTTTTATGTGACCGGACCATCTCAGCATTCCTTTCTTCATTTTTATAATAACACTGTCGTGCAACCATGTTATACTGCGTACCTCTTCACTGCAGTCTTAATCGATGTTCGAAAAAGTTAATACGTTGAAATCAGTGAAGCGATTTCGGCTCTGTGAGGCAAGATACATGCGCACATACACTTTTAAAATCATAACCCTTTTAGCTTGGCCATAGTTGAATAAAAAGTAAAGTTATTATAACAAATTATCTAATACATTATATTAGACTACCAGGCGCCTCGAACGATGGGGGAGTGATATAACATAGCTTATCTGATAACGGTATCAATATCAGGTCAGCTCTTCCGATAGGCGATTGTGAAAAAAAATTGTTAACTTATCAATTTTATAAGCTGACTTAGAATTATTCATAGAGGTCGCTAATCTCTCATGTTGTTTTATATACGTACATAGTAACATAACCTTACGCTGTATCCCTAACAGGGTAGTCACAGAGGATAGTGTCAAGCATCGCGGTCCTTATATTCTTCTTTCGCCTTCTCGAACCTCGTTATTCTTTCCACATGCTTTCGCCGAGATACGCAAACGCTTTTAACATTTTCGCCTGTTAACACTCTGGATATTTGGTCGTCGTTGCTTCGGTTACCACTCACTTTCGCTTTGTAGATTTTCATCACTCATTTTTCCATGTGCCCGAACCATGTAAGCATTCCTTTCTTCATTTTTACAATAACACTGTCTTGCAACCCTGTCATACTGCGTATCTCTTCATTGGTTATTTTGTTCGCGAGGGTGACACTGCAATATTGCTGACACATTTTTCTCGTAAAGTATTAGTTTTCATTATTCACCAATTTTTACCTCTGACTTCTGCGTGCGATTGAATTTCATATCCATATTAACTTCAATACCCCTTTTTATCTGAAGGTTTCGAAGTCCAAATAGCAAAAACTTGTATATTTTCGACACGTCATGTCTCTCTGTTCATATGTTACTGCCGATATTTTGTAGTGCTTCTGAGATGACAAGTAAACAGTTCACTTGATGGTAAGAAGACTGAGTAGCTCCTGGACATTTATAACGTCAAGGCTAAGAAAGCACTTCATAATGCAAAGATGTTCATAACCTTGAGAACTAAGATTTTGAACCTCATGTGCCAGAAATTTCAGCGGTTGTCTCACTCTCCACACCGGAACACAACAACACAAGCACTGCTGTTTGGCGACAGAATCAGCGAGGAAGGCAGTGATAGCGGTCCGGTCCAGTCGCGACCCTGCACAGAGTCCTACCACTTGTAATGACATCTTTGCACCTACTGAACTGAAAAAAGGTCTCGTAGCTTTGATTTTGCCACCCTTCTCTTCTTACATCTTACAATCTTATGTAATCACAATTAACGGGTCTATGTCCTAATTATTAAATACGGCTTTACTCACGTATCGGTATAGGTACCGACTAGTTTCGGACCTATTGGAGGTCCATCATCAGGGGGAGTGGGATGAGTTCGCGGCCTATGTCTTTGATATTTTAAAGCTAATACCTTTTTTATTCCAACGTTTCGATCGGTTGCACTGATCGAGGTCATGAGCAGAATGATAAGGATGAGTCACCCTTTTTCTTGGAGTTCTGATCTTACATTCTTGGTCTCATAGTCTTCGTCTCACAATCTTGTTTTCAAAGTTTGAGTCTTCTCTCGCAGATTTGGTTTTGCTGTTTTTATCTGGCAGTCTTGTATCCAGTTTCACCAACGTTTCCTGACTTCTTAGGTGTCAACTAGAATAAAAAAAATCCTAAACTGGTTTTTAAATAATATTCATATGTGAGGCTCTATTATAGTTTGATGGGCTACCAAAAATTGCTCTTGCTTTCGCAGTCTTCGTATTCGAAGAGTGCGAGACAAAATGTATTATAGGCGTTAGGCATCACTAACTTGAAAAGAACACGTGTAACGATTAGTGCGTACATATTGTTATTATAAGTATTGCGAGCGCTCCCTAAAGTAAATATTAGGCTGCGTATACACATCAGACTGGTTTTTTCGCGTCCTTCAAGAGTAGACGATGAAAAAATTGTCTGGATGCTATGTGGTTTGGTAGTCATTTTTTATTATTATTTGTTTATCGATTACCAAAGACGTACCAAGGAACATTTGGTGCTAATTTTTTTTAGTGTTTTAAATGCAATGGGCTTGCAAACATGAAGAAAAGATTCGATGCTTCGTGCACATAGAAGGAATGAGTGATAAGCGACTGACAAAGAAAATCTATAGGGTGAAAGAGAGTTGTAACAAAATCCAAGGAAATCAGGCTGAGTTATGAGGTCAAATAGATAACTACCCACACAACAATAAAGCTTTACTGTCTATGTATATAAATAGAAATGAAATGCTGTACGTTGGTAAGCGCATAATTTGAGAACGGCCAACTGATTTGGCTATTTTTCTATACTTATCTATGCTAATCTTTACTAACATTATAAAGAGGTAAATTTTGTTTGTTTGTAATGGATAAACTCAAAAACTGCTCAACCGATTTCAAAAATTCTTCCATCTATAGAAAGCTACATTATAAGCAAGTAACATGGGTTGTATTTTATTTTCAAAAAAATGTCTACCCGTGCGATGCCGGGGGCGGGTTGGTAGTAGTTTAAATAGTATACTATTTTAGGGAATACTCATAACCAAGTATGTAAAATTCGAATAGTAAGTATAATATTTATATTACAAACTAGCTTATTTTAAATATTCGTGATAGTCCGAATAAGTTTTTTAGGGAAAGAAACATTGGAAGAGTTGCCTGAAAGATTGAAAAATCAGGAAAAACCGAACGTGATTTTCTCTATTGGATTTCTGTATGAACTCAAGGCTATTATAATTCACGGATAATAATATATGAATTATATAATAAGCTAATAATATTGACAAATTAATTTTTTTACCAGCTAGGGTTACTTTCAGACATGTTCCGTGTAAGTAAATTTCCATTACGTGTTCAAATAGGCAGTTTTCACTTGTACAGTGACATTACTTATGAATTAATATTATAGCCGACATTTGTGTGTGTTCCACCGTTTGTATAACGAGCTGTGTTCATAGGAATTGTTCGACGTAAAGTCCACGGCCAGCTTATACCATCGGTACCCCTCGTCACCGGCAGGGACTTCATCCTCACACAGCGAAATAGACGCGCACGGTTCGGTTTCAAAGGACCTTTCTCTCTCGAACATTGAGGTTGTGGAATGAGCTCCATGTCGAGATTTTCCTACGACATGGGGTTGTTCAAAATGAGCGTAAAAAGGTTTTTTACAGGGTTGACAATGCGCAAATGATACTCCTGTAGTGCGAATCTCTAATGCAAATTAGTCAAATTCACTTCTGAATCCGCGGTGAGATTGTCAACTGTGATTTGGTATTCTCTAAAGTCGACAGAGATACTAGCGCCGCCTCGATGAGTGGCGGCGGCGAGTTGTACCATCGTAAATAAATTTTATAAAGTTTCGCTAAATTTAACAATCCAATCTAAATAAACAAGTTTTATTTAACGTAATTATCTTAGAAGAAGTTGAAATACACTATGACGAAATATCGACTGAGATGTTTACTCTTAAAGGAATCCCCGACAAACTCGCATCTAAGATCACTTCACTTCGCTCCTAGAATGTTTGGTTCAGAGAATTCCATTTGAAGGTTATGTGAGTTCGAATGCGAAGTGGGGTGAACTGTCGAGCGAGTCTCTCTTTGGGTGATTCGAGTTTTTAGAGAATTGCATGGCTGGTATCGCAGGCGTCCATAGACTACGGTAACCGTTTAACATCTGGCAGGCCGTATGCTTGCTTGTCACTTTCGTGGTATAAAAAGAAGTAATGAACAAAATAGCTTCATACATTTTTAAGGAAACTGAGCGGCTGACAAGTGGCAAACGTTTCGTTAAATCGAAACCCTTGCTGGCGTTATCGTTTAATTTAATAGAAACGGTCGGTTACCAATTTAAAATTCATTATGCCAGATCACGTGTTATTTTTTTTACGACAATTGAGCAATTTGTCTAGTCCCCCTGGCATTTTATCAAATAAAAACGCTACCGTAGTACATACTTATCTTCACGCTGTACCCCTAATAGGCAGACCGAGAAGTTGGAGTGCAGTGTTATACTAAGTGCTATAACAGGATTAATTTGAAAATACTAATAACCTCTTAGTGCAAAATTCCTGTCAACATACCTAACAACTTTTGTTCTACGACTTTTTTCAAAACTCAATACGTTCCTCAAAAAATATTTGTTAAGTTTTGTTGTACTGTCTGAAACGTAATTACTCTGTACGTATTTTCAATGATGCAGTGCAAGCGCACCGGGACTCGGCCACCGCGCTGTGCGTGTACCGCTTTAGCGATCGGGTAGAGTAGGTACCATTTTCAGAAACAATGTATTTTTATTTCTATATGAAAGAAAAAAACTTCTTAATTTTTTAGTCGTAAAACAAAAGTTATTGGGGATAATGTTTAGTACAAAATACTAAGAAGTTATTAGTATTTTTAAATTAACCCTGTATATGTACATATATGTATGTACCTATATGAAAGTGGTTTAAAACATCTACTTAAGTAGGTACATTAAGCAAATTTAGTGTACCGCAAGACAAGAACCTGTTGGGAATCGAGATTTTATTAAAATTGCTTTAACGCTCTTTAATATGGTAATTCGAACTAGTTTTATATCGCGACTGTCCCTGTCCGGAATAATAAATAAGCAGACAGACGAACGAACTGTGCGGAGACGCGACGCCGCGACGTCTAGTCCCAAATCGACCGTTATAGCTAGGGTTGGCACTCTTCGAATAATAAATAATGGGCAATATAAACAATAAAAGACTAAATTAGTAATTCAGACTGAAACTTATTGTATTTAATATTAATAGTTGCCACTGTAAATTTGCTATTTCTAATTTAAATAAAACAGTTTAAATTAAGTTTCAATTATATGTACTTTCGCCACTAAATGATATAGATCTAAATTAATATGACGAGTTATGACGGCACGATCGACACATTTGGGCGGCAGTTAGCAGTTACTAGTTAACAGTTATAATAAATTTATTAAGAGTTCTGCCACGAACGTTTCATTCCAAAATAAATTAGGATTCTTACCTCCACGTAAATTTTTTTACTCGATAGACTCAAACGTCGATTCGGGGAGCTCTCGCCATCATTAATTCAAAGTAGTAATGAGATAAAGATTGTATCCTTATTTTTACCAATTTTGAAGTGCTTTTAAATGCATTCTATAAATGATTTGGCGTCATGGTTTTTGTTTCCTCACAACATAAGAATTTTCAAGGCGAGTTTTGTTAAATATCTTCTGGACATGCGTGATTGCTTTCCATTAGTTAAAACTGTGACTACACGGTCAGTACATGATCTGTAATAAAAAAAAATCTTATTTTTACATACTAAATAAAAGTCAACTGCCACATGTATGAGGAGCATCACTTAAGAACGGCTTGACCAATTTGGGTGATTTTTTTTTTGTTGAGTTTGTAGTTGTCAGGACAGGGTTTGTATGAAAGAAAATTTTGAGAAAATCTATCGAGAAAGTTGGAAATTTGATGATATTTTCGTATGAAAATTTCATTAACAAAATTTGGTGTGTTGCAAACGTTCAACGTCCCATACGGGCAAAACCGAGGCGGGTCGCTAGTATAATATAGAAAAATACGTCAATGATATAATTAAAATAATGTTATAAAAGCAAAAAGCACGGGGCTTGTTATAACAAACTGACATTGGCGGCTTAATTTAACTAATATAATTTAGCTTTATAGTTCACGTCTAAGTTGTTACCATTACTTATTGTTAGCAGCACTAACAGCTATTCTGTTTCGGCTACACAGCTACCGCTATTATATTCTCTCTCTCCCACTTTGCAGTTCTTACAATACTGTACGTTTCATACAATAAATTAAAATAATACAAGAATACAGGGTTTTATTCAGTAAATATTCGAAATATAGAGGTATATATGTGATACGGTCGCAATGTGTCAATTCGTATTAACATTTACTAAAATCGTTCCATATTTCTTCTACTTATATCAGTCTTTGAGAAAAACATTTATGACAGGTAAACAGACTGACAGATAGACAAATAAGAGACTAAAGCGATTCCAAAATTGTTCCATTTTCTAACTCAGCTAAGTAACATTTAACAGTAAAATTATATTTCGAATTAATCGGCGCGTGTCAACCCTAACCATAGTCTCTTCTAGTCGCATTTTTAGGAAAAGCATACTGTTTTCTAAATAGTTACATGGAACTTTGTGTTTTAACACTTCGAGCACCTGAGGAGCATAATAGCCAAGGAATGTTTTTGTGTTTTGTGATTTACATTGTAATTAACCAGGTATAGTATTTAACGTAAATCGAATGTCGATTTATTATAGTTTTGAATAAAGACTACTTAGATTCTTTGAATTATACTGCATTTTGCAGTACTAATATAAAAATGACCTCGCGACGTGTTAGAAATGTTCGCTCGCTATCTATTTCATTACCGTGGTGAAAAAATAAGTAATAAGCTTGGATCAAGTACCGTAATGGACGGAGTGTTTGCTCTAACAGCGTGTCCTTTCGGTGTCCTCTTTTTATTGACCGAGTTTTTAGATTTTTACTAATGTGCGTAACTAGGGAAGGTCATAGTACAATTATATTTAGTTTTTATTTTTTTATTTTATTGCACGCAAACAAAAATTACATATAATTGAAATTGGAAGCAGTAATCTACAAAAGGCAATGCTTATCTCTTTAAAGGATCTCTACCAGCACACCTCCTTAAAAAAGAAAATTGGGGGTAGTGTGTGCTCATTAAAAAAAATAATATATACATATATCGCGTATAATATTCATATACATACATACAAATTTAATATATCCCTAAAAATATAACATATACGGCAATTATACATACATAGCCGAACATGACATATGTTTGGACTTCTTCCAAATTAAACTAAGGCGCGACAATTTTATGAAATTTATATATATATTTTTTTTACTAAAATTCGTTACACGTTTAAATGAGAAAAAATGTACTACATAATACGAAGTTAGCGCAGACAGAACAGAGGGCACTAGTGGCGCTCCGCTACTTATATACGGCTGAGACAGCGTCATCTATTGCTACGATTCTCTAACAACATATATTTATTTTTGTGAATACTAGTAATTAAAACACTTAAGATTTACAAGCATTTTGCAAATAATTATTTCATGACCGACTCATAAGCTGACACGAATTACACTGACAATGCGAGGTTGCCATACTTAATATAGCTAACTCTTTTACTCGTGATTACGATCAATGAGATAGAAAGAAACACGAAAATACGTGTTGACACGGTGATAAGAGTTCGTCCATAATGTTTCTCGGTCCGAGGTAAAAAGAATAAATCTTACGTTAAATCTAAAAAATCTTACGTTACATCACGTCGTCATAAATTATATAAATTAAATTATATAAATCAATTTAAAGATTTTATTTCCAAAACTGGAAAAGGGAAGAATTGCTTTTTTTAGAAACAGCTACTGAAAATCTATTTCCTTTCTTTCTATTTTGGAAATACATATGAAAAATACTTGTATATGGAACATGCATACATACATACACCTAATAACTCTAATAATTTTAATAAATCTAATATTCATATGTGATAATAAACCTAAACCTTATATAGTAATAATTGGCTCCGAGCTCCGTCCTCTCTGATTACCCCGTTAGGGATACAACGTGAAGATATTAAGTATGTGTGTACCATTTCAATTGTCGTCACCTTCTCCAATGTAAAATCTTTAACGAAGTTACAAATTCCTGTTTCTTCGCAGTAAAAATAAGCGCAACGACTCATTTCTTTTTGAAATTATTAATGAGGGATAAAAGAGACCTTCGGGTTCGCGGTCGAGAGAAATACAGTGTTAAAAGTCAAGGACATCACGAAACCTTAACTTACGACCAGCTCGAGTAACTCTAGAGGATGATGAGGCAGTGGACGGGTCCAATACTTAGCCTGGAGCTGTAGGCGCTATCGCAGCAGGCGTAGGACACGGTGGTACCAATGAAAACGATGGTAGAATCTCCGAAGGTGCGTATGCGGGGGAAGTAGTTGTGAGGCGGGGAGTAGGTACAGCTTGCGGATTGAGTTCGACTTCCAAGTGCGCAAGCTTAACGCAGTCGATACTCACCTCGTGGCTCTTGCCCCCAATACCTAAAGTGATTGTCTTGGCATGTCTGGCTAAGATCCTGTAGGGCCCAGTGCACGGTGGTTGCAGCGGTCTTCTAACAGTGACAACCCGCAGGAAAACATGAGTAGCCGTGGGTAGACTTTTAAAGACAAATACCGACGGCTGAGAGTGTTTTGTTGCAGGGATAGGACGTAGGCTGTGCATTTTAGATCGTAGTTGAGTTACAAAATCAATGACATCATTGCTGGCATATAATGGCATAATAGGATCTACTGGTATGACGAGCTCACCGTGTAACCGCAGTGGTTCACCATACAGTAGCTTTGCCGAAGAACATTGCAAGTCTTCATTCGAATAATATGCGCAAATGCTTTTTGTGTTCAGCGAAATCTTTGGAAAATACAAACATATCATCGATGTAAAAAAACAAAATTTCATGCCTCGCATCACCTCATACATGAAACGCTGGAACGTTTGTCCCGCATTACACAACCTGATATAGGTCATAAAATAGAACTCATACAATCCAAAAGGGATAATGATAGCAGTCTTGCATATGTCAGGCAGATGGATTATTTGTTAGTATGCTTTGACAAGGTCGATTGTGCTGAACACTGTTGAACCAACCAAATTATGGTTAAAATCAGTGATGTGCCCCACTGGATACCTGTCCGGTATAGTTCGGGCATTTAGACCACGGTAATCACCGCAGGGACACCAGGTGAGGTCCCTTTTAGGAACCATCTGAAGAGAAGAGCCCAGGGACTCATGAATGGACATGCTGTTCCAACCTGCACCATTTCAGCAAATATTTTCTGCGCGGCGCGCAGTTTGTCAAGCCCTAAGCGGCAAGGACGTGAAGTAACCGGTGGGCCATCTACCGTCATGATAAAATGAACTGTGGAGTGCCTCATGACTCTGTTTAAACCAGACGGGCGTGTGATGTTAGGAAACTCTGCAAGCAACCGAGCAAACAAAGAGTTTCCGCATGTTGTAGCCTTAACGCTAACCTGAGACACTTCAGCTACAGTTGCTGACACCATCAAATTAAGGTAAAAGGTTATAATAGGCTAAAAAATCAAACTCTATAAGTGGAGTGCTGACATTAGCTACAATAAAGTTCCATTGAAAATTGCGCTGTAGCTATACTGCCATATGTTTTGATAGATGTGCCGTTTGCTGCACTGAGGTCATAACCACTATTAGTACAACGACCCTAGAAGTGCCGCCTGAGAAAACAACAAATATCTGAGCCAGTTTCAACCAATCTTTGGTTGGTACCCTGGTCCGTATTTCTATTGCCAGCTGCACTAAGGGTGGCCACAGTGCGTGTGAGTTTGGCCACCTGTTTCTTAAGTTCAAGAATGGCTGTGTCAGAGAATGAGGAAGATACTTGACCTACCTCTTAAATTCTGAATTTCCGACAGCTGAACAGCGAGGTCCGCTGAATCAGCTAAACTCTGCCAGGACGATCTACACTTGACAAGGAAGCCGGTTAGACCATATGGTGTTGAGCAGCTGCTTAGAGAATGCAGGCCCAGCTACGGATCTCTGGTGCCGAAGGAAGGAAGATGAGTTTCTATCGCCTATATGCTCTTTCTCCAATAATCTGCGGATATTCTGCTCATACAAAATCTGGAAATCTGGAAAACCTGGAAATAATAGCATCTTTGAGTGTTGTATAAGGAAGAGTTTTGGTAGGTTGTGTTATAATATATTCGACCTCTCTTGTACAATTGGTATCCAGGTGAACAATAGCGTAACTGAATTTAGTGGTCTGCTGTGTAAATTGGTTAATAAAAAGTTGTGCTTCCGAGCTCCCAAACCAAAGTGCAGGCCTATTCTTACAAAAAGGTGGGGTGCGGATAGATGCTCTGTGCACATACATCTTTTCTCCAGCTATAGAAGCAGTACTGTCACCACTAGCAACACCATCACAAACATCCTTATCATTACTGGGCTGACTTATTGTTAAAAGAAATGTAACAAAGTGCTACGAAATATAGACAGGTAACACCAATGTCTCTCCGAAAGGGTTAATATAGTAAGCATTAAAAACAGGACAGCATTACCCCAGGGTTAAAAGGTATATAATGTTATTTGAAAAAAAGAATAGTTAATAAAGCTTAGTATATAAACAATAAGTATTTGTAAACAAATAGACTTTGAAGGTTATAAAAAAGGCCACAAAATATATGTAATAGTTCAGTTAATTTTATAAACAAGCACTTGACAGTTCGATGATAATGGCTCGTTCCATTCGCTCAGAAAGAGTTCGGTAAGTTTCCTTTACTCATTCTACCGAGAACCAATTCGATCGAACGGAAATCGATACAGAACGCCGGATACACACCAAAAAAAAATTAACAGACGCTACTGCAATTTCTCGGTGGCGCCACTATCAATGCAAGATGAAAAAGCTCGGCGGTCAAAATGGCGAACAATATTATGCCAAAGCAAAAAAAATATTGCCCCATTTTCACCATCACCACACACACGAACTGCCAAATACGGCTCTTCACACATGCAAGGCCTATGCTGGCCTGCAGCATTGCCGGGTTTGCGGCCAGCGCACCCGCATATACCACGTTGCGATGCGGGGCTTTGCTCCCTCCGTTCTACAGGCTGTGGCGTGCCTGCTAGTACAGGGCATGTAGGGAAGTACACTGTCCAGTAAAACTCACGTTACGGGGTCACTACTAAAAGAAACGGGTCATCTACCACAGATGTATGTGGAAAAAAAACACCTCCACTTTTAATAGTTAGCTATACTTTTAAATGGATATTGCGTATTGCCTTACAACATTTTTATTCTCGTGCGAGCTTAGCTTAGATGAACTTAGTTTATAATTTAAAAATAAAAAAGTAAAATACGGTACAAACACAGTACAAGCCAGTAAAACGGGCGCGCGCGAAAAAGTGGCGCGATTTTTTTTTATATGTATATATTTTTTAAGGCATTGGCAACAAGACCATCAGCCTGAACACTTCTGGAGAAACACTTGTTATAAATTATAATCACGTCACAGTATTGTTTGTTATAATTCATGACGAACGTATAGAGCTACATGTTTAAAATAAATTCGTTTTTCCTTCTTACAACTAAGTCCCTAACACTCCTTCAGTAAAATGATAGTAGGCTTTACTGAAGATAAAAAGGACTTCTTGGAAGAGCGTGAGAACTTCAGCTACACATGTTTATATAAACCTCCTTCATTCTTTTCACTTAACAGAACTTTTAAACACAGTATACCATCACTGTTGTCCTTTAAAACTACAAAAAATGTAAAAAATCAATAATCTGAATAATATGACAACCTCACTTCTCCCGTTCCCGCCAAAAAGCTGCACGAAAGACTGCTTTGCTACCTTTGCTAAGGAACTCTAAAAAATGAACCGAAAATCTAATTGTTTCATAATTTTCTCTGTTCCAATTTCGTGCTACCAGTTCACATGTCTTAAATTCTTTGTTCTTGTGATGTAACGGAATATAATTAATCAGCCAGAGTGCGATACAGACAAATAGACATCAAGAAACTAATTTGGCGAGATTCTAATATAGTGGCACCAATAACGAACACATATGTATTAGCTGTGATTAGATTTAATTATATGCTTTCAAGATTACCTAATATGTCATAGTTTTGTATATAATTGTGTTACACGTGCTGTCTTATCACTTAACTCGGCTTTCAGGCCGTGTTTATAAATAAAAATATATGTGTCATGTAGTCACGCTTTGCGGCGCGGGGTCAACGACCGGCTGGCATTTAGGCTCGTAATATATCAAGCGGGTCTACCGCGAGGTTATTTCGCGTACGCTAGTTTAACTGCTAGTAATATTATATCAAGTAGGCTGTATTGTCGCGTAGATAATACACTATTTAACGCGTATGTCATTCGCTCTAAGTAACGTTTGCAATGACTGGGTCACGACAGTATTGCCTTACGTCACTTGCTGCAAGCGTTATTTTAAAGCATTAAAAACAAGGCCACGAACTTTACAGATGTTCTCTTCCAGCGTCTAGGCACAGAATATATAAGTAAGAGACGGGAAAATCGAACATTGGTACATGTCTTTAAAAAACGACCGACCGCTTTTTTCCACGACGTTAGCGATCATAGCGGTCCCGTAATTGCGATTGGCATAGTGATGAATACAAGTTCGGCGTGGTCCCGCATGATTGAGCAATATTAAGGCGTAATAACTGGCCAAAATTATACATTGCCATACATTTGTCAGGTCTGATGATGTGACTTGTGCACAAAAACCTATTAATCGTGACGATACATACATTTAATATCTTCACGCTGTATACCTCACTTAGTAGCCAGGGAAGACGGAGTGCCAAGCTTCGTAGTCCTTACTTCTTTCGCTTCCACAAATCTCATCATTCTCCTCACACATTTTCGGCTAGGTATGCGAGTTTTGATATTTCCGTCAGCTAACACTTTGGCCGTGATATTTTGGTTAGGCTTGGTCTTCCTTGACTTCTGCTACCACTCTTTCACTGTGTAGATTTTCTTCGTCAGTCTTTCTTTAGTTATTGTTTCTATGTGCCCGAACCATCTAAGCAAACCTTTCTTCATTTTTACAATAACACTGTCGTCCAATCCTGTCATACTGCATATGGATATGAATATCTTCTTTTTGTATACATAGATGTGTAGTGTAATAACATAAAATTTGTTACTTTATTAAAAACTTTTATTATGAAATTCCCAATGTCTTGAAATTAAAGAAACATAATACAATGCTAATTACGAACAATAAGTGTGGTAGAGCCATGCGGCATTGCAGCACGAATTGGACAGCTAGCGCGGTTTAATACCACCCTCTCATAGAATATCGGCGTGAAATAACAATATCTATTGCTGTTGTGTTTCGTTCGGTGAGTGAGAGAGCCATCGGCCCATCTCCTCTCACCCTCTCCTTTCCCTCCTTTCCCTAAAGGCTGGCACCTCATCAGTGACTCTCCGAAATTCGCTGGTATCCATGTAAGGCGGTGATCACTTTCCATCAGGTGAGTCGCTAGATCGTTTGCGGGAGAGTTTTTGTATTAAAATAGGGTCTTTCAATAAAAAAAAACATTAGTAATTAAAAATATTATTATGTTCATTCGTTTTTATTTTTTATTATACGTATTTTTTTATTTTGTAATAATTTCATCCGTTACTGAAATACAGCCTGAAAACCCCCATTGGGGTATACGCATTATTTTCGAAAATGGTTTTCAGGCTGTATTTCAGTAACGGATGAAATTATTACAAAATAAAAAAATACGTAAGATTTAAAATCTGTAACTGTACACGATCAACCCAATTTTACGAGAAATGGTGAGGATAACACTTGAAAATTAAAAGGGTCATAACTCTTAAACGGATACGTTTTTTTCGATAATTCTTTTTGTAACTACATACTAAAGTTATGCCTTTTCATCCATTAAAGTAACTGTCTCGTTTTCATATACACCCTGTATATATGTATTTATTAGGTACATGTGTAATTATAATATGTGAGTACATACAGTGTCTATCTTTCTTCTCTGCCGGTCTTTCTTTTTAATCGACTTCAAAAAAAGGAGGAGGTTCTCAATTCGTCTGTGCCAAATCAATGTGCAAAAACAGAAAATCTATTAGTTTGGTGGGCTTGGCACCGACTTCAGTAACTGTCAAATATAATTATATAGGTATGTGTATCGCATTTATAAAAATATTTTAATTGTACTTGAGTTTTGATTAGTAAAGGATAGTTATTTTATACTTTTCAGTGTTTTTTTTGAAGGCGGTTTAATTTTTTTGTAATAAATTTTTTTCTGATCTGCTGGAAGAAATTTCTATTAGAAATAAGCTGTACCCTTTGCTCGAATTCTCTTTAAGTAACATTCTCTTTGTGTATATTGTGTGTGAAATAAATATGTATTTATATAAAATAAATATATAAATAAGGCTTCTTTCTCATTGATTTTTTTTGCTTGTAACGGATGTTTCGCGCGGGTATTCCGTTTGATATATTACGGGCCTTATACGCGGATGACGTTCACGGTTCGCACAAAGTGTTCACCAAACTATTTATGAACTCCCAACTATCATTGCGTATTGCACTGATTAAATGACAGAATTAATACAAACGAATAGTGCTATTTAGTTACTAAGGGTTCGTCTATATATTTAGCTATTTACCCATCATAGGTGTTTGCCTATATCTATCTTCCACTTAATCATCCTAGCTTTATAATTACTATTTAACTAATTGTTCCAATTAATTTATTGCTAGCTTCGCGACAATTTTAACCTATTATATTCTATTATTATATTTACGCCCTTTGCAGTTGAAACTTTGGGTCCCTGGGCCCATCGACTGGTTTCTGATATTTGTAAGAGACTGGTCGAGGCTTCGGGAGACCGCCGGGCTGGCAGCTTCTTCCGCCAACGAATCAGTTTGGCTATTCAAAGAGGCAATGCTGCCAGTCTGCTAGGTACCTTGTGCAATGACAGCTTTCTAAGCGGCAACTTTCAGGAAGTTTATTATTTAAGATAATGTGTAGTTTTAAGTTTGTAAATATTAACATATGTATGTACTTTTTGTTAATAAAGATATTATCAATTATATATACAAAGTTATTGTGAAAGGGAGTATAAATCCGCCGGGATCCCAATGTGTCACTGTTGACCGTTATATTGCAGATGTAATAATTACGAAATACATTCATTTTACAAAAAAAAACCATTCATTTAATGTAAAAAAAAATTACAACCCTATATTATGCCCTATATTCCAAATGTGTGTTAGCGACGGGAAAGCGTTAATCTTAGGGATGCCTCGCCTTTATTTTTGTTCAAACTTTGAGGTTTTAGACTAGAACTATTGACTTTTGGCGAAGTTGTCGAATGCAAGTTTTTCGTTGCCATGGGTATTTTTATACCCTTTCGTATTTACCCATCCTTTCGAAATAACCTTGTATATTCTATTATCAATTAGCCACCTGTAATCTGTATACAAGGAGAGAAAAAATTGATTATTCTATTGTAATGGATAAACGCAAAAACTTCTCAACCGATTTCAAAAATTCTTTCACCTATAGAAAGCTACATTATCAGCAAATAATAAAGGCTCCATTTTATTTTCAAAAAAATCTCTACTCGTGAGAAGTCGCGGCAAATCGCTAGTAACACATACATAGCTAAAACCATCCAAGAGTCAAATGACAGTAACAAACATGGTGTCAACAGTGTCAAAGTTTATCCCGTCGACTCCTTTTTTTCTGTAAGGGCTTAAAAATGAAAATCATAATAAATTAAGTAACAAAATTATGAAATCAACTACAATTATATTTGAAATTATGACATTCTCGTAGTATTTGCATTTACTTTTTCTGATTTGATTTAATAGAATAGGTACTATGATACAGTTTAAAATTACTATTATTCACAATAATTAACAGTAGAAATGATATTGGACATGTATATTGTAATTATTAATTATTTTTTTGCAGTCTGTAATTATTTTACAGTACTATTGCATTTTATTAAAGTTAGTATATCTATATAAATAAAAATCAACTGCCCCTTGTATGAAAGATCATCATTGAGAACAATTCAACTAATTTGGGTGTTTTTTTTTGTTGTGTGCGTAATTGTCAGGACAAGGGGGCCTAGACAAGTGGCTCAATCGTCGTAAACGCTAGTAGAATAGAATGACAAATACCACGTGATTTAGCGTTATGAATTTTAAATTGCTGCTGACTGATTGCTGAAAAAAGCTGAAGACGTAGCTGGTTGAGGAGAGCTTTTATACAATTGAAGATTTTTAAAAAGAGTTCATGTCGATTCTACATTTACGGAAGTGCATTGTAATTTGTGTTGTTGATTATCGAATTTTACTTTAAATTGACATATTATGTATATTAATTAATAATGATAATATTAACAGATTGGAATAGTTAAATTGATTAACATTATATCATTTTCTAACATGAAATTATAATTAATCGATGTTATTGATAATTTGATCTAAGGTTGCCTGGAGGAGATCGCTTCAAGATAGCGATAAGGTCGCCTTTTGAACCGCATTATTAAAAATTGTTTGTATTTTTGGTGTTTTTTTGTGGTTTGAATTTTTGGTGCAATAAAGTGTATAATAAATAAAATTGGTAGTCAAACGTTATTAACAGTGATCGGTTAATCGGGCGCTAATATACCTAAACTTCATTTTTATGCCTATGAAAGGATAATATGGACATGCCTTTTAGAACCCCGGATCCCGGAATCGTTTGAAATTCCTGATTGCTAAAAATGTTACCTGCATACAAAATAGTTAGAACTCGTTGTGAAAACGATATATTTTCTTTGAATAATGCTTACATACCCTCTCGTACTTTCAAGACGGCTGTTCCTTGTTAAACTCTCGTTGTAATTTTATTGTTTACATTGTGCACATTATCATTTTTTATTGAAATTCCATTTATTTTGAATAAAATAAAGATACTAAATCAAAATAACCATTGCTATAATTTCATTAAGTTACTTATAGTTGTTTTTACAAAATTGTTTAATCCCGGGAATCCGGGATTACTTACTAATTCAGGAAGGAATATCTATATTATTCTTTCAAGAAAAGAAGTTTAGGTATATATGCGCCCGATTATCCGATCACTGGTTATTAACTTTCTATTAAATCAAACGATAAGTAGAGTCGTGTGACAAATGGCAATTTTGACGAGCAACGCCAGCCAGCGTTTCGTTTCGTTTCGAAGCGTTTGCACTTGTCTAGCCACTCTGGTTTGTACGAAAGAAATTTGGGAAATCCACTGGAAAAGTCGGAGATTTGGATAGTATATGAAAATCTCAATAAAAAATTTGGTACGTTGCAAACATTCAACATCGCACCCAGGCGAAGCCGGGGCTGGTCACCAGTTTGTAATAAAGTGGTAGGTAACATTTTATTAGATAGATATTATTTTTATATAGGTAAATAACATTTATATTGTTTTTACCTATTTTAATTTGTTTAAAATATTGAAAATTCAAAATGTTTAGCACACAAATATAAATTGAAAAAATGTTAAACAGAAAATAGGATATTGTGGATAAATATTTTTAACCTTCCTTTTGCAGGTTGAGAATTTTTTTTAATTTTTTTTAATTTTTTTTATTACTTTTATAGAACAAAAACTTCACAGACACAAACCTATATGGTAACTCACTCCTTTGAATGTTGACGTTAGATAAGTTTTTAAAGATGTAATAGAAATGTTTTGGAGATTTTTGCTTTCAAATCAAAGGTGTTATCAGCTTAGATCATTCACCCTCTTTAAATGGACGCAAAAACATGATAAATTTTACGAATGTGGTTTTTAGGTACTGCTTTTAATTGTATCTAAAATTATAAGAAGCACTATAGTATATAGTATGATATTTTAAAAATGTAGACTTTAACTTATTTTGCTAAGCAAGATTTGACGAAGCGAAATAGCTCTTATCGCGACAAGATAGAGTTTATGAAGCTTTTATGGTGCGGTGCATTGGCGTAGGTGCCATAAAAGCAGAATTGATTAAAATGTTACGTGAAGGAATAGGAAACCCTGCGCGTATGAGCGAGTCCGACACACTCTAGACGGTTTCTTAATTAAAAATTTTTAACACATAAGAAGACCATTTAAAAACGTTGCTACAGTAGGTATTACGTACACATTTTTTAAATATCTTTTTTCTTATTCATTGCAAAAAATAATAGATTATTATTATCATAAATAAATGTAAATACTTAGGGACTTTTGTTTTAAATGCTATGTGATCGTTTGTCCGATACCAAACATTACATGATATTATAGTCAAAGCACACATTCTAATAAATATTTAAATTTTATACGCAGTCCCAAACACTTGTTCAAACATGTCCAATTAAAATTCAAGGGTCTTACCTGCGTAATCACAAAAAAAACTCTAAACAACCATGGCTCACTATTGGCCTATCTCTGCCTATCTATTACAAAAATAGAAAAAAAAAGGGTCCCTTCGACCAACCAGTTTTATTTTACTATCCTAGAACCGGACGTAGTAGATAACTACACGGTTACACATTTTTTAATAGGCTGAATAGTCACAGGCCTTTGCCTCGGGCCCCCACTCGTGGAGGAAAAAGGATCAGCCAATAGCGGCGCGTCATTATACATTCGTTGTGATTTTGATTTATTTTCGTCTTGTGACGTTTTGGAGGAAAAGGGACACGAAGTTTTTTTTATAACTTTTTTACTGCTGGCCAGTCAAAACGAGAACTTGTATTAAAAAGAAATGTAAAATATAGGTACCTAAGTGTTTTCAAATATCAATATAGATACAAAACTTTAATTTTAATATAATTTGAATATTATTTTACAGCGATTGATAGCATAGTTTGGTAATACAAGACAAAGGAAATGATAGTAGCAAGATTACATTAGGTACCACCAATTAGCATATTATATTAAAACATACTAGTACCTACTTAAAGTTGGTGCTAGTAAACTATCTATTAATGTATTTTTTGTTAAAAAAATTGCCAGAAAGGTAGCTAACCTTTTTTTTTTTTTTTGCGTCAGGAAATGCTTTATGCATCCCGTCCTGCCATGGGGGATGGCAGGGGGTATGTGGGACTCCACGGCTGTAAAGTGCAATGCCGGGCTACCCACTAAAACCTGACGGTGTTCCTCGAGAGCCTTTGTACCAGGGCCACGGGAGTGCGTTGGCATTCTTCCGCGACCCCGGCAGAAAGGTAGCTAACCTAACCTAACTGTTTTTCAATGTTAGAAGTTGGGCCTGTTGATGTTTTGGATAAGTGCAAAATATTTAATTTGTCTGTTGCTGAAAATAAAAACATTAAAAAAAATCCAAATTATCAATTCTAGCATTTTTTTGTTTTCTTTTAATTCTGAAAACCTGAAGTATTTCAAAAATAGTTATGTGTGTTGGCCTGACCTCTCTGACTGCCTCGTTAGGGATACAGCGAGAAGATATGTATGTATGTGTAGATAATAAAATTATATCATAGATACGTATATTATGTACCTACATAATTGAAATGCCGTATTAACTTTAACTTACAAATTTATCTATTATAAGATGTCATATCAGAATTAGAAAATCTACAGGGTGTTTGTAAATCCAGCAGGTAATGATGATAAAATTGTGTTGTTAGTACCTACTACAAACTTTTTAGGGTATTTTACCTTGCACGTAAAGCGGGGATGATTTTACTCGTCTATTTCGTTGTGTGGGTTGTCGTTGGATAGGTCTTATAAAAATAGTAGGAGTATGGGTGAACTTTTTTCGATTTAGGGATCCGTTTACAAAATAAGCTTCACAGTGGTCATTTTTGTTAGAGTTAGGTACGTGTCTTCTCACTCATATTACCTAAAATAAAAAAAATTGATGAAAAAAAATTAAACCGCCTTCAAAAAAAACTGAAAAGTACAAAATAACTATCCTTTACTAATCGAAACTCAAGTACAATTAAAATAACTTCATAAAAACGCTACACATACTTGTAATTAAATTTGACAGTTACTGCAGTCGGTGCCCAAGCCTACCAAAGTAATAGACTTTCTGTTGTTGCAAATTGATTTGGCACCTGTCAATAACTGTCAAATTTAATTATATAGGTATGTACGTATCGTATTTATGAAGTTATTTTAATTGTACTTGAGTTTCGATTAGTAAAGGATAGTTATTTTGTACTTTTCAGTTTTTTTTTTAAGGCGGTTTAATTTTTTCTCATACAATTTTTTTATTTCTCCCTTTTGAGTGATCTTGATCGAAATAAATATCTAACGGAGGTCTGCAATTAACTTCTTTCTTATTCCGCAACGTAACGATATACAAGAGAATCACCAATATAAATAAAGGTTATAACCAGGTCGCGTTATCTGGTGTACCTTCGAAGTTCAAGCTCCAATACCGATGAAATTTAAATGGGATCACCTTTGAAGTATTATCTATCAAACAGAATTTTAAAATCGGTTCATAAATGACGGAGTTATGAGGTAACAAACATACAAAAACGACATACAGTCGAATTGAGAACCTCCTCCTTTTTTTGAAGTCGGTTATAAACATTGTTTTTGGATATGTGAAAAGTATTCATGATAGTAGTATATGTAAAGAAGATAAAAGGAAAACTCACAGCTAAATAGGCTCTACAAGTTAACGAATAAAATAAATAGTCGGACCAACTTATAAAATGTACATGGATAGAAATATTTCGTAAAAATTCATAGCGGTTATTGGTACCTTGTTTAAAACTAGGCGCATTATAACTTTGTAATGTTGTTTGCCATTACAAACTTACATTCGTAGTTGGGGAGTATGGGAGACTGTGTCTTTCAAGTTCAACTACAAAGTTTGTTTTTGAATCCCACTTATATTTTTTGGCATGATAAATGCATAACATAAAAACATTATATGGTGGTACAAAACCCTCGATGCGTGACTCGTGATTGGCTGGTTTTTTAGTCATCCTCTCCTCTTTTTGGTATACAATAGCAGAATATCAGCATCGGCTTCTTCCAATAAAAGGTCAATAATAATGTGACAGTTATCAGACATCTTGCATTGAGGTGTGCGTGTTCTGTCGCTGTAGTCACGCTGTGGTTTCTAAATCACACCTTTGGTGACGTTACCTATTTTGGTGATAGGGGAGAAACTTACACAAAACAATTGGGTTATATGGTAATATTATCCCCTTAGAATCCACGGTGGTCATTCTCAGCGCATGTCCAGGGCTTTGGGATCTCTTACAAGAATCACTGGAGCTTTCTATGAACCGGTCTATTCTTGATGATGAATTTCAAAGTGCGTCAGGAATTATTCCACTTAATTGATTGTTACGCATCTGTAAGCATTCTAGGTACGCAACGGGCAGGTATTTTTTTATCCTTAAGCATTCGTGTAAAATCTTATGTATACTACCCATCGAAATGTTTGTTTCTTTAGCAATAACACGTACCGCGACATAACGATCTAGTAAAACAATTCTTTCGCCTCTTTTAATTATAGCTCTTTTAATTATAACTTTATTTGCATCAACGTGCAACTGCAGAATACGGTAGAGAATTCACCCCTAATGTAGTCCGTAAAACTTGATTAACTTGTTCCGCAGTAAAAAATTTCAAGCAAAGATATTTGTCCCTTTCGAAATAACGAGCGGGGTGCGAGCAGAGGAGTCTTCCACCACAATTACCTAGTACACCTATTCACGACGCCTACAACATTACTACCTGCTAACGCAGTACTACAACACTTACATAAGGTAAGAAGAATGGTTTTTAAACAACCACATAACCATAATATTGTAATATTTAATAAAATAATAATCAGTTTATTTTTCATTTTAGTATCTCTTAGTATCTAACAGATAATCCAGCTTGCCAGCCAGTATTTGTTTTTTTAATTTGCAAAAAAGTCTGCACCATATTCTCACTTTCTATTCAACGCCCCTTGAAGGTATAGTGTAGTACTTAATAATATAATAAAAATAACAGCCTATATAAGATTTCGTTTCAATATTATCGTGTTTGATAGCGTTTGTCAAATAGTATCTATGTACTGTGACAAGGAAACAATTTACATATCATAAAAATTACAGATAACTGTCCTACTTTGGGAAGACGTTTGGGGAATTACATGACTTTTTAAGGGAAATGACGTCACTGAGGTAACGAGAAGCGATAGTGATGTTCACATTACAACTCGATTTATATTTATTTCGTTTATTTGCTTATATTATTCCGTTCTGGCCCGAAAGCTTCCATATTGGTCTGGGCTTTACCACAGTGGCCTGGGTGGATAATGTGCAGGTCTAGATGCTTTCTTGTTGGTCGAAATGCTTCCGTGTTGGCCTGGGTGCTTCTATGCTGGTCTGCGTGCTTCCGTGCTGGTTTGGTACTTTTACGCTGGTCCGGGAGCTTCAAAACTGGTCTGGGTGTTTCCATGCTGGTCTAGGTGCTTCCATGCTGGTCTGGGTGCTTCCGTATATAGGTGTTTATATGCTGACTTCATTGCTTCTATACTGCTAATAAAATAGAGATTATGTAAGTTGGTTACTTTCCCTTGCGAAGAACCTCATTTATGTATAAGGATATATTTTATAAAAGACATCAACAATAATAATAACCATACCTAATCAGTCAGTCATCAGTACAGAAAAAAAAATTTATTAATAAAAAAAATTAAACCGCCTTCAAAAAAACACTGAAAAGTATAAAATAACTATCCATTCTAATCAAAACTCAAGTACAATTAAAATAACTTTATAAATACGACACACATACCTATATAATTAAATTTTACAGTTACTGAAGTCGGTGCCAAGCTACCAAACTAATAGACTTTCTGTTGTTGCACATTGATTTGGCACCGACTTCAATAACTGTCAAATTTAATTATATAGGTATGTGTATTGTATTTATAAAGTTATTTTAATTGTACTTGAGTTTTGATTAGTAAAGGACAGTTATATTTTATATTTTTCAGTGTTTTTTTTGAAGGCGGTTAAATTTTTTTATTAATAAAAATTTTTTATTTCTCCTTTTTGAGTGATCTTGAATTCTTGACCTAAATAAATATCTAGGGGAGGTCTGGAATTAACTTCATTCTAATTCCGGAGCGCAACGATATACAAGAGAATCATCAATATAAATAAAGGTTATAACCAGGTCGTGTTATCTAGTGTATCTTCGAAGTCCAAGCTCCAATATCGGTGAAATTTAAATGGAACCACCGCTGAAGTATTACCTACCAAATACCTATTTTTGAAATCGGTTCATAAATGACGGAGTTATGAGGTAACAAACATACAAAAAAAAAACAACATACAGACGAATTGAGAACCTCCTCTTTTTTGAAGTCGGTTAAAAATACTCAAATAACATAAAGTCAACTAGAAGCTAAAGATGACCAAGGATGAGTTATAGATATCAAATAGCCGAAGCGTTAACTGGTGCAAATATCAAAAGTACCGCATACTTCGGCGAAAATGTATGAGAGGAAGCATACATGGATACTTACAGTACATTTTGTACATACCATGTATGTATCTATATATGTATGTATGTATCGTAGTCAGATTTTAGTTTAACAATATAAGATAATCGAACATTACTTTCCATTATAATAAGATTCAAATTTTTCAGGAACACAATGCCTTTTCAGTTTTTTATATTAGTGTATTGTATGGTCGGAACTTATAAAATATTCAAAATGAACCGTCATTATTTATTTCTGCTGATATTCTTAGGTCTACCACTCGATAATTTTCTTTGTACAAGGTTAACCTTCAACCGATCCCCTGGGCTGGGCTGAGACAGGGGAGGGAGAGAGGTCGCTGTGAGACACGTCATTTCCTTTAAAGACGCCGAAAAGACTGTGCGGCGGGGAACTGAGGGATCACGTGCTTTAAAATAACATAGCGATGCATTGCATTACCATCAACACGCTTATAGCGTGGGGAAATCCACAGAATCGGTACTCCACATGGCTGTTGACAGGTTTGAAGATGCAATAAAGAGTAAATCTATGTGTCTAGCACCTTTATTGACATAGAGGGAGCTTTCAAAACAAACTTCACTAGCATAAGTGATGACTTAAATAGACTTGGCGTCGCCGCTGTTATTGCTGAGTGGATCGAAAACACGCTAAGCAAGAGAATTGCTAGGTTTGTGGACAATGATTCCCAACAGGCAACGATTACGAGGGGATGCCCACAGGGAGGCGTACTCTCACCTCTTTCGAGAAATTTTGTCGTTAACGACCTCATCACAGAGTTAAACACAAATCATTTATTTACAACAGGATATGATGATCTAGCAATCCTTATTAGGAGAAACTTCGCTAGTGTTGTTTGTGAAGTAATGCAAACTGCGCTATATATTGCGGAAGAGTGGTGCAACAAATATAACTTACGAGCAACCCGGAAAAAACGGAGATGGTAATGTTTACAAAGAAATGGTCGCTCGGTGCTTAAAAACTACCAAGTCTGTTTAAAACTACCCTCCAGTTATATAACGAAGTAAGTATCTAGATGTGATATTCGACAGTAAGTTGAACTGGAACAGCCATATACATTGAAGAAAGTGAATAAAACGAGTATTGTCTTCTGGTAGTATCGCAGAATGCTGGGTAGGAAATGGGAGTTATCTTCTAAGATTACCCTTTGACTATACACAGCAGTGATACGGCCAATTATTAATTATGGAGCTCTGGTCTGGTAGTCACGAACCAATTTGTTGACAACCGTAAACAAATTACAAAGCTTCCAGAAATTGGCCTGTGTGGCGATCACTACATGTATGAGAACAACACCCACGGTCGCGTTGGAAAATATGTTGAATACACTGCCACTGCATTTATATATCCAGCAGCAGGCATCAATATCAGAAATCAGGCTGAGATTATTAAATCCCTGGAACAACATCGGAACCTTGCGTACAGATATTCTCAATAAGGTAATTGAGGAACAGCCATTGTTAGAGGCTGTAAATGACAGGATTCCGATAATTCATAATTTTGATAAGAAATATAAAATACAGCTCCATAAAGAGAAAGGGGCTACCTCTTGGAGATAACTCTAAATTTACACTGACGGCTCCAATATAGAGACAAGCACTGGAGCTGGCTCGGATGATTTAAGCAGGAATACATGTCTTTTGGAGCATACAATACAGTATTTCAAGCGGAATGCGTAGGCATTATCCTAGCTGCAAAAGCAATTGCTATCATAGATTAAAATGTTACTCTATTCGGATACTTTCAGATACAGTTTTACAAAACTTGAAAAGTAACACTTAAGTAACCTTCAAGTCTAATATAAGAGTGTCATCAACTATTGATGAGAGTTTGTGAATATAATACTGTAATTCTCCAGTAGATTAAGGGACACAGTCAATCCCGTGGCAATGATGTAGTAGATGAATTAGCTAGGAGAGGATCCAGTTTAATTATAGCTGTTCCGGAACCCCTAGCACCGTTACCCTGCGGTTGACTACGCACGCAGGTGCGCAAACAAGTGAAGGCTAAACGGGACATGCTTTGGTCGAGCACCCATGAATGTAGGCAAGCCAGACAGGCGCTACCTAAGGTAAACCCCCAGTTGGCACGATGCCTACTGGATATAACAAGAGCAAAGCTCCGTACTGTAATGGGTGCTCTAAACGGTCATGGTCCACAAACATAATGAACTTCTTTTAAATATTGGTGTTACTAACAGTCCTCTTTGCAGGGGGTGTCTAGAGACAAATGAAACAGTCGCTCGTGTTTTACTTTCCAAACATCTTGCCTCGCCAAAATCGCTCCCCAAAGTCTTCGCCAACACTGAGAAGGTACTGGGCTTCCTGGAGGAGCTGGGATGGGAGCAGCATTTCTCATCGTGATGCAAAATAGGCGCAATAGACGTTGAGTTGCGGAAACGAGCCCGTCGTTAACTATCAAGTATCAGGGGCTATATCGCGTTGAGAAACGAACGTTTGCATTTTTATTTATGTAGATATCAGTATATAAAAGCACGTCCACATTAGAATGTAACGTTATGTAAAAATTTCAATTCAATCGATGGACTACTTTTCGACTTTTGTGACTACAGACATACGGTAGCTGAATTTTTATACATATAGACTAGCTGCTGTTCACGACTTCGTCCACGTGGAATTAAAAAATAGTAGCCTAGTTCTTTCCCCTGACTTAAACTATCATCAATCAAAATTTCATCAAATTTGGTCATGCCTTTTAGGAAGAGAAGAATTACGAACATACGCGCACAGAAATTTAATATAGATGTACAGATTAGGATTTACTAGCCTATAAGTGAGCAGAATAATGAGATTTAAAAGGTACTTGGCATTTCTTTTTCTATCTATCCTATTAGACAATAGAGATACAGCAAGAAATTATGTGTTTGTGTTCATCGTAATTTTTAGTTTTTCATTCCAAAATTGAAATAAGTAAATACGTACTTGTCGGAAAAGACGGGCAATTCATGCTCTTGCGACTCAGCTTTAAGAAATAGGTACCTAATCGACGCAGGAAGCGAACTACTCGATAAAATACCACATTAAGGCAAAGTTATTGGGCAATCGACAGAATGCTCTTTGTAGCAATAATTATTACGTAGGTAATTGGAAATTTAATAATGGCAAACGATCCGTCAGAGAAATGATAACGCACCGGACGCCGTAGTCTAACAGACTGCCAGCGCCGGCTCCGACGTTCCGTTAATGTGCATCCCTTTCAAACCGGAAGTCGCACTTTGCCTTAGTATTGTCAAATGAGTGCCTTTTATTATTTCCACCGATATACTTTGAATATTATACAACCGTTTTTCTCAGTGATTGTTTAGTTCTCAATTACGAGGTCAGATAAACTCTACATGATTTGTTATGTCGCTTTAAGGTACGCGACTACTTGAATATTAAATAGTACATTATATATACAAATATGTAAACGCACGTAATGTATATTTAGTAGATAGGTAAGTATATGTACCTATTTTTTTGTCTACAAAAAGATTTAATTGTGTGGATGTGGCTTGAGTCACGTCCACAGGAATCATCTTTGATAATATTTTGTGAATTCGAACAATTCTTGTTGGGTTCCGCATGAATATGTTATATTAATATTTTTAAACTTTTACGACTTATACACATCGGAGCCGGAAAACCGGACGTCGCCAGTGTGTAGATGTCGTTAGTGTAGTGTGTCGAAGTACAGACAGTAACAATAATAAAACTTAAAAAATGCGTTGAATGAGTGTGGGTAGTTGCAAAAACCGCACACTACGAAGATGACATTCATCCTCATCAGTCTGCCCGTGACCACGATCGGTGCAATCCGGTCGAAACGTCGGTATAAAATAGATAATTAGCCTTAAAGTATAAACGCGACATAGACCCGTGATTAAATATTGTAAGATATGTTATATTTATTGTTCGAATACAAAATAATGTATTAACGTAAATCTTGACCTGCACAAGGATTTTTGAATAACAAATTAAGTAAGGATCAATCTACATTACCGCGAAGTGAACTTTTTGAACCTTATATCCATGAAGTAATATACAAATTAGATATGAGACCAACATTCGAGAATTTAGAACGATTCAGAATAAAAATGCTGAAAAGGACCGTCAAGAAACTTGTTTATACTAGGCCAGTAAAATGGTAAATAAAGCTAGGTTAGGTTAGGAAAATAATACTAACATATTAATGCCAGTACTATCTTCCAGGCTTATAAGATTACAAGCTTAAGACGACGCATTGACAAACAATAATTTAATCCAAAATAGACCTTCTGGTCTATGCTAAAGTGCTCGCGCTTACTAACTGACGAAAAATACAAAAAAATAGTTATTTTCGTTTATTTTAAAAACTGTATTTAATTTTTAAAAATCCAACTGACATTTTGAAGAATATGTTTAGATTAAAACTATACAGAAAATTTAGAAACATAAATCTGTTCCGTTACTCCTAAAAATGTAAATCTCTGTTTTAAAAGAGGTTTCTTCGATATTTTTTTTTGTGTTACAAAAGTTAAACAATCGTATATCGCAACTGTCAAAATAAAGTCAATGAAATGAAGAATCAGGTTACCAAATATCATTTTCATACGTTTTGCAGTCACTTAGAAAAAATGAGATCCCTGCCGTCAAAATTTCCAATGCATTGCCCTGAAATTGGTGCACACAAAGTTAGTTGCTGGCTTGCGAAAGGTACAAGGACTTATTATATTCGTACTGGATTGTGTTCGAAGCGATTTGACAGGATGACTAAAGACAATATGACATGATGATTAAAACTAAAATAGATTTAATATTCACGAATACCTTGCAATTGGGCTAACTTCAATACATTGATTTGACTTTGACTGCAGTTACTTAATTTAATCTCATTGCTCACCGGCAGTAGAAAGTTCATCCTCACACTTTGAAACCTAAATGGTCACGCAATGTGCGTCATCAAAGGAGTTTCTACCCTTGAACCATCTAATTACTTATATTGATTGAGGTCCCAGTCACAGTATAAACATAACAGTAGGATGTCTTCATAAAAAATTAGCGCACGAGGGTTGTCTGTGTGCGCGCTAATACGCACGCGCTGTAGCACGCACACAACGGCTATATTATGGGTGAATATGGATGATTATTGCGGGGTCGCATGCAATGCGAACATGCAACCACTATCATTTGTCTTTAATTCGTTCTCCACATCGTTGCAAATATGAAGCTGTCTAAATCACATAAACGAACGTATTATAATATACTTAGATTCCTAAATAATTGTAGTTATTCGAATCCAGAGTTATCATACGTTTCGCTTCTCAACGACGCATGCTCAGCTTAGTTGAGAAACGAAACGTGTCGATTAACCTCGTTCAGAAATTTCCAAAAATCAGATTACCAGAAGTCGGTGCCAAGTCTACCAAACTAGTAGACTTTCTGATGTTGCACATTGATTTGTCCCCGATTACCAAAACTGACAAATTTGATTAGGTATATACATAGGTATTTGTATCGTAATTATAAAGTTATTTTTGTATTTGAGATTTGATCAGCAAAGGATAATAGTTATTTTGTACTTTTCGGTATATTTTTTTTAAAACAGCTTAACATTTTTCATAATTTTTTTTATTTCTCCCTTTCTTTTATTTCCCAGGACATTGGAAATAAATATCTAGGGTAGGTCTACAATTAACTACTTTTCTAGTTCTGGAGCGCAATGACATACAAGAGAATCACCAATATAAATAAAGTTTATAAGTAGTTAGCATTATTTGGTGTGAAATTGAACTGTACCTCGGAAGTATACCCTTTCAAACAAAAAAAGAATTGTCCAAATCGGTCCAAATTCACGAAGTTATCGGTGAACATAAAAAACATATACATAGAGACGCAAGCTCTCTTGACTAAGTTTGTTTTGCTCTGGGTAACAATTGACAATACAGAATAGATTGTGCAAATACCTACATCCTATATTTTTCGTTTTTTTTTTTATAAAATAAATGCAATCCTCTAAATGTGAATAAAACGTCAAGTTTACAATGCTTTAATGGGGAACTCTAAAACGAATTATACGTAATACAGTCCCAGTATACGTGAGGAATGCTTGGCAATGTTACAAAAATGTGTTAAACACGCCGTCCCATGCGATGCAATTTTTAAATATTTATTATTGTAGCAATTACCCCTTTTACATGGTCATTATATTTAAATCTGGTCAACCGAGCTTCTGTTAATAAAGCGGCGAATCGCAGCAAACGCTAAACGTATCACTAACTCCATTCTCGTCAGCTAAAAGAAAAACATGGCATGAGTGTCATATGAACCCGCGTGTATTTAGTCACAGATTTACAGATACTTACCTACGTACGTAGGGGGGTGGGGTGATGGGCCACCGGCACTCTCATTCACCGAACGAAACACAACAACTATAGATGCTGTTATTTCACGCCGATATTCTGTGAGAGGGTGATATTTCACCGGGCGAGCCGGCCCTATTCGTACTGCAATGCAACATGGCTCTACCACTTTTAAAATATGCGTCTAATACGGAGTTCCCACTTCATGAAACGCAAGAAATGAGCAAAGCAGATAAAGATCACCTCATCATAATGTAATATACGATTAATTCAGGCAAATACCACTTTACTGTCTGCGAAATGTGATTTAATACAGATAGAGGTCACCCTATTTTAAGAGAAAGGCCACCAATACCGTAGAGTTCACTCTGTCGTTTGTAAAAGGCGACGAACACAAAGGTCACTACATCATCTATACTAATATTATATAGAGAGAGCGGATTTTGTAAGTTCGTTCATATGCGGAGGGTTTTCTCCGGAACCACTGCGCTTATTTGAATAATTATTTCACAGTTTGAAAGGTATTCCAGATGGACATAGATTACATATTTTGTATTCAACCCGAGCGAAGTCGGAATGGGTCTCAAGTCTATAATATACGACTAATACAGACAAAATCCTCGTAAGCCATACGTGATTAAAACAGATCAGTTTATTTTAAGTAAAATGCAACCAATGTGGCAGAGGTCACTTAATTATAAACTGACAGACAGAGCTCACTTCACAATCAATAAAATGTGACAAATACTGATAGAAGTTGCTTCATCAACTGTAAAATGTGACTGAAAACTACGGACGGAAGTCACTTCATCGACTGTAAAATGTGACTGAAACCTACAGATATAGGTCAATTAATCTACTATAAAATGTGACTGTAACTTACGAAGGTCACTTCATCAACTGTAAAATGTGACTGAAACCTACATATAGAGGTCACTTCATCTACTATAAAATGTCACTGAAACCTACAAAGGTCACTTCATCAACTGTAAAGTGTGACTTACACCCACAGATAGAGGTCACTTCATCAACTGTAAAATATAACTGAAATCTACAGACAAAGGTCTCTTTATCAACTGCAAAATGGCACTGATGTTTACAGATAGAGGTCACTTCATCAACTGTAAAATATAACTGAAATCTACAGACAAAGGTCACTTTATCAACTGCAAAATGGCACTGATGTTTACAGATAGAGGTCATATCATCAACTGTAAAATGTAACATTTTTTGTTGTTTATAAAAGAGGGGGGCAAAAGAGCAAGCGTTTCACCTGAAGGGGAGTGACCACCACCACCCATGGGCACCTGCAACGTCCGGGGAATCACAGGTGCTTTGCCGGCCTTCAGGGAAATAGGGAAAGGAGGAGGAGGGGCTGATGGGCCACCGGCACTCATACTCTCCGAACTAAACACAATAGCAATAAATGCTGTTATTTCACGCCGAATGTTCTTATTTTAGGTATTCACATATCAACAAAGGTCATTTCATTAACTGTAAAATGCGACGGATACTGACAGAGGTTACTTCATCAACTGTTAAATGCGAATAACATAAAACAGAGATCACTACGTCCGCTATCAATTATAAACTAAGATCTCCCATTTTTTTTAATACTTTTTAATATCATGAACAAAAGTTTATAAAACAGAACAAAGAAGCATTTAAAAAATCTTAGGTTTTGGCAGTCAATCACGCATATGTAAAGCGTGACCGAGCCGGACTTCTAAACAGACACTTCTATGGTTTTGGGAGAGAGAGGAAAATATGGAATGCACCGACTGCTTATCTTTCAGGCAGCTTACAAAAGTCGGCCAAGGGCTTACAAGAGATTGATATAGGCGATAGCAGAGCTCAGGGTTGCGGCCAATAAGAATGAGTATTCCCTTGGTCGTCCGTGCATATTTTTTTTTTCTTGCAAAGAGGAGGCCAACGAGCAAGCGGATCACCTGATGGAGAGTAACCAACCGCCGCCCATGGACACCTGCAACATCCGGAGAATCACGGGCGCGTTGCCGGCCTTTAGTGATATAGGGAAAGGAGGGATAGGAGGGATAGGAGGGGGAGGGAGTGATGGACCACCGGCACTCACTCACCGAACGAAACATAACAGCAATAGATGCTGTTATTTCACGCCGATATTCTGTGAGAGGGTGGTATTTCATGGCAAGCCGGGCCTATTCGTGCTGCAATGCAGCATGGCTCTACAACCTTTTAAAATACGATCAAAAGGAGGACATGACAAAGAGCCGCTAAAATAGAGTGTTTGATAAGTTTAGTGAACGCAGCGTGTGTGCGTTTGTGATAGTGTCATAATCTTTGTGCCTGCGTGCATTTAAGCACGAATTTATAAGTAAGAGATGACCCAATAGGTTATTAGGTTAAAGCGATAACGAACGAGTTATAAGTAAATGCGTATAATCTTCTCTAGACTTATCTGTATTGGGTCTGTTTGTGGTCTCTTTAATTGACATTACCGCTAGGTGGCGCACCAGTTTAGTACTTATCGTGTACTTTCACGTATATGAAGAGATAATGTACTTGACTTTTACATGTATTTATTTCAGTTTTAAATGTTTATTACATAATCTAAATGATCAGTAATTTTGAACCGTAGAGGAGTATTAAATAGAGACGTAGGAGCGTATCTTACTTCAGAAATTTAAGAAAAATATGAAACCGATTAAAAAAAAGACACTGAAAGGCACGAAATAACTATACTTTATTAACCAAAACTTAAGAACAAAAATAACTTTATAAATACGAAGCAAATACCTATGTAATTAAAATTGACAGATACTGAAGTCGATGCCCAGCCTGTCAAACTAATAGACTTTCTGTTGTTGCACATTGATTTGGCACCGACTTCAATAACTGTCAAATTTAATTATGTAGGTAAAGTAAAGTAAGTAAATGTAAAATTATTTTTGTATTGGAGTTTTGATTAGTAACGGATAGTTATTTTGTACTTTTCAGTGGTCTTTTTTGAAGTCGGTTCAATTTTTATTATATTTTTTGTTTCTCCTTTTGGGTAGATTTACAATTAAACTTCAACTTCTTTTCTTATTCTGGAGCACAATGACATACAAGAGAATCGCTCTGATACCTCTTTAGATATACAGCGTGAAAGATTTACGTATGTTTAATAGAAAATTAATACGTATTCTCTTGAAAGTAATATTAATAGTCTTCACGACTTAGTTAAAAGAAAGGTTCAGTAGTGACTACAAAACGTATGAAAGTGATATTTGGTAACCTGATTCTTCATTTCATTGACTTCATTTTGCCAGTTGCGTTGCACGATTTGTTAATTTTTGTAACAAAAAAAAATCAAAGAAACTCTTTTAAAACAGTTACATTTTTCGGAGCAACGGGACTGATTTATGTTTCTAAATTTTTTGTATAGTTTAATCCAAACATATTCTTCAAAATAACAGTTGGATTTTTTAAAATTACTTATAGTTTTTAAATAAACGAAAATAACTGTTTTTTTGTATTTTTGGTAAGCTAGCGTGCTTACTTTTGCATAGAGCAGAAGGTCTATTTTAGATTAAATTATTGTTTATCAATCCGTCGCCTTAAAACCCAATAACTCAGTTTCTGTCAATGAATGTCGATTACTTTTTTGTATAAACTATAGCACTCGTCTTAATTTTAATTTTTAATATTAATATCGTCCGAAAATTATGACAAAGCTATATTTATACGTTAAAGTTATTTTTAGAAAAAAGGATTGATTATTCAGGTTTACAAAAATGTTAAGGATTTTTTTGTTTGAAAGTTTGTATGTATATTTGCTTCAGTTTTGCAGAAAAACTACTGAATGCATATCAATGTCAATACACTGTCTGGAAGATTCCCCAGTCTCTCAGACACTTTAAGTTTCCCTGTTACTTTATCTATAAGTACTAATATTATAAAGAGGTAAAGTTTGTTTGTATGTATGTAATGGATAAACTCAAACACCACTCAACCGATTTAAAAAATTCTTTCACCTACAAAAAGCTACATTATCAGCGAGTAATATGGGCTGTATTTTGTTTTCAAAAAAATTTCTACCGGTGCGAAGCCTAGTAATGTATTACGCCATTATTATTGTATAGATAGAGCCTTCAAAGTTAGCTTTTTACCAGATACTAGAGGTCTTTTTAATGAAGAGATACGCAGTATGACAAGGTTGCACGAGTGTTATTGTAATAATGAAGAAAGGAATGCTTAGATGGTTTAGGCACTTAGAAAGAATGAGTGATGACAGACTGACGAAGAAAAACTACAGAGCGAAAGCGAATAGTAAAACAAGCCAAAGAAAACCAAGTCTATTATGAAAATCAAATAGCCATAGTGTTATATAGCCGACGGAAATGTCAAAGGCACTCGCACACCTAGGCGAAAATGTGTTAGGAGAATGATGAGATTTGAGGAAGCGAAAGAAGTATGTAAGGACCGCGTCGCTTGGCGCTCCGTTTCTTTGACTACCCTTAGGGATACAGCTGAAAGATACGTAGAGACCTTTTTTTGCGTCAGGAAATGATTAATGCATCCCGGCCCCGCCAAGGGGGGGTAGCGTGGGGTATGTGGGGACACTTCAGTGTAAAGGTGAAATCCTAGGCTACCCACTGAAACTTGATGGTGTTCCTCCGTGACCTTGTGCCGGAGCAGTGGGGACGCGTTTGAACTCTACCGTGACCCCGGTGGGTAGATACTAGAGACCCACCTCAGCAGACACGGAGTCGGATTAAAATTGAAGTTTATATTTTTCAACTTCTATAGACTAAATTTGAATGTGTTATGTACGAAAACCCAAAGACTTCTATATAAACTGAGGCAGACGCGTCCTATGCATTAAATTCTGTAATGTTAAATAGGAGTTACTAAACACCAGTGCGTGCACTGCACAAACGCACGTAACGCGGTCTCATTTGTGTTGTTTAAAATTAGCAAAAGTTTAAGGGTGGCTTGCACCAACTTTTTCAACTCGATGTAATGAAAATTTTATCTCGCTCGCACCAATTATTAAATATTTGGTGCGAGCAAGATGGCAGTTCCTTAAATCGAGTTTAAACAGTTGGTGCAAGTCAGCCTAAATTACTTACTTATTGTCCTCATGTATATAGTTTTTTAATTACACTTACATAAATATCGTTAGTGTGTGTGTAATGGGTTAGATGACTGCTATTAAATTACCAAACAGCCAGAGGGTTGAATTTCGAGAATAACGAGATTTGAGAAAGCGAAAGAGTTATGTAAGGACCGCGACGCTTGGCGCTCCGTCCTCTCTGACTACCCCGTTGGGGATACAGCGTAAAGATATGTGTATGTATGTATTAAACTTATATGAATTTCGATTTTCCAAATTAAAAGTTTATGACATATAAAGTATCCGCATCCGTGTCAACGGTTCGGTAGTTTGCAGGTGTGAAATTAAAAATTATGGTGGTGATCCGCAAAATTGACATCCGTTGCATAATTTTATATTAAAATAATTAAACGTTTTGATTACAATTAAGAAAAAAGTGATTGATGATATTGACAAAAACTGAAATTTTTTTTCTTCATGGCATGGCGCACAGATTAGCACATTTGCCAATGTAACGTCAATACGTGACGTTGGCTGTATGAACTTATAAAGTACTGAAGTTATACAGGACTTGGAAGAGCGCGAGAACTTCAGCTACACATTTTTATTTAGACTTACTCCATTCTTTTCACTTACACATAATTTTAAAACACAATATACTATCACTTTTGTTTTAAAATGTAAAAAATAGAAAATCCAAATAAAATCACAACCTCACTTCTCCCGTTCCCGCCAAAAAGTAAAAGAAAAAACCGAGTTATTGGGTTTTAACCATCAGTAGTATGAATAGTATGGGGATAACTTAGAGGGAAATAGCGCTACATTTTACAACCCTAGGAGTGATAGAGACAGAACATATCCCCACTCTGTTACTATTCCTAAATTTGAAAAGCGAATAACTTATGTTTTTTGTTGTATTTCGAAAGTTTTTTCACAGTTTTGCTTATAATTACTAAACATATTTTAAAACAATGTTTTAATATGAGGACCGCGAAAAAATGTTCGTTATTTAAGCAAGCTCTCTTAGTTTGTTAGTCTTTGTGTAAACATTCCCCGTCACATGTTTCAAATGATGGTAAAACGCTTTGCAATCCACGTAGAATTTAAGAAGTTACAAGCAAATACACAGATAAACGCGCATTGCGACTCCACGCAGACGAAGTCGGGGCGGAAGCTAGTTTTTTATAAAAATAAATACTAGTGGTACAGGCAGTCTCCAGACACTACAGTCTCGCGAGGTCGATGAACTCATCCTGTATTGAGACACGATGAAAAGGCAGACGCGGTCTCTTCTAATATATATATATGTATATATACACCTTTTAGTTAAGTATCTAGGCAGAGCAAATGGCGACCCTATTAATCTACATCTATACAAATAAATAAAATTGAAATGTCTGTCTGTGATTTTGAAATAATGAATTTTTCACTAAGGTCATATAATTTATTTGCACGTTAGCAAAACCCGAATATTTTTAAATTTTTGTCTGTCGCTTGGAGCTAATCTCCGAAAGAGCCAAAACGATTTTGACAAGACTTTCAATGGTATATAGAGAACTTTACGAAGAGTAATCTAGACTATTTTTTATACGAGAAAAATACCCAATGTGACGCGATCAAAACTGTGGTAGCACAGCTAATAAATAATATTTAAATACGCTTCGACGTTAGTCTGGGAAAGATAAAAAAATATACGTAATGACCCTGCTGGCTGGTACAAGTTCAATTTAAAAAAGAATTTGTCCAAAATATTAATTATTTATTTTTTTCTATTTCCGGTCTTAGGTTACCAATTTACGTTTACGTGGTTCTTTTTCTTGTACGATTTGCTCTTGAAAGGTAAGGCGAAGGGATCTATGCCCACAACAGTCGATGTCTTTAGTAAGTATAGATATATTCTTCACATTATTTCATTAAAATGTCGACGTAATACATTTTAATGTTTCTTAGAGTTTCGGGCGACAAATATATTGAAGCGGTCTTTGTAGTAGAGTCTGCTGAGAGGGACTAAGCCACTAAAAATGTTAACATCACACTAGTAAATAAGCACTTATTTCAATAAATCCACATAATGCACAACAGCGTAGATACTTGGGACGGAAAACTATGTCAATTTTACATCACAATATCCACTAGAAACAAATTGCAAATAATTTAAATACCCACCCAACCGCTCCCCATAAAATCCCGCCAAAAACTCCCAATTAAACTGTTGGTGTGACATATGGACAGATAGACAGACATGACGAAATTTGCCTGCCATTTTAGCTAATAAATAAGTGTAATATCTTATTACAACGACTCTCAATCTTCATAATAAAAATAGAGTTACGATATAATCTTAGTCTTTCAACAACAAAATTTGCGTTGAAATAATTTTTTTTGTATAATTCCAACAAACTAATACCTACACAATTTAGATTTAAAAAACTTAATTACCCTGTCCCAATCAATAATTTAAAATCTTCAATGTACAAACACGGCTCTGTTACGGTTTTATAACAACACTAGCTGTTGCTTGTGGTTTTGTTCGCGTGAAATTTAAGGAAATGGCCTATGTCATTGCTCACTGTTCGAATTATTTCATCAAAAATGATTCAGGGATAAGGTCGTCATAACATAACTGTCAGTTAGAGATTTTTTCGCTTTTGATTCTTTCGCTTGTATAATATTAGTTTACCTATAGTTAAATAATATGTAGATAAATAGAACTCAAAATAATTACATAAGTAGGTAGGTACATTACTTGGGGTACTTCGTATATACAGGGTTAATTAAAAATACTAATAACCTTTTAGTGCAAAATTCCTGTCATCATACCTAACAACTTTTGTTCTATGACTTTTTTCAAAACTCAATATGTTCCTCGAAAAAAATGTATTAAGCTTTGTTGTACTGTCTGAAATGTAATTGCTCTGTACGTATTCCCAATGGTGCAGTGCAAGCGCACCGGGCCTCCGCGCCGCGCTGTGCGTGTGCCGCATTAGCGACTGGGTAGAGTAGGTGCCGTTTTCAGAAACATTTAATGTATTTTTATTTGTGTATGAAAAAAAAACTCATGAATTTTTGAAAGTCGTAAAACAAAGGCTGTTGGGGATAATGTTTAGTACAAAATACTAAGAGGTTATTTGTATTTTTAAATTAATCCTGTATATGATGCAAGTACAATATATAATCTTCTCGGCACATGCATTCGCAGGCTTTCTGAATATTGATTTTAATAAATCTATTTAAAATAGTCTAGTCTAGTCTGTTCTGGTGTCAGACAGGGCTGCGTGATGTCTGCCTGGCTGTTCGTCCTGTATTTGGACAGTTGCCTCCAGAGATTGAAAGGTAATATGAATGGTATGGGATGTGATGACACAGTGATAAACTGCCTATTGTACGCTGACGATGCTGTGCTAATAGCACCATCAGAAGCAGAGTTGCAGACACTACTCACGTGCATGAAAGAAGATTGTGAAGTAAAAGGATTGAAAATGAATGTGAACAAAACTAAGGTTCTGGTGTTTGAAAGAGAAGCGGTACAAACGAAATGTGTAATTTGTGTAAATGGAAAATGTCTAGAACAAGTGAATGCAATTGTGTATCTGTGGAGTGCGTTTTCGAGGGATGGAAGATGTGAGTAGGATGTGGAGAGACGGGTAGCAGCTGGCAATAAAGTGAACGGTGCTCTGTCCGCATTAGTGGGTAGTGTGAATATATCTAACACTGCTAAAATGGCCATCCACAATGCGGTGTTGGTGCCAACTTTGTTGTACGGTAGTGAGGCCTGGATATGCCCAAAATCGAGTGAAAGTATGTTAAATGCTGTGGAGATGCGGTCTCTCAGAAATATGTGCGGTGTCACGCTTGCTGACAGGATAAGCAATGATGAGATACGCAGTATGACAGGGTCGCACAACAGTGTTATTGTAAAAATGAAGAAAGGAATGCTTAGATGGTTCGGGCACATGGAAAGAATGAGTGATGAAAGACTGACGAAGAAAATATACAGAGCGAAAGTGAGTGGTAAAAGAAGCCAAGGAAGACCAAGGCTGACTTATGAAGATCAAATAGCCAGAGTGTTAGCAGACGGAAATGTCAAAAGCACTCGCATACCTAGGCGAAAATGTGTGAAGAGAATGATGAGATTTGAGGAAACGAAAGTGGTGTGTAAGGACCGCGACTCCTGGCGCTCCGTCCTCTCTGACTACCTCGTTGGGGATACAGCGTGAAGATATGTTATGTGATGTTATGTAATGTTTATTTAAAATGGTGTTGAAAAAATGATTCCTGACTGAGTTTCTTGTCGGTTCTGCTCAGTGTCCAGATTTTCCTTGCAATGTAAAGATTTTGCCTTACAAATTTTCATTTTCAATTTGTTTATAAAAACTCGTGAAGGTTCTTTGATACATATCGAAAAATTATAAATGTGTGCTCGTAATGAAAAATCCAAAAAAACCTAAATTATTAATTTTCACCTTGCAAGTACATATATAGTATACGCAGACCCATCGAATTTAGTTCATAGGAAACTAGTTTAATATCTTCAATTGAATATAAATGAATATCAATGTTTCTGTTTATAATTTTATAGATATACAAGGTTATTGTGACTATAAATCCGCTGGGTTCCAACGTGTCACTGTTGTCTGTTATATTGCTATGTAATGATTACGCGATAAATGTATTTTGTTTTCCATAAAAAAAAACATTCATTTAAAAAAAAATGTACAACCCTATCATTATGCCCTATATGTTTGCTAGCGACGGGAAAACGATGATATTAGGGTGACCTTGCCGTCCTTATACATCTTTGAAATTATTATGTATACGAGGAAAAATATAGATCGATTTACAAAAAAAGGCGATATTGGTGGTATGGAAACCCGAGGTCGTGATAAATTGGTTGTTCCAAAATTTAAATTACATAAGTCAAATGTTTCATTTTTGGGTAACTGCGTTCGTTTTTATAATAAAGTTCCTCAAGAAGTCACTCAATTAACATAAAATATATTTAGATTAGTTGTAAAACGTACATTGATTAGACAATCATACTATAAAATAAACGATTTCGTTGAAGATAAAACAATAGTCTGGAAATGATTTTCTCTGCACATGAATTTCCTGGCTCTCTGAATATTGTATTTTAATAAACCTTTTGTAAAATGATGTTGAAAAAATTACACCTGACTGAGTTTCTTGTCGGTTCTTCTCAGTGTCCAGGTTTTCTTTTCTCTTCTCTTTGAACCGAACTAAAGTAGATTTGACGTTCAAAAATACCTTGTGATTGGGTTTACTTGAATAAATTTATTTGACTTTGACTTTGAGGGTTGCCTCACCTTTATATTTGTTTAAACTTGGAGGTATTATGCTAGAACTATTGACTTTTGGCGAAGTTGTAGAGCGCAAGATTTCCGTTGTCATGGGTACTTTTGTACCCTTCCGTATTTACCCATACTTTCGAAATAACCTTGTATAGAACGTCAAAAAATCTGTACATACACGAAACACAGTCTTCTCACAAAAAATTTCACGTTAAAGCGATTAAAGTCGCTCAGTAACGGCCAGAGAGTACAGCCTTGAGGAACACCAAGCGAAAAAAACAAACAAGAGTTGAGACTTGCTCTCTTATCAATTATTCCACGGCCGGTTCCTTACTTACATGTGAAACGGAACTTTCTCCAAGCCAATATGATCTTTATTTTTTACATTATAAGTGTTACATTGATTGTGACTCATTCGAACACCTTTGTTAAGACAAGAGTGGGTTTAGTGAAATTACGCTGTTGCTATGTGAGTCGCATTTCGCTTCACTGCAACGCTTTAAAGCGAACAAAAATTGAACTGAATGACTTAATTTTTACCCAACTCGGCTAAGTAAAGAAGACAGATATGTGATGCGTAGCGATGTATGTGAGTTTTCAACCCCCATTTCGTTGCATATATCCAGAAAATTGTTGGGGAAATTTCAATTTTTTTTTATTAACTCTTACAAGTGGTGTGTAGTTAAATAAAACTACCAAAATGAACTAAACAGAAAATGTTTTCGAACTTTAGAATAAGCGTTGTAATTTTAAAATTTTCCTATTTGATTGTAACCCCTCATATGTCAGATATTTGCTGTCAAAATCGTTATCAAAATATTTCTCTCTCACATATCCTAACGTATATATACAAACTTAAAACTAAACATTATCTTAAATAATAGACTTCCTCAAAGTTGCCGCTTAGAAAGCTGTCATTGCTTAAATTTAAAGAATAGCTAGCTAGCTTTGAATAGCTAAAGGGAGCATCCATTAATTACGTGAGCTATCTTTTTTTTATTTTGGACCCCTCCCCCCTTTGGTGAGATTTAGTGAAATTTGGTGGGCCCTCCTCACGTGAGATTTACGCTATAGCAGTTAAATGGCTAAATTGATTTTTATGAAGTAAAAAAATAATAACATGAAGGTTTATTGTAACGAATTTATTTAAATTTAATAAAACTCAAATTCAAATCAGACAACAGCATCATCTTCCTTAAATTTTTACTCACTCCATGGGCATTCATATAATTTTTCTACTGTAATAATAGGACACAGTTTGTCCTTGATTTTTGGTAATTTAGGTAGGTTTGGTTATATAGGAAGACAGGCATCAGAAGTATCTACTTTTTTTTTACTTTTTTCTTATTCTCGAAATAAATGCTTTTAATGGCCATGAGATTTTTTCAACGGGAAAAAGGGGACGCTCAGAAAAAGTAAAGGAAAAATTTAATAATTTTTTAATAACATTATTTTTAATAATTTTTATATCTGTATAACAATGCATATTTTTTAAAAGTTGACGTGAGATTTTCAATTATGCCCCTCTCCCCAGATTAAATGAGATTTAGTGAGATTCTACTGGACCCCTCCCCCCCATTTTGAGCTCACGTAATTAATGGATGTTCCCAAACTGATTCTTTGGCGGAAGAAGCTATCAGCTCGGCGGTCTCCCGAAGCCTCGACCTGTCTCTTACAAATATTAGAAACTAGTCTATGGGTTTCAGGGTTCCAGGTTCCCAAAGTTTTGACTCCAAAGGGCATAAATATGAAACTCTCAGAGAAAGTCGTATACTTACGCCGCTTCAAGTTCTCGGCAGTGCTGGCCGCGGTACCTACTGACTTGGAAGTCGGCGATACAGGGTAAACAGCAAGTGTATCAACGCAAGATTCCCTCTCACTAGTTACTAGTAACTAATTGACTGACCCGTAGGCTCGGTGGCAGGACATCTGCCTTCCAAGTTGCGGTCCCGGGGTCGAAATCCGGTGAAGTCAATTTATGCAACGAACTGTTCTGAATTTATGAATTTACTTGGTGTCTGGGTGTTACTAGGAACTCCCCCAGAGTTCGTTGTGTGGTACCCATAGTGCAAGCTCACTACTTACCATTTGAGGTCACACAATTTATGTGATCGTTTGGAGTATTATCTCTAAAGAGTATAAAAGAAGATCGCTGTCCGTGTCTGTTTCTCCGCCTACTTCTTAAACCACGCAACGGATTTCGATACGGTTTTCGCTATCATTTAGAGAATTTCTTCCGTAAACTTTTTGTAAAGGTATATTATAACAGTTCCCATTCAGGCGAACCTCAATACTAGAACTCTGAATCAACGCGACGTAGCGTAAACCGTTGTTTTACTATTTCGGTGAAAATTATAACGAACATTGGCGAACAACCGAAAATGGTTTTTGAAAAATCTAACACCGCCCACTTCAAAGATACATCACATACAGCACATAAAGTTGGTGTATGTTAGATTTCTTTTCTATACTACCTTTACTAATATTATAAAGGGGTAAAGTTTGTTTCTATGTGATGAATAATTAAACTACTCAACCGATTTCAAAAATTCTTTCACCTATGGAAAGCTACATTATCAGCGATTAACATGGGTTGTATTTTATTTTCAAAAAATGTTTACTCGTGCGAAGCCGGGACGAGTCGCTACTTGATTATTAATAGCCAAGTCAAATATAGGCAAGTTATTGACATTTATCTAACGATCGAAAACTGTTATGTCAAATATGATAAAGTTTTTAACAATATAGTAATTTTTAGTAAGTATTAAGTTTTCTGTACTAATATTAGGAAGAGGTAAACTTTGTTTGTTTGTATGTAATGATTAACAAAACTACTCAAACGATTTCAAAAATTCTTTCACCTATGGAAAGCTACATTATCAGTGAGTAACTTGGGCTGTATTTTATTTTCTACCCGTGTGAATTCGGGGCGGGATGTTAGTTATTTATATTTTGATACCTACTTTTGTGTATTACCTGAATAACTTCAGCACAAGACACTGTTATGTCAACACTGTATCTTTGTTGCGTAGCAACTAGCAAGTGTAATTCAAACTTGTTTCAAGTGTATACAACGGCAAGGCACACGTGACGCACGCCTGGATAATAACTTTACAGAATATTTGTACAGAAAAACCAATTCTTGTATCCATTACCAGAGTCGGAGGCCATAAGCAAAGGAAAGTCTAATATGCCTCTGACACCAATGAATACGAAGAATTCCAATTTATGTCATCTTGTTTGCAAGTTCTTGGTGGATAATTAGTCGGGTAATTTTGTAACTAACATTTTAATGCATCTATGAATACAGCACAATAAATCCTCGCAGTGTAGCAAGCGGATGTATGGCGTCTTTTAGATAACTTTTGAGATAACTGTGATTTGTAATTAATACTTCCTGTACATAAACATAATTCTTGTCCTTCGACACTTGATTAGCACTCTGTAATATAGTGTGCTTATAAATAAACTAGCCTGGCTTCGCACGAGTGCAATGTAGATATTAATTCCCCGAATCCGTCTAAATAGCTTTCCAAGCTCCACATTACTTGTATCAATTTTTTTAAACATTAAAATGGTTATAGAAGGCTATACGTATAATATAGACATATGCCATCTCTGACTTTTTTGTAGTCCTAATAAAGAAGAACAATTCCATCATACATTGTTTTGGAATAAGACAGCATTTTCGATGAAAGCTCTCAGTCGGCTTGATTAATATTGACTGGCCCGTTGGCGCAGTGGCAGAGCATCTGCTTTCCAAGCTAGGGTCACGGGTTCGATCCCCGGTCAGGTCAATTTGGAAAACGAACTTTTTTAAATTGGCTTGCAGTCTGTGTCCGGTTCCTCTCTTCATTTTTATAATGACATTGTCGTCTAACATTGTGTTAGTTACACATTAATTTTAATCACATAAAGTAACCACGTGTGATATTTTGTAACATTTTAGTAACAAGAACGAGGGTAGAATGGATTTCCTGCGTGTAGTGGGGCTGCATAAAAGCCTGATTTTGGTCTTGTAAGAGTTCAGTTATTGAGAAGCCGTCGGATAGTCAAGTACATAATAGTTGTGATGAAAAATTGATAGTGTGTTCATAGTGATCAGTGCTCCCGTTGCATTTCATATTTAACAATTGTTATTAGTATTTCAATTTTATAATTTAAATTTTTAGGTATACAGGAACACGTACTATAAGCCAATATTGGTAAGCTCATCTAAATTTAGATCAGAACATTAAAAAGAATAAGTTTTTTTCTCAGACTCAGAGATCAGGTACCTACATAACAAATATTTATATTTTGACTCAGTAAGCGCATCAACGTACTGTTTATTTAGACTGCTTAAAATTTAGTCATAACATTAAAAGAAGCCATCGTGTCTTTTGTTTTGTCTGTGAAATCAGCTGAATTGAGACATTCTGTTTAGAAATAAAGATTTAAGCTGACAGGTTACGCTAAGCCAACATTAGCGGAATGACTTGTATTTGAAAAGATTTCCTACATTTTAGGTGGTCCTTAAAGCCTGAGTGTAAGTTATTCTTACAGCTAGTTTTTTTAACATCAACATTTAAGGGATACCTAAGATATAAATAACCGGCCAAGTGCTAGTTGGACTCACGCACTGAGGCTTTGGTACCTCGAAAAGAAACACATAGTGTAGATTATTGGTGCTCAATTTGAAACAGAGAATCTACTCAAAAAAAATCAGTGCGCGTGTACGCAAAGCACCGTTTGAATGGGACCGCAAAACTGGTCCGTTGGCGCAAAAACAGAGCATCCGCAATCTCCGGTTTGAACCAATTTATTAAAGTTAATTTCCTAGATTGATCATTCTAGAAAAGGAACTTTTCTAAATTAATTTGGAGTCCGGAAGTTACTGGGAGTTCCCCCAGTTCGTTGTAGTGCCCTCAGTTGCCATACGAGTCTAGCGCTTAGTTTGGGGTACAAAAACAACAAACTTAGCAGTTTGTTTGCAAAGCATTTTTGCTGATTTTTAAAAACTGCTTCTTCATCTTCATAAGTCATCTCTGATTTTCCTTGGCTTGTGAATAACCATAAACGTAACCATAAAAATATAGCACTTATTTGAAATAAAACAGGAATAATATGAAATAATAAAATAAGCCATCGGCGTTCTCCACAGCGTGACGACTTGTGACGACCTGTCGTTCAAAACGGGTTACAAAAGGGTCCCATTCGCTGTTTCTTTCCTATTCGGCGAACTATCATAAAAGATTACATTCTCACTCGCACTCTTTGTCCGTCTATACGCCAGTATATACTAAGTTTATGGCCCGAATCATCTAAGCATTATTTCTTCATTTTTACATTAACACTGTCGTCCGACCTTGTCGTACTATGTACCACTTCAATGCTTACTTTATCCGCGAGGATATCTCAGACATACGTGCAATATCGCACATATTTTTTGCATCGCATTTCTACTTCGTATATCTTACTATTACTATCGGACATGTTACTATCCTATTTTTTTTTAAACTCTGGTCTCGAAATTACCATTCTCTATTTGGGCCATCTTCTGTAACAATTCCAAATTTCATTAATTTAATTTAAAAAAAAGACTAAAACAGTCACTAAAAATACAAAATATTTATGATTCTATTGTATGTCATTGCCCATCAGAATTAGAAAAGAAGTTAATTGTAGACCTACCCTATATCTTTATAGGTCAGGGTCACACAAAAGGAAGAAAAATATTTTTAAGAAAAAAAGAATGAGCTGCAAAAAAAACACTAAAAAGTACAAAATAACTATCCTTCACTAATCAAAACTCAAGTACAAAAATAATAAAACTTTATCAATATAATAGAAATACCTACATAATACAATTTGACACTTACAGTTACTGAAGACGGTGCCTACCGCCTGTGGAAGTGCCGACTTCAATTATTGTCAAATTTAATTATATAGGTATTTGTATTGTATTTATAAAGTTTTATTATTTTTGTACTTAAGTTTTGATTAGAAAAAGATAGTTATTTTGTACTTTTTAGTATTTTCTTTGAAGCTCATTTTTTTCTTAAATTTTTTTTCTTCCTTTTGAGTGACCCTGGCCTATAAATATATAGGGTAGGTCTACAATTAATTTCTTTTCTAATTCTGATGGCCAATGATATACAATAGAATCATCAATACAAATTAATATATATAAAGAAAAAATACATAGTGACGAACACAGAACCTTTTTTTTCCAATCGCGCGACTGGTCGAAAATAGTCTCTGAGGAAAACAAAGGTGAGAGATTTAACAAGTGCTTCTTTTTTCTAAATTTGGGGTCGAATATAATTTAAATTAAATTCTTCCTCGTTGGCTATCATGCATTTCGTGTCCTAGGTCGCGTTCTGCAACGCGGTCAATACCCTATTTACCTATCTGTATTGGGAAGGTGTAGGTTTTTCAGTGCAGACAACTACAGGTCGATGTTACCTACACAAGCGCAGTTCGTAAGTCCTGGGAAAACGATCACTACTTTGCGCTCAGCCTAACTCACACAACGTCGTGGTGCATAGCATAAATAACAGACATTTATGTATACGAATATATGTAATTACACTGCTGAAGAAAAGTGGGAACATGTAATTGACAATTTTCTTTACTTTAGTGTGTATTTATGGTAAAGATGTTGATGTCCAAGTTAAAGTAAATGATGATGATTTATGATTGATTTTGCCATCCATATACATCTTTGAAAACGTAAAGTAAAAAGATTCGTTTAAAAGATATTTAAAAATAAAGAAAAATATTAAAATAATATTTAATTGTTCGGTGTTTTCGGTTTGCAATAAAAGGTGAATGCAGAGCTGAAAAATTGGTTACTAGCGGACTTTGCGTAGAGGCAAGAGTTACATTTGCGTGCGAAGGCTTTGTGCATTAACCTGCTCTGCGATATCAGTTCTTGAAGATGAATGAGATCTAGGACTTTTTGAATTTTCCTACTAACTGTAAATAAGGATTTATATCCCCTAAATATGGTTTTAAAATACGATTTCAAAATCAGATTATAACAAACGAAAGTAATTCACTTGCAATTCGATTATTTTTGATATTTAATGCGTAATAAGATTCGAGATCCATTTGCATTTGACTCTAATGTATGTAAGAACCGCGAAGCTTGGCGCTCCGTCCTCTTTAACTACCCCGTTAGGGATACAGCGTGAAGATATATATGTGATATGATATACATGTAAATTATATTATTATATTTTATGGACATGTTTAATCATATGTGTGTGAGGATATGGAAATAAATATAAGTGTATATAAAAATACGTATATCTTACAGCAAATACAGTCTCTGTCTTTTCTACTGTAAGCTGAAATAAGCTGTACTTTTTGCTCATCTTTTATATACATCGTTCACTTATAATATTTGTGTGTAATAAATACAGTAAATAAATATCCCATCGAAAACAAAAAATGTAAAAAAATGTCTTGCAACGCAGTTCTTCCACTACAAAAAGTTGTGACATCTCATGTAAAACCAAGTCAGTCATTTTAGTTAGTGTCTATGGAAGCACCTATTCAACAACTTTGTTATAAATTGTTATCTAATCAATTACCTATCAACATTTATAGTGACCGTATCGATATTAGACATTTTTATTTCTATAATAAATATAATGACTTGGCAATCGCATGGCAACATAATGACATAAGAATAATCTACTATTTATACTACTCCTAATCGAACATAGTGCTAGCAGGCCTAATTTATGCAATATGTAAACAAGCACAAAGCGCTCAGATTACTAATATTACGTAGATATAAGTAACCTCTTAGTCTCTGAAAATTCAGACTTCAAGCGTTATCCGCAACGAAGTTACAGGGGGTCAAAGCGCCGTGAGTCGCTTCGAAAAAAAGATGTTACGTCTGTGCCGTGCCCCAGATTATATAGATTTATAGTAGCAGAAGCCAAGGAAAGTCAAAGCTGTCTTATGGAGATCAAATAGCCAGAGTGTTAGCTGACGGAAATGTCAAAAGCACTAGGAAACTTAGACGAAAGTGTGTAAGAAGAATGATGAGGATTAAGGAGGCGAAAGAAGGACCGCGATACTTGGCGCTCCGTCCTCTCCGACTACCCCGTTAGGGATACAGCGTGAGGATATGTTGAATGTATGTATCTATATAGATTTAACACACAAACACACAGATGTCACTGACTGCAGTTAGCTCCGGCCATTATCGTTCTCCCCAGTATGTCCTTCGCAACCAATGAACACGACAACAACGTGGTCTCAACTATTTGGCTACTTGGATTGTAATAACGCATAAATGGAGTGTTTTTTAAGTTAACGAATGATATTGAACAATTGAAACAAAATAGTTATGATATTGTATACTCAGGTGTTACTTTGCGGAAATCCGTCTCATGTGAAGAATTCGTAAAATCTTTAGCTACTTTCCGCTCCAACTTTGAAAATTAAAAAAAAACAAAAATTTGAGCGGAAAATATCTAAAGATTTAAGGAATTTATCTCCAAAAATAGTTTTGCATGTGGGCGTAAACACAATTTTGATTATTTAATAATTACTTGTGGAATGTTTTATGTTTTTAACCGACTTAAAAAAAAGGAGGAGGTTCTAAATTCGCTAGTATTATTTTAAATTTTATTACCTCAAAATTCCGTCATTTGTAACCGATTTGGCAATTCTTTTTTTTTGAAAGGATATACTTCCATATTAGTGCTATTTGAATTTCACTGGTATTGGAGCTTGGTTTTTGAAGATACACCAAATAACGAGAACTGGTTATAAACTTTCAGTTATTTATATTGACGATTCTCTTATATGTCATTGCGCTCCAAAAGTAGAAACGAAGTTAATTGTAGACCTGCCCTAGATATTTATTTAGGCAAAATTCACTCAAAAGAGAAAAAAAAATTAAGAAAAAATTAAACCGACTTTAAAAAAACACTGATAAGTACGAAATAACTATCCTTTACTAATCAAAACTTAAGTATAAAAATAACTTTATAATTACGATACAAATACTCATGTAATTAAATATGACAGTTATTGAAGTCGGTGTTAATTCAATGTGCAACAACAGAAAGTCTAATGTTTAGTAGGCTTGGCACCGACTTCAGAAACTGTCAAATTTAATTATATGGGTATTTGTATCGTATCTATAAAGTTATTTTTGTTCTTAAGTTTTGATTAGTAAAGGAAAGTCATTTCATACTTTTCAGTGTTTTTTTAAATCTGATTATTCAATTAGTTATTAATATTACATCATTTCACTGTACAGACTCCAACTTTTTCTATTGTCTTTCAAGGAAGTTCGATCAACAAGGATTTTTTAGAATACGGAGCCAATTTTGGCTTCAAGTATTCTTCACTGGTTCTGGTTCAATTTCGTGCGCTTCCTAATTTGCTTCCGCAGCGTTATTACTCTAAGGTTGTAAAGAAAAAGCGAAGAAACTGAAATTCTTCGCAAGAACCGGCGAAATCGCCGACGTCCTTGCCTATTGTTCATATATTATGATCATTATTAAATTGCTCAAGTGTTTTCGGGCCTGCCGCACTACTGATTCTGTCAATGACGAAATTATAGCACGAGGCTGTCACACGCAGCTAAATAAACACAGCTGTGACTTGGTTACATACATGCCATACTTTTTTCGCTTTCTTTGCAATTTTTTAAGGTTCTGTTTCAAAATTGAACAAATCGAACTTACGGAATCACGATTTCTATGTACCTACTATGACAAAAAATAGATGTCTTTCGTGATAACCATTTTTCTCAGCTACTATTAGAAAGTGCTGACGTTTCGGACGGTTATTGATTAGTAACAAATTGATTACTTCAAGAGATACGCAGTATGACAGGGTTGCACGACAGTATTATTGTAAAAATGAAGAAAGGAATACTTAGATGGTTCGGGCACTTGGAAAGAATGAACGATGAAAGACTGACGCAGAAAATCTACAAAGCGAATGTGAGTTGCAGTAGAAGCCAATAAAGACCAAGGCTGACTTATGAAGATCGAATAGCCAGTGTTAGCTGACGGAAATGTCAAAAGCATTCGCATACCTAGGCGAAAATTTGTGAGGAGAATGATGAGATTTGAGGAGGCCAAGGAAATATGTAAACGCCGTAAAGCTTGGCGGTCCGTCCTCTCTAACTTCCCCGTTAGGGATATAGCGTGGAGATATACGTATATACGTATGATTAATTCAATAGGTTTTTCGTTCAGCAAAAACATATGAACGGACGATATTTCCTTTTCATAATATTACCGACAGTAGAAAAGTGTGGAACAACAGGAATTGTATTGATTTATTCGTTAAATTAATAATTTATATTCAAATTTCTAACGCAGGCTTTTAGAAAGAAAAAAAATTAAGAATTAATGTATTTCTATCCATTAATAACTGATCAGATAAAAAAATGCTGTCGACTGAAGTTACACACTTAAGTCTATGAATCGTCTATGATTTTTTTTGTACATTTTTATTTTTCTCTATTGATTTTTAATTATATTTAATATTGTTACAGATACCAAGAGATGAAATTAAATGGTAAGTTCGAAACTCTTATTCTTTCGTCAGAGATACCATCTAAGTGAAATAAGCCTCAAGAGGAGGTCGAAAAGTTTATTAATTTTTTTTCAAACTTTAGTTCCTTCCGGCGCAGTGTTAAACCTATAGCACTCCCGCGATGAAGATTACTAAAAAATATAAAAATAAGATCTGTTTCATTCATCAAGATTAATCAAGATCGAAGCTTACGATGCTTTGAAACTCTCTCTCTCTTGAAATTCCTTCCCACACTTCAAAATCCTTTTCTATTTCCTTCAGCGTTCACATTGTTCACCATTGATGATGAAAAGCAGCAAAGAAGTGCTAACATACTTGCTCAATGTCAACGTCAACTCAAAATCTAATACCTTTGGACAATGCCTTGCATTTACCTCTATAAAGATGCAGGTAGATGCAAGGTAACGTCTTTCTTTTACTATGTCTTTTGTTAATAATTCATCATTATTAGTTATCACATATTATTTATATATATATATTTTTTACTAAGATATCATCATCTTTATTAATAACAAAAAAGTACATACATACGTTATATTTACAAACTTAAAACTACACATTATCTTAAATAATAGACTTCCTCAAAGTTGCTGCTTAGAAAGCTGTCATTGCTTAAGGTACCCAGCAGACTGGCAGCATAACTTCTTAGCCATATTATATTATGTGTATATTATTAATAATTTCTATTTTCGCATCACCCAGCAGGTTCTCCGTATGCATTTTCCTCTTTACCTAGAGATTGCTTGGAAGACATTGCTTTAGTGATAAGGCCGTCTAAATTTTACTTTTTCCATTGTATTTTTCTTTATTACTCTGTATATTCTGTACTGATGCAATAAAGTGTATTGTATTGTAACATCACATTCTTTTCTATGCTTTGTCTAGTGTATTGCCATTCATTGCCCATTGCGTAAGAAAATTGTTTTTAAAGTGATCGCGAGGATTTTTTTGTAAATAATTTGGAATAAATGTTTTGTCATAGACTTAGGATTCTGCAATCCATTCTAATATTACAGAGAGAGTAGCTTTGGTGAGTTTGTTTATATGTGGAGGTAATCTCCAGAACTGCTGCACCGAAACTGTTTGAATAATTCTTTTACCATTTGAAAGGAATATTAATCCAAAGAAAATAGACTACGTATTCAACCCGGGCAAAGTCGAGAATGACCGCTAGTCCGTATAAGAGAACAAATTATCTGAGTAATTGGGTCTAGAAACTTGAAATTTTGCACTGATTCCTTTTCTAGTGCAGGCGGCCAAAAAAGGGGATTCTTTAAACTTCAACCCCTTAAGAGCGGTAAATAAAGGATGTAATCTATCGTTTTTGAAAATAAATCTGTGAAAATAGGTATTCGGCTCTTCAGTTACAAATGAAGATAAGTCTGTCAGAGTTTTAAGCAAGGTTTCTTACCAGTTATACAAGGTGTTACAAAAATACCCTATACTACCGAAAGGGGGTTGACGTACCCATGAAACTGAACAACTTTCCCTCAGTAACATGGGTTGAAATATGAAAAAAAATTTTGGTCTTCTCATACAAAATGAACGCTTAGTTGATGAAATTCAGTTCAGTTTCATGGGTATGTCAACTCCCTTTCGGTATATAGGGTATTTTTGTAACACCTTGTATATCCACTCGTGTAAATCCAGGGCGAGTCGCTAGTTAATACTACATATAATTTAGTGCATTTCACATACATACACATCTTTATCCTGTATACCTAACGGGATATTCAGAGAGGATGGCCGAGGGTCGCGCTCCTTACATACTTCATCTCATCATTTTTTCTCACACGTTTTCGCCTAGGTATGCGAGTGCTTTTCACATTGCCGTCAGTTAACGGCTATTTGATCTTTGTAAGTCAGCCTTGGTCTTGTTTGGCCTCTGTTACCACTCACTGTCGCTCTGTAGATTTTCTTCGTCCTTTCTATGTGCCCGGACCATTTAAGCATTCTTTTCTTAATTTTTACGATAACACTGTCGTGCAATCCTGTCATACTAAGTATCTATTGAACTAGTCAATTTGTAACTAATCAATAACTGTTCAGAACGTCAGCTCTTTCTAAGTCGCTGAGAAAAACGGCTATACGAAAGACATTAATTTTTTGTCATAATAGGTTATTTGTGTAGATACAATGAAATTGATAATGAGAAGGAAATATTAACTCAATATGATGTACGTATGTCTGTTATTAGAAGTTGAAACCATTTTGTCTATATTATTTAAAAATGTAGAGCCGTATAATATTCGATTTGTATTTATAAGACATAATAACATTGCCTTAAATCCATGTACATTAATTTTTAGAGATTATTTGCCGAAATGGCGAAACTATAACCCTTCGAGTTTCGTCATGCCTGTCTGTTTGTCAGTCAATATGTAATTAAAGCTGATTTAGTTAACTTTACACTTACTGGTGGCATAGAGTCGCAAGTTAGTAACACAAAGCCAATCCGACCTGCATTAGGTACACAAAATAAATAATTTTCGGAGACTTTTTTTTTATTACAAATAAACTGCCAATTACTTTTTTGAAAAACAAAAGTCGTCAAAAAGTCGCACATTTTTTAGCTTTAGCTTTTTAAATTTCGAAAGAATCAGCTGCTGATATACAATCTGTTTCGAAATTTAAATAAAAATGTTGTACGTTATTTCTTAATATGTTTAAATGTCTTCAAAAGCGCTTAAATTTCGATTACTTTTTCGTTTTCAATAGTGAACTGCCTGTCTTTTAAAATTACGAAGATTACAGTAGTTTTTGATCAAAAATAAGCTAAGCTAGCTAATTTTAGTAATTTTTTACAGTTTCTCTTTCTTCTTTCTTTTCCAGTTTCTACAAATAGGGTAGGACGGGGTTACTTTAATAAAAAAAAAAAATTGTTTGTGACACGAAAGTGCTGTGAAAGTGAATTTATTTCAATTGCAATTTCGTCTTCTACTCTTTTGTAATAAACTGTCCGTATTTTCTCAATATTTAAAAAAAACATTACATTCGTTTCTGATAAGATCTGAAGTGAATTAAATTAAGTACGTTTTTTTTTGCAAAGAAACTACATTCGAAATTAAAAAAACCGTTTCGATAAGAAATTAAGTGTCACAGATCCAATGCAATAATACCTACGTATACCCATTTATGGAATACTTTCAGTCTGTTGCCATGGGCACATGTACCGGGGCTGAGCTCTCGCCAGCCGGTGCATTTATACACAGTGCGCATGTAAGAGTGCAATGCGCCTGTGTGGTGCCCTGCGTCGATGCAGCAAGCCCTAGGTCAGTACTCCCCGTTGCACCCGACCGCTTGCATCTTTCACCGTGTCGAATTAAAGATGAAAAATCATACCATTTTTACCCATTTTAAAGCTAATCCAGTGCGCGGCTAAATCGCTAGCATCAGAAATAGACATTGTCTTTTTAAATTTAGGATTTCAGTGTTCGAACGGTTCTTTGTGTGCCGCCATGTTGAATACGAAGAATTTCGAGAATGCTGCCCTCGGTGAGTTCACTTTCCAATTATTTGAATTTGGAACTTTCTTTTCTTTTTTTGTACAGGTAATTTACGTAATTTTTAAAAACTATAACTTTTATTTTGAAACAAATATAATCTTCTTTATATCCTATTTTAGTTCATAACAAAGACTTTGTTGTTAACTCTTGCGTTGGGTTAGCAACATTTGTTGGAATTTTTATATTCATGACATTTTATATTCAACCAAACTTAAATGACGTAGGTACGAGCACATATCTCAAAATTGACATTTTCAGTCAATGTTATTTCAACGAAACTTAATTTTTTTTATGCAGTGGTATAAATGCATGCAAAATTAAATGTAAAGTTCGAAACAAAAAAAAATCGCATTCGAAATTGCGTCACTATCTTAGATGCGCCCGCCATTTTGGAAATGGGCGTCCCCTCCCCAATGGCCTACGCCTTCGCGATTTTGAGAAGTGTATTATGTACCTAAGTGTAACTATTTCGTTATGTATATTTACATTATTATAATCATTTCAATATTTTTGTAAATGACGCAATTATCATAAAAATTTCTTTGTTAAGTTCGCTAAAATATAAAGGTCACACAATCACACCATTTTTCTAAAGGGTAGCTGATATTTACCGACAATTATAATTGTAAAAATTTGTTGTCAGTAATATTGACAATAATTCATGATAGAAATCCCTATAGGATTTTCTGTTTAATATTATTATGTTAATAATAGCTGTAGTCGCTACCAAGTCAACTAGTTATTCCTAAATTTGTATTACAAAACTCAAGTGGGTCATTGTTGGGCAACCGTGTTCGTTTTTATAATAAAATTCCTTAAGAACTCACACGGATTGGAAAAGCATACAACAAAATTAGCGATTTCATTGAAGAAAAAACCATAGACTGGAAATAATTCTCTCTGCACACGCATTTACTGGTTTTATGAATATTGTATTTTAAATAACTATTGTAGAATGATGTTGAAAAAACTGAGTTTCGTGTCGGTTCTTTTCACTGCCCAGGGTTTCTTTTCGAACCGAACTAAAGTAAATTCGACGTTCAAAAATACCTTGTTTGCTTGAATAAATTGATTTGACTTTGACTACCTCATTTGTGTGAAGTTTCATGTTTTATTTTACTAACATCGATATCTCCTGTTATCGACTTCAAAAATCGGCCAACGTATTTATTTAAGGCGCTTCCCTTAGTCAAATACTGTTTTTTTGCTAGTTTCAGAGGCTATCTTCTCGTTATTTGGAAATATATAAAAAGTAATAAAAATATTGTAATAATCTTCGACATTTTAACAACACTTTTGCCGTCTCATATTTTTCAGTTATATATAAAATACATATAAAAATTGTATCCAAAAGAAAGCCTAAAAATTAGAAATACGTGCATCTCCTTCATAAATAAAGGTTATATTTACTTGGGTTATACACTAATGTATAGATAATTTAATGATATAAAACTTGACCATTTTAATTTTTTCTAAAGACCCTTTTTTTTAAAGTAAAATCAATAATTACTAGATTACATGAAGAATTTTACGAATTTTAGTATGAGGTGCTCTATACATTTGCCTGTTTGCCTGGGGGAGCGCCTTAATTTACAAGAATTGGGTACTTGATAGTTTCTTTATACTCCATTTTAATTCTGTACTAGAGCAGTTTTAATTACATACTGACATCGATATAAATTTTGACGTCCATATAGAAGCTGAATTTCCATTGGTCCCTCCTTTGTTCTAGCCTATACTACGTAAGAGACCTTCTGTGCAAACCAATACAAGGTTATTGTGAAAGAGGGTATAAATCCGCCGGGTTTTCAATGTGTTGCTGTTAACTGTGATATTGCAGATGTAATAATTACGGCAGGTATACATTCATTTTGTTTTCCGTACAAAAAAAAACATTCGTTTAGTGGAAAAAAAATGAACAACCCTATATTACTCTCTACATTCCAAAGGCTTGCTAACGACTTATAAACGCTAATATTAGGGTTGCCTCATCTTCATTTTTTAAATACTGTGAGGTGTTCGTTACTCTAGAACTATTGACTTTTGGCGAAATTGTAGATCGCAAGTTTTCCGTTGTCATGGGTAGTTTAACACCCTTTCGCATTGACCCATCCTCTCGAAATAACCTTGTATTGAAATAACATTGTACCGTTTCTGTCAAATTACGAGTGAACAATCTTTTTCAGTCTTTTTACATGAACGAGTCTTGTATTGTAAAATAAGCCAATTTATTTCTATGTAGATATAAAAGTCTCTGTGTCACTTATAAACTTGAATAAGTACTACCTCAGAACTCAATCGATTGAGCTCTAATTTATGGGTTATGTCGGACTTTAGAAAGTAGTTTGAGCAATTATCAATTTATCAAAATAGCCATTGCAAAGCATGGCAGGGTTTAGCTGTACAAATAAAGTTGAAGCGTCTGTCTGTGATTTTGAAATAAAGCTTTTTTTAAGCTTATACAAATATTGCTCGTATAATAGGATACTAAAAAAGAACGTCAAAGAGAAATCATCAAAGTAAGTAATTTAAACTAGAGGTCGCCCTGCGGTCGAAAAATCGTCGACCGTAAATATAAACTTATAATGTGAACTCTTTGGCGACAATCTCTACTCTCTGCGACTGTTTGATCCAAGGAGGTTACGTATGTCATCACAAACTATTATGAGTGACATTGACAGTCTTTTTGACATTGGCAGTATGAACGTAAACAATGAGTGATTTATTTAATTTAATGTATTTCTAATGCATATTATATAAAAATATTAGCTTTCTCCAGTCCTTCTCCATATAAACTTTGTAAGTGTACCAAATTTCACACTTTTCCGTCAGCGCAATTTTCTTAAAAAGGTAACCAAAGTTTTCGCTTCACGTATTAATATATAGATTAAAGTATGATATTATTGGCCTTTAGTGCAATGTATTTTTATTATAAATCCTATTAATTATGTGTATTCTGTAATGTCTTCTTCTCTTCTCTCCTATTCTATCGTCTCACAATATAAAATATAAATTGATTTTAAGTGCATCATCTACTGTCACACGAGTAATATTTGTATGTAAATATATTTATAATCGCGTTTTCGAAACAGTGTTTCGCGTTTCGATGAGATTTACAATATAGGGGTTCACTGTGGCGAAAAAAATTTATAAAACAAAGTTAAACCACCCTCAAAAAAAACACTGAAAAGTACAAAATATCTATCCTTTACAAATCAAAGTCAAGCACAATCAAAATAACTTTATAAGTACGATACACATACCTATATAATTAAATTTGTCAGTTACCCAAGTCGGTGCCAAGCTACCAAACTAATAAACTTTCTGTATATGCACATTGATTTGGCATCATTTTTTTGAAGGCGGTTTAATTTTTTTTTTCAATTTTTTTTATTTTTCCCTTTGAGAGACCTTGGCTTAAATAATTATCTAGGGCAGGTGTACAATTAACTTCTTTCTAATTCTGAAACGCAACGATATACAAGAGCATCATCAATATAAAAAAAATTATAACCAGGTCGCGTCGTTTGGTGTTATTTGGTATATCTTCGAAGTCCTAGCCCCAATACTGGTGAAATTTAAATGGGACCACCTCCAAAGTATGCCCATTCAAAAAAATTTTTGAAATCGGTTCAAAGTTGACGAAGTTATCGGTGAACACACAAGAAAAATAATATGCAGACGAACCTCTTCCTTTTTTTGAAGTCGGCTAAAAATCGATCTAGATAGGTCTCAATTCTGGGGAAATTTGTTTTCTCCGTGTTTTCACACAGGTTATAACTTGCCTGCTAAATATGATTGGTAATTTCGCAGCAGTGTTTACCATCGATAGCACAGTAGCTAGAGCGTATGTCTACAGCGTTGAAATGCCCGGGTTCGAATCATTGAATCAGATATTTTTGTTTTTTTTATACAAAACCTAAAAGATGCCAAGTAAAGCTCTGCCGGCCTGGTACTGTATTCTTTAATTAGACATAAAACTCTGTTCATTTTACAAATTAGTTCAAATGAAAAATTTGTTGCGGTTTATTTATTGAAATTATAATACATAGGTACTTTTTACATTGTTATAGCTGTAGATATCCAATAAATAAATAAATCTTTATTGAACAGTCTACAGAAACGAAAACACTTCAACTAATTCTGTCTCTTGAACTAGGACTGCCTTTATTTCAGAGAAATGCCATAAAAACAAAGGAATGGATTTATGTCTATATATAATACTAACGACCCGCTCGGTAAAAATTTTTTTGGAAATAAAATACTGCCCGTTACTCGCTGATAATGTAGCTTGTATAGGTGAAAGAATTTTTGAAATCGGTTGAGTGGTTTTTGATTGAATCCGTTACATACAACAAACAAAGTATGCCTCTGTGTATTAATACACATTTATAACCTACATTCGTTTAAATATAATAAATATAAATAAATATATATGGAAGTTTAAAAAAGGAGCAAATTTTATTTCGAACTAGACTTGACTCAATTCTATTTTCAAAACGTATTAAACCTAAAAATTTTGAAAATTCCAGGAAACGTAAAAACTTATTTAAAATACTTTATAATAAATACTACTTATAATACGTACTTTACTAATTCTTTTGTATTTGTTTTTGTATAAAGGTCACTGCACACTGTTCATTGTTCGAACAATCATGTCTGAGTGTCAACGCGACTTGATAACAAATATTGTGTGGATGTCATTGGTCCTTGATAAGGTAGGTACGAGAGCAAGTGACATAGTGAAACATAATTAATTGAAGAATTTATGTACATATGTATGTATACCCCGCAAGCCGTAGATTTAATCGTACATGTCTGAACGCTGTATCCCCATGAGGGCATAGTCAGAGAGGATTACCGTGCCACGCATTGCGTACTTATTGTAATATATTGAAGTAAATACTATGAAAGAAAATATGTAGATCTACCTACATTATATAATGTATGTTCACTGTTTAATTTACCTACATGTGAACATGATTTAGAATATAATTTATTTGTCTATTAAATAAAGTCTCAGTCTGCGTCACGCGCTCAAATGTCTACATTTCTTCCTACAGTATACAACACTTATTATTCTCCTCACGCACTCTTGCCTACTTACGTGAAAGCTTTGATATATCCGTTAGCTAACAATGTGGCTATTTGACGGTCATAAGTCAGCTTTGGTTTTCTTCTGCTACCACTCACTCTCGCTCTGTGTTTCTTCCTTAATATTTCACCTCTCATTCTTTCTATGTGCTCGAACCATGTCAGCAATCCTTTCTTCATTTTAACTTCAATGGCAATTTATTTTCGATATAGTTTTATCTGTAGAAGTGAAGAAATATTGACATTTCATAGTCAAGTTACGAAGCAAGGGCAGGGCGCTTGTCATCCATGATATTAATACGCGAGGAGAAAACAATGTGCTCTTTTTTAAACATATCGCAGACGGAGCAGTGTGAGATTTGGCACAGCTAAAGTTTATATGGAGAAGCAGTACAGAAAGTTAAAAAGTATATATAGTATATGTTAAAAATACACACCCGCATACCTAGGCGAAAACGTGTGAGGAGAATGATGTGATTTAAGGAAGCGAAAGAAGTATGTAAGAATCACAAAGCTTGGCGCTCCGTCCTCTCTGACTACCCCATTATGTACACATCATGAAGATATGTAAAAATACACTAAATTAAATATAATAAACATTCGTTGTTTACGTTATTACTGCTAACGTCAAGTACTGCTACACAATAATTTGTGGTCAAACATTCGCACAGAGTCGAGATTGTCGCCAAAGAATTTTAAAATGTTGCTAGCTAATAATTACAGACGAAATGATTGAATGAGTTTCGAGCTGTAAGTTTTGTTTAATTAGTGAGCTTTGAGCTCTTTCGAGTCTGTGGAGTGTATGTCATGACTCAAGTCAAGGGAAAAAAGCGTTTATTTTACATCTACAACCGAATTTCGATCACTGCGCAACCACTATCATAAATTAATAAATTATATCATGTTGACCTCCTTTTCCTCCCTAGCGTCTCTAACTTTTAGCCTTACTAATCCATTCCATTTATCCATCTCGCCGCAGATATGTCATTGTTATGCATAATGTTAAGTAAGGCAGTGTAAATATATCTAATTCAGCCAAAATGGCCATACACAATGCGGTGTTGGTGCCAACTTTATTGTACGATAGTGAGGCCTGGATATGGCCGAAATCGAATGAAAGTAAGATAAATACAGTGTAAATGCGATCTCTTAGAGGTATGTGCGGTGTCACCCTTGCGGACAAAATAAGCAATGAAGAGATGTGCAGTATGACAGGGTTGCACGACAGTGTTATTGTACAGATGAAGAAAGGAATGCTAAGATGGTTCGGGCACATGGAAAGAATGAGTTATGAAAGACTGACGAAGAAAATCTATAGAGCAAAAGTGAGTGGTAAAAGAAGCCAAGGAAGACCAAGGCTGACTTATGATGATCAAATAGCTAGTGTTAGCGGACGGAAAAGTCAAAAGCACTCGCATACTTAGGCGAAAATGTGTGAGGAGAATGATGAGATTTGAGGAAGCGAAAGAAGTATGTAAGAACCGCGATGCTTGGTGCTCCGCCCTCTCTGACTACCCCGTTAGGGATACAGCGTGAGGATATGTATGCATGTGTCTAAAATATTTATCCGATTGCTTGAATCGTTACTTAGAATAATATTGCTTATTTACCTATTAAGACGACGCAATAATAAATAATCATTAATCCTAAAATAGACCTGCAATGTACAATCGTGCGCGCTAGCTTACCGAAAATACGAAGAAACGGTTATGTTCGTTTATATTAAAAATACGATTAATTATAAAAAGTCCAACTGGTATTTTGAAGAGTGTATTTATATTAATCTACACAGAAAATTTAAAATCATGAATCGGTTCCGTTCGTCTGAAAAAACGTAAATCTCTATTTTAAAAGAGGTATTTTTGATATTTTTTTTATGTTACAAAAGTTAACCAATCGTGAAACGCAACTGACAAATCGAAGTCAATGGAATGAGAAATTAGGTTACCAAATATCACTTTCATAGGTCTTGTAATTATTTAGAAAAATTGAATTCCTTGCTGTGAAAATTTCCAATTCGTCGCCTTAAGCGCATGAAAATAGAGCGATTTACCTACTTGGAGCCATAAGTAGCTCTATTCGCCGGGCAAGCCTCTACCGATCGCATCTCCGCGAAATAAAATTGATTAAATTATAGACCATGTAGTGAAACGATGTTATATATAACACATTGTGAAAATATGAAAACTTTCTAACACTGCATTCCTTAGTCTTATTACATTTTAATCGATATTCTTTATTGCTTTATTTGTTCTGTGTTGCACTCACAATTAGACGAATTCAATGTCTTGAAGGCAGCTACATCTGTCTTATGCAAATCTCTGCTGCAACTATATCTTAGGCAGTTTTACTTCTCAGTTCATTGCGTAGCAATACAAAATTAAAGCTTAATTTGAGGTTATACAGTTGGTGTCACATAAATTAAAAATAATGTCACTTCTTTATATATTTTTTAAACCGATTTTGAATATTTTTTAATATTTTTTATATCACGGAGAAGACAACTAAAGAAAGAAGATACCTCATGGTATACAGACAGACATCAATTGACATTCGAAATATCACGGTTAACGAATCATATCTTTTTGAGAATGCGTTGCCAACCCTGAGAACTAACTGTTGTCTCTTGTACCAGAAATTTCACTAGCTGTGTTACCTTTCACACCGGAATACAGAAGTGCAAACACTTACGGCAGGAAGAGCGAGAAAGATGGCGATGGACCCCGCACAAGGTCCTGTCACCCGTAGTTTTCTCTACTTTTACCGTCAATATTTACTGTATCAATAGTTCTAAACTCATTAATACAATAAAAAATATTTCGATGCATTTTAGGTTCAAGTTATCGTAAACCTTAAATTACTCGATATTTTTAGCGACAAATCTATCATCGGTCGAAAAGAACTGAGACCCTAGTGGTTGAATTGACAAATTGAATGACAAATGCCATGTAGCGTAACGAATTTTAAATTAGTAGTCAAACGTTATTATTATGTTATTACCTTTAGTATACATCAAATGAAAGGCAGTCGTGTGAGAACCGCCGTATAAAATAATAATAATAATAATAATAATATTATTAATATAAAATGTACCCATATGGCACCTTTGACGAGCTATAACGCCATCAAGCATTTTGATTGTATGAAGCGTTTGCCTAGCCGCTCTGATAAGTCAGGTTTTCATTTTTTATTTATACCAAGTCTTATGTATAATGTATTTCGATTAACCAAGAAATGTTTAAATAATTGTTAGGGTACCTATTATTTATTAAAAATGTTGAATGCAAGCTCTTGATAATAATAAATAAACATTACATTTCAATAATTTTTAATAAATTTTTTTCAATTTAATTTTAAAGATAAAACAAAAAATAATAATAGCTAGACTTTTTTAAAACATACTTTATAGTTACGTTATTTCTTCATGACAAATATATAAATTATTTATTCCAAAATTTCCGAATTTTTTTGACCTACTATTACGTAGGTATTTACAAACGCGAAGCTTACATATTTGCGTCCTATGTATAAACCGCGCTAATTTAAAAAACACGTTCATACATAATATCCCCACCAAAATAACCTATCCTTCCTAGAAAGGCCCACGGGAAGCACAAAAAACAAGAAACATACTCCTAAAGAGCCAACCAGACACCTTCAAAATTATTTCATAATTCTCACGTTAAAAAAAAATATATGCAGCTGACCAACCGTCATCGTTATTGAGGAGCGACCAATAAAAAAAAAAGTGGTTCCAAATTTGAATAGACCAATAGAGCTAGACGTTGAGAATGCAACAGATGCGTTTGTTCGGAATTTGAAGTAACCAATGAGCTGCGCGCGCGGCTCACGCCCTTTGGCCTGGCGGAGCGACAACGTCGCGTCGAATGGGGCCCAACTGGCCCTTCGCGTCGGGTGCGCTGGCACACGAGCAAATGAGACATCAGCAACGATAGAGCGAGCGTCGAGGTAAATTACTTTTTTAACGTAGTTTTGCTTTGTTGATCTCAATTTTTTTTATATTTTGTGCTACAACCGATAAATATAGAATGTATCAATTAAATAGCTTTATTTTATATTTACAATTTTTTTAGAGTAACTGTACGGTAAGACCGTATAAAGCAACGTCGCTAGTTTCAATAATAACCCGTCTCGAGTTTCTTTCTTCAATTTTAATAATCTAACCACTGGGCTATAATTACCATTGACATCTTTTGTATTTTAAAAGTATATTTTTACTCACATTTTCGTATGTATGTATATTTTGTACATAGGTACATATTATTTTCATTCATTTGTGACTATCCTACGGTGACTATCATTAGCTATTGTCGATATTTGTGATTAAGGGGACGCATTGGAAATTTTGACGGTAGGGATCTAAATATTTCTAAGTGACTACAAAATGTATTAAAGTAATATTTGGTAACCTGATTCTTCATTTCATTGACTTTATTATGCCAGTGCGATACACGATTGGTTAACTTTTGTAACACAAAAAAAATCAAAGAAACCTCTTTTAAAACAGAGATTTATAATTTTAGGAGTAACGGGACAGATTTGTGTTTCTAAATTTTCTGTATAGTTTTAATCTAAACATATTCTTCAAAATGTCAGTTGGATTTTTAAAAATTAATTATAGTTTTCAAAATAAACGAAAATATCTATAGGTCTATTTTGGATTAAATTATTGTTTATCTATGCGTTGCCTTAACTATTATAATCATAATCATTAACGGATGGCAAGACTATTTTGAGGGTGTTGCTACTTAATAATAATATGGCATTTTTGAATGACAAAAAATAAGTCGGTGGAGAAATACACGAGCTAGCAAAAGCACGTCTCAACTATTTCTCAATGTATCCCACGTTTCCATCCATGTTGACGTTCTGGAAGAGCGAAGAGCTTTTACTATGGAATCTGTCATAAATATCGTATAGCGGCTGCAGAACGCCATCAAAAAGTACTGCAAATGGGAACTTTTAACATACGAACTACGTAACATACACTGAAATTCGCGATAGGTGCTTTGTTTTGCAATAGTCGACTTACTACTAATGATCTTTTTTTAATAACGTAACAAAAACTTGAACACAGGTATGGAGCCCTTGGGAGACACGCTAGATTATGTAGAACTTTTATCCAATAAAGCTTATGCGGTGCTGATTGTCCTCGGCGCGTTATTAGAGGCTCCAGTTTTTCCTCGCTGGATCCCCTCTCGCGCTTCAAATCTTTCGCTCCAGTGCAGAAATGAAGTTTAGAAATTTAGCGTTTTATAGGCTTCGCACAGAACTCTGTGGACGCATTTGAAGTCACAATTGAACAATCTATATTTATATATATATATATATATATATATATATATAAATACAAACGAAATGTTCGTTGATAAGCGCAAAACATAAGCTGAAACAATTTATCGCTTTAGTTTTTCTGAATTCAACATAATAGCCCTAAGATGTTCCGAGAACTTTTAGTAGTCTAAAATTACACTTTAAGTCCTAAATAAGTGTATGTTTAACCACTGGCTATTTGATCTTCACAAGTCAGCCTTCAGTCACGTTAGTCAGCCAGGTCTTCAAAAAAAAGCATTGGCTTCTTCATAAGTCTAAGATCTTCATAAGTCCGCCTTGGTCTTTCTTGGATTCTGCTAACACTCACTTTCGTTCTGTGGAATTTCTTCGCCAGTCGTTCATCTCTCATTCTTTCTATGTGCCCCAATCATCTAAGCATTCCTTTCTGCATTTTTGCAATAACAATGTCATCCAACTCTGCCATACTGCATAGGTCAAATAAATACGAATTATAATATATTTGTTTGTAACTAACGGTCCGATATCGGTCTAATTAACGTCGTAATTATAATAAATGGTATTATTAACATTTAACACTTACTGACATGATTTAGCACAGACATCATAAACATTTGATGAAAAATATTGGGAACCAAGAGTTGGATGCAAGAAAGAAAACGCTTAATTTAAAGTTAGACTACCGTTAAAAATAAACAAAAGGATCCCTTATGTTAATAAAATGGCAAATTTTTTAACTTAGTTTCTAGAGATTTATAAGACTTAAGTAATTCGTCGTATTTTTTCTGTGAAATTTAGTTAAATTTTTATATTCTCTGAAGTTCTCTCCATTTGCCAACTTGATCACAAAGCATTGAATGGACTCTGGTCTTACTTCGCGGAAAACTGTCGTAAATAGTCAGCTATTGCGCAGTGTCATGTCATGTAGTTGATGGTGGCACATTACATAAACGAAAGAACTATTATTGGCTATAGATATTTGATGGATTACTTTTAGGAGAGCTGACGATGAAAATATTACTATGACTGGAGAGCACTATTAGGTTATTCTCGAAAGGGAATATTCCTAATTGGGTACAATAGCATCTCGTAACGAGTCGAAATAATAATGCCAGACCATACATATCAAAAATAGTTCAGCAGCGCCATTGTAATGAGCACATTTGGTTCAGGATGGATCTTGGAGCTGTGTTCTTCTAGCTGAATACCATTTACACGTCATATAATCTTTAAAATAATATAGTTTTATATTTTAGTCTTTATTTATATGTTAAGTAGGTCATATTTTCAAGTAACAGCTAATCAGCACCGAATCAGATTCTGTGCTAGTTAGCTGACCGAATCCTATCTCTGGTATATCCTGAGGATGCTTCATTGAGAGGCGAAACACGTGTCGATTGGTGGTTTTTGGAGTTTTAACGGAGAATAGCTAAAGATTTTAGGAATTTATCACATGCAATGGATTTCCGCAAAGTAAAACCTGAGTCTATACAATATATTTTAAAGAATAATTTTAAATTAAGTTTATTATAATAATTATTAATTTAATTCATTTAAGGTCATATTTGATCTAATTATGTAATTATACGAACTTCCAGCCTTCGAGGTGTACCGCAGTGGCAGACTTTATAAATGCGGTTGACGTGACTTTATGCTCTGAAATGCTGTTGTCTAAAATCTCGTGCTGGAGGGTGGATCGGACATTTGTTCAGATGTCAGATCATAACGCTATCACCTTCCAGCTCGAGTCAGCAGCCTCAGAGAGACCACGTCCAAAATCTGCTACTAGTAAGTATGACAGGAAATAAGCAGACTGGCAACCCTTTCACTGCGTATTCCATGAGAGGCTGGACTTGTTGGCTATCTCGTCAGACCGAATAATGCACGCGAGCGCAGAATTGCTCGATAATTATGTCTAACGATTTATGGAGAGCGTTGTGATGGCTACTGATGCGACCATCCCTCTAATCAAGTCACTTAAAAAGCGTACGAATCCGTGGTGGACCAAGGAATTTATGGATAAGAGGAAAGAAGTGATCAGAAGAAGGCAGCGTATAAAAGAACCAAATAATGCGCGGAAACAGCTGGTGATCCAACAATACCTGGAGGCACGTGAAGAATATAAAAGCGCCAATAACCAGGCACACATCATCAGCTGGAATCGTTCTTGCTCCGAGATGACTCGAGATAATGTTTGGAATGCAGCGTGAAAGGTCATTATACGATGCTCAGGACTGAGTGTGACGGGTGTCGGGTTGAAAAATGCCCGAAGTGACATCCTGGCACCACTAGAGTCAACGCGTTTGATGGCCGCCACTGTTTTCTGATGACTCCCCCGAGGAAGACACCGTAGAACAGGCGAATTGCGTCGAGCCATCCGATACTACCGCTTCCTAATTGTTACGGAACGTCCGGACCATCCATAACAGATTCGGAATGGTTCAAAATGCTATCGACAATGAACCTCAAGAAGGCGCCGGGCTATGATGGGTTAACGGTTGATATCTGCAAGGTAGCGATTAAAACCGCCAGGTGTTACTGGCCATTTTCAATAGGTGCCCGGAGGTGGGGCTTTCCTCCAAAACTTGAAAGATGGCTCGGGTTTATGTCATACCCAAACCCGGCAAGGGAGATTATACGAACCCGATGTTCTATCGTCCAATAGGACTACTTCCGGTAATGGGGAAAGTTCTCGAGAAACTGTTTAATAACAGACTCCTACGGCACGTGGAAGCCAAGGGCCATTTAAACACCAGCCAGTATGATTTTATGCCGCAGCGCGGTACCAAAGACGCCCTTTATGATCTAGTGGTGATCTAGTAGTGAAAAAATGAAGTACATAACAAAAAGAACAAGAAAGACAGTCGCAGTCGTGTCACTGGACATAGAGGGCGCTTTTGACCACGCTTGGTGGCCATTCATTAAGACCCAACTGGTGGTGAAGAACTGATATGTGGATATATACCGTCTTGTAGACTTAAGGATAGGTCCATCACTCTGGAATATGCCAGCACCACGGTCAGGAAAATTACGACCAGAGGCGGCGTACAAGGTAGCATCAGCGGACCGTTAATGTGGAACGTCGTTTTTGACTTGCTCCTCGAAATGCTAGAGGGCAATAGAGTTCACGTTCAGGCTTTCGCCGCTGATGTGATACTCGTAGCCTCTGCCCTGCCTCTGCTCTGCAGCTGTAGCTGGAGTCAATGATCAGCCCAAGTACTTGATATGGTTGCCAAATGGGGCGCAGAGTATAAGCTACGATTCTCTCCTCACAAGACCACATTAATGGTGTTGACGAGGAAAAGGAAACTATCGGCGCCCCGCATCTGTTCCGCTTACACCTGTGGACAAGATGTGGGTACTGGAATTAATCACTGATTAGAAACTGACGTTCTGGGACCACATTGAAGCGATCTGCGCAAAGGCCGTCATAGTGTACAAGGGTTTGATTCGAGCCGCAAAAGCTACTTGGTCGAGCCTACATACATATATATATGTACATAACTATTTGATACAGATTACGACAGGGAAACAGATCCAAAAGACATTATAAAATAGTTATGTTTATAGATGTATAAAAAAAGAAAAAAAGTTATTGTTCAGCAACTGATAGAAGATAAAAGATTAGTAGAAATAATTCAGTCGCCATATTTAATCCTCGTGATTTAAATTGTTTTAGCCATGTCATGAGCAAATTTACTCGATACAGCAGCAAAAAGAAGTTAGATATTAAACTCAACGGCATTATTTGTGAATTACCTACATATAAATCGTAATTTAATGTTAAAGATTTGCCAGCGATCTTGGAGGATGATTAATAATGTCAGAGATTTTTAATCAATATAAGAAAGTTTGATAATACAGATAGATTTTATAAAATTATAAAAAATATTAATTATAACAACGGAAGTGGTACTAATCTGTATCACCCCCTTTCTTCCCTTAGCGGTTGAATGTAGAGAAACGTCGAAGTACGTGATACGTTCCATGACATTAATATATATCATCTTACAAGTAAAGACCATAAAAATATCATATACCAGAAAAACTTTGACACGCCCTTTAACTCCCTCAGGAGTTGATTTTCGAGAAATCCCTTCTTGAACAATAATAATAATAAATAATAAAATATTTATTTCATAACACATACGCAAATACCATAATTGTAATGAACAAAAAAATAGGTTAGTGTTACCTACTGAGGTTACTTTTAAGTGTACGTACTTAGATACCCAAGAAAAGATTAAACTTGTGTTATGGGTTCAATGGGTATCAATGGTGGGTATCAATGTGCGACGGTTCTGTCGCACATTGATAACACATTGAATTTTTTTTTTTGCAAGTAAGAGAAATAGTGGACGTTATTTCAATAAAAAAACTATAGCATGCGTGTAAGCAGGTATTTGTGTGCGCGAAAGCATGTGTGTGTCTGAGTGAGTGGTTGAGTAGATGCGAGTGTATATGTATGTATATGCTACAATGCTTATAACGTCTTCTCCAAATGAAGTTGATAAAATCAACTGCCTCTCCAAATGTTGAAAATCTAAAGCGATGTAGAGTCAGTCACTTAGAACTTTATCTTTTATTATTTAAAAAAAAAAAGTAGCCTACGTCCTTCCCCACTGTTTATTCCATCTCAATTCTTAATTTCATCAAAATCCGTTCAGTAGCTTATACGTAAAAATGTAATAGGCAACCAGACAAAGTTTTTTTTGCATTTTTAATATTAATATGGATACAATGATAGCTGTCGTTACCCGGGATATGAATGTAGGTCGATAATGAGATGAAAAAGATTATCCAAAATAATTGTGATTGATTTATTTATTGATATAAATCAGTACTACATATCCTACCGTTAAGGCGACGTATTGACAAACAATAGTTTATTCTAAAATAGACCTTCTGTTCCATGCAAATGTACGCGCGCTAGCTTACGAAAAATGCGAAAAAACAGTTAGTTTCGTTTATTTTAAAAACTACAATTTATTTAAAAATACCAACTTATATTTTGAGGAATATATTTAAAGTAAACTATACAGAAAATTTAAAAATATAAATCGGTCCCATTGCTCCGAAAAATGTAAGTCTCTGTTTTAATAGAGATTTCTTTGATATTTTCTTTTGTGTTACAAAAGTTAACCAACCGTGTATTGCAACTGTTAAAATGAAGTCAATGAAATGAAGAATCAGAATACCAAATATCCTTCTCATACGTTTTGTAGTCACTTAGAAAAATTGAGTTCCCTAGCGCCAAAAATTTCCAATGCGTCGCCTTAATATTTACAAACTTAAAACTAAAGTTTACCTTAAATAATAGACTGGCTCAAAGTCACGGCTTAGAAAGCTATCATTGCTTAAGGTACCCAGCACATTAATGATCTGTTTTTTAAAACTTCCATGTCCATTTCCATTACCCATACTGTACTGTTCTCACTGACTTTATATGTGCGAAAGTGTAATAAAATTTGATACGGATATAGTTCGACTCTAGGCCTAGGGACACTATTACTTTGTAATGAATTACTAAAACCTTAACCTATTTTCCGCTCAAACTCCAAAAACCACCAATCGAGACGTGTTTCGCCTCTCAACGAAGCATCCTCAGGATATACCAGAGATCGGACTCGAACAGTCTACCACCACCGAATCTGAGCAGCACCGAAAGCTGACCGAAGCAAAGTAACACCTGAGTCTATACAATACACTATTAGTTTCCACTGCCACTCACGAAACGAAGTCTGTTCTAGAACTTTCTGTTTAATTAATAAAAGTGTCTAATATAATGCAATATTAATTTTCCTTTTAGTACACCTTCTCAATGTTCAAGATTTTTTTAAGATACTGGACCTTATTGATATAAGTCAGTACGTATATATTTTAACGTTAGATTAAATTAGATCATAGATTCTTTTTATATAAATAAAAAAAAATTACTCGAAATAGTCTTGCTCTAAGTTTTATAGTTCGAAATTTGCCCATACTGTCCCATTTAAAAGAAGGACTCCATATAGATTTAACGTCGCCGAATAAATAACCAATGAAAAGACGCGTAGTATAAGGTTGGATGCCAGTCGTTATATTAAAAATGAAGAAATAATGCTTAGATGGCACATAGAAAGAATTAGTGATGAAAAATGATGAAGAAAATCTACAGAGCGAATATGTGCAATAACGGAAGCCAACAAATACCAAGGCCGACTTATGGAGATAAAATAGCAAGAGTGTTAACTAAAGGAAATGCCAAAAGCACTCGCATACTAGGTGAATGTGCGTGAGAAGAATGATGAGTTTTGAGGAGGCGAAAAGTTTCGCTTTGGATTCCATCTTCTCTGACTACCTCTTTAGGGATACAGCGTGAGAATATGTAATTATGACTAGAAGTCTAAGTTTGTTTTTGGGAACCACTTACCGTAACTGTCTCAATTTAACTTGTTTGTATTTAATAATAATTTCCGAGGGAAAACGGTTGAGACTTGTGACAGACAAACCGACACCGAGGTCATCCATAAAAGTTTCTTTTTCAATTTTGGAACGGAATTTCACCGAGCAGGTCCTGAATATCTAAAGATCTTTTTTAAAAAACTGGTTTATGTAAAAACATATTTTTTATCTATTCTAATATTATAAAGAGAGAACGCAGAGTATGTTTGTTTATAATGTAGAAGGCAATGTCCGGAACCACTGTACCTATTTCAAAAATTCTTTCACTATTCGAAAGGTACATTCTTCCACGTGGACATAGATTACACATACATACATACATATCCTCACGCTGTATGCCCAACTGGGTAGTCAGAGATGACGGAGTGCCAAGTGTCGTGGTTCTTACATACTTGTTTCGCTTCCTCAAATCTCATCATTCTCCTCACTCATGTTCGCCTAGGTATGCGAGAGCTTTTGACATTTACATCTGCTAACACTCTGGCTATTTGATCATAGATTATACATTATGTATATTATGTATTCCACCCGAGCGAAGTCGGGATGGGCCGTTAGTTTGTAATACAAGAGTTCTATTAATGTTTGTCACGAATCTCAAAACCAGACTGTCTAATAAGAAATCCGGATTATGAAGAAATGCTCTAAAATATTATGTCAATAGCAATAATTGTAACTTGATGCAAAGTCATCAAAATAGTTTCTATGCAATTGAAATAGATTAGCTGTTGTAATGCAATACTGGAAAATAAAATCCATGCAGACGGAAACATGAGATATGACTAGTTAAGCAATATAACTTAATAAATAGTTGATTGATCACTACTAAAGTGTAGTCAAGAAAGCGACATATGTCGCAACAGCGTCCTGTGTGCGCCGGCGCCGGCGGCCGATGTTGCATTATCTACGATTGGCGCCAAGAAGGCACACGTTCTCTTCCGCCAGCGTCTCGTTGAGCCACTTTTTTATATAATATGAATAAATTATTACGTTACGCATTATAATTTGGGAGCCACAAGCAGAAATTTTAAATGATTTGCATCGTGCAATAGATCAAAGCCTGACCAGATAATATGAGAGCTGTCATGGAGGCGTCGTTTATCACGCATCTTCACGCTGTATTTATAATAGAGTCGTTAAGGATGGAGCACCACGCATTGCAGTAATTACATACTTCTTTCGTCTCCTCAAATCTCATTATCAAGAAAACTGTTCTCTATAATATCTGATATGTAACCGACTCTCGTGTAGGTACGAGTACATGGAGGGCCAAGCATCGCGGTAATTACATACTTCTTTCGTCTTCACACGTCTCATTATCAAGAAAACAGTTCTTTACAGTGTGATGAATTCCTAAAATCTTTAGCTATATTCCGCTCAAACTCCAAAAACCACCAATCGACACGTGTTTCGCCTCTCATCAAAGTATCCTTAGGATATTCCGGAGATCCAAATCGGTCAGCTAACCAGTACCGAATCGGTGTTGGTGGTAAGCACCGAATCGTTGCTGGTTAGCTGACCGAGTCTGATTTCTGGAATATCCTTGAGAGACGTTGAGAGGCATTGAGAGGTGAAACACGTGTCGATTAGTGGTTATTGGAGTTTGAGTTGAAAATAGCTAAAGATATTAGGAATTCATCACATGAGATGTATTTTCGCAAAGTAACACCTGAGTCTATAGAAGTTCTCTATAATATCTGACATATAGCCGACTCTCATGTACTCTCGTATTTCTAGTGAGGCTATGAATATGTACGTATCCTCGCTCTGTATTCTTGTGGGATAGATAAAGAGGATGGAGCGCCAAGAATCGCGGTCCTTAGATACTTCTTTCGTTTTTTTAATCACTTTATTCTTCTCACATACTTTTATCGACGTATGCGAGTATTTTTGACATTTCCTTCAACTGAAATTCTTTGTAAGTCAGTCTAAGTCTTTCTTGGCTTCGGCTATTGCTCACTTTTGCGTCGTAGGTTTTTTAATCTGTGATCCGAATTATCTAAGCCTTCTTTTCATTGTTTTTATGGTAATAGTATAGTACAAATTAAATCTTTAGAAAGAAATGAAATTAATTGCCTATCTCAAAAACAGGGGTAAATCGTAATTTGTATAGTTTTGGCTCGGTGGGACGCTGTATCACATTATTTATATTGAGAATTATGAGAGATTTCCCGTCAACTTAGATTTAGATTTCAGGCATTCGTGCAATATTGACCTTGTCATTGAAATCATTGATTATGACTGAATTTTTCATTATTGAAATGTTCATCACCTCCCCGTCTATAATTCATATCAGATTAATAATATTAGTTTTGATGAAATTTCACAAAACACAATATTTCAATTTTGATTAATTACGTATTTGTAATAATTGTCGCGTTATTTTATGGCTGATTGAAAATTAAGCAGCGCGGCTGTTAGTTGATGGGAACGTGAAAACGTTCGTATATGGCGGCGTAGATTTATATTCGTTTTGATGAAGACAATGATTACAGAAACAACTGTGATACTCGTCAAACAATTGTAAGAACTGTTATATATTCTTTGTAATATGCGTACTTATCGTATGACAAGTAGCGACCCGCTACTGCTTCTTAAGGCTGATTTACATTAGTCAAGGACAGCGGCGAGTAGCGAGTGCAAGTACAGTAGCGAGTGGCGAACGCCTGGATAGTGACCATTTATACTACAGCAAGTCAAGTGGCATTACTCCGTCAAAATGGACGACCAACTTTGAAAAATACGTGCCATTTCGCACAGAATTATTTTCATTACGATGGAGCAAATAGAGGAGAAAGTGGTATCTTCTTCTTTTCTTATATATAAAAATGAATGTATACCATTTTGACGTCATTTCCTTTAAAATATGGCATAAAACAGTACACGCAGACCGTCCTGTGGCCGATATACGATGCCCATGGCGACTTATACACTGTACTAAATTTGACAGTTTTCACTACGCCAACTGGCGAGTCAAGCACCGTGTAGAGGAAAAGCACGCACGCGAGGGTCATCACAAAAATACAAAGTGATTCTATTTGGATCCATTTGTAAAGCAGCTTGCAAGACAATTTGACTCGCTACTGTCTGATTGGTTTACACCACTGTACTTACGTACTGTACTTATCTACTTCGCTAACACTTGACCAATGTTTTTTGAATGAATCACGGATGCGTTGCCGGCCTTTAAGGAAAGAGTAGGCTCGTTTCTTGAAGGTCCCTAAGTCGTAACGGTCCGGGAATACCGCCGCTATAAGTTGGTTCCACAAAATTGTCGTACGTGGTAAAAAATGTCGTAAAAATCGCACAGTTGTAGACCGCCATCCATCACGGTGGTGAGGATGAAAGGACAGTCGATTGCGTGACGTACGGTAACGTAATTCAGCAGCAGGCAGTACTCCGAACAATTCCTCAGAACATTCCCCATGATAGATACGGTAGAATATGCTTAGGGACGCAACGTCCCTCCTCAGGGCCAGAGAATCGAGTCGATCAGAGAGTACCGGATCGCCGATAACCCGAACCGCTCTACATTGTATGCGGTCAAAAGGAAGGAGTTGATACTGGGGCGCTCCAGCCCAGAGATGGGATAAATGCGGCATTATGGGTGGATACCTACAATACAATGTCAAAACACAAAATTTAATACACAATAATAGATAAAGTATTACACGAATAATTTAAAATAAAGGCACATTAATGAACAGGATAATAATACAGATTTTAGAATGACAAATAGAATAAACAAAGAGTAAGCCTGTAGTAAAACAATAAGTGACAGAGTAAACGGAAACTTAACACAATATTAGACAAGGCACGCACAATATTATACATTAGAATGTATATTAACAGATGAGAATTAGAGAAATACATATTCATACATACATATCCTTGCGCTGTATCCCTAACGAGGTAGTCAGAGAGGACGGAGCGCCAAGCGTCGCGGTTCTTACATACTTCTTTCGCTTCCTCAAATCTCATCATTCTCCTCACACATTTTCGCCCAGGTATACGAGAGCTTTCGACATTTCTATCCGCTAACATTGGCTTTTTGATCTTCCTAAGTCAGCCTTGGTCTTCCTTGGCTTCTTTTACCATTCACTTTCGCTCTGTATATTTTCTTCGTCAGTCTTTCACCACTCATTCTTTCTATGTGTCCGAACCATCTAAGCATTCCTTTCTTCATTTTTACAATAACACTGTCGTGCGACCTTATCATACTACAAATAATAGAAAAAAAAAATAGAAATACATATTTATTAGAAATCCCTGCTACTTAGGGGAACCTATGCGAAATTTCAAGTTTATGGACCTAACGGTGCCGGCTCGGCGTTTATGTAATTGTATTTAATACAATTTTCCTGTTAATTTTTGTGATAAATAATCATTTTATGACTAACTGACTTCGAATCTACCATTTTATAAATTCTTTCTCTCTGTCTATATGTCCTTTTATAACTCAAGTACGGCTTGACCGATTTTGATAAAATCGGTATAAAGTAAGAACATGTTATTGCGCAAAATGTAGGTACTATTTTTTAACAAACATCATCGCTTAGAAAGCTATCATAGAGGTGAAAAAGGGGATGAAACTTTGTATGGGAAATGCTAAACCGCTGAACCGATTTTGATGAAATTGGCATGGAGATAGTTTGACATCAGAGAACAGACAGGCTACTTTTTTTATCTAAAATCGACCTCTAAGAAGGTGATATAGAATAGATAGAAGGTGGAATAGCTAACCCTCAGTAATGATAAAATTTGGTGTGGTGATTGACTTTTTTTATCAAAAAGACATAAGCTACTTTTTTATCAAAAATCTACCCATAAAGCGTTGGAAAGGGGGATGAAACTTTGTATGAGAAACACTAAACCGCTGAGATTAATTATGATGTGGCACAGAGATAGTTTGACACCTGGGAACGGACATAGGGTATCAAAAACCTACCTCTAAGAAGGTGAAAAGGGGATGAAATTTTGAACGGGAAATGCTAAACCGCTAAACCATTTACGACGAAATTTGGTATGTGCCCTGAGGCAGACGTATTAGACGTAGGCTTTTTACAAATACAATCTTCGTACATATGTACATGTAGTCTAACCTAATCCAGGAAAGCTACGAAAAAATTTATCTCGCAGACAAAGTCGCTGGTACGGCTAGTCTTAATTAAATATGTATATACTTTTATTCAGAGCACATTACAATTAGATCTACCATAATCAGACGCAATTTTACACAGAGCTGAAAAACCAAAGACAAAACACAGGACACAAACAACAAGATGATATACAATGAACTAAATTATAAATGTACTATTACTAACACGAATCAAATAAAACAAAATCGAATATCCTCCTAATAACCCGTTAAAACCAGCCTTATATTTTCGGAATGAATTGTTTCTACCTCTATAAATATAATAGGTAATAATAATTTATTTGCTGGTTATGCACTCACATTTATACAAAATAATATTATATTATGTTCTTACAATAATAAAAATTTCGTGGTCGAAATTCAACCGCAAATATAAACTTATAACCTCTATGGCGACAATCTCTACTCTGTGCGTCTGTTTGATCCAAGGAGGTTACATTTACAATATGATTACAAACCAAGAATCTTTGAATCTAGCTGTATACCACACTCTGAAGAGGTAGTTGACGACAAATTATATGACCTCGAGTAACCTTCGATCACTAACGTTTATTTCTGTCTCTTTCTAACTCCTGGAAATACACCTACTAGTATATATATGGTTGCTACATGTAGATATACCAACAGCATAAGATGAAAAAAGATGGTGGGGTATAGAGATGTTTCAAGGTTAAACTCGACTTCGATTACCTTCTCAGAGCGTGGCCTCCAATTTAAATACTACTCCATGTCAAATACTATTATGAGTTTGACATTGACAGTCTTGACATTAGCAGTATAAACGTAAACAATGAATGTTTTATTTAATTTAATATATTCATAACACATTTTGATGAGATGAGATGATGAAATATGGTGGTCCTTGGATCTGGGATACCTTCTGTGCACTGTGTAACCTTTGTTGGCAGTCTCCCTTCTGCCAGAAGACTGGTGCACCGCAGTCATAATGCCTCTCTATAAAGGGAAAGGTTCTCATTTGGACTGTGCGTGCTATAGGGCCATCAGCTTGGTCAGCTTAGCAAGTAAAGTCTATACCAAGGTCTATACTGAACGTATGAAAGATGTTTCTGAAAGATATTTGTGGGAAGCACAAGGTGGTTTTAGAAACGTAGGGGTTGTATGGATCAGATTTTCTCGTTTCGCGTTAACGTGGGGAAGTTTCTGGCCATAGGTCAGAGAGTTTTCTGCACTTTCGTGGATCTTGAAAAAGCATTCGGTAGACTAGTGCTATAGAAATTGTGGCGTCTTCTGCGTGGATATGGTGTGGAGGGCCCCTTATTGCGGGCTGCGAGGTCATTATATCGAGCTCACAGAGCCTGTGTAAGAATAGATGGTGACATGTCGCCCTGGTTCGATGTCGGTTCAGGCATCAGACAGGGCTGCGTGATGTCTGCCTGGCTATTCGTGCTGTACTTGGACAGTTGCCTCCAGACATTGAAAGGTAGTATGAGTGGTATGAATGTGATGGTACAGTGGTACACTGCCTATTGTACGCTGACGATGCTGTGCTTATAGCACCATCAGAAGCGGAGTTGCAGACACTAGTTACGTGCATGAAAGAAGACTGTGAAGTGAAAGGATTGAATATGAATGTGAATAAAACTAAGGTTCTGGTGTTAAAAAGACATCTTCGTACATCTTCGTACAGACAAAGTGTGATATATGGGTAAATGGAAAATGTCTAGAACAAGTGAACGAAATTGTATCTGGGGAGTGCGTTTTCGAGGGATGGAAGATGTGAATTGGATGTAGAGATTCGGGTAGTGGCCGGCAATAAAGTGAACGGTGCTCTGTCCGCATTAGTAGGCAGTGTGAATATATCTAACTCAGCCAAAATGGTCATCCACAATGCAGTGTTGGAGCCAACTTTATTGTACGGTAGTGAGGCCTGGATATGCCCGAAGTCGAGTGAAAGTAAGATAAATGCAGTAGAAATGCGATCTCTTAGAAACATGTGTGGTTATTCTTGCGGACAAATACGCAGTATGAAGGGTTGCATGACAGTGTTATTGTAAAAATGAAGAAAGGAATGCTAAGATGGTTAGGGCACATAGAAAAAATGAGTGATGAAAGACTGACGAAGAAAATCTACAGAGCAAAAGTGAGTGGTAAATGAAGCCAAGGAATACCAAGGCTGACTTATCAATCAAATAGCTAGAGTGTTAGCCGACGGAAATGTCAAAAGCACTCGCATATCTATGCGAAAATGTGTGAGGAGAATGATGAGATTTGAGGAAGCGAAAGAAGTATGTAAGGACCACGACGCTTGGCGCTTCGTTTTCTCTGACTACCCAGTTAGGGATTTTAGATGAACATTTTAGCTTTTTGCACTTCTTCTCCATATAAAATTTTACTATGCCAAATTTCATACTCCTCAATCTATATATTAATACGTGAAGCGAAAACTTTGGTTTACTTTTTAAGAAAATCGCGCGGACGGAGGAGTGTGAACGTTAAAGAAAAACTAGAGAAAGATACATTTTTTATGCAATATGTGTTACAAATAAGTGCATGAAATTAAATTCAATAAAACGTTCATTATTCACATTAATACTGTCAATGTCAAAATACTGTCAGTGTCAAACCCATAATAGTTTCTGGTCATATGTAATGTAACGTCCTTGGATCAAACAGTCGCACAGAGTAGATTGTCGCTAAAGAGTTTACATTATAAGTTTATATTTACGGTCGAATTTCGATTACAGAGCGACCTCTAGTATGTTTAAAAAGGGATCCGAAGTTTTCACTTTACGTATTAATGTTATGATACTAAAATGAAATAAAGTAATATGTGGAATTCATAATCATAATAATACACTAATTAAAGATGTCATTGTACAGTCACTTCCGGTTCCGGTAAGTCAATGTGTGCATGTGTGAGGATATCGCGTATAATAATGATAGCATTATGATATATAGGTACCCTATTATGTAACCGGGGCCATAGGCTTAGACACAACGCAATTTGTACTGAAATACATTGGTAGTTTTGCAACTAACTAACATGCAAACGAATATACATTAATTTAAACATTTTTCGTTAAAAAAAAGGCTAAAAAGCATATTCCAATACTTGCCTGTTCCATTAAAAATTAAAAATGAACTAGTTTTGTATAACTTTAGCGTCTGTTTATTTATCTGCTGCGGTCAAAATATACAACTTAGTATTAATGTATACTCTGTTTCAATCATCACTCATATTTGTGTCCGTTTGTCTGATAGCCATAAATTGACTTTCTTAGAAATTTGGGACTTGAAGGGTAAACATATCTTGTAGTTATATATCTGATATTTAAGTGTGATAGAGCCATGCTGTATAGCAGCACGAATAGGGCCGGCTCGCCCGGTGAAATACCACCCTCTCACAGAATGTCGACTTGTAATAACAGCATCTATTGCTGTTGTGTTTCGTTCGGTAAGTGAGTACCGGTGGCCCATCACCCCCTCTCTCCCCTTCTTCCTTAAGGGCTGGTAACACACCCGTGATTCTCCGGACGTTGCGGGTGTCCATGGGTGGCGGTGATCACTTTCTATCAGGTGGCTCGCTACTCGCTAGCTCGTTTACCCCCTCGTTTTATAAGGAAAAAAAAATTATACCTGGCTGAGTTTCTTGTCGGTTCTTCTCAGTGTCCAGGTTTTCTTTTCTCTTTGAACCGAACTAAAGTAGATTTGACGTTCAAAAATACCTTGTAATTGGGTTTACTTGAATAAATTGATTTGACTTTGACTTTGAAAAAAAACTTGGAGATACATCTTGTTAAGCTAACACTTTAAAGAAATAAGGAAAGGACAATTGTGTATGTGTTCAAGGCGATTCGACTGCTCTCCCCCTACTCTGCCTTTGTCTCCGTAACTACTACATACCTATAATTCTGAAAATGTTAAGGAATGTGAAGCTCTACCTAAAATGTACATGAAAATTGTAACAGAAATCCTATGTTGGTTTTATACATCTCATAAAATTAAGTTTAAAAGTTTACAGCTAAATTTTATTACGCGGTTTATAAATATCGTATGGAACCTGTGCAGAAATTCGCCTCTTTTTACCCAACTGCGAAAGAGGGTCATGTTTTTCGAGTGTATGTATGTATGTCAATTTTTTTGGCACGCTCTGTACTCTGTACATGAAGGTGTCATTAGATTTGTCTTAATTGTGGCGATGACATAAGGTATAAAATTTGCAAATGGCGACCGAGGAAAACAAAGTATAGGGAGAAACTATAACTATATGGGTATCAAATGAACGGTATAAATAGCCAATTTCAAGTACATAATAACTAATAAAAATTGTGAAATGCAGTCGGGTTTTTGTTTTTATAAACAATTTTGTCAATAATATTGTAACAATTTGGAATTACATTTTTGTTAACCTAGAAATCAGCCGATTTTTCGTTAATTTTGAATAAATAATACTGTCGATTTAAAACTTAAAGCATAGTCCAGTACTGAACCCCCTTGTACGCAAGTCATGCACGCACTTGACCAATTACAAATGTTGAAGAAAAAATAAATATATGTATTATCTAAAAGAAACGCATTGGCTGCATACTGAGTACTATTTGGTTTTATTTTGTCGTCTGTGAGCTTTGGACGTGCTATCAAGACATGATTTCATTCTGCGTATACTCTATCCACCCCGTTACGATAATTATCATGTGGCGTGACGTTACGTAAATATATTTTTGAACTATAGGAACACGTACTATAAGCTAATATAGCTAAGCTCATTGTAAATGGATCTCTGCAGTGTCGAATTTAAGAGCCTCTGCTAAGTTAGTATACAATCGTTTTAAAATCTCGCGTGGCGTGATGCAAGTAGTCTGGTTACGACGCGTGAACGAACTCCACCCGCCATGTTTCTACGTCATGTGACCTTGCACCGGCGCAATCGCCGCGCGCCGAGGTGAATCAAACTTAGCGCTGCTTTTCAAAATGAAAACCTTGGACGGGTGATTTTTACATAATTGGTCGCTGATAACGTTGCGATAATGTTTTAATAGGTAGTTTTTGCCCGCGATTTCACTCGCGTGTATTGTAGTGTTGTATGTAGTGTTTATTAATAGCCTTTCGTTAAAAAAAACTGTCTACGCCATTTTCCGTTTGGGACGAATCAACGCAGAAAAGTCACATACGATCAATATTGAAACTTGTAGATAATAATTTAGTAACAGGTTATTAATAGACCATCGCTTATAAAGATCTTTATAGGCCTTGGGAATATAATAAGCAGTTAGCATATTCAATATAATAGTCATCATATTTTTACTTGGTAGAATGTGAGTAGGTACATGAAACACAAACGGACGCGAACAAGTTTTCCTCTACACATTCTACTAATTATATAGCATGCAAATAATTCATACCTCAATACTCGCCAGTGGACATTATATATCTACTCGGTGTTACGAAAATAACGCTTCTTAAAATCTACTATGAACTATATTTATCCCTATTTGATCAGTAGTAAGGGATAATGCTTTTATGACATTAATATACTGAAAATATTATTGTGATTTCATTTTTTTTGTGTGATTGATGATTTTCATTTCAACATTTATTTCTGATACTGTTGTTAATCGACATTGAATAATTGTTAATTCAATTTGCAGGATTAAAAATGTAATTTTTTAATTTCTGTTTGACATAAGAATTATTTGTTAATTCACTTTTACCTACATACGAGAATATTACTAGTCTATACTAATATTGCAAAGAGAAAAAATTTGATTGTTTGTTTGTATTGGACAAACTCAAAAAATACCCGGCCGATTTCAAAAATTCTTTCATCTATAGAAAGCTACATTATTAGCGTGTAGCTTGGATTGTATTTTATTTGCAAAAACATTTCTACCCGTACGAAGCCGGGCCGAGTTGTTAGTTAGGTATAATAATATTCGTATCTTTTAAAAAAATTATTTTATTTTACATTTAGTTATATGTAAATCTATTAATATAGTTAGAAATCAATTAACTACAGATTCACCACTAGTATATATCGCTGTTCACACGTTACGAACTATTAGACTGAAAGAAATATATTTATTTATCCATTTAACAGAAAATATAATAAAAGCCTATAATACAAAGGGATGGGATTACACATATTTCGCCTTTATCGATGTACTCAATGTTTTAAGACTAATACTGTTACACTTGACAAACATAAGAACCAAATAAATCTTTGTTCGTCAGTACTTTTAAGCTTTGAAATTCTTTTTGAACTTCGTAAGTGAAAATGAATATAAAATATGTGTGTGATAGAGATTCTTTTGGGCGTAATGGGAGAATGCAGTATTTCAGGCTGCAAAGGCTGATTTGACATACAAAGGTCGTCGAACCAAGAAAAACCATAGTAGCCACATCAAAGCAATATCTATTAGTAGTATTAAAAATTCGAAATAATTATTCAATGTCAATTAATCATAGCATCAAAGGTAAGTATTAAAATAAAAATCATCAAAAAACAAAAAAAAATTAAATAGAAATAACATTTTTAGTATACTAAAAGCGTTATCATTTATGAATTAAAAGTACTGACGAACAAAGATTTATTTGGTTCTTATGTCTGTCAAATGTAACGGCATAACACTCTTAAAACATTGAGCACACCGATAAAGATAAAATATGTGTATTCCCGTCCCTTTCTATTATAGGCTTACGTCATATATTTCTTTCGGTCTAACAGTTCGTGACGTCTGAACAGCAATATCTACTAGTTTATTAACTATATTGATAGACTTACATATGACTAAATGTAAAATAAAATAATTTATACTATCATATAATAACATTTAATCATCGATAATTCCAGAACTCTTTCCTTGAACAGTGATAGCCCTTCAATTTTACCAACAGGAATCATTACTATAGAGTAAGTAATCAATTTAAGCAAATATTTCTAATTATTTTACAGGTATGTATTAGTTATCCTTATATGGGCTGTCCTCTCTTCACGTATCGCTTTGTTTTGTAAACAATGTCTCATATTTTTAACTGACTTCAACTTAAAAATAAAGAAAGAAATGCTTCGATGTTGTGGGCACAAAAAATGAGTGATGAATGACTGATGAAGAAAATCTACAGAGCGAAAGTGAGTGGTAGCAGAAGCCTAGGAAGACCAAGGCTGACTTATGAGGATTAAATACCCAGAGTGTTAGCTGACGGACATGTCAAAAGCACTGGCATACTTAGATGAAAGTGCGTGAGGAGAATAATGAGATTTGAGGAAGCGAAAGAACTATTTAAGGATTTCGATGATTGACGGTCCATTCTGTCAGACTTCCCCGTTACGGTTACAGCGTGATTATATGTTTGTATGATTTTATATTAATTCAATTTCTTTTCAGCTTGTAGTTATTTTATAGCACCATTGTAATAGGTGGATATGTAAGGAAAGTGATACTTTTCCAACATAGGTAGTATAATTTTAATCAAGTAGTAGCATTTTATTGTAGAGCATTTTATTTATTTATAGTATTTTTATTGTTGTTTTTACCTGTTTTAAATTGCTTTTAAATGATAATCAAACTATTAAAAGATGCTATAAAAATGATACACACATGAGTTTCCTAACGCTTGTTTTCAGGAAAGGTTTTTCCTAAATGGCGTTAGATTTAACGTTCAAAAATATGACTACGTTTATTTTAATGTAATTCGATAATTGTTAGTAAAACTGCCTCTTATTTTTCTCACTTCGTAATAAAAAAAAGGCTGTCAAAGTCTATGTAATACATGTTAATACATACACATTCTTTTGCTTATAATCTCAGACTCCAGAAGTTAATTCAAGGAATTGCAGTTATTACATTTCATTTCCAAATTTTTATTAGTTAACTGCGTAGTCGTTTGTGTTGTAGAGCCATGTTGCATTGCAGCACGAATAGGGCCGGGTCGCCCGGTGAAATACCACCCTCTCACAGAATATCGGCGTGAAATAACAGCATCTAATGCTGTTGTGTTTCGTTCGGTGAGTGAGAGTACCGGTGGCCCATCTTTCCCTCCCCCTCCTTTCCTTAAATGCCGACAACGTACCCCTGACTCCCCGGACGTTGCGGGTATCCGTGGGCGGCGGAGATCACTTTCCGTTAGGTTGCTCGCTGCCCTAAATAAAAAGTTGGGTTTTTTCAGATCGGTGTTTGGTGTTTATATATAATATGTTATATTTTAAACATCAAATCAAACCTACTTAGGTTCGACCGAATAATAAATTTAAACTATATTTGTTATTCCATGAAACGTAGATTTTCATACCACAGATAGTGTAACTCAGTTAGTATATTATTAGTAGTGACCTGCCCCGGCTTCGCACGCATAGTAGAGCCATTTTGGAGAGGACTTTCGTAAAATGCGTTCTCAGTGAACATCTACACCGCGAAAGGAACTATGCTATATTTCAAGTCAATCGGACCTACAGTTTCGGAGATCTAGTGATGAGTCAGTCAGTCAGTGAGAGGTATTTCTCTTATATAGATATAGATTCGTGGGCTATGGTGTTGAATTCATTCAAAAATCCCATAGAAATCAGCATATTAAATTTTACCCGAATTCTTTCTATAAAAACCCTACTCGCACTATTACGTCCACGTAAAAAAAAAATTGGAAAATCAGTCCAACCGTTCTCAAGTTTTACACTTAGCAACGAACAACATTTCATTTTTATTTATATATACATACATACATATCTTCACGCTATATCCTTAAGGGGGTAGTCAGAGAAAACGGAGCTTCAAGAGTCGCAATCCTTACATGCTTGTTTCGCTTCCTCAAATCTCATCATTCTCCTCATACATTTTCGTCTAGGTATGGGAGTACTTTTCACATTTCGGTCAGCTAACATTCTGGCTATTTGATCCTCATAAATCAGCCTCGATCTTCCTTGGTTTCTATTACCTCTCGCTTCCGCTCTATAGATTTTCTTCGTTAGTCTTTCATCCATCTTAATTCAATCACCATCTAAGCATATTTATATACATAGACATAAAGTTCCGGTGAGCAGTCAAAAATAAAGAAAAATTTAATAGATACAAATGGATGTACTTTATACATTTTCTGTCAGCAGATTAAGTACGCCTAATGACAAAATAGCATTCAGGATAAAATATGACGCTATATTTTTTTTAGCAGATTGAATTTGATTTCTTCTACATTATCTTCTTTACACATAAAATTACAGTGCAGGTGTATTCGTAATTCTTCTCCTCTTAAACGGCTTGACTGATTTTGATGAATTTTTCTGTGCTTATGGGATCACTTTTAAGCTAAGAACTTAAGCTAAGAACCATCTCTCTTAGTTTATTTGTTTTTAATTTTCTATTTCATGGGATAAAATTTGGACTGGACGACGTCTATCGAGTTAGTATTACGTAGATTTTTAGATCACATTGGAAGAAAAATGAGTGAATTACTATTAACGAAAATAACCTACAGAGTGGAAGTGATTGGTAACAAAAGCCTAGAAACAAGAGAAGAATATATAATACTGTAATGTAAGTAATACTGGCTCTGGATCGTTGTTACTCAGCCCGAGTAACAAAGATCCAGAGCCAGTATTACTTGAAATGTGAAATGAGACAATGATTCGAGGAGGCGAAAGTCAACTCCACTGTCTACTCTGTTAAGGATACAACGTTAGGTAGGGGTACACATGTTTAATTTTTATCAATTATTGCATGTAATTTTCGTGCAGAATTGCGACAAAAATATGATAAAAAATGAATTCGACAAAGTTGTAAATTAAACTTAATTTCTGGACATCTATAAGAAGTTTCGTTTCTCATATAAGTTGCAGGCCAAGAGTCAAGACATTCAGGGTAATCAGTTATTTACATACATACATACACATCTTTATGCTGTATGCCTAACGTAGTCAGAGAGGCCAGTTCGTCAATCTTTACATACTTCTTTCGCTTCCTCGGCTCTCATTCTTCTCCTCACACATTTTCGCCGAGTTAAGTGGTTTTGCATTTCCGTCAGCTAACACTTATTTGCTATTTGATCTTCGTAAGCCAGCATTGGTCTTCGTTGGCTTCTGCTACCACTCACTTTCGCTCTGTAGTTTCCTTCGTCAGTCTTTCATCACTCATTCTTTCCATGTGCCCAAACCATCAAAACATTCCTTTCTTCATTTTAACAATAACACTGTCATACAACTCTGTCATACTGCGTATCTCTTCATTGTTTATTCTACAAGAATGACATCGTAATTATAAATTCTAAGCTATTCTGAAATATAAAAATCTTTAAATATAAAAAAATGAAAATCCTTAGCTATTTACTGCAATATGTATACAGGGTAGAGAAACGAGCAAGCGTTAAATAAATCACCTGATATTAAATGGACTAAGACCCATTGATATTTCTAATGTTAAGGCTAACAGAGCACTCGAGATTATAGAACATTGGCAACCCTGAAAACTAAGATGTGCCCGGACCAAGTACCACAATGGATGGAGCATTTCTTCTAAAAGCGTGTCCTTAAAGTGTCCTTTATTTATTTGTCGACTTTCTAGATTTTTACTAATGTGCATGACTAGGGAAGTACAACGATACACGGCTGAACATGACAACTTTTTTTTTGTAAATGCTAGTACCCAAAACATTTACTTTTAAGAGTATTTTGCGAATAATTATTTCATGACCGGCTCATAAGCTGACACGAATTACACTGACAGTGCGAGGTTGCCATACTTACTATAACTGTTTCATTCTTGGTTACGTTTAATGGGATAGAGACAGGAAAATTCGTTCGACACGTTCATAATGTTTTTTGGTCAGAGATATTGTGCCTCTTGTGCCAGAAACTTCACCGACACATAACAGTACAAGCGCTGGTGTTTGACAGAAAGATTAGCGAGTCAGATGTAGATAAGATAGTGAATAAGAGCACCATCGCCTTTCAACTTGACTTCGTAGCGAAAGAGTTATTTTTAACCGATTTCAAAAAAAGGAGGTGGTTCTCAATTCGTCTGTGTTGTTTTTTTTTGCATGTTTGTTACCTCATAACTCCGTCATTTATGAACCGATTTCGAAAATTCTTTTTTCGTTTGGTAGGTAATACTTCAGAGGTAGTCTCATTTAAATTTCACCGGTATTGGAGTTTGGACTTCGAAGATACACTAAATAACGAGACCTGGTTATAACCTTTATTTATATTGATGATTCTCTTGTATATCGTTGCGCTCCGGAATTAGAAAGAAGTTAACTGCAGACCTGCCCTACATATTTATTTAGGTCAAGATCACTCAAAAGGGAGAAACAATCAATGTGCAACAACAGAAAGTCTAGTTTGGTAGGCTTGGCACCGACTTCAGTAACTGTCAAATTTAATTATATAGGTATGTGTATCGTATTTATGAAGTTATTTTAATTGTACTTAAGTTTTGATTAGTAAAGGATAGTTATTTTATACATTTCAGTGTTTTTTTTGAAGGCGGTTTAATTTTTTTTAATAAAATTTTTTTATTTCTTAAATTACCCATTAAAATATTTTTGCTACAAACTTAAAACTAAACATTATCTTTAATAATATACCTCAAAGTTGCCGCTAAGAAAGTTGTCATTGCTTAGGGTGCCCAGCAGACTGGCAGCATTACCTCTTTGAATAGCCGAAGTAGTTAGCGGAAAACGCTGCCAGGCCGACGGTCTTTCGAAGCCTCGACCAGTCGCTTACAAATATCATAAAAGTTTGTTTGAATTTGTAAATATTCACGTTAAGATAGATACTGATTTGTGTCAATAAAAAGGTAAGTTGAAATTTTTTGCAACAATAATGACTTTTTTAATAAAAAATTCATTTCTTTCATCACACGCATATAAAACTACCGTTACTGTATATAGAAATAATATCGGGTACAGAGGATTCAGTATGATGATTATAAATTAACATAACATAACTTCACGCTGTATCCCCAACGGGGTAGTCAGAGAGGACGGAGCGCCAGGAGTCGCGGTCCTTACACACCTCTTTCGCTTCCTCAAATCTCATCATTCTCCTCACACATTTTCGCCTAGGTATGCGAGTGCTTTTGACATTTCCGTCTGCTAACACTCTGGCTATTTGATCTTCATAAGTCAGCCTTGGTCTTCCTTGGCTTCTTTTACCACTCACTTTTACTCTGTATATTTTCTTCGTCAGTCTTTCATCACTCATTCTTTCCATGTGCCCGAACCATCTAAGCATTCCTTTCTTCATTTTTACAATAACACTGTTGTGCAACCCTGTCATACTGCGTATCTCATCATTGCATCATGATTATAAATTGATTATACTAAACTTAATTTCTGGACACTCATGAGAACTAGGACTTTCAGTATATTTTTCTCGCAAGCTTTAAATAAGGTATTGTTTTGCTCATATTTTCTCTGAGATTTTTCAAACTCTAGGTCCGATATTTTTAGAGTTAAAAGATATATCTATGAAAAATAAAAAAAATAAAATAAAAAAATGACAATAAAATACCTTCCTATGAAGTACCAACCCATCCGATGCAGTCTCGTTAGAAAGGTATTCCGAAATGCAGCAAAAAATTCCTCGGAATCATTCAATTTTATACCTTTGGTCACCTGATATTTGCTTTCAATGTTTTTCCGCAATTAGTTTTGTTAATAAAGTCTAATGTCTTAACTGTCGAATCAAAAGTTATGAAAAATTTAATAACAAAATTAAACCGACTTCAAAAAAATCACTGATAAGTAATTATCCTTTACTAATCAAAATTTAAGAACAAAAATAACTTTATAAATACGATACACATACCTATATAATTCAATTTGACAGTTACTAAAGTCGATGTCAAACCTATTAAACTAATACACTTTCTTTTGTTGCCGATTGATTTGGCACCGACTTCAATAACTGCTAAACTTAATTATATAGGTAAGTATTTGTATTACATTTATAAAGTTACTTTGGTCTTGAGTTTTGATTAGTAAGAATAGTTATTTCATAATTTTCAATGATTTTTTTTGAAGTCGATTTAATTTTTTTAATTTTTTTTTTTATTTTTCCGTTTTGAGTAACTATGGCCAGAATAAATATCTAAGGCAGGTCTAGAATTAACTTCTTTTCTAATTCTGACATCTGATATACAAGAGAATCATAAATATAAATAAATAAAAGTTATAAGCAATTCGCGTTATTTAGTGTTCTTTGGTGTATATTCGAAATCCAAGCTCCAATACCTACCAGTTAAATTAAAATGCGACCAATCTGGAAGTATATTCTTTCAAATAAAAAAAGAATTTTCTAAATAGGTTCATAAATGACGCAGTTCTGATGTAACAAACATAAAAAAAAAAAATACAACCGCATTGAGAATCTCCTCCTGTTTTTGAAGTCAGCTAAAAAATCCCACATACGGCCTTTTTTAGTACTTTCAATCGTAACGAACGTCGTAGGAAAAGCAATTTTAGATATATAGAATTAGTTTTTTTTTATTATCTTTTTGTTCCTCGTTTGTTCCTTGTTCAGGATTCCACAATATTCATTTAATTGGCGGTAAATATAAGTTTGTACTTCATAACATTTCTAATTGACGTTGTTACACGGAGCACTCAACCTATAGAGTGGCAATGTCATTTATTTTGTATGAAAACAATTTACGTATAAACACTTGCGGTTACTGCGTTCTGTTTTATAGTTTGATTTTTTGCTGTTTTTGCCACACCATCGAATAGAACAATAAATCATTATATAAATTTATAATTATGTGTCGAAATATAAATAGATCCAGTATTGGTTATGTACTGCTTCATGTGAGAGAGTTGATTTTTACTTCAAAAAAAAAGGAGGTTATCAATTCGACCCTTATGTATGTAATATTGTCAGAATTGCACAGTTTTTGTAAATGTTAGTTTCTAAACATGTGTGCTAAATTTCATAAGTGTATGTATATTTGTTTGTATGTATGTTTGTTTGTTTGTATGTTTGTCTGCGCATATCTCAAAAACTATAAGTCGGATTGCAAACATTATTTCATTTTATTTATAGTCCAACTTAGAGAAAACTGCAAGTTTCATCAAAATCATTTCTTTGATTTTTGAGATAGAGAGTGTATCAGCAACTAGGAAAATGTTAAGCCAACGATAGTTGGCTTAACAGCGTAATTCTAAAACATGTCATTATGCATATCGTTTTTTTATCAATATTTGCATGCAGTTAGGCTTTAGTCTAAACAATCTCGATGAAAATTTCAAAAAGTGGCTTAGCAAATTAAAAAATGTGCGACAACAGAAAGTCTATTAGTTTGGTGGGCTTGGCACCGACTTCAGTAACAGTTAAATTTAATTATATAGGTATGTGTATCGTATTTAAAAAGTTATTTTAATTGTACTTGAGATTTGATTACTAAAGGATAGTTATTTTGTACTTTACAGTTTTTTTTGAAGGCGTTTTAATTTTTTAAATAACTTTTTTTATTAGTGTAGTGTATTGAATAAGATGGCCCGATATTTCGTCTCTACAGGTTGAGTGCTCCAAGCGTTGTTAAAAACAAAATTATTTGTGACATCAAAAGGGTCTTGTGATGAAATAAAATACGGTAGATATAATCGCAAGTTAACTATTTTTATCGTTGTAGATCAGATTTATTTTTACAGAATTATGAATTAATAATGCGCACGCGCTGTCTCGACATCTCGTTTTATCGCCTCTCTGCTCCCCTCCTCTCCTTCTCTCCTCTACCCCTCGCCACTCCTCTCCACTCTCTCACACTGCACCTCTCCTTTGCCTCACGCCTGGCTCGCCTCGTCTCCTATATCGTCCTGTACCTCATGATCTCTCCGTTACATATTTTTGCATCGTTGAGTGTATCACTTAAATACCATAAATCTCAAAACTGCAAAATATGTACTTGTCAAACTAACTCTCGTTGAAAGTTCTTACTAAGTTCTACCATCTTTAATTTTTTCAGAGTTTTCCTCCCTGTATTAGAAAAGTTAAAGTGGGAGACATTTTTTCGGCGTACTGGATTGTTTTTAACTCTCAGTAAGATGTAAGCCATCCCTAATTTTCTTTTTTCCAATTTTCATTACACCATTGTTTAGCGGTTCATGGAATACACCTCCCTTTCAAATTTCATCTATTTTGTGCCAATAATTTCTGAGTAAAATGATCGTGACGTACGGACAAATGGACAGAAAGACAAATGGACAGGACGAAAATATAAGGGTTACGTATATGACTATTTGTCAATGAAACCCTAAAAATGTCTAATATTACATACATACATATCTTCACGCGGTATCCCTAACGGCGTAGTCAGAGAGGACGGAGCATCTATTGTTGTTGTGTTTCGTTCGGTGAGTGAGAGTGCCGGTGGCCCATCACCCCCTCCCCCTCCTTTCCATCCTTTCCCTATTTCCCTAAAGGCTGGTAATGCACTCGTGATTCCTCGGACGTTGCGGGTGTCCATGGGCGGCAGTGGTTACTCTTCATCAGGTGACTGGCTTGCTCGTTTGCCCCCTCTTTTTATAAAAAAAATAAAATGTCAAAAAGACTGTCAATTTCAAACTCATAATAGTTCGTGATTACATATACGTAACCTCTTTGGATCAAACACTCGCACAGAGTAGATTGTCGTCAAAGAGTTTATATTATACATTTACATTTACGCTCGAATTTCGACCACAGAGTCTATAGTATTTAGTAATTTTGTAATGAATGTCAAACTAACAAACGCACAAACAGATAATCATGTAAATGTTTATTAACCAGGCTATAAAACTTATTCTGATACTTTCTAGTATTTCGTTCAAAAATTAAAAACGGAGCTCTAAAAAGTAACAGTTGCGGAATCAGCTCTATGTTCTTCAATCTCTCTGTCTATCATTCTGGCTACCAAATTTGGAATAGTTGTCATTGTGTTTACTTTTCAGTCTTCTCTTGCGTCTCATTTCATATAATACATTCATATTTTAGGTACGTACTAGGCATCAAAAGCTACTTCGAAATAAAAAAAAAAGTTGATCACATATACTTATTTAATACTTTTTATACACATCTATTTCCACTCAAACAATTTTTTTTTGTTTATCGGAAGAGAAAAAAATTCTACCCTTAACAGTTAAATTATTTTGAAGTTTGTGTTTGCAGGTCCAAAAATAAACATCGAATTTCTTCTATTTTTCTTATATTTGCTTCTAATTTCACATAAACTATGTGAAATTGGGAAGGAAAGATTATATTTCATATTAACTAACATTATTTTTCATATTTCCACATGATAATCCTTTAAAATATAATTTAAAAAAAAATATAGAATAAAATATCATATTTTTAAATCCTGGACTGTTTGTAATAACATGTCCAGTAAACTCGTGTGTCAGTACTCTCTCTAGCATAGCATGAGGCGGCAACAGTGTACCAAAAAATATCAGAATAGAACACATCTGTGGGGGAGCGTGCTCTATCCCATTCTATCATATAACTTCGTCCCTTTCTAAGTTATCTATTTCTTTTTCGAAGCTTACATAGATTGGTTAGTATGTTGCGTAGGGTGGGCATGTATTTTTTTTTTTAATTTTTCGTGTTGTGAAGGGACTTTTTATGTCGGTCGACTGCTCATTTAATAAAGATCGTTATATTCTATTGTAATTGGTATTTCTGTAATTGTAAACAATAAACTGGAATGGTTTATCGCATTATTAGCTGTAAGGTAATACATTTTTTTAACTGTATGCTTTAACAAGAAACCTCTCACAAACCACAGACTCGAAAAATGGCATAGTGATACATCTTATAAATTTACAAATACCTATTATGTTGCATTAGTTATTATTCTAAAATATTCATTGGAGAAATAAAAATAGGGCAAATTAAGTATTCGAATTTGATTTAACCATTCTCTCCCCAATCTTTAAAACTATTGGTCTCGGTCAAATTGGTCAAATATACAGCTTTAGCTTAGATTTAAAGCAAAAATTAAAGAAAATCCTTGAATTCGTTCTCGACCAATTTTTTTTACTTCTCATTCCGTCAGATCCATCAACGATGTAAAATTCCACTTTGCTACGTCTAGTTGGCGCTGTCAGCACGTACCCAATGAATAAGCTCTTTGACCTCGGCTCTGGCCGATAGAAAGCAGTATAAAAGCCAAATGTCAAACATACTTGCCCAGAAGGTACCTATACACTTTTGCCTTAATAAACTTTGGTTGTATGATGTGGTGCGGTGCGCTGTTGGTGGTGACTTTATTGCGACGCCTGGATATGCCCGAAATCGAATGAATGTAAGATAAATGCAGTAGAAATGCAATCTCTTAGAAATATATGCAGCGTCATCCACGTGGATGAAATAAGCGAATAAGAGATATGCAGTATGACTGGGTTAGACGACAATGTTATTGTAAAAATGAAGAAAGGAATGCTTAGATGGTTCGGGTGGAAAAATGAGTGACGAAAGACTGACTAAGAAAATCTACAGGGCGAAAGCAATTGGTAGCAGAAGCTAAAGAAAGTCACCCTTGGTCTTGCCGGGTAAATTCATTGGTATCTAATGCAGGAGAAATCTGAACAGCCACCAGGTAACCAGCCACCTGGGAGTGAGACTTGGTTTCGTGGTACTTGGAACGTCATCGAATGGATCCTGGATTTCCAGAATGCATCCAAGTTCCTCCCATTTTATGCCAAAGCATTGTATGACAAGGTTGGACGACAGTATTATTGTAAAAATGAAGAAAGGAATGCTTAGATGGTTCGGGCACATAGAAAGAATGAGTGATGAAAACTGACGAAGAAAATTTACAAAGCGAAAGCGAGTGGTAAAAGAAGCCAAGGAAGACCAAGGCTGACTTATGAAGATCAAATAGCCGCAGCGTTTGCCGACGGAAATGTCAAAAACACTCGTTTACCTAAATGAAAGTCTGCGAGGACAACGATGAGATTTGAGGAGGTGAAAGTAGTATCTAAGGACCGCGAGGCTTGGCACTTGATCCTCTCTGACTACCCCATTAGAGATACGGCATTAAGATGTGTTGTTGTGGTAAGACTGAAGAAATATCGCTATCGGAAGGATGTTACATACCATAGCAATACGCATTACGAATGAGGAAGTAAATTGCTTCATGAATACGAATAGAATGTCAATAACATAATGGCATGAGTTCATACAACTCAATGCTTTCAGAGAAAAATCCTCTTCTTTAATCCCTGATGTGAAGACAGTGTCTTGAACATATTTTCAGACTTGATAGATACCAACTGTAAAAAGTAAAAAAAGGAATGAAGAAATGGTCCAAACACATATAAAGAATATCTGATGAATGACCCACAAAGAAAATATGCGAAAGTGATTCGTAGCAAAAGCCAGGGAAGACTAAGGCTGACTTATGAAGATCAAATAGCCAGAGTGTTAGCTGATGGTAATGTCCTAAGCACTCGTATACCTCGGCCAAAAGGGTGTGAGGAGAATGACGAAATATAAGTGAAGCGCGCAAGGATGCTTGGCACTCCATCCTCTCTGACTACTCCGTCAAAGATACAGCTTGAAGAATGTATGTATAGAAAGAACAGCATCTATGTATAGATACTAGGTACTGCCGTAGAGAAAGAGACGTGCTGGGAGAATTAAGAAATCCTGGTTACACAACATCCCAGAGTGGACAGATATCATCAGAGGAGGAGTCTGTTCTGACTGGCAAGAGACGCAAGAGATTCGAAGAATTGATGGAATCAATCCCTCTAATAATGGAAAGCTATTAGAGATAGAAGTTTATCTATATATATAAAAGGCGATGTATGTATGTATGTTCCTTATGGACTCTGAAACAGCTGGACCGATTTCGCTGAAATTTTCAGGGAATCTTCAGATTGGCGTAGCGCGTGATCCTGTAAAGTTTGGTAGCGATCGGATCAGTAGAATTTTTTTTTTGTTTTTTTTTTAAACTGTTTAATTTATATTAACTTCAACTAACGCTCAGTGAAACGGGCCGGGTTTGCTAGTAAAATATAAATTTGAGTCCTTCGCCTATGTGTTTATTTACTCGTGACATCATGGTTCTTTGAACCTATGCACCGAATAGCATCCTGTATCTCTACCATGCGTTAATGACGTCGATACTCGCTATCGAAAACGTCCAACTTTGTATAAAGGATTGGGCAGCACCCCTAGCGGTTACTATAGTGAACTAAGAATTGTCATACAAAACTTCGACTCATGTTAAGGCCAATTTTCTTTTTATCGTATTAAAGCGAGCTGTGTTTTACATACATGCATATATATCTTCACGCTGTATCCCCAACGGGGTAGTCAGAGAGAACGGAGCGCCAAGCGTCGCGATCCTTACATACCTCTTTCGCTTCCTCAAATCTTATCATTCTCCTCACACATTTTCCCCTAGGTATGCGAGTGCTTTTGACATTTCCATCTGCTAACACTCTGGCTATTTGATTTTCATAAGTCAGCCTTGGTCTTCCTTAGTTTCTTTATCCTCTCACTTTGGTTCTGTACATTTTCTTCGTCGGTCTTTCATCACTCATTCTTTCTAAGTGCCCGAACCATCTAAGCATTCCTTTCTTCATTTTTACAATAATACTGCGTGCAACCCTGTCATACTGCGTATCTCTTCATTGTTTATCTATCAAGCTGTGTTTTTTTACAAATATTTTTTTTTTATAAAAAATCTGATCCTCATCTGGAACTAAGGCATTCCCTGTGCTATGAAAACCAGACTATGGCTACAACTGGGGACATCTCCCAGTACACGTAGACCCGAGACAATCTAGAAAGTTTCCTAAATTGACCCACTCTGGATTCGTACCCGGGACTTTCTGCGCTTAGACACAACGCTCGATCCACTATCGCTATCGAGGTCGAGGTCGAATCGATCCGAGTCAACCCAAATTCTTCTTTGTGTCCGAGACTTTTAGTTTCTAGGTATTTTTGTTCTGCTTTTTACGATAACTATTTCGTTAGTGCGAATATCAGTTGTAGCAGAATGATAGGTCCTTGTACTCGGTCCAGACCACTATCATCTTACTTGCTAAGCCTGCTGCCAAAAAGCAGTGCTTGCGCTGTTGTGTTCCAGTGTGGATCGTGAGTCAGCCGGTGATATTTCTATCACAAGAAGCACACCACCTTATTCCCAGGATTGCCAAAGAAATAATTTTCAATGTAAAGCGTTTCCTTAGCCTTGATAAAGAGGCATAACATCTTAGTCAGGTTTGTCCAACGCATTTACAATCTGAAGTGTTTTCTTAGGCTTCATGAAGAAACACAACATTTTAGTCCTCAGGTTTGCCCATCTCCCGATTTACAATCTGAAGCGCTTGCTTAGCATTGGTAAAGAGACACAACATCTTAGTCCTCATGTTAGCCCAACGCATTTGCAATCGTAAACAGTTTCTTAGTCTTAATGAATACGCATAACATCTTAGTCCTCAGGGTTGACAAAGAATTTACAATCTGAAGCGCTTTCTTAGGCTTGATAAAGAGACACAAGATCTTAGTCTTCATATTTGCCTAAGGCATTTACAATCTGAAGCGCTTTATTAGGTTTGATAAAGAGACACAAGATCTTAGTCCTCGGGTTTGCCCAACGCATTGACAACCTGAAGTGCTTTCTAAGCCTTGATAACATAGGCACAACATCTTAATCCTCAGGTTTAACTCAGGTGCCCAACGAATTTATAAACTGAAGTGTTATAGTCGTTAGCCTACGCTAAATAAGATACTTACATACATATCTTCACGCTGTAACTCTAACGAGGTAATCAGAGAGGACGAAGTGCCAAGCTTCACGATCATTAAATACCTCTTTCGCCTCCTTGATTTTCATAATTCCCCTTATGCATTTTCGCCTAGGCATGCGAGTGCTTTTGACATTTCCGCTAACACTCTGGCTATTTGATCTTCGTAGTTAAGTCAGCTTTGGTCTTTTTTGGCTTGATAAATAAGATGTATCACAATTAATACATGTGTTAACTCATATATGTTCCACTAGGGAATATTTAATTATAAAAGAATTAAAAAAGAAGACGACCTACAACTACCCTTCCGGTTTTTAGAGAAATATTGGACCCATGAATTTAAATAATTTAGGGAATTCAGTCTTACCCAAAGCTTACAGAAAAATGACGACCCGCCAATATAATGACCCGCCAATATAATGACCCGCCCGGCTTCGCACTGTTAGAAGTTTTTTTGAAAATAAAATACAGCCTATGTTACTCGTTGATAATGTAGCTTTCTATAGGTTTAATAATTTTTTAAATCAGGTGAGTAGTTTTTGAGTTTATCCATTACATACAAACAAAGTTTACCTCTATATAATATTAGTATAGATAATATTATACCTATACATAAGTATAAGTATAGATATATTTATAAGTAAACTCGCCTACCATGTACACCACCATCATTAGACGTGCCTTTCCAAAGTTCATTGACTCTATCCTCATTTATGATAAAGATAGCGTATGAAGCCTTTTCTTAGCCTTCATAAAAAGGCATACAACATTTTAGTCCTCAGGTTTGTCCAACGCATACGTACGCTCACCTACCATGTCACCCTATTAAATAGTTGAGACATTATACTTTCACATAGTGCCATTTAATTTGAAATTCATTCAATAGTTTTTCAGTGAAACCACAACAAACAAATACACAATTCAGTTCAATTTGTACTTGAATGTTAACTTTTGATGACCTCGATGGTGCAGTGGTATTGGCGTCGTATCTACGTGCGGAAGATTCCGGGTCAATTTAGGAAATGAACTTTTCTAGAATGTCTCTGGTCTGGGTATACTGAGGGATGCCCCTAGTAGTCGTCGTCTAGTCCTCACAGCACAGGGAATGACCTATTTTGAGACGAGATGATCGGTGTGTATTGTCTGACGCATTTTTTATTACTAATGGTCGCTCTGTGGTAGAAATTCGACCGTAAATATAAACTTATAATATAAACTATTTGTCGACAATCTCTACTCTGTGCGACTGTTTGATCCAAGAAGGTTACGTATATGTGATCACGAACTATTATGAGTTTGAAATTGACAGACTTTTTGACATTGGCAGTACGAACGTAAACAATGAGTGATTTATTTAATTTAATGTATTCCTAATGCATATTATATTAAAATATTAGCTTTCCCCAGTTCTTCTTCATATAAACCTGCACAATTTTATTGAAAAGGGAACCAAAGTTTTCGCTTCACGTATTAATATATATCGATTATTTATTATACCTAATTAATACACATTCTATAAATATTTGATATCGATTTAGAGAAACCTAACTACTTCTACTAGGCTAGCGTCGTAATTACAATTATGCAAACGGCTCTATTATTGCCTTTTAGAGCTATGAAAAAGAAGAAACCGGCCAAGTGTGAGTCGGACTCGATATTTACTAAAAAAATATGTGGGAGTCCAAAACAAACTTAACTTTGCAGTTGAAAGTCACGTATACTCATACTTTCCAACTGGAGATATAAGTTTGTAATGGCAAAAAAGTGTGATCTAATTACAAATTCGAAATTTTTGGATTTTTTCCTTTTATTGTTTTGCAAGACCTTGCTTCTTGCCAAATTTCGTAATTCTAGATCAACGGGAAGTGCCCTATAGGTTTTGATTTACTTGCGAATGTCAAAATATGAGATACAAATGGTCACATTTTTTGATTGCGTTGACTTAGAAACTTGATTTTTTTACAGCTCCAATGGACCGCAGAGCTAAGTATTTGGTATTAATTTAGACTTGATATCTCTACGCGTATCTGAGAAGAAAAGTCTTGATATTCAGACAAATTGACAGCGAAGTGATCCTACATGGATTCTTTTTTCTTTTTGGGGTATGGAACCCTAAAAATAAAAATCTAATAAATCAATTACGTATCTATATCTGTATCAGTCAATCAGTAAATTTTTTAGAAACTAAATTTAATACTTTGAAATTTGTACCATGTTTCTGCATACATTTCATTGAATAGGTCAATAAAATATATTTATTATATTATAGATACAAATTTATAATTATAGACATGTCACACTAGTAGTAATTGTCGTTTCAAAAAGTTCATAGGAATTTTACAGAAAAAAAAATTGAACTCTACAATTTTTAAATTAATTTATATTCTTCAACAATTGTTACGCCAAGTTAGACAAAGCTTTAACTTCATTGGTGTGATGACACAATCACTTACAAGTACTTCCATAGCATGCAATTACAATATAAAACTAAAATAAGACTTAGGTACCCAAAAAATATTCACTCTTGCCTATTAAAATTAATTAAACTAAAAACTTTAAAATACTTTAATGGGCTAAAGTGGACACTCTTCCCCTCCCCCCTATCTTTGAAATTACTCCATTAATTTTTTTTTAAATTTCAGCAAATATAGAATCTTGTCCAAAGGTTACAGGAAAAATATAACCAAAGTCCTAGTCTTATAGATGTACAGAAAGTAATGTTCGAAATTGACCGTTTTATGAACATCTTATGGAATCGGTTCGAAATTTTTTTTAAATAGTACCTATATTTAGATAATAGGTAGATGTCAGTTATATACACAAACCATTATATTATTTACATAAATAAAAGTGTGTCTTCACATTTAAATTAAATATAATAGTAATAATATACAATATAAAAATAGACAAATCCCTACATAAGTAGGTTTTAAGGAACTATTTGTCTTCTATTGTTTTTAGAGTTCCGCAGTCGACTAGCAAACCCGTACAATTTCAGTCTACATGTCTGTGTGTATATGTGTATATAAAAGTACCTATATCTTTACATTTAACTAAGATAAAGAAATAATAATAATTCCATCCATGCCATTTAAAAACTGATAAATCTTCATAGCTCGTACAAGTAACTTTGTAAGGATTCTGCAATTTTTAGGGTTCCAAAGTTGATAAGACCCCGTAAAATTTTAGTCTGTATGCTGCATGTATTTCACAAGCCTCTTATGCTCTAATTTATTTAGATATTAAAATTTATTCAGGAATAGACTAATGACCTAAATAAAAAATGTTGAGGTTCTTTGAAAAATATTCTTTTTAGACCATAAAGTGAATAATATGTTTGAGATTTTCTCGCTCTTTTGTAGTTTTTAATTAATTGCTATTGTTGTATAGTTTTTAATACTCCAGAATTGTCTGTAAATGTCATGCTATATTTATGATTTCATCCTGGGTTAAATTATATATTAGACAGAGATATTTTAAGCCCAAAATGTATACCGACTTTCCAATATTTTATAATGTTATTTTCTAAAATTGTAATACAGATATTCATTCATTCTAGATGAATTTATGTATAATATATATATACACAATATAGGTATTTAATTATTCTGGACGAATTCTTAAATTGTAATATGTAAATGAAAAGACAAATGTATTATCTATAATCTTGTACAAGCTCTACTATCTATGAGGTATCCGTATTAATTAAAAACACAATTTCTAAATTAAATTTTTTATAAAAGGAATAAATACAGGATATTATGAAAAAAAAGAAAAAAAATGTTTATGGTTTTATAAATTACAATTTCATAATGTTTTTCTTAAAATTTTACAAACTGCTTCTAATAAATCATTAAGAAATAAGTTTGATGCCCTAAAATTTTTAATGTAGAATACATACTGAATTAAATTACATGTTTCTAAAATTAGAATTAGAATGAATATAGTATATTTTAATATAAATATAAATAAGTTATCAATGTTTTCTTTTTATAAGTATCTCTCTTTCATCCTATAGTCCATTATAATATAAAATTTCATTTTATTATCCTTTAATAAGTACAGGATATATTCCAGGACTAAATTATATAATATATATATCAAATTATTTGTGAATTTATACTTTTAAATTTAAATACACAAACCTTATCTTGTCATAGAACTTATCTTTATATTAACGACTAATTCATATTTTATTATTCCACCAAATTATATTTATATAATTTACAATTTTATTAGAATGTATGTTTGGTTGCCTTTTCGTGATTTTAAAAATTGGGAATTAAAATTTTGTATTTAATTCTGTGAACATCTAATAAATTTTGCAGTTGTAAACATGCTGTTACATAATTTTTTTAGGTTTTCCAAATATACAATAATTACTGATTTATGCATAAATTAATACATTATTTGATGAGATTTGAGGAAGCGAAAGAGGTGTGTAAGGACCGCGACTCCTGGCGCTCCGTCCTCTCTGACTACCCCGTTGGGGATACAGCGTGAAGTTATGTTATGTTATGTTATGTAATACATTATTTGTATTGTTTATATTTTATGTTATACTTCAAAATAAGTAACCTAACGATAACTGTCAGAATGATGTAGACTAAGATTGATCGTGAATTTAAGTAATTATGATATTATTAATATTGTTACACGTAAAAGTATATAAGTATACTCCACGTATATAATTATACTCAATATATCATACATTTCTCTGTTTCCTTCGTATTTTTAAGACTGAAAAAAAAATTCGTGAATAAAAATTTTAAAACATTCCTATTTTTGTCACGAATTACTTTATAGCGTTTAAAATATATTTTATCAAATTCGTATTTTTTTATCGAGTTGTTACTATGATAGCAACATGAATTAATAAAACTTTTAAAGATATTGAAACGGTTCTGCAGTATTTTTCATTTTCGACATATATATTTAACATTATTTTTTATAAAAATTCTTAAAATATGTTTAATTAACCTGTATTTAATCAAAACGTGTCAGTTTATTTAATATTTTTTTTAATTACTGTATTCTTTTTCACGAATAGTCTTACAGTATTGTGCCGCTGACTCTACCATACATTTTTGTCAATATTTCTATGTAAATTCTTTTAAAATACTATAGAAGTTAGTTTACAGGATATATTTTTACGCAAAATGATATATTATTTGACTTATTTACGAAATTATTGATTTAAATGTATACAAATGGATACTAGGATTTTTGAAGTGCCTATTTCTTGTAGAAATTCTTCATATTTACATAAAAAAATATTACAATATGAATAAACAGATTTTAAAAATCCCCTAATGAAACATTTTTTATTACATTTTTCAGTATTCTTAATAATAAAAATATTTTAAAATATGTTGAGACGGCTGGAAAGCTAATACGAGTTGCTTATCGTTAAAAAAACACTTTTACAAAATAATTTTGCAAATAAAAGCATTATTCAACAAAATACAGGACATACCAAACACAACACAAGAAAAATTTCTGGGAAATTTGGGAGAATTGTACGAAAAAAATGAACTCTAAAAATAGTCTGCTTCCACCTGACATTAGGCACTGTAAATTATCAATTCTAATACAGCTATAACAGGTTAGAACACAACCAGATGGTGAGGTGTGCCTTCCTGGTCCAAAAACCATATAATTTTCATCGAAAATCAAATTAAATCAGCGGAAAAAAGTAGTCGATTTAAAAAAGTTTGAGGTCGACCGGCGCCCGCGCAGCGCACCGTTACTCGCCGCAGACGTGGCCATGCTCCGTCTCATTCGCACGCGCGCCGCCTACCTTACTCCCCTTGTCCGGGCGCGCACATACTACAGAGCCGAATCTTGATACTTTGTCTGGCTTTTTAAACATAATTAACGTTCCGGGAAATGTTTTTTTTTCGTTTGTATCTAAAACCAACTTCCTGAGGAAGTGAAATTTGATAGTTAGTTGGCTTCAGACGAGAAAGGCGAGGCCGTTCATTGATTTATAACTGTCGAAACTTTCTTTATAATTAAATTCATCGATGATGGACGACTTTTACTTTGTTACTAACTACTTTAAATCATAAAATTTGTATGAGTGTAAAATAAATAATCGACCTAACTGTGTAAAGAATTTCTTACATGAAAACTTAAAATTATACTAGATTTTTTATGAGTAGCGACGCTATAATGCTTTTTTAATTCTTTCACTGGCACTTAATATAGTCTTGTTCATATTAGATTCACCGTATACAATGGTTCAACCTTGACAATTTATTTAAAACCTGTTCAGACGTCGGGCCTTTTATTTCTTCACGCTCGTCGCTTCCCTTGAATGCGACGTAATGAAGACAAAGAACGGAAGGGGAATATTTAGTGAAAGTAGTTGCAGATTCCATATCAATACATTTGCTACTGAAATTCTTTTTCAATGTTCTCTGGTATCTAGATATACGTGTAATATTCTTCTGAATTTCTAAATAAATAGCGTTAACTTTTCGATTCACTAGAATTTCATTTACATTTATTACATATATTTACCTATGTGACATGAATACACTTATTTAGTGTCATTACATAATATAACATTGTAATAAAAACTACTTTATGCTTTATACTACTACTTTTATGAACATTTTGGTTTTCGTTTCAATAAGAATTTTATACATTTAACACAACGTATTTAGTAATCGATTGCGTGAAATATTTTAATAAAGATTTTTAGTATTTCAAGCCATATGTTTGGCTGTAGTTAAGCGTAATCGAAGAAAATAATGAGGCTAGAAATTAATCGCTTTGCCAGAAAGTTCACAGTCAGTCTTAACTTAAAAAGTCCAAGTTGTGAGTAAATAAAAACGATTTTAAAAGTCCTCACGACATTTTTCATATTTCCAACTGTAGTGTGATTTACTAGTCTTATAATTAATTATTTTAGAACGTTTTTTATTTTAGATTAAATCAATATTTTTGCCTTAAAAAGAAAATAAACAGACAGCATTTTATTGTTGACATTATTAAGGATGTCAGACTGTAAGTAGACAAAAAGTCTGATAACATGCTAATAGCTGGACAGTGCTGAAATGTAGTAGTTTTAACATTATCTTAAAGCTTTTCAATACGTATCTGACACAGACTGGACCTTTAATTGGCTGACTTAAGATCTATGAATAATGTTTATTAATAGGACAATCTGTTACTAACCGCACGAGTGCATCGCATGACTCTTACATTGATATATAAGTACTCCATTCAAGCTTATTCCTACACAGGAAAGTAGTCACTTCTCCGTCGTAAATAAGTTTAATTTTGCTAACACTTAATGAAAGTTGAAAAGTTACAGGCTGGTTATAATAATGATTGCAAAGGTTAAATCGTTGTATCAGAAACTAATCAGTGTTAATATCTTAATAAATGCATTTTTCGGTACATTATTTTAGAAAAGTCGACAATTTAAGTTAAGTTTTAAAGCTTTTGCTTTACGTATTGATAGGGACACAAGAAGAAAATAGTTTTGAAGTAAAATGGTTTTATGCTTGTTTCTATTTTCCTTGTATATAAAATAATTGAGATATTAACAAGAAAATTTAAAAATAAATTAACATTTTCTCACATTTTCGTTTTAAATTATGAAAATGTTACATTTACAGAGGTAATATTACTTATTTGTTGAATAAGTAAGACTTTTTTGTTATTAAATTTTATGTAAAACGCGAAGACATGTATGTACGTATAATATAAAATGAGATTTGAGGAAGCGAAAGAAGTATGTAAGGACCTCGTGGTCCTTCGCTTTACTTGGCGCTCTGTTCTCTCTGACTACCTCGTTAAAGATACAGCGTGAGAATATGTATGTATGCATAAAAACGTGCGTTTTGATAAAGTGTATATGTGTAATAATATTGTTTGTAAGCATTATAATTTATCTATTTATTCATAAATTAACTTTTCGTGTTGTTCTAATTGAATGAATTTTTTTGTGGTAAACGTGAAATAGGCTTAATGTTCTTATCCTTGATCTAATTCAATTTACTGTAATAGATACCATAGACAAATTTATTAAGTACAATGTCTAAGATTGACTTTGTGATTCTCGTAATGTCATAAGTAATTTGTAACATGACTCACAAAGGATGAGAATGACAATTGAAATAATTCAGTTACCTTTCTTTAGAGGAATTTACAAGATCAGTAATTTTAGAAAAAGGACACAAATATTTAAATTTTTAAAATAAAAATAAAATTATGTAATTCTTGTTAGTACTAATATAAACATTACGTACATGTGAAGGAACCTTTTAAACATTGCAAGTTCGTTTTCTATCATTTATTTAATATAATGAATGCCTTACAAAGAATAAAAATTATGACTGGACCACTAACTCTAAACTACTCGACACCCGACGCGAGAGAAATAAAAAAAATTACAAGTACCAAGCCCGTGCGAGTCGCGCTATATCGATCGAAATTCAAGTTCGCAACAAAAAGTGGACTGCGACCGCCGCTTTCGCTCGTACACGCTCGATCACCGTGTGTTAGAACGGGACGGCGATACACATTGCCCGCGCCCACGTAAGGAGGCTGGTACATTGAACTCCTAGAGTTCGGGGCTGAACATTTGGAATACGACCGTCTCTTTCTACTAGAACCGAAACGACCTAACGAAAATTAACGTAGTCTGTGAACCGAAGACACTCCATCGTTTCATCCTTTTGGCTTGTGGCTACGATACTTAGAGGCTAGGAAAGTTTTTAAAATCGAACACCTCTTCGAACAAATCTCCAGGTTCGGGTCCAGTGCACGTTAATATCTTACTCAGCTACATCGTCATCACAAAGTACCCATATTTTTGCACAAAGTGAAAGTTCGGAATATGCAGTGAAGTGCGATGTCTGAAGAAAAAGATCTTTGAAGGTTGGTATATTCTCCATTTATTAATAAAATCCCTTATTTCCAAACCCACCACCTCCCCTTCGAAAAATTAACAAGAAATCAATATTAATTTAACCTACTGTTTAAATTTTCTAGAATTCCCTCGTGTACTTTATTTATTAGTTATGATTTACGATACATTTTTTGGAATTTATGACCATATAATATTTTTATGAGGATTTCTCATAAATAAAATGAATAAGTTTTATTAAATAAGCCTTTCTTGCAACATAACCTCAAACTTTATAAGCGCAAATTAACTTTATTGAACACGAACAATGGAATTAAATAAATAAAAATATCAAGAAAATTATGAAAACTATTGAAAAGTAATTTATATATCGAACATAACATACAATGTCATGTCATAATGCAAGAAATTGCAAGTGCATAGTACTGTAGGTATAAAAAAATTTGTATCACCCATGGCCTTTGGATTGGTTATTAAAAAAATAATCAACATAGTATTCAAAGTCAACAAAATAGCTAAAAAAAATAACCGTTTTAATGCCTTAATCAACTCTCAAATTCTAGCTCCAAGTTTTGACACGTGAACGAGTCTAATTATTTTTTTTGAAAAGTATTAATTTCCGCTGAAACTTTATTTTAATTCTCTTCGCAAGAAATAATTGGAAACTATAGTAAAACTTGATTTCACAACCATATTGACAGGATCCTTTAAAATATTTAATGGCGGTTATATTTTCAATTATTAAAATATTGCCGTTTGATGTTCCACAGATAAAAGAAAAAATATTGTAATAGTAATTAACCATTTTTACTAATTTTAATAAATATTAAAATATACTTCTACTTCAGTAACTTTTTACAGGAAATAATAGGTATTAAGGGTACTATGGTGTTGTAAAATATCGCTTGTATATCAGTTTTATATGCATTTAAAAAAAATATATCACACAGATAAAAATTACACGAAAAATAAGCTCTTTTTTTAAATTTTCTGTATTGTAGGGAAAGGGATTTAAAAGGTATAATAATGTTGTCACGCTATAACTATAAATTATGTTCCATTTTGTAATCATAACCCATGTAGTTTTTTAAATTTATTACAATTCGTCTTTTTGGTCTAGACTTAGGTCTTGTTTTAGGCCTAAACCTAGGCACAAAACGCAGGCAAACGTCGCTGATGCTCTAGCTTAAAAAATGCTTTAAACTTTAAGTGAAATCATTGAAATAAATACAAGTAATCACGAATTATATTTGTATATTAATACTGTAACTAATTTTAAATAATATTAATTGGATTTTTCATACATAAAATTAAATGCACAAATATCTAGAGTGCACATGCATCGAAAGATCTTTATAATTTTTAAATTCATATCAAGCCACAAAAATTAAGAACTGTCAATTAAAATATAAAACAAATTACTACAATTAATATTGAAAAATATGTACTTTTATAAATATTTAATTTTATATAACAACTACTTTCATACATGTGGCGCCATCTAGTGTAATTTTATGGAAAGTCAATTAAAATTTATAGAGAAAATTTATATTTGAAATCATTTCGCCTTATTCACGTACCCCTATATATACAAAAAAATTAAATACAGAGAATATAATAATGCAAAAGAAAACAGATTTCAACGGAAAAGTATAATTATACCATGTTTTGTAGTTTTACATTAAGACGGTTTTTACAAAAAAATATAATGTAGAGTTTCGTAAAAGAAGATGTGATCACCAGGAAATATAGATACTTGTTATATATAGACAGCATAAAAAAGGAGATTTATAGAACATATCGAGTAAATACGAGTGATGGGGTTGGATAGATTTAAAACAACACAAACAAAATGGTAAAATATTAGAAAAACAGCTGTTGAAAAGGCCTAAAACTGACAGACATACAAACGTATGAAAGTGGATGACGCTAGAAGAGTGTATCAGTGTTGACAATTGTGTGCCTACTCATATCACTAATAAATACATACATGGACATTATGCGGGTGGTCTCTACACACACACACAAGCACATATCTTCACGCCAGGTACGTTAACTGTGGACAGTGATTCTGAGCACAACAAAATTTCACCATAAAGATATTATCAAGGATTATTTGAATTTACAAATGATAAAACCAAACAAGATAGAGATATATTGTCGCTAGCCTATACAAGCTTCAAGCCTACGTCGAATCCTACTCCTGGGCTGACTTTAGGGATCCGCTTGGGAAGATAGCAAGTGGTACATCATTTTTTTTCTCTTAAACTATCATTAGATAAACACTTAATAGAATAGTGTGTCTATACATACCTTTATTAAAAGAATACTCCTGATAATTACCAATTGTGTGATCCCAAACTAAACACTAGGCTTTTATTAGAGATATCTCGCAATGAACTGGAAGATTATCCAATGAAATCCATAATACAAGACAATTTTTCTAAAGCTTTTCTTATTCCATCCTTAGTACAGTCCATGGTCCATAGAAATCCATAATACAGGTTAATTTTACTAAAGCTTTACTGATTGAAATATGTACTGGTACTACGAAGAGACAGAAAAATACATTTGCACATTTTTTGTGATTGTAGATCACTGATGTGCTCTCATTGAACCTGCATCTGCTACTATTTTTATCTGGTGGAGGTTCAATAAGTCACTCCATGGAATAACCTGCAGTTCCTTGCAGCAATGAGACTTATAACAAACGCTTTATAACAATATCTGTCACAATATCTCAGAGTTGGCTGCAGTGAAACAGGTATTTTATGACCTGCATAGCCACTAATATATAATAAAATAGGACTCAAGAAGTATTCATCACATAATGTTACAGTTCTTTAACAGTATCAGATCTGTTATATCCTGTAACCCCGAAAAAGATTGCAGTGCATGCAATTCGCACTATCGTAACGCTGCGAGTATGATTGGGGGCTGTTTCGCCTCTCAAGATGTAAGCACAGCACTAGGGGGCTCTGGTACGACCTGTAGTAGCTCCCGGAGACCCTCGACATGGACCACGGATGCCCACCGCGAAAGTTCTTTTGCGAAAATTCCATAAAACTCAGTTTCTTCCTCAGGAAGCTGAATACGTTTTAGAGGTTTTTCTGATATAGCCTACAAATACATACACACATATCTATCTTCATGCTATATTCCTAAGGGGGTAGTCAGATAGGACGGAGCGCCAAGCTTCGCGGTTCTTACATACTTCTTTCGCTTCTTCAAATCTCATAATTCTCCTCACACATTTTCGTCTAGGTATGACGGTGCTTTTCAAATTTCCGTCAGCTAACACCCTGGCTACTTAATCTTCGTAAGTCAGCCTTGGTCTTCCTTGACTTCTTTTACCACTCGCTTTCGCTTTGTAGACTTTCTTTGTTTGTCTTTCATCACTCATTCTTTCTATGTGCCCGAACCATCTAAGTATTCCTTTCTACATAAATACTAGTATAAAATAACAAGTCTTTCAAATTCTGAAATGATTATCAGCCTATAATATGCCACTAATAAACACACGACTCTACCAATTTACGCCACTGAAACGAATTTTCGTCTCTTCTCATCCAACTGTCAACCTATTGCTTGGTTCTTCTTTCCATTTCGCTAGAGGAGACGGTCTTCACCATGTTGACCCACAAGATTTGATCCGACAAAGAATTAGACTAACTGACGTAGCTCATGTATAAGCTAAAGCAGCAGTTAGCTGGTCATTAGTCGTAGAACCAGAGAACCGCTGTGGCGGATGAGTTCTAGAAGGGAGATTGTGTTCGGATAAACCCCTGAATTGAACCGGACACAATATGCTTGTTCAGTAGGACTTATGGATAAATGGTTTGAATAAATCTGATTGTAAACACGAAGGTTTGTGATAAACGATTAATTTATAAATCAATTCGATCTTTCTGATCTAATTATACAGTTCATTTACTTTTTTTCTGTTAGTTGCCTTCAAAAGCATTCGCACCAATTCATGTCAATAACTTGAAGAAATCTCCTGTAGAAATAAGCTCACATTAGTACAATCTTGAGTTTTTATTATGTAACTATATTGATATACACATCTTCACACCGTATCCGTGACTGGGTAGACAGAGAAAACGGAACGCCAAGCATCGGGATCCTGCTATTCTTCATTCTCCTCCTGACACACTTTGACCGTATTTCTGACATTTCTAACAGTTTATACTTTGGCTATTTGATTTTCATAAGTGAGCCTTGGTCTTCCTCAGCACACACTTTTGTCCTGTACATTTTTTTTGTTACGCATTTATCGCTCATTCTTTCTATGTTCCTAATAAATCATCAGTCTTGTACTGTAGGTGCTAAAATGAACTGAGATTTCCTAGTGATCTATCCAATAACACCCGAACTACACAAATATAGTCAATTTCAATTCAATTCGTCAAAAAAGTAAATATGATTTACTATAAAATGTAATTGAACAAAACAAAATAGATAAAGTATAATAGTTTCTTAAATAAATAGTACCTGGACGGCCAAACTCTCGACATCTTTTGGATTTTTCAATGTATTTAAAATTTACATGTATAAATATTTCAACCCAGTATTAAATCACAACACAACTTGCTCAATCCTCCGTATTTTATAAGATGGTGTCAGAAAAAAAAATTGTACGATAACATACCTAGGTGACATTGAAAGTATAACATTTAAAAATAAAAAAATCCAGGAAGTCGTTGGAGCCGTATCCAAGAATAGATATACATATATATCTTCACGCTGTATCCGTAACGGGATAGTCAGAGAGGGCGGAGCGCCAAGCATCGTGGTCCTTACATCCTTCCTTTGCCTCCTCAAATCTCATCATTCTCCTCACACATTTGCACCCAAGTATTTGAGTGCTTTTGACATTTCCATCAGCTAACACTGGCTATTTAATCTTCATAAGTCAGCCATGGTCTTACTTGGCTTTTCCTACCACTCACTTTTGCTCAGTTGATTTTCTTTGTCAGTCTTTCATCACTCATTCTTTCTATGTGCCAGAACCATCTACGCATTCCTTCCTTCATTTCAGAATAGATATAAAGACTAAAAAAGATTGTTTACCTCTTTAGCGAATTAAATTGAAACAGACCATACATAAGTTATGCCATTTCATATTAGGATTAGACAGAACATCAAGGTTCAACCAAATCACGTCTTGACGTCTTCTAACAATACAAACATCTTCACTCTGCATCCCTCACGGGGTAGTCAGAGAGGACGGAGCGCCAAGCGTCATGGTCCTTACATACTTTTTTCACTTCCTCAAATCTCATCATTCTGCTCGCACATTTTCGCCTACGTATGCGAGTGCTTTTGACATTTCCGTCAGCTAACTCTCTATTTGATCTTCATAAGTCAGCCTTGGTCTTCCTTGGCTTCTATTACCACTCGCTTTCGCTTTGTAAATTTTCTTCGTCAGTTTTCATCACTCATTCTTTCTATGTGCCCGAACCATCTAAGCATTCCTTTCTTCATTTTTACAATAATACTGTCGTCCAACCTTGTCATACAATGCTTTGGCATAAAATGGGAGGAAGTTGGATGCATTCTGGAAATCCAGGATGACGTTCGATGACGTTCCAAGTACCACGAAACCAAGTCTCACTCCCAGGTGGCTGGTTACCTGGTGGCTGTTCAGATTTCTCCTGCATTAGATACCAATGAACTTACCCGGCAATCCAAGTTTGAATGATCTATTAGTCTCCATAGCAACGCAACAATAAAAATGTGTATTTTTTGAAGATATCCCCAAAACGATTGGCACTGTAGTGTAAGCCCAAACTAAGTACTTTGGTCTTATGATTGATATGATTGACGAATTGGAGAGAGTACTCAGTGAGTTCCACACTTTAAGACAGTGTGAGCACCGCTTCATAAATCTGACCAGGAACATTTGCCCCTTGGCTTAACTATCGCCTTTCTTTCTTTCTATCTCTCTCGCAGGTCCACTAGGATACATTTCTTATAGATATATGCGGCACCTTCTGCTCTTTTTTCTGTATATATCTTTCTTTTCATATGTTATTGTGTGCAACAAATTGTTAAATAAGAAAAAAATATCAAACAGAATAAAAATATATTACAATATTTGAATCCGTTTTTGTGATGAGTGAATAAGACAATAGGCAGACAGACAAAAATTCAAAAAATGCCTTTACTGAATTCCTTTGCTGTCAAAGAGCACTCTAAAAATATTCTTAGGTTTTAAGTACCCCTACCATGAGTTCATGCTTGCGATACTTATAGCGAGAGTTTTGACTATTTTCAGTTCACTGTAATTACTGCTGAGGGCGCTGCTCAATTATCTATAACTTTACAAATAAATAAAATCAAAATGGCTGTCAAAACAAAGGTTTTTTTATTTGGTCGATACCAAAATGCAAACGTTTTACATTTTTATCTGTCTATCTGTATGCTGTCTCTTTATCTGGACTTTCCCGAAACGGCTAAACGGACTTCATTGGTATATAGGGGACTTTTCACAGAGTAAATCAAGCTACTTTTTATACAGTGTTCCAGCAATAAAAAACACACATGTAATCACTGTTACATTTAATTTCTGGATAACTAATAATAACAAATCAAAGACTATGTTGTAACCAAAATAGCGTAGGACGAATAATGAATAGCGAATTCCGGAGAATGATTAAGAACGATCCAGATCTTGTGCTCCTTATCTTATTTAGAATTGCTTGATGTCACTCCCGCTCTACTTGGCGGCCGATTGTGAAGTCAGCTAGGCCGCCCAACGACAATGACGTCATCTCGCTCCGTCATAACGGTAAATACGCCAAATTTAACGCGAGTAAAACCACGAGATACAGTTAGTTCCTCGCGTATTGCTTTATGCTTTTGATAGCGAGTATTCACTCCGTTAACTCATGGTAGAGTCCCAGAGTTACAAAAAGACAAAAATCTTTTCAAGTCACTCAAGTGCCAGTCCGTATGTTCATCTATCACAGTCAATTTTCTCACGAACAAATTTCGAAGTCATAGTAATAGATCTTGTTGACCCACATATTACATACTAGCTTTTGTCAGTGACTTCATCCGCGTGGAATTAGAATAAGTAGATTCCCTTTGCCAAGGCTTAGCTGTAAAAACGTTACAGACAGACAGGTACTTTTGCATTTATAACATTATATAACTTTTACCAGCGACTTGACTGAAGGTCGCTAATGCTGTAAATTACTCCATATAATTGTGATTCTATTTTTTTTAAACTTTCAGGTTAAATAGTTTCGTACAAAGTTCAACTCTTCCTCCCTTTTGCAAATAGAATTTAAAGAAATGTAAAACGCGCGTCTCATTATTTTTAATTAGCGATAATTTTCAAAATAGGTTGAGTAGTTTTTAATTTAATCCATTACAAACAAATAATCAAATTTTTTCCTTCATAATATTAGTATAGATATTAGATAAGTAATGTTTACTCAATTTTACACCCATATTCCGTTCCATTTAAAAATTTCATAGAGAGTTCATTCCCCTTTAATACCCCCTTACAATGTGAATTTCCAAAACTCTTTTCTTAGTGGGCCCCTACATTACATTAACTATCATCAGACAAAATTTCGAGATCCTAGCTCCAGTAATTTTTGAGATTTGTGATCAATCGGTTAGTCAGTGATCAGTGGTATATCGCTGTTATATATATACATGTATTTTCTTGAATTTCCTGGGATAAATGGCCTACATCTTTCTCTGGGCACATACTATCTCCGTATCAATTTTTCATCACAATCGGTTCAGTGATTTAGCATTTCCCGTACAAAGTTTCATCCCCTTTTCACCCTGTTAGGAGTAAATTCTTGATAAATGAAGTAGCCTATATCTTTTTTAACGACTTCAAAAAAGGAGGAGGTTCTATGTTCATGTGTATATATTTTTTTTATGTATATTCATTGATAACTTCGTCAATTGTAGACCGATATCGAAAATTCCTTTTTGTTTGAAAGGATATACTTTCGAGGTGGTCTGATTTATATTTCACCGGTATTGGAGCTTGGACTTCTAAGGTACACCAAACAATACCAAATAACGCGAACTGCTTACAAGCTTCATTTATATTGATGATTTTCTTGTATGTCGTTGTCCTTCAGAATTAGAAAGAAGTTAATTGTAGACCTGTCCTAGATATTTATGTTGGCCAAGGTCACTCAAAAGGGTGAAATAAAAAAAATTAAGAAAAAAATGAAACTGCCTTCAAAGAAAAAGCATTCTAAAGGACAAAATAAATATCCTTTATTAATCGAAACCCAAGTAACGCGACCTGGTTACCTTTATTTATATTGATGATTCTCTTGTATATCGTTGCGCTCCGGAATTAGAAAGAAGTTAATTGCAAACCTGGTTTAGATATTTATTTAGGTCAAGATCACTCAAAAGGGAGAAATAAAAAAATTTTACAAAGAAAAATCAAACCGCCTTCAAAAAAAAACTGAAAAGTATAAAATAACTATCCTTTACTAATCAAAACTCAAGTACAATTAAAATAATATAAATAAATTTTTGATTTTTATAAATTCTTGATTCTTTATAAATTCTTGATAAAAAAAATAGCCTATGTCCGTGCCAGGTGTAAAGTTATCTCCCTGCTAAATTTCATTAAATCTATCCTGTGGTTTACCCATAAAAATGTAGCAGGCTACAGACTTTCGCGTTTATAATATTAATAATGGATACGGAATTTGGCCTAATGCCCTAAAAGACAAAGTTCATGAGTTATATTGAACCCAGTAGTTGTGATAGACAGATACTTAAGAACTGAACCAGACGTCTAGAGTGTAGACGACTACTGAGAGACGTGGACGGGACTCGAACCCCTGAGCATCATCGAGTCATTGCCACAAACTGCAATGCGTTTCCATTGTGTCACGAATTTTTGAGGATGGCATAATCTACATACAAAATTTCCTCAAAATTTATTTCCAAGAAAAAGTTAGACAAGTTTTACTTAAACGATTATAATCAGTAGTATGAATGCCTCATTTGCATATTTACTTAAACTAAAGGTCGCCCGGTGGTCGAAATTCGACCGTAAATATAGAAATATAAACGTATAATATAAAAGAGGTTATATAAAAAGTGTTACAAAAATACCCTATACTACCGAAAGGGGGTTGACGTACCCAAACTGAACAACTTTCCCTAAGTAACATGGGTCGAAATATGACAAAAAATTTGGGTCCTCTCATACAAAATGAACGCTCAGCTGATGAAATTAGTATGAGAGGTCTAACATTTTTTTTCATATTTCGACCCATGTTCCTTGGGGAAGGTTGTTCAGTTTCATGGGTACGTCGACCCCCTTTCGATAGTATAGGGTATTTTTGTACACCTTGTATATGATCGCAAACTGTTACAAGTTTGATATTGACAGTCTTATTGACATTGTCAGAATTTTTATTTATTATTTATTTATTTATTTCATAGGGTAGAAGGTTACAAGAAGAACAGCAGAAACGATGCCAACTGCACTAGTTGTAAACTGTGTTGCAGATGCAGATGCATTTGTAAAAATGAAAAAAGGAATGCTAAGATGGTTCAGGCACATAGAAAGAATGAGTAATGAAAGACTGACGAAGAAAATCTATAGAGCGAAAGAGAGTGGTAAAAGAAGCCAAGGAAGACAAAGGCCGACTTATAAAGATCAAATGGCCAGAGCGTTATCCGACGGAAATGTCAAAGCATTCGCATACCTAGGCGAAAATGTGTGAGCAGAATGATGAGATTTGAAGAAGCGAAAGAAGTATGTAAGGACCGCGACGCTAGGCGCCCCATCCTCTCTGACTGCCCCGTTAGGAATATAGCGTGAAGATATATGTGTATGTAGTCAAGTAACTCAATTACAAGGTGTTTTTGAATGTAAAATTTAGCTTTATTTCGAAAACAACCGGCACACTGAGAAGAACCGATTAGAAACTGTCAGGTATAAATTTTTTAATGATATCTTAATGTGGGCTGATAACCTTGTAATAAAGATAATCACGTAACTATTGTCTAGCATCCTAGTTTTTCAAAGCATCCTAGTTACATTCTGCATCGAAATAAATTCAGTAACTTTTCAGTGAAATTCGTACAAACACACAAACAGACAAAAAATCTAAAAATGTTTGTTTCGGATTCAAGAAAACCTAGACAATCTTTTATTTCTTCAAAAATATCAATATACAGAAATCACTCCGTTACTAGCTTACAATATACTAGCGATCCGTCCGGCTTCGCTCGGATATACTGTTGCTGGAACTACTTTCTAAATCTAACATAGTATGCTGTGTCGATCATTCGATATTGATTTTTATATGCATATACTAGTGACCTCATCTAAACCTTTCTTATTAACAGATCTAATTGAGAGTGAAAACTGCATCCATCTACTTACAAGTTTAGAATTTATAAGCCAAGATATATAAAAGATGCAGATAAATAACAGATAGATGCAGATAACAGCTCCATTTGTCGTTTAGAGAAAGATAATAAATATAAGTCCAGGAAGACTAAGGCTGACATATGAAGATCAAATCTAGAGTGTTAGCCGTCGGAAGTGTCAAAAGCACTCGCATGCCTAGGCGAAAATGTGTGAGGAGAATGATGAGATTTGAGAAAGCGAAAGATGTATGTAAGGACCGCGACGATTGGCGCTCCGTCCTCTCTGACTACTCCGTTAGGGATACAGCGTGAAGATATGTATGTATAATAAATATAACATTTCGTTATTTCAACCTTACATAATATCTGTCTAGGAATGGTTAAACCGAACAATATTTTAGCCAACGTGAACCACTTTGACCAGTTCGCTATTATTTGTATCCCGTTTGCAGAGTAGTGGCTTGTCTTTAACATACATACATATATTCACGCTACCTCAACAGGGTAGTCAGAATGGATAGAGCGCCAAACTTCGCGGTCGTTACATACCTTTCACCTACTTAAATCTCATCATTCTCCTCACACATTTTCGCCTAGGTATGCGAGTGCTATTGTCATATCCGTCAGCTAACCGCCAGTTCACCCTGGTTATTTGATCTTCATAAGTCAGCCTTAGTCTTCCTTGTCTTTTGCTACCGCTCATTTTCACTCTGTAGATTTTTTTCATCAGTCTTTCAATGTTGTAAAAAATATAAGTAACACATTTGAACCTACTAAAGTGAACAAAAAATATACATGTACAACGATGCGACATTATTAGCTCTGTCCTGCCTCATAACATATAGCGTGAATATATGTATGCATTGTAGTAATTAATGGCATTCTGAGAACAATTTCTCTTATCTAATCTACGTCACAATGCCAACACTACGGGACACCGTGGCGTCCTTGGAAACGGTCACGCGATGCACCACACCAGTGTTCACACAAGCACACGCAATTACACACACATGCACGCCGCGTAGCTCGGTAGTCGTTTGACCAGTCAACGTTTATTATTATGAACGGGCTGATTCATTTGTATGACGAGAAAAAGTATGTCGCGTTTAGGGTTCGGTATAGCTTAATATTTTAGTATGTACAATGCACCAAATGACTGAGCCGTTGGCATTGTTAATGCCTTCTTAATCGAAGGGTCCCGGGTTGGGTAACCAACCCGAAACAGCCTGGGTCAGAGTAATAGAATTTTTATGAATTGTCTCATAGTCGGTTTTTTAATTGTTGTTTGTAAGATTCTGTCTTGAGAGAGAAAGCAAAGAGTTTACTCCCATTCAGCTGATGTCTTTAATAGTAAAATGATATATTATTCATATAATTTCATTAAAATGTCGACGTAATACGTTTTAATGTTTCTTGGAGTTTCTGGCGACAAATATTGAAGCAGTCTTTCTAATATAATCCACTGAGGCAGACTAAGCCACAAAAAAATTATGTTAATAATTTCGTATATTACACAATAGCGTAGATAGACAGAACGCAAAACTACGACAATTTTACATCACAATATCCATCAGAAAGCAATTTGCAAATAATTAAAAGTAGAGGTCACCTGTGGTTGAAATTCAACTGTTAATATAAATATAAACTCATAAACTCTTTGGCGACAATCTACTCTGTGCGACTGTTTGAATCAAGGAGGTTATATTACATATGTTCACAAACTATTATGAGTTTGACATTGACAGTCTTTTTGACATTTGTCATGTCAAAAAGTTACTGAAATTGGTGCCAATCCTACCAAACTAAGCCTTTCTGTTATAGTACATCGATTTGGTACTGACTTCAGTAACTGTCAAATTTAATTGTATAGGTATTTTTATCGCATTTGTAAAGTTATTTTGTACTTGAAATTTGATTAGTAAGGATAGTTATTTTGTACTTTTCAGGGTTTTTTTGAAGTCGCTTTCATTTTTTTTTATTTTTTTTTAATTCTCTTTTGAGTGGCCATAGCCTAAATAAATATCTAAGATAAGTCTACAATTAACTTCTTTTCTAATTCTAGTGCGCAACACGAGAATCATCAATATAAATAAAGGTTATACTCGTAAGCAAAGGTTCGCGTTATTTGGTGTACTATCTTCGAAGTCCAAGCTCCAACACCCGAAAGTATACCCCTTTCAAACAAAAAAAGAATTTTTCAAATCGGTTCATAAATGACGGAGTTCTGAGGTAACAAACATAAAAAAAAATCAACCGAATTGAGAACTTCCTCCTTTTTTTGAAGTCGACGGAACAGGCACGCCATTTTTATCATCCACTTACTATCAGTTGGAATGTTCGCTCATTCGTCTTCTCCGTTGTACAAAAAAGAGAATCGTGATATTTAAACTACAAGTAGTAGATACAATTTGGACATTTTCAAACAGCAGTGAATAGGCTTTCAGAGTAAGCTCGCAGAATAATATTTGGATCTAGTCATTTTTCATCAGGCAATATCAATATCAAACGTATGCTTATCACATTAAAAAAAATGTTATTGGGATTTTACGGGGAGCGATTGGACGTTTATCTATATATTAATACATGAAGCAAAAGCTCTGGTTCACTTTTTAAAAAAATCGTGCAGACGGAGGAGAATGAAATTTGGTACACTTAAAATTTATATGGAGAAGGACTGGAGAAAGACAAAATTTTTGTATAGTATGTGTTACGAATACATACATTAAATTAAATAAAATAAAACATTAATTGTTAACGTTCATACTGCCAATGCCAAAAAGAATGTCAATGTCAAACTCATAGTTCGAGATCATATGTAATTTAACCTCCTTGGATCAAACAGTCGCAAATAGTAGAACATCACCAAAGAGTTTATATTATAAGTTTATACTAACGGTCGAATATCGACCACAGGGCGATTTCTAGTATTTAATAATAATGCACATAACCTTATTTACATTAAAATATTTATATCATTATACATAATAAATATTCAAGTAGAAACGCGATTTCTTAAAAATATATGTGGCGTCACCCTTGTGCATATAATAAGCAACGAAGAGATACGCATTATGACAGGATTGCACGACATTCTTATTGTAAAAATGAAGAAAGGAATGATTAGATGGTTCAGGCACATGGAAAGATTGAGTGATGAAAGACTGATGAAGAAAATCTACAAAGTGAAAGTGTGTGGTATCAGAAGCCAAGGAAGACCAAGGCTGACTTACGAAGATCAAATAGTCAGAGTATTAGCTGACAGAAATGTCAGAAGAACCCGCATACCTGGGCAAAAAGTGTGAGGAGAATGATGAGATTCGAAAAGGACCATCGGAATTTAATGTCTATATATATAAATATGCTTAGATGGTTATTGAATTATGATGGATGAAAAACTAACGAAGAAAATCTACAGAGCCAAAGCGAGTGGTAATAGAAACCAAGGAGGACCAAGGCTGACTTATGAGGATCAAATAGCCAGAGTATTAGCTGACAGAAATGTCAGAAGAACCCGCATACCTAGGCAAAAATGTGTGAGGAGAATGATGAGATTCGAAAAGGCAAAATAAGCATGTAAGGACCACCAAGCTTGGCGCTCCATCCTCACCGACTACCCCGTTAGGGATATAGATTTGAAGATGTATATGTATGCATATAATAAATAGCTTTTTAGTATATTCTTTATTTCTTTCTTGTATTTACGACTTGACGACCTCCGTGGCGCAACGGCTTAGCGCGTCGGAAAGTAAACGGGGGTTGCGGGTTCGATTCCCGTCCCGAGTCTGGGTGTTTATGCATAATATGTATATATTTACAAAAGAAAAAAATATAAGTAGTATATCAGTTGTCTAGTACCCATAACACAAGCGCTGTGCTGCTTACTTTGGGACTAGATGGCGCTGTGTGAAATGTCTGAGTATATTATTATTATTATTTAAATTGATTTATTAGTGAAATAAACCATGTATGAAATTTATGTAGATTAGTGAATGGGATGTTCCAACCACTAGCTAAATACAATTCATAATACGAGCCCAGTATTTGGGGTCATTAATTTGGAGTCACACAGTTGGTGTTACTGTCTGAAGTATTCATTAATTAATTCGTTATTTTATAGTCTATATATTATACTCAGAGATATATATTTATATATAGATTTATTTTATATATAGATTTATATGTAATTGCAAATGAGAACTCTATCTGTCATAGAGTAGTAACTTGTACTGTGGTAGTAGATATCAACGATTGCAGCTGCTCTCTAATGTGATTATGGCGAAGAGTAAGTGAGAAGGATACATGGTTGTTTACATTTTATGATAAATTTATGTATTGTTTTGTAGTAAAATACGGTATAAATTGCTCACAAGTTTAATAAATCATTGTATAATAAACACTTTTTACTTGAATTATAATGAAATATTTTTCATCAGATGACGTATTCCGTTTCTCGCTCGCGATCTACTAAATGATGTATTGAATTGACCGCAAACAATTAGGCAATTTCTCAGATTTTCTGAGTTTCTAATTTCTGAGTTTAGGGACAGCCCGTAGATAGGAAATGCAACATTTCCTATCTACGGGCTGTCCCTAAACTCATCGTCACATTATATTTAATAATAGTATAGACCAATTTATCAGGACCTGAATAAATCGCACAGTTTACAAGTTAGAAACCACTCATGGGGGTCATTTCATTGTCAATCATGAAAATCACTTGAATCGTACGATAAATTCTTTTTCTCAAAGCTTTTATCTCTTTTAGGGTGGCTTGCACTAACTATTCAATCTCGATTTAAGGAACTGATATCTCGCTTGCACCAATTACCAAATAGTAAATGCAAGCGAAATGTCGAATCCTTAAATCAGGTTTAAATAGTTGGTGCAAGCCACCCTTAATTTTATATCGATCTGTGGTCAACAGCAATGTTATTCCGCATTGTGTTTTTGATACAAAAATGTCATTGGTTGAAATCGACAAGAGAATTAGTGACATTGGGACACTGACAGGGCTATAAGTGTTGTAAGTTGTAAGTTATGTATATTTTCTTCGTCAGTCTTTCATCACTCATTCTTTCTATGTGCCCGAACCATCTAAGCATTCCTTTCTTCATTTTTACAATAACACTGCCACGCAACCCTGTCATACTGCGTATCTCTTAATTGCTTATATATTATGCGGACAGGACCCTTGACACAAAAAAAATATACAGAGCAAAAGTGAGTGATAAAAGAAGCCAAGGAAGACCAAGGCTGACTTATGAAGATCAAATAGCCAGAGTGTTAGCAGATGGCAATGTCAAAAGCTCTCGCATACCTAGGCGAAAATGTGTGAGGAGATTGATGCGATTTGAGAAAGCAAAAGAAGTATGTAAGAACCGCGACGCTTGGCGCTCTGTCCTCTCTGACTACCCCGTTAGGGATACAGCGTGAAGATATGTATGTAAGTTGTAAGTTAACTGGTAAGTTGAATATTACTGGAACACTGTCGTATATATACTCGTACTATTGCAGGTATAAACACAAGATTAGTTGGAGTCGACAAGAGAATTAATGACATTAGGACGCTGACGCTATAAGTGTCACACAATGGAGACACATATTACAGATATAAACACATGATTAGTTGGAGTGGATAAGAGAATTAGTAATATTGGGACACCGACAGTACTGCAGGATTAACACAGTGAAGACACGAGTTTGAATTCCAATACTAGAGTATTGCATTAGTATAGATACAAACGCGTGATTACTTGGAGGAGTTTACAAGAAAATTGGTGATGATGAGTCACCGACGGTGCTGTAGAATTCACATAAAAGAGCTGCTAGTTTGATCACTGAACCACTGTTGACTACAGATACAAACACGTAATTAGTTGGTGAAGTTGACGATAATTATCTGCTAGTGTCCCAACATCACTAACTATAATTGTTTTTTTTTATAATTACTAATTATAATTAGTAATGTTGGGACACCAGCAGACTTGTAAGAGTAAATAAACGGTGGAGAAACAAGTTTAAATTTGAATACTGGAATACTATTCTACTATAAACAAGCACGTGATTAGTTGGAGGAGTTAATAACAAAATTAGTGACGTTGGGTCACCGACATCGCTGTAGGAGTTTCATAATGGAAACACAAGTTTCATTACTGGACCTCTGTTGAATATTACTACAGACACAAGCAATTGATTAGTGGGACAACTTGACGAGAGAATTAGTGATGTCGGGACATCGACAGACTTGTAGGAATTAATACACAATGGAGAGACAAACGTGAATATTAATATTGGATTACTGTCGCGTACAAGCAACCATGTTTTTATTTAAGGTAAAAATCAATATAAGTAATACGTGAAGCGAAAACTTTGGTTCCGTTTTTAAGAAAATGGAGAAGGACTGGAGAAAGCTAATTTTTTTATGTAATATGTGTTACAAATCAGTACATTAAATTAAATTAAATAAAACGTTCATTGTTTAAGTTCATACTGCCAAAAAGACTGTCAATTTCAAACTCATAATAGTTTGTGATGACATACGTAACCTCCTTGGATCAAACAGTCGCACTGAGTAAAGATTGTTGCCAAAGAGTCTATATTATAAGTTTATATTTATGGTCGAATTTCGACGACAGGGCGATCTCTAGTAAGTGATTCATCGAAGAAGCTAAAAATTAAATTGGTTATGTCTCTGAAAAATTTATGATAGATTTATAAATGGCTACTTATGCACCAAACACACATCACGAAAAGTATTCGTGGGTATAAATGACATCCCTGTATTTAAAAAATCCCTGTCATTGAAACTTATTTTCTTACGCGGAAACAAAACGTTGTATAAAAGATTTTAACGCGTTCTCAAGTGCAATAAATTTCGCAAAAATAATATTTAAATTTTAATATTGAAATGGTCGTAAAGCTTACGTTGGAATTTATCAAAACATGTGACTGCTTATTTAATTTATGGAATTCTTTTGAAGTGTCCATGTAAAAGACAAAAAAATGTAAATACATGACTGAATTTCTTTCTCGTTTATCTCCGTGTAAGATTTTTCCCAACACTATTTGTGTCAAAGGGATATTTCATAATATAATATCCAAGTTTGCATAATTAAAAAAGAAATATAATGTTGCCTCAATGAATAACATGGCTGTCGTAAAAACTACATGTTAATAATATACGCATATAACAAATCAGCAGAACACAAAAAAGCATTTTTTAAATTTTGTCACTCTGTCTGTATGTACACGCTAATCTCCGAAACTACTGAATAGATTTTCTTGCGGTTTTCACAGATATATTAGGCTCAATTTGAAGCAACATTTAGGCTTTATTTCATTGAATTCGGATGACAGTGAAAAAAGTTGTGATCATTTAAATATAGTTTTAAGTTCACCGCTCACCTTACAGGGTGCGTAATAAAACAGACTATCACGCGGACTAAGTCGCGGCAACCAGCTTATCAATAACAAATGTGTAAGAAGAATGATGAGATTTTTAGAGGCGTTAAAAGAAGATGTGGGTATCGTGACGGCACCACGCGTCTGTCTCTCTACCTACACCGGTGGAGATTAAGCGTGAAAGTATGTATGTATCTATGTAATAAAATTCTAAAGAATTATCATGGCCAAAGAATTGATTTGCTTTTAATATACGTTTTTAGTGTATGAGTGATGCCAAAGAATTAATGCTATAAAATTTAGAAATTAAAACATCCGACAGAAATAATAATTCTATTGCTGAACTGAACTTATTAGCCAAAGTTCCGATATAGTCTGCCCACTGTAACTCATTATCTACTGTTAAACCAAGAAAAGTAGCGGATTTCTCTAATTCTAATTGTTTCCTACCCGGTTCCATAGTCTATTATGGATTCTGGGTAAATTGGATAGGGAAAATTCTCGGCAATGCTGGCCGCGGCACCTGCTGACTTGGAAGTCGCCGGTACATGGGAAAAAGATTTTCTATTTCATTTAAATAATAGTGACTTGTCATCAGCAAATAAAATTATTTCACATCCATCCTTAAGCATAAATGGAAGATCACTAGGAAAGGTCCCAAAATGTATCCTTGGGGAACGCCCATTTTTAATTTTGAACCGGCAGATGCAACCCCATTTACATTCGCTTTTTGTTCTCGGTCAGCCAGACATGAAATCATGAGATCGAGAGTTCGAGAAAAAAAAGTTACCAATTGGTTTATACATTCAATCTGAGCTACAATACTAATTACAAACACATATATGGAAAGGTATTATATTTAAAACGACTCTCTTTTCCATAGCGAGCTAAAAAATTTTACTATCAGTTAGATTTGGCATTTATGCTATAGTAATTAGTAAACTGCTGAACCAATTTTACTAAAATTTGGCTTGGAGATAGATTAAGACCTGTGGAAAGACGAAATTTTTTCTTTAATTCCACATGAATTATTTATAATAACAGCTATTAGAGAAATACAATGTTTGAAAACTACTCTACTCTCTGCGTCTCTCCACTTTCATCCGTAATTTTAGGAAAAGTCTGTACATAAACAACTATTGTCTTTTGTTACTAAAAATTGTACTAATTTTTTACAGGTAAATAAACTGCGTTGGAGCACTCCATCCCCAAAAATTGTATTAGAATGAAGAGAGAAACGTTCTGCCAACTTCTTACATAAAATTACGAGGTGAGTTGTAACAGAAAATACACATAAACGAAATTAAAGTGTCTGTCTCTGACAACCCTATTAGGGATACAGCGTGAAGATTTGTTGTTGTTATTGTCTGTGATTTAGAAATAAATACTTCGTCTTAATCCTATGTGGTTATTGGGACGTTACCAAAATCAAAGACACGTTTACAAAATCTTTGTCTGTCTGTTTGTTTGTTCGGGTTAATCTCAAACACGAATGGACTAATTTTGATGCGACTTTCAATGATAGCTATAAGACATTTTGGAGAGTAATATAGACTATAGGCTATATTTTATTTAAGGAAATTACAAAATTTAACAGTCAAAATATAACCGTTGTGGTGTAATGGTACTATTAATACGGTCACCGACGTTATGTCTTGTTATGTGTCAACAATGCAAACGAGAACAAATAGGATTGACATACATATAGTCCCTTTCAATACAGCAATTTGTCAAAAACAAACATGATTCGAGAAGGCGAAAGAAGTATGTGAGGACTGCGACGCTTGGCACTTCGTCCTCTCTGACCATCCCATTAGGGATACAGCTTGAAGATATGTAAGTATGTATAAACATGATTCAGTGTTTAATTAAAACAAGACATGTTACAATGTATTATTTTTATATTATAATGTATTATTTATTCGACAAAAAATAGTTATCGGAAGAACATTTTTCAACCAATTTTATTTCATGCCTCTCGCGTCAAAAATTATATTTTTCTAGGATATAACTTGAAGTAATTGCTGCAGTCGGTGATCATTAGCTGTTGAAAGTACACAACAGGCGAGATTTAGTTTTATAACTTTTTTTTACTGTTTTCTTCCAAAATTAGAAAATGGACCATTTATGGAACCACCTTGGTCTCCTCTCCACCTATCTGTCTGTCCCTCTGTTTATCTGTCCTCCTGTCTGTCTCCCTGTCTGTCTGTCTGTCTCTCTGTCCTATCATAAAAGATTACATTCTCACTCGCACTCTTTGTACGTCTATACGGCAGTATATACTAAGTTTAGGTATGTTATACAACAAATCTTTTTCTGTTAAATCTAAGTTACGCTTATAAAAATTAACGGAAGGCCATTAAAACAATTATAATAATTCTCGGAGTTAATTTTTCTCAAAAATAAACAAGACTTTACATCCTTCACTAAATAATCAAAAAAACCCTCAGTGTATAAACTTAATTAATATATTTTTGGGTCTTTTCCATACTTTTGATAGTAATAATTCATGATTCCGATCACCGGTGATCATAGAGCTATATTGAATCATCGAAGGATATTGGAAAGGCAGGAGAAAAATAAGAAGTCGTATACGCAACGGGTTTGATGAGATTCAATGAAGCCAAACAAGTATCTAAAAACCATACATACTCTTTGTCTAACCCGTTGCCAACAGATTGAAGATGTATGAATGAATATATGTATGTATAATTCGTTTCAATTCAAAAATATTGACTTCTTTAACTCAAATGTATGCTTCATATTCGACATGTTATTAAAAAGGTTTAAAAGTTTGAACAATTTTCAGTTCAAAAAATATCCTCTGCAAAGCGTGGACGATACATTTCACAAAATATTTCTGTTGATTGAAATGTATTTAAAATACTATTTTATGTATTTTGGTATATTTTATTTTAATGAAACACTCAATCTTATTTACCTATTTGGTAAATCGAATAGAAACGGATTATAGGTAAGACCAGGAAGAAAATTGGTTTAACGCAACTATTATTATTATATTATCTAAAACTTCAACGGGGCGGCATGACAATAGTCGGTGTACTTTCTCTACCCCTTGCTATTATTTTCTTTAGGGGTGAAATCCACCAATAGAAAGTGTTTTTGATCCCCCTGCGTAATAAACAACGTTTCATCAAATAGGGTAGAATGGACAATTCTTTTAACTGGCAATACTATACGATGTTATTACGAACGAATCTATTTTATCTATATTGCTATATGTTAATACTAGCGACTTTGTTTGTTTGTATGGAATGGAAAACACAAAAACGCATCAACTGATTTGAAAAATTCTTTCACTTATAGAAAGCTACATTATCAGCGAGTAACGTAGGTTGCGGTATAACTTTTATAAAATAGATTGCATGAAAAATAAATTATAAAGAATAATTGAGTTGAGACCATTAAGCGGGAATCAGTTAAAACGTTTTACTAACGAAGCAACAAATTTAGCAAACATTATTCCCTTTGTTGGCGATCCGAATATCATGTATATGAGTTTTTTTGCAAAATTTGACCGACATATTTAATAAAAACTGCCCAAAGAAGAAAAAAATAATTACTGACAACAAGTTACATTTCTCTGATTGGGCGACAAAAGGCATTAGAAAAAGTAGGGACAGACTTTATGAGTTGTATGACGAAAAATCATACACATCGGATGAAAACTTTCATAGCTATGTCCTCAATTACTCAAAAATATTTAAAAAGGTATCAAAGCACGCGAAATCAATTCATATCCCCAATAAAATTAGTAAGGCAGATAACACAGTAAAAGTGATATGGAACACTATTATCACAGAAGTAGGCAAACAAAATAGGAAAAATGAAGACCTCTCGATATACATTAATAATAAAATCGTTACTAATAAAATACAGGTTGCTAATGGTTTTGTTAAATTTTTTTCAAATGCACCTATACATTACTAGTGGTCTAGCATCCTTTACACATGCAGCACGGGCACTATTAAGTCAAAATATAGGAAAGTGGTTCCCTAGTTTACAGTTCAGGCACACGTTTTCATTTGAGATAGAGAAAACTTTCAAAGAATTAAAAAAAAGAAAACTGAAGATTTGTGGGGATTATAGTTCATGTACTGGCTAAAATAATGCCAATAGTTACACCGATTTTAGTAAATATATTTAATAAATGTGTTGATCAAGGTGTGTTTCCCGATTTGATGAAGCATATTAAAATTATACCAATATTTAAATCGGGTTGTAAGTCAGATCCTACAAACTACCGCCCAGTGTCGACATTGCCAGCGTTGAGTAAAATATTCGAAAAAATAATGCTCAACCAAATGCTGGCACATTTAAACATTTGCAGGATATTTCATAGTCAACAGTACGGTTTCACGAGAGGGCATTCAACAACACATGCGGGAGCAAGCTTGGTCAAAAATATACTAGAGGCTGAGAGGGGTCACGAGATGCCATTGGCGTGTTTTGTGATCTTTCCAAGGCTTTTGATTGTGTTTGTCACAAAACTTTAATTTACAAGCTGAAATACTATGGAATACGTGATAAAGCTTTCGATCTCGTGATTTCATATCTGGCTGACCGAGAACGAAAAGTGAGTGTAAATGAGGTTACATATGTCGGTTCTAAATTAAAGATGGGCGTTCCCCAAGGATCAATTTTGGGACTGTTCCTATTTTTGGTTTACATTAATGATCATCCATTTATGCTTAAAGACCTATGTGAAATAATATTATTTGCGGATGACACATCATTATTATTTAAAGTAAACAGAAAAGACAGATATTAGCGGACAGAACAGAACCTTGGCGGATGTCTCGAGATGGTTCGCTGCCAATAATTTACTACTGAATGCACAAAAAACCAATTGTGACAAGTTTTCCCTATCCAATGTACCCAAAATTCGTAATAGACTAGAACTGAATGGGAAACATTTAGAATTAATGAAATCAGCTACTTTTCTTGGTTTAACAGTAGACAATAAGTTACAGCGGGCGGACCATATCGGGACTTTAGCTAATAAGCTCAATTCGGAAATATATGCTATTAGGCGCATTAGACAGTTGACAGCGGTGGCTACGGCTGGGCTGGTGTATTTCGGGTATTTCCATAGCCTTATGTCTTATGGTCTGCTACTGTGGGGATCAGCGGCGCATATAATCTATCTTTATTTTACAAAAGAGGGCAATACGTACCATCTACAGTATGAACTCACGAGTCGCTGAGAGATCATTTTAAAGACATTGATGTACTCACCTTACCCTCGTTATACATCTATGAAAACATAATGTACACTAGAAAAAATTTAGATCTATTTCAAAAGAAAGGCGTTATTAATGGTGTGGAAACTCGTGGTCGTGATCAGCTAGTTATTCCTAAATTTAAATTACAAAAGTCAAGTGGTTCATTTTTGGGTAACTGTGTTCGTTTTTATAATAAAATTCTTCAAGAAATTACTCAATTAACGGAAAACAGATTTAAACTTGTCATTAAACGCACACTGATTGGAAAAGCATACTACAAAATTAGCGATTTCATTGAAGTCACAACAATAGAATGGAAATAATCCTCTCTGCACATGCATTTACTGGCTTTATGGATATTGTATTTTTAAATAACTATTGTAAAATGATGTTGAGAAAATGATACCTGACTGAGTTTCTTGTCGGTTCTTCTCAATATCCAGGTTTTCTCTTCGAACCGAACTAAAGTAGATCTGACGTTCAAAAATACCTTGCATTTGGGTTTACTTGAATAAATTGATTTGGCTTTGACTTTATTTTCAAAAATATTTCTACCCGTGTGAAGCCGGGGCGGGTTGCTAGTATTCGAATATAAGGTATAGACGATAGACGAAATTGCACTGACGACTAAAAACTTGACTTTATCTCGCAACAGACAATACAATTAATAAAATGTGAATATTTTTAAGACTACAGTGAATACGTACCTTTTGGGCAAGCATGATTGATTTCAGACAAAACTTTAAAGAAAATCTGATCATTTCATATCTTTAAGTGTGTATACATTTGTGTGTGGTAGAGCCATGATGCATTGCAGCACGAATTGTGCCGGCTCGCCCGGCGAAATACCACCCTCTGACAGAATATCGGCGTGAAATAACAGCATCTATTGCTGCTGTGTTTCGTTCGGTGAGCGAGAGTGCCCGTGGCCCATCTCCCCCCTCCCCTCCTTTCCTTAAGGGCCGGCAACGCACCCGTGATTTCCCGGATGTTGCGGGTGTCCATGGCCGGCAGTGATCACTTTCTATCAGGTGACTCGTTTGCTCTTTTGTCCCCTCTTTTATGATATAAAAAAAACCTTCATGCGTATTGTTATAAACGATGAACAATCTGCAAAGGAAATCTACAGAGCGAAAGTAAAAGCCTATGAAATGACCTAAAAATATAAAATAGCTTGATTATTAGCTGACGGAAATGTCAAAAGCACTTGCTTACGTCGGCTAAAATGTATGAAAAATATGAGGTTTAAGAAGATGAAAAAAGCAAGAACCACGATGCTTTGCGCCCTATCCTCTCTGTCTACCCCGTTAGGGATACAGTGTAAAGATACGTATATTATATAAGCGGCTGGCTTCAATTATGGCTTTATCACGACATAATGCTCTGTCCAGCCCGTAATTGTATCTTAACGACTCTTGGCAGTAAGTGTTTGGATTTAAAAATGCCAAGAGCTTATAAAAACTCGCGGGAAATTAAAGAGCTAGCACATTGCATAATATTTTTCTTTCTATCTTAGATAAGGGAAAACATTACCCTCCTTCTGGGCTGGTCGGATAAAAAATATAACATAGCTCCCCCAATTAAGAAGTCACATCATTTATTAAAATCCATCAAGGCTACAGGATGCGTCAAAGAAACCTACATGCATAATTAATAATAATAATGCGCCAGACAACGCGCACCGATTATCTGGTCTCAAACTAAGGCATTTCCTGTGCTATGAGTACCAGACGACGACTACCAGGGGCGTCTCCCAGTACACTCAGACACGAGACGATCTAGAAAAGTGCATTTTCTAAATGGGCCGGACCGGGAATCGAACCCGGAAGCTTCCGCGCATGGATGCAATGCCTAAAGCACTGCGCTGTCAAGGTCGTCGATAGGGCAGTGGTTGTATGTATGTTCAAAAAAAATTTAAATACTTCTAAGGCAGTCAAGTAAAAAACTGCTTCTAGTGTGTCAAACACATATTAACTTAGGGTCTGCAATAAATTTGAACAATGTTAATTAAAAAATGAATAAAAAATTGGGTCCAAAGTACCTCAATAAACTAGAAGACTTTATTTATTACGAAAAAGTACATACATATCCTAATGTTAATATTTACAAACTTAAAACTACACATTATCTTAAATAATAGACTTCCTCAAAGTTGCCGCTTAGAAAGCTGTCATTGCTTAAGGTGCCCAGCAGACTGGCAGCGTTACCTCTTTGAATAGACAAACTGATTCGTTGACGGAAGAAGCTGCAAGGCAGACGGTCTCCCGAAGCCTTTTTTTTTTGGGGGTATGTGGGACTCCTCGAAATTAGAGTGCTAGGTCGAGTCTACCCACTAAAACCTGACGGTGTTCCTCCTCGGGGCCTTAGTGACGGGGCAACGAGGGCGCTTTGGCATTCTGCCGCGACCTCGGCGGCCATGCCCAGCCTGAGCCGAGTCCTCCTCCGTTTGCGGGCAGTTTGACCTGCCCGCTATCCTAGGAGGCGCGCGGGAACACCGCGTGCACCGTCCCGAGGCCATTGGGTGAGGCGCCTTCCCCCGAAGGACACCCCAGGCCTACAAAGTGGCGACTTCCACACCCCGCCTACACCACGGCAGGGGCGTCCGCACGCCCACCTGATTTTTACGTGTTTACTTACGGATTTTTACAAGTTTTCCTTCTTCCCATCTCTGATTTTAACGTGTTGTCTCACAGGTTTCATTTCGAGTTTTCCTTCTCTCCACCTCAGATTTTTACGTGTTTCCTCACGGGTTTTTAAAAGTTTTCCGTCTTTCCACCTCCGGAGCCACAATACCCTTCCTAAAAGAGGGGCAAGTGACCCCGACATCTGACCCCCGCCCTCACGCAGAGGACGGGGAACACAACTTGTCCCCATAAACGGGGACATTTTCCACCCCCCGGTCCGGACCAGGTCCTTTCGGCATCGCGTACTCGGTCCCAACCCAGAACTAAGAAGCCCATCAACGTGCATCCTTCAGGATACACGCTGATGGACACTCCTTACCCTCCGTTGGTCGGGCTATTAGCCGCCGCCCAGTAACAACCCATTAAACAACCAGCAGTTACCGGTCGGCGCCCAGGGTGCACCAACCACGTGGAGGTTGCCCAACCCAGCACCCCTCTCCCGAAGCCTCGACCAGTCTCTTACAAATATCAGAAATGAGTCGATGGGCTTTGGGGCCCCAAGGACCCAGAAAATTATTATGTAATTATTTTATATAATAATTATAAATCTATATAATTACACAAATTTTGTGAGCTCGAACTATTACTAGATTTGTAATATAATACGACCACACAACGAATTGGAGAAGTTCAAATTAACATCCAGACTCAGCTCCAGAAATCCAGAATCCAGAATTAAAAGCCAAATTGAAGAATTTCATTTCCTATATTGAATTAACCGGGATCGAACCCGGAACCACGTTGGAAGACAAATTCTGGCACCGCTTCAATAGGACAGTCAAAAAAAATTTTTTTTGGTTTTTTTTCGTTTGTTCTGAGTAGCTTATTTACGTGATGAATTCCTAAAATTTTTAGTGATTTTCCGCTCAAACTCCAAAAACCACGTGTTTCGCCTCTCAACGAAGCAACCGAGTCGACTCGGTCAGCTTACCAGCACCGAATCCGAATTCGTTGAGAAGTGAATCACGTGTCGGTTGGTGGTTTTTGGAGTTCGAGCGGAAATAGCTAAAAATTTTAGGAATCCATCACATGAAATGGATTTTCGCATAGTAACACCCGAGTCTATACAATAACCAATTTACATCTCTGTATCCTTCATTTCTGTAGAAAACATGCGGAGGAATAAATCGTATGTGATATACGGACAGCCAGTCAGACATTTTGGTAACGGAACTTACGGAAATTATACCCCTTTCGTGCCGGTTCTTCTCAGTACAGATTTCTTTCGAAAGATGAATATTTAAATATCTGACCACTTACCACTTACCAACCGTTGAACTCTTGTCACCTTTAACCAAAAAAAGGGAACGTATACTTCTACTATCATTACGAGACTTCCTTTTTTGAAAATGCAACCGAATACTTACTTTACATCTCACGTAATAAAGTTAAAAATTAAGCAGCATCTTGAGAAAAAGTCCGGATATTTCATCCAATATTCTGAACCTTGTTTCGTTGGAAATAAGTGTTATTCTTGTTGTATTCAACTAGTTTCGTCACCTCAAAAACGGTTTCGAATTTTGAATCTGAGAGTTGCAAAAATCGCCACGCGTGGGGTCAACGAACTTCGGTCTTTGTGTGCCGAACTTTACAGACTTGTATCTATGGAGCGAGCGAGTCTGTGCGGGTGAGCCGTATTGCAGCTTTGCCGCCAGACGTGTAGGGATTGCTTGCGGCTGTGTGAGCGGCCTCCTACGCGCGCTATGTGTGTCGAGTTAGCGAACAGTTCTAGTGCTTGTGTGGGATGCATATACAGCGTGCTAAAAGATATTCGCGAAGAATATAATGGTTTTGAAATGGAAAAGATTTCAAAGTGAAAAAATGTATGAACAACATTAATAATTCAAACTACAACTTATTATTTGAAATTAAATTGTCTTCCATTTTTTTTATGACTATAAACATAAATTAATAGCTTCCACTATAAATTTACTACTTTTTTACTACAATAAATAGCTTAAACAATATTTTTTCTAACTTATCGAAAGAATTGTATGCAATCGTATTTTAATAGTACAAGCAATTATATCCAGAATTTTAATTTATTTTTATTGCATCATTATATTTTTTCACCTAGTTTTTTTTTAATGAAACGGTAACACTTTATTGTAGTGGATTATATTTTTTACATAAACAGCGTCTTTATTTTTACCAATTATAAAGCTTTTAAATATAATTCAATATCAATAAATAATATAATTTATGAATATATTGGATAAAAGTGTTACAGTAAAAAAGAGGAAAGGAATGCTTAGACAGTTTGGGCGTGTAGAAAAGAGTGACAAATGAGCGACGAAGAAAACCTACACAGAGAAAGTGAGCGTCAGTAGGAACCGAAGAAGACCAAAGCTGACTTACGATGGTCAAATCTCGTATTTGTCTGGCGGCGAGCTGAAAGTGAGTGTTAATGGGGTTTTGTCTGTGGGTTCAAAGTTAAAAATGGGAGTTCCCCAAGGATCAATTTTGGGACCTTTCCTGTTTTTGGTATATATTAACGATTTCCCATTTACGCTCAGGGACTTATGCGAAACATTATTGTTTGCTGATGATACCTCATTGTTATTTAAACTAGACAGAAAAAATCCAGATATTACTTGGGTAAACGGGATCCTAATAGATGTCTCGAAATGGTTCGCTGCCAATAATTTACTACTGAATGCACAAAAAACGAAATGTATTAAATTTTCCCTTTCTAATGTACCCAGAATCCATGATAAAATAGAACTGGGTGGGAAACAATTAGAATTCGTTAAGTCAGCCAGTTTTCTGGGTTTAACAGTAGATAACAAGTTACAGTGGGCGGACCATATCGGGGCATTGGCTAGTAAGCTCGGTTCTGCGGTATATGCAATTAGACGCATTAGGCAAATGACAGATGTGGACACGGCAAGGTTGGTGTACTTTGCATATTTTCACAGTTTAATGTCCTACGGCCTTCTGCTGTGGGGATCAGCGGCGCATATTAATTCCATTTTCATTTTACAAAAAAGAGCAATACGTGCCATCTACAGGATGAATGCACGAGAATCGCTTAAAGATCGTTTTAAAGACATTAATGTCCTCACCTTGCCATCCTTATACATCTTTGAAATTATTATGTATACGAGAAAAAATATAGATCAGTTTAAAAAGAATGGCGATATGAATGGTATGGAAACCCGAGGTCGTGATAAATTGATTATTCCAAAATTTTAATTACATAAGTCAAATGTTTCATTTTTAGGTAACTGCATTCGTTTTTATAATAAAGTTCCTCAAGAAATTACTCAATTAACAGAGAATAAATTTAGATTGGTTATAAAACGTACATTGACTAGACAATCATACTATAAAATAAACGATTTCATTGAAGATAAAACAATAGTCTGGAAATAATGTTCTCTGCACATACGTTTACTGGCTTAATGAAAATATTGTATTTTAATAAACCTTTTGTAAAATGAAGTTGAAAAAATGATACCTGACTGAGTTTCTTGTCGGTTCTTCTCAGTGTCCAGGTTTTCTATTTGAACCGAACTAAAGTCGATTTGACGTTCAAAAATACCTTGTAATTGGGTTTACTTGAATAAATTGATTTGACTTTGACTTTGACAAATAGCCAGAGTATTATCTTTCGATAGAAGCACTCGTATATCTCGACGAAAGCGTGAGGTAAATAAAGAGATTTGAGTTGGAGGGAGGGGGGGGGGGATGTGTAGAGGTCATGACCCCACCAAAACAGCACACGATAAATCGATAAACCTATTTGATTTTTCATATTTTATAGTAATAAATTTTCATTTGCTCAACTTATATTAATGTCTTTGGCTGCGACCGCACCTGTATACAAGGCGTTACTTGGCATTCCGTCCTCTCTTTCCACCCCGACATGAATACAGCGTGAATATATGTGTGTATAAGAGAAAATATTCAGTCGTTAACATATTGGTCTAGAATAAAAATTTTGTGCAGAGATTTTTGTATAATGTAGAATTTTATCGATCATCGAAACATTATCCAAAATTAAATTGATTCAGTTGAATTAAAACCGACCAATGCAAGACGGAATTGCGTGACTTGTGCTCGTACTGCCAAGCACAAAACAATAAGTATTTGTAGTAAGACTTTCACTTTGAATAAAAACAAAAAGAAATATAATGCAATTTTGCTAATTTTACTTATATACATATCTTCATGCTGTATCTCTAACGAGGTAGTCAGAGACGACAAAGCGCCGAGCTTCGCGGTTCTTATATACATACTTCTTTCGCTTTCTCAAATCTCAACGTTCTCCTCACACATTTTCACCTAGATATGCGAGTGCTTTTGACATTTCCATCGGATAACACTCTGGCTATTTGATCTTCATAAGTCAGCCTTGGTCTCCCTTGGCTTCTTTTACCACTCACTTTCGCTCTGTAGATTTCCTTCGTCAGTTTTTCATCGCTCATTCTTTCTATGTGCCCGAACCATCTAAGCATTTCTTTCTTCATTTTCACAATAATACTGTTGTCCAAACCTAGTGTTATACTGCGTATCTGTTCATTGCTTATTTTATCCGCAAGGGTGACATTTTCTATAAATCATTATTTTCAGGTTTTTTAACAAATACCTTTGAAAGTACCTGAGGTTTTATAAAATAATTTTACGCGTATTTTCTCGAAAGTTTCATTAACAGTAATGTAAGGTGACGTGTTAAATAATACATTCAATTGCTCATGTAAAGGAGCTTTCGTCTGATACCCCGCTCGTTGGACACTAACATTTTTTTAAGCTTACTATTTAAGCCGCGAAAAATAACCTCTAAAAGTCAAAACTCAGCTTTTGGTGCTTACTTGTCTTCGGGCCATCATTTACTCTGTTCCTTTCAGCTAGTGATGTCATAATTTAAAGAGAATGACTATAACCGATAGAGAAATAGATACCAAGTCGATTTCATGAATATTTTTTTTCTATTTTGGAACGGAACATATAAGTGACTTAACCTCTCAAACAGCAACATGAAAATAGTATACACACAACATACATCTCATCTCGCCATATCCCTAATGGGATAGTGCCAAAGGTTGCAGTCCTTACATACTTTCGCCTCCTCGAATCTCATCATTCTCCTCACACACTTTCGCCGAGGTGCGCGAGTGCTTTGACATTTCCAACGGCTAATATTATGGTTATTTGATCTCCATAAGTCAGCTTTGGTCTTGGTAAAAATAATATAAGTACCTTTAATCACGTACCAGTATTAATTTATTTTTTATCTGTAAAGGACTTATTACGAATTACTTTTACAGGCGACGTAGGGTTGTTGCCTTTCTCTTCAATTACAGTATTTTTATGATAACTTGCTATACTTGTTACACTATGCTCTATTTGAGCCTTAACTGGCTTTTTACGGACTTCACGGACACGTGCTTATCACGTTTTGCTCAGAAACTCTTAATTGACTTAACCAAACAATTTAAATTTTTACCACAACACTAGGGACATAATAACTTGGCAAAAACGCAGTACTTTCAGGATATAAGAGCCATCGAAGAATACCTACTAGTATCATTTTTATATTTATTGTTACCATTTATCGAAAATGTGTGAGGAGAATGATGAGATTTGAGGAAGCGAAAGAAGTATGTAAAAACCGCGACGCTTGGCGCTCCGTCCTCTCTGACTACCCCGTTAGGGATACAGCGTGAGGATATGTATGTATGTTACTATTTACCTACCGTTACATTTTGCCTTAACAAGCAAAGTTTTATTTTTAGAACAGGTTACGTGTGTATTGGAACTTTAGAAGTTCACTTATCGACATTAAATGAACTACTTGTGTTAGATTTTACAAATAAAAACATTGTATCTTTCAGTTAAATTAACTAGGAAAATATAGTGTTGTTTGTGGTAGGTATCCTTATTTGCTATTATAAACGTTCAAAGCATATTATACGATAATAAACAATTTACCAAAAACGTAATTTCACGCTAGAAGTGAGCCATGCTGCATTGCAGTACGAAATGGGCCGGCTCGCCCGGTGAAATACCAACTCACAGAATATCGGCGTGAAATAACAGCATCTATTGCTGTCGTGTATCGTTCGGTGAGTGAGAGTGCCGGTGGACCCCTCCCCTTTCTCTCCTTTCCCTATTTCCCTAAATGCCGGCAACGCACCCGTAATTCCTCGGACGTTGCGGGTGTCCATGGGCGGCGGTGGTCACTCTCCATCAGGTGTCCCGCTTGCTCGTTTGCCCCCTCAAATGGTAAAGATTATAGAAAGGGATGTCATAATCATAATTAGCCACCTCTTATCAGTCAACTATAGAGTGAGATAAAAATAGTACGTGCAGGATTTCAAGTCACATTTTGCTGCTTAAAAAATGTATTACCAACGCAGTCTAGTATAATTCTAATATTCTCGAACTCACCTCATACTACTTAGAAAGCATTTTTTTTAAATAACAAACCCATTTTTCAAAGAGGTTACAACGCAAAAAAAAAAAACTGTGCCGTATAAATTCGACATTGACGCGAAATTTCAGTTTCTTGCAGAGATTTTGATTGTAAACACTAGTTTCGATAGGATACCATATAGGAGCTGAACGTTAACGGCATTTTTAGTAAAGCGAGCTTGCTCTCTTGAAATACTTAGAGTATCGTTGTAAAATTAAATTGTACTTACCATGGTGAAGGTGGTTCAGGGTGTTAGTAAATAGTATGGACGAAGCTATCGTATATACAAATCCATACATATAAATAAAAAACGAGCGAGCCTTACAGTACTCGCATATGATGTGTAAAATCTGACATCTCACCTTGGTAATAAGCAACATTAACATTATATCCTGAAAAAAATGATTACCATCTGACGGCCAACTCTACCACCGCGCGCGCTCATTGGTCAAATCAAATAACGTGCGCTTCCCCGGCTTCCTGTTACACACTTCCTTCCCTTTTCACGAACTCACTCCCATAGATTGCAGTAAAGCGAGAGGAAAGGTATTACAAATTAAAAAAAAAATTTTTTTTTCGAAATTAGAGCAGGTACTGTTAAATAAAGATTTGCTTAAATTATTATTAATTATTGTCGTTGTTGCGATTACTAAAATTTCAACCCCTTTTTATATACAATAATAAAAGTACTTAAAGTAAGTATTACTGTATAATGTCAAAATTCGCGTGGCTGTCCACGTGTGCGTTTACTTGCATATTCGTATACGTATGCGTATGTGTGCAGTGTCTGGCGCAAATGGTCAATGTGTGCGTGATGAATGCGTTCAGAATTCAGGGTTGAAAATGTCCTGAATTTTACTTTATTATTTTTATTTAAAGTGGAACCTATTATTTTTTTAATTTTGCTTGTATTATTGTAAGCTAACAAGATTTTTTCTTACAAGAAGGCGGCCTTAGCTTGGACTGGAATTCCAATAAGAATCCATATTTGTTAAAAATAAAAAAAAAAACTATATGTATTTGGAAATCTTATATTTATCTTTAGCATAGCTTAAATTTATAAAATGAAATTTTAAGCGAAATATTAGTTTATTTATAGAAATCAGTATAATTGTTATTACTAAACATATTGTATACTTATATTAGACTTTTGACTTAGAATTTATGTATTCAAAGAAAAGCGCAGACGATGTTTTCATATTTACAGTTACGAGTTTGAATTACTAACATAAAATCCTGAGTTAATTAAAGAGTAAAAAGCACTATTTTTTTCATCTGAAAGAACCACTTGTATTTTGAAGGTACATTCTGAATCTTTTTTAGAATGAGCCAAAATAAGCTACAGTATAAATAAATATATTTTATTAGGTAAATTTGATCTATTACATATTTTGTTTTTTAAATCAATTAGTTTTGTTTACTAACAGTAAGTGTTATGAACAGATTTCAATTTCGCAGTACCTAAAAATTCCAGTTCAAATAACAAACAAAAAACATATTCCAAGTCTAGCCACGATTATTTTAAGGTATTTTAAATGAAATGAGTTTGAGTTACCAATAATATTATATCGTTTATATAACATGAAGAGCTTCTTCATAGAGCAATTAAGAAAAACTTTGTTTCAATGGAAAATAGAAAAAGATTTTAATTTTTTTGTTTTTATTTATTTGCTTATTGTGCACTGTACAATAACGGTAATATTGCTAGGCACAGGCTTCTTCATACGTGACGTGGCGAAATATTCTTCAAATTGTTATTTCCACAGTTTTTTAGAACCTGCCTACAATATTTTCTTTACCTGTCTACAAATATAAATAGCAACATGATCTGAATTCTTGCCGGTTTATTTCAGTATATGTTTCTTTCAAATCATAAGCTGATTTGACCTTCAAAAATATCTTGTTTACTTAGGTCTTGTTAGGTTTACTTACACCCAATATTTTGTAAGTTTGTTTTATTGTGCCATTTGAGAGCAGTCGTTTTATCTTTGTTGTGTTGCAATAAGTGTGGCTATATAATATTTAACAATATATGCTACATCGTGTTACACGTACAATAAGTATGTTATATGATATATATTCCACCCTTATCATAATTTTCGTAATATATCGTTTGGTAACATTTTTGAATAGTACACTTCTTGTAGTTTTTCGAAATACAGATGACAGCGAAACCACATAGTTTTGTGTATGGTAGAGCCGTGCTGCGTTGCAGCAGGAATCGAGCCGGCTTGCCCGGTGAAATACTACCCTCTCACAGAATATTGGCATGAAATAATAGCATCTACTGCTGTTGTGTTTCATTCGGGGGGTGAGAGAACCGGTGGCCCATCTCCCCCCTCCCCATCCTTACCTTAAGGCTGACAACGCACCCGTGATTCCCCAGACGTTGCGGTTGTCCACGGGCAGCGGTGATCACTTTCCATCAAGTGACTCGCTTGCTTGTCGCTCGCTCTTTCAATAAAAAGGAAAAGACAAAAAAGGAAAGGAAAATTTATAACAAGCTCTATCTAAAAGCTTCTCCGACGCATCTCTCTCCACTGGCAGGAAACTCGTACTCACACCTTTGAACAAAATGGTCGCATACAAAAAGTATTTGTTGGTTTCTAAAGAGTTTTCCTACTGGTGGAAGAAAAGCTTCTAGTGGAACGATCAGGCTAGCAGGAAGATTAGTTATTGCCGGTAGAAACAGGAATAATTCCGTGCCAGATAATTGTATAGTGGATCCAGTACGAGTAATTGGTCTCTGCTTCTGTTAACAAAAATACAATTTGCGATTAATATTGCATACGTAGGTCAAGTTAGTTTATTTTTGGTCTTTGGTGCTACCTGTATCTGAATTGGCTACATGACATAATAAATGAAATGTGTGCCCAGGGATTTTCTAGGGCACAGGGCACTCCATTAATTCCAGGAACCACTAGAACGAACATCCAGTTCGTGGAATGAGGTCCCTGTCAAGGTTTTCCAAAAGACAACATCACAGGCTATTCTTGTTTGCACCTTTTATGATATAAAAGTATACGCTAGTTGTACGAAAAGACAAGGCTACATAGTATGGAAGTATCAACACTCAATACTGCTTTTGCTGCACAGAATAAGTTCATAATGTATGTACCATAAGTACTATCATACTCGTACTCCATGATAACTCTTCATTAAAGTCTTAAATTGATACCACAAACGATTACAGTACACACGAAGTTATACGTAAATTAATAGTAATTGTAACTATTGTTGCGGTGTAGGTTCCGATTTTATTGTACCGTAGTGAGGCCTAGATATGCCCGAAATCGAATGAAAGTAAGATAAATGTAGTAGAAATGCGATCTCTTGGAAATGTGTGCGGTGTCGTCCTTACGGACAAAATAAGCAATGAAGAGATACGTAGTATGACAGGGTTGCACGATAGTGTTATTGTAAAAATGAAAAAAGGAATGCTAAGATGGTTCAGGCACATAGAAAGAATGAGTGATGAAAGACTGACGAAGAAAATCTACAGAGCGAAAGTGAGAGGTAAAAAAAACCCAGGGAGGACCAAGGCTGACTTAAGAAGATCAAATAGCCAGAGTGTTAGCAGACGGAAATGTCAAAAGCACTCGCACACCTAGGCGAAAATGTGTGAGGAAAATGATGAGACTTGAGAAAGCGAAAGAAATATATAAATAACGAAAGAAAGTGAAAAAAGAACGAAAGGAACTGACTACCCCGTTAGCGATACAGCATGAAGATATGTATGTATGTAACTATCGTATGTCAAAATTCTTCCCATATCGGAGTTTTTTAATAGATACATTGCAGTGCAGTGTGTTTAGTACAGGTGCGATAATAAAAGTCAATAAAAAATAAAATAAGTTGTGTACAACCCTATCCACTAGTAGGTAACTGGGTAAAACTACTGACCCGAACAAGGAGTCTTCGCTTGAGGCAGCTAACGTATTAATACTAGACAATGCCTACGGGTTTGCATATACAATTTTCGAGCTTCATTCACCATCTATATAAAACAGACTACGGTTATATAGCGATTATTGTTTCTTTGCTTAAATGGCTCCAGCACAGAGAAAGAATTATCGATGAATCATTGAAGAAGAAAATCTACAGAGCGAAAGTGAGTGGTAAAAGAAGTCGAGAAAGATCAAGGCTGCCTTATGAAGATCAAATACCCAGAGTTAGCAGATGAAAATGTCAAAAGCATTCTCATACTATAGCGATGACCGTTTCTGTGCTTAAATGTTCCAGAACAGAGAAAGAATCAATGACGAATCATTGACGAAGAAAATCGACAAAGCGAAAGCGAGTGGTAGCAGAAGCCAAGTAAAATCAAGGCTGACTTATGAAGATCAGATAGCTGATGATGGTGTTGAGCAAAATATAATACAAATACGAGATTGTATTTTGTATTATAGATTGTATTTGTAATTGATTATTACATTTTGTCCAACACTGTTTGATGGAAATGTAAGAAACACTGCGTACTATGACAAAAATATGTGAGGAGAATGATGAGATTTGAGGAGGCGAAAGAAGTATGCAGGGACCGTGATGCTTGGCGCTCGGTGCATGCACATAAAACACGTCATATACCTACAGTACCTACAGCACAACTTAGTTTGGAGTCACACAGTTTGTATTTGAAACTCAATGTCACATACCTTCACGCTGTACCCCTATAGAGGTAGTTAGAGAGGACGGAGCACTAAGGACGGGGCGTCGCGGTCCTTACATACTTCTTTCGCTTCTTCAAATCTCATCATTCTCCTTACTATTTTCACCTAGGTATACGAATGCTTTTGGCATTCCTGTCGGCTAACACTCTAGCTATTCAATCTTCAAAAGTCAGCCTTGGTCTTCCTTGGCTTCTTTTACCATTCGCTTTCGCTCTGTAGATTTTCTTCGTCAGTCTTTTATCACTCATTCTTTCTGTCTTTCTTTGCAACTCAAAATGAAAAAAAAAATAAAACAAAAAATTCAAAACTCAAATTTAAATCAATTTATTCAAGTAAATCCAATTTCAAGGCGTTTTCAAACGTCAGATCAATTTTCAATTCGAAAACAAACTTGTATTACATTGAGAAAAATTTAAAAATCCCCGGACTCACAAAAAACCTCCAAAAAGTAAAAAAATAATATGTACCTCATAGCCCTTTAAATTTGTGATAAGTTTAAATATAAATAGTAGTAGTTATATATCCAAGCGTCGTCACGTCGGGGGACCGCTAAGTTTACTTGTATTTAAATTTCATACATACTTTATCATTTTTAGTCGTATTCTCTTTTTATTACTTTATTTACTTAGCGGTCCCCCGACGTGACGACGCTTGGATATATTACTACTACCATTTATATTGAAATTTATCACAAAAATAGGCTATGAAGTACATATTATTTTTTTAATTTTTTGAAGTTTTTTTTGAGTCGGGGGTTTTTTAAATTTTAAATTTAAGTTTTATTTCATACTTTTTAAACACTCTACGATCTAAACTCTATCCCCACATTCACGCAAATACTTTCCGGGACGATACACGAAATTGCGACACGAGATCGTGCCTCGCCGAAAACTGAGTATTCTGACAATAGTTGTTTGATCCATCATCAGACCCTGATCACCATCTATCTATCGATCTATAACCTATTCATAGAGACCATTTCAATGAGCCTAAACATGATACCTCTACTGTAAGTGGCGAGGAGTTGGATATCCTGCTGACTTCAGATGATGCTGCAGTATCTGGTCAAGGTTACTATGTTATTTTGACATTATTGAAGTCACAGTATATTAAATTTCGCATCGATTAGACTAATAGAAGATGCTCGCGTCCCTTTAAAAACTAAAAAAGAGCTGATATTCTTCAAACAGCTGAACCGATTTTAATAAAACATGTCTAAGAACCACCGCTAGAAAACCTGCTTTCAAACAAAAAAAACCGCATCATAATCGGTCCATTCGTTTAGGAGCTACGATGCCACAGACAGACACACGGACACACAGACATGTTAAACTTATAACACCCCTTCTTTTGCGTCGGGGGTTACAAACCGACAAAAAACTCGGTCTAGTATTATTTCTTCAACATTATTTTATTGTCTGGAATATTTATCAATTAGTTTAGTTTTAAGAATTCAAGATCTAAGGTGTTGAAAAGGGCTGAAAAGTATACACACTTATCACATACACATCTTCTACTTATCCTCACGCTATATTCCTGTCGGGGTAGTCAGAAAAGTTGGAGTGCCAAGCTTCGTGGCGCTTGCAAACTACTTTCGCGTCCTCAAATCTCGTTATTCTCCTCACAAACTTTCGCCGAGGTATGCGAATGTTTTACATTGCCGTCAGCTAGCACTCCGACTATTCAATCTTCATAAGTCAGCCTTGGTCTTCCTTGCCTTAAGCTGTAACTTTCGCTTAGATTTTCTTCGTTAGTCTTTCATCACTCATTCTATGTGCCCGCATTCCTTTCTTCATTTTTACAATAACACTATCGTACAGCCCTGTAATACCTCTTTATTATCCTCTTTAATGTCTCCTTATTGCTGTAAATTACATAGAAAATACGTAATTTGTACAAAATTAAAAAGTTTTTAAATAATCCATTTTGTAAAAGATCTTTTAAAATAAATAATTATAATATACATGTATCGGTCGATTTTAAATATTAACCCCTAAGGGGATAAAAAGAGTTATAAAAAGGATAAGGACTAAGTTTTGCAACTCCTGGAAATTATGGAAAATAATTAACTGGAATATAATATCTAGTTTCAAGCGTTTAATAACTAGTTTCAAGTTTTTAATATCTAGATTTAATTTACGGGGGTCTTTAAGGCTTTATTAGACTATAGCGGCCCATCCCGACTCCGCCCGTGTTGAATACATAATATATAGCCTACGTCCATCTGAAATAATGTACCTTTCAAATGGTGAAATAATTACTGAAATAAGTGCAGCAGCTCCGGAGATTACCCTCCACATATAAACCAACTTACAAAATTCGCTCTCTCCATCTTTATAATATTAGTATAGATATTTTTCATAAGAATTAATATAAAATGTACTTCATGACACGAATGACATTCAGAAAAAGCGAAATTTTATATATAATATTTATTAATATTTACAATTATATTTTTCATTGCATATTATATACAGACATATTTTTCCACCAATTTATGTGACGATTGTGATTCGTATCAACCATTCACCACTTTACTAAATTAACTACGACCCACAACATTTTAGAAATTTTAGGAAATATATTTTTTTCGATTTCCCTAGTTCAGAAATTCACTATCCACCCTCATAATAAAGATTGCGTAATGATATCCGCCTCAGTGATATCAAAATGCATGTCTGCAATTTTTAAGCGATTTTTGAAAGAATATTCCTTTAAAAAATCAGGCGTGTCTGATTTTTTAGAAGTCAAATTTTTTTTTTACATCTCTTTAATAGAAATGTGTTTAGTGTTAACACTTATATTACCTATATAAACAAGTATCGCAAAGTTATTTTGTTATAAATTCAGCAAACAGAGGCTTTTTGAAATCTCTCAACAATTTCAACCTTTTGTGATAGCTATCACGTAACGATATACCACGCGGACGTATTAAGGAAACTGATAACGGGGTGCATATGATCCCCCCTTAGACCGTTTTATTAACTCCTAGACGAAAAGAAGGATGTTATTATGACTGAATCTCTCTGTCGCAACGTAGTCATTGAACGAATGACAAAATTTGCATGCGGTGTTCTTTTTGTCTCAGGATTGCCATTATCAAGAATGTTGTAAGCTGTTTTTGACGGAAACTATTCCAGATCTTTTTTTGTTGCGGGATTTTAATTTTTCATTTATTTTTGCATAAATACATCTTCTCTCCATGTTTATGCCTAAAATAATCAACTGCCTTATTGGTGGAAAAGTACATTTCAACTGCTTTTGCGGCAAGAATAGCAGGTTTAAACCTGCCAGTTCATTTTAGACACACGATCATTTCTTTGCTGAATTCAGAGTTCTAGTGTTATGTGCTAACTATTTTTAGCTTCATGTTAAAATAAATGGCATTAATTAGCTACCTACGAGTATGATAGTTTTATAATATTTCAATAATATTAAGAGTATGGATAATTTAATGTATATAAATAGATGTTAGTAGGACTATACTGAAGCGGTCTAGCTAAACATGTATAATCTGAATTTACTTATCTGAAACTCTTCACTAATTCTGATTCATACGAGTGTATAAATTAATTCACCATTCTCTATAGTTTGATAATTTGATTCAGGAATAAATATAGTCAATCTGTATTCAATTATCTGAAGTTATTCACCTTTTTCTGATTCACCCATTAATTAATTCACCTTAAATAAACCTGTCTATAGGACTAGGCCGCTGCGCTGACTTACTAATATAAGTTAAGCTGATACTAGCTCTCCGAAATTGTTATATTCACAAGCGAATCATTATATTAACAGTTCAATCTAATGAATTAATTCCTTTCATATATATTGATGTGAATAAAGTGTGTCCGTTATAAAACATACCTTGTTACATTGTATTTTGAATCAGAACCTTAACAAGAAGTAAAACCTTTTTTACAATAGTATTTTTACAACAGTACAAATAAATGTCTAAATATTTTAAGAATCGAGACTGATACTTTAAATACCATATTTGGTGTTATGGCACAACAGCGCATCAAACTATGTTGGAAAGCTAGAATTCACTCTGTATTGACATTTCATTAAATGTTATTATGCTATGGAAATGGAACTATAAAAGGTTTACGTAACAATTTACATGAGGAGGGTTGCGTCACGATGCGTGTTGCCCATCATAAATAATCATCATTGATAGAAACATACTGCATCTCTATCATGAGTTTACGCTGTGAATACGACCGGTTTAAACTTTTATATAATGGTTTTTAGTTTGCTGTAGTTAGTGCTAGAGACGCTGCACAATTTTTTATATAATTTTTTACGCTATCAAGAGCAAGTAAAGTCGTTAATTCATGGTAGAGGTGCTGATTCTAGAGCCGATACAACCCGTCCACTCACTCTAAACTCCAAATCATACGTAAGCATTGCAAATCTTGATTACTACCCACCACGACTTTCACGCCATCTCTGATTCCAATCAGGTACTACACCTAATGTTTTTAAGTTGTACTTATATGTTTTGTATGCTTCACAAGGTATTACAAGAGACAATTCGTATTCGTACATAATATTCCATCCCATTTTTTCTATACAGTTCCTACTGCTCGCACATCAAGACAAAAAAATGACAACAATTTTGAGTTGGATGTTGTGTTGGAGTTAAATGATAAAGTGAGAAATACCCGTAAATAATAGCTTTAAATAGAGAATAAGAAAAGTGTTAATGACGATATTCTTAACAATAAGCTAATAGTCATTCATTAGTCTTAGGGTGAAAATGTAATCCCGTGAGGCACATCACAAAAATAAATAATATCGCTCCCCCTCTATAACTCGCCCTGATTACAGCTCTGTTCAGGTGTACAGTAAGAGCAATACGTATTTAAGTATTCCCGCTCATTACTCAATGAATCCTTGTAAACTTTATATAATTCTGTTTACGTGTCGCAATATACTTGAATACTTTGTAAAAAGCAGAACAATAAATGAGAAAATCACGTAACCGTCAACTGGAAAGACCGCCTTTTCGTACTTCAATGATTTGTGTTGTACCCTTAATCGTACAGCTGGCGGGGGGAGATATGTGTCGCTTCTTTTTTCTGTTCCTCGTACCAGTTGCAGGATGCATCTTTCGTGAAATGTCATTTTTGGAAAAATTGCAAAATTGGAGAATTAGTAATGTATTCCGGAAATATTCCTGTTACACATACAAATAAATCTGAACTTTCTCCGAAAATGCAGGGATTATTATTTTCTTTACTTTTATCTATTTAGTTCACATTACACGCGGCCGAAATCACTGGAAACGGTTACTTTCTTATAAATTATGCATTTGTATAAAAACAATTTTTTAAACATAATATCTAAAAATCTATAAGATATCGTATACTATACTATAAGACAATCTTCATTACATTGTTCCTATAAACTAAAGATAATGTTTACTCAATATTTTTAAAATTTTGATCGAATAATTTCAAAGATAGGGCATGATTGAGTCAAGTCTCTCTATCCTATATGCTCGTTTATTAATCCTCCTGTATATATTTATAAATATGTTGGTTAACAAGATAATACAATTTATTAATTCATCTACATAAATGAAAATCACACCACACAGACACATGTATAACGGAGCATCATTTGAAAAGGCTCAACCGATTTGGGTGATTTATTTTTTGTCGTGTTCATAATTGTCAGGAGAAGGTTTGTATGAAAGAAAGTTTTGAGTATTTTTGTATAAAAATTTCAAATGTGTAGTTTTAAGTTTGTAAATATTAACATATGTAGTAACATATGTATGTACTTTTTATTAATAAAGTTTCAAAATTTCAATATAAAAATATTTGGTGTTTTGCAAAATTGAACATTTCACCCTGGTAAAGCCGGGACGAGTCGCTAGTATTTAATACAAATTAAAATAATGGAAATAGAACAAAACATATCAGTCTTGCCAACTTGTACACAATAAAACTTAAATTAAAAATTCAAACAACCTTCAGCCCAAAAAAAAAACATTTAAAATGTATGAAAACAAGAACAGGGCTTCCAACTCTTCCAAGACAGACAGACAATCACACGGATAGACGTTTTTCATTATAATTTATCCAATAGATCCCTGAAAACATAACCTTGCTTCGCTCGCGCGCTAAAGCGAGAGCTACAGGACAGCGAAAGTTAGGTTACTACATATTCACGGGGTCGACGACCTTGCATCCAGACTGTCTGGATATTACAATCACGTCTACGAAAGGTTTTATTCTCAGACAGAAGGTACTACAGTTTTTGTATATCTATTGGTATTTTTACCTTGCGTAGATAGACTACAATAACTCTCAGCATAAACCTTTTATTTATATTTTAAGTTTACTTTGAAATTTGTAGGTACTTTTTAGTAGGTAGTTTGACGTTGCGGGTGTCCTTGGGCGTCGATGATCACTTTTCATAAGGTAACTCGCTTGCCACTACTTCAAAAAAAAAACTCTGGTATATCCTAAGGATACTTATGATTAGTGTGTTTGGTATTTTGGGCGGACGAAATTAAAAAAACATGGATATTTATCACATTTTTTGTGTCATCATATGGGTTATGAAATGTAAGCTCTTTACCAAGAACTCAAAAGTGGATCAAGTGTCCTCAGGATATCAGGATGAACGATTGATCTTACAAATATGTGCGGTGTTACTTTTGCAGACATAATAAACAATGAAGAAATTAATACGCCGTATGACTATGAGTGTGATTGTAAAAATGAAGAAAGGAATGCTTAGATGATTCGAGCACATAGAAAGAATGAGCTATAAAAGACTGACGAAATGAATCTACAGAGCAAAAGTAAGTGGCAGCGGAAGACAAGGCAGACCATGGCTGACTTGAAGAAAGAAAAGAAGATCAAATAGTATTAGCTGAGGGAAATGTTAACCGCACTAGCATATCTGGTCGAAAGTATTTAAGGAGAATGATGAGATTTAAGGAGGCGAAAAAAGTATTTACGGATCGCGATGATAGGCACTCCATCCTCTCTGATTATCCCATTAGGGATACAGCGTGAAGATCAGCGAAAAATCATAAAAATCGGTCGGTACATTGTAAAAATATAGATTATATAATACTAAACCCAATTACGTAGCTCAATAATACTAAAAACTTTCGAAAAAAATGTGAAAAAATAATCTCCGCAGGCTTTAGAAAATTCATGCTGTTAAATTTTAACAAGCAGTCGGAGGCTACACATATTTTTAGTCACTTTATAAATTACTAGCAAACCCGGCCCGTTTCACTGGGCGTTAGTTGAAGTTAAAATAAATAAAACAGTTATTATAATTATTTTGATACTGCAAAAAAAACAAAAAAACAAAATCTACTAATCCGATCGATACCAAACTTTACAGAAACACCCACTAGGCCAATCTGATGATTCCCTGAAAATTTCATTGAAATTGGTCCAGCCGTATATAGATAAGTACATACATATCTAGATAGCTGGTGTTGCCTGCAACTATATGTTAAGATTAAATAGCATCAATTTTTGAAACCCTCAGAGATTTTTTTACTAGACGCTTTGTGAGGTATAAAAATAAGTATTGAGCATGAATTTAAAAAAAAAATTATGAACCCGTCTTTAATATCTTTTTAGTCCCTTTTACAGTTTTTACAGTCGGGTTTTCTGATTTTTTTCATGAAGTTTTTTATTTACAAACTTTCAGTTTTCAGAAGTTGAAAATCACAGTTTAAAATATAGCCTACAACAATCCTTAGACTAGCACCAGTCAAACGATACCTTGCATTGCACTTCGAAATCCATTAAACCCTTGAACCTGCAGGAGGTCACAAAGACACAGACAAACATACATACATACATCCGAAAAACATTACCCTCCTTCTTGAGCAGTCGGGTAAAAAGATGATTTCTTGTATTCATTGCCGGCGTAGATAGCTTAGATATTTACGTGCCCTTGCTTGTGACCTCCGACTCAAATAAAGTGCCTTAGAAAGTCACCTAAGTAAACATTTTTTATTTAATTATTTATTTGATATACATGAGTATTGAGCATATATTATATACATTACATAGTATATGCATCTATTCTGCACTAGATACACATAGTTCGACGCTTGTATCAACGGTTACGAGAGAGTAAAAAGAAATTACGTTGGAAAATGTTTTTTTTTTGCTTTTTTTGCTATTGGTTAGAATTCTAAACTGAAGTCGATTTATCAAAATCTGTTAAACTTAGTATTTTTGTAATATTTTATATGTAAACTTTAGTTAAAGCTTATATTGCCTGTGTAGAGTTCTAGGTTCAATAGTATCGGACTATCAGATGTACGTAGAGACGGATAAGTTAACGAACGCATAAGCGATCTACGTGGGGTTCCGTATTTCTTTATGGGATACAAAACACTAGAAAACTTTTAAAAAAAATTTAATCGACTTCATACAGAGAACACTGAAAAGTAAAAAATAACTATCCTTTACTTATCAAACCTAAATAATTAAATTTGATAATTACTGAAGTCTGTGTCAAGCCTACCAAATTAGTTGACTTTCTATTGTTGCACATTGCTTTGGCACCGACTTTAATAACTGTTAAATATCATTATATAGGTTTAATTAGTAAAAGATAAGTAATTATTTTGTACTTTTCGGTACTTTTTTTTGAAGTCAGTTCAATTTTTTCTTAAAAAGTTTTTTATTTCTTCCTTTTAAGTGACCTCGGGCTAAATGAATGTCTGGAGTAGGTCTACAACTAAGGTTTATTTTAATTCTGGAACAGAATGATATACAAGAGAATGATCAGTACGATTAAAGCTTATAAGCAGTTGAGATTATTTGGTGTATCTTTAAAGTCCAAGCTCCAATGTCAGTGAAATTTAAATAAGACCACCTCGGAGCTATACGGAACCCAACGGAAAAAGAATGATTCAAATCAGTTCATAAACAAAAAGTTATGCTCCAATATACATAAAAAATATATACATATGTACAGACTAATTGAAAACCTCCTTCTTTTTTTGAAGTCGGTTAAAAAATATATAAGAAAAAAGGTTCCTATGAACACAAACAAATTTAAAAATTTTTGTGTGTCGATTTGTTGGTTTGTTCGAGCGCCAATAAATAACCAATATTGAATGGATTTTAATACAGATAGTATTATTTAAGGTCCGAGCTAGATAATAGAGTACTGACATATCATTACGCTTTGTATCAAGGATAGGTATCGAGTCTTATGACTCGGAAAGTATTAAACGAATATTAGGCATTAGTAACTTTTTTAGTAAGTTTTTCCAATGGACTAAAGCTAATATGTAAATAATATGTATGTGCAGGCAATTTTTAGAAACTTTATTTTTTATAATTTGGTATTTGTTAAGAACCTTTAAAAACTGTTACACTAAAAAAAATTACTTTAACATAAGACATTTTTATGTTTTTTGGCTTATTTACAAATAATTTCGTCCCGGATGAACTCATGACGAGCAGTTCCAAGTAAATTCAGAGGTAACGACTGAATCCATTAAATAATGACGTCAGGTTATTAAGTAATAATGAAAAAACGTACAAAATCGTTCTTATTAGTGCGAATATACTTCCTCCGAATTAATTAGGCGCTTAATATCCGCGTATTGTAAAAAATCTAACTACAAAATTCACTACATTTCACTTACAAGCGTTTTTATTTGGCGGATAAAAAAAACAAAACCTGAGCAAAACTCAAAAACGTATTTAGAAAAGAAAACAAGGAAAATAAAAAAAATGTTCTGCTCTGGACAAATTTGGAGTGTTTTCCAATTTATATGCTTATTTCGATATTTAATGTCAATAATCAAAAAACACATCAACGAAACTAAAAGACGTAACTTTCTTTATTCTTTGGTGCAAAAAAATATCAGATTGTATACAACTTGTAAACTTTACGAATATAATTTTACTATGAACTTAATTGCTATCGTAATAACTACCAAAATAGATTGATATGGCGTAAAAGTTAATTCTCGTTATGTTGGCAAACATGAGATCAGTCAGTCGCCCGCGAGCGTTCGCGATGTTTAGTTCTGTTATAATTTTATTTACTATTTCCCGCCTTTTCTAACCTACAATCTTTCGTAAACCAATCTTATTTTGTGTTTGTGCTATTACGGTGTTGTGATTGTGCTTTTTACAGATGTGACGTAATCGTTCGAAAGTTTTCATTATATTTTAGATCTTTTATGTTATTTTGGAATTCAGTTTTCATGTAAGTAAGTTTTCTTTTATTTGTATATATGTAAATATTAGGTGTGATCGAAAACATTTTTTTTAAATTATTTTTAACACCTTTTGAATGACTGTGAATTACGCGCCTATACTGCTAATGTCTTTTGCATATTTACATATATTGTACATTTTGTAATAATAGATATATAATTCATAAACCATATTCACAAAGACTCCAAACTTTCTTCTCCTTACTACTTTTTTTATTACTGGTATTTTACATACTCATCCGATTTTCCAGTAAAGTAATAATAACATTATTGAAAATTAGGATTTTCATAAATAATAAGTAACTTATTACTTTATAACTTGAGTCATTAATTAAGTTTAATATTCTTATATTCTTGCACATAACTTCACAGCAAAATGTACTTACTATCACTATCATGTTTCAAGACTCAAGAAAGTATAAAAAATAAAATTTATTTATATCGAAAAGTTCTTCCGAACCAGAAACTAGTAGTAGTAGTACGATTCTTCCTTAGGAGGAAAGGTAAAGGGATCTTAGCCCGTTCAACTGACGTCTTTAGTAATAAATAGATAAATTCTTCATATTATTTCATCAAAATGTCGACGTAACACATTTTAGATGTTTCTTGGGGTTTTTGGCGACAAATATGTTGAGGCAGTATTTCTAATAGGATCCGCTGTGGCAGACTAAACCACTAAAAAAATCTCAAATTCACTCTACTAAATAAGTACTTTCAATAATTTCACATAACAACACAACAGCTTAGATACTTGAGACGCAAAACTACGCCAATTTTACAACACAGTATCTACTAGAAACCATTTGCAAATAAATAAAATAAACGCCCAACCGCTCCCCATAAAATCCCGCCAAAAACTCCCCGAACCAGAAACTTTAAGCCCAAATTTTTGCGTTAAAAATATCTATGGTATAATTTTTTTTAATTACTTATTAATTGGCGGGTAAAGGGACAATCTCATGGGGCCAGGTATAAATAATACAATTCTTATAATTTTTAATTCTCCAGAATTAATAAAATTATTATTCTGTTTTTTAAATTAGAATCGACAACTCTTGAATTGATCAGTTTATAGTTTTAAGTTTTACGCTAATTTGTTATTTCTTAATAAGATTATTTTTACAATACAGTAATCTAAATTAAAAACTGATGTGAGGTGATTATTTATTATTATATTAAACTAACAATAAGATCTAGAAAGAGCGCGCTCTACTTTTAGCTTCGTTCGTCTTATTTTCATGGTTTTAAAAGAAAATTATTGTAATTATTTCTTAAGAATATATATGTATATCAAATATACAATTTAAAATAAAATGTTTCTTTTATAGTTTTTTTAATATAAGGTAATAATATGTAAAAGTTTACAGTACTCGAAATATTTTTGATTCAATTTCTTTTTTTGTAAATTTTGGGTTTTTTGTTGAATCGTATGGAATTACGACGAGTAATATACATGTTTGATTATTATTAACTACCTTTTGCACGCGACTTCGTTCGCGTGAAGTTCAAAGACACATAATATCTTTATAAATTATAGCCTATGTGTTTTTCTGATATACGAGCTATATTGTTGTAAAGATTCATTAAAATCCATTGAGCAGTTTTTGCGTGAAAGAGTAACAAACATCCATACATCCATCCTCACAAACTTTCGCGTTTATAATATTAGTAGGATATACACAATGCATATCCTTACGCTATATCAAGGGGTAGTCGTCACACAGGATGAAATATCAAACATTGTGATACTTTTTACGTTATTCTTTTCATACGCTTTCACCGAGGTATGCGTGTGCTTTTGACATTTCCGTCAGCTAATACTTTTTTCGTAAGTCGGCCATAGTCTTCCTACTGCTCACTCACTTTCGCTCTACTTATTCCGTCAATCTTTCGTCACTTCTTTCTATGTGATGACTCGTCGTTCGCCTCTACCATTCTTTGTATCTCTTTATTGCTTATTTTTTCCGCAAGGATAATATAGCACATATTTTGGAAAGATCGCATTTCCACTGCAGTTATTTAATTTTCATTCTCTTTTAGATATATCCTGACTTCACTATTGTACAATAAAGTTGGCATCAATACACTGCATTGTGGATGGCCATCTTGACAGACTTGGATATATTCATACTGCAAACTAAAGTAGACTTAACCATACGCTTATTATCTAACTTGCACTCAGCATGCGACGGCCAAATATCGCGCGATATCTGCTGTCGAAACGAGAATTCGTATAATGTAATTTGTATAGTGGCGCTATATCTACCGCAAAAAGTGCATTTTATGGTCATGGCACAATAGAGACGCAATCGTCATACATGATATCAATTTTTTATTATAATTAGTCACTGGTCGCACAATAATCGCGTTGCTGTCGCTATCTGCAAATATTTAGATAATAACCCCGCCAGTCACTTTATTGCCAGTTGCTATCTGCTGTCTCTACATATCTAACTCACATTTTCTATCCCTTGAAAACACACTCCACAAATATACCGTTTCATTCATTTGAATGAACAGAAATTTAGTTAAATCAGACAGTTCTAGACATTTTTCATTAACCCATATTTCACACTTCATCTGTACATCTTCTCTTTCAAACACCAGAATCTTTATTGCGTTCACATTCAAATTCAACTCTGACACTTTCATTCGTAGTTATTATTATTATCTATTGCCAGATTTTCAAATATCACATAACTAAAAACGTATTATACTTTAGATATTTTTTAATTTATATTTCAACGAGTTTTTGACACCATGACGAATTTTTTTAATTTTTTTTAAACTTTCCATCTTTCTCTAATTACTCCAAAACCAAAATTTAACCTTTGAATCTATATTTGGACCACCGCATACTAATATTGTTCAACTGTTTTCTTCAAATATTTTTCCAAATATTTTTTTTTTGTATAATTCTCCTTTAAGAGGGAATGCAAAGGGTTCTATGCCCATAACAGCCGACATCTTCAGTAATAAAATGATATATTCTTCATTTGTCAAACTCTATTACGTCGACTAATGTCGACGTAATACATTTTACTGTTTCTTGAAGTTACTGGCGACAAATGTATTGAGGCAGTCTCTCCAGTAAAATCAACTGAGGCGGACTAAGCCACTAAAAAAATCTCAACATCACACTTTCACATAACGCACAACGCACAATTTCACATAATGCGTATCTACGCTGTGATCGCTTCGCTACGCTTCGCGATCGCCATAGACTTGGATGTGGAGTTTTTTGTAACTATTCGAAGGTCTTCCATCAAAAAAGAAATTCTATCACTGACACCTCATTAAATATATCTCATTAAGTATAAAAACACGTAGGCAGTAGTGGAAGTAAAGTACTTCCGAGAAGTTTAAAAAAAATAACATAGAGACTAAGGTAAATATAGAAGTTAAACACTGCGTCCACAAAACTTATTACTGATTTAACTATTAACTTTGACTCTACTTAAACACTGACCGGTCGCGGATACAGCTAATGATATACTAATTCTAAATGCCCTAGACTACTTCTACCTGACAGCACATGGCGGCATTTAGAATTAAACTATCTCTGACTACCTCCATTCGACTAGACTGTACACGATCACATTTTTTCTTCTTCATGGCATGGCGCGCAGATTAGCGCATTTGCCAATGTCAAGTATTGTGTTTGATAAGTAGAATCTAGCAGAATATTTATCTAGATCGTTATCGTAAAACTCTAGTAAAGTGATAGTATACTTTACCGAAGTTTTGTAGGAAGTTTTTGTACTTTAAAACTCCCAAAAATGTAAAAAATAGAATGTCTAAATAAAATGACAACGTCACTTCTCCCGTTCCCGCCAAAAAGTCCCACGATCACTTAGCTAATTGAAACTATTTCACAAAGACTAAAGTCATACTCATATATATAGCGTTGTTAATATGTAGACAACCTTTTTTTATCCGCGCTCTTGCCATTAAAATGTTACAAAATAATTACAGTTGGCTAATTCTCGGACCAAGAATTTTAATGGAAGAATCTTTTGCATTAAGATTGTGTCCGTTTTTTGTTGATCTAGGTTCTAGACTTGTACTAACGAGCGTGACTAGGGAAGGGTCACAGTATAACAACACACAGCTGAACATGACATATTTTTATTTTCGTGAGTAGCAAAACACATAAAATTTACAAGTATTTTGCAAATAATTATTTCGGTAATACAATGTTTTGTATGTAAAGGCGTTCATGAGCTGACATGAATACGCCTACATTGTGAGGTTTTTTTTTTATTTTGTTCTGCTTCCCCTGATATGTTTCAAGGACATTTTTTACTTCATTTATTTCTTATAGCTCTAATATAAATGTATTTTCCTTCTATTCATTTTCCTACTCTCACCACCCTTTTTATAAATATAACAACCCATATTCTTTACTATACTTACTCTTCCCATTATCTTCCTAAGACACACTTAAAAAATTCCTTCCCATTCCTACTTAACAATTTCTTACATTATAATTACATAACTTCTAACATATATCCTTATTTTATCTATCCTAATAGTAAAACTTTCATAATCCTATTTTATTACCAATTAGCAACTAATTTTACTCGTATTTAACACTTCTCGCTGAAAATTGATTTTCTATATTTATTATTAGCCTACTATACTACTTTATTTATATTATCTTACATTATTTATGTAATTGAATATATATTTATTATATACTCATGACATAATTTTCTTAATTCTATTCGTTCCTATTTACAACTTTTTTTTGCTATTCGTGTAAAATATTTTAGCAGTATAGTTCTGCTAGAGTTATTAACCTGCTAGAGTATTGGTATATTTTTAGCTGTTATTGTAGTGGTAAGTTCTTGTTCTACTTCCCATCTATCTTTGAAGAAATGTGAGGTTGGGAAACAACTACAGCTAACTGCTTTACTCGTGGTTATGCTCAATGAGAAAGAGAATATGAAAATTCGTTTGACACACGGTGATAAGAGAGGCAAGTCATTATGACTCTTATTATGATTCTTGGCCCGAGAACTAATTGATGTGATTAAAATTGTTGAGACACTAGCAACATTAGCAAAAAAAATTATATTTTTTTTATGGCGCAGGAGGCAAACGAGCGTGCGAGTCATTTGATGAAAAGTGATCACCGCCGCCCGTAAGTGGACATCCGTAAGGTCCGAGGATTCACGATTGGATTATAGGGAACGTTAAATGTGGGAGTACGACTCCACTTAGCTGGTTTTAATTGAACTTTTTATAATTATTATCCATAAATATTTTCAATGTACATACACAGTTCTGTTACTGGCTTATAATAGTTTAAATAAAGCATACAACTAGGGGACACTACTTCATTTTGAGTCACTGAACCATATCAACTAGACGAAATGTCTGTTTCGATGATGTAAAGATTCAACAAGGTCATATATACATATAGACTATATATGTATGATGTGTCTATTATGTAGGTACCCATTATATATGTCGCCATAAAATAGATAATTTGGGTAGATCATGATGTACCCGGGTATTTCATGAAACACTACTATTAAATCTTGCAATACCTCGATTAAACGCTGCAAATCTGATTAAGAAGTTGTAATTAAACTACAGATGACTTCCGTTGGGTCTGTTTGTACAGTTCTCTTTATCTTGTTTGTAACACGTAGTATGTACGATTTGGTCTCCTGGCCATTTCATGAAATGTCAAGATTTCATGAAATGGCATATTGTCTAACAGTCGTATTACGACGTGCCAATAAGAATTCTAGCAGGTCGATGAGAGTAATACGAGTGTCGATATTCAAAGCTAAATGCGTCGCCACATCTCTGATCTCGCTGAGCATAACATAAAAAAGTTATATTTCACGCCGCTAGTGGTGCTCTATCCGCGCTCTCTGATTGGTTCACATGATTACTTTGTTTATTTATAGCAGCAGACAGAAATGTCAAAAGCACTCGCATACCTAGGCGAAAATGTGTGAGAAGAATGATGAGATTTGAGGAAGCGAAAGAAGTATGTAAGGACCGCGACATTTGGCTCTCCGTCCTCTCTAACTAACCCATCAGGGATACAGCGTGAAGATATGTATTATTTTTAGACACTTGTAGAATTCAAATATTACGTGGACGATCGCGTGTAACCAGTCTTGAGCTAACATTAAGTAAGTGAACTAATGAAAGCTGGGGAGTCAAAGTAAGAATGTAAAAGTTTGTGAAGGTGAATAAGGTCTTGTTGCACGGCGGGTGGCTAAAGAAGTAATTATGAAGTGATCGAGCCTATCAGCATAGGAGTTTAACTTGCGTCCCAAGCCACTTCAGTAACTCAAGATCTTAAGAAATCTTTTCTGCATCGCTTTTATCTGTTCCGAATGTGCTTTGTAGTACGGAGACCATACTGCAGATCTGTACTCCATCACACTTCTAACAAGGCTATTGTAAAGATGAAGTAAATTTTACGATTTTGGTAAAAGTCTTTGGTTGTTCTCGTTAGGAAGCCCATAAGCTGGAATACCTTTTAAAGAAATGCGCTCGTAATGGTTTCTAAATGTTCATTGTTCATCAAACCATGTACCAAGAAGGTCTTTGACAACTGAAGTACGGTGCAATATCCGTCCATGTAATAAATAATCGAAAATTATTTTCTTTTTTTTTTGGCAAACGAAATTACTTGACACTTGTCGATACTTAAAAACATATGGTTAATGCGACACCATTCATATAGTGTCAAGATTACTTTGAAGGGAGAGACAGATGTTCGTGTCAGTTATTGTGGTAAAAACTTAAAGTCATCGGCATAAAGGAGACATGGACGTTTTAGCTTAAAAATAACATCGTTATTATAAACCAAAAAGAAGAGCGGTCCTAAATGTGAGCCTTGAAGTAAACAAGATGTGATGACTACCGGTGAGGATGTGTAACATTTTAGTGCCACCAACTGATTCCTATTATTTAGTTAGGACTGTACCCATCTAAGGAGACTGCCGCGAATACCGTAAAAACGTAGTTTTGTACAGAGGAGGGAATGGTTCATCTTGTCAAATGCCTTTTTAAAGTCCGTATATATAGAGTCTACTTGATTCCCAGAGGCAAAAAAGCCTACAAGTAATTTTTATACTCCGGTAGGTTAGTGATTATGGATCTGTGTTTTATAAAACAGTGTCGATTTTGAGCCAAGAAAGGTTACAAGTAATTATAGATATGATCATAAACTGCTGCTTTAAAAACCTTAGCCATACATGATAAAATACTTACTGGCCCATAATTGACATAGTCCGACTTCCTGATTACATTTAATTTGTATTTATTACCATAATATTTTGGACAAAATATGCCTATGCATAGCTAGGCGAGTCATCATCAAACGATTGACAAATAGAAGATATTAATTGACTATTCCATGATGACGATGGCGTTTCACGAAATATCTAGGCACGCCATGATCTTCCCAATTTTAAGTTCGCACACAACATATACAATATACATACATGTATTATATGGAACAGTGTACCTCATTGCCACAAATAATAGTGTATAACTTTAACGATTAACATTTTTCACCGACAACTTCTAAATAGGTAACCCCTAAAATTATTTAATTGATACTTAGCACCAACTTTGTTTTCGTCTACATATAAGGGTCACCTAAGGTATAAAAATGCTAAAGGGCGAATTCGACTCGTGAGCAAAATACGATACATAATATAACATATCTTCACGCTGTATCCCTAATGGGATAGTCAGAGACGATGGAGCGCCAAGCGTCGCGGTCCTTACATACTTCTTTCGCTTCTTCAAATGTCATCATTCTCCTCACACATTTTCGTCTAGGTATGCGAGTGCTTTTGACATTTCCGTCTGCTGGCTATTTGATCTTCATAAGTCAACCTTGGTCTTCCTTGGCTTCTTTTACCTCTCACTTTCGCTCTGTAAATTTTCTTCGTCAGTCTTTCATCACTCATTCTTTCTAAGTTCCCGAACCATTTAAGCATTCGTTTCTTCATTTTTACAATAACACTGTCGTGCAACCCTGTCATACTGCGTATCTCTTCATTTTTTATCCTGTCCGCAAAAGTGACACCGCACATATGTCGGAGAGATCGCATTTCTACTGCATTTATCCTACTTTCACTCGATTTTGGGCATATCCAGGCCTCACTACCGTACTATAAAGTTATTTTTGTACTTGAGTTTTAATAAGTAATGGATAGTTATTTCGTACTTTTCAGTGACTTTATTGAAGTCGGTTTAATTTTTTTCTTTAATTTTTAAACTATTAAATATGTAACGGGAAATATAGAGAAATAATCTTTCTTGCCACTGTTCATTTTGATAATATCTTTAAAGGCGTTCTGTACTAATGTTATATGCCGTTACCACTGACATATTAGGCAGTTAATATGGGACAATCGATGTTTAAGTTTTAGATTAGCGATAACGATTGTAATTATAATTATTATCACGTTCCCTAAAGTAGCGATGGGTCAGTGTACTTCATAGGAATAAAGTGCAGTACAGAGTTAACAGAAAACCGATTGAACCTTATTATCAAACATAATATATTAATAAAGAAATCATACTAAGGTATAAGAGGTATAATATGGCATCCTGTAACTAATGAGCGGCGAATTTAAAATTATCTGTAAATAACGATAACTTTTTTCACTGTCATTCGATTTCAATGTAACAAAGCCTAAATGTTGCTCCAAGTTGAGCTTAATCTATCTGTGAAAACCACAAGTTGTTCTGTAGTTACGGAGATTAGTGTGTACATACAGACGGGCAGACAAAAATGAAAAAAAATGCTTGTTTGTGTTCTGTTACTCTTTTTTTATCGCCTGCACTCATTTTTTGATAAATATATTGAATGTACATGCAAGGTTTCTACTGCTTCATTATATATATGTATATATTGTAAACTGTAAAATAATAGTGTGGACCACATCGTGCAGAAATTATATAGGAAAAAATTACATATGTAAATGATAAATACAATTGTCTTTTCATAGCACAAACTATTATGTTACATATTTTTCCTTTTTTTAATTTTTTTTAATTAAACTTATTCTTTATCCGTAACTGTTACAGACCACTACGTATTCGACACATTCTTGACCAGTATTTTTGTTTTTACTTTTATATAATATTTCATAAAGGTTGAAAACGATCGTACCACACACCTTATGATTGATGATATAAGTTACCATAGTCTATGGATTCCTGCAAAATCACTTGCATCTCAATGACCTTTGAAAAACCTGTTTGAAAAAGCTCATACTGTAGTCTCTTGGTAAAATTTGATAGGAAGCTCATTCCACAACCTAAATGTTTAAGGGTTAAAGCTCCTTTGGCACCTTATCTTGAACAACGGTTCCAAACGGTTCGGTTCCAAAGTGAGGGTGAACTTCCTGTCGGTGCCGAGAAGTGTTGTATAGCAAATAGTTCCTCAGAACAGAGTTCATTCTACAAGAGGTGGAACACACAAGTTCCTTGCATTTAAAGCCATATTAAACGTTACTGTAGATCCTGTACAGTACAGTAGAGTACATCCTGGCGAAGTATTAATTATTTTCAATAATCTGATTGAGTTTCTTTTGCTGGCTACGAAACTGGATTTCTTTGCCAGTCCACCCATGCTTTTTTATGATCGACGGTTAATTTAAATGTGGTTTAATTGAACAAAATGATTTGATTTTGACGATCTCTTTATAACGATCTTCTAGTCAGACAAGGCTGCGGTCAAACGGAGTATTGTTTGATGGAAACCAACGAAGGTGTTCTTCATTATTCAAATTTACAGTACTTAAATTACAGTAGACCACAGTAACTTTGGTGTATTTAAATCGTCCTATCAATTACAAGCAAGAGACCACTTTTGTCGTGATATTTAACATCATTATTATTAGGCAATACTGGCAACTTGTATTTTGCCGATTAAAAAAATAAATCCAATAGAGGTACAAAAGGGTACGATGCTAATTTGGAAAAAAAATAATTTCATTTGAACGACCGGGTGACACCTATCCATACTAATATTATAAAGTGAGAAAGTGGGTTTCACAAGTTTGTTCATATGTGAAGGGTAATCTTCGGAGCTGCCTATTTCAGTAATTCTTTCACTATTTGAAAGGTACATTATTCCAGATGAACGTAGGCTATATTATGTATTCAACCCAGGGGAAGTCAGGACGAGCTACAAGTAAGGAAAAAAATTCTAATACGATAATTAGTTCCGGCTGAAAAAAAAGATTTGGAAACTCTGACATAGAACACTTTTTTTGTATATTAACCTCCTTTGTTGCAAAAATAAAAAAAAAACGATAACCCTAATCCGTTAGTAACCCATGCCCTTTATTTCTAACAATAGATTTTAAAAAAATTCAATAAAATCAATACCATTACCAGCATGACAGTGTAAAAAACTGACCCTAAATTTACGACACATTGATTTTTATAAAAACAGGGATAATGTTTGAACGCGTCATTATAAAAAAGTTCGATTCGGTCTCATTGACAGTTGCATTTTTTTTAATTTTACGCCACAGGCGAACGAATCAGCTGCTGTGCCAAATTGAACGTAGTTTACAATAGTTTTTTTATCCTTTTTATTTCGCAAAGGGATGGCATTGTGTCATCCCTTTTGAGCCCACTTTGAATGGCTTAAAAATATGGTTGTAGAATACACTCTTTCGCCGTCTTTTAAAACGGTTTTCACTAAAAACGGAACAAACGGATATCTCATATCATGTGAAATCATTTCATTCTTCTTGCTAGGATATCGACATGGATGGAAATAGAGGATATGTATAGAAATATAATGAAAATGTGTGAGGAGAATGATGAGATTTGAGGAAGCGAAAGAGGTATGTAAGGACCACGACGCTTGGCACTCCGTCCTCTCTGATAAGAATGACCCCGTTGGGGATACAGCGTGAAGATATGTATGTAAATGAAAAGACGTGCTTTCGCTAGCTCGTGTAGTTCTCTCGATTCGGTTTTAGAAAATCTACTGTTCAAAAATACCAACTGTCGAATCTCGAATAAATTATCGCTAAGTAGCGACACTCACAAACGACGAGGTTGTCATCTATTAATGATCATAATAGTAACGGACTTTTTTGCGGGAACGGGAGAAGTGAGGTTGTCATTTTATTTAGATTTTCTAATTTTTACATTTTTAAGAGTTTTAAAGTACAACAATGATAGTATATTGTGTTTTAAAGTACTGTGTAAGTGAAAAGAATGGTGGGGATCTAAATAAACATGTGTAGCTGAAATTTACGCGCTCTTCCAAGGAGTCCTTTTTAACTTCAGTAAAGCCTACTATCACTTAATGGAGGATTGTTGGAACTTAGTGTTTCTCTAGAGTTACGTCATTAGGCTGATGGTCTTATTACCAATGCCTTAAGAAAAAAGAATCAAAATAGTAACAATTAATCACGAATATTAACAATAGCCAACAAAGCTCCACACTTATATGATGTCACTGTGAGGTTCATTGAAAATTTTTCTAAATCTTTAAAAGATACTCCGCTCTAGCCGGGTTCTGAGATATAACTCAACCTCACCTCCAGGGAGTTGGATTTTTTAAAGATATAAAACTTATGTGGGACCATGAAAACGTTGGTCATCCTCGGCGTTTGTCATAAAGGTTGAGGACCTCGGAACGAACAAGCATCGGCGACTACAGTAGCGCGGACTTCACTTCGTCGTAAATAGTGGTAGCTTCCACTGTCATAAGACAAATGAACTGACATTAACAACGTCATAGCTAAAAAAGCACTTACATACATACATAGATACATACATATCTTCTAACTGCATCCCTAACGGTATAGTCAGAGAGAACGGAGCGCCAATCATCGCAGTCCTTACATACTTCTTTCACCTCCTCAAATCGCATCATTCTCGTCACATATTTTCGCCTGCTAGGTATGCGAGTGCTTTGGACATTTCCTTCTGCTAACGCTCTATTTGGTTTTTGTAAGTCAGCCTTGGTCTTCATTGGCTTCTTTTGCCACTCGCTTCGCTCTGTAGATTTTCTTCGTTAGTCTTTCATCATTAATTCTTTCTATGTGCCTGAACCATCTAAGCATTCCTTTGTCCATTTTAACAATAACATTGTCGCCCAATCCTATCATACTGCGTATCTCTTCATTGCTTATCCTGTTCTCAAGACATATATTTCTAAAAGATCCCATTTCTACTGCATTTATCTTATTCACTCGATTTCGGACATATCCAGGCTTTACTACCGTACAATAAAGTTGGCACCAACATCGCATTGTGGATAGCCATTTTGGCTGAGTTAGATATATTCAGATCACAAATGCGTTGGCAATCCTGGACTTAGACGTTAAGCTCCTTGTGCGAGTTTCATCGGCTGCTTTACATTTCACTTAAATATAACAATCCAAGCAATGCTGTTTGGCGCCAAAATTAGCGAATAGGATGATAATGGGTCCTACCTGCAAAGTGTGTCACAAGTGGTACAGTTATAGTCTTCACATACCATTTACTACCACAAAAGTGGATAATATGTCAACCATTGCTGTCATCCTTGGAGACAAAATAAGCAATGGAGAGATACACAGGATGACGTTGTTGCGCGACAGTTTTATTGTAAAGATAAAGAAAGGAATGCTTAGATAATTTGGGCACATAGAAAGAATAAGTGAATAAAAACTTGCGAAGAAAATCTGCAGAGCGAGAGTGAGTGGTAGCAGAAGCCAAGACCAAGGCTGACTTATGAGGATCAAATAATCAAAGCCCTAGCTGATAGAAATATCAAAAGCATTCGCATATCTAGGCGAAATTGTGTGAGGAGACTGATGTAATTTGAGGAGGCGAATGAATGTAAGGACCGCGATGACTGGCGCCCCTTTCTCTCTGACTAGACCTTTAGGGATACAACGTATTTTACGTTCTGTCATTACTGAAAATGAGACAAAGCACAGCTCTGTCAAAGAATACTAAATTTTACTACGTAAAGACCGCCGCCGCTGCCGGTTTTACGGTTAGTGGTATGCATTCTACGTTGCCACTTGCTATGAACAGAAAAAATAAACTAGAGAAGGGAAACTTAGAACTTGTGGCCAAAAAACGGTGCAAGTAACTATCTGCTTATTTAACGGTCATTGGGATCCCACTGTTGTGAGTGTCATCTGGTGATTACATGGGTAACACTGCGCTAAGCCGCGCATTTACGCCATATCCGTTCACTGCCGGATGTGTCGACTCGCTTATTCTGCATGGGCTAAATGCCAGAGGACGTGGAATGTAGGTAGCTCGCACTTTGGGACTCGGCACGTAGTATTTTACTACACCATGGCGCAATTTTTGTTAACTCAAAGCGCCTGCGCATAGAGTTGCGCCGGAGTTATTCCATAGACACAAGAAATTTTTCTGAATTACTCATATCTAATTAATTCACGTTCCGCATGTTCATGTATTATCAACTAATAGAACTTTTTAATTATGCTAAATAACTTGCCAGTGTTACATTATTAACATATGTTTCGTTTCGTGATTTGAGTTATGCATAATACTAACAATGGCGTATAGTGTTATACTTGCCTTCGTACCTGAATATAAATGATAAAGTAATTATGCAATTAAATCCAAATGAGAATATTAACTGCGTGGAAAACTTAGTTAAAAATAACTTAAATAAAAACAAAAAAAAAAAACTTAAATAAAAAATAAATTCATTGGGCATTTATCAAATAAAACATTGTAGCAACCTCGGACCAAGAATCGAGCTTTTGCTTTAAGAACGTATCCGTTTTTTGTTGATGGATCACGGTACAGCAATACACAGCTGAACATGACGTATACGTAGACGACCTCCGTGCCCGAATGGCTTAGCACGTCGGAAAGTAAACGGGGGTTGTGGGTTCGATTCCCGTCTCGAGTCTGGGTGTTTGTGTATAATATGTATTTATTTACAAAAGAAAAGTATGTAAGTAGTATATCAGTTGTCTAGTACCCATAACACAAGCGCTGTGCTTACTTTGGGACTAGATGGCGCTGTGTCAAATGTCTGAGTGTATTATTATTATTATAGTATTATTATTATTTCTATTTTTGTGAATACTAGTAGTCAAAACACTTATGACTTAAGAGTATTTTGCAAATAATTATTTTAGTATACTGCAGTTTTGTATGTCAAGCCGGTCATTAACTGACACGAATTACACCGACAGTGCGAGGTTACTATGGCTGTTTTACTCGTGGTTACACTCAATGAGATAGCGAGACACGAACATTCGTTTGATACAACTCGCTACGGCTACATCCATTACAATTCTTGCTCGAAGATAGCGATCCTAGCGCTTACTTTACACATGCGTATTATGTGTGGTAGAGCCATGCTGAGTTGCAGCACAAATTGGGCCGGCTCGCCCGGTGAAATACCACCCTCTCACAGAATATCGGCGTGAAATAACAGCATCTATTGCTGTTGTGCTTCGTTCGGTGAGTGAGAGTGCCGGTGGCCATCTCCCGCTACCTCCTCTTTTCCTTAAAGGCCGGCAACGCACCCGTGATTCCCAGGTTGTCACTTTCCATCAGATGACTCGCTTGTTCGTTTGCCTCCTCTTTCATAAGAAAAATAATAGCTTATACGATACAATTTTAAGTTCAAACTGATGTTTCCTTTACTTGAAGTCTGGTGTATAGAGTTGTCTCTGTCGATCGATCGGACGCGCTCCTGATGCTGATAGCCCAATAATTTATGCACACATATGATTGTGTGCGGACAGACTTGTGCACATGTACTGGTGTAAGCGACTAATATACTGCTTGTACGGCATGTCTTAGGCCTGTTTCTCTCCTCTGCCACCTGCAAGTAAGCAAATTCTCAATCATTTTTGTTACCGTATGCGAACCATGTGTTAACGTCGTCTGAGTTCAAATGATTGGTCTAAGTCATAAAAAATCAAATATTTCAACAAAAAAAAACATTAAATGTATCGACTTAATCACTTGTTCATTCATAAAATTAGCGATTTCATTGAAGACAAAACAACAGTTTTTGAATAATCCACTCTGCATGTGCATTTACTCAAACTCAACTCCCCCCCAACCCCCCAATCTTAGAAACTGCTAGACCAAGAATTATAAAAATTCGAGAGACGATAACGGCTAACCGAAAGTTCACAACAAAAATAAATTTACCATTTAAAAATGTCTCACGATAATCAATCAATTTTTTCTTAACCCACCAACAATCAAATCAAACAACATCATTGATATATACTTCAACAAATAACAATATTTACTAGGTACTCCCAAATATTACAAAATAATCGCTATTAATCGCTTCCGCTCATATTTTGCGCCAGGCCTTCTCTACGGGATCCGGTTTAGCAGTCTGGTGGTCGTTTAAAAAATGTCTAGAGCCCGTCTAGCCGTATAGGCCACGGGTTCATTTCCAATTTTGTCCCTTCCTGACAAATACATCTACATTCCACATAAACATATCGAACTCTCCAAAGTTGAATCTCCTAATAGGGTTTCGTTTCGATATTCGAGAAATGAAATGAATTCTGTGTAAAATTGAATTTTGAGTTTAGGAGTTAGTTTTAGGATCGAACAGAAAGTAAAAAAAGTCAACAACTTTTTGAAAACACTTAAAGGAACGAGCGAGACGGTTTAGCGCACCGAAGGCTCCGTTGCATCGTACAATACAGGATTTATTGAAAAATACTAATAACCTCTTAGTGCAAAATTCCTGTCATCGTACCTAACAACTTTTGTTCTACGACTTTTTTGAAAATTTAATACGTTCCTCAAAAAATATTTGTTAAGTTTTGTTGTACTGTTCGAAACGTAATTAACTGTGTTCGAAACGAAATTTCCAATGGTAATTTAGGGGCCGGGTAGAGTAGGTCCCGTTTTCAGAAACATTTAATTTATTTTTATTTTTGTATGAAAGAAAAAGTTATGAATTTTTAAAAGTCGCAGAACAAAAATAATTGGGGTGAATGTTAAGAACAAAAAACTAAGAGGATATTAGTATTTTTAAATTAACCCTGTATATCTACGTCAAGTAATATATCGAAAAAATGTATTTCCTTCATTCAGTTCGAGATCCGTAGAACAATCTCGACTCGCACCTGGCCAGTTTTATATTTTTTTTATTTCTTTAGAGTTTGTACTATTATTACACCAATTTTAACGCTTGTATGTATTATCGTTTTTATGATAGAATAAAACAAAGAAACCGTTGAAAAAAAACACTCAGGACCTCCCTAATTTTATACTCTTTAATTCTTTGTTCGGATATCTCTCATCATAGCACATATTTTGTGATTTATATATATATGCGGTTATATAGCGGTTATATAACATATAACGGTTCAAAAGATACAAACGTTTAAATATAAGAGAGACAGATAGACGGTCGGATATACGGACAGACGGCGTAGGCTCCCTAATAGGGTCCCGTTGGCACCGTTTGCAAACTATAAAATACTGTACACATTTAACAATTTTTAGATACCTATATTGACTATCATCTACCCAAAGTTCAAAACGAAAAACGCTTCTCAACGAAACATTTACTATAATACAATAATACATGTATATTATATTTACTATATAGTGCAATGATGTTATAATATCATTGATATAGTGAGTGTTAGCAGATGGAAATGTCAAAAGCTCTCGCATACCTACGCGAAAATGTATGAGGAGAATTATGAGATTTGAGGAAGCGAAAAAAGTTGTAAGAACCACGACCCTTGGCGCTCCGTCCTCTCTGACTACCGCGTTAGGGATACGGCGTGAGGATATGTATGTATATATGTATTATATTTACTATATTAACATTACAAAGAGAGAGAGAACGAATTTAGTAAGTTTGTTTTATGTTGAATAACTCTTTCAGTATTTGAAAGGCTTTAAGATGGCCATAGACCATTTAATACGTGTTCAACATGGGCGAGGTCGGGACGGACCGCTAGTCCTTAATAAATTCCAAAGCTCAGACTCGGTCAGGTTCCGAACACCGGTTCGAGGCCTGCTGGGTAGTTGAGTAGCAAGTGCCCAGTAGAGAAGTAAAACAAGTGACCAACTCTACATAATATTATGTGAAGTGAAATTTGGTACACTTAAAGTTTATATGGAGAAGGACAGGAGAAAATTAATATTTTTATATAACATGCATTAGAAATACATTCAAATAGATAAATCACTCATGGTTTACGTTCATACTGCCAGTGTCAAAAAGGCTCTCAATTTGAAACTCATAATAGTTTTTTTTTCTTTATGGCATGGCGCACAGATCAGCGCATTTGCCAAATTCACGTATTAATAAGTAGAATCACAGTTATTTCTTATTGTAAAACTCCTCCAGTAAAGTGATAATAGGCTTTACTGAAGTTATAAAGGACTTCTTGGAAGAGCACGAGAACTTCAGCTACACATGTTTATTTAGACTTACTCCATTCTTTTCACCTATACAGAACTTTAAAACACAATATACCATCACTTTTCTACTTTAAAACTCCCAAAAATATAAAAAATGTAAAATCTAAGTAAAATGGCAACCTCACTTCTGCCGTTCCCGCCAAAAAGTCCCTCATAATAGTTCGTGATCACATATACGTAACCTCCTTGGATCAAACAGTCGCATAGAGTAGAGATTGTCGCCAAAGAGTTTATATTATAAGTTGATATTTACGGTCGAATTTTCACCACAGAGCGACCTCTAGTATATATAAATTAATCACTGAGATTGATTTTCACAAAGATGCACCTGACTATAATATTACATTATACCATATAGAGGTACATTACACAATGTTGTACATTCAAGTATCATTCTATTTACAATTCCTACTCAAATACGCGATAGTAAGGTTTACTGTCATTGGATACTGAGATAATCTAGCTATTAATGTAAATAAATATTTTTATTCGCCACGATTCATAGAAATACATACATGGTATGTATGTATGTTGACTAAGGCGTAACGTAGGTGCTTCGATATTTAATATCATTGGAGTTAAATATATCTTCACACTGTGATATTTAGAGTATAGCGCGCCTCTATACGAAATTAGCCGTTTAAATGTTTTTAATACTGTAATGGTTTGTAATTTAAATTGTATTAGTAATAGGTTAATCGACAATTTTTTGTGCTGGTTGACTTAAAATACCTACATACATATCTTCACTCTGTGTCCCTGACGGGGTAAGTCAGAGAGGACGAAGCGCCAAGCATCGTGGTCCTAATATACTTTTTCACTTCCTCAAATTTCATTATTCTACTCACACATTTTCGTCTATGTATGCGAGTGCTTTTGACATTTTCGTCAGCTAACTCTGGCTATTTAGTCTTTATAAGTCAGCCTTGGTTTTCTTTGGCTTCTACCACTCAATTTCGTTCTGTACATTTTCTTCGTCAGTCTTACATTACTCATTCTTTTTATATCCCGAACCTTCTAAGCATTGATAAAATGTATTTTTAACCAAAAAAAGGAGGAGGTTCTCAATTCGGTTATATATTTTTTTTATGCGATGAATTCTTTAAGCGAAGCATTTACTTTAAAATTTCGGTAAACGTCTTGTTCTTATCTATTCATCAAATGTTTCATTAGGTACATGAAAATTCGATGAATATACAAAATGCAGCATTTCCTCAAAGTAGAGGTCGCCCTGTGGTCGAAATTCGATTGTAAATATAAACTTATAATATAAACTCTTTGGCGACAATGTCTACTTTGTGCGACTGTTCCTACTGATACTAATGTTCCTACTGACTGATCCAAGGAGGTTACGTATGTCACATCACAAACTATTATGAGTTTGAAATTGATAGTCTTTTTGATATTGGCAGTATGAACGTAAACAGTGTTTTATTTAATTTAATGTATTTCTAATGCATATTTTATAAAAATATTAGCTTTCTCCAGTCATTCTCCATGTAAACTTTAAGTGTACCAAATTTCTCACTCCTCCGTCCGCGCGATTTTCTTTAAAAGGAACCAAAGTTTTCGCTTCACGTATACATTAATACTTGAAGCGAAAACTTTGGTTCCCGATGCAGACAGATGTCCGCAGTTACGTCATAATCTGTCTAATTCTACAAACGTACGATGACATATTGACTACGTAGTCTCTATACGCTGATAACGCAAATAGCATTAGTAATACTATGTTTGTCAGTGCGTTAAAACACACCCACCTCCGGAAGTAGATCAGACGAGACACCCACTCAAAAGATAACAAATATTTTGTATGAGTATATAATAATACGGACATTTGTAATAATATAAAGACATGATTGTTCCCTCTGTTATATAACTTCGAGTTCTTTAGTATCGGTTGATTCACTGGTCTGCAAAAAAATAGTCTTTTTTACCTCCTTGTTATGCATGCATGATAATATTATATTTGATGCTTTTGAATCGAATTTAACAAAAAACAAATGTGTGCCACATACATTCTTTATGTACATACATACATACATACATATCTTCACACTGTATCCTTAACGGGGTAGTCAGAGAGGGCGGAGCGCCAAGCGCCGCGATCCTTACACGCTTCTTTCGCTTCCTCAAATTTCATCATTCTCCTCACACATTTTCACCTATCATTCTTTATGTAATTTTCTTTGAATACTATTTTTAAAAATTGTAATGAAACGTTTATGATCGTAACAATAATTACAAAAAAATCAAAAAGTTAGACAGTGAAATTGTCGGTACATCTGTTTGATAGTTTAATTCTATCTTAGTAGTTTTCTTCCCTTTCGACAAATCAAAATCACATCGACAAGCATAATTCTGACCATTTTCCATTAACGTCTTTCTATGTGCAATATGTCCTAGTGAAACCCTTCACCATGTTCATTTGTTACGGCACCAAGGTTTTCGGGGAAGGAATCTAAGTGGCGAGTCCGTAAAATAAATTTTGAGAGACATGTCGCATTTCAGAGCTTTGTAAGAAGAAAGAAATTCTTGAATGATTTTGTTATACTTAGTTGTTAGCTTTTTGTTTCCGAAAAAACTATCGCACGCTGTATGGTTCTATATTTAAGAAAAGGCACATTATAATTGCAGATAAAAATGTAAAACATACTAAAATATCCGTTATATAAAATAAAATATCCAAGACAACTTTTCAACGTACTAATTACCGCAGTCACAGCAAAAACTGCGCAAGTGCATATATACTAACATGAAAATAAGCTAGGGTTATTTATTCTTAGTCTTACCATCAGCTTAAAGTGGTTTTCTATGTACATGTACATGTATAAATTATTGATATTGAAATAGTGTAAATGCAAAAACAAAATACAAAAAAAATTAAATATTAAATAATATGAAAAAAAATCATAACATAACATATCTTCACACTGTATCCCCAACGGGGTAGTCAGAGAGGACGGAGCGCCAGGAGTCGCGGTCCTTACACACCACTTTCGCTTTCTCAAATCTCATTATTCTCTTCACACATTTTCGCCTAGGTATGCGAGTGCTTTTGACATTTCCGTCTTAAACAAATATTCCGTCTGAAAGCCGATTCTTTCAATTTCAGATGTCAAAAAAGCTGGCTGGTCAGGGAGTCAATGCCAAAAATATGAAGAATAAGAGAACGTCCACACGCATCGCAAAGGAAGACCCACACGATATAGAAATAAAATATATCGTTGACTAAATGGACAAGCTTCACAAGCACGAAAAAGGAAACTACATAGGTACATATTATACATGTACGATTTTTTTTGTAATTAACTTTCGCTTGCCGTCTCGTCCACACAAAAAAAACCTAACAATGACAGACTTGCATTAATTTACAATTCCATAGCATTTTCACACAAAGTTAATTATTTTAAATATTTTACTCTACATCTTTGGAAGGCAAAGGACTATGCACATACAGCCATGTCTTCCTTATTGATTACTCAGATTCCAATAGCAGTTTCTCGAAGTAAAATTTGTTCTTTGTTCTTATCACTCTCTTCCACTAAGATGATAGTACGCTTTAGTGTGGTTAAAAAGAAATTCCTGAGAGAACGCGAATACTTCAACTTCACATGTTTATTGAGACCTTCCAATTCTTTTCTCTTGCACAGAGCTTTAACACGATGACCTATTACTTTCATAGTTTAAAATTCCAAAAAAAAAAAAAAATTTAAACAAAATTCAAACTACACTTCAAACTCATCGTTCCCGCCAAAAAATCGTGTAAGTGAAATTGAATTGAATTAATGTAAAAAGAAGTTTACATTTTTTTTTCTTTTCTCTAATTGTAAATTATTCTCGCCCTTTTGGTTCTTGAACCTAAGAAATTGTAATACCTACTCAATTAAAGGCTCTACCTACCTAGTGTGGTAGAGTCATGCTGCATTGCAATACAAATTGGGCCGGCTCGCCCGGTGATATACCACCCTCTCACAGAATATCGGCGTGGAACAACAACTATTGCTGTAGTGTTTCGTTCTGTGAGTGAGAGTACCGGTCCGGTGGTCCATCTCCCCCCTCCTCCTCTCTTGGCATGGCAGCGGTTTTAAATTCGAAATTCCCTGAAGGCCGGCAGCACCGATGATTCCCCGGACGTTGCGGGTGACCATGGGCGGTGGTGATCACTTTTCGTCATCTTGCTCGTTTTCCCCCTCCGCTATAAAAAAGTAGTTAAAACCCTATATTTTTAAAGTTCAATAGTTCTATCCACTCTTATCACGAAGATAGAGTATAACCTTTTAAGTAACCGGGACCGAAGTCTTTCAAAAACTGCTGTCATAGACAGAGGCATACAAACGGACGAACACCGAGGCGGTTTTACCAATTCTGCGGGTTATTCACAAACGTCGGAAACTCAATATTCCGTATCCGACAGAAAACTTTTCGATGAATTTGTCTATACGCGATTCACAAATCTGAGATCGTATTATATTTATATTATATATATATCATATTATATGTAGTCGTATTAACAAATCCAAGCTGTCGGATTGAATTTATGCTTTTCGACGATCGGCCTTTCCGCCACGGAAAGTTTCCGTCGTTTGTGAATAACCCGCCTGGAATGAAACTTAATAAAAATGTCATCGAAATACGAGTATGTGAAATTCTCATTGTCAGATCTTAACTAAACTTCTTTGGGACCACCCTGGACATTTATAGCCTTTCTAAAAATAAAAATAGATTCATCAAAATCTGTGCAATGGTGAAGATATCGCTTAGCATACATAAAAAAACGCAGTAAAATTTAGAACCCCTCCTTTTGAAATCGGTGAAAAAGTATCTCACATAATGCAATTACGATAAATCTCCTTCAATCTACGCTATATTCTCGTGTTCATGATTTTAACGAATTCTTATTTAAGAAAAGGCACATAATTAAAAACACTCTAAAATTGATAAAATAGTATTAGGAATGATGTTTATAGCTATAAAAAATATAATAACTGGTTGCAAAAAACGTAAAAAAAAACACTTAAAAATAAGCTAACTCGAATAATTGTAATATGACGCTAGTTTATAAAAAAAAACTAAACAGTATAAAATGGTTTCTATCTACCTTTTCATTAACAAAATTTTTCCCAGTATAATTTCTACTGTCACCACGACAAAGACATCATGTCTATGATTTAATATTTATGTTAAAAAAATAGTGCGAAAACCTTTATTTTTAATGTGTAAATATTTAGTGATTAAAATACTTTTAGCGAAACTTATTTTTTTTTAGAAATGATTTATATCAGAAATATTAAATGTATACTGATAACTATTAATTTTAAATGTAATTGTAATTTAATTACCAATTCTTTAGCTCATTATGTGTTTCTTGATGAAAGAATATTAAGATATTTCAAATCTCTTGACATTGTGTAACTATTTTTGTTGAATCGCGTAGGATCTTGCCACTTCACTACCAAATATACCCAACCCAAACTAAAATTGAGATAATTAAAAGCAAACATTTATTTTATTTATGTATCAACATTTTGGGTGAACTTTTGATAGATTAAATATTTCTTGAATTTAATGTTGATGAAATATTTATATATTTCTAACTAGCGGCCCGTTCCGACTTCGTCCGGGTTTAATACGTAATATATAACCCATGTCCATCTGGAATAATGTACCTTTCAAATGGTGAAATAATTATTTAAATAAGAGCAGTGGTTCCGGAGATAACTTTTCACATATAAACATAAACGAACTACAAAATCCGTACTGTCTTTATAATGCTAGTATAAATCTAGAAACCCAAACATATCCTCACACAGTATCCCTAACGGGGTAATCGTAGAGGACGGAGCGCCAAGCACCTCTGTCCTCAAATACTTCTGTCGCCTCCTCAAATCTCGTTATTCTCCTCACGTACTTTTGCCTAGATATGTAATGCAAGTGCAAGATTTCATAAATTTTCAGAAATCAAATTAAGTATTAGCTTGTAATAGCTGACGAAAATGTCAAAAGATCCACATACCTAGACAAAAATGCGTGAGGAGAATGATGAGGCGAAATAAGTATTTACGGACCGCGACGCTTGGCGCTCCAACCTCTCTGACTACCCGATTAGGGATACAGCGTAAAGTTATGTGTCTATGTGTAAGTTTAGTAATAAATAAGAGTAACTAACTTGTATAGCCGAATGTAAGGAGATTGATGACATTTGAGGAAGAGAGAGAAGTATGCAAGGACTGGCAAGTTTGGCTCTCTGTTCTCTCTAATAAACCCCATTAGGAATACAGCGTAAAGATATGTTTCTGTGTGTAAGTTTAGTCATAGATAAGAGTAACTAACTCGTGTAGCAGAATGTCAGGAGATTGATGAGATTTGAGGAAGAGAAAGAAGTATGTATATACCGCGAAGTTTGACTCTCCGTTCTCTCTGATAAACCCCATTAGGGATACAGCGTGGAGATATGTATGTGTAAGTTTAATAATAGATTAGGGTAACTAACTCGTATGGGTGAATGTAAGGAGATTGACGAGATTTGAGGAAAAGAAAGAAGTACGTAAAGACCGCGACGCTTGGCGCTCCGTCCTCTCTGACTACCCCGTTAAGGATTCAGTGTGTGGATATAGTAATTTATTTTTAGTCTAGTAATTTACTGTTTCATAGACCTGGTACAGAACCTAATGGGCGTGGTTTTTTCCAAATTAACCTCTATATGGTAGCTAGGAACTAAAATGGGACACAACAACTGCCTATAATTTAATATTACATTCATATTTAGATTTTAAGAGGTACGCAGTATGACAGGGTTGGACGACAGTGTTATCGTAAAAACGAAGAAAGGTACGCGTAGTGGTTTGGACACAGCAAGAATGAGTGATGAAAAATGGTCGGAGAAAATTTACAGAGCGAAAGTGAGTGTTAAAAGAATGAAGATCAAATCGCTCGCATACCTAAGCGAAAATGTGTGAGGAGAATGACGAGAAGCAGAAGAAGTATGTAAGGATCGCGACGCGAAGCTTGGTGCTTTGTCCTCTCTGACTACCCCGTTAGGGATACAGCGCCAAGGAAGACTAAGGTTGATTTATGGAGCTCAAATAGTCAGAATGTTAGCTGACGGAAATATCAAAAGCAGTTTAAGACAATGAAAAAACAATGAGACTTCAGAAGGCGAAAGAAGTATGTAGTAACTAGTACTTGGCGCTCAGTCTTCTGACTACCTCGTTAGGGATACAGCGTGAGGATATGTATGCACGTTTTTATATTTTCATAATATATTTTTAACCAATCGCAATCTGGATATCGAATCCATTCAATTTGACAAAAACAGAAACAAATATCGATTTATGCATTCCGGCTTCGCCCGGGTGGGATCTATGTATATGCTTATACAAAAAACTTCCGTGAAAAATTCTGTAAATTTTGGAATCATTGGAAATTTTGATGGCAGGGATCACAATATTTCTAAGTGACTACAAAATATATGAAAGTGATATTTGATAACCTGATTCTTTATTTCATTGACTTCATTTTGACAGTTGCGATACATGATTGGTTAACTTTTGTAACACAAAAAAAATATCAAAGAAATCTTTAAAATAGAGATTTACATTTTTCGAAGTAACGGAACCGATTAATTTTTCTAAATTTTCTGTATAGTTTAATCTAAATATATTCTTCAAAATGCCAGTGGGATTTTTTAAATTAATTATAATTATTAAAATAAACGAAAAAACTGTTCATTCGTATTTTCCGTAAGCTAGTGTGCGGACGTTTACATAGGGCAGAAAGTCTATTTTAGATTAAATTATTGTTCATAACTGCGTCGTCTTAAAAGAATTAAACGCACAAACAGACAAAAATACGCACACAATAACTTACCGAAGTTTCATCACAACCGGAGGAACGGTTTAGGAACAACGCGTACAGGAGAAATGTACAAAACATACATATATTTTTATATAAGAGAATTATAAACAAATACATACATACATTAGAAGATACAAAGTATTTTTGAATGTCAAGTAAGTCATAACACATCTTTTTTTTTGTAAAAGGGGGGGCAAACGAGCAAATGAGTCACCTGGTGGAAAGAGATCAGCGCCGCCAATGGGCACCTGCAACGTCCGGGGTATCAAAAAGAAAGAAGGGGGAGTTGGAGATGGGCCACCGGTGCTTACACTCAGCAACAGCAACAGATGCTGTTATTTCACGCCGATGTTCTGTGAGAGGGTGGTATTTCACCGGACGAGCCGTCCCTATTCGTGCTGTAATACAGCATGGCTTTACCACACTACACAGCGGTTAAAAAAAATCTGTACTAAGAAGAACCAAGAACAAACTCGGTCAGATATAATTTTTTCAAGAAGTCATGTATTATTTTTCCAAGGCAATTGAAGACGAAACAGTCAGGGAATGGTACAACTACTGTTGTCAACATTTCTTCGCTGATTATAATATTTTTCATACTAAGCTATAAAAAATATAGTAAGTAGGTACACTCCAAAAAAATATAGTATTTTATGGAAAGAGTAAAAAATAGACGAAGATATATTTGTTACTTATTTCTTTTTTTAAATATGAACAAGTACTTCTTGCACTTTTAACCATTTTTCGTTTGCAATTAGTCACGTGCTTTTCGCATTCAAGTTTTAAATTAATGTAGATCAAAAGCTCAAAAGCTCATTTCTTGACAAGAGAGGCGTTCGGTTACACGCCTAGGTTTAATCACTTCAATTGAAACTCGAAAAGTGAAGCGCGTTTATGCAATTATAATAATAATAATAAATACTCCAGACAATTACACAGATTGTTTGACCCCAAACTAAACAGTAAGCTTGTACTATGGGTACCACACAATGAACTCTGGAGAGTTCCCAATAACACCCAAACTCCAAGCCAATTTAGAAAAATTCGTTTCCTAAATTGACCTGACTGAGGATCGAACCCGGGACCCTAGCTTGGAAAGCAGATGTATATGCCACTACGTCAACGGGCCAGTCAGTCAGTCAATTAACAGTGCCCGCGACTTCGTTTTGTGTGGCGCCTTTAAAATACTTATAGCGACATCTGGTGGTGAGTTATTGGAATATTACAATTCAAACAGTAATCATAGAGATGTCATTCGCGGGAAAGTTACCAAAATTGAGCTAAATAATGAGTGAATTCCCGGATATTTTCCGAAATTCCGGAATTCTCCCAATAAATTCACACTTGCTTAGGTCGCATCGGTAAGTAAACATAAAATCTTCGTTAATTTTGGAACTTCTTTTTGTTGTTGAAATATAATATTCCGAACCGACCAGTCTACTATTTCAGTCGTGGATTTTTGAGACAATAAATAGTGCTTAAAGATGGTAGAGGAAATAACAAAAAACCGGGCAATTGCGAGTCGGACTCGCGTAACATGTATTCTGTATTTACCAAAAAATTGTGTTTTTTTTATTGACTTTGGAATCTTTATAGTGAGCCCGACTCACACTTAGCCTATTATTATTACCTGTTATTTTATTTTAAAATTTGCACTACACTTAATTTGACGTTTGTATGTATTACCATTTCTACGATAAAGCAAAAATAGGAAAACGTTGAAAAATCACTTTTCTTGTATGGTTAGTTTTTTAATTTTTGTTTTATTTATTATTCGTTAGGATATCCACCATAATAGCACGTATTCTATAAAAATTTGAACCAGCTACCTAATAAGGTTTAAAAGATATAGCCCTTGAAATGAAAACAGATGGACGGATCAACGGACGGACAGACGGTGTGGGCTTCATAATATGAATGAGGATTCTTCGGCTCTCTCCCCTCCCTCGCCTTTTTTTAAATAATTATACATCCATGTATCAAACCCTGCCGCCACCTTAGCGCTTTCGAAGCTAGATTTAGCGCTTTTTTGAGTCATCTTGCTTTTATTTTTCCCATGCAAAATTTAAAAAAATTGTAGATCGATTTTCTAATAATCGATCTTTAGGACATCGATTTTTTGTAAATCGATTCCATGGACTGCTATTGGAATAAATCGATATTTTTTGGAAAAAATCCCCATGCCTAGATATTATAAGTTTGTAGTAGTAGTAGTAGTAGTAGTTGTGGTGGTGGTAGTGTGATTCCCCCTTAGGAGGTAAAAGGATCTAAACCCATACAACCGATGCCTTCAATAACACATAGATACAAATTCTTTATATTACACACATACATACTTCACGCTGTATCCCTAACGGATAGTATATTATTTGATTAAAATATCGATTGAATACATTTTAATGTTTCTTGTAGTTTTTATCAACAAATATATAGGCAGTCTCAATATATTTGTTGGCATTATTATTATATATATATATATCATTATTGACAATATATTGTTAAGGCAGTCTTTCTAGTAGGATCTTCCGCGGCAGACTAATGCCCGATTTCGGCAAAGTCTCCTAATACTTAGGAAACCCGTAAAACCTAAACTACTATGAAAATTTCATCGTTAGCGGATCCCTATCTGGTTTTAGGGGTTCGCTAAGTATTAGGGTCTTTGGTGAAATCTGGCATAAGCCATTAAAAAAATCTCAACGACACATTTCTAAGTAAGCTCTTAGTTTAACAATTCCACATAATGCACAACGGCCTAGATACTTGGGACCCAAAACTACGCCAATTTTAAATCACAATATCTACTAGAAACAATTGTAAATTATTAAAATAAACACCCAACCGACCCCCATAAAATCCCGCCAAAAACCCTATAAGATTACGGTTTATCTTCGGTACCTACGGAACTATTGTATATGCGAGTTAGATACTCAGAAGCTCTGTCGACTAATACAACCTTCTCAGGAAGACAAGCAGCTGGCGACATTCATTATTTTTATCTCCTTCCCAGACTAACGTGAAAAATATAATGATTTTGGTAAATAATTTATTACAGTACCGTTTTTTAGTCTTCTTCATAAAATTTTAATCGACAGTTACAACACAAAAAATTTGACAAAATTTGCCTCCGTTGAATATATTTTAATTTATCTTTATTTAATATTAAGTTCCGCCTGCTACTTCTTTCGTGTGGAATAAAAAAATAGTATGGCCACTCCTAGGACATAATCTATCTCTATTCTGAATTTCATCAAATTCAATCCAGAGGTATAATCGCGAAAACATGACAGATAGACAGAGGTATTTTCGCAATTATAATATGGATTTTCTTTTGTTTCACATGCCTAATAGTTATGGCTACGACGCCGTATAGCATCTCTAAAAATACACGCGAACGCTAGTCTAATAAACAGAAAGTATGATATTATACTCAAATCATAGAGTGTACGGTCTAAAAATGGCGCAAAAAAAGTACCGCAAACTACTTTTTGCGAGAGGTCGCGCTGGCGCCAAAACTTCGGCGAACTTCGGGCAAGTTCGCCGCCGCGCGCGGGATACCGTTGCCAACATAGCGCGCCGAACTTACACGCGCGTACAACCTCATTATATTGTTTTTTTTTTTAATTCGGGGACAGCCACGTGCAACTTTCACAAATCCATCGTTAAAGAATTGTGATCGCCTACATCGGCGGAGTATCAGCAAAGCGTACTTCAGCGACGTTTATATTTGAGGGGAGATTATGAACAATAGAATTAGTATCTAATTCAAACTATAACTTATATTTAAAATTAATGGTTTCTACTATGCACTGTTTCTGATTAAAATTACATACATTTTTTTAAAATAATAGCTTTCACAGGTATTTAATACTTTTAACAATTAACTGCTAAACGTTATATAATTAATCGTTATCAATTTATCTACAAACCACAGACAGATTTTATTCTAAGGATGACAGCAAAAATTATATTACAAAAAATTATATACAGAATTATAGTTATATGGTACAAACATTTATTTATTCTCGTTTCTAATTTTATATACGTAGAGTATCATTATATTTTTTTAAATTAATAATAATATCTATATTTAGTAAAAGGTTATAGGGTATTGCATGACACTATTACCAATTTTAAAATGTTTTTAAATGCATACTGTATCAAATACTTAGGGCTGTCGCTCGCGACTTCGTCCACGTAGAATTAGATATATTTATCCCCATACTACCTTTAATTTTAAATTGTAAGTAGGTATAATTGTGGTTGTAACAAGTAACAGCTTTATACTCAAGACTACTTTTTATAAATATTGTCTGTCTTTTTAATTAAGTTACTACATACATACATACATATCTTCACGCTGTATCCCTAACGGGGTAGTCAGAGAAGAAGGAACGCCAAGCGTCGCGATCCTTACATGCTTCTTTCGCTTCCTCAAATCTCATCATTCTCCTCACAAATTTTCGCTTAGGTATGCGAGTGCTTTTGACATTTCCCTCGGCTAACGCTCTGGCTATTTGATCTTCATTCTTTTACCACTCACTTTCGCTCTGTAGATTTTCTTCGTCAGTCTTTCATCACTCATTCTTTCCATGTTCCCGAACCATCTTAACATGCCTTTCTTCATTTTTACAATAACACTGTCGTGCAATCCTGTTATATTGCGTATCTCTTCATTGCTTATTTTGTCCGCAAAGGTGACACCGCACATATTTCTAATAATTAAGTATAGCTTTTTGCACAGATACAAAATGAAAATAAAAGTTATAAAATTAAAATTCAACCATGAATCTATTTTACAAAGACGTAGTACATAGTGTCAATATATTCCTTGAATTTATGGAATCAGAACACCAGTTTTCTTGATAACACTTATTATAACACTTATTTATTTACATTTTTTTAATGCGAAAAATATTGCTGTGCATTTTTATCCCACATTTTATAAAGTTTTGGGATGACCACCTCGAGTTCTACAACTTGATACCCATCATCACAGAGTCCGATGAATATTTTTTCATCTCCGTCTTTGTGCTCTTTGCGTTATAACTTAGACCAATATAAATACGTAATATTGATTTTTGTAAAAAAAACTTAACCCGCACATAACGAGCGTAATTGAGACAAATCCAATGATATGTCATAAGTTGAAATCGGTGGAGTTATTTCGGTTCTGTGAAGACACAGATGAACATACATATAGATACACTGTTTCACCGTATTGGGTAATAAATAAAGAAAATACCCGCTTCTGTCTAAATTATTTTCAATTAAAATGTGAAAGGTGTTGAGTTGGTTGCCAAGTTAGGAAATATTTTTACCTCAGATAACTTATGATCATCCATTTTTAGGGTTCAAAAGTATGGGATGAAAACTATCCGTTCTAAGTTCTAAGACATTGACGTGGGTGGAAACATAGAATATACTTATAGAGATATATAGAGATAGTCAATGAAGACCAAGGCTGACTTATGAAGATCGAATAGTCAGAGTGTTAGCCGAAGGAAATGTCAAACGCACACGCATACCTAGGCGAAAATCTGTGAGGAGAATGATGAGGTTTGAGGAAGCGAAAAACGTATGTAAGGACCGTGAAGCTTGGCGCTCCATCCTCTCTAACTATCCCATTTTTTTGCTGCTTCCGCTGACGCGTCTAATGTTAGGGACCTTTTCTTTCTTTTTCAATTTTCCTTCATTCTCATTATTTTATTTCTTAGTTCATGCTTCATCTCATACTTCCTATCCTTTTATTTCTCTCAATTTCCATCATACTCATTATTTTTTTTTTGGGAATACAGCGCGAAGATATGTATCTATAGAGATAGAGAAACTAGTGTATGCGACAGACATTGTCCTGCCCAAACGTTGTCTCGCCTGTTATCCCCTGATAGCTCAATCAGTTCTAGAACTTTTGTAGTAGAATCAGTTTCAGCCCGCTGGTTGAAACTGAAAAACAAATTCTAAAATCCTATTGCAGCACCACCCCAATTGTAAACTGAAACCATCCAGGAACCCACTCAAACACAAAAAGTTTTAACAAAATCGGTCCAGCCGTTTAGGAGGAAGACGTGCTTCCGCTAGCTCATGTATTTCTCTGCTGAGTTATATTTCGACATTCAAAAATACCAACCTGTAAAAGACAAATACATACCTCAACTTTAACGGGGTAGTCAGAGAGAGTATTAAATTATTAATAAATACATTCATACATATCTTCACGCTGTATTTTTATTAATAAATAATCACAAATAAATTGGTATTAAGTAGCAACACCTCTAAAAATCAGTGTTCCCATCAGTTAATGATTGTTATAACAATTAATTACGAATATTGACAAATAGCTAACATATAGGAAAATTGAATGAAATGTAGTGAGTTTCATTCAGTCATCTTTACAACTTGGTACCGACGTATAAAACCCAAACCCTCACTTGAAATACAAAAATTAAATATTTAATGGGTATTTCGGACCCGATTCATTGATTTTTATATAAATTCTGTTTCCTCTTTATCTAAAACTATTTGTACCTCATGGTTTCACCCACCTTAAATTTGGTATTTTTCTGTTATAAAAAGTAGCTTTGATTACATAAAAATTCTCTAACCGCCAGTGAAAGTCTCGTCAAAATTGGTTCAGCCGTTACAGAGATTAGCCCGGACAAACAAACAGACAGACCGATAAAATTTAAAAAACCGTGTTTGGAATTTGATTACGTGCAAATAACCAAATGAGCATAAGAAAAATTTTATAGCAAAAAATTGCTATAAAACCCTAAGTCAATGTGTGTTTTACACGTTCTGGGCCGGGTTTTTAATTGACCCAACCGGAAACCAAAGCGTGTCTCTCTTAACCGCACTCATTTGTCAGCATCGGCATCTCTAAAATAAAGTGTTCGGTAAATATACTCGTTATCAGAAATAAATTAATCGATAGCCATTTTGAATTAAAATGGCGGATGTTTTTATCAAGTAGTATGGTGCTACTTTTTTCAAACAAGGCAATTTTGGTGTTCTGGTATTAGTAAATGACTACTTCTTCAAGAAACTTAAACGTTTGAACATCTCTACTTGCTTTGTCAATTCCTCCAACTAATCACGTGCTTATATCTGTAGTGATATAAGCACGTGATTAGTTTCGTTGCGTGGCTCCTAATAGCACTATCGATGTTCCAACGTTACTATCAAGTGTCAACTTCTACAAAAAAATACGTGCTTGTACATACATACATATCTTCACGGTGCATCCCTAACGGGGTAGCCAGAGAGGACGGAGCGCCAAGTGTCGCAGTCATTACATACCTCTTTCGCTTTCTCAACTCTCATCATTCTCCTCACACATTTTTACCTAGGTAAGCGAGTGCTTTTGACATTTCCATCTGCTAACACTCTGGCTATTTGATCTTCATAAGTCAGCTTTGGTCTTCCTTGGCTTCTTTTACCTCTGACTTTCGCTCTGTAGATTTTCTTCGTCAGTCTTTCATCACTCATTCTTTCTATGTGCCCGAACCACCTAAGCATTCCTTTCTTCATTTTTACAATAACACTGTCGTGCTTGTATCTATAGTAGTGCACGACAATAATTGTCCAATGTTGACATTCAAACGTGTGTCTCCATTGTGTGACTCCTACAGCACTGTCGGTCCCTCTAACTAATCACGTATTTGTACCGCCGTAATGTACCATGTCTGTCTGTTTTCTATCAGATACATTTTGGTGAGTGTGTGCAAGAGCTGCACAACCTTATCGCAGCCTCTCCCTTCTACTACAGGACTAGTAGGAAGACGATACACTATCACCCGTTCCTTGTGGGAAGTCTAAAAATCCGTACGCATCGCTTTGGTTCCACATTTTTAATACGTACTGCCCAAGAATGGGATTCCCCGCCGTCTTCTGTGTTTCCTGAGAACTATAATCCAGGCATCTTCAGGACTAGAGTGAATAGATTTTTCCTAAATCGATGTGCTCTATTTTTGGCCATACCGTCGCAAGCAACAAGTGAATTATTGGCCCAACGTCTACCTATTTTCCGTAAAAAAAAATCTGTAGTAATGTGCAAAAATGGTTCAGTATTGATGTTCAAAGTTGAGTCTTTTTGCGTGACTCCTACGGGACTGTCGGTGTACCAACATCACCGTCAACATCTACGATAAATCACGTGTTTATATCTGAAGCAATACGAGACAGTGGTCCAGTATTGATATTCAAACTTGTGTCTCCATTGTGTGACTCCTACAGTGCCGTCGGCGTATCAACGTCATCATTGATTTCTCAATAAATCTAGTGTTTGTATCTATAGTAATGCGAGACAGTGGTCCAGTATTAATATTCGAACTTATGTCTTCTCCATCGTGTGACTCCTACAGCACTGTAGGTGTACCAACATCACTGTCGGTCCCTCCAACTAATCACGTATTTGTAACTGCAGTTATATGCAAAAGTGGTCCAGTATTGATATTCAAAGTTGTGTCTCCTTTACGTGACTTCTATGGGACAGTCGGTGTACCAACATCACCGTCAACATCTACAATAAATCACGTGACCTATCGATACGAGACAGTGGTCCTGTATTGATATTCAAACTTGTGTCTCCATTGTGTGACTCCTACAGCACTAAAGGTGTCCCGACATCACTGTCGGTCTCTCCAATTAATCACGTATTTGTAACTGCAGTAATATGCAAAGGTGGTGGTCCAGTATTGATATTTAAACTTATGTCTCCATTACGTGACTCTTACAGCACTGTTTATATCCCAACATTACTAATTCTCATGTCAACTTCTCCAGCAAATTATATGCTTTAAATAAGGAAACAAGTGCAAAATGTTTTCGTTTTCTTCCAAGATATTCCTGCTTTGCCTTCCAAGAACCAAAAACCAACTCACGTATTGAAATTTAAATGACAAATTCATTATTAGAAAAATGTTGTTCTGCGCCGTATTTTGCCACCTCATGTGTTATACTTTATACACAAGAATTTTCGAATTATACCTATTGGATTTTTCATTGATAACAAATCTTTTAAGCAGTAACCTCAAATCCTTCGCGTATGAGTTATAACTCTGTGGATGACTTATGATAATGGTAACGTACTCGTTCTTAGATTGTAACCATAAAATTAATAAATACTGGAGTATATGGTAGACGTACAAAGAGTGCGAGCGAGAATGCAATATTTTATGATAGTGGTACAGCACACGTGGTAACACGAAACGGACAGCAAACGAGACGCTATTGTAACACGTTTTGAATGACAGTTCGTCACAAGTCGTCACGCTGTGGAGAACGCTGTTGACTTATTTTATTATTTTGTATTATTCCTGTTCTTTTCCAAAGAAGTACTGTATTTTTCGATAATGGTTACGTGTTCTGTATGTGATTGTGATGTTACATATCGCGATAATCAAGCGAATCATTCGTTTCATAGGTGACATTGACAAATTAAAAATCGTCAGGCCTCAACGAGCTCTATGTTCGGCTATACGCCAGTATATACTAAGTTTATGGTTGTACCAATCTTCTATTGTTTCTTCTTCGGTTGCTTCGACGTAGAGTCATAGCCCTTATTTAGAGTCTCTATTTGTCATACTTTATGCTACTTACGTCTATAATCTACAATATTTCATAAGTTTATATTTATGTTTTTGGTCGAGTTTCAACCACTAGGCGTCCTCTAGTATATACAAATAGATCAAATGGTTAAATGGCTATATAGTTTAATATCCTTGGGCTACTAATAATTTGGGAAATTAAATGGAAGAGTTAATTAAATGTTAGCAGAGGGGAATGTCAAAAGCACTCACATATCTAGGCGAAAGTGGGAGGAGAATGATGAGATTTGAGGAAGCGAAAGAGGTATGTAAGGACCGCGACGCTTGGCGTTCTGTCCTCTCTGACTACCCCGTTGGGGATACAACATGAAGATATGTATGTATTTATGTAAATGGAAGAACCGACCACTTGCAAGCCGACTTACCCAATTAATATTCAGTACCGTTGACAAGCAAGGTTTAAAGTGGAGATTCCTTTCTTTGTATGTAATATAATGTATTATAATACTCATAGTTTACCTGATATTTTTTCAGATTTGGAACAATGCTTTCGAAAATAGGAAAAAAGGAAAAGAATTTTTTTCGAAAAAGTTTTGTAAATGTAACAAAAAGTATTGTTACATAGTCTTGAATGTGTGGACATCTCGCTTCCACCAACTATTAAATCGTTTGTGCAAACGAGATGTCAAATCCTTAAATCGAGTTTAAATTGTTGGTGCAAGCCACCTATAGAGAGCTACCGTTTTATATCCAACACGGTGGCCTCAAAAAGTAGTTTTTATCTTTGTATTTAAGCCCCCGAACGTAACCAAAGTCAAAATCCTAAGGTCACGTCTGTGTTTAATTTGTACTATTGTATTTACTACAGTTGTTTCAATTGTACAATTGTCTGCTTGCGACAGACAGACAGACACACCCAGGTGACTTCATAACTTTGGAATGAAACACTATGAATGGCTGTATGGTTCAATTTCCTTTGCCTCCAAGGAACAAAGGAAAAAAAATCGTCTCCGTTGTTAATAATGCCCCTCAAAACTTCCAGCTTTGTACTCGTCATTATGAGATGTCGTCTGGAAGCCGCGAACTAAAGTTAACCAAATCGTAACTAAACTCGTTGCCTTCTACTGCGTTGTTTACAAGTTTATAACCAGCGAAAAAAGCGGATGTTAAAATTCGCGAAAAATGCTACTTAATTCAAATGTACACTGTCCATCGCTGCATTACTGCATTTTTCGTACAAATCTAACCACACAAACCCAGCGATGTACAGCGAGATATTCGGACAAGTCGTTTCGTTACGTTGATTGACGCTCCGCCCACTAAGCAGTTCAGTGACCCAAGCCGGAACCGAGGTAGTATAGTTCCGATACACAATAATAGTACGACTCGCCGCGCCGCCGCATGTTTTCGCGGGGTTGGCATTACGCGTTCTCTAAATTCGAAGTTTAAAATTTAATTTTTTTATTTATTAACTCCAGTCAAAAATTTGATGACTGTGAACGTAAACTTTTTATTACATTGCTTTATTGCGCATTTCTCGAGGTTGGCAGTACGCGTTTTTTATTCGAATTGTTCACATTTTTTTTGTAAACTTTACCAACCAGTATTCGAGATAATAACTTGACTATACACCTACCTAGACGTTTCTCTTTTTATTTTTATCTCTGAAGTATGTATGTAGATATGTTTCAGAACATAATATTTTATTTTCCATTTCGTGTTCGTAAAAACCACTTTAACTGCATATATTATATATTACAAATAAGTTTTTTTTTTATTTGTCCGTTTCAAAATATTATACTTCCTGCGACAATTTACATTTCCAATTTTCAATACATAATACATATGTCTCTTTCGCCATTTATAAAAAAACCATGTAGCAGTGGAATCTGAGTCATTCAGCCAAGACGGGCGAATTTAAATTTAATTGTTATTTAAATAATTAAAACCTGGCAGTATTCCTAACAGACTATTTAGAAAGGCAAATCAAATATAAGTCGTATTTATGCAATTAATGTTTCGTCTACTATCTATATACCTATCTATAGTATATTGTGTATAAGTCATGTTTTTCTGTCAGTATTTTTTTTATTTTGTATTAATTGTTATAATGCGTGAGTAATGCCAAATAAATACCTATGTCTCTGTATATTTATGTTTCCGCACACTGCTGATACTTCTTAACTGATTTTAACGTACAAAACATTATTAGATTTGTCTCAATTACGCGGGTAACATGGTCTAGGCTGTTTTAACCGATTTCAAAAAAAGAAGGAGGTTCCATGTTCGTCTATATGAGTGTTTTTTTTATGTATTTGAAAAGATAACTTCGTCAAATTTGGACCGATTTCGAAAATTCTCTTTTTGTTTAAAAGGGTATACTTGCAATGTGGTCTCATTTAAATTTCACCGTATCGGAGCTTGGACTTCGAAGATACACCAAATAACGCCAAATGACAGTTACTGCTTTATAAGCTTTATTTATATTGATGATTCTCTTATATGTCATTGCGCTCCAGAATTAGAAAATAAGTTTATTGTAGACCTACCCTAAATATTTATTTAGGCCAAGATCACTCACTCAAAAGGGAGAAATAAAAAGAAATTTGAAAAAAAATTAAACCAACTCCAAAAAAACACCTAATAACGATACACCTAATAACGCCAACTGCTTATACATACATACATATCTTTATACTGTATCCCTAACGGGGTAGTCAGAGAGGAACGCCAAGCGTCGTGGTTCTTACATACTACTTTCGCTTCCTCAAATCTCATCATTCTCCTAACACATTTTTGCCTAGGTATGCTAGTGCTTTAGACATTTCCGTCAGCTAACACTCTAGCTATTTGATCATCGTAAGTCACCCTTGGTCTTCCTTGACTTCTGTTAACATTCACTTTCGCTGTATAGGTTTTCGTCGTCAGTGTTTCATCACTCATTCTTTCTATGTCCCTGAACCATCTAAGCATTCCTTTCTTCAATTTTACAATAATAATAATAATAATATATTTATTTACGCCATATACATAGTTATAACAATACAATTAAAATTACAAATTATTATTACATGGTTGTTATTAAAGTTGCTTGTAACAATCGATATTACTGGTGCTTAAACTAGGAAGCCCTGTATTTTAAGCATCAGTCATCTCCCTCTATCAGTACAATCTTAGCCATAATAATATTATATTAGTTGATTAACAAAAAATAAAAAATAAAAAAATATTGCAACATCAATCTGGAAATGCATACGGTGTATGTAACTATATAATAATCAACACTTATATGTGACTGTGGAATTGTGCACGTGTTTTGGAATGTGTGGGAATGTGATAGTGTTTGAGTGTGGTGGTGTGTGTGCGTGTATGGTGTGAGTGCGATCTTGATTTGTCTATGGTCGGGAGCTTGGAGGTCCTGAGGGGAACCCATAGGTTTGAACCACGTAAGACATTAGCACTCACGCCTAGGTTTCATTACAATAGTATGACATTGCTCATTCCCATAACCATCTCATTAACAGGTCAGAATGATTCGTCGCCAAAGTATAGGTTGGTGGATTTAGGGAATGAATAATCCGTGGGTCGTGGCGACGACAGCCCTGTCATAGTACGTATCTCGTTATAAGTGTTTAATTTGAAGATGTCTGTCTACGTTATTGTAAATGATACAATAGGTATCAATATTGAAATATGTATAAGGTGTTAGGTATGAAAATAAGACGGAGTCTGTACATCCATAAATTTAAATATATAAATCAATTTTAGTCTGTGCGACTCTTCTAGACTTGTACTTCTCTCGATCGATTGAGCTCGAAATAAGTTATTTTCGACACGTTACTAGAAAGGTTATTAGAAAGTAGTTCGAGTGACGGTTTCTTTGAAATCTACGCGAACTACTACTTGAAGGGATGAAACATAAATTCTCAACCTTTTCTGGCCCATCGCTCCCTTTAGAAGAGAACAAACATTTCAACGCCTCCCTAGTCCCTAGCCTTTAATACTTAATTTTATACGAAATATTTAAATATTTTTGCATATTATTTGTACCTCATTAATTTCTTTATTATCTATTAAAAATCGTAAAGCAAAAGTAAATAAAACAACAACCAAAAGTATAATGAAACTCTTTATTAAAGTTTTAAAAATAAACAGAATTACATACATACATACACACACATCTTCACGCTACCCTAACGGGGTAGTCACACATTTTCGCCTAAGTAGGCGAGTGTTTTTGACATTTCCGTCAGCTAACAATCTGATTATTTGATTTTCGATATTCCTTGGCTTCTTTTACCGTTTGCTTTAGCTCTGTAGATTTTCATCGTCAGTGTTTCATCAGTTATTCTTTGCATGTGCCCGAACCATCTAAGCATTCCTTTCTTAATTTTTCAATAACACTGTCGTGCAACCCTATCTGATACTGCGTATCAGAATTAATAGGAAATAATTTAATTTATTTGACATCCTCTCTTGACTACCTCAACCCCCCCATTTGCCTCTGGATCCGCTGCCCCCATGAAAAACCCGAGCCCCCACTGGGGGCGGTGTCGCCCCCATTAGGAATCTATTTTATAAATTATGATATTTAGGTAAATATTTCTAGATTTAGATTAGTTTACATCTCTGTTAAATATAACACATGGATGTAAACTGATTACTTGAAGGCAAAAACAAGAAATGAAAAATTTAATACTTATGGGTATTTTATCCAATTTTAATGAAACTTTTACATTTTTTTGAAATCGTGAGTTACCACTTACTTAAAAATATTGTATACCTGTATTAAATGAAAAAGACTATGTCGACGCTGTAAAAAAAATTAAAGCAATATAAAATAATAACAGTCTATGAAAATACTATTAGAATATAATTCTGTATAAAAATTCTACTATATTTTTTATGGTCGTCACAGCATTGACATTTAATTTTGATCGCTAGTAGTTTAATCTGCAATATACAGGATGTATATAAAAACGGGACAGTTACTTTAATGGATGAAAGGGCATAACTTTAGTATGTAGTTACAAAAAGAATTATCGAAAAAAACGTATCCGTTTAAGAGTTATGACCGTTTTAATTTTCAAGTGTTATCCCCACCATTTCTCGTAAAATTGGGTTGATCGTGTACAGTTACAGATTTTAAATCTTACGTATTTTTTTATTTTGTAATAATTTCATCCGTTACTGAAATACAGCCTGAAAACCCCCATTGGGGTATACGCATTCTTTTTGTAACTACATACTAAAATTATGCCCTTTCATCCATTAAAGTAACTGTCCCGTTTTCATATACACCCTGTATAAATAAAAATCAATTGCTACATATATGACGGAGCATCGCTTGAGAACGGCTCGATCGATTTGGCTGATTTTGTTTTATTGTATTCGTAATTTACAGTAACTTTTTGTATGAAATTTTTTGAAAAACCAACGGAAAAAGTCAGAAAATTGGATGATATTTTTGTATGAAAATCTCAATGAAAAAAATTAATATATTGCAATTAAATATATGATATGACTGATTGAAATCAGGAATAGTATATTTTAGTTGAAATTATGAACTTTAAATATAATAAGTAATAGTGCGAATCAATAATTCGAATTGCTCATTATGCTAAACAAATATGAAGCTTAAAACTGCAGAACAGAGATGATATATTTTGAGTTAAAATCTGATAACTATGAATTACAGCGCAGTAGTTGGTAACAGTCGAGTCGATCAGCTGTCTAGACAACCCCCGTCACCCTCCCTGGTCTAGACGCTCGCGAGACACCCCCCGTGTGGGCGGCCCACCTGACGCTAATTCCCGTACAAAAATACATTTATATAAAAACTTAAACTTACTTCAATTATAATTATTTTTGTTCGAAATTGATTCTAAAATTGCGTTGTTATTGCTGAGAACTAAACTATATCTTGCTATATAAATTAATATGTATCGAATTTCACAAAATATAGCTAGAATTATATCGAAAGTACAGCTTTTTAAATAAGATCCTAATATAAGAAGTAATTTATATGGATATAAAATGAAAAGAATCAATGAGAAGATTGCAAAAATGTTTATATATGTATGTTTGACGAGAAAATCAACAGAGCGAAAGTGGTAGCCAAACAAGGAAGACCAAGGCTGACTTATGAAGATTAAATAACCAGAGTGAAACTGACGGAAATGTCAAAAGCTCTCGCATACTTAGGCTAAAGTGTGTGAGCAGGCGAACGAAGTATTTAAAGACAGCGATGCTTAGCGCTCTGACTACCCCGTTAGGGATATAACGTGAGGCTATGTATGTATGCATATACATATAACATAACTATACACATACATTCTCTATAAAGTTGTAAGTCTGTCGAGGGTCACAGAATCCATATATATTTTTTTCTCCTAAGAGTAGTCCGAAAATAGTCTTAAAATAAAAACAAAACGCCTGAACCAAAAATATAACATTTTGTAGAACTTGTAAGTGATTTTTTTTTATTTTATATTAATGCAATTCGATTTAGTCGTCTATTAAATTAATTTCTCTATTGATTTTATAAACCCTTAAAAAACGTCTAAATATTTCTACCCCTCTACAAACTTCTAAATATTTCTACCCCTGTAAATTCCTTGTGCAATTTGTGTAAATATAAATGGGGAAAATCTTTAAATTGGCAACACTATGTTATAGCCGGGTATGGTTATAATATCATGATAAATCTCTACCATCATAAAATATAGCAATAGCCGTGTGGGTACTGATTGACTAGCCTACCTCTGTCAAATAAAGTCGTGTTATTCTCGAGAAAATATCCAAAATCGAAAAATTGGTGAATAGATTGTCAGAGAAATTTACAAATAACGAGAATTCCTCGATATTTTTATTTTTTAAATTCATTGGGAAGTTTACCCTTGCCTAAGGCAAGGCCCAATAAACAATAATCTTAACAATTTTCTCAACGACGCAACATTAATATGACCAAGCCTCTCCTACAACTTAAAAATCTTAGCCCAACACATATGTGTGCAAAGAAAGGTACCATAAATCCAAGTTTCCGCGACGAGGGTAATTCTGTACATCTGTTGATATTCCCACGAGAATACCGTTGTCTTTTTATGCTTTTTTCGCTTATGGCAAAGTTTTTTTAATTCCAAATCTCACACCTGTTGCCCCTTTGTTGATTTTTTATTGTGTATTAGCGGATGTGCGAATTCTGTCGTTAAAAATCAGTTGTATACGACGCAGTTTATCTATACACTAGTCTTCCACCGCGACTTCGTCCGCTTTAGTAAGAATAAAATTAGCCAAAGGCGTGTTGTAACTTATTCTGTAGCATATTTTAAATAAAATAAAAGTTAATTGGTGGGTCCGAATCCGAAAATTAAATTTTTTTCTCAGTATTAATCCTCAACGGAAAAGTAGAATGTCATAAGTTTGTCGTTGTGTGTGTATTTATCTCTAGCATCATAACTCCTGAAATGGTGAACTATTTTGCATGTTTTTTTTCATATCTGTCTGTTTTTATGTCTATTTTTTTTGTTTGAGAAGTGCTGTTTCGAGAATATTCTCAGCTGGATTTGGTGGATATTTAAATTTTAGTTCTGGCCATTATATTGTTTTCGCACTTATGTTGTTCGGACGGAAGAACTATAGAATCACCTATATATATAATTTTAAATCGTCTTAGAAATGCGTAGGGTGATACAGGCTTTCATAATTCCTATTGTAATTTTTTATGTTTGTATTATTCTTTTTATAACGGATATAAATGGGTGTAAAAAAGATATTGCTCGTTGCATTTTTAAGGAAGATTAGCTAACGGTCTTTTGTGTTATTTTTTGTCTTCCGTTTCAAAATTGGAAAAAAGGAATACCTCTGGATTACGTCGGTGTATGTCTATCTGTCATAGCCCTTAAGAGAAAGCTTAAAAAAAATTTGGGAACTCCAAATCGATTGACCATTCCTCTGAAATTACTGAACTCAATTTTTTTCCAACTTCAGAGGAGAAAAACAATACTAAACTTCATAATATATAAAATTCCGGTATGTGTGTGTTCGTTATTGTTCTCCTCCTAAACAACTTATTTATGGGATCATCAGAGCGGCTAGACAAGTACGAAGCGCTTTTTACAATGGAAACGCTTGCTGGCGTTGTCTCGTCAAAAGTACTATTTGGCTATTGTTCATACGGCGCTTTTCACAAGACATTACTTTTCGTTTGATCGAATAGAAAATTAATAACATTTGACTACCAATTTATAATTCGTTATGCTAGATTGCGTGGTATTTGTCATTCTATTCCACCACTATTCTACTAGCGTTTACGACAATTGTGCCACTTGTCTAGGCCCACTGGATGGTTCTTAGCTATAGTTGGATCCGGTAGGTGGCGTTGTTGTCAAGATCCAGACTTTTTTTTAATTTTCCTACTAATTTTGTTTTAATATTTTTAAATTTCTCACATAAAAACATTTTTATAAAGATAATACCGTTAATTTTAATGGATGGCTTATGCGTGGAGTTGCTGGAATAGCAAGAAGCTTTAAAACTTCTTTAAAATCAGTTAGGCCTGGCTTTTAGGAATACCTGGAAGAGGTTCTGGACCCAAATGTATGTACGAGTATGTATTTGTCTCCGGTCTTTGCGACTTCGTCGGCATTTTCATTGCCTACGATGCCCGTGTGACCAGGGACTCATCCCGCTATCATTCTGTTTTTAATTTCCGGAGTGTTCAAAAGAGCATTGTTCTTGGAATTATTTGGATCCAATCACTGCCTTCAATTTCGCTCTGTAGATTTTTTTAATCAGGCGTTCATCACTCATTACTCCTGTGGGTCCAAAGCATTTCTTTCTTAATGTACACGGTACTTCCATCTCACATGTCATGTTGGATATCTCTTCATTGCTTACACATTTTATTAATAATATATTTTTATTATTTCAGAAAAGCGGTTGGGGCGCATTTGAAAAATCCATTGCATTAAAGAGGTTCCACGTTCAGTTATACCAATCTCAATGGGGAACGCTAAAATAAAGAACACCTAAGGGATTCGTAAGTTATAATATGCAAAGACAAAGGGTTCTGCGTACATATTTATATGTAACATGTACAAAATAGTAATTTTTCAAAGTTTTGTATGTTTGTTTACGGGTCACGAGGAAATTACTGGACGGATTTTGATGAAATTTTTCATGATGATAGCTTATATTAATCGTTCACATCTAGGAAAGTCTTTATCTGGAATAACAAAAGCACTTTCGCACTAACGAAGCGACAAGCAAATTAAAACCTCACTACAAACACGGACCTAGAATTATAAGGGAAGCCTTTGCTTCAAAAGCCTGTCCGTTTTTTGTTGACCTAGGCTCTAGATTTGTACTAATATGCGAGATTACGAAACGGTCAGAGTACAACAGTGCACAGAGCTGAACATGACGTTTTTTTTGTAAGTAAAAGATGAGTCAAAACACTTAAGATTTATGCTTATTTTGCAAATAATTATTTCAGTTCTGCTATGCTTAGTACATCGAGCCAGTTATGAACTGACACGAATTAAACTAACAGTACGAGATTGCCAAAATTACTATAGCTAACTGAATTATTCGTGGTTACGTTCGTTATAAAGGCGTGGTTTTAAAGGTGGTAGAGCCATGCTCCATTGCAGCACGAATAGGGCTTGCCCAGTGAAATACCACCCTCTCACAGAATATCGGCGTGAAATAACAGCATCTATTGCTGTCGTTTCGTTCGGTAAGTGAGAGTGCCGGTGGCCCATCACCCCCTCCCCTTCTTTCCCTCTTTTCCCTATTTCCCTAACGGTAACGCGCCCGTGATTCTCCGGATCTTGCGGGTGTCCCCTCTTTTATAAAAAAAAACGCTCAATGAGATAGACAACACACTAAACTTCGTTTGACACACGGTGATACGAGCGGCAACTTATTATAGCTCCATGCATCCATTGTAATTCTTGGTCCAAGAATACAAATGTCTACATTGAATGTATATACATACATATCCTCACGCTGTATCCCCAACGGGGTAGTTAGAGAAGACGGAGCGCCAAGCGTCGCGGTTCTTACATACTTCTTTCGCTTCCTCAAATCTCATAATTTTTCTCACACATTTTCGCCTAGGTATGCGAGAGCTTTTGACACTTCCATCCGCTAACACTCTGGCTATTTGATTTTCATAAGTCAGCCTTGGTCTTCCTTGGCATCTTTTACCACTCACTTATAAAAATTTAAAAGCTTTTCAAACACACCCTTAGAATAATAACGTTCAGAAGAAATGTTTACTAACAAGATTGATAAGAAGTTTACATGTGTGTGTAAGCAGCGCTTTTTTTTTTAAATGTAATTGCCTGTGGAGTGCAATATTAGCTTCTTAGTGTATTTGGTATCTGTTATTAAGTCATTTTAAGAATGATGAAATGTGAGGATTTGAGCGAAAGATGTTTGTAATGACCGCGACTTTTAGCCTTGCGTCCTCTCTGACTACCTCGTTAAGGATACAGCGTGAAGATATGTATGTATGGATTTAATAAAAATTGTAAAATACAGTCGCGTTTTTTTTTAAATAATTTAGTCTTGTTCAAAATCAAATTAATAGTTTTCGAGATAGATACGTATTTAGAAAAAAATAAAATAGACCAGCTAACATCCCTTAAAAAGCCTACACTTCAAGTTCAGAGAGTATTTCTCGAGACATATAAATATGTACTTAGAACATCGGACTAATTAAATATGTGCGGTATCACCCTTGCGGACGAAATGAACAATGAAGAGATACGCAGTATGACAGGGTTGCACGACAGTATTACTGTAAAAATGAAGAAAGGAATGCTCAGATGGTTCGGGCACTTGGAAAGAATGAGTGATGAAAGACTGACGGAGAAAATCTACAGAGCGGAGTGGTAAAAGAACCCAAGGAAGACCAAGGCTGACTTATGAAGATCAAATAGCCAGAGTGTTAGCAGACGAAAATGTCAAAAGCACTCGCATACCTAGGTGAAAATGTGTGAAGAGAATGATGAGATTTGAGGAAGCGAAAGTGGTGTGTAAGAATCGCGACTCCTGGCGCTCCATCCTCTCTGACTACCCCGTTGGGTATACAGCGTGAAGATTTGTTATGTTATGTTATAAATCTATTGTAAAATGATGTTGAAAAAATGATACCCTGTAGGTTATGTGTATCTGTATAGGGGTGGCTTGCATCAACTATTTCAACTCGATTTAAGGAACTAACATCTCGCTTGCACCAATTATTTAATAGTTAATGCAAGCGAGATCTGTATAGGGGTGGCTTGCACCAACTATTTCAACTCGATTAAGGAACTGACATCTCGCTTGCACCAATTATTTAATAGTTAATGCAAGCGAGATCTGTATAGGGGTGGCTTGCACCAACTATTTCAACTCGATTTAAGGAACTGACATCTCGCTTGCACCAATTATTTAATAGTTAATGCAAGCGAGATCTGTATAGGGGTGGCTTGCACCAACTATTTCAACTCGATTTAAGGAACTGACATCTCGCTTGCACCAATTATTTAATAGTTAATGCAAGCGAGATCTGTATAGGGGTGGCTTGCACCAACTATTTCAACTCGATTTAAGGAACTGACATCTCGCTTGCACCAATTATTTAATAGTTAATGCAAGCGAGATCTAAAATCCTTAAATCGAGTTTAAATAGTAGGTGCAAGCCACTCTGGGTCTCGGGTCGAGAAACATAATGGACGAAGTCATAATAAGTCGCCGCTCATAGTGTCAAACGAATATTCCTGTCTATTTCGCTATTAAGTTTTCATAATACTTATGTAATAATAAAAATAGCGTACATGTATTCTTCATATCACACACACACGCACACAGACACACACACGCACACAGACACACACACGCACACGCGCACGCATGCATGCACGTGCATTAATTTTTAAGCTAATTTGATTATAATTTTTTTTTTCTATTTTGTTTTTGTATGTAACTTAACTAAGTTTGATAAATTTAAAACAACAGTGATGGAGGAGCGGAACTCCTTGTTACAGGCATTATATCAGCCGTTCCCAAAGTGGGCGATAACGCCCCCTTGTGGGCGCTGCAGGCCTAAAGGGAGGCGGTAAGAGACCCAGAAAAAAAAAGTGGGGGCGTTGTGTAGAGGCCTGGGGGGTGATTTGCAATTTCATTTAGCTAGGAGGCATCTTAGACAATGACTGCATGAGCTCTCGACTCAGTAGACAAAATAAGTTTGGGAACCAGTGCATTATATCCTTAAAAAGGCTTCAAATTCTAATATTGTAAAAACTTTTGAGAACGTAATTAAAAAATTTTTATTTTTTATTATTATTCTATCTCATGAGCGTAATAACGAGTAAAACAGTTAGCTGTAGTAAGTATGGCAACCTCGCATTGTCAGTGTAATTGGTGTCAGCTTATGAGTCGGTCATGAAATAATTATTTGCAATATTTTTATTTTTTTATTTATTTATTTTACAGGAACTACATGAAATATACTCGTAAATCTTAAGTGTTTTTGGATACTAGTATTCAAAAAAGATATGTCATATTCAGATGTGTGTCGTTATACTTTGATCTTCCCTAGTCACGCACATTAGTCAAAATGTAGTGAGTCGGTCAACGAAAAAAGGACACTTTAAGAACACAATTTCAGAGCAAATGTTCCGTCCATTGATACTTGATCCGAGGTGTAGATATTTTTTTCGAATCGAAGGTAGATTCGAAGCTAAAAACACCTTGTGTTCGGGTGATTACTTGAATTGATTTGACTTTGAACTGAAAGAGAAACCGAAATTTGGTTCGGACACGATCATAATTTTGGCCTAACCTCGGTCAGATACTAGTTACGATATTCATGTAAGGAGTTTCCTGCTTCCAATTGAAATTACATTCTCAAACTCAAGAGCGCCTCTAATCTCCAAAACTACCGAACTCCGATTTGAATTACGTGAATTCAATAGAAAAAATATAAAATCTTTACCTACCGACTTACAGTCGATTTTTCACACTTGTCCAATATTTGTGTTTAAGTTTATTGGACTAACGAAGTACATTTTTTGTTTTTTTTTGTAACACTGTGAACTGTAGACATGTTTTTATATTTTATATTTACGCGAGAATAACTTCCTAAGTTCTAGAAATGCCATCATTATATTATATTCTCTTGAATAAAGCTATAATTAGAACAACAAATATTGATATTCATAGTCCCATTCTGTCTGACTGGGGTTGCCATGTCCGAATTTAGACAAATAATACAAATAATAACATAAATATAATTACATATTATATAATAATAGTAGGATAACAGGATTATCTAATGTAATAAAATTAAAAAAATTATTAAAACTTGTTTTTAAAACTGGTTTTTAATATAAAATAAGTAAACATAGTAAATATATATATACTATATATGTATTTGGATATTGAAATATCAAAAATTCTATTGTCTCATCGATCTACTCGTCTTTGCGTTGGGCGCGTCATAATATGACAGATAAACAATAAGTTATTTTATTATGGTATATGATTGCGTTTCACGATATGCTCATTTAATTTTTTCCAAAATAAATTCAGCTATCCCGACACTAACTGGCCATGGTTTATATGATAAATTTAAAAAGAAATATGAAGGCTTTTAATTTTAAAGTCAATACTTACCATTAATTTTTAATTTCTAATTATTTAAATCAAAAAATAGTATATTTATTATAATTTAGTGAAAATTATTAATTTTGAGTAGTTACACAATAAGTTGTAGTTTGAACTACTAGTTCTGTTATTCATTTATACATATACATCCCACTATGAAACCTCAGGACACATCCTAAATAAATGTAACAATCTAGCACAAAACAGAACTGTTGACAACCCTATGTCTAAATAAACCTCAATAATAAAAGCTCTAATAATAAGTTTAGAACATTATATACATATGTATGAGAAGACAAACAGAGTATCTGTATGATTAGGGATATATTTTTTATTTACAAAAATAAGTGTCAGCTGGATTCACGTACGTTCCAATAGATATTTATAAAATTGTCCAATTGCTGTAGATCTCTAATATCTTTTGCTATATTATTCCCATAAATTTTAGATGAACGAAATATAAAATAAGTTATCCTCAAGCTATATCTCCAACAGGGTAGTTAGAGAGGATAGAACGCTAAGTATCGCGGCCCTTACATACTTCTTTCGCCTCTTCAAATTTTATCATTCTCCTCGCAAACTTTCGGCTTTACTTTTGCCATTTCGCTTTTTATAAATTAATATTTTAATGTAGGTAAAGTAGGTAATATAGGTATAAAGCATTTTATAGCATATGGCATATTTTGCATACATGCACACTATTCACGCTGTAACTCTGACTATGTAGTCTTAGAGAATGTAGTGCCAAGCATCACGGCTCTTACATACTTCCTTTGCCTCTCGAATCTCATCCTTCTCCTCACACACTTTCGCCTAGGTATACTAGTGATTTTGCCATTTTGTCAACAAGCACTCTGGCTATTCGAATTTCGTAAGTCAGCCTTGGTCTTTCACTCACTTTCGCGCTGTAGATTTTCTTCGTCAGTCTTTCATCACTCATTCTTTCTATGTGCCTGAACCATCTCAGCATTCCTTTCTTAAATTTTATAATAACACTATCGTGCAACCCTGTCATACTGCGTATCAGAATTAATAGGAAATAAGAAATATTTCGCGATGTCCTCTCTGACTACCCCGTTAGGGATACAACGTGAAGATATGTATGTATGTATGTACAAAAACAACCTTATAAATACAAATCAAATACCTGTACATTTAAAGACATTTACTGAAGTTTGCGCCAAGCCTATCAAACTAAAAGACTTTGTGTTTGACTGAACATGGAACACTCAACCTATAGAGTGGCAATGTCATTTATTTTGTATGAAAACAGTTTACGGTTAAACACTTCCGATTACTGCGTTCTGTTTTATAGTTTTGATTTTTTACTGTCTTTGCCACAACCGAATAGAACAATAAGCCATTACATAAATATTTAAATATCTGTCGGAATATACAGATATGTATACACAGGTCCAGCACTATTTTATGTACTGCTTAATGCGAGCGAGAGTTGATATTTGTTACCGTAAATAAACTGAGCAGGGGTGAGTAAAAGAAATACGACATCTCTATAGATTGAGTGCTCCATGGGTAAAAACCTCAGAAAAATACTGATGTATATAAATATCGATAAAATTATTCCATACATCAATATTTTTGAATGATATTTTTATTTTCGTTGTATCGATAGTAAAATCTCGGCATCGTAAATTAGACATTTTTTCAGTTGTTCAAAGTTCAAAAATTATAGCAATGCCGACTCTATATTTTATCGGTTCATTTCATTTTGCAGTTTTCGATTGTTAATAATCTGTATTATTATGTGAATTCATTACTAGTGATAAAAATACCTTTGATTGAAATCGGAAAATCGATCTCCGTTTACGAGAATATCTAATAAATTTCCAACAAACACCAGCCCATATATCGACATCGATATCTTTTATCGATATTTTTATTCGAGTATAAACACCCGCAATAGAATGCTCAACACTCGACCGTGTCGCACATCCTTAAGAACCGCGTGCGGAGACTTTTTGCCGGGATCGGGAGAGGTGAAGTTGACATTTTGTTTAGATTTTCTATTTTTTATATTTTTGGAAGTTTTAGAGTACAATAGTGATAGATATTGTGTTTTAAAGTTCTGTATAAGTGAAAAAATGGAGTAGGTCTAAATAAACATGTGCAGCTGAAGTTCTAACGCTCTTCCAAGAAGTCCTTTATAACTTCAGTAAAGCCTACTATCACTTTACTGGAGGGGTTTTACGATAAGAAAAAACTAATATACTTGTGATTCTACTTATTAATACGTGACATTGGCGAATGCGCTCAACTGTGCGCCATGCCATAAAGAAAAAAAAAAGAATCACGGCTTTCGGAGTCGCATTGAGGCGCTTGAAGTCGCGTAGAGGAGTGGAGGCTTAGGTGGCTTGGTGAAGCTCTCACGCCGCTCAATGTGCCTATCGACTTATATGCTGCTCTTACACTCCGCCTGTCTGAGCTGACCCTTAAGCTGCGGTGTTATCTAAATGTTCTGTCTGCATAAAATAAAAGGTTATTATGTTATGTAGAGAATTATGTATCATGTAAATTATGGTTTCCACGATAATAATTATTTATTACAACTTACACTACTCATATTTCAACGAATTCCGAAATACTATGGAAGTGGCCGAAAAACACGGTACCGCGAGTCTGATTCGAATACTTCGAAACACGAAAGATCGCAAACTCAGTAGTCAACTTTTAAAGTGAACTCTATTTTAAACCGGCATGATCTATAATTAACTGTAGCTATTACATTACAAAGTCAACAGTGACTGGATGCCCGGCACATGTCATCACTGATCACGTGATCGCACGGGAAAGTCCCAGCAAGTGAGAATGGTTTTTATGCATTTCTATACATCGCAACGAAACTTATTGGTAATTTTATCTACCTTATTTACGTGAAGTTACATAGTTTTTTATTTTTATATCTCTCATATGAGAAATTATTTAAAAATTATTTTAAAAGGTAAAAATGCATATTTACGAGTTCATCTGCATTTTATTTACAAGTTTTTGATGTGTTATGTTACCTTTGAGTGTAATTTATTTATTTAGTCTATGTCTTGTAGAATTTAATAAAGAATCTTTGTTTTTATCAAACAGCACAGAGGAACTCCTAATTATTACTCTTTTAAAATAATTTTTATTAAAATAGTGTCGCGATCTAGTTTTGCTGCTTTTTTGTTTTTAAGAGCTGTAATTATGTCTATTCATTCTAAAGTTTGGAGAAATATCGATTTAGAATCACTGCTAAATTTCAGTCTTCAATTAGATAACATGCGAAGCCTCTACAACAAGAATAGATTGCTTCATTTTCAAAATGTGTAGAGCACACTCTATTGATTTTAGTTGGCAACCAGTCACCTTCTCTTTTTTCTAAGCTTACTCCTTTAATCCACCGTAATCATCGATGCTTATTTTTGATAACATTAAAGGAATAAATTTATGAGATCCAATTCAGTAAAGAGAATTCCCATACTTAGCATAAAATACAATAAAAATAACCTACATACTAAAAACTGGCTGGCTACTAGTTGCATAATACAGATCACAACATTTTTATTTAATTTCTTGCAAACTTAAAATTATTGTATATAGATACGATAAGTTATCATATCATGACTTCTTTCTGTCTTCTACACCACTTAACCACACAGGAGGTCATTTTTAATAAATATTTCGCCAGTTTTAACGTCAACAAATCAATTTTATTTGCAACAGCTGACTGTCACTGAGAGCACGGTAGACTAAGTAGCGCGTTATTGTGGTTTTTTAGCCCCGCCCACTGTATTGGGGTTTACATTGTGTCATATTTTTTAAATTAATGCGAGTTCCTTAGTATTACCGAATTCGTTGTCATAGTTATAATCGTTTGAAGTATACCTACTATTATTTTGCACATTAGATTATTTGATTTTGCTGTAATTCATAATTTAGGCTGGAATTTTGACATTAATTCCAAGAATATGTCCTTAAAAGGAAACTAATATTTACTTATCTAATTTTTGTTTGTTTTCCCTTCCTGTGGTAGATCCAAAATTCCTTTGTTTACAGAAAAAATCTGTTATATTTTTGGATGTATCATCGTATAGCACTTTGGCCCCCTAAACTGGTACCCGTAGATCCGAACTTGTGCGCATTTCTTGTCGGGAAGACGCGACTTGCGATTTAAAGTCGCGTGGATTAACCGTGCGACTAAAAGAATGTAATTGTGGGAACATCAATAAAATTTTCAGCTTGTGCTTAAGTGCTTGGTTTTATGTTGAATGATGGAGTCATTGTTGTGGCGGTTGCCTAAGTAAACAATTTGAAGATTTTTTTGTTTCAACGAGGCTCTGGAACTGAGTTTAATGCTTAATTACAAGTATGAAACATGTTCTAACATTAAATAAATATATTAAAAAAAATGTGTTTACCTACATTTGTTCTTTGACTTTTAGTCGCACGACCACGCGATTATTGAGTCGCGGTCGCGTACGACCTCACACAAGTTTGGTGATACGTGGGCGCAGTTTTGGCGGGAAATTTTCGCCGTCTCTCCGTTTTTTCCTCTGGATTTCTTTTTTTCTGAACTTTTTTTTGTAGCCCGATTGTGTATTTTGTTTTTACTCGAGTTAAAAACTCTATAAAAATATTTTAATTTTTTTTATTATGAAATCCGTACGTATTATTCATTTTTTTGTCTTCAACACTATACAAAAGCGAATTCGGCCAGTGTCATATTTTTTTCGATGTAGATTTAAAAAAAAAAATTGCACCGATTGAGTATAATTTTCATTGTCAATATGTCATGTGAAGTAATAAAAATGATGTGATTATTAATTAGAAAATACACAAAAAGTTTAAATTGAGTTAACAAAACTTTAAGGATTTCACGTACCATTTTTATAGATATTTTAACTTGTATTTTGTTTCTTTATGTAAACACTGTTTTGTTCATGTTCTTATTTTTACTTCACTGTAGTTAATTCGTAGTTATTTTTTTATATGAACACAGCATGTACTTAACTTTAGGGTTGGTCTGGTAGCTCTGGCCTCTGGGGATATCAATGTTAAACTATTTGCCAAAGGGTCAGACTTATCGTAGGCTGAATTCCCAGATAGCTCATGTGTTTAATAGCTACCTACCTACATTAACAACAAGAAAACAATTATTTGAAAATTCGCTGTTTCATTGTCTACACCGAAAAAATTAGGTACAATTTTTTTTAATAGCCTTTTGGACCCCAGACCGACCCTCCTTAGATTTACATATTTTATGTAATTATTACTGTTGTATCTAAAACACGTAGCGAACTCAAACGATAGAAATAACACTCAAATATGGTTATGTAACGAAGTACCTATAATTCTGGGGTACTCAGTACTTACATACGCGTGATAAGTGTAGATCTGTCCAGATCGTGAGAGTGCTGTGGGATATATAATTTTTAGCCGACTGCCTCAGAATTTATAAATCAAATAGTAGAACATTGGAACTGCATATCATTTTGTGTATTTACTATACTCTCAAAGTTTAACTAAAAATGTTGGGTTATTTTATTAATCAATATGAAACTCTATGTAGGTACGTAAAATACTTGTTTAAAACATGCACCTACTTGCTTGGGACCTACCCTATTACAGATATCGATATCACATAAGCAATAAACCCGAGTTTTACAGAACAAAAATAATATTTTTTTCCAGTAAATCGTCTATTTTTTTGTATATCATCATGGTCTGTATTGCCTAATTTACATATTATAAGTTGGTAAGACGATAACCAGCGAGACCAGTATTCTGCGCGTAAACAGCTATAGACCCTATATTATTCTACTAACCAATTAAAGAATTAAATTGACCACTTACCACTTACAACATACCAACATGTTTTCACTCGGAAATTTTTACTTGAATTTCTATTTACCGACTTACCAACTTATAACATCTGAACGAAGCATAAAGCATAGTTATTTGGACTATTACACAAGTCTTGCTAAAAAAGCGTAACTAAGATAAACCTAATTTAAGAGATCGCATACAAAAAATGTTTGTCTGTATTTAAATCGGTGTAAAACTGTTAATAATGTGTGACGAGGTCTACTCGGAAAGGAGATTACTCTACTCTACAAGAGAGAAGGACCAGGACAGATATTCCCAAATGTCGTGATCATTTAAACCAAAAATAGAAAAATATTATTGTAAACGTATTAGATATTAACAATTAATTGTAATAAAATAAATGTAAATATCCTTAATTACGCGGGCGGCTAAATAACCGGCTCCTAACTTAAAAAGGGATCTGTGAAAATACTTTTGGCTAACCCGAACTAGTTTAAGTAACGAAAGAGATGATTAAGAGTATCGAAAAGTTATTAACAATATAGAAAAAAGATACAGTCACATTTACATTTAAGGCGACGCATCGATAAACAATAATTTAATCCAAAAAAGAGCTTCTGGTCTATGCAAATGTGCGCGCGTTAGCTTACGAAAAATACGAAAAAGTAAGTATTTCCCTTTATTTTAAAAACTATAATTAATTTCAAAGAATCCAACTGTCATTTTGAAGAATATGTTGAGATTAAAACTATACAGAAAATTTAGAAACATAAATCGGTCCCGTTACTCCGAAAAATGTAAATCTCTGTTTTAAAAGAGGTTTCTTTGATATTTTTTTTGTGTTACAAAAGTTAACGAATCGTGTATCGCAACTGGCAAAATAAATTCAATAAAATGAAAAATCAGGTTACCAAATATCACTTTCATACGTTTTGTAGTCACTTAGAAAAATTAAGATCCTTGCCGTCAAAATTATATTTTATTGGACATACATTGCGATAGAACAGAATTCGGCAGTTTTACGAATAAAATATACATTAAACTGACACTTCTGTTATCCGTATAATATAAAGATATTTTTGTGTTCTATTTATCTAATTAATAAATAAGTGTATACGCCGTTACAAACTATTACGACGTTACGATAACTCTGATTTATCGAACTCCATTGTGACAGAAATTTTTAATAAATCAGTTTAATATCATTTCGAATTTGCGATAGATTATGATACTACAGGTCTAAACGAAATTTTGCACTGCACTATAATAAAATAATATTGTAAATTAACAGTAAGCTATAATATCTGACGGTCGGAAACGGTAAATTACTAATATATGACAGTCAGAAATAACTTGAAACGTTACTATCAAGCGAAGCAAACACAAAAACATGAGTTTTATGTTACTTTTTACTTTTATCGAAAGATTGGCATTAAACGCACCTACTTATATTAAGGCGACGCATTGATAAACAATAATTTAATCTAAAATAGACCTTCTGTTCTATGCAAACGTGCGCGCGCTAGCTTACGAAAAATACGAAAAACAGTTTTTTCGTTTATTTTAAAAACTCTAATTGATTTTAAAAAATCTAACTGACATTTTGAGGAATATGTTTAAAGTAAACTATATAGAAAATTTAGAAATATAAATCGGTCCCGTTGCTCCGAAAAATGTAAATAAAAAAAAATATCAAAGTAAAAAACAGATTTTAACAGAGGTTATTTTGATTTTTTTTTTGTGTTACAAAAGTTAACCAATCGTGTATCGCAACTGTCAAAATGAAGTCAATGAAATGAAGAATCAGGTTACCAAATATCACTGTCATACGTTTTGTAGTCACTTAGAAAAATTGAGATCCTCGGCGTCAAAATTTCCAATGCGTCGCCTTAAATTAGTTTAAAGACCTGGACGTTAATTTGTTGACTCATGGAACTTCATACATAAATGTTTGCAGATTTTATTCACAAGAGCAATATTATGTATCTAATAGTATATTTATATTTTGTGGTCAGCACCACTCATACTATCTGATAACTTACCATTTCTGAAAATATGTAGTAAAGTAAGATTATATTATTAACTGCAATGAAGAATATAGTACCAGCCTCCGTGTACAATCAGCACAACAAGTCTTCCCAAAGAAAGGCCGACGGCTGGGTGAGGTAGTAGGTTGTATAGTACTGCATGACAACTTTTAGGAGAGACTGTATAGCCTGCTAACTTTCCTGGCTGTCGGCATGACATCATGCGAAGAGCAGCGGATTGGAACAAGAGTGAAGAGAGAAAATCGAAAACAATATTTTTTGTATAATTATGTAGTTCTTGAAAAGAAAATTTTAAAAAGTTTGCTTCCTCTACATGTATATCTAGAATCCTTATTCTAGATATACACCGCAATATAAATTCTGATTGTGGGTAGAAGCGGACAGCGATCCGATACTGAAAGGAAGAATGCAGACATCGCACCTCTTGGATTGTCTTATCGAGGTATTTTGCGTTCACACTAGTGATATAATGAATATTTGCATTCGTAGACACAGCGAAACATGCTGTTTGTAATAGTGATGTAATTAATATTCATTCGCATTTGTGAATATTCGTAGTTTTTAATATTTTCAACAGATAGTCACATTACTAGTTCACACGACAAGTTCAAGGTTTTTAAGTTTAAGATAAATTCGCAAAAAAAAATAACTCAATCGAGGTTCGAGTCGCGCTACGTATAGTGTCCACTACGTTGTAATTGTAACGTACAGGACATTTTACACCATATACACATATATTCATAAAGATCTGTAATATGTAGGGCTCTATTTCTAAGTATAAACTTCAAGTGAGGCTTATATAAAGCCTTCCTGTAATTTGAAAATTTTATGTCTAGTTGTCCTGAACCTGAGTTCAGATTGTCCAATTTGTCTGCTATTTAATTCTCTAGATATATTTTACAATGTAAACTTGTGCAAATAACCATGATAAATTTCAAGATTTTGCTTCGCACAGTTTTTTAGAAAGCGTACTGTTATAGACGGACAGACAGACAGTTTTCCTTTTGACATTCCGAATCTCATGATGTACGTAATTTAGGTTTTAATGTCATTCTTGTCACAAGTAGTTTTATTTGATTTTTTTTTATTTAATTTATTGCACACAATAACAAATGAAAAGAAAAATAAATATGGCAAAAAGAGCAACAGGTACCGCTTATTTCTCTAAGAAATTTCTCCCAGCGGACCCGCGATAGAGACATTTTATAAAAAAAGAACAAGGTAGTTCAAAGCTCCCAAAGCAAAAAATAGTCTGGACTGATTTTTGCGAAACAACCAAGAACCTTCTTGACTGCCATATCTTGCAAACAAAAAACACAAGATTGAAATTCCACAAACAAGAATGCAGACGCCTGTTTCTATCAGCCCAAAGTTTCTTTATTGATCAACACTCGACACCGTTTCGTTTCTCGACGTTAAGTCCCCAAAAATATCTTCATATCAGCCCAAAGTTCAAAATCAGCCAAATCAATTTATTCAAGTAAACCCAATTGCCAATTTTTGAACGTCACATCTACTTCAGTTCGGTTCGAAAACAAACCTGAGGCTGCAGTCCCGACATAGCGATTATTTTCGTAAGCTACCGATCGATAAACATAACGAAAAAAATCGCTTGCCATAAGGATAAGCACGAACACTTTGCGAGCTGTCAAATTTTATCGTAAAAACATTGTCAGCAATCGTAAAGTTGACAGTTAGATTCGATATGATTCCAATCACAATCGATAGTTTTAATGTAGAGACTCAAAAATCGTTAAAAATTAATCGTTATGACTTATCAACCGAAATCGGTCGTAAAGCGATCACTATCTATGTCGAGACTGCAGGGGCTGGGCGGCTAGACAAGTGGCAACGTTTCGTAAAGTAGAGACGCTTGCTGGAGTTATTGCTCCTCTATAGTGCCATTTAGTTACGTTTTAACAAGTAAGCATACAGTATTCTATCTTCATACAAACGCTCCCAAACGACGCGCTCGAAATCTCGGCATTTCTCGCCATACAACAGTCGCGAGTGCGCCGCGGTTGTCGTCGAGCGGTGTGAGACGCTCCCGCGCATTTACTGACTACATATTATGTCAATCAAGTTTACGAGCATAATGTTCAGTTCAGTTGAATGTTTGAATACATCTATATCGAAACCGGAAATATTTCTCTGTTGCTAATGTGTAGGAAATATATTATCATAATGATTTAGTTAATTTAATGCTGATTTTTAATTATGCTGCACATAAAATGCATTTTTTGTCCATTTCCACCATACTAACTCACAAACCTTTGAAACTAGATATAAAATACTAGTAAAATTATATAAATAAAAACGTATTAAATTTGCAATAATATAAAATGGAAAGATAATATGACAATTTAATATAGTACCTATTATCAAATACGTAACCCAAGAAAAACATTCAGTCCAAGTCGGTGGCCCTATTACGTGTTTACGTACCGAGCGACCGTAGGTAATTATCTCTAGGACACTGCCGAGATAGAATACTGTATGCTTACTTGTACTGTGGTAAAAGTCCAGGAAGTCGATTAACAAAAAATTGATATGCTTTTACATTTCGTTTGATTTAATACAAAGTTAATAACGTTTGATTATCAATTTATGAGATTATGAGATGATGAGATACGCAGTATGACAGGGTTGCACAACAGTGTTATTGTAAAAATGAAGAAAGGAATGCTTAGATGGTTCGGACACTTGGAAAGAATGAGTGATGAAAGACTGACGAAGAAAATCTACAGAGCGAAAGTGAGTGGTAAAAGGAGCCAAGGAAGACCAAGGCTGACTTATGAAGATCAAATAGCGAGTGTTAGCAGATGGAAATGTTTAAAGCACTCGCATACCTAGGCGAAAATGTGTGATGAGACTGATGGGATTTGAGGAAGCGAAAGAGGTGTGTAAGGACCGCGACTCCTGGCGCTCCGTCCTCTCTGACTACCCCGTTGGGGATACAGCGTGAAGATATGTTATGTTATTATCAATTTAAAATTTGTTACGCTAGATCGTGTGGTATTTGTCACTACTCTACTAGCGTTTACGATATTTGTGCCACTGAAATAGAATTGGGTGGGAAACAGAATTAGTTAGGTCTGCCAGTTTTCTTGGTTTAACAGTAGATAGTAAATTGCAATGGGCGGATCATATCGGGGCATTGGCTAGTAAGCTCGGTTCCGCGATATATGCCATTAGACGCATTAGGCCATTGACGGATGCGGATACGACTAGGTTGGTGTACTTCGCATATTTTCATAGCCTAATGTCCTATGGGCTTTTGCTGTGGGGATCAGCGGCGCATATTAACTCGATTTTTATTATACAAAAAAGAGCGATACGTGCTATTTACAGTATGAATGCACGAGATCACTAAGACATCGTTTTAAAGACATTGATGTACTGACCTTGCCGTCCTTATACATCTTTGAAATTATTATGTATACGAGGAAAAATATAGATCGATTTACAAAAAAAGGCGATATTGGTGGTATGGAAACCCGAGGTCGTGATAAATTGGTTGTTCCAAAATTTAAATTACATAAGTCAAATGTTTCATTTTTGGGTAACTGCGTTCGTTTTTATAATAAAGTTCCTCAAGAAGTTACTCAATTAACAGAAAATATATTTAGATTAGTTATAAAACGTACATTGATTAGACAATCATACTATAAAATAAACGATTTCGTTGAAGATAAAACAATAGTCTGGAAATGATTTTCTCTGCACATGAATTTACTGGCTCTCTGAATATTGTATTTTAATAAACCTTTTGTAAAATGATGTTGAAAAAATTTTACCTGACTGAGTTTCTTGTCGGTTCTTCTCAGTGTCCAGGTTTTCTTATCTCTTCTCTTTGAACCGAACTAAAGTAGATTTGACGTTCAAAAATACCGTGTGATTGGGTTTACTTGAATAAATTGATTTGACTTTGACTTGTCTAGACTCCCTGGACACTGAAGAACCGACAAGAAATTCAGTCAGGTACAATTTTTTCAAAATCATTCCGCAATAGTTATTTAAAATACAATATTCGTAAAACAAATAAATACACGTACAGAGAGGATTATTCACAGACTATTATTTTATCTTTAATATAATCGCTAATTTTGTTGTAAGTGTGCTTTTCCAATCAATGTGCGCTTAATAACACTGTTTCTTCACTGATCGAAACCTGTTTTACTTCTCAACGTTAAGCCCCTAACACTAAACCAAACGATTCCACAGTCAAACATACAGACATCGCTGCGAAACTAAGAAGTACCCTCTTTTCCGTCGAGGGTTGAAAAAGGTCAACAATTCTATATTAATGTATAGTGAAACTGTGTCGGGTTCAATTATGTGCAATATGTATTTCTTCTAGTTCCACTAATCGACTGCAACTACGCCTAAAACCATTTTAAAAAAAATTGTCACAGACAAGTCATTTTTGTTAGATTAATACACATCACGGGTATTATTCAACTTCACACTATATATTATAATAGTGATAATAACGAGAACAAAAACGCTATTTGACAAAAATTATGAGAATGTAAATCTTTTATAAATAATTTGGCCCCCGCGATACAGGCGTGCCTAGTGCGGGGTCATGGTCTATCTCTACCTTTATCTCTTATCAACTGCTATATTTCATTCATTCATATTTGTTTCATATCTATTTATTTATACTAATTTTCGTGTTTTCGTATATTAATCCACTAGTTTAGAAATTTACACTGAGAAGAACCGGCAAGAAACTCAAACGAATATCATTTTTTAACATTGTCATTTCTTAATTTTAGGTACATTTTACTAAAGGCTAACGAAGAAGAAATTTAGACAAATAAATAATTAAATATGTGTGAATTCTAAATGTGTGTTGTATAGTATTCATTTTTGGATTTTTCCTGTAAAATTGAAGCAAAAAAAAATTGGATTCAGCAGTTTTGGAGATAACGGGAATTGTTGAGTTAAGTTTGAACATCTAATTTTGATTGGAAGTAGAAACTGACACGAACATTTTAACTGGTATTCGATCAAATTTATGACCGACCCGAACTGAATTTTGATTTCTCTCTCAGTTTAAAGTCAAAGTCAAAATAAATTCTATTTATACAAGTAAATTATAAGATGTTTTTGTACGTCAAATCTACCAGTAGTTTAGAAAGAACCTGTACCGAGAAGAACCGGCAAGAAGGTCGGAAGAATCAGGTATAGTTTTTCAGCATTACATCATTTCACGATTTTTTTTTATTAGGTATATTAAAGGTGGTAGAGCCATGCTGCATTGCAGCACGTATTGGGCCGGCTCGCCCGGTGAAATACCACCCTCTCACAGAATATCGACGTGAAATAACAGCATCTATTGCTGTTGTGTTGTGAGAGTGCCGGTGGCCCATCAACCCCTCCCCTTCTTTCCCTCCTTTCCCTATTTCCCTAAAGACCAGCAACGCGCCCGTGCGATTCTCCGGATATTGCGGGTGTCCATGGGCGGCGCTGGTCATTGGCCCCACCAGGTGACCAGCTTGCTCGTTCGCCCCCTCTTTTATAAAAAAAAAATACGCAAAAGACAACAATCGCATAAAATTAAAAATGAACAAGAATGCAATCCAAAAAATATATATACAAATAAATCTAAAGTAATACTAATATTACAAAGAGAAAAAAATGGATTGTTTGTTTGTAATGGATAAACTCAAAATTACTCAACCGATTTTAAAAATTCTTTCACCCATAGGAAGCTACATTATCAGCGAGTAACATGGGCTGTGTTTACAAAAAAAATATCTGCACATGGAAAGCCGGGGCGGGTCGCTAGTAATAGATGTAGAAAATATAAGCGGTACAAAACAGTACGGAGGTAATAAAACTTTTTTTTATTATAATCCTAAATACAACGTGTTTAAATATCGATTATGTTCAGACAATCATATTTAATGGCTACTTCATTATAGAGACGACACGATTAGGGTTTAAAAATATTAATTTTTTTTTTATGAAAGCGGTAAACGAGCAAACGGGTCACCCGATGGAGAGTGACCACCGCCGCCCATGGACACCTGCAACGTCCGGGGAATTACGGGTGCGTTGCCGGCCTTTAGGGATATAGGGAAAGGAGGGAGAGGAGGGATGGGCCACCGGCACTCTCACTCACCGAACGAAACACAACAGCAATAGATGCTGTTATTTCACGCCTATATTCTGTGAGACGATGGTATTTTACCGGACGAGCCGGGCCAATACGTGTTGCAATGCAGCATGGCTCTACCACTCTTAAATTCTATAATAATATATTGATTGTATTATAAATTATATTTTATTAAAGGCCAGTGATGAAGAAGGCGTCTGTGGAGGGTGAAACACAGCCTGTAAAATTATATAGGCTCAGGTGTTACTTGGTGAAAATAAATTTCAATAATTTATACATTTTTAGCTGTCTACCACACAAAGGTTCAAACTAATAAAATTTGAAAAACGCATTACCGGTATTGGACAGTAGACCGATCTCCGGTATTTCCAAATCTTCATTGAGAAGCTTAACATTTTGATCAATTAGTTTGAATCTTTGGGCAAAAGATAACTAAAAAGTATATAAATTATTTACTAATTTTCAATGTGTCGATGGTTTCACGCCGTTCATAAGTTTAATCAATTAATAAAAGATTTAGATATATCGCTATGTTGTTTCATTTTTTTTTAATCCCATTAAACTACTTGCTCGGTAATCTGCGAATTACCTAAAGTAATTTTGGTCTGGGGGAGAAAGAAAGAGAAAGATATATTACCTATAGATCGTGCCAGGTGCTTCGAATGCATGGTTCATTTTAATCCAGTTTGCCAAAAAAAGTAATAAGGTATAGCGTTTTGTTTAATTATCTAAGATGTCAATGATCAAAGTATACAATTGTTCTTTAGTTATTTATTTTCCTCCCAAGTATCAAAATTATTAGTCAAAGTCAAAGTCAAATCAATTTATTCAAATAAACACAATCACAAGGTATTTTTGAACGTCAAATCTACTTTAGTTCGGTTCAAAGAGAAGAGAAAGGAAAACCTGGACACTGAGAAGAACCGACAAGAAACTCAGGCAGGTATCATTTTTTCAACTTTATTTTACAAAAGGTTTATTAAAACACAATATTTTCATTAAGCCAGTAAATGCATGTGCAGAAAAGATCATTTCCAGACTATTGTTTTATCTTCAACGAAATCGTTTATTTTGTAGTATGATTGTCTAATCAATGTACGTTTTATAACCAATCTAAATTTATCCTCTGTTAATTGAGTAATTTCCTGAGGAACTTTGTTATAAAACCAATTGCAGTTACCCAAAAATGAAACATTTGACTTATGTAATTTAAATTTCGGAATAACCAATTTATCACGACCTCGGGTTTCCATACCATTCATATCGCTTTTCTTTTTAAACAGAACTATACTTTTCCTCATATACATAATAATTTCAATGATGTATAAAGACAGCAAGGCGAGGACATCAATGTCTTTAAAACGATATTTAAGTGATTCTCGTGCATTCATACTGTAGATGGCACGTATTGCTCTTTTTTTAAAATGAAAATACGCGCCGCTGATCTCTACAGCAGAAGGCCGTAGGACATTATACTGTGAAAATATGCAAAGTACACCAGCTTTGCCGTATTCAAGTAGTAGACAAGTATTTCGCTTCCCAAGCCAACGAAGCCTCTTCGGGAAAGAAAGCTCAGACTTGTATCGATTACCTAGCAGCAGCAATATATGAAATAAAATAGCCTTTATTTTCTACTACAATTCAAACTTGATATAAGATTAATCTAGGTTATAAAAGTATAGGTATTATGTATTTTTGTGATTATATGTATAATTATGTATGTAGAGATATGTATTAGTTAATTTATAATAGTAGTAGTCGCCTCTGCGGCGTAGGCCTCTCCTAAACCTTTCCATACATCTCTTTCCCTCGCCTCTTGCATCCATAAAGGTCCAGACCAGGTAGAAGAATGGTCTCCCTTTTTTCCTTTTGAGAAATAATGAAATATAACGCTATCAACATAAATATAAAGAAAAAACTACGAAGTAGTGATTTTGCCATACCTGACATGTCGTTGCCAGACGTGGTCACTGAGAAAAGAAGACGAAGAAAGAATTACTATCTGCCAATGCAAAACGGAAAGAAGCATGCTTGCTCTAAAATTATCAGATAAGGTTAAAAACGTCAATATAAAAAAAAAACACTATATATGTAAGAAAAATAACAAGATTACTCAAATGTCATTGGGCAGGACACATCTGTAGGATGAATAATAACAAATGGAGAAAACTGTTAACAAAATGAGGTACCAAGAGACAGGAAAATGAATATATGAAATAAGACATGTTAAATTAAATATATAGATAACTTTTACGAGACTAATCTAGCCTTTCTAGCCTTGAAAAATATCAAATGAAACGCAGGTTAAACCGCGGGCACAATTACTAATAAATTTTAAATTATAATTGTTAAAACGAGTATGAAAATCAAATTGTTAGTTTTTGAATACGTAGGAGAATTCATTTAAATGTTTTTAAACCCCACACAGGTACACTAATTATAATATCGTTGTATTTTTAGTTTCTTTTGACGCTTGAATAAAAAGTTAAAAACAAATTACCTTTCCATTCAGCCCACATAAATGAAAAATCGACTTTTGAAGTTCAAATGAATACGTCAAATACGTCTATATCCTCACGCTATATCCCTCTCAGAGTAGTCAAAAATGGCGTAGCACCAAGCATTGCAGTCCTTATATACATACATAGGTAGTTCTATCGCTTTTTTAAATCTTGTCGTTCTTGTCTCACATTGTTACTGAGTTATACTAGAGCTTTTAACATTTCCGTCGGCCAATACTCTTGGCTATATAATCTTCATAAGTCGGACTCGCTCACTCACTCACTTTAATAGCTTGTACATTTTCTTCGTCGATCGCTCATCGCTCCTTTTTTGTTCTATGTATCGGAAACACTAAGTACTTTATACTTATTATCTTTAAGAAAAATCTGTGACAGGCCGACAGACAAAGAGACCACTCTACAAGTGGTCCTGTAAGTAAATTTGAAATCCAAACCCAGAAATTAATATAAATCAAATAACAGCTATTTTCAATCTTTTTTTAAAAATGTGACTTTTGCTTTCGCTGAAATTCTATACGACACTAGCCTTTTTTTTTTAATTTTGAAGCGGAACCAAAAAAATATCAATACATCCAATCAAGTCTAACACCAGATGCAATAGAACAAAATAGCGAAAAAAACACAAAAAGCGCCGAACTCACCCCTTGTTGCACCACCCTTTGTGTAAAAAGGGGTTTTTTGCCCTTTACAAACTGTTTTAACAAAAAAAAAGAAATTGGCAGTATTTTTCATGTCCACATACAATTTTGTTAAAAAAAAGTGGCGTTCACTTACAATAATTACGGGTATTTGTAATTATTACTTGTTGCACCTTTAGAACGAAAATGTCTGCTCGATTTCACAGACATATCCTAAATTTTCGGTATCCCCTAAAGCAGTTTAAGTAATACTTAGCGCTAATTTTATTTTTATCAACGTTTACGAGACAAATACAAAGGAGTAGACTCAATAATGCTGAGGAGTGGTACTAATAAGCGACACAGCAAATACATGGAGCACTCAATGTATAGAGACGAAATACCTATCGGACCACCTTATTCACGACTATTCAGTTAGTTTACACTAACAAATATCAACTCTCGCTCGCATTGACCAGTACATAACCAATACAGGACCTGTGTGTACATCTCTGTATATTCCGACAGATATTTAAATATTTATGTAATGGTTTTTTTTATTTGCACAATAAAAGTACACAGAAACAGTACCTAGTCAAAAAAAGTAACTATGACAAAGGGCAATGCTCATCTCTTTAAGATATTTCTTCTAGCACACCTCGGTGATAGAGAAAATGAATGAGGGTAGGATGTGCTTAAAAATATACAATTTTCAGGTACATAATACATACATAAACATACATATACAGGTACATAACAAATGTAATATAATACACACATAACTATTATATTATGCACACATAATTACTAATACTAACGCACACATAAGTATAGATAATACATATTATTATAAAAAAGTAATTATGCAAATGACAAAAGTGTTCTTTTAAGAGCTTTTGAAAGATGCTAGTGTTTCAATTTTTTGTATATGTAGGAAGTGAATTTCATAGACTGACAGCTTTATAACAAAACGAATCATCATATGTAGCAGTATTATGGATAGGCGATTTTGGAAGGGTACAAGTGTTGCTTCTAAGGTTGTGATCTCTGGAAAAGATTTATTGTTTATTTTTATTTATTATTAGTGTTTATTGTTCTATTCGGTGGCAAAAACAGCAAGAAATCAAATTATGAAACAGAAGACAGTAACCGCAACAGTGTTTTAGATGTAAATTGTTTTCATACAAAATAAATGACAATGCCACTCTATAGGTTGAGTGCTCCATGAGCAAATATGAATCAAAAGCCATGCATGTGTGCATAAACAGCGTTTCGTTTAAATTGTATGTAATACTTGCGTATATGTGGTACGTAATGTTAGAAATTAGCAAGTCTGTTTTAGTTTGTCTATGGTTTTTATGTATGTATGTGGATTTTTATTTGTTCCCTAACAGAACTGAAACTACGTAACGGATTTCAACTTATGAGGTATCATTGGAATTGTTCCATTTACGCGCGTGACATAGGCTGAATTATATTTAAAAAAATTCAATACGGCGTCTGTAGTACGACCTCGGATGAAGAATATAATGGACGAAGTCATAATAAGTTGCCGCTCTTCCTACCGTTTACTACCGTGTGTCAAACGAATGTTCCTGTCTCTTTCTATCTCATTGAGCGTAACCACGAGTAAAACAGCTGTAGTAAGTATGGCAACCTCGCACTGTCATTGTAATTCGTGTCAGCTAATGAGTCGGTCATGATATAATTCAAAGAAAAGTAAAGATGTAATGGTGTTAATAAATAAATAAAAAAATATTTGCAAAATACTCGTAAATCGTAAGTTTTTTTGGCTACTAGTATTCGGATAAATAAATATATGTCATGTTCAGCTTTGTATCGTTGTACTGCGACCTTCCCTAGTCACGCATATTAGTAAAAATGTAGAAAAAACAAAACTCGGTCAACAAAAAAGAACACCATAAGGACACGCTCTTAGAGCAAATGCTCCGTCCACGGTAATATTTGATCCGAGGGTACGACATTAAGTCTAGTGCTAAAAACAATTTTTGTTGGACCGCATCGTAGTGGGCGTCTAATTTAAAAGCTTGAAAGTCATTTCTAAAATGTGACATGTGTGACAGAAATTTAACATAAAGAGCAATGTGATTCACATTGAAAATCTAGGGTCCCGGGTTCGATCCCCGGTCAGGTCAATTTAGGAAACGAACTTTTCTAAATTGGCTTGGAGTCTGGGTGTTATTGGGAGCTCCCCCAGAGTTCGTTATGTGTACCCATAGTACAAGCTTACTGCTTAGTTTGGGGTCACACAATCTGGTGTAATTGTCTGGAGTATTATTATTATACTGTCCTTTACTCAAAACTTTCGACTCAGCAATAATTCAATCACAATATCATCTTATTTCCAAGTTTTTATTGAATTAAATTAGTAGTTTTTTAATTTAGTTAGTTGGGTTTAAATTTTATGAGATTTATCATAGACTTCATAAACTCCAGACAGTATGTCTCACACTAGAAAGTGACACAAATAAAATGTAGATGACGAAATAGCGGCCGATCAGTTTATCTGATAATAAATAGTATACTAATGTGTATGTACAAGTGAATCAACATAACTGATTTGTCTCACCGTTACTGTACATGACTACATGGCGTCTAGAGTTTTTTATGAAGTCTATGACTTTTATTTTTTAATAACCCCTTCCTAAGCTGGAAAGTATGGTAAATACATGGTGATGTATGAGCGATGAACATGAGCGTATTATTACTTATCATTATATTTGTCACGTGCATGACATATGCCAGTTTTTTTTTATTCAATATAGCGTCTGTTATATGACATAAAGCAAAGGACTAATTTATTTTCTGATGTGTTATGGCATCATTTCACCATACAGACCGTCATATTTTTAATGTATTTAAGAGACATGCAATTGATAAGTACTTGCTCGACAAGGGAGCCATTTATGGCTTCAAGTGAGTTACTTCAGTTTCATGTGAATAATCGCGCTTTCTAAGCATTATTATTTCAACTTATACAGCGCGAGGATATGTATGTATTATTCTAAGAGTTTATGAAATATATTTAGGGGCCCCTTATACTAAGGAACTCCATATAACACTTTTTTCGCTTTCTCAGAGTTCATTATAGAAGCACACGCTTACGCCGAGGCGTGCCACTGCTTTTGTCATTGCCGTCAGATAAAACTTTTACCAGACTTCCCTGGTTTCTGGAAATTGCTTGGAATGGAATCGAGGAAAAGTGTAAAATTTGTTAAAAATTATTTATCTTCGTGTGTAATAGATTTTATTTGAATAAAAATATGTATATCTAAATCTGAGTTTTACATTTTTTGCACCACACAATAAAAATATATAAAGAAACTTAAATTGGCAGAGTATTTGCAGGCAGCTGAATAACAATTTGTTCCCCTCTCCCCGCGTAGATAAAAGAGGGGTTATGATACTTGCAGTGTATACAGGGTTAATTTAAAAATACTAATAATCTCTTAGTATTTCAATTTTAATATTATTCCCAATAGCTCTTGTTTTATGACTTAAAAATTGATAACTTTTTCTTTCATAAAAAAAAATACATTAAATGTTTTTAAAAATGGCACCTACTTACTCTACCCGGTCGGGGCCGCGCGGTCACAAAGCGCTTGCACAGTACCGTTGGAAATCATGAAGGAAGGTTGGAAGTACGTACACAGTAATTACGTTTCAGACAGTACAACAAAACCTAACAAATATTTTTTGAGGAACGTATTAAGTTTTAAAAAAGTCATAGAACAAAAGTTGTTAGGTATGATGATAGGAATTTTGCACTAAAAGATTATTAGTATTTTTCAATTAACCTAGTATAGATTGTATGTAATCTGTTTCCTCACACACAAATTCACTTAACCCATTTCAACTTGTATAGGTATCGTTGGATTACATACATTATCCTTGTTACATGCAGGATTGCTGTTGTCGTTTCTCCCTTGAGAGGGAAGGCAAAGAGATCTAAGGCTGTGTAGCCGATATTTTCAGAAATGATTTCTCCTGTCACGAAGTCCCTAACACTCCTCCAGTAAAGTGGTAGTAGACTTTACTGGAGTAAAATAGGATTTATTAGAAGAGCGCGAAAACTTCAGATGTACATGTTTATTTAGATCTCTTGAAATAATTCTTTTCATTTGTACAGGACTTTAAAGCGCAATATACCATCGCTTTTGTACTTTAAAACTTCCGAACTCCCAAAAAAAAATAGAAAATCTAATAAAATGTAATTTTTTTACTTTCGCTCCCGCCAAAAGTCAGTACCTATAAGGTTAGGTGGTTTTTTAAAAAAAACTTCTACCCCATCACGATGGGTACCAAATTCAAGAGCTTAATATGACACTTATATGGCCTTTTAAAAAGTACACACGGCAGAGTATCATCTAAAAAAATATTTTCATAATTAAATTATTAAAAAATGCAAAAAAGTTAAAAATTATGCGATTGGCTATTGAAATTCAATTACGTATTTATGAAAAAATGGAATACAGTTAAAAATAACCGTTGTCCCTTGAATCCGTTTGTTGTAGTCGAAGGTCTTAACCAAAGAAAAATATAATATAGGTACTGTAGCTACCTGACTCCAACATGAACTCAAAGAATTTCTTAGTTATGTCAACTTCTTCATGTCATTATCCTTTCATCATAGAATACCAAAACGCAATAAAATTCCACCTTGACGACACCTCTAACGGTAATTATTACAGTAGCCTTATAGACGAAGAGCCTTGCTGAGCCATCTAACGTGGGGAACAGTGTGTACCGACGAATTTAAGGCTACAGCAGGGACTTAAAATTGTCTAACAAGCGGTGTCGTACACCGTGTAAGTGTCGGCTTGTTATTTTTCATTCAACCAAAAGTCCATGGGCTCTTCGTCTATTAGCCAATAGCCTTACAGAGCTTACAGATGTCGAGATATATAGAAATAGGAAGATGCATGTTTTGTAAGTATATACTTAGTTCCTACTTCTATGGCAAAATACAAATACATAATGACAGATCCTGATAGCCTGTCGCCCGAGTATCCTTTCTTATAATAAGCCAGAGATGGACAATTTGTAAGTATGAAAACATTCTCGTAAGTAATATTTGCAATTATAACCTATAAATATAACCTTCAAATTCTCAACACAAATGTGACCGATTTCCAACATAGCCCAGATAGCAATTCAAACTTGCACCAGGCGTGTGTTAAGTTTCTAGTGCAACTGTATACACTTGAGGCAAGGCTAAATTACACTTCCTAGTTACCACGCGACATACAATGCTGACATGACAAGCAGTGTTTTGGAGTTATTCAAGGGATCTAGACAAGTGGCTCAATTGTAAATGCTAGTAGAATAGAATGACAAATATCACGTATTCTAGCGTAGGTAACGAATTTTAAATTGGTTGTTAAACGTTATTAACTTTCTATTACATTTGTTTGCCGCTATTCTAGCCGCTCAGATACGACACTCCATCGTCATACCAGAAGACAAAAGTAAGTACCAAAATATAAACAAAAATTTAATACCTACCGAAAATAATAAGATTGCAGCAATGTTCTCAAACACTTTATAGGTGACGAGGCAAGTTTGTAACATTTAATGATTAAAAACTGCTATGTCAAATATTGACACCACAAAACTTTAAAACACAATATACTATCACTATTGTACTGACTCCTAAAAATGAAAAAAATAGAAAATTTAAATGAAATGTAAACCTCACTTCTCCCGTTCCCGTCAAAAAGTCCGCAAATACATGGTAAATATATTCCATAAAGGCAAGTTTGTAACATTTAATGATTAAAACTGCTATGTCAAATATTGACATAGCAGTTTTTAATTATTAAATGTTACAAACTTGCCTCGTCATATTTGACTTGACAATTTAAAGTCGATCAAAAATGAAACGGGCAGTAATCTTTTATGCTATCTCGGATGTAACGACATTCTTGAAAACTAGCAGCAGTCTAATAAAAAAAACGTATATACAAACGGTTCACATACTATCAATAGTTACAATACTACAGACAAAGAGGTAGACAAATACGTCTCAAACTAATAACACTTGTTCTTTCCATCAGCAGATTAACAAAACTAAATAAAATCTGTCTGAAGCGTTTCTTTAATTTTTTTACTTTCGACTCGATAGCAATGCGCAGAAATAATTTGTAGTCTAGGGACGGCTTGGAGTGCTTAAATCGATGCGATGAAATAAATAGATTGCTATGGAAACGATTATTATGAACGATAACCAGCGTGTTTTAAATCACCATTCAATCACATTCTATTAGTATAATATTTTTAAGCAACACATTAATATAGGTACAATCTCACATTCCTTAATTATTTACTACAATATATTCAAGTGAGTTACTGCGATTTAATACAGTTGTTCTGTTCTAATATGGTACCTTCTGATTTAGCTAAGTACTGAAGAAATCTAGCAAATTCACTAAATATTAATAAAAAAAATACATGTAATATGTAATTAATAGAATTAAAGTTTGATTGAAGTCAAGATATATTATAATGTTTACAGTCTAGGACTAAGATTTACTGTACCTACCTACTTCATGAAATAGGTAATTCAAAAAGGTATAAAATAATTGTCTATGCTCTCTGGTAAATACATGGTAAATATAACCCATAAATATTTAAGATATTACTTTTTTTAAATTAGAACTACTGAACTTGCTAATATTGCTACTAAACTGCACATCAGACATTAATACCCACCTATATACTATACAGGTGTTAAATACTTATTAAAAAAAATTTCAATATTTTATACTTCTTACTTATTAATCGGTCTCGTGGGTCTCTGTGAGTAGGTACTACTACAAAATAACTACCTACTTACCGACCGCAGGGCTCGCAGCTTCTTCCGCCAACGAATCAGTTTGTCTATTCAAAGAGGTAATGCTACTATTCTGCAGGGCACCCTAAGCAATGACATCTTTCTAAGCGGCAACTTTGAGGAAATCTATTATTTAAGCTTAGTATTTAAGATAATGTGTAGTTTTAAGTTTGTAAATATTAATGTTAGGACATGTATGTACTTTTTTATTATTAATAATAATAATGTAAATAAAAACAAACAACAGTTATATTATATAAATAAATAATAGAAACAAAAAGGAATAACTATTTCTCGTGTTCTTTTTTAATAAATGATATTGTAAATTATGCAATCGGTATGGTATTTTATTAACCTACTTAAAAAACCCCAGACCAATCTTTTTTTATTTGGTCTGAGCTTAAATCGATTTTTTAATATAGGTGAAGTGTAAAACAAGCAATACTTTTGTGTACTAGAACTAAAAAGGTTTAGAATAAAAAAAAAACGAAATTCTAGTCTAAACATGTATCCATAATCATAACATTTCTTTAAATTCTAATTTGTAGTGACATCTTACGTTGAATAGATTTATTAATAATAGTTGTATTTTACGCCATCTAGTAATTTATAATAAAGAAAACAGTTTTGACGTTATTTTTTTATTGCATGTTAACAACAAATTAAATAAACTTTAATTATGTAATCCATAACAAAATGTGTGTTTAATTATTTGTTTAAAAGCATTACATATTGTAATTTTCTTTGTTAACTTAGATAGCTGACTGGCCATGAATCATCAATTTAAAAGAAAATGTTAAAATGAAGCGAAACGAAACAACATGGATTCATTTTTTTAATGCAGCAACATTAACCGCAAACATCACTTTTTGTTGCCTCCATATTCAGTTCGAAATATAAACTTTAACAAAAGGACGGAAGGATTAGAATCATTGAAAAAAATCAGCCTGTTAGAGACATTTTGCAGTTCGAGACAGACGTCGAGTAAAAATAGGATTGCCAACAATTTCAGTGACGTCACGCAAATAGAAACATGGAGCCTTCTAAAATTACATAGGAACATAAGAAAAACGTTTTCCCACATACGTGCTCCATTTTTATTATTTAACGCTCGAAAGTGACGAGAAAAGTGTACGACGCGAGTGATTTTTACAGAAAAATATTGTTATCGACAACCACGAGTTGTAAGAGACCGAAATTTAATATTGTTGAAATTAGTTGCTCTGGTTACGAGTTTATTTAAATAATTTGTGAGTATCCCGTATTATATTTGCCGTTAAAGTAGAAAAGGATCAATTTATTAATTTTGCGACGTATCGCACGTGATGGATATTGCGAAAAATTCAATTAGTGTTTATTAGAGCTTCGTGCTGTCAAAGTAATGTGTCATGCAGTGTCTTGTATCGCTAAAAATAAAACTAGGAGTGTATTTTTGGACGTATATTTGGTGATTTTGCGAGTGCGAGGACTGGTGAGTGGTACGAGTGATATTAAAATTTTTTCACGACCAAAACATGACTTTTTATGTGGCTTTGGTTACTCTAGTCGATTCTCTACATACGGTATCATATTACAATAATTCTTTTCTCTTGATTTTTGTGTTATAATTCGCTTGGTCACTCTGTGCGTATAGCGAGTAATTTTTGCGTGTATCACCTTGAAAATAGCGGAATAATTGGATTTAATCACTGCGCTGCTCTCGTGACCTTGAAAGCGTATAACACACTAACAAACCACATATTGCTAAAAATTCTCCATGCGAAATATTCTGTATTCTAGAAATTTCAACTTAAGAATTTTTATACATACAGTTCATTTTCTTTTAAATATAATTAGGCACTGGCAATTACGCCATCAGCCTATCTTCATAATGTCACTTTTTTCTGAATTCACACACCAAGGTCAACATTTAAACAACCTTCACTTCCGTGTTGTTTGTAATAGTGCAATCAGTGAAAAAAAGAAATTAGTGTAAATTGCATTTTTTTATCTTTGCATTGTGACTATCGCATTTCTACTATATATTGCAAAAGTAAACATTTTAATTTTTTCTACATATTGAAACATTACTGTAGTCAACTACTGTATAATTCTAATGCCTTAAAAATTTTTGTTATCTAAAAATAAATTAATTATAGCGAGAATATTGACACAAGTGTTTGGTGACATTCTGTAAAAACATGTCTTTAATAATTGAATCTTCAATGAATTACTTGATATTGACAAAAATATTTACTAGAGCACATGAAATAAAACAAAAGGAAATACTTTAGATCAACTACTGCTTACATGGTGTTATACAAAATGAGTTGTATTGTTGACATGTCTGTGATAGAATTTGGTTTTTGCGATTGACCAACCAAATTTAATGAGCCCATTCTGTTCCGGCGCTTTGCCGGCCGCTGCCGTTGCACGGCTCGCATGTTATGGTCAACATACTAATCTAACCTACCCAAAAAGAGGTTCTTATAGAGCCGATTCTGTGTTGGTGCCTCACTCTCAACTCGCAAAAGGTGTCTTAAAGGTTATTGTACATAGTTCATCTAAAGCTGAGGCAACAAAGCATTAAGAACTATTTTTTTTTTGAGACACTATCAATAAGACAATATAAGCTATTTTATTACTTTCTCAGATCCTTAGTATTTACTTTAGTATTTAGGTATAACATTAAAAATCTACTCTGATTTTTATGTCATAAAGTAATTTCTGTGATGCTTTATAAATCTGATATTTTAGAAATTGGCATTCCTGTACACATTCCAAATAATTTTTATGCGATTATATATTTAAATATGCTTTCGCCTAGATATGTACCCAGGCGAAAATGTGGAGAATGATGAGATTTGTAGAAGCGAAAGAAGTATGTAAGGACTGTGAAGCTTGGTGCTTTGTCCTCCCTGACTACCCCGTTAGGGATACAGTGTGAAGATATGTATGTATGTACGTAAATGACCATAGCAAAAGTACTCCAATGATTCAATGATAAATAACATAACACTGATTTTTACATGGAACCCTTGCATTCCCCCGAACCAACTTTAGCAGTCATTGGTCTGGAGTACTAATTATTACTATTGTGTCAAGATTTTTAAGGTTTTAGAGTTCTATAATCAAATCAGAGCAAAAGTGAGTGATAGCAGAAGTCAAGGAAAACCAAGGCCGACTTATGAAGATCAAATAGCCCAGTCTTAGCTGACAAAAATGTCAAAACGACTCGCATACCTAGGGAAAGTGTGTGAGGAGAATGATGAGATTTGAGTAAGCGAAAGAAATATGTAAGGATCACGACGCTTGGTGCTCCATACTCTCCGACTACCCCATTAGGGATACAGCGTGAAGATATGTATTTGTATGTATATGAAAATTTTTAAGTAGTTCTATAATGAAATCAGAGCAAAAGTGAGTGGTAGAAGTCAAGGCAGGCCAAGGCTGACTTATGAAGGTCAAATAGCCAGTCTTAGTTGGCGCAAATATCAAAAGCACTCATATTTAGGCAAAAGTGTGTGAGGAGAATGATGTGATTCAAGGAGGCAAAGGAAGTATGTAAGGACGACGAAGCTTGGCTTTCCGTCCACTCTGACTACCCCATATGTGTAATCCAAATGGTAGCAACACTTAGTTCCGTCATGCCTGTCTGTCCATGTACCACTGCTGATTTATTTCATCCTTTGTACACTTATCCATCTGTAGTATCTGACCGAAATTAGTTTTTACAACAAAGTTGTCATTTCAACCGAAACCAAACGTTTTAAGGTAATTCTTTTGTAAACTTTTTAGGTTTCTGTTAAATTTAACTAATTGTAAAATATGCGATTAAGTTTATGTAAGCAGTTATAAATAATCAATGATCATAATTATGAGTGTGATTACTATCAAAAGTTTCGATATGACCGAAAATTCTCAGGATGTCCCAGGCTGCGGTACCTGAGTAAGGGATGTAAATATATTACTAAGAACCCGAATGAGTATGATTCTAATGCTTATATTATACAAAATCTTTCTCTTTAAAATCTATGTTACACTTATAAAAATTAATGACAGGAAATTGGCTACCAAATTATATTAGAAAGTAAATAAAACAATAATTGTGATTCTTGCAGACTATATATTCCTCGAAAATAAATAATGAAATCAACAATAAAATATCATTGTATGAACTTTTTGGTCATATATCCACTTTTGATAGTAACTACACTTATGTATCTGATCACTGGTTATAATAAATTAAAAGTTCTGGTCTAAAAACACTTTCTACTGTACCCGCAGCCAAGGCAATGTGACTCACAAAAATAATTTTGACTTTGGTTATACTTTTAGCATGGTTGCTGCCACCAAAATTTCGATAGGACATTATTTATCACTGCATGGTTGCATTTTGCCACCCGTATATGTTGTAAAATATTGGGTCAAGTTGTGGTTTTGATTCATTTTAATGCTCTGTCTCAATAGGAGATTATGTAACGTTTAGTTCAGTTTTCTACTGAAGATACATTTTATCAGCATACTTAAATCATGATGACATTTTTACTTTCCATCAAAGCTAACAACCAAGCAAAACCTGTGATGTATTATTATGTTTACCTTGTCTATTTGTTTCTTTGTTTTTGTTAAGCGAAAATGAATTTTAAGGCTTATGAACTATGACTCATCCACGTTGAAGTTTCTTAGTTAATTTCGGTTTAAAGAGGTCAGTGGGGCGTTATGTACGAAGGTTACTCATGCGTGAATTTAGTTTTTTTGAGAACATACAGTGCTGTAAAATATTTTTTGTTTATGGAAGACTGTCAATATTCTTTTTTTCATATAATGACAAGCACAAATAAATTTTTTACCGGAAAATCAATGACAAAATGGATCTTAGATGTAGAGAGTGTGACAAATACTGCGCCCACTTTCGTTAAGCTTTTTGAGATTTGCTGTACCTGTTGTCTAGCATATCGTAAAATGTGATTGATATGAGTGACAGACATCTACTTTCTTTACTGGTCAAATCTTGGTGGTGTAAGAAGTACTGACCACGCACCAACGCTTCCTAGGCTGTAACCTAACTATATCAATAAAATCTAAGAAAATCTCTGAACCGATTCTTAAATAGTATTCGTAAGAGCGTTTCAGCGTTCGATGAAACGTAAAGAGCTTCTCTGCGACTTTATATGGTATACTTAAATGCTAAATCGTAGGGGATGTTGGTGAAATCGAGCGTAAGACACACCCTGTGTAGTCACTGCCAGTCATATAACACGACTAATACAGACGGAAGTCATTTCATCTCATGATGTTCAAGTAACGTGCCCGGTGTATTGAAACACGTCTCGTCAGTGTCAGTTCTGACCCCGCATGTATTAACACAGACCACGTGGTCTCGCTCTGCTTCGTGTCGTATATTGCGGCTAAATACTGGCCGTCATTCATCATTATTTCTTATGATGATGGTGTTCAATTATGCCCGTTTTTTTAAGGCACAGAACCCGTAGGTTCTCTTTGTTACATGTCGTATAACTGGGATAAAATAGTCACCTGAATCACTTTATTTTTCTGTCTTCGGATGATAGTATGACGACTGTTATGCCTATTTTTTAAGATACAGAGCTCGTGGGTTCTCTGCTTCGTGTCGTATAACAGGTATAATATAAACTCATTTGAATCACTTCATCGTTGTCTCATGACGGTGTTACCCCACGTATATTAAGATACAGATTTAGAATTCTCCCTCATTACAATTTTTTAAATGCGACATACGTTTAATTATATCATCTGCACCGTGACATCATACAAACACCTGCGACAGAGATAAGGTAGCAACTTAAAGAAAAACTATTTCCCAGTTAATTACGTAATTTGACACACATCACCTAACGGTGAGAGTTCGCCTAAAACGATATCGGATATTATCAGGTAACACGTGATAGCATCGACTTTACGTCGGACGATTGAAGATCTAGTTCAAACGAACAATTAGAATTACTATGTTACTATGTTGTGATAAGAGTCATTACAGTAATAGCGTGGAAACAGCTGAGTCATAAGTCACTCATGGATGTGTCTCGTACAGAGAATAAAATATACTGAGCTGAAGATAAAGGTTTATCACGTTCATCCGAAACATTCTATTTAAATGGACGTAAAGATGATGTTTTTCCTGCTTTTCCTAAAATTTTCATTAAGTAAATGTTTTCTAAGTGAAAATGTACTGCTGAGTTATGACGTTCCAATGCCACATTTTGAGCCAAACAGTCTAAAAAAACAGCTGTGACAGACATCCAGACAGACTCGTGAATGGTCTAGTCACTTTTTATTTGAGATACGGATGGGTAGGTCTTGTCGGATACGTGTCCACTGACCCGTATCCGTAGCGATACTAATCTATATATGTTATATATCAAGTGGAGATCAGCACCTTTAGTACTAGATGTGTACTGACAAAGAGGAATAGGTAGCATGTGAATGAAAGCTTAATATGGATGGAAAAAAAACCCTATTGTGAAAATAACTAAGCAGAAATAAATAACATTGTTTGAACTCGTCGCTAGAGTTAGAGGTTATGAACATTAGAGAAATGGCTAAATAAGCCTCCAACTCCAGCTCATGATTATCTCAGTTATTATTTACAATATTAGATTACAAGAACGAACACAGAACTTTTAAACTCTAAAATATAAGCCCTTAGCTTGCATAATAAATTATTGACATTTTTTTCTTTGTTACAGATCCAAAACGTTAATAAGTAAAAAAATGCAAAGAAAACGACCGCCGTCCAGGATAAAAACAATTACCTATATCTAGAATAATAGATATAAGTAAGTTCAATTTGTACATAAGCGAACTATGTGATAAAACACATAGGTAATTACGATTAATTATAGAAGTGGTAATAATACTGCAAAAATGCCAGTGGTATCGCCTTCTCGGTATTCTTCGACTTCTACGAGTCTCTCAGGATCTTACAGATCTACTCTCACATCAGCTTCAAGTCTAGATAAGCCTTACTACCGAAGCAGTAGCGGTACATACGTGACCTCGACATTACGAAGCAATTATGGCGACAGAACGACAGAATACAGAACCAGATATTCAGATGTCGACGGCAAAAGAGAAAGGAAAACGTCTCTCGTGGAATATTCTAGAAATTCTCGAGCGCCTAGTGTAACTGATTCTGACAGCGGCATATCTACGAGGTACAGAAGCGAAAGAAGCGAATCCAGGTCAAGGGATATATCGACAACTCGCTCGGAGAGCAGCAAAACGTCTGGTGATCCTGTACCAAGAAATTCGAAAAGGAACTTCATAAGTTCAGCCGCTTTGGCTATGTCTACAGCAGAATTGTATAACAAATATTCTCCAGCAAATTACATACCTCTGACCCAACGCTTGCAACAGCAGCAGCTACAGAACCAGAACAGTTATGGAGAAATATCGAGATCGAAATCCATTTCGAATGACATCGGAAGACCACCAGCGTCTGACGGCTCTCGCTCCATTAGAAAAGCAAGGAACTCAACAGCGGCTACCATCACAGAGGTGAGACATATTATTTTACTTAACGTTAAGTAAATCATTTGTATAGTCGCGTTTGGTGTCTGCGAAATTAATGCTGTTTCTTTTTCTTACACAACTTATTTTTATATTTCTTTATCTTTATATTTCTTACCTTTTTTACACATCTTTATTCTATCTGTCTACCTAGATGATGTATTTTCTATATTCCTAACAACGTCGCGATTTATTAGTTAGATAAGCAAACGATTGATTTGAAACTTACAGTCCTGACAGCTTTACCACCGCAGTCTTACAATATTTTAATTGAGTAATGATAATAATTTCGTCTGTCACCAGTCTGCATGGAGCACTCAGCCTATAGAGTGGCAATGTAATTTATTTTGTATGAAAACAATTTACTTTTAAACACTATTGCGGTTACTGCGTTCGGTTTTATAATTTGATTTTTACTGTTTTTGCCACACCACTGAATAGAACAATAAACTATTACAGAAATATTTAAGTATCTGTCGGAATATACAGAGATGTACACACAGGTCCAGTATTGGTTATGTACTGCTTAATGCGAGCGAGAGTTGATATGTGTTAGTGTAAATAAACTGAGCAGTCGTGAATAAGATGGTCTGATATTTCGTCTCTATAGGTTGAGTGCTCCATGTCAGTCTGCAACAATCATGGACATTTCGCATAATTTTGGTTATGCATTACTGCATTGATGACAAGACAAATATACTTCAGAATAATATTCTTCTCTAACGTTTCAATTCTTTGACAATTGAACGCTTCAAGTTTCACCCGTAATAAAACTACCAATATCAACATGAATGTTATAAAAAATAGCGATTTGTATATTTGAATCAAATTCATAAAGTATTCGATTAATTCCAATGGACTTCTATTGATATTCTATTAATCTTCTCCTATAATATGTAGTCTAAACGAATCATTTAACAAACTGTTGCAATTATATTTGTTAATATTCGATAATTCCTATGTTCCATACAAAGACAAGGCTGTATCATTTCTGGTCCGAACATAATTTAAATCAAAATTTCGAATTGTACCTTTTGTCCAATTTCCGAGTTCAAAATTTAGTTATAAGTTGTAATAATATGCAGTACATAAACTTACTACATCTAGTAGTCTTACGTGAAGATCGAATAAGTGAGTAGGTAGGTAGATGAAGAAAGATGAACAGCCTATCAAATAATTGCATTATATATTTTTAATTCCGTTGCTATGCAGTAGAAAATCAAAAATATTTTACATCCGATATTTTCAGTGTACAGATTTAAGCCTAGAACCGTAGACTAGAATATGGTTATATGTATAGAATGGATTTTTTTACTATAGTCAGGGAAAGTAATTCAATTTTGTAAGTGAATTTATTTTGCAATTTATGCACATTTTCCGCATGATCCAGTGCTCGATAGAGAAAACATTCGAAATAGTTTATACCATAAATCATTTTCGTACATCTGTTTATGTAGAACGAGAAACTGTAACAAGCTTCAAAAAAGACGAATGCGTTCCTAACGTAATGTCCTTAATACAATATACAACATTTTTTGTTATTCTTGAATAAAACCGTCACTTAAAACTACATGATATCAAGGAATTAACATCAATTGTGTTTTGAATATTAATAAGCGGTGATGGAACTGCAAAGAATTTTCTGAAGTTAATTCATTCTAATGTCTAGGATTTTACGAGTAGGTACAACTTTTTTATAAATCTTTGCAGCTATTAACTAAACAGAATTGTTACACTTAAATAGAATTATGAAACTTTACTGTAAGTTGGAAAAAAAATTATTTCGTTTGCCAAAGATATCTCCAGTTTTAATTTCTTTGTTTATTTTGTACTTTCTATTCTTCTTTGCAATGGTAAAATGTATTTTTTAATGCATTTTTCCACATTTTTCTTTATAAATTTCGCAGGCACACAACAGTGTGTGCGCGTGCGTGTGTGTGTATGTTCATTAACAATAAAGCACTAAGAAAGAGCCATATTTCGATTATATATAGCTTTAAAAAGTTATATTCACTTATATACCGCTTGTGAGGCAGACCCTCTTTTATCACTGGACGCTAAACTATCACGTTTAAATTAAGTACTTTCTAAACGGAATTTTGGAAGCTTTCCACAGAAAGTTTGCCTTTCACGCGGTACCACATCAGTAGTAACATACGCGATAGTAATTCGCTGAATCGTTTCCTAGAAATCAAATTCAGGATGCTAGGTCAAAGCATGTTATTAATTTTAATCGTTGAACTAACACACACAATCACAAGGCGCATTTTTAGTCATTAATTTCTCAAAGTCTACATGTAAGTGTATTAACTTTGCAAAACCAGAGACCTGAAGGGAGAAGGAATTACAAGGAAAGTTCTCCGACGTCGAGCTACAGTAAAAGAAACTCTATGTCTAACGGAATAAAGGACAACAACGGAAACGAAGTGCCATCAGTCTCGGAGATAAGGAAACGATTTGATAGCAAAATGACAGTCACCAAACTTCCAGCGAACGACTCAAGATACTCGCCAAAACCTTCTGTAGATCAATATTTAAATCAGTTGAAAGATTGTGAAAATGGCACTGTAGGTTACACAAGGATAATGCCCAAAGATGAAAAGCCTGTTCCAGTCCACTCTTACGCAGATAAAAATGGTGTTAACCATAGATGGGAGGTCGGCTCATCTAGTTCCAGATCGAATTCTAATTCAGACTTGTCTATCAGCAAAACTATATCTGAACCCGTTTCGTTAGCAAAGCCTGAAATCGAAAAGAATAATACTATGTCCACTTCTCTGACTTTCAAGTTGCCTTCTGAGAGATTAGCCAGTATTAAGAGCCAATTAGACCCGAACAATCCCATTGGAAAGATTCTAGAAAAATCTACAGTGATACAAGTGGAAAATGGAGACGTGGATTATTCTGAACGCAAAAAGTTGGCTAGAAATAGTCCAGAAGTAAACAACACTCCAGTGAAAACAAAGGAGTCTTTGCAGAAGGATATAGAAAAACAAGTTAAAACTCCAAAACATACCTCCAATTTTGCTTCTTACATACAAATATCGCAACCTATAGCTTCCGGTACTTCCACGCCGAAATCATCAAAGCAAGTCGAAATTAATAACATTATTAACGAAGAATCGTCCAAAAATGACACAAACACAACCGAGAATCATAAATCTAAGGTCAGTCTCAAATACATAGACTCTGATCAAGACGATCGTGAGAGAATCATGTTAGACAATGATATTGAATCTCCAAGTGGCACAGGGTTTGAAAATAAGACGTTTGAACATGAAAACTTTTTGAAGAAGCGCACAGAGAAGATTGACGCAGAAGAGAAAGAAGACGATGGTGTGAAATCGATGGAAACAAGCACTGAAAGTACAGCTAGTGAACCAACAGAAGATTCGAGCCCTGACACGCCGTCTTCTAGAAGGAAACTATTGGATGCAAAGGACTACGATGAAATAAGAGCAGTAAGTACTCACCTTTTCATTCATCAAAGTACTTTCGATGGATTAAAATAACTTTAAGCATTCATTCAAAATTCTATGTTTTTTGTATAATAGAATTTTTCCATCGAGGGTATTTTTGTTCTGTCAGTAGTTCACGTGTGATGGCTCTTTTTTGCATAGCACATCTGTTTTCTAATATTTATTGTAGACTCATATATACTCTTGTATTTATTGGCGTTTCCCTAAGTTTGATCTTGTAAATTTTAAATTTCTACATTTAAAAGTTTGTCTTGTTTTCGTTAGGGTTGCGCGAACCGTCGATAAATAACATTATAAAGTAAAAAGGGAATTTTCGACATGTACATTTTCGTCCGGCATTTCCACGAAATTAATTTTATTAGGGCTATTTGTACTATTTTCGTCAGAATAAGGTTATAATAATTGATTGCTATAAATATCTTTCAACCTATTAGCAAAAGTTGTTTGTTTTTTCCTAGAATTACTCGTAGTGTTGTGGTACTACCATATATGATCATTGAGGTCAAATAAAGTGAGTCGCTCACTAGATGTAGAATCTAATAGCATCCATATCGAGTACTTCCGTGCTTCGGAAGGTACGTAACACGGAAGTTTAAGAATAGGGTCCACGTATCTCCCACGTGTAATAGAAAACGACTGAAGGGAGGGTCTTCGGAATCGCGTCTGAACAGAACCCGAAGAGGACAACACTGCGTATATATATCCACGTTGTTGTAGCACTGCGAGAGTGCTGTGTTTCGTTCCGTAGAAGATCACTTACTCTTCGATAAGCACTGAAGACGATAACCGATAGTTTTATTAGATTAATGGCCTTCGAAACTAAGTTACTCCCCAGCGAACTGGGTATCTTTTGAAGATTTCTCCCTCGTTACCGAAAAAACGGTTGGGTTTGAAGTATTCGCATAGGTTAAAAACTGGTATTATACTAATCATAAATGTACCGCCATTAATTTTGGTAGTGCAATACGAATGATTCGATCGTTTCGTTACCATTTGTTACCAGACATATAACGGACATCTACAATCGTCTATTGGGCAGACTATGAAGTACCAGGGCATTTCGCGAAACGCGCTATTCCATGGAATGACCTATTATCCAGCCATCATATTGTGATGTGATTAATGGAAAGTCAGATGAATCGATGAGAATAATACGTTTGTTGATATACCAAGCTAATGCTTCGCCACATCTGGCTAGGCATAACTTAAAACAGTTGTATTTCACGCCGTTAGTGGGGCTGTTTCTGCCCACTTCAATTATTTTATGTGTGCGTAAGATGCCCTCGTTAAAACATGTTGACATTGTATCAAAAAATAGTAGTAATAAAGAAATTAGACCAGAAAATGCATTTTAGGGTAGTTAATCCAAATCACACAATTGCAGTTAATTTTTATTTACTAAGGTTCACTCTACAGCTGAGCAAGAAATAGTGGCGTTTTGCGAAAAACCTAGGCCCGTGATATTTCCAATTCTATGACCGTAGGACGAGGTGAACTGAATTAACCTCCTGAAAATTCGTACACTCCCTGTACATGTTTATAAGTATCGAAGTAATCAAATATCAGACCAAACGCCATCAAAATCGTTAATCAATTGTCTGGGAGCTTACTTTCGATATATTGAATTTGGCATAGCACTTAGTTAATCAAAGATATCAGAAAACAAAGTAATTCATTGACTTTTTAGGCCTTATTGGGTGGGGTTAATGTAGATTTCTGTCTGCATATTATTGCTTGAATATTAATCTATACATTATATATTTAGATATCTTCTACTCAAAGTTGCAAACTTGTCTATGGACAAGTCTCTCTCTCCTCAGAAAATTGCAGTTTACACTCGGCCAGTTATCCAGACAGAGTTGTGTGAAGCTTACCGAATGTGAGCTCTGGATTCTCTGAAGATGCTTCTTTAACAAGCGGAACTCTTATAGTTGAATAACTTTGAAGTTTTGGCCGAAAATTATGTGAAAATATATATATATCTATTTCCGCAAACACACCTTATCTATAAAATATATTGAATCTTAATAAATCAATTCAACAGATACAAGCACGTGTTTAGTTTGAGTGGTTGACCAATAAATTAGTGACGTAGTATCGACATTACTGTTTTTAAATCTTCAAGGTTATCTGATTAAAGTGTCAAATGTTATAACAAATCTCTTTCGTCTACTGAAAATTTCTTACAATTAAAAACGAAAAGTTCAAACTCCTTCATGGAATCGTTTTAAAAAAAGATGCCGGGTTCGTTGGCATTTCGCTATTGAGGTCACTTATTCGTGTGCATGAGATCACCTGTCTGTACACGCGCTATTATTCCTATCGATGTGTACGTGTATTGATAGAGTTAATTGTTATTTCTGAATATATCATATCTTATTTTATTTCTTTTTTGAATGGCACTTTCAGAAAAGTGTGATTGTAGAGCAGAAATTCGAAATTGTTGCTTTCATGTCGGTTCCGAAGAAAAGAGAACACTAATCAAGAGCATGTCAGACACGCATAAAGTTAGGGTTTGGTAGGAATTCTGGATGAAGTACAAGTTAATGCTAAATAAAAAAATAAATCTATAATTCGAGATGATTATAAATACGTAAAGCCAAAACTTTGGTTCCCTTTTTGAGAAAATTGCGCGGACAGAAGAGTGTGAAATTTGGTGCAGTTATATGGCAAGGACAGGAGAAAGCTAATACTTTTATATAATATGCGTTAGAAATACATTAAATTAAATAAATCACTCATTGTTTACGTTCATACAGTCAATGTCAAAAAGATTGTCAATTTCAACAAGTTTGTGATCACATAACGTAACCTCCTTGGATCAAACAGTCGCACAGAATAGAGAATGTCACCAAAGAGTTTATATTATAAGTTTATATTTACGGTCGAATTTCTACCACAGGGGACATCTAGTATTATAGAATTTGACAAGCTTTTATTCAACTCGATTTATTAGTAAGTACCCATGTGTGGGTCAAATTTAATTTAATTTAACTGAAACACTTTTTAAAAAGTGTGATGAAGAATAAGATTTTTGAAGTTTTTGTCTAGCTTCAATAATTTACAGACAGACATACATATATAATGAAACTATAAAAGTTTCTTCTTTGCCATTTTCACTTTGGAATCCTAAAGAACATACTCAGTTATAGATTACGGTGAGTTATTGTGCTAACTATTGTGAAATTAAAAAAGAAATGCTTAGATGGTTCGGACATATGGAGAGAATGGGTAATGAAATACTGACGAAGAAAATCTGTAGAGCGAAAGTGAGTATAGCAATAACTGAGGACAGTTAAGTCAGACTTATGAGGACGAAATAGCCAGTTAGGCGAAATCATGTGACGAGAATGATAGGGGCTAAGGGAAGTTAGAAGTACAGAACTGCGACTCTTGGCGCTCTGTCCCCTCTGTTTGCCCTGTTGCATACTTACGTGTAGTCTATTATATTACTTTTAATATTAGAAAAAATAAACACTTGTGGAATCACCTCTGTGTTTGTCGGTGAGTCGTCACAACTCTTTTTCTCTGAGATTATTTTTTTGATATAGATAGCTAAGGATATTTGTAACAAGTAGTGGTCAAAAGACAAGAGCGATCTTCAAAAGTTAAGTTTGCACGTATGGATTAGTTTGAGGGCTTAAATAGGAAAAGGAAATAATTTTAAACCACGATTTATATATGTAGGTAATTCTGAGTTACTTTTTAACACTTTCGGAAATACACTTAAAATTTTTTATTAACCCACCTTGTCTCCGAAAGCATCACTGAAAATTTGATAAAGGATTATGACCGTCGACAATAAGATATACAAAATAGTACATTGAAGGATCAAGATTATATTATACGTTTAAGCCAATTCAGTTTAAAAGGAACTCCACGATAAACTGCTTTTTGGTTGTCGTATTTTTTCTTAAGAGAAAGCCTTGCGACATACTTTGGTTATAAGTTGGCGTAGTTTATACAAACAGAGAAATCTCTGCGATGAGCTTTGGTTTGAAGTTGGCGATTTTATACAAACAGAGAAATCTCTGCGATGAGCTTAGGTTTGAAGTTGGCGTATTTTATACAAACAGAGAAATCTCTGCGATGAGCTTAGGTTTGAAGTTGGCGTATTTTATACAAACAGAGAAATCTCTGCGATGAGCTTAGGTTTGAAGTTGGCGTATTTTATACAAAAAGAGAAATCTCTACGACGAACTTTGGTTTGTATTTGGCGTATTTTATATAAAAAGAAACATCTCTTCGACAGACTTTGACGGCACAAAACACTAATGGGTCAAATACGATTTTACTGCATACCATATCCTGCCGACTTACATTTGGCGGTTTTGTTGCACTGGTCTCTTATCGGCCCCAATAATACAAAAAGAAAATTATATTTGTCCAATCTTACGTCAAAAAGCTCTCTGCAATATGACGTCAATATTAAATAGAAATATACCACAGTGAGCCACATTCTTTAATGAACTACATTACAAATTCCAATGACGCGTTTTGGGTAGACAAGTGTGTCGTTATCACATTTGCAACGTCATTAGTAAAAAATGAATTCGTGATCTTTAAGTTTTTGGTTCTCATTAATTGGGAATCAGATAGAAATAACCTCCGACCGAAAATATACTGAATTGAAACTAAAGTTATTGTTTCACGAGATCAGTTATTTCCTGTATCGAGTGTGTCCTTGCTGTTACGGTCGTATAGCATTTCAATTTGACCGGCCACCGGTACAGTACTCTCACTCACTGAACGAAATACAGCCGTTATTTCAAGCTAATATATCTGGTGAGAGGGTGGTATTTCTCCGGGCATACCGGCCCGATTTGTGCTGCAACCTGCAATGCAGCATATGCACCATGGCTCTACCACACGAAAATGACTCTTATCACACGACTATAATAACGGTATATACTTCCATCATATCTGTCTGTCCGTCTGCATACGGACTATTTATTTCGTCACCCGTTATTATCAGTCACTTTGTAAAAAAAAAATTGACCAAAATACATATTAACTACTTATTTAATTTTTTCATTTTCATTTCTGAATTTGACTCACCAATTTACGTCTTTGTACCAAATTTCAACTCTATAGGTGTAAAGATCACGGAATATGACATACGGACAGATGGACATATATACAATATATACATCGTTTAGTCACTTTGCCTACGGAACCATACATATGAGCAACAATCGCAATTCGCCAGGTTTTTTTCAAAGACGACAATGCTCAGACGTCGCTTGCCCTCTTTCCAATAGAAAATCCTGTTCTAAATATACAACAGCGCGAAATGTAACGTCCAGAAATAAAATAAACGCGGGAAATCTCTCGGTGACCGGTTCGACCACGTTTTATCTATCACCACGTGTCGAAAAAAAAGTTAAACGGTGGCGATTTTGAGGAAAAACGCGTACTTTTCGGTCTGTCAATTTGACATGTGATTGTTTTCTCCAAAGTATTGGCGGTAAATTGTTGTAAGTGACAGTTTCGTGTTTCGATCGGAAAGTGAAAATCATATTCAACGTAGCGGCTGTTACCGAGCCTGTCCCAATGCCAAAAAATAATCTAAGCAAAATAATGAATATTTAAAATTATAAAACCCAAACAAAATGTCTAGGATATTCGGCATTCGTCAGCGTGTTCGTTTTTTCGAAGTGACACACGCGTGCGTGTCAATTTGCCATAAAATCCAAAAATATTTTATTGTTATTAGTCATATTTTAAAAACGAGAACTAATAAATCAAAATACCTAGCTACTTCACTTTTAGTTCGTTAGTAGGTAACACATTTTAACTGTAACATCCATTGAGAAATTCTTTAAATAGTAACGTTATTGGCAATTTAAAATATGCAACCTTTGCAAGCTATTATTGTCTATGCCTATCACTGGCCGTCTGGCCGCTAATAAATGCCCGCCTTTTTTGTGTTCATTCAAAAACGGAAATGTGTATGTCAAAATCATAATATGACAAGGACTTTTCTATGTGAATTTTTGCGATTATTTCGAAGTTTCTTACAGTTTTTGAACCACAAAATATTTGTAGTGTTTTTATTGCGAAAGAGTTGGCTGTGTTTTATATACAATGTAATATTTATATGGTAATGTAGTCTGTCGTGAGTGAGAATGTTGAGGGGGTCTTTGACCTCCTCTATATAGGTAATATTACGCGATTTTGTTCGCTATTTTCATTTCTGTATTAACTGTGTTATAATAGGGACTATAACTAAGAACTTAGTTAGGGACGAAGCAAATTTTAGTAGTAATACTAATATAAATGCTGATAAAAATTATTTAAATTAAACAATCGGACAACGGAGTAACTTCATAATAATTTCATTACGTTTGTACATTAAAATATCAATAGTTTCTCTGGCAAAATATTAAACGCTGATTTATTCATAGAAAAATATAATAGAGGCATCTTGTACCTCACTAAGACGTGCTTGAAGGCAGATAAAATGTCCTCTAATATAAATATTTTTAATATTGCCAGTGTGTTCAATAGGTCATCGACAGATGGCGGTGGTGGCACGTTTTTGTGTAAAAATTATCGGAAATTATAAAACCGCAAAGCCGTAGTCGCTCACTCTATTGAACGTATATGTGAAATGTCGTATTCAGAGACGGATCAGCACATATTCTTATGTGTTTACCGACCTCCCTCGTCTGATTTTTGTCAATTTTTAATTTCTTTAGAGGAGTCTCACAAGACTTAGCAAATGTAAGAAGTCAATAATAGCATGTGGTGATTTCAATGTAAACATATTGAATAATTTGAAGGGAAGAGTTACGGTTATTTCACTTTTTCTCTCATTTAATTTAGTGCATATTTTTAATGAACCGACTAAGGTGACATACCATTCCACGACGTGTTTAGATAACATTTTATGAGGAAGTGTGAAATTATGGAAAATACTATTTAGTGGTATCCACTCGGATCATAAAGCTCACTTAATTAAAATAGAAGACATAAAACATAAATCAGAACAAATATTTGAATTAAGGCCATTGGGAGAGAGTAGGCTAAAAAACTTTACACATCATGTAGCAAAGTTTGCAAACACTGCTGTTTCGGTTGATGATTCACATATCATGTATGAATTATTAGTCAAAAGCTTATCCGAAATATTTAATAAGAACTGTTCAAAGAAAAATAAAATAGTTATTAATAACTAGTTACGTTTTTCGGATTGGGCGACGAAGGTCACAAGAATAAGTAGGGACAGGCTTTATGAGTTATTTGATGAGAAATCTTACACGATAGATGAAAATTTTCATAACTATGCGCACTTACCTGAAAATATTTAAGGTGGGTATCAATACACGCCAAAGCAGTCTACATTGCCAATAAAATTAGAAAATCAGATAACGCAGTAAGGCTACTTGGAACACCAATAACAAAAAAGTCGGTAGTAAAGAAAATTAAAAAAAAAGGTATTTCAATATAAATCGATAATAAAATTGTTACAAACAAAATTTAGGTTGCTAATGCTTTTGAAAAATATTTTTGAAATATACCCGTAGAAATTACTGGTGCTCTAGGATCGTCTTCGTATACAACAGAGATGTTTTTGAGCAAAAATATTGGAAAATGGTTTTCTAATTTTCAATAGGTACACATCTTCACTCGAGATATAAAAACATTCAAGCAATTAAATGAAAAGAAAAGTGAGGATTTATGGGGACTATTAGTTCATGTAATACCTATATTATCGCCAATTTTGGTATATATATCTAATAAATTTGTCGATCTAAGGCTATTTCCCAATTCAATGAAATACAGTAAAATTATTCCCTTATTTAAATCCAACAAATTATCGCCCGGTGTTAATATTACTAGCGTTGAGTAAAATATTCGAAAAAATAATACTCAAACAAATGTTGACACATTTAAACATACACGGGATATTTCACGGTCAACTTTACGGGTTCACGAGAGGGTGGTCAACAACTCATCCGGGAGCAAGCTTGATCAAGACTGTTCTTCAGGCTTGGGAGGGATCCCAGGATGCCTTTGGTCTTTTTATCTTTCCAAAGCTTTTGATTGTGTTAGTCATGAAACTTTAATTTGCAAGCTTAAATATTATGGTATACGTGGTAACGCTCTCGATCTCGTGATCTCGAATTTGTCTGACCGGGAGCAAAAAGTGAGTGGTAATGGAATATTGTCTGTCGGTTCAAAATTAGAAATGGGCATTTCCCAAGGATCAATTTTGGGACCTTTCCTGTTTTTGGTTTACATTAATGATCTCCTATTTATGCTGAGGGAGTTATGCGAAACAGTATTATTTGTTGATGACACCACATTGTTATTTAAACTAGAAAAGAAGGATCTAGATATTACTTGGGTAAACAGGAACATAACAGATGTCTCGAGATGGTTCGCAAGTAATAATTTATTATTGAATGCACAAAAAACCAAATGTATTAAATTTTCCCTTTCTAATGTACCCCGATTCCATGATAAAATAATACTGGGTGGGAAATAATTAGAGTTAGTTAAGTCAGTTTTCTTGATTTAACAGTAGATAACAAGTTACAGTGGGCGGACCATATCGGGGCATTGGCTAGTAAGCTCAGTTCCGCGATATATGCAATTACACGCATTAGGCAAATGACGGATACGGATATGGATACGGCTAGGCTGGTGTACTTCGCCATATTTCTATAGCCTAATGTCCTTCGGCCTTTTGCTGTGAGGATCAGCGGCGCGTATTAACTCCAATTTTATTTTACAAAGAAAAGCAGTACTAAACAGTATGAATGCACGAGAATCTCTAAGAGATCGTTTTAAAAACATTGACTCATCTTGCCGTCCTTATACATCTTCGAAATTATTACATATACGAGGAAAATTATAGATCTGTTTAAAAAGAAAGGCGATATTAATGGTATGGAAACCTGAGGTCATAATATTTTGATTATTCCAAAATTTAAATTACATAAGTCGAATGTTTCATTTTTGGGTAGCTGCATTTTTAACATTTTTATAATAAAGTTCCTCAGGAAGTTACTCAATTAACGGAATATAGATTTAGATTTGTTATTAAACGCACATTGATTAGACAATAATAATATAAAATAAACGATTTCATTGAAGACAAAACAATAGTCTGGAAATAATCTTCTCTGCAATTGCATTTATTGGCTTTCTGAACATTGTATTCTAATAAACCTATTGTAAAATGATGTCGAAAAAATGATACTTGACCGAGTTTCTTGTCGGTTCTTCTCAGTGTCCAGGTTTTCTTTTTGAACCGAACTAAAGTAGATTTGATGTTCAAAAACACCTTGTAATTGGGTATACTTCAATAAATGTATTTGACTTTGATGCTATTGAAATCAGAATACTGTAAGATCACTGATTTTCTAAGTCATATATTTTTTAACTTAAGTCATGTAAACCCCGGGAAGTTTCTGACTTAGGACACATCGATTATGACTTAGTAGACGGACGGACTTATGAGTTAAAAGGATTCCGTTTTTCTCCGTAAGTTGCGGACCTCTAAAAACAAGTAGTTATTATATGTATGCACAACGACCCACCTCTGCATGGAAATAAGATTAGAATTTGGAGACGTAACGATATGTAATGCGATTGCGTATCTGGAATTTTTTGTCAATGCATTACAGGTAATTAGGGGCACCCAATTCTGGACGGTCTATTCTCAGATTCACCGTGACAGGTGTTACTTTCGCCGACTTAGGACTCATCCAGAAATTATTTTTCTCTGTTATTGAATTATTTGAAATATGATAATGAATATACATGGATACGTAGAAAGTTATGCAACTGAAACACGACTGCGTAGTTAATAAAACTTGCAAATCAGTTGAATAATATTGTTCTTGATTCTTCTTATAATTCTTATTGATTTATCGATTTCGTTCCTGAAGTCATATGCAAGCGAAAGAGTGTCTAGGCCTTTGACTCATACATACAAACATACATATCTTCACGCTGTATCCCTAACGGGGCAGTCAGAGAGGACGAAGCGCCAGGAGTCGCGGTCCTTACATACCTCTTTCGCTTCCTCAAATCCCATCAGTCTCATCACACATTTTCGCCTAGGTATGCGAGTGCTTTAAACATTTCCATCTGCTAACACTCGCTATTTGATCTTCATAAGTCAGCCTTGGTCTTCCTTGGCTTCTTTTACCTCTTACTTTCACTCTGTAGATTTACTTCGTCAGTCTTTCATCACTCATTCTTTCTAAGTGCCCGAAAGATCTAAGCATTCCTTTCTTCATTTTTACAATAACACCGTTGTGCAACCTTGTCATACTGCGTATCTCTTCAGTGTTTATTCTGTCCGCAAAAGTGACACCACACATATTTCTGAGAGATCGCATCTCTCGGACATCCGAAATTCTACAGAAGTTTAAAATGATTTTTACTAAAATGGATAGGTAATAATTATAATATCTCAAATCTCCGAAACCAGATTATTAATTGGTAATTTTAGTAATATGTAGTAATAACGTAGTTTTTTTGCAAATTGCAATTATGTTCAGAAACAAATGTCGAGTTTTCCCCGTGTTAAAATATGATCAAAGCGCAAAGCGAAAATCAAATTTATTGTTACTGCCATAGAGCGCGGGGGTAATATACGAAGTCAGCTGCATTGGCTGCATAGGAGGACTCCAACGAATTCGTATTTCCGGATAAAGATAAATAAATAGTCAATGAAAACAACAACTATCATTGTTCACAATATTACAATTATATTACCCATTCTTTTGTAATTAAATATTTCTATCAGCTGATATCAACGTGTAGTTGCTATGACGCTAATTTTCCTGACCTTGTTTCGCCTTAATTTTATCTTAAAATTGATAAGCCAGCTTTAAATATCAAAACGCTATCTTATTTACCAACAAAGTTGCCAACAAAGAGATTCCTAACGTTTGTTAGGGTTTAGTGTAAAAGAAAACGGAGGAAACTTTATTATATTTATATCTGATAGCGAGGACTGGATATGTCCGAAATCGAGTAAAAGTATGGATAAATGCAGTAGAAATGCGATCTCTTAGAAATATGTGCGGAGTCACCCTTGCGGACAGGATAAGCAATGAAGAGATACGCAGTATGGTAGGGTTGCACGGCAATGTTATTGTAAAAATGAAGAAAGGAATGCTTAGATCTGCGATGGCGAACCAATGGCACGTGACAAAATAATTTAGGATTTAGGTACCTAATCGAAACAATTTATTTTTCAAATACAATCTCTAAGTCAAGATTGTTTGGTGCCACGTCATGGGCTCGTTAAATATTTCTTTAGACAAAATATACATAGATAGATAAATAAAGGATCGCCATCCCTGGCTTAGATGGTTTGGGCACATAGAAAGAATGTGTGATGAAAGGCTGACGAAGAAAGTCTACAGAGCGAAAGCGAGTGGTAAAAGAAGCCAAGGAAGACCAAGGCTGAGTTATGAAGATCAAATAGAGTGTTAGCCGACGGAAATGTCAAAAGCACTCGCATACCTAGGCGAAAATGTGTGAGGAAAATGGTAAGACTTGAGAAAGCGAAAGAAATATGTAAGGAACGCGAAGCTTGGCGCTCCGTCCTCTCTGACTACCCCGTTAGGGATACAGCGTATGTACGATATGTCCGTGTACAGATATGTATGTGTCCGCCTGTTATAATCAATTGACTCAGAAATCATGTCGCGTACATATAAACTTGAAACTTGAAACGTGGATACATCTTGTTATTAGGAAAATTATGCCTGGTTTCACCAGTCCCCTGAAAAAATCCTCGTTAACGTACCCCTATCCTTTTTAGGGGTTCGCTAATTACTAGGGGCCTTTGGTGAAATCGGGCATTAGAGAGGGGAAAAATTGGGTAATCGAAATCTTCCTGGCTGTTCCTCTCTCGTTTTAAAAATTTAGACCTAAAACTATAAATTTCAGGTAATATAAGCCTTTACCTAAAATTGTCGTCCTTATAAATATATACATATACATAGATATCTTTATAGATGAATATAAGATACCTCTGAGCAAGCCAAACTCACAATTCACCCATATTCTGAACTACACGTTTGACGTCGTAAACTATATGATTTAAACGCATTTTTACTCTTTCATGGTACCGATTTTGCACTTTACTTTAAAATTAACCGTTTCTACAATATAATTTTGTTTTTAACTTTAGTCACATGAACGTTCGCGACAGTTCGAACTTGCTTTCCGCAAATTGCATGTTAAATAGGGAAAATATTGTGTCACCCAAAAATAATTTCTGGCGGTTAGGTTAAGTTAGGTTAGGTTTTTAAACTGTTTGAAAATCTTCTATCAAAAAACAAATACTATGAGCGGCAGCTAAGTTCTAACTGTCACGAGACAGTATCAAGTTTATTAATTTATTTTATAGAGATTTTTATTGATTTAGCACACGTGTAAAATTTGAGGGAGTAACAATTTAATTGTAAGACATTTTTAATAGTAATAAATAGACATTTTTTTTCAATGTTTTTATTAATTTTGATGTGCCTTTAAATGTTATTATGCCTTGATGCTTCTCCACGTGAAATGGCGTTATATGCTGTTGCCCGCGACATAATCTGCGTGGAATTTTAGTCTATGTCCTTCTGCAGGAGATAATCTATTTCCTTTCTAAAGGTCATCAAAACTGGTTCAGCGATTTAGCCGTGAAGTAACACAGGGGCACTATGAATCCATCCGTAATTAGAACGAAAATTGTACTCTAGCGCCAGTTCCCAGACCCCCACTAGTCTTACGCATTACTGATACGTTAATCTTTAACATATTATTATTACTGTATATTGGAAATCGAGATAAATCGTTTATATCACAACACTATCCATTACCGCACTCATGATTGCGAAATTTGGCAATGGCTTTTGGCGTACACCTTACGGACATAGCCAGTACATCTTCAATCCGCGCAATGCTCGCCTCGTGACAAAAATTCGAATCCGAAATGTGTTTCTCCACGGGAATCACCTAATCCAGCGCCATTTTGGAACCGTTTCCCGCGCATTTAGCCGTCAAACTCGAGTATTTAAATTCAGCCAGCTCTTTCAGAAAACTTTGCAAGCTTCCGGTTAATGGCCACGGCCTTTGAGCGACGGTAAATTAGTTTTTGCTTATAAACTTTTCGTGGAATCAAACAATTACGGATAAAGAAGTGAAATTAATAATCGGAATAAATCGAAAGTGAAGTGACCTTGGACAATCGATTACTGCGAGTGTCGTTTTGGTCTTGCGTGACATCGGAAGAAAGTGCACCTAGAACGTTAGCAATAAAGTTTATTTTCTATTGACCTGCATATGTGCTAATTTTAATATTAGGTAATTGACTCTTCAGTAACAATTCGTGACGTCAATGATTTCTTAGAAACAGTGCGGAAAAGTTTAAAAATATATCGTGTGAATTAATGTATATGTGACAATTTCGATATCAAGAAATTACGAATTCTAATGAATCCATGTGGATACAGCAAGAAAGAAATCATACACTGATTTTAAAACAACAAAATATACTCTCAAACTTCAAATTTGTCCAATTATAGCCAAAGTCAATTTACCCAGAAAATTCCATCAACCAAAATTTTCGATAATTCCTCAAGCATCAAGATACCCAAAGCAATCCTATTTCGCGGAATTGCGATTCAAAACTGTTCTCCTGTTATTTCTTGATCCCTAGATCTAAATCATTTGTGACAATTGTACATCTTAATATCTAAAATCAACACTGATTAAGTTAGACCTTTTAGCATATCGGAAGACTACGATACTCGCCATTGCAAACAACTTGTGTTACTCACATCTCCAGACTTCAAACAATTCCGTAAGAACGGCCTCCTTCGCTTTCTTCCCTGAATACACTTTTATGATAACCTACTACGAGGCTATTTTAATAGTAGTATGTGTGACTACAAGCTTGTGGGCTGCTCTTAGCAATGAGGTAAGATTGAAAATCCATATTACATTAAAATAATTTAATCCTCACTAGAATCAGTTGCCATATAAGCCTCTCAAACCTGTCCTAATGATAGCAACAGATAATTGCGTATCACTTAACAATATAGATGACTCTTTGGAAATTAAAGGAATAGATACACTAATGATCCTCGCTTTCGAAAAGAATAGCCGCAGACAATAGCAACAGACCATAATGATGTCGCTGAAAGTCGATTAAACGTATCGATGGATCGATAACAATCTTCACATAGATACTATTGGTTTAGGACCTCGGATTTAGAAACATAATGGAAGGAGTAATAATAAGTAGCCGCTCTTAACGCCGTCAAAATACTCGTAAATCTTTTCTTTAATCGTTAATCTTTCTTTAATCGTAAGTCTTTTGGCTACTAGTATTAAAAAAATAAAAATACGTCATGTTGAGCTGTGTATTGTTCTACTGTGACTTTTCTCTAGTCACGTACATTATTAAAAGTCCAGAAAATTGGTTGAAAAAAACGGACACGCTCTTAAAGCAAGTACTCCATCCATTTTGATTGTTGCTCCGAGTCTAGGACACTATAATTAACGAAATACATCATTGTTGATAAAAATATCTATCACCATTTTATGGTTAGACTTTTTATGCATGCTGTTCATAAAATAGTAATCAGACGCATCCCGTCAGAGGCTTATGTGGCTCCTGTGACTATCATGACAAGTTACCATCATTGGTCAAGGTGTGGATGTCGGCGGTGTTTCGACACGCGACCACGGAGCGTGGCGCCGCAGCCCCCGCGCACACATGTCCGCCCCTCGCATCCGCGCCTCCCCATCGTGGGAGGGCGGACTTATGGCGTCAATACCTACCAGGTTACTATCGAGCTCCTTACGTTCTGATAACATATCTTAAATTGCTTTATCGGTCTCAATTCTAATGTTTAGCTCATAGTCTGCTCTTGCTCCAATCTCACTCCCATAGAATAGTCTCCAAACGATCGCACCAATTGTATGACCTTAACTGCTTATAAGGCTTGTATACAAAATACAACGAAATGGGACGCAACCAGTAATATCCCAACTACAAGGCAATATAGAAAGGTTTTTTTTCCAAACATGAGCTGTATATACATGCTCACTACACTATTAGGCCTTCGATCACAAATAAAAAAACTGGATACACAATCAACGCTCCAAACATGTCCGAACCGAATGTGCACTGAAATGAGTATTTGAGTGCACTTGTGTTTTATTAGTATTCAAAAACGATTTTTACAAGAATTGTAAAAACAACACACCTAGAACGCTAAAAAGACGGAGATTTTTATTTTCGGTTAATAAATTAAATAATATTATTTACGTGTTTATTATTTGTTATAGTAATAACGTTACATAGCTCTTTTTTATTAAATTCGTAATCATATTTTTATATATTGTCGGACGATATATGTCTTACTCTTGTCACTATCACGTAACGAATCAAAATGACGTAAATAACAATGCTAATAGATTATGTGAATTATACTTTACGCACGTAAGATAGCATTTTAAATATTTTTTTAACAAACTTCGTTTCAATGTCATTCAAGAATCGTTTACTAGCTTTTATAACCTTATGGTTTGACAGTAAGGTCTACTTTAGATTAACACAATATTACCGAGAATACTAAACGATATTATAAATATATGTCACTTCGGACAATAATTTGTTAAGATTTTGCAGGAGATTGTGAATCTAGTTCTTTATCGATCGATTTATATCGAAGCATTAGGTCAATTAAATTGTACTACGAACAATGGAGTGTCCACATTATTGTTGCCGTTCCAAAATTTCATTCGCGCTACGAACTACGATCCAATATTTCCCTCAACAAAGTGCAGGTACAGTAAGCAGTATATTGACCCTATGCTTTCTTGTGATAGGATGATATTTTATGGGAGCAACATTGGAGGTTCTCTTTAGTTGAAAAAAATGGATGTGTCTGTTAATGTTATTGATCATAGCAGAAGCCATGTACAAAAACACTTTTTAGCTATTTTAAGTAGATAAAGATATTGTACAAATTTTCGCCAATACTTCTGACATTTAAAGAAGAGCCGGTCAGAATAAAAGCAGAACGTGAGTGGATCAATGGAAATTAAATTTAAACAGGAATAGAATTTACTGAATTTTGATTTTATTCATCTGCCAATACCAAAATTATGTCAAAGTTAATGATTCAGTGCACTCTACTTCTAAACAGAAGACAGATATTTGCACAAAATTAATTCTTTTAGACCAGCAAAACATGTGAATTTCATCAATGAAATTGCCGGTAAATCATTGAGCAAGCGAACTTTAATGAAATTAATGAATATCTAGTCGTGTCCTCGTCAGAGCGCACACTCGAGCGACAACCTGTCGCTAATCACCGCGTGTCGCGTCGCGTCGCGATCGGCAGCCGCGAACATAGTCGTTTCGCAGTGGAATTGGCCGCAGCTACGTTTGCGCGAATGGTATGGGATATGCCGTCTGTTGGCGTCGCTGATTGAGTTTGTGCATTGCATGATGAGTTATTAGCATTTGCTCTTTGTTCAAGTAGATACCGACAGTTAAATGTAAGTCGTATTGGTGCGTTTAGTTCTCTGTACTGTCACGACCGCAACTTTTCAGTGATGATTTTTTTTGGTAACGCGGGAGAGACCTTCAAAAGATACCCAACCCACAGGAGTGATACTAGGTTATGTAAGACTTTTCCTTAGAAACCTCTTGTAATGATCGTCTTCAGTGCATGCCGAGGGACTCCGGAATTCCTACATTTCAGGGGTAAAGATCGCTTTCAATACCCTTGTAGTACTACGATGGCGCGGACCGCGCGCTTTCGTCGTTCTTTTGATCGCATGGATTAACGAACGGAGACGCCGCTCTGCGGGATTATTATTTATAAAAAATTGCAGACAGCGACAGCCACGCGATCACTGCGCGACCGTTGGCTAATTTTAATGAAAAATTGGTATCATATATGACGATTGCGTATCTATTATACTGTGACCGTAAAATGTACTTTTCGCGGTAGAATTAGCGCCACTGTACAAATTACATTACACAAATTCTCGTTTTGACAGCAGATATCGCGCGATATTGGCTGTCGCATGCTGCTAATTACGTAATAAGCGTGCCGATCGGTTGCGACTCTGAAAACCCCCTTTAATCGGCGTTTGCGACAGGCGGAAAAAAACATAAATTCATAACCTCATTATCTGATCCGTAAGGCCTGTTCATTGACAGTCTGGGCTAATAAGCCCAGTACCACGTCCTGTATGAAAGAACCCTAAAATTGCTGTAATACTAATCTGACTTGAACTGTACCTTAGTTAAAAAACACCGTAACAAGTGTGAATTTATCGTACTTATACTGCATGATGTGAATTAGACTACTGTTTTGAAGTTTTTTGTTGTTTTAATGCTACCTACTCACAATGTACCTATCAATAAAATATGAATATTATATAATAAAGTTTATCCGGTCTGAAATACCGGTTCATACAAAAACAACTCTTGTGCTAATGAACTTGTAACTTCTTAAAACCGAATTATATTAAAAAAATGGGCAAAGTGCGAGTCTACTCGCTCACCAGGGTTCCGTATACAATGTATTTATGTTATGTATTTTGGGACAAATATGGGAAATAGACAAATTAACGAGGTTCGGGTTTTTTCCTTCACTTGTGCTGTGAGACCTTGCTTCTTGCCAAATTTCATAATTCTAGATCAATGGGAAATATCCTAGTTTAGATTTTATTAGGAGCTTGATTTTTTACCACTCCAAGGGACGACAAGCAAGTATTTGATATTAATTTCAACTTGATATCTCTACGCGTTTCTGAAAAGGGCCTTGACAGTGGACAGACAGACAACGATTTGATCCTGTAAGGTTTCCTTTTTTCCTTTCGAAGTACGGAGCTCTAAAAATCACATTATTTGGAAATAGTTATCCGATATATTGATCCTTATTATAACCACAACATTGGACCATAAAAGTTTTAATTTTGTCTGCCTATTCGCACGTTATTACTTCATAAGTCGGTAAGTAGAGTCTATCCGCGTGTAAACATCTCGGTAAGTGAAACACGTCTTTTAATAAGTTTGTTTCGGCACATAATTTTAGACAAGACGGATCTCTTTATTATACAGGGTCATTCTTTTAAATGGGACAGTATGGGCAAATTTTGATTTATAACACTTAGAGCACTGCCGCTTTTAAAGACATTCCTTATTTTGCAATTCTAAGTGAAACTATGAATAATTTTTTTTGTTTTTTCCCAAAAATATTGCATACAATGAACCAGTTTTATGTCTAAATCAAATTATTGTACAACAAAAAAATGTTACCATTGGAAGTTGGTGAAATTTTGAAAAAATATACTATCTGTTTTGTTTACAAATGTAATAAATTCCGTAAAAAATGTTTCTATTCCCTTGTAACTCGCATTTAATTATTGTTACATTTTTTTAAAATGTAACATATTAAATAATAAATGTAACTCGCTTTGAAACAAAATTTGGTAAATATTATATGCATACAATTGTGTTTCATACAATGATTTGATCTAGTCATGAAACTGGATTGATTTATGAAATAAATAAATTTTTCAAACATTCGTTATTTCTGGGAAAAGTTCACGCTTGACAAAAAATATTTTTCGCAGATTCACTTAGAATTGAAAAATGAGGAATGTCCTTAAAAGCAGCAGTGCTCTGATATAATTCAAAATTTGCCCACACTGTCCCATTTAAAAAAACGACCTGTATGTGGCCACTAATTCTACATCAACAGCACGAAGTGAAATAGGAATCCTAATCGTCTAGATGAAGTGTGCTAGTGTATAATCTATTTAATCTATTAATCTGTGAACCAGGAGTTGGCTGGTGGGAAGAGTGGTCCTAGTGGTCTACGGCGTAGCAGTGAGAGATCTGAATCGGGTATCGACACACGCTCGGACCGACAGCCGAGTCATACTAGCGGTAAGACTGTATTTACGTACTAACTTAACATAATTATATAATGTCTTGCGGACAAAATAAGCAATGAAGAGATACACAATATGACAGGGTTGCACGACAGTGTTATTGTAAAAATGAAGATAGAAATGCTAAGATGGTTCGGGCACATAGAAGGACTAACGAAGAAAATCTACAGAGCGAAAGTGAGTGATAAAAGAAGCCAAGGATGTCCAAGATTGACTTATGAATATCGAATAGCTAGTGTTAGCCGACGGATATTTCAAAAGTACTCGCATACTCAGGCGAAAACGTGTGAAGAGAATGATGAGATTTGAGGAAGCGAAAGAAGTATGTAAGAACCGCGACGCTCGGCGCTCCGTCCTCTCTGACTACCCCGTTAGGGATACAGCGTGAAGATATGTATGTATGTATAAACGTTGTTTGTCTGCATTTAATGGATAAACTCAAAAACTACTCAAGCTATTTCAAAATTTCTTTCATCTATAGAAAGCTACAGTAACGACCAGCGAGTAACAGGGGCTTTGTTTTATTTTCAAAAAAATTTCTACTCATGCGAAGCTCGCTAGAAAGTCACTAGCATTTTATAAAGTGATATTTTTGTACAATTAATCTCTAGAGACGTATAAGAGATGTAGGACTCGATATATTTTTGTTATTTAACATTCGATTAATATTATTGTTTCATAATGTTCTCTTTTTTATTTAAAATTAATGTTCTGTTCCAAAATTAAAAAAATGAACAGTTATGGAATCTGTATCCTTCTGTCTGTTAGTCTTTCTCTGAAACAGCTGAGTTTTGGGACAGTTTCTGGTTAGTTTTGAGGACTTCAAAAATTAAAAAATAAATTTTTTGAGGACATCGTGTGCTCTTTAAACCACAAATTCAAATACGTTACTTTTTTAACACTAAAAAAAATAGGTAAATTTTTTGTGAATATCTTCATACAAGGCGAGAGACCTGTACTGTATAGTACGGTCTGTAAGCACCATTACGCTCTGGTCTTTACTACACGTCCGTTACCTGCAGCGGTCCGCAACCAAACAGACAGCTTGTTGGTAATTATTTCCCTTCTCTAGGCAGCCGCCATTGTGGCGCTGTCACGTGTGCGTGGGGGAGGACAGAATACTTCTTTCCCTTTCGCACCTGTACACTACAAGACGTTTCCCCACTAATTAAAATCCTGTATGCAAAACCTTTGAGCAAATCGTAGAATAAAAATATCTTCATATTCCAGGTCTGAACGGTCTCCGCAACATTGGCAACACATGTTTCATGAACAGCGTGATCCAGTGCCTGTCCAACACCAGACCCTTGTTGGAGTACGTCGCCGAGGATAAATACCCCGACGAAATAAATACCTCGCTGTCCTGCATGAAGGGCGCACTTATAAAAGGTAAAAGTAGGTCGCGTTTTAACAAGACTGTATATGACTCTGATTTTAGTCTTTGGGAAGTCATTGTCAATTAGCCACCAAATGGTGTACAGTGTCGAATGAAGGTAGTCAGAGTCAAAGTCAATTCAAATATACTCAATTACAAGGTATTTTTGAACGTCAAATCTACTTTAGTTCAGTTCAAATAGAAAACCTTGACAATGAGAAGAACCGATAAGAAACTCAGTCAGGTATCATTTTTTCAACTTCATTTTACAAAAGGTTTATTAAAATACAATGTTTTCATTAAGCCAATAAATGCATGTGCAGAGAAGATCATTTTCAGACTATTGTTTTATCTTCAATAAAATCGTTGATTTTATAGTATGATTGTCAAATCAATGTACGTTTTAGAACCAATCTAAATTTATTTTCCGTTAATTGAGCAACTTCCTGAGGTACTTTATTATAAAAATAGACGCAGTTACCCAAAAATGAAACATTCGACTTATGTAATTTAAATTTTGGAATAACCAATTTATCACGACTTCGGGTTTCCATACCATTAACATCGCCTTTCTTTTTAAACAGATCTATATTTTTCCTCGTATACATAATAATTTCAAAGATGTATAAAGACGGCAAGGCAAGAGATATGATAGTTTAATTCTAACCGCCGCCATGTGCTGTCAGATATTATATTATAGTTTTTGTACTATGGACAATAATTCGCTGCAGGCGCGGCAATAGAACGTGTAAACAGCTATGCAATTCTGTATAAATTCAAATCGACCGAGCGAGACTCACTTGACATTTCACCCCATTTCGCATTCGAACTCACTTGGCCTTTAAAAGGAATTCTCTAAAGCAAATATACTAATAATACTCCAGACGAAAACACAGATTGTGTCACCCTAAACTAAGCAGTAAGCTTGTACTATGGGTACCACACAACGAACTCTGGGGGACTTCCCAGGAACACCCAGACTCCAAGCCAATTTAGAAAAGTTTCTTTCCTAAATTGGCCTCACCGGGGATCGAACCCGGGACCCTAGCTTGGAAAGCTGATGCATATGCCACTGCTCCAACGAGCTAGTCAGTCACTACTACAGTCACACTAGGAGATGGTGAAGTAATCTTGGATGCGAGTTTGTTACTTTAAGAGTAAACATCTCAGTCGATATTTCGTCTTAGTGTATTTTGACTTCTTCTGAGATAACTACGTTAAATAAAACTTGTTTTATTTAGATTAGATTATATTCAGCCAAACGTAAAAAAATTCGTTTGCGATAGTACGACTCGCCGCCGCACTATCGAGGCGGCGCTAGTGTCTCTGTTGACTTTAGAGAATACCTGCCGTGCGATTCTCTAAAGCGAATTATTCGAATTCACTTCTGAATCCGGGGTGAGATTGTCAACTGTGGACTGGTATTCTCTTAAGTCGACAGAGATACTAGCGCAGCCTCGATGGGTGCGGCAGAGAGTTATACCATCGTTAATGAATTTTTTGACGTTTCGCTCAATATGACAATCTAATCTAAAAATGGGCCATCTAGGGCCATCAGCTTGGTCAGCTTAGCGAGTAAAGTCTATACTAAGGTATTGACTGAACTTATGAAAGGCGTTTCAGAAAGATATTTGTGGGAGGCGCAAGGTGGTTTCAGGAACGGTAGGGGTTGTATGGATCAGATTTTCTCGCTTCGCGTTGTCGTGGGAAGGTTTCTGGCTATAGGTCAGAAAGTTTTCTGCGCTTTCGGGGATCTGGAAAAAGCATTCGATAAAGTAGTGCGGAAGAAATTGTGGAGTCTTCTGCCTGAATATGGCGTGTAGGGCTCTTTACTGCAGACTGTGAGGTCATTATATCGTGGCCACAGAGCCTGTGTCTGTTCTGGTGTCAGACAGGGCTGCGTGATGTTTGCCTGGCTGTTCGTGCTGTATTTGGACAGTTACCTCCAGAGATTGAAAGGTAATATGAGTGGTATGGGATGTGATGACACAGTGGTAAACTGCTTATTGTACGCTGACGATGCTGTGCTAATAGCACCATCAGAAGCAGAGTTGCAGACACTAGTCACGTGCATGAAAGAAGATTGTGAATTAAAAGTATTGAAAATGAATGTGAACGAAATTAAGGTTCTGGTGTTTGAAAGAGAAGCGGTACAAACGAAATGTGTGATTTGTGTAAATGGAAAATGTCTAGAACAAGTGAATGAAATTGTGTACCTGGGGAGTGCGTTTTCGAGGGATGGAAGATGTGAGTTGGATGTGGAGCGACGGGTAGCAGCTGGCAATAAAGTGAACGGTGCTCTGTCCGCATTAGTGGATAGTGTGAATATATCTAACACTGCTAAAATGGCCATCCACAGTGCGGTGTTGGTGCCAACTTTGTTGTACGGTAGTGAGGCCTGGATGTGCCCGAAATCGAGTGAAAGGATGATAAATGCTGTGGAGATGCGGTCTCTCAAAAATATGTGCGGTGTCACGCTTGCGGACAGGATAAGGAATGATGAGATACGCAGTATGACAGGATTGCACAACAGTGTTATTGTAAAAATGAAGAAAGGAATGCTTAGATGGTTCGGGCACTTGCAAAGAATGAGTGATGAAAGACTGACGAAGAAAATCTACAGAGCGAAAGTGAGTGGTAAAAGAAGCCAAGGAAGATCAAGGCTGACTTATGCAGATCAAATAGCCAGAGTGTTAGCAGACGGAAATGTCAAAAACACTCGCATACCTAGGCGAAAATGTGTGAAGAGAATGATGAGTTTTGAGGAAGCGAGAGAGGTGTGTAAGGACCGCGACTCTTGGCGCTCCGTCCTCTCTGACTACCCCGTTGGGGATACAGCGTGAAGATATGTTATGTTATGTTAATCTAAAAAAAAAACAAGTTTTATTTAACATAATTCTCTCAGAGAAGTTAAAATAAGCTAAGACGAAATATCGACTGAGATGTTTACTCTTATAGAAATCCCCGATAAACTCGCATCTAAAATCACTTCACTTCGCTACTAGAACATTTGGTTTAGAAAATTCCATTTGAAGTGAGTTCGAATACGAAGTGGGGTGAATTGTCGAGCGAGTCTCGCTTGGGTGCTTCGAGTTTTTACAGAATTCCATGGCTGTTCACAGTTGACAACCTCACCGCGAATTCAGATGTGAATTCGACTAATTTGCGTTTGAGAATCGCACTGCAGAGTGCAGTATATAGCACGCTCTCTTGCACTTATAGGGTTATGGTAACGTGTAGTGATGAACAGCGCTTGTATCGATAACGTTGAGCTTATCGAAAATTTCATTCAATCAATGTAATTAATTTTTAAGTTAACAAAAAGGGCTCATGTCATTAAGAATTCAAATACACAATAGATGTAAATTACGCGTTGCGGGACCTATGAATGAATGAACGAGCTTTACTCTGCGCGTGAGTCACTCTCTCGACCGGCTACCTTATTACGTAACTGCAGCTAGTAAGCGATAGCCGAATCTAACGCGATCGATCGCTATGTATTGTTAAAAGGAGCACGATATAATGTCACGAATGGCCGATTTCATAATTTTCCGTTGAACGTTTTTATAGCCACGTTTTACCGTCCACGGTACAAGGGAGAAGCAAAATGTAAGCAGTTGTATGGAGACGCTTTTATATTTCCGTGCACGATAACCTCATGCCGTGGACGTTGAAAAAGCGTCTTTATCGCCGACGTTATAGCGAAGTATTTTGCTTACCTATTGTATTCCGGACGGTAAAAAGTGGCGATAAAAACGTTGAACGGAAAATTCTAAAAGCGGCCATTCAGAGTTGCTGCATCCTTTGATTAATCACTCAACTAAAAACTACTGCTAGCGATCATATTTATACTACAAAAACTCATTGTACCGCAAGGCACGGTAATTACCAACTTAAAACAATTGTCGCGCGACTGTAGCGCACCTGTCGTTCTTTACGTAACCCAGCGGTTTTATCGATAAGATACCGCCTACACGTGCACATAACTATACAAAATATGATTTATGACTCGTATCTGCAGCGAGATATTGCTCAGACTATAGAGCAGTCATCTAACTTATTATCTAGCTTATATATTATGTATTTTATCTTATATGCAATTTTTTAATGAAATACATACTTGAATTTTAGTTTTGTAATTTCTTTTTTAATTCTAATAATACTCCAGTCAATTACCCAAATCGTATAACTCCAAATTAGGCATTAGGAGGCTTGTACTATGGGAACCACCCACACATTTCAGAGTGTGGTTGGGGGAGCTCCCAGAAACACCAAACTCCGAAACAATTTAAAAAAGTTCGTTGCCTAAATTGACTTGATCAAGGATCAAGCCTTGACTTGAAAGGCACTTGTTGCACCACCGTGCCAATTTGCCAGTCACTTATTTATATCAGTATTTTTATTGACATTTTATATTTTATGGCAGCGTTCGCAAGCGTTATCAAGGAACTCTGGAGGTCTGGCGAGAGAGACACAGTTGTCAATACTACATCCCTGAAGGCACAAGTACAGAGGTTCGCGCCACGGTTCATGGGCTACAGCCAGCAAGATGCACAGGTTTGTATAATTCATTATACCACAGTACACACATTACAGTATGATATCTTCATAAAAAGCTAGAGTACGCTTTGTATGTATGCGATAATACCTTCGATCACAAATAAAAAACTAGATACATAATCAACGCTCCAAAAATGTTTGAACCAAATGTGCGCTCAAATGAGTATTTGAGCGCATTTCTGTTTTAATGGTATTCGAAAACGCTAACAGCGAACATGTCAAAGTGCTCCTTCAAAAATTGCAAAAATAACACATCTGGAACGCAAAAAAAAGACGCGAGTTCTTATTTTCGGTTAATAAATAAATAATATTATCTACGTGTTCATTATTTCATTATAGTAATAACGTTATATACCTCTTTTTTATTAAATTCGTAATCATATTTTTAAATATTGTCTGACGATATTTGTCTTATACTTGTCACTTTCACGTAACAAATCAAAATGACATGCATAGCAACGCAAATAGATTATTTGAATTATACTTTATGCATGAGACGTAAGATTGCATTTTAAATATTTTATTGAACAAACTTCGTTTCAATGTCATGCAAGAATCGTTTACGAGCGTTTATAACCTTATGGTTTGACAATAAGGTCTACTTTAGATTAACACAATATTGGCGATTATACTTTACGATATTAAAAATATATACGTCAATTCGGACAATAATTTGTTTAAATTTTATAGGAGATTGTGAATCTACTTCTTTATATGTGATGAAAATGAAAAAAGGGACCGCAGAATCGATCAAATTTTTTGAAAGATTTGAGTTACAAACAGAATTTTTACAATTTCGTCCTTCAGAATGGGCTGACAATGAAAGCTATAATACTGCAATACGGCTTGTCAAAAAACTATCGGTTGAGAATGACTGTGCTGAGAGAGGAGTTAAACTAGTGCAAGATTTTTGTAAACATACTACGGATGAAAAACAAATGCAATATGTATTACAATTGGTTAAAGATCATCGACAAATTTTTCCTGACGCGCTAAAAAAAACTAATTTGAAGTTGAAGGAAGTTTTTGAATCATTAAATGACGGTAAAAATGAAAAAAACCATAAAATTGACTAGAACTTTGATTTTGACCTCGAATAACTTTTGAACCAGTCAAGTTAGCAAAAAATCATAAGAGACCTTTTTTGTAGTGCGTTAAATTTGCTATAAGAATTATCATTTGTCAACATGGTCTGTTCATTAGTTCATGAGGTAAAAAATTCCAAAGTAATAAAAGAACTTTTCCTATGTCATTTCCATTTAAAACTTTGGCTATCGAGGAGCCCGGGTTAATATTAAAATTAAGAGCTAAAACTTGGCACGAATTTTTTTTTTTATAGATTTGGAACCGATTTAGGGCTATCGTGAAAAAAAATTCATATATATATATAATTTTAACAAAAAGTACATACATGTGTTAATATTTACAAACTTAAAACTACAACATTATCTTAAATAATAAACTTCCTCAGATATATATATATATATATATATATATATAATATAATGTGTAGTATGTATATATATATATATAATATAATGTGTAGTATGTATATATATATATAATGTGTAGTATATATATATATAGATATATATATACTGTAACTAATATATATTATTATATAGTTTATTATTATATTATTAAAAAATAATAATAGTATATATTAATGAGCACACACTACCTTCATACATTTTCTTTTTTAAGGAGGTGTGCTGGTAGAGATCTCTTAGAGATAAGCATTGCCTTTTGTAGATTACTGCTTCCAATTTCAATTATATGTAATTCTTGTTTGTGTGCAATAAAATAAATTAAAAAAAAAGAATAGTAAACCAATTAATTAATTAATAAAGCATTTAAATATCTGTATATCTATCTACGTAATATTATTGTAGTCTCATTACAACGACGCAGACATTGATTTTGCCGATATTTACATATCAACAACGCGCAATAAGATTACAGAAATGTCGTGCCAGTATAATCTGGCCATGGAGCACTCAACCTATAGAGTGGCAATATCATTTATTTTGTATGAAAACAATTTAAGTCTAAACACCGTTGCGGTTACTGCGTTCTGTTTTATGGTTTGTTTTTTTTGCTGTTTTTGACACACCAGGGTCTATAACCTTTAAGCCATTATATAAATATTTAAATACCTGTCAAAATATACGGAGATGTACACTCAGATCCAGTATAAGATCATCCGATATTTCGTCTCTATAGGTTGAGTGCTCCATGAATTTGGTACACTGTGTATCGTTAACTGCATCTACTGCGCAGCCCTGACTGTCGTTGTCATAATCTTACTAAATATTGCCGTTGCGTGTGTGCGTTTTAACGTCGGACATACAATACCGCGTTCGCTAAATTTCTGTGAAGTTATCATACTGTTATATTTGTACTACGACTATTCTTTGTATGTACAACATTGCTATGTACTGAACTCCATTCGGTAATTTCTCGGTCAAGCAAACGAACAGACAAAAATTCTGGAAATGTTTGCCTATATTACGCCCTACGTTCATAACATATTATCAGGAACCAAAATTTCCTATATATGTAAAATCTTAAATAATGAAATTGATTCTCCTGAGCCGTTAACACACATAAGCCTCCTTTGTCCCCATGCTGGTTCTCGATCTCGCAATGTGTCTTCCATACCTTTTACTACGGCGAATTATGCTAGAAATACTTTTATTTATCGAGCCTGTAAAAGCTACAACAAACGTTTTAATGGCGCCTTTTTAACGGTTCCTTCCAAAATTCGTGAAACACATTTCGGCTTGCAGTTTATATCATTACATAGTACTATAATATATCAATTTTTCAGTTGTCGTATTCTTCATTTTGTCGTGCTTTCATTGATTTTTTTCTATTGTTTGTATGCTTTTTCTGTTTGAATGTATGTGCTTATAAGAATGTTATGGTGGAAATTATGTTGGTATGTGAGATATGTTAATATATTAAGTCTATGTTTTATATAAGTACCGCTTGTTTCCCAAATAATGAAATTAATTAATTAATTAATTACATACATACATATCTTCACACTGTATCCTTAACGGGGTAGTCTCAGAGAGGACGGAGTGCCAAGCGTCGCGGTCCTTACATACTCGTACTTCTTTCGCTTCCTCAAATCTCATCATTCTCCTCATACAATTAATATCATTTATTATTAATTAATATCCTAATATAAAAGGAGATAAAATACATGTTTGTATGTAATATCTAAAACTACTGAACCTATTCTAAAAGTTCTTTCGCTAATACTAAAGACAATAAGAGACATTTTTGCGCGAAACTTAAACTAAGCATATACACTGAACCACTTTTAATCTGTAGTGGGACCTATAGAATTTAAATATTTGATTTTAAGCTAATTAATGTACTAAACATCTTTATTTACATTAACAAAAAGTACATATATATGTTAATATTTACAAACTTAAAACTACACATTATCTTCAATAATAAACTTCCTCAAAGTTGCCGCTTAGAAAGCTGTCATTGCTCAAGGTACCCAGCAGACTGGCAGCATTGCCTCTTTGAATAGCCAAACTGATTCGCTAATTAATTCTATATTAGAAATATTTGTAGGTAAATGATTTTTACTCTTATTTAAATTGCAATTGTTATCATTTAGTATGAGGTTCCATGAAATAAAAAAGATTTATTGGGTGTCTGTGGCCTAAAAGATTAGGAACCGCTGCTAGACAGCCACCGCTGTGGTGCTGTCACGTATGCGTGGAAAAGGACAGAATACTTCTTTCCCTTTCGCACATATCCACTACAAGAATTACGAATCATTATGACTACAAGACAATTTAAAAAAGTTTCCTACATTAACCTGACCAACAATTTGAACTTGACGCTTGGAATTGTGTTTAAGCTATTAACATTGTTTCCAGGAGTTCCTGCGTTATCTGCTTGAAGGTCTTCACGAAGATGTCAACCGCGTCACTATCAAACCGAAGCCGATACTAACAGAAATTGATGACAATTTGAGGTAACATCGATAATATTCAATCGACAGATTATTCCTTTATTATCGATCTGGGATAGAAAGAAAAATATAGACGCCAGCTCTTAGGCCAAGAATGAAAATGGATGGAGCATTTGCTCTAAAAGCGTATCAATTTTTTGTTAATCGACTTCCTGGACTTTTATCATAGTACAAGTAAGCATACAGTATTCTATCTCGGCAGTGTCCTAGAGATAATTACCTACGGTCGCTCGGTACGTAAACACGCAATAGGGCTACCGACTTGGACTGAATGTTTTTCTTGGGTTACGTATTTGATAATAGGTACTATATTAAATTGTTATATTATCTTTTCATTTTATATTATTGCAAATTTAATAAGTTTTTATTTATATAATTCTACTAGAATTTTATTTCTAGTTTCAAAAGTTTGTGAGCTAGTATGGTGGAAATAGACAAAAAAAATGCATTTTGTGTGCAGTGTAATTAAAAATCAGCAATAAATTAACTAGATCATTTTATATTTCCTACAAATTAGCAATAGAGAAATATTTCCGGTTTCGATATAGATGTATTCAAACATCCATACACTGAACATTATGCTCGTAAACTTGATTGACATAATATTTAGTCAATAAATGCGCGGGAGCGTCTCACACCGTCCGACGACAACCGCGGCGCACTCGCGACTGTTGTATGCCGAGAAATGCCGAGATTTCGAGCGCGTTGTTTGGGAGCGTTTGTATGAAGATAGAATACTGTATGCTTACTTGTACTGTGCTTTTACTAATGTGCGTGGCTGGGGATGAGTCACAGAACAACAATATTTAATAGAGCATGAGAAATTTTTATTTTTGTGAATACTAGTAGTAACCAAAACACTTAAAATTTCAAAATACCTATATAATTGAAGACAGTTATCGCAGTCGGTGTTAAATCAATGTGCAACAATAGAAAGTCTATTAGTTTGGTGAGCTTGGCACCGACTTCAGTAACTGTCAAATTAAATTATATAGGTATGTGTATCGTATTTATAAAGTTATTTTTGTACTTGAGTTTTGATTAGTAAAGGATTGTCATTTCGTACCTTTCAGTATTTTTTTTTAAGTCGGTTTAATTTTTTTTTCAACAAGACTGTGAATACTTTTTTTTTTTTGTTGTGTACTTATTTGAGAGAAATCAATACTAAATTTTTAGTATCGATATATCGTTCTAAAAATATCATACAAAAATATCAATATTTAAAAAAAATGTCTATATCTAGATGTTTGAATATTTTATCAACAGCCCTAGATGAGAGTTGATATAAGACACTAGTACAGTCGATTTTACTAGAATATAACGTTACAGAAGTTGACAGAATTCTTAATTGGTTCGGACACAGAATAAGTGATGAACGATTGACAAAGAAAATCCACAGCGAATGGGTGTTAGCTGAAGCCAAGCAAGACCAAGGCTGACTTATGAAAATCAAATAGCCTAGTGTTAACTGACGGAAATGTCAAAACTTTCGCATAGCTAAGTGAAAGTATGTGAGGAAAATGATGAGATTTGAAGAAGCGAAAGAAGTATGTAAGGACCGCAATGTATCCTTTCTGATTACCCTGTTACAGCGTGATATGTTAAGGTTGCCTGATAGAAATGACTGTTCCGCAATAGGGCCGCGTTTTGCACCATATTTATGCCTTTATTTTTGTGAATTCTTAGGGTAAATAAAGTATTTTGTATTGTATATGTATGTATAATGTTTCCAGTGACTCAGCGAAAGCAGCCGAAGCCTGGAGTCGATACTTACGCATGGAGGACAGTCGCGTAGGGGACATCTTTGTCGGTCAACTGAAGTCTACCCTTCGCTGCACACACTGCAACCATGACAGTGTCACACACGACCCCTTCTGGGACTTGAGGTACTACCATACTACCCGCGCACGATAACTTGAGACTTATAACTGTTTACAATTAAATGCGCTTCGATTTATAACATTTATTGATGTTATAATTATATTACAAATAATAGTGTCTCATAGGAGCACTTGCAGAGAAGAAAAAAAAGAAAAAAATTGCCAGAGCAGAAAAAATAAAATTTACATTTTAATGTTGCCAATAAAATGAAGTAGTAGTAAACAGAGTTAATTTATATGGTCAGGTTGTACTGAACAGTAACCATTGTCAGACCGAAACAGGAATGAGTGAGAATTTTCAACGGAACTGAGTCTTCGGTCTCATCATCCAAATGTTTAATATCCAATTTCACCAATGATAAGTCGTCACATAACTATGTGCCACTTAAATTAAAAGGATCCCTTAAACTGATTCTTAGGTAATATTCGTTTTCACCAATATAACAGTAATGTCAGACATAGTTATGTGACGTTTTGTTATTTCCATAGTGATCATTCATTTCCAACAGTTTATCAACAAAACAGATATTGTTTTACTTCTAAGTTTCTATATATATAATGTAATAAATTATTCTCCATATTGTCAAAAACTAACACACAGAACTGTTACATAGCGTTACGCGTTCGAAAATGGAGTATATAAATTTAGGGGATCATTTAACTACAGAAAGACTCCTAACGTTTTGTGATACACAAAATCATCGTTAGCGATCCCCTATCTTTTTTAAGTGTTCGCTAAGTATTAGGGGTACATACATACATATCCTCACGCTGTATCCCTAACGGGGTAGTCACAGAGGACGGAGCGCCAAGCGACGCGGTCCTTACATACTTCCTTCGCTTCTTCAAATCTCATCATTCTCCTCACACATTTTCGCCTAGGTATGCGAGAGCTTTTGACATTTCCATCTGCTTACACTCTGACTATTTGATCTTCATAAGTCAGCCTTGGTCTTCCTTGAATCCTTTTACTACTCACTTTCGCTCTGTATATTTTCTTCGTCAGTCTTTCATCACTCATTCTTTCTAAGTGCCCGAACCATCTAAGCATTCCTTTCTTCATTTTTACAATAACACTGTCGTGCAACCCTGTCATACTGCGTATCTCTTCATTGCTTATCCTGTTCGCAAGGGTAACACCGCACCGCACATCTTTCTAAGAGATCGCATTTCTATTGCATTTATCATACTTTCACTCTTAGGGGCTTTGATGAAATCAAGCATAAAACTCAAACTTTTGCTTTACAAATCTCAACCCTATTTCTTTATCTATCTCATCCTCTCAAATCGTTCATAACTTGGGAATACCTGGCCTTAAACATACACTGATTGGAAAATCATTCTATAAGTTAAATGATTTTTGTCTGCAACGCATTTATTTACTGGCTTTCTTGAGATATTGTATTTTTATAAACCTATTCTAAACTGATATTGAAAAAATGATACCAAACTGAGTTTCTTGTCGGTTCTTCTCAGTCTCCAGGTTTACTTTTGACTCGACCTTGTAAATTGAGATTAGGTATTTGTATGAGACTGATCGAGGCTTAAGACCGCCGGGCTGGCAGCTTCTTCTGCCAACCAATCAGTTTGTCTATTCAAAGAGATTACTCTTCCAGTTCGCTGGGTACCTTAAGCAATCACAGCTTTCTAAGCGGCAACTTTGAGGAAGTCTATTATTTAAGATAATGTGTAGCTGTAAGTTTGTAAATATTAACATTAGGATATGTATATACTCTTTTGTTACTAATAACAACTCATTACTTGAATAAATTAATTTGCCTTTGACTTTGAAACACATAATAAACTGATAACGATATACAAATCAATTTGTTTGTCCGTTCTATTCTCAGTCTGCCGATACCCTCCCGCACGGGCAACTTAAAACTCCAGCAGTGCCTCCAGCATTTCACTAAGGAGGAAGAGATGGATGGAGATGAAAAACCGGTGAGAAAATAAATTTCGTGAAATATACTCTCGCATATTAATTAACGCGCGCAAAAAGGGAGTATTTTTTGAACCAAAAGTTAATAATTTTTTTTTATTGTTTTATTAATTTCATCCTAAGTTACATTCTATTATCATCTAGCTGTCAAAACGGTCCTTTTAGATTTTTTTTCTTTCTTTATGGCATGGCGCACAGATTAGCGCATTTGCCAATGTCACGTATTAATAAGTAGAATCACACGTAAATTTGTTTATTCTTATCGTAAAACTACTCCAGTAAAGTGATATTGGTGATTTCAGTCTTCAGATATCATTTAACTGATTTTTTTTTATATTTCTTAAAGCATTGGTAACAAGACCATCAGCCTAATGACGTAACTTCAAGAAACTGTCCCTAACACTCCTCCAGTAAAGTGATAGTAGGCTTTACTGAAGTTATAATGGACTTCTTGGGAGAGCGCGAGAACTTCAGCTACACATGTTTGTTTAGATCTATTCCATTCTTTTCACTTATACAGAACTTTAAAACACAATATATTATCACTTTTGTACTTTAAAACTTCCAAAAATGTAAAAAATAAAAAAACAAAATAAACAAAATATCAAACTCACTTCTCCCGTTCCCGCCAAAAAGTCCTTCGTAATAGTTTGTGATCACAAATACGTAACCTCCTTGGATCGAACAGTCGCACAGAGTATATTGTCGCCAAAGAGTTTATATTATAAGTTGATATCTACGGTCGAATTTCGACCAGAGAGCGACCTCTTAGTATATATAAATGAATCACTGAGATTGATTTTCACAGAGATGCACTTGACTATACTATTACAATATACCATGTAGAGGTACATTACACAATGTAGGGTTTCTTATTTTGTGTTTGGGGATACTCACCTTTGATTGTTTTTTTTTTCCAGACATGTTCGAAATGCGGTGTCCGTCGAAAGTGTCTCAAATGGTTCACGGTGCAGAAGTTTCCGCAGATTCTGGTGCTGCATTTGAAAAGGTGAGTCTCTTAATATGAGGTATGCTGTAGACTCTAGCGTGTTAACAGAGGGAGATAACCTGAGTCAAGCAAAACTCGGGTATTTTATTTTGACCAATTTCAATACTTCAGAATAAGGATTGCATCTGTTCTGGCAATCTGACGGATTCGGCATCGTTTTGCTACCTAACTCTTCAAGCAATATCTATCGGATTCAAGTCAGATCGGAGCAATTTAATATATGCGTCAGAGACCGTTATAAAAACAAGAAAACAATACTATAATAAGTCTTAGCGGTCCCTAACGATTTTACTAATATACTAACTCCACTGCCAGTATAAGTATTTTTTTATATTAAATATTTTTGGCTATATCTATCGGATATAATTACTAGGTGTGATGTGAGGAGAATGATAAAATTTGAAAACGCGAAAGAAATATGTAAAGATCTCGATACTTGGCAATCCATCCTCTCTCACTACTTCGTTGAGGATATGCATGTAAATATCTATCAGATCCGATAAATGTCTATCAGATCCCGTAAATGCCTATTATATCCGATAACTGTCTATCAGAACCGATAAATGTCTATCAGATTCGATAAATATAAACCAACTAGTGTAGAAAGTTAGAGGGCCACTGCCACTAGCCACTGATTATATTTAATTATATTTATAGCTCATTAGGATATTAGCTCTCTCAATTCTTTGTGTGGTACCCAACGAATTCGTTGATGGTACCCATAGTGAAGCCTTGGGGTCAGGCAATTCGTGTAATTGTATGGAGTATACACTTCACATGTGTTTATGGCTGTTACTACTTCTATACTACTACTACTACTACTTACTGCTACTATTTACTTCAACTAGTACTTACTGCTATTATTTGCTGCTACTACTACTACTACCACCACTAGTACTTACTGCTACTATTACTTACTAATACTACCTCTTACTACTAATTGCACTACTACTTACTACTACTTATTACTACTTGGACTACTACTTACTATTACTTGCACTACTACTTACTACTACTTTCACTATTACTTGTACTACTACTTTCACTACTACTTACTATTACTTGCACCACTACTTACTACTACTTGCACTACTACTTAATACTACTACTCACTGCTGCTAATACTACTATGACTGTAACTACTAATGCTGCTCGCTTTCTCACAGGTTCTCTCCAACGGAACGGTTCCGCGGCAAGCTGAGTGTGGTGGTGGAGTTCCCGCTGACGGGGCTCGACATGTCGCCGTACGCGGCCGCCCGCGGGCACGCGCCCATCTACAACCTGTACGCAGTCTCCAACCACTCAGGTCGGTGCGGGACATACGTACTGTCCACTGACTACTGACTACCGACTACCGACTGTACTGACGGGGCTCGACATGTCGCCGTACGCGGCCGCCCGCGGGCACGCGCCCATCTACAACCTGTACGCAGTCTCCAACCACTCAGGTCGGTGCGGGACGTACGTACTGTCCACTGACTACTGACTACCGACTACCGACTACCGACTGTACTGACGGGGCTCGACATGTCGCCGTACGCGGCCGCCCGCGGGCACGCGCCCATCTACAACCTGTACGCAGTCTCCAACCACTCAGGTCGGTGCGGGACATACGTACTGTCCACTGACTACTGACTACCGACTACCGACTGTACTGACGGGGCTCGACATGTCGCCGTACGCGGCCGCCCGCGGGCACGCGCCCATCTACAACCTGTACGCAGTCTCCAACCACTCAGGTCGGTGCGGGACATACGTACTGTCCACTGACTACTGACTACTGACTACCGACTACCGACTGTACTGACGGGGCTCGACATGTCGCCGTACGCGGCCGCTCGCGGGCACGCGCCCATCTACAACCTGTACGCAGTCTCCAACCACTCAGGTCGGTGCGGGACATACGTACTGTCCACTGACTACTGACTACTGACTACTGACTACCGACTACCGACTGTACTGACGGGGCTCGACATGTCGCCGTACGCGGCCGCCCGCGGGCACGCGCCCATCTACAACCTGTACGCAGTCTCCAACCACTCAGGTCGGTGCGGGACATACGTACTGTCCACTGACTACTGACTACCGACTACCGACTGTACTGACGGGGCTCGACATGTCGCCGTACGCGGCCGCCCGCGGGCACGCGCCCATCTACAACCTGTACGCAGTCTCCAACCACTCAGGTCGGTGCGGGACATACGTACTGTCCACTGACTACTGACTACCGACTACCGACTGTACTGACGGGGCTCGACATGTCGCCGTACGCGGCCGCCCGCGGGCACGCGCCCATCTACAACCTGTACGCAGTCTCCAACCACTCAGGTCGGTGCGGGACGTACGTACTGTCCACTGACTACTGACTACCGACTACCGACTACCGACTGTACTGACGGGGCTCGACATGTCGCCGTACGCGGCCGCCCGCGGGCACGCGCCCATCTACAACCTGTACGCAGTCTCCAACCACTCAGGTCGGTGCGGGACGTACGTACTGTCCACTGACTACTGACTACCGACTACCGACTGTACTGACGGGGCTCGACATGTCGCCGTACGCGGCCCCCCGGGGGTACACTTTGTTATTTGCATGTAACAAAAAAATTTTAAGAATTTAGTCGGTGCCAAGCCCACCAAACTAATAAACTTTCTGTTGTTGCACATTGATTTGGCACCGACTTCAATAATTGTCAAATTTAATTATGTAGGTATGTGTATCGTATTAATAAAGTTATTTATTTACGCTTGAGTTTTGATTAGTAAAGGATAGTTACTTAGAACTTTTTTTTGAAGTTGTTTTATTTTTTTTCCTTAATCTTTTATTAGTATTTTTCGGGCTTAGCACCGACATTTTTTTTTTTAATTTTTTGTTACATGCAAAATAATAAAGCGTGCCGGGTGCATATGGAAACATGTCAAACTTACACAAATAAAAAAATAACTTTATAAATATGATAAAATTCTACATAATTAAATTCGACAGTTATTGAAGTCGGTGCCAAATCAATGCGCAAGTAACTAACTAAAGAAAGTAACTGTCCAACTCAGTAACTGTCAAATTTAATTATATAGGTATATGTATCGTATTTATAAAGTGTTAATATTTTTATGTGAGTACAGTTATTTTGTACTTTTTAGTGTTAGGGCCGCTAGTGATAGTAAAAAGCATGATCTGTAATTCACTGATTATTTTAGTGATGTGCGGGATATCCGTATCCGTATCCGCGGATATCCGAGGGAGAAGAAAGATCCGGATCCGTATCCGTTACTTTGTTGGCGGATTTTTTACAGATCTTTTACTTTATTAATTTTCAATACATAGATTAAATTCTATATAAGTCGAAACATGTATTCTCACGCAAAGCGTCAAGTGGCGTCTACTATCGTTTCAAGGTTACACTCACCGACGCCGACCGAGTAAGAAAGTTAAGATCCGTATCCGCGGATCTTGACACCAAATATCCGTATTCGGATCCGTATCCGCGAATATACATTTTTAACGATCTGGCACATCAGTAATTATTATGTAATGTTTCCAGGTACAACCTACTCTGGCCATTATACAGCGTATTGCAAACATCCGTACACGGGAGAATGGCACGAGTATAATGACTCGAGGTGAGTATTTACATATATACATATACAATGACTTAAGAAAATCTGACTCTAGTCAGATGTATAAAATAATAATAATAAACTCGGACATTTCACACAGCGCCATCTAGTCCCAAAGTAAGCAGCACAGCGCTTGTGTTATGGGTACTAGACAACTGATATACTACTTATATACTTTTGTAAATAAATACATATTATACATAAACACCCAGACTCGGGGCGGGAATCGAACCCGCAACCCCCGTTTACTTTCCTACGCACTTAGCCGTTGCGCCACGGAGCTCGTCAAATTAAGAATGTGAAATGTAAGGATTAATTAAGAATGTGAACAAAACTGTGGTTCTGGTTTAAAGAGATGTACAGACGAAGTGCGGAATATGGGTAAATAATAATAATAATGCGCCAGACGATACACACCAATCATCTGATCTCAAACTAGGATATTCCCTATGCTATGAGAACCAGACGATTACTGGCGGCGTCTCTCAGTATACCCAGACCCGAGACAATCTAGAAAAGTTCGTTTCCTAAATTGACCCGACCGGGAAGAATCGAACCCGGAACCTTTCGTGCTTGGTGCAACGTTTAAACCACTGTGCCATCGAGGTCGTCATGGTCGAAATGGAAAAGGTTTAGAACGAGTGAACGAATTATATGTCTGTGGAGTGTGTTTTGAAGGGATGGAAGATGTGAGTTGAATTGAGAGACAGGTAGCAGTTTGCAATAAAGTGAATGGTAATCTGCCCGCATTAGTAGGCAGTGTGAATATATGTAACTCAGCCAAAATGATCATACACAATGCGGTGTTGGTGCCAACTTTATTGTATGGTAGTGAGGCCGGATTTGCCTGAAATTTAGTGAAAGTAAAATTAATGCAGTAGAAATCTCTTAAAACTATGTGCGGTGTCACCCTTGCGAAGAAAATATGCAATGAAGAGATACTTCAAGTTGGTCTGTTATTGTAAAAATGAAAGGAATGCTTGAGTGGTTCGAGCACATGGTATTAATGGGTGATGAAAGGTAGTCTATTAAATAGCTGACGGAAATGTCAACAGCACTCGCATACCTGGGCGAAACTGCGCGAGAAGAGAAGATTCGAGGAGGCGAAAAGTACAAATGAAAAACGCGAAGCTTGGCACTTTGGGAACATTTTGTTTTCTTTCCTATCGCCTACCCCATTAGGAATACAGTTTGATATGTACATATGTAAGTATATGAGCAATAAAAAAGCTGGCCAAATGAGTTACTTGAACTTTATTTGACGATTCCATTTATCTAAGAAACTATAAGAACTAGATTAATTAATAAGGACTTGCCCGTTGGGTCAGTGGCATATGCATCTGCTTTCCAAGCTAGGGTCCCGGGTCTATCCCGGTCAGGTCAATTTAGGAAACGAACTTTTCTAAATTGGCTTGGAGTCTGGATGTTACTGGGAACTCCCCCAGAGTTCGTTGTGTGGTACCCATAGTACAAGCTTACTGTTTAGTTTGGGGTAGTTTGTAAAACTGCAAAAAGGAATGCTTAGATGGTTCGGGCACTTAGAAAGAATGAGTGATGAACAACGAATTCGGAAATACTTCCGAATTCGTTGGCGATGAAAGATTGATGAAAAAAATATACAGAGCGAAAGGGAGTGGTGGCAGAAGCCAAGGAAGACCAAGGCTGACTTACGAATATCAAATAGCCAGAGTATTAGCTGACGAAAATGTCAAAAGCACTCGTATATCTGGGCGAAAGTGTGTAAGGAGAATGATGAGCTTTGAGGAGGCAAAAGAAGTATGTAAGGACCGCGATACTTGGTGCTTCATCCGCTCTGGAGTACCCTGTTAGGGATACAGTGTGAGGATATATCCACCAAACTGAAAAAGCATTGAGAAGAACCGGCAAGAAACTTAGGTACTATTTTAACATTAATTCAATTCACACAAAAAGTCACAGAAAAGTAATTGTACATCCGTCCGTTTCAGAGTAACACCGATTAATCCCCGCAACGTGGTGTCCTCGGAGGCATACGTGTTGTTCTACGAGCTGGCGCGGAACTCGCACACGTAGCGCTAGCAGAGCGGTGGCCTTTGCCCCACACACATACACACACACACATGTACCATAAACTATAACTGGTTGTTTAAACTTTTCCTATTCGAACTACATACATTAAAAAAAGATAATTAAAAACATATTTCATATTCAGAACGTTTTAGAATTGCTTGCTTAATTTTCGAATTTGGAATAATTTAAATCGTGGTCGAAAATCGAAATAGGAAACAATAGAAAACAAACTCAAATACTAATTTATGAATTATTTTGAATTAGGAACTTAAGGGTGTGTCCACACCAAACGTTTTAACCGCCAAATGTGGGCGATTATATAATCAACGATTTTATAATCAATGGTTATTATTTACAACATAATCTGCCATGGCATTTCCCTTGTTAGGTGGACAGAGGATCAACACGCAACAAGATCATACTTCGAAATCACATAGCTATGAGACTTACATCAAATGATATGACCTCGAATTGTTCTCATTAAAACACTTATAGTATTATAATTTTACATAATTAAGAATCGATTACTGAATCGCCTTTTATATAATTGTAATCGTTATTTAAGTCTTATAAGTCTTTAGCAAGTATGAAGTTATCGGTTGATTCTACGTCTGATGTGGACACGCTAAAAACTCAAACGCTTTGTTTTCGAATCAAAAGTTGTAAAAAAATTCAATATATCAAACAAACAGCTATACGAACACAAATATATTAAAAAACGCCATCTTTCCTGCGCCATTTTTAAAATTAAACGCGATATTTAAAAGCGGACAGCTATAATAGAATTCTTAAAACGGCTTATTTCCAATTAGACTTACATTTTTTTTTATTTCTACATTATTTTAGACAAGCTTTTGCACCCAAATTTGTCTGTGTACATTACAGAGGAAATTATAATACCTCGTTGAGAATCTACATTCAAAGAATTCAATGACTTTAACCCTCTCTTATAATAAATATAGCGTAATGATATATATCTTATTAAACACTAGGACCCTAGTCTCTCAAACAGTGTAACTCACTTGAAAATATACTTAGCAGTATTTAAATGAAATTCGAACAAACAAAAATTTTAATGCTTGTGGACGAATACCTCAAAAGCCAATCAATTATCTTCTAACAAATATATATGGACATGGCTTCGATACTTGTTTAATATAGATTTTAAAACAATCTTTTTTGATATCGAATTTTGGTTATAAAACTACCCTCTTGAATCAAAAGAATTTTTTTTTGTTATGTTTGTGATTTTGGTCTTATAGGACACCCGTTATCTATGAAACTGACACCAAAATTGTTGTCGAAATTCGTCCAATTAGTTTCTGTGTCAGTCCATTAGTTCTCTAGTTATGTTATTGTATAGACTCAGGTGTTACTTTGCGGAAATCAATTACATGTGATGAATTCATAAAATCTTTAGCTATTCTCCGCTCAAACTCCAAAAACCACCAATCGACACGTGTTTCGCCTCTCAACGAAGCATCCTCAGGATATACCAGAGATAGGACTCGGTCAGCTAACTAGCATAATAGGATAGAATAGGATTCGGTGCTAGTTATGTGTACAGACAGAAGACATTCTACAGATATCCGCGATTTATCTCGCCGTTTTGTTACCTCCAGGGTTTTCCGCAATGAAATATAATACAATTTTTATTGCAGAAGACATGGCAAACTTCGCCCGTGGATATTTTAGATTTTACGAGAACGCGGGATCAGCAAACTTCCAATACATGAGTCACTAATATGGGTAATACTCAGCTTCTATAAGTAATATAGCAATTTTTAAACACAAACCTTCTTCAAGAAATAAATAAGTAATCATACATATCACACTGTATCCCAACGGGGTAGTCAGAGAGGACGGTGCTCCAAGCGTCGCGGTCCTTACATACTTCTTTCGCTTCCTCAAATCTCATCATTCTCACACATTTTCGCCTGGGTATGCGTATGCTTTTGCCTTTTCCGTCGGCTAACACTGGCCATTTGATCTTCAAAATTATGGGTAATCACAATATTGAAAAAGTAATGTATATCCGTTCAATGCTTCTCGAGTAAAAGTAAAAAAAAAAATACATGGTGATCGATATGTCCTCAGTAAAGACAAAATGGCGAGACCAAGAGCAATGTTTTTTAGAATGACCTTAAAATGATATTTGGAGATAAACTGTTTTGAAAATTCATGGCAATATGACACGTACATACATATTATATTATTTAATGGTTATAATTAATGTTAGGAACGGAGTTTTCTAAAAAATAATATAATTCATCGTTCTTGTTGTAAATATGTGTGTAAAGCTTGTATTAATATTTATATTTGTTAATCTATTAAACCAGCTATTTATGTAGTTATTATACACAAAATGCCAAGTAACTGTCCAAAATTGTAGCTTCTGTAAATAGGGATTTATTTTTTTTTTATAAATTTTTGACACTATAGGCTGATGAATTTGTTTCCAAAGCCTAAGAAAAAATTCTATGAGACGTACCAATACTTATCTGTGTGAATTGTGTTACCAGTACAATAACTGAATTAGACTATTCCTTCACGCTGCTAATTTTTGACAGTTGCTAAAGATGAGATTAAAAAAAATAGACAAAATTTATAAGTGCAAAAATTTGAACTAGGCGCCACAGATGTAGAATATGAAATTCTTTAAAACTCAAGTCACTACGTTAGAAAAATATATAAATTTGTTTAAATTTAAATTATGTATAAAGAAACAATGTAATTACTAATGAGCTTATGTTCATTTTTAGGTTATTGCAGACTGTGAACAAAATTTGTGGCCATTTTATGTAACTAGCAACATTTCATACACTTTTTTTTAATTTTAAAAAGTATACTTCATGAAAACATTTTTAAACAAAATAATTTCATGATTAGGCAACATTCTTGTTTATTTTTCTTTTAGTGCCTTAGAAATGTCAGTTGTAAAACTTTTATTCTAAACGAACTTGATTGTTGCTAAAGTGGGTATGTTTGTATGCGTTTAAACGCATACAAAATCATTTCAATTGCAAGACGACCTTAATAGCAAGGATTATATTGTAAAAACCATCAACTTTATCCCTCTGAAAGAAGGGGTTTGACCTCGAACCAAGAGTCAGAATGGACGGATTTGCTCTAAGAGCGTGTCCTTAAATTGTCCTTTTTGTTGACCGAGTTTTTAGATTTTTATTAATGTGCGCGACTAGGGAAGGTCACAGTACGACACGCAGCTGAACATGACATATTTTTATTTTTGTGAATACTAGGAGACAAAACGCTTAAGATTTACGAGTATTTTGCAAATAATTATTTCATGACCGATTCATAAGATGACACGAATGACACTACAGTGAGAGGTTGCCATACTTACTATAGCTGTTTCACTCGTGGTTTACGCTCAATGAGGTAGAAAGAGACAGGAAAATTCGTTTGACACAATGATAAGAGTGGCAACTTATGGCTCTGTGCATTTCATGTTCGAGGGTTAGACACAATGTTCACTCAATCTATCTCTCACAACGAAAGCTAATCGTCTGTAAAGAAAAAGCGATAGCCCAAAACCATACGCAGTATCTCTCAATCTTTTGAAGCCAAAAGACATTACATCGATATATCATAACATCCGATTCTTAAAATCGATCGTGAAAAGTTATCATTCAGTGTTACCAGTTAAAAAGAGATGAACACAGAAAATATCTTCTTCGTATATTTCGGCAGATATATACATGGATATGTTTTGTCATCACTATTATAAAATCCATGACTGTAATAAACACTTGAAGACAACTACGTCGACAATGAAATACCAAGACCTCCTAAAGCCCTGTTTACTAAATTAATCGATGATTAGTGAAAACTCCTCCTTTTATGTGCACTTAGATATTTTAAAAAATATATATGTCTTTAGTGACATTAACATTTAATATCGAATCTAATTGTGAATCTAAATTCTAATCCTACTGAGTCCAATTGTGAATCTAAATTCTAAACCATCCAGGGGGGACCCACTCAAATACATAAAAATTCAAGAGGAGTTCAGCGACAAATTCACGTAAAGGAGAATTATATACAGGGTGTATATGAAAACGGGACAGTTACTTTAATAGATGAAAGGGCATAACTTTAGTATGTAGTTACAAAAAGAATTATCGAAAAAAACGTATCCGTTTAAGAGTTATGACCGTTTTAATTTTCAAGTGTTATCATTAAAACCATTTTCGAAAATAATGCGTATACCCCAATGGGGGTTTTCAGGCTGTATTTCAGTAACGGATGAAATTATTACAAAATAAAAAAAAACGTAAGATTTAAAATCTGTACCTGTACACGATCAACCCAATTTTACGAGAAATGGTGGGGATAACACTTGAAAATTAAAACGGTCATACCTCTTAAACGGATACGTTTTTTTCGATAATTCTTTTTGTAACTACATACTAAAGTTATGCCCTTTCATCCATTAAAGTAACTGTCCCGTTTTCATATACACCCTGTATATAAAGATAATATTCACATTTTCAAAAAATAATGTCCTCTCAATATATTATCGATATTTTGTCAGTCCAACAAATATGTAATTGTTTATTTTTAACAATAGCTTAACTTATGAAATTAAATGCAGTTATCCTTAACGTATTTCAATTTCGATAAATTGAAAACTGATTCTGGTTTATTGACATTTCTCTGTTGAATTTTCCACCTAATGCGTCACGTAATATGTCCGCTTTCAATGCGTTTTGAATACTTAAGAAACTGCTAACGTTACTCACCGTTGCTATACTTATATTTGATTATCAAAAGTAGGGAACCACTTCAATGGTTTTCGTTCAGATAAAATATTAAGAAAACGAGTTAGGAAGAGTTTTTGGTCATTGATTGTCGATATGTAATGTACAGTTTTAATATAACACACGTCAGTTACTCAAATTTTTATACAAGGCATACTTAATTCAGAAATATGTCTGCAGAAAAAATTACACAGATAATAACAAGGTCTTCAATTGTCATCATTCAAAAAGACTTTAATAGTCTTTAAAGTATTAATTTATTTATTCACGCTAGATTTTATTAATTTTAATATTTAAAATGGTAAACGTGTTACTAGATGTTAGTAACATTATTAAGTTACCATATGACACAGTATTTGTGGGCAAAGGACATGTATCCGTTAACGGATAGATAAAAAAAAAATTGTCTATGTACTCATTAATATTTTAGTTACTTAAACGGCCCAATACTAAAGAAATTCTAAATGTGGCAAGCAATATGATCTGTTAATGAATAAAAAATGATTTAACGTTAAGGTTCCTTGCTGAAAGATTGTAAGGTTTGATATTAGAGAAGGTAAGTACGAAAAATCAAAAATATTTGTTATAAATACACTACACACTCCGATGTAAAAAATTTCTTTCACCAAAGAGGTTTTGTCTATGGCATTGTACAGTTAAAATGTCGGAGGGTCGGTCAATGTGTTCACGATTTAAAAAATGTGTATTTAAATTAATATTATAGTTAGTTTCAGCTAAAGAGAGTATTACGAATCGTTAAAAAAGGATTTGGCACCCATGCCTGTATGATTTGTATTCTTTGTCATTCGTCCTTAGAAATTAAAAAATAGTAATTTTTGGCGGTTCGTAATATAATCTGGTACTAATTAAAAACTTAGGTTACTTGCTTTGTTACAGTGTGACTGTTTTTGTTTTATAATTTTTAATTTTATTGATTGTTAATTTCTTTTTCATTCACAATGAATCTTACTTAACCAAAGATATTATTGCTAAATTATCACCTTGAGAATCACTGTATTATTAATTTATTATTATATTTTTAATTATTAAAAACGGTTTGCGGGGCGGCGGTCCCCATAACTATTTATGTAAAATACGTACAGATTTATATTATAGATTATTATATATTTAAAAAAGTAAATTATTTGAATATTTGCGTTTTATTTTTATATAATTTACTATTTATCCAACTTTTAGGGTGCTGCCATGACTCATAGAACGCGGAGTTAATCAATTTACCTAAATAGGGCTTTCTAAGACATACTAATAATTTATATTGGTTGTTTTTTGACTTTTGACTATATTGTTTTTTTTTTTGTACAATTCTACCTAGAGAGAGTGAAGGCAAAGCGATCTATGCCCATCACAGCCGGCGTCTTCAGTAATCATATATATTCTTCATGTCATTTCTTTAAATTGTCGACATAATACATTTTAATGTTTCTTGAAGTTTCTGGCTACAAATGTTTTAAGGCCACAGACTTTATTAAGGCAGTCTTTCTAGTAGAATCCACTGAGGCGGTCTAAGCGACTAAAACAATCTCAACATCACTATTACTAAATAAGCACTTATTTCCACGAAATGCACAACAGCTTATATACTTGGGACGCAAAACTACGCCAATTTTACATCACAATATCCACTACAAACGATTTGCAAATTAAAATAAACGCCCAACCTCTTCCCATAAAATCCCGTCAAAAAAACCCCCTGTCTTTTTTGATATTAGAAAGATAAACTAGTTCAACCAAACATGCGTTTCCACTTGGTGCAGAAACAAGGGTTGAAAGAAATTAGTTTTCGCGCTGTCTTCAGTGGCAATCTCATTATCTGCTTTGTGAGAAATCACCCCACACCACATACAGTAGAGTTTTTAGAGTAACAAGATTTAATTTATCAAGAAACTGCTTCAACATGAAACATAACATGTATTTGCAATTAGAATTGAGCAGAAACATAAATCGGCTGAGTGATTCGAACGTAATAATAATAATGCATTTATTTACGGTGTCGCGAGTATAATAATAACTATAATAAGATATATACCATAAGTTCCTTTCCATGCTTTGGCCACTAAAAACATGCAAATATTCAATCCTAACTACTTGATAAACTAAAATACTCTGTAGCGTGACCATAAACAAGAATCTCCTTACCGAAACTCGGTTTCGGTTGTAAAAATGAATTGTACTCGCACAATAAAAAAATTGATTGTCTTAACACACAAAATTACTACAAAACAACGCACAGCCCTTGCCGTTGAGATACAAACTCATTCCTTATAGACGAAGAGCCCATGGACTTTTTGGTTGAATGAAAAATAACAAGCCGACACTTACACGGTGTACTACTGCAACCCGGATTGCGTGATTTTTCAAAACCGTTTGTACGCCGTTTAAGGGGTAGAGTTGAAAATGTGTTATATGATAACACAAAACGTAATATTTGCTAACAAGCCGAAAATGCGATATTCGTAAAGATATCAATAAGTTTTGTTCTGAAAGTGCAAGTTTCGGCCGGTATGAAAGTGTGGTCGAGGCTGTAGGTTGAATTTAACATGCCACCTGAAACTTGATATTTTCTAACAAGCCGAAATTTATTCTAATGTCATGCTCTTGTCACAAGACACCTATAAAAAAAATATCGGCTGAATCTAACGTGGGGAACAGTGTGTACTGACCGCTTGTTAGACAATTTTAAGTCCCTGCTGTAGCCCTAAATTCGTCGGTACACACACAAACGGTTTTGAAAAATCACGCGATCCGGGTTGCCGTAGTACACCGTGCAAGTGTCGGCTTGTTATTTTTCATTCAACCAAAAAGTCCATGGGCTCTTCGTCTATTATGCCTTGATTACACGTAACGAATGCACTAGCGAGACAGCAAGATGTCACGAGACTGAGAGTGCGATGTGGACGAGTGACTGACACGAATTTTTAACTGCGGCTAGTCTGTCAGTCAAGAACTTGAAGAAAATACAATATAGTATTAAAAAAAATGCAGCGAATAGCAAGGCGAATACCGAGTGCTAAATACGCATTACGAGAATGGGTGTTTAAACCTGCCGAGTGCGCTACCGAGTCAGTGCGGGTAAGCGAGGGGGTAGATACTCGATCTAGTAAATACAATAGGGTCCAAGTGACCGGCGCGACCGTTTCGCTCATTTACTCGGCCGAGCACTCGGTAATGTTCACTCGGTAACTCGGTTATACATACCTAGTACTCGGCCGAGTTCACACTTTTGCCCCCGTACTCGTTACGTGTAATCAAGGCGTTTATACTTATCGTCAAAAAGCAGAAACATGTAACCGTAAACGGCGATTAGGGAACGTACCCATACTACGTGACTCATTCAGGGAGGGGTCTTCAAAAATCCCACGCTTAGTCACGGCGGGGGCTTAGGTTTTTGTCACGTAATCATTATCCTCTAGGGCAGGGGTTCTCAAACTTATTTTGTCTACTGCCCACTTTGAGAATAAATAAATTTTGGCGCCCCCATTTTTTCACCTACTGAAAGACCACTATAACTTCAAATTAAATTAATTAATTATTGTGAGCTATATTAGCGGAGATTAAACATTAATTCCAAACGAGACTTTTACTATAACCCGCAAGAGTTAACTTGAAACCTGAGCGCAGTAGGTAATACACAACGGCGCTCAGGTCTCAAGTTAACTCTTACGGGCTACACCTGCCAATGAGAATGATTATTGAAACGCAACTTTATAGTATTCAAACAGAGTATCTTTTATTCGAAATAAAACAAATATAATCGATCCTTATATAAAAACTAATGCGAAGGATGAATCTGATGCTGTTTAATAAGTTTGTTGATATCAGGTTCCAATTTACTCAAGAACAGTCGCAAGTCGCCACGTTTGGTAACATGCAAACGATTTCTCTTTTTAGTAAGCAGTGTTGCCACAGCACTAAATCCACGTTCACACAAATATGACGATGGGAATGCTATCAAGAATCGCGGAACGATTAACCACAATCCAGGGTACAATTGCGGGATCGGTTTTTGTAGCCAAAATTCTTGGTAACCATTTTTGAACTTGATTTTTATTTCCTCGTTTGTTGTCAATTCTATAAGTCCTTCTTCCAGCTGAGGTGACATTGCTGTCTTGACATTTGAAAACGGATCCAACACCCAGTCTGGTATTTCCAAGTTCAAAATGTCCTGGTATTGTTTGGTGAAGTCAATGTGGAGGTTTTCCAAATGTTGGCAGTAGGCAAACAATTCGTCGTTACTGCTTGATACTGATAAATTCGGAAAATTGTGAAACTCACGTCTGCCCATATTCTTTTTGTGTAGAAGCAGTTTGGCTGCGAAAGCAGCAACGACGTTTTTTGTTTTAATTAAATTTAGTTTATCGCCTTGCAGTTGGAGATTCATGTCGTTGAACAATTTATACAGGTCTGTCATATAAGCTATATCATTCTTTGATCTAATGAGCTTGTTGTGCAATTCTGTATCTTTAGTTTCCAAGAACTCTATAACAGAGTCAAACAGGTTGTAAAATCGAGTCAGACAATTGCCTCTTGATAGCCAACGAACTTCAGTATGAAACAACAAACGGTTGAAATCCTCGTCATTAGTAACACAAAACTGATGAAATAATCTATCATTCAAAGAGCTGTTGCGGATTTTATTGACTGCTTTGATGACATATTGCAGTGATTGAAATAGTCGTTCACTTAAGTTTCTAGCAACCAAATGTTGTCTATGAATAACGCAATATTTTTCAAGGGAATCTCTTTCTCATCACAAAACTTTTCCAATGTATTGAATATGGTTTCGCCTTTTGTATCGGTCTCTAAATTTCTAGCAAAGAATAGTTCTTCACATATTTTCTCATCTTTAATAAACCTCACGTAAGACAGCAACAATGCTTCATTAGTTGGTAAAGTGGACTCATCGAGCTGAATTGAGAATTGACTTGTCCGCAGGTGATCACACAATGATCCTTCAATGTTTTCAGCCATTTCATCAATTCGTCTTTGCACAGAATTATTACTCAAAGGATTTTTTCGGATAATATCTGCGGCTGGTTTATGAAGCACATTAGTTATTACTTCCTTTATTGCTGGCAAAATTAACTCTTCTCCGATTTTATGTGGTTTGCCTTTTTGAGCAATTAACAAAGAGATATTGTACGAAGCACATTAGTTATTACTTCCTTTATTGCTGGCAAAATTAACTCTTCTCCGATGTTATGTGGTTTGCCTTTTTGAGCAATTAACAAAGAGATATTGTACGAAGCTCGAAGTCCGTCGTCATCTTGCTTAGCAGCCGCCGAAAATAGTTTTGCTACACTTGGCTGAGTATTATGCTTCTTCTCTAGGTCTTGAAAATATGCTACATTCTTGTCTTTCTTATCTGGATGCATTTTATTCAAATGATCTTGCAGTCTTGAAGGCTTCATTGCTTCATTCGAAAATGTTTTTAGACATAGAAGACACAAAGGCGACGATGGGTTTGTCGGATTTTCAATGAATCCGAATTTAATATATTCCGCACAGTATTGCCGTCTCTTCTTTTTTACTTCCGACATTGTTTTGTTTTGAGAAATATGTAAGTAAGTGTTGAACTTAAGTACTGCTCATCTATTGCGCACGAAACCGCAAATGGAAATAAAATAAATATTACGTTGTTTATATAGGATTGCACAAGCAGCACGCACCGACAGGAATAAAACAAACATGCATAAACTCGTTCATCTCATTCAACGCTCAATCGTACTCAACAAGTCAGAACAAGTATTCTATGAACCAGCCGTTTGATACAGGAATGCACAATTCGGGTTATTTAACAAAAACTTGTTAAAACATGATTGCCTGCGGTCTATTATCTACGAAAATTACCTATCTGGGGGTACTAATTAAAACTATTAAAATGCGAAAGTGTGTCTGTTGCCTTTTTATTTGTTTGTTTGTGTCTACTTTCATTTCGAAACGGAACGACCGATTGACATGATTTTTATTTTGTATATTCAATAAAACAGGACAGATATATGAACTACGCGGAGAGAAATATCGAACCGAGTTTGAGCAATCTTTTAATTAATATTAGTTGATGTTCACAAGTTGTAGTTGAGAGTCGAGAGCTCATGCAGTCATTGTCTAAGATGTCTCCTAGCTAAATGAAATTACAAATCACCCCCCAAGCCTCTACACAACGCCCCCATTTTTTTTCTGGGTCTCTTACCGCCCCCTTTTAGGCCTCCAGCGCCCACAAGGGGGCGTTATCGCCCACTTTGGGAAATGGTGCTTTAGGGAAATCTTGCGCTTTTTCGAACTATATTCAAATATGGCGCGCAGCGTTTAGCGATTTTTAAACTCACAGGTGGCAACGCTGTAGAGATGGGCAGCGCGCACTTTAAAAATAATAATAAAAGCTCGAATGATCATTCAACTCGCGCCTCACATCATCGCGGTTCGCGGCCGGTTCGATTGTGTAACTGTGCTAGTGTGCTACCACAGTTTTATTCTACAAGGCCCTCCCTCTTTTCCAAAATTGTGCTGCTTACCCAACGCTACAACACTGACGCACATATGCCAAGACGTCAGCTGATTTAGATAAAGGATAATCTGTGTCAAGGCTTTATGCCGGCACCTTTTCCGATGCCACAAAATCCTTTCCGTATACCAAATCCTGATAAAGCCGGATCGGAAATTTTTCCATCATTGCTTGTGCGGCAGTGTATCACACTACGCCCGGATCTCTCACAGGGTAGAGAAATACTCTACGAGACATACTGCTCATCTATTAAAAATGACATCACCGGAAGAACATGCTCAATTTTTGGACTTTATTTTGCCTCAAAAAGATCCATGAACAACCATCGAAACGAAACGTGCATGGTGGTGCACTGGACAATGTGTCTCAGGTGCGACCTCTGCGGGTTCTATCCAGTAGACCACAGGTCTTATGTATCGTACAGGAAAACGTGGAGTGGATGAGGAGAAAATAATCGCGTCTGAGGAAACTCCTGATACTTCCGCCCCCGTGATCTACGATGTGTCCAAGTGGATTGATGCTGGAAACGTGTTCGTTGAAGATGATTGAGATGAAAAATAAATGTGAATAAAAAAAAAACTTTTGATTGAAAAATTAAGATCCTGTTACAGGATGTTTTTATATAAGTTTTTTCTTCTTGATGACATTTTTTTCACTTGTAGTTAAAGATATACACGCACTTTTGGCGTCACGCTGCAAGCGCCGTATAAATAAAGACAAATATGAGCCAATTAATTTTTTTTAACTTTCTGTTTGCAAAAAAAGATTTAAAACCATATTTAGTTTTTACTACGTAAAAACTTGAGGGTAAGGGCCCCTCCCCCCCCTCCCCCTTACCCTCTTATTGCCATATACTACGGGTGGTTACCGAGAGGTGGGAGGGGGGGAAAAAAAAGGGTAAAAAATGGGTCACATAGTATGGGTACATTCCCTTATAGTGCAGTGGACCCGCAGTTGCGAGTGGCATAGAGTGATAAACATCTGTTCCGCGTAGGGTTACCAGATGGTCCGTGGTTGGCATTTGTTGGATTCTCCCGATATGTCATTATCTCCCGACTCTCGATAAAATAAAGAATCGCACTCGGTGATGTTATGTGATACATACCGAGCACTCGGCCGAGTATAGTCACGCCCCGTACTCGTTACGTGTAGTTGTGTAATAAAGGTAGGTATTAGTCATGGTCCCAATCCAAGTTGCAAGTTTAGAAAATTTTTCACATATATTTATTGTAGGCAAGCATTATAGGATATTTGTAGAAATTCAACTCCTAAGAATTTGAAAAGGGATACCACGATATAAAAAATAACTCAAAAAGTATTTGCAAAAATCGCTTCAAACAGACTCCGAATTCCTACATCGGTTAATCAGACTCCACTGGAATATGTAGATAACTACATATATCTGGGAAAACAAATATCTTTTTAAAACTCCAGACACATAGATGAGGTGGAAGAATAAATATCAGCTGGAAGAAGTTCTGGAGTCACAAGGAAATCTTGAAATCTAAACTACTACTGAAACTGAAGAAAAAGGTCCTTGTATACTGCCAACATACGACTCACAGACTTGGACATTCAACAAAAAGATAAAAAACAAAATACAAACATGTCAACGTTCAATGGAAAGGAGCATCTTAAAAATGCATAGACGTTAGAAACAAAACCTAGATTATAGACGCTCCACATCTCCATGTTTCACAGCTCCATGTGGAACGCGCACCAGATGACAGATGGGCGAAACGAGTTACTACATGGCCCGAGTAGCCATAGGAGCAGAGGGCGCCCCCGAAAGCGGTGGGTCAGCATGGCAGGAAACAATTGGAAAAGAAAAGCAGAGAACAAAAAAGCATGGGGACAGCTGGAGGAGGCCTATACCCAGAAAGAGACCTTAGCTTTTAAGTTATAACTATAATTTATATATTTTTTTATTTTTATTTTAGTGTATAAAGTTAAGGAAATAAAAGGCTTATTATTATGGGATATTTGTAGAAATTCAACTCCTAAGAAATTGAAAAGGGGCGGCACGATATAAAAAATAACTCAAAAATATTTGCCACGGGGTTTCTAGTAGTGGGTAGCAATAGAAGGGTGACCCGTGAATAGGTAGGTAGATGGACTAAAGGCGTGGGTCAAACAAACCAGTTTATGGTAATTAGGTAGCCTGGTTTATTAAACCAACCATCCGCCATACGCCGCACAACCGGCACGCTCATTACGTAACTTGCAGACAGCATGCGACAGCCAATATTGCACGATATCTGCTGTCAAAACGAGAATTTGTGTAATGTAATTTGTATAGTAGCGCTAAATCAACCGCGTAGAGTACATTTCATGGTCATAGAATAATAGATACGCAATCGTCATATATGATACCAATTTTTTATTACAATTAGTCACCGGTCGCGTAGTGAACGCGTAACTGTCGCTGTCTGCAAATTTTTAGGTAATAACCCGGCGGTTATAAGGAAGTCACTGGCCTGAATCGTTCTGATTCCGCTTACGAGCTCCGGTTTGATCCTTTGTAGATTCCAGTCTCGATCAAGGACTCTAGAAGTTTTCAGTTACGATCAGATGGATTAATTCTCCAAATAGTAATAATTCCTGAATCCAGATTCAGGAATATGGATACTTGCAGCTGGAATTCTGGAACTGGAATTGGAATCTTGTAATTGGAATGCTGGAAAACCAGAGCGCATGTATTAGATCGGGCGTAGGCACGATGGGTAGATAGACGAGCGTTCAAGGTCTAGTGGTTCGAAAAAAACACGCACTTACAGCGCAACGTTTACAATTAAGAAAGCGTTAGAACAGGTTACAATTTATTATTGTAAGCTCTATATTCAATCCCAAATTGTAGAAACTCACCCCAGCGGGATTCCAATATAGTATCTACGCAGAGACGAAAAAATGAGTAATTAGGAACTCGATAAGTAAACGAGTGTTAACTTTGGAGGTGTGATCCGTATGATTATTACTCATATGACTGTGCGACTGTTAATTAATATTACCCTCAACAATACAAAACTCTCGATGCGCTTCAGAGTTACGCAGTTTCGAGAACTATTCACCGATTACATTATATAGGTTCCGTAGATATTTATTATTGTTCGATTTCCTTTGTTTTATTAAGTTTATTTATTTACATATTTTAGTCTTTTCATATATTTAATTAATTCATTAATTTTTATTATTTATTTTAAATTTATATTTAATTCACGTTACATGTTCTTAAGCGACAATAAAAACAAGGGTTAAGTTATTTTGACTTTTCGTACACCCCACAGAGAAGGTCTAATCAAATTTGAAACGAACGAAGTCACGGGCGGCACTTAATTTTAAACAATGCTCTTGAATTTTAGTAAGGCCATTCTCTTTGAGTAAGGTGCTGTCTATTGATAATAAAGTAATTCAAAATCTCCTTCGAGTATTATATTGTTCTGTATTTAACGATCTCGATGTTGGGCTCTGTTACTGAACGCACCAAAGTAAAAACCGGCGGGATTATTACCTAAAATTGGCAGACAGCGACTGCCACGCGATCACTGCGCGACCGGTGACTAATTAGTACGGGAGCTAGCAACGTTTAGAAAACAAGAATTTTAAGTCAGCTGATTTTCTGATATGTTGTCCTTCTTACTCTTTCGGTTAGAGTCTGGGCGAGCTGGCTGCCGGTAGTGAGAAGGATAACATATCAGAAAATCAGCTGACCTGAAATTCTCTCTCAAAAACGTTGCTAGCTCCTATACTAAACATTGTAATAAAAAATTGGTATCATGTATAACGATTGTGTGTCTATTGCACCATGATACAAATAACATTATACAAAGCGTGCCACACACTTATTGCCTAACTTGTAGTCAGCATGTGACAGCCAAATATCGCGCGATTTTTGCTGTTAAAACGAGAATTTATATAATTAATTTGTATGGTGGCGCTAAATCTACCGCGAAAAGCGCATTTTACGATCATGGCGCAGTAGACACGAAATCGTCATTCATGACACAATTTTTCATTACAATTAGTCATCGGTCGCGCAATGATCGCGTGGTTGTCGCTGTCTGCAAATTTTTAGGTAATAATCCCGCGGTCGTTCTTCCCAAGAGACACTAGGACACTGAGAAGCAAAACGAGTCATATAAAGAAGGGCGAGTGTCTAGTTCCCCCTCTAGATCTGGGAAACCTCATATAGACGAAGAGCCCATGGACTTTTTGGTTGAATGAAAAATAACAAGCCGACACTTACACATCTAACGTGGGGAACAGTGTGTACCGACCGCTTGTTAGACAATTTTAAGTCCCTGCTGTAGCTCTAAATTCATTGGTACACACTGTTACACACACACACACACACGGTAGACACCCCACATTAGATTCAGCCGATATTTTTTTTATAGGTGTCTTGTGACAAGAGCATGACATTAGAATAAATTTCGGCTTGTTAGAAAATATCAAGTTTCAGGTGGCATGTTAAATTCAACCTACAGCCTCAGACACACTTTCAAACCGGCCGCAACTTGCGCCTTCAGAACAAAACTTTTTGATATCTTTACGAATATCGCATTTTCGGCTTGTTAGCAAAAATTACGTTTTGTGTTGTAACACACTTTTCAACTCTCCCCCCTTAAACGGCGTACAAACGGTTTTGAAAAATCACGCGATCCGGGTTGCCAACCAAAAAGTCCATGGGCTCTTCGTCTAATAGTCATCTCACCTCAAGGTAAGCAAAATGCTTCACTTTTTCCATTGACAATAACGTCATGCCGCAGACGTTACTGTCGACGGAAATATAAAAGCGTCTTCATACAACTGCATACATTTTGCTGTCCTATTGTATTGTGAACTGTAAAATTGTGGCGCTAAAAACATTCAACGGTAAATAATTATATTATAAGCGATCAATAGCAAACAATAGGCGTGTCTCATGTGTTCGGCCGAATTCAAAGCTTAGTATAGGTATTCTTTATGATATTCTTAGACAGTCTAAGCATCGTCCACGTCTCACTAAGAATGTTAAGGTTTTGGTTGAACAGGATTTGAGTAACAGCCGATTTCCGAGGACGCATTAGTGTTTTATTGCAGTTTTAAACTATGATCTTACCCGTAAAGGAACCAATAATTATTACCTTTTTGCTTCGCCGTAGTTGGGTAAAGCAGGGTATGGCTGGGATGAGTCTGGGTACACATTTCCCCATCTTTCCCATCTCCCATCTTCTACTTTGAATCATTGAATCTGCTACTCTATGTACCTGAATAAAAAATAAGGTAATGTCTTCGGTAAAAACAGTTATTGAAGTGTTCGGTATTGCGCTTTCGAATTACTTTACAAACCTATTAAGTAACTTATCAAACTAAGGAAATTAATGTTTTATTTAATTTGTAATAAACAAATATCTGAACGAGAGATGGCGCTATTGCAAAAGACAAATAAAATCAATACACGTGCAGAATTATTTGAGATAACATTTACTATCTATTCAAAGAATTTTATGAATGAAAGACGTGAATGTATCTAGCGTGGGTATAAGTCCAAGAAGCTCAGAGAATCTCATTAATATAAATCCTATAACCGTAAATATCTTTCAGTATGTAAGTAGTTCACTCAGCAATTCTCGGTAAAACATTAAAATGTCTAAAATTGTTGTACATATCTTTTTTGGGTAAACCACTTTATCATCATCAAGTATCGAGATAAATAAAAACCTTTTACAAATAACTAATGCACTAAAAGGGCACTAGGTCTATCGCTTTGTCAACATATTATTAATAATTTTTCACAAATTTCAAATTTATTCTAGTTTATGCGAATGAGATTACGATTTATGTGTAATATAATGCATTATTTGCAAGTTCTTTATGTTAAAATAAGAAACGAAACCTTAGTATGAAGATTATTAATCTGTTGGCTATTAGTCAAGATTCAAAAGATACTTATTTTCTGGACAGTCAAAAGGTGACAATATCAAAAGTTAATACCAAATACTACGATAGCAATATTATAACATCTCATTAATTGTGTAAAAATTTAAATCTCTAACAACGCAATAAATAAAAACGGTTTTTAAAGCGTATTTCGAATCTGACGAACTCGTTCGTTGACGTATTATCTAAACTTATACTGCAGTGCTGACAGTGCTGCAGGGCCTGTTGAGCTAGAATCTTGGAAACAAGAAGGAAAATCTATTCCACTATTATATTAAACGAGCAATATTTGTATATGTTTATATGTATATTTGATATTCCTTTCTCGAAAACGGCTCTAGCGATTTCGATGAAATTTACAATACAGGGGTTGAGGGCGGCGAGAAATCGATCTAGCTAGGTGTTAAGTCTGGGAAAAATCGGCTTCTCCGTCTTTCACACACTTAAAACTTCTAACTTTTTTTAATTTTGTAGTGAAGTTTACCTTCTCAATAGCACAATGGCTAGAGCGTATGTCTATTACGCCGAACTGCGCAGGTTTAAATCCTGCAATGTGGTCAGACCTTTTTTGTTTTTTTTTAATAAATTAAAATGATATGTCTAAGTTCAGTTTGCAACAAGTACATATTAAAAGCACATATCACTTTAATAGTGTACTTATTATAAGGAAATAAAATGAAAAATAATGATAAAAGCATAGACTTCATAACTTTAGACAGCCTATCCGTACTACCTACAAAGTGAGCCAAATAACACCAGATAAAATATAGATGTGTGGAAGCTGCTTTCTAACGAAAAGGCGGCCGATCAGCTTATTATCTTATAATAAATGTGTGTCGTATGTACAAGTGAATCAGATTATCTGATTTAGCTCACCATTGCTGCTCGGACACAGAGTCTGGCTTCGGAGTGATTTATAAAGTGTATGTCTAAAAGTCATGGCGAAAATTCTATTATTTATTTTCCTGAACAAGGAATTTAATGTTAAATTCCATGGACTTCCTTTAGTTTAATATACTATGTTATTTAAAAGAGTAGTATTATACAAGCAATATTTGTATATTTATAATCGCGTTCTTGAAAACGGCTCTAACGATTTCTACAATATAGAGTTTTACGGTGGTCTAAAATCGATCTAGATAGGATCCAATTCAAGAAAATTCGTTTTCTCTATGTTTTCACACACTTAAAATTTCTAAGTTCTGAACTCTTTTGATTTCACAACAGTTTACCTTCTCAGTAGTACAGTGATGGCTAGAGCGTAGATCTACCAAGCTGTAATACGCGGGTTTGAATGCTGTAATATGGTCAGACTTTTTTTTGTTACTTTCTTTGTAAGACACGAGTCAAGCTCGTTCGCCCAGGTACTATCATAATTAAAACAGAAAATCTAAAAACTAATAAATATCAAATGCAAAGCTCTCAGGAAGTGAATCCGACTCGCACTTAACCAAATTTTATCTTTGATTATATTTTACATTCTAAACAAAGTTCTAAATTACACGTTATTTTCCTTTAGTTATAAAATAAGCGACTTATGTATGCAGTAGACATTCTAATTTCTATTGGATTGACTGAAAAAAAGCAACGGCCTCGGGGTATTATAGGTACCTATTACAAACGATTTTTTTAATTAAAATGTAACTGTTAATTTAATGTTTGCTATTCATTTGTTTTTATAAGTAGTCTTTAAAGAAGCAATGGCATAAATCGTCCCAAATCGTGCAGCATGAAAAATCGATACCGTCTGACGTACGACAGCCGTTCGGTCATTTGAAATTGCCGCCGATGACGTAAACGATGAACTCTGACGTCACGCGTTCATCGTACAAGATCAATACATCTATCCTTTTCTAATGTATATTACATGAATCAGCTCGAAAGAGATAGCGATCGGCGTAAAGATTGTGAATTGAGTTCTTCTTTCAAAGTGTGCGTCATATGTATCCTACACATTGATAACAAAAACGATTGATAAGAATTACATACTTGGACGATTACATTCATAGAATGATGATTTTTTAGGTCTAAACATAACAAAACATTTTTAAACAATAAGTGTAAAGAAAACTATAAGCAATAACGACTTTTTTAATAGAGGTTGTTTTTGTTAATGAAATTGTCCAAGTAAACATAATTATTTACCTCTTCGAATGACGTGAGCGACGCTAGCGCTCATGCGGGCGGACTGTCGAACTACTGACAGTAGTTACTGTTCGCTCGGCGAATACGCGAGGCCGAGCGAATTTTAACGCGATTTTTCACGAAAATGGCTAGCAGTTTTAATTCTATGCATAAAACTAAGCATTTCCCCATAGATCAGTTAGTACGTGTCGGTAATTATGAACTGGAGAAGACCATAGGCACTGGGAATTTTGCGGTAGTGAAACTCGCTACACATGTTATAACTAAGAGTAAGGTGCGTATCTTTGTAATTCCACCGCGATCCGAGTGGTCTAGTGTTGTATTTGTGTTTTTTTCACCAATTCGATCGTGCATGAAGACACCTGTGCTATATTGTTCATGGTTGAAGTGATTGTTTATCGTTATGTGTTCGGTTTTTTCCATTCGTGCAGTCTGCTCGAAACTGCGGTCAGGTTTGGCAAAGCGTTTACTACTAAAAACTTGTTTTCTGAACAGGCTGACTGATGAGGGGACGAAACGTGTGTCTGTGGAAAAAAAATAACATTACTACACAACCAGTTTGACAAGTACATTGTTTACTACAACGCGACAGCGCGATAAGCGCTTTTGTAATTATTCGGTTTATAATTCCAACTTCGAAATTTCACCAAAAAGGCCAATATAATGTTCGTAAACTACAATTTTTTGTTGTTTTTTTTCATGGTTTGCTGAAATGGCGCGAACTGTTTGTCGTGGCCTTCAAAATGTTTTTTGCGGCAATTATTGTCAATTGGCAAGTTCATTGAATGTCCTCAAGCAATTATGGTGCTCTGATGTTATTGGATAGACCAGATCCCACACTTTAATTCTGCTACCTATATTTTTTTTATTAAATAACAGTAACTATTGGTAACTATGTGCAGGCACGTTGGCTAAAAAGCTCATTGTAATTTTATTAATTTATTCAAATATATCCAAGTGATAATGATTAAAATTAATCTTCATGTTTTAAGTACACTATTAAGATGAATATTGCATATAAATCCATAATTATGTTTTTTATTCGACAAAAATATGTAAACCTTATTTGATTATGAATGACATCCTGGTGTAGAGGTATTATAACTAATTATTTAAATGCTCATTATGTAGAAGTTATGAAAACTGATATAAGCTATTCGAAAATAATTTAAAACAACAATGGCACTTCCATAAAAAAAGTTGAAAATAATTTCTTTAATAAATCAATAATACATAATCAATGAAGAGAAGAAGTATCTGGAAGGATTTTAGAATTATAACATTTGTCATTCATAAATACGAAAGTTATAGGCATAACAGAAAAGAAAGAAGAAGCAAAATATAGTCAGCTACATAATCATGACTAATTAATTCTTATCTTATTCGAAGCAAAAAAAACCATTGTATTATGTATTCTGACTACTACTACCTGCATATTATATAGGAATGATAATAATTATGTGTGCTATAATTCTAAAACCTTCCCAGAAAAATATAGATTATAAATAACAATAAAAACCGGTACTTATAATCATTTATAATTAAACCATTAACATACTTCATAATTTGTGTGTTATATTAATTTACATAACGATGGTTAAGAATAAAAGTCTATCTCAGCTTTTTACAATTTTCACTTTTTAACACAGATCGTTAAATCTCTGTATTTACAAAAATTACCTAAATTAACATTATTTTTGTGGATTTAGAGGTAGTCAACTGAGTAGCTCAATTAAACTTTAAATCTATCAGCATAAAAAAGTGAAAAATGTAAAAACTGAGGTAGACAGTATTGAATGTTAACCGTTGATATGTAGGAGATAGGATACCGAGTACCTTAATTTTTTGAAAGTTGGTTAAAATTAACTGAATTTTTATCGTTTGCTTATTTATTGTGCTAAAAAATATTTAAAATGTCACAATTTCTTTTGTACTTACCATTGAAAAATTTTCCTATGATTATCATAGATATTATCTTATCATGCATGATTTCTCTGGTTGATCTTAGAAGTAACGTAATGACAAAATTTAGATGGGTGTAAAAGATTACTTATATTTTGTATAAGTATAGGTAGGTACTTATATATTTTGTAATGTTTCCAAATTAGTCTGAGAAAGACTAAAAAAATGTAGTCTCTACCAGCTCTTCATCTTCTCAAAGGGATTCCAATAAAAGCGGCTAAGTAGTAAATGAAGAATATAAGGAAGTGGTTTAGGCTCAGACCAAGTCAGAATTGACAAAGCATTTGCCCTAAAAGCGTCTCATTTTTTTGTCGACCAAGTTTCTAGACTAATGTGCATAACTAGGGAAGGATTACAGTTCAACAATACTCAGCTGAATATGATATATTTTTATTTATGTTAATACTAATAGCCAAAAAACTTAAGATTTTCGAGTATTTTGCAAATAATTATTTCAGTAATGTATTTGAAGTCAATCATGAGCTGACACGAATTACACTGGCAATGCGAGGTTGTCATGTTTACTAATATGTTTATAGCTAATTCTTTTACTCGTAACGTTCAATGCGATAGAAACAGACATGAAAATTCTTTTGACACATGGTGTTAAAAGAACGGCAACTTGTGGCTCTGCCCATTATTTTTCTTGGCCGAGGGTTTAGGTATAACCTTGGTATAACGAAATGGTTTAGGTGTAACAGTGTCGCCATGTCTTAATTTTTCTATACCCTATCCTTGACTTCAACTTACCCTAGATTTAAGAATTTGAAAAATTACCTTATTCCTTTAAAATTTCAGACCCTAAAAGTTACTCTGTCAATACAGTTTTATTCTAATCAAAAGTGTCATTTTGTTTTTATTACACCTGTATGCTCTATCCATCTGGAACCCTAAATTACAAGAAGTTATTCCTGTATGTAGGTACTATTTGACATTTTAACTAAGCATTACTCCTCAGGAACCAGACTAGTTACCTTGCACCTGAAAATAAAAAATCACATTCCATTTTCTAAAACAATAAAATGTTGACATGAGAATCCAGTACTCCATCTCACTTGATCATTCCCCATTATTTCTGAAACTATTGGACCTAGAATTTGAAACTACTGGGGAATTTAATAAATGAATGGGTAACAGTTCCAAAAAAAAAATTTTAGCATTGTGAAGCAATGGGGCTTGTTGTTGCTTTCATCCATTGCTCAATATATCCTAAAAATGACAAATTATTGCATCTGTTAGCAAGTGTGATACAATCGTAGTTAAAACACATAGTATACAAAGGAAAATCTTTCATCTTGTAATGTGAGTATTTTTTTTTCCAAATTAATTCCAGTATGCAGTCTTAATATAAATTAAATAACTCGACGAAGATAACAATATCCGTAATTGCTCATGCTACCATTTTTTTTCTGGAATGGGTCTCTGTGGGTATAAAATCTTACTTATAATTTGTAGAGAAATTGCAACGACCATTCTACTAAGTCTAATAGATATAGAAATGAACTCTGAAATATTGATGAAGAAAATGCACAACGCTAAAGAGAGTGGTAGCAGAAGCCAAGGAAGACCAAGGCTGACTTATGAAGATCAAATAGCCAGAGTGTTAGCCTACGGAAATGACAAAAGTACTCGCATACCTAGGCGAAAATGTGTGAGGAGAATGATGAGATTTGAGGAAGCGAAAGAAGTATGTAAGGACCGCGACGTTTGTCGCTCTGTTCACTCTGACTACCTTGTTAGGGATACAGTGTAAAGATAGGTATGTATGTATTCATTAAATCCCTTGTTAAATTGCTTACCGAATCTAATTAAAATTCAATTTAAATAAACCTTTTGAATGTGTAAGCCTTCTATTTTAATGCTATCGAACTCCTAAAAGGGAAAGGGTTGGCTGACTGATCTAGCCATCAGATCAATGTAGGCGCCAAGCTTACTATAGCTATGCTATAATCGGTTCAATCGTTTAGCATTTTCCATACAAAGTTTCGTCTCCCTTTTCACCCCTTACAGCGCCTTACATCAACTGGCGTCTTACAGCAACAAATTCCCCCTTAATTTTGTTAACGATTATTTTATACTCAACTATTTTTCCTCCTACTTTTACATAAAGCTAGCATTGTTGAAGATTTGTAGGATCGGCTTGAGCAACAAAATTTTTTTTTTTCCATTTTCGCTGATTTTCCACTGCTGGCTTTATGGACCTCTTTTAGTGGTAGATTTTTGATAAATGAAGTAGCTGTAGTGTACAGGTGCGAAAGGGAAAGAAGTACTCTGTCCTCCCCCACGCACGAGTGACAGCGCCACAACGGCGGCTGTCTAGATAAAGGAAATAATTATCTATAATCTGTCTCTTTGGTTGCGGACCGCCGCGGGGAACAGACGTGTAGTAGAGAGCAGAGTGTGACAGTGCTTACAGACCTTACTATACAGTACAGTAGCTTATGTCTTTTTGATAAAAGAAGTCTGTCTCTGTACCAAATTTCATCATAATCCGTTTAGCGGTTTAGCATATTCCGTACAAAGTCTCATCCCCTTTTCACCCCCTTAGAGGTAGATTTTTGATAAAAGAAGTAGCCTTTGTTTGTCCCCTAGTGTCTAACTATCTTCATGCCAAAATCTCCAAAAGCAAAGCTCAGAAAAATTAAATTATTAGATGTTCTTTTATTTTACTCACTACTATGTTCGGTGTTACCCTCGCGGACAAAATTAGCAATGAAGAGCTACGCGGTATGACAAGATTGGATACAAGATTGGATGACAGGGTTATGGTAAGAGTGTTGAAAGGAATGCTCAGATGGTTCGGGCACATACATAGAAAGAATGAGCAATCGACGACGAAAATACACAAAATGAAAGTGAGTGAGCACAAGCCTAGGAAAACTAAGGCTGACTTATGAAGACCAATAAAGTACAAGATGACGGAAATGTCAAAAGCACCCGCATAACTCGACGAAAGTGTGTGAGGAGAATGATGAGATTTGAAGACGCGAAAGAAGTGTATAAGAACTGCGATGATTAGCCCTCCATCCTCTCTAACTACCCCGTTAGGGATATATCATTATTGACTTTAAATAGGTATATACCTAAACAATAGCTATTCGCAGATACCGCTAAAGATATACTAATTGGGATTGCAAAAGACTTCAGACCTTATAAAAAGCGAAAGAAAACGCGAACAATATAGTGAGGTCGGCAAAACTACGCCTCGTCATTTCACCTAATTCGTGCTGCAATGCAGCATGGCTCTACCACACGATTACGCTCTGTTAAAATTTTTGTAAATCCTCCCCACATTTGAACTTCAATTATAGTAAATGTATGAAACATTATTGCTAAATAAAGATATAATTAAAATGTATTTATTCTATTCTTATTCTACTTAAAATGTAATTAATATATGTTAGACGATAATTAAAATATACTTAAAATATTTCACTCAACAATTTTTTAATTACACGAATAAGTATTATTACACGAATTCGTTAATTTAAAAATGTTATTAAATATAATGTATTAATTAATAAACAATGGAAATTATTCATAATTATAGATTTTTTAATGATCTATTAACTTCATACGACTTATTATTTATCGGGACTTACGGTTGATCTTGTATTATTAATGCTATCATGCTATGTATGACTGAGCGCTGCGCCCTCTACGCGCTCCCTCTCCGCGGCGCTCGTATCTCAAAAACGGTTCAGAGTAGAAAAAAGTGTTTAGAACAAAATTTGTAGAAAATTTTACACTCTACAATTTTCATAAGCATAAGCAAATGAAAACCGTAGGAAGCGAGATATTTGAAAAAAAAACGTTTTTTGTGACCTTTGACCTCGAATATCTTACACGCGGACACGAGATCTTATGAGACTTTTGACTCAACTTTTAGAATTCTAAAATAAAGGTTTATACAAGTTCCCAGCTTATTATCTCTCATTCCTAGGTTGACTCTCTTTTTTGGCCTACGTGAATAGACTAATACGCAATGTCGTATTATAAAAATACATTACATAAAAATTACGTTGTCAGTAGAATAATGTTATCAATGACAACATTATAATTATAATAACTAGGAGTTACTAGGAGTCATGGCAACACTGGCCTACGTACTACCACAGATTAATTAGTTACTGTACCACACAATTAAAAACCCGCGGGGCTATTACCTGAAATTTACAGACAGCGACAACTACGCAATCATTGCGTGACCCGTGAAAAAATTGACATCGCAAAAAGACATCGACATGAAAAAAAGTGCATCGTCTATGAGAAGTGCGTGTCTATTGCGCCATGGCCATAAAATGCACTTTTCGATGTAGATTTAGCGCCACTATACAATTTACATTATACAAATTCTCATTTTGACAGCAAATACTGCGCGATATTTAGCTGTCGCATACTGACTGCAAGTTACGTAATAAGCGTGCCGGCCTCACTGTGTTGTTTGCAACTTCTTCAGTCAGTCTTTCTTTTTTCTTTGATTATTTCTCTTTTTATTTAGTCTGAACATAAAACTAAGTACTTCTATCTACAGTTCATGATGGCGGTTAGAATTAAACTATCTCTGACTACCTCCATTTGACTACACTCTACACGACCATTTGGCGGCTATTTAGCAACTACTTCAAAGACTAAACTCAGACACATATAGATACAGCCTCATTAATACATAGCCAACCTATTTTATTCCCATTTTTGTAATTGAAATGTTACAAAATTATCACAGATGGCTGATTGATGCGATTAAAATCGTTGTGAAGCTAACACTATGTATATAGAGAGATTACTGCGATAAACTTCGTTTTGCTACGGTGATATACGGAACTCATTGCGTCAGTGTGACTCGCGCATGACCGGTTTGTACTACGACTATCAGAAGTCCTACACATCGACGCCACGCGTCGGTCGAGTCACGTGCTACCGAAGCGACCTTCAGATGATGGCTTGAAAGTTGTTGATTTCTCGTGGCTTCCTGTGACTTCGAAACAATGGCGATGCCGTCTAGACTTGCGTATTTTCCGTATTTTGCGATTCTCGTTCCAATTGTCGTACTCTAAGAAAGTTTTAGACATTTCACAAATATTTTCAATGGTTTTTTCCTCATCCCACATGTATCTAACAGAGGCATTGTCCGCTTTTATATTCACCGGTCATCCGTTATTGCCACGATTTTATCGTGCGATATAATAGGGAACATGGAGCACTCAACCTATAGAGCCGAAATAGGGGACCATCCTACTCACTATACTGATCAGTTTTTTGACACTAATAAATATCAACAAAAACAATACATAACTAGTTCTGGACCTGTGTGTACATCTCCGTCGGGTTATTACCTAAAAATTTGCAGACAGCAACAGCCACGCGATCACTGCGCCACCGGTGACTAATTGTAATAAAAAATTGGTTTCATGTATGAGGATTGCGTATCTATTATTCTATGACTGTAAAATGCACTTTTTGTGGTAGACTTAGCGCCACTATACAAATTAAATCACACAAATTCCCGTTTGACAGCAGGTATCGCGCGATATTGGCTGTCGCATGCTGATTGCAAGTTACGTAATAAGCGTGCGTATATTAAAGATATTTCTTCCTGGCTTTCTATTCGTTGGTGTGACAAAAACAGCAAAAATCAAATATATATATATTTGATTATATAAATAAAACTATAAAACAGACACAATCTCATTTCATCGGTAAATAACAGTAAATATATAATTTTCATATTGTAAATATACGATATTCATTTTATCACGGATCAAGTTAAACTGTACATTGAATTGACGCGCTCGATGACGTGTATCTATATATCTCACTTTCACCGGTGCAACCTATATTACTCTCTGTCTATTCACACGCACGTTTAGGTCTTGTAACAGCTTGCGTATCGTCAACCAATCGGAGCGCAGTAACTGCAGCGGTGTTTAGACATAAATTCATTTCAAACAGAATACATGACATTTCTTCTCTATATGTTGTGCTCCATAAGAGGCAAAATGTTTGCAGTTGTATGAAGACGCTTTCACGTATCCGTTGACGATAATGTCCACGGCTTGACGTTATCGTCGCCGGAAAAAGCGTCTTTTTCCACAATACAATAGGGAAGGATTTTGCTTCCTTATTCTATCGTGGGCGGTAGAACCGTTCGAATTATAATAGTGCCCATTATTATTAGAGGACCGGCTAATTGCGTGTCGGACCACGCATAACGACGGTATCCGTTATCGAGACGCAAGATAAATAATACGCTAACCAAAAGACACCAATCATCTGTTCTCAAATTCGGATATTCCCTGTGCTATGAAAACCAGACGACGACTACTAAGGACGTCTCCCAGTACATCCAGACCCGAGACAATCTAGAAAAGTACGTTTTCTAAATTGACCCGACCGGGAATCAAACCACGACCTTTCCACGCTTGGTGACAACGTCTAAACCATTGTGCCATCGCGGTCGTCATTAATCATTAATATTCAATTAATTAGCAACAAAAATAAGTTTATATAATTCATAGTTTTAGACGACCTGCGAGGCGCAACGACTAAGCGCGTCGTAAAGTAAAACGGGGGTTGCGGGTTCGATTCCCGCCCAGAGTCTGGGCGTTTATGTATAATATGTATTTATTTACAAAGGAAAGGTATATAAGTAGTATATCAGTTGTATAGTACCCATAACACAAGCGCTGTGCTGCTTACTTTGGGACTAGATGGCGCTGTGTGAAATGTCCAAGTATATTATTATTATATTATACTCTCTATATTATACTCTCTATTCTTTGGTTGCACGAGTTATTTATTTCATTTATTTATATCTTTATGTTATCTTATTTATTATTTTATTATTATTTTATATTATTTCGTTTATTTATTTTTTTTATAATACAGGGTCATCATTTTATTATAAATTAGTATTTATTTATTTATTCTATAGTACCATCACATTTAGGCGTCACAGAATATCAGTGTTGCTCTCTCTGTAAATTGATAGGCATTGGAACTGAGTCGTTGCCTTTTCACTGCCGCAGCATAGTGTTATGTTAATGTGTAACTTTGTTGCCATGGGCCGTGCGTTGTCGTTGTGAGTAGTGAATAAACGATTTCTTTCTTTCTTCTTTCTTTCTATATTATTATAGTATTGCTCAAAGACAATGTGAAAAGCAAAGTTACTTCTGCGATCGGTTAGCGTGTAACCGAAAATATTTGAACTCTCAAAATCTACACATATCTTATTCAACTCAATTTTCTTTGAATGTGATTATTAGCTTTATTTTCCACACCATAGTTGAAAAATTAGAGGTAACACACCCTTTTTATGACTTTAAAAACGCATAGATCTCACCAACTATTGACTTAAATAAGGAAGCTATTTGGAAACTTCGTATTTCATTTTTGAAGACCAATGTTAAGGATACCCTCGCCTATGAACACTTGAATTTTTCGTACTCATTTAAATTCAAATTCAAATTCAAATTTATTCAAATTAATACAAATTACACCCTAAAAATTTAATACAAATCTTAATTAGATTGGTTGTTGCATTTAAACAAAGGGGTGCAATGTTAGGGAGGTGTATTTACAGTTCTCTCTTTTTAGCGGCCGCTGCACTAAGCTCGAGGCTTGTATCGCAGGTGCCTGTGCATTTGTGAATATACCATGTAGATATTTAACGGGCACTACGCCTCTGAACTTTAGACATAGAATTACTGCACCTTGACATAGAACCACTACACTTGAGACCTTTGCCTTGAACTATGACTATTTCATTCGAATTTCAAAAATCAACATAAATTGTATAATATTGAAGTCAAAAACCAAATAATTGTAATTTTATGAAAGATAAAAAATAATACCTATTAATTTGATAATATGCACAAATAGAGATAGAAAATTACAAAGTTAAAATACCTAAGCTAAGTGTATGTGTGTGAGTGGGTTTGGGTGTGGGTGTGTGTGTGGGTGGGTTTGGGTGTGGGTGTGTGTGTGTGCGAGCGTTCGTGCATGTGTGTGTGTGTGTGTGTGTGCGTGTGTGTGTGTACGTGAGCGCGTTTGTCTTAACCCACAACAGCCAGAAGGTTCTCTGTCTGCGAATAGGTTTGCCCCAATAACCATCTCCGTATCACAAATTATTTAGCCTTGCTGGTGGGTAGGTGTTTTAAGCCGCTGAGGTGATGACAGATTTTGTTATACAGGAAGGGGTGAAGGAACGGTGGGTGACGTTTGGCAAACGCTGATTGGGTTCTCTGCTGTGGGATTCTATACACACGACGCTTGACAAGCTGCTCGTGAGTGACGACTGAGCCCATTATTCGCCTGTGTGCTGTAGTGGTTGTCTTCAGTATAAATAACTGACGCACCGTTAGGACTTTGCATTCCTCATAAAGAGCATCAGTGGGAAATTTGAACGGTTTTCTGAGCATTACCCTTAACACAGCCCGTTGAGCTCTTTCAAGCTCAAGCATTTTCGTTTTAATTGCACCACCCCAGGACAGATTACAGTACGTCAAAAGTGATTCAGTCAGTGCTTTATATACCATGAATAGAATATCTCTACTCGCACAGAAGCGTAGAGATCTGAGAACATAAATAGTCTTCCTGACTCTTCCCGACAGCACAGTGATGTGTGATTTAAAAGACAAGTTTTTATCGATTTGCACTCCTAGGTATTTAATACAATCTGCGTTGTCAATAGCTTTACAACTGCATGTAAAATCACAGGAAGAACCACACAAATCCGTGGGTGATGTCCCGCAGGTGTGAATAATTAGTGCAGGCAATACAGGAGGCTCCGATGCACGCGTTTTATGGAATGTTATGAATTTGGTTTTGCCCACATTCATAGTCAACAAGTTCCTACAAAGCCAATCAGTAACCAGGTTCATCCCCCTTTGGGCAGTACTGAAAACCTTCTCCCAAGAAGTGTCTTGAAAGAGAATCACAGTATCATCGGCGTAACAGATAATATCCGCACGTGGTATGGCCAGCGAAAGAACGTCATTAATGTAGATTACAAACAGCGTAGGGCCAAGTATGCTTCCCTGGGGCACACCGAACCTGACAGGAAGCTGACCACTAATGTACGCACCCACTCTAGTACACTGACTACGATCCGTCAGATAACTTCGAAACCAATCCAGGGCGACTCCCCTGATTCCAAAGCATTCCAACTTACGCAAGAGGATGATCGGGGACACGGTGTCGAAAGCTCTGGAAAGGTCGAGGAATGTACCCAGGCAGCATCGGCCCCGGTCTAATGAGTTGGAGACTAGACTAGTCAGTAAAACCACTGCGTCCTCCGCTGATGCACCACGGCGAAATCCAAATTGCTTGTCAGATAGTAGTTTGTTATTCTCCAGAAATGAAACCAGGCGCCTATTAACTATTTTTTCCAATATTTTGGAGAAAATGCCAAGCAAAGAGATTGGTCTGTAGTTGCATGGCACATCCTTCCTACCGTCTTTATAAATGGGCGTAACAACTGCGAGTTTCCACCGCCGAGGAAACACGCCACAGGAAAGGCTTAGGTTGTAGATATGAGTTAAGGGTTCCAGTATTAAGTGACGAATTTGTTTAATTAGAAACGGGGTGCACCGGTCAAGTCCTGGCGCGCTTTCATTTTTAACAGAGTGCAATAGTTTGTCTACCTCCAAAGGGTCCGTTGGAGACAAGAAAAGGGAATCAACCGGTAGCATTACGTACAAATATATGGAGTGTCTCCCCTGATTTTTATTTTCGTAATTCCAATACATTCTATAACGCTTCATAGTACAAGAGTCTTCCAAACATTTGTTTAGTCCCAAGAAAAGTCCCAAGTCCCCCAAAAAAAAAAAAAAAAAAAAAAAAAAAAAAAAAAAAAAAAAAAAAAAAAAAAGTCTCAGAGTAAAATGGCTATTATTTACAGACAGATTATAAGTTTTGTTTTTGCCTTTTGACTACAGAACCTTAAAAACATTGGAACTTAAGATATTGGCTGTCGCATTCTGTCTGCAAGTTACATAATAAGCGTGCCGGTGTCCTCTAATCGGCTCGACCCTCTGGCCTTGTGGACGTTGCGTTTCTCAGTATATTTTACCGCATTTATTTATGAATGAGGAATTGTTCGGAGTACTGCCCGCTGCTGAGTACCATTATCGTACTTCAAGCAATCGACTATCCTTCATCTCCACCACCTTACCTTGATGGATAGCGGTCTACAACTGTGCGTTTCTTACGACATTTCTTACCACGTACGACAATTTATGGGAACTAGCTTACAGCGGCGATGTTCCCAGACCGTTATTACTTAGGGACCTTTAACAAACGAGCATACTCTTTTCTTAAAGACTGGAAACACACCCGTGATTCAGACGTTGCGGGTGTCCATGGGTGACGGTGATTATTATCCATCAGGCGACTTGCTAATAGTACTAATAAAACGCAAGAAACGCAGCGCACGACAAGGCGTGTATCGAATACGCATCGCGAGTGCTTGGCTAAACTTGGCGAGTGCGTTAGCGAGTCAGTGCGGGGAAGCGCGGTGGTGGGCACTCGGTCTAGTAAATAAAATAGGGTCCGAGCGAATGTCTCGCTGATTTACTCTGAGCTGAGCACTCGGCCGAAAGCACTATCTCACCACCGTACCTCGTTACTTGTAATCAAAGCCTAAAACTAACTATACATAATAACCAGGCGTAAGTGTTACTTTGGCCAGATTCATCGTATGACTTAGGTATAATAAACTATTTAATCAAATTAATCATAACATTAGTCTTTCTTCATAACTCGATAAAAAAAATTAAAGTCAAAGCAAATTCAATATTAATCGTGTCAAATATATTATTATCTAGCGAACCCGACAGACGCTGTCCTGTCCGAAATTACAAAAGAATCCTAGAACCCCATTGCAGCGCCGCCTAAGTTGTGAATCTAGGGAATCTAAAGAATCTAGACTAATCTAGATTAACTTAAACACACAAAAAATTGCATCAAAATCGGTCGAGCTATTTTCGAGTTTTTGCGTTACTAACGCACGGCAATTGATTTTTATATATAGAACCAGCTGATGCCTGCGGCTTCATCCGCGTTTTTTATTTTTAAAATAGCCCCTGTCCTTCCCCAGGATTCAAGCCATCTCCATATCAATTTTCATCGCAGTCGGATGGACGGATGGCAGCCCATAAAATACGAACAATGAAACATTGATATTTATATATTAGATAATTAAGTACCTATCATAAAATTAAAAAAAAGACCTCAGAGTATAGTAAAATTGCCTATTGGATAACTGCAAGTTGTACTTTTTCTCCTGGACAACCACTAAACTAGGGACAAATCTAAATATTGTTAAAACTTGATTAGGTATATTGATTGGTTTTACGACCGCCGTGGCGTAACGTCTAAGACCGTCGGAAAGTAAACGGGGGTTGCGGGTTCGATTCCCGCCCCGAGTCTGGATGTTTATGTATAATATGTATTTATTACAAAAGAAAAGTATGTAAGTAGTATATCACATGTCTAGTACCCATAACACAAGCGTTGTGCTGCTTACTTTGGGACTAGATGGCGCTGTGTGAAATGTCTGAGTACAGTAATGTCTGAGTATAGTGATTAGGTAGATATTAGGTTTATATGATAAATACAATATTTATTTAGAAAATGAATACATTCTCCGAGTAATTTTTGTTGACCTCTTAATCGGCCGAAATATTAATTTAAGACATAAAAGACACTTCCAGTCCTCCCTCTGTGTATTTAACGAAATTGATTAAAAACAAACACCATTATTCCAAAACTTTGAAATTGCCGCCAAAACCAATAAACAGTTTTTGTTTTTATTAATAACATTAAAACGTTTGATATTTGCGAATAGTCATTTATCGAATTTATACAAATAAATATACGTTTCGTTTTTCTCGTGACGTCATGTTTACGTATATTGATTATAAACAGAAAATCAAATGTGACTATGAAATGTTCGCCAAATAAAATGTAGGCGTTGAGTTTTTTGTTTTATTGAAAATATCTGGCATGCGACTTCGCGTGGATTACGAAAAAAAGTTCCGTAGTTTCATTCAATATTATTATTAAAGTTTTTATTGCAAGTGTTGTACACACATTTTTACAAAGTCATCATCAATAGAATTTATAAATCGTATCATAAATTAACATAAACAGAGATTTTCTATCGAGTGTCACAAAATTAATAATTATAAACAATCTTCACACTAATTAATTAATAATGTCAAAATAGAATAATAGATGCCAACAGTATAAAATAATAACAAACCACAGTACGCCATGAAATGGTAATGATTTTCACAGATTATTTAAATTAAAAAGTAATACAAAATAGTTCTTAACCATCACATCACTGCCACGCATTCATGTAGTTATTTATTTTGTAATATGCTTTTTTACAGAGGGAAGTTTTAATGTAGTTTTTAAATTTTTTTTTTCATTGAACTTATGTTGTCGCAGTAAGGCCTTTCATCTTAATTTTATTAATTTTGTCTCTTTTAGTGTATTAAAGATGTTATCCGCGACTTCGTAAATACATACATATCTTCACGCTATATCCCTAACAGGGTAGGCAGACGGGAGCGCAGAGCGTCGCTGTCCTTATATATTTCTTTCGCCTCCTCAAATCTCAAGGTTCTACTCGCACGTTTTCGTCATTTCCGTCAGCTAACAGTCTTGCAATTTAATCTTTATATATCAACCGTCGACTTCCTTGGCTTCTGGTACTACTCACTTTCGTTCTGTAAGTTTTCTTCGTCAGTCTCTCATCACTCATTTTTTCTGGGCCCGAACCATAATTATTATAAGTATCTAAGTTAAAAAGTAAAAGTGGAAAATCATACATTTCATTGAACACCAAACTATACTTTGAAAATAATCATCTCTGTACAGTAAACATTTATTTACTAATGATTGAATTTTATTAACATATTGTTATTAATTTTGTATAGCTATATACAAGGTTATTTCGAAATGATGGTTCAATACGGAAGGGTATAAAAGTACCCAAGACAACGGAAAACTTGCGCTCTACAACTTCGCTAAAAGTCAATAGTTCTAGTGTTAAACCTCAAAGATTAAACAAAAATAAAGGTGAGGCAACCCTAATATCAGCGTTTTCCCGTCGCTAACAAAGATTTGGAATATAGGGCAGAATGATAGGGTTGAACATTTTTTTTCAAAAAAACAAATGTTTTTTTTTTATGGAAACCAAAATAATCGTATCCCGTAATTATTACATCTGCAATATAACAGTCAACAGCGACACGTTGGGACCCCGGGGGCTTTATACCCCCTTTCACAATAACCTTGTATGTGATAAATTCCCAAAAATCTTTAGCGATTTTCCGCTTAAACTCCAAAAACCGAATCCGAATATTCGGTGCTGGTTAGCTGACCGAGTCCTATCTCTGGTATATCCTGAGGATGCTCCGTTGAAGGGCGAAACACATGTCGATTTGTGGGTTTTGGAGTTTGAGCGAAAAATAGCTAAAGATTTTTGGGAATTGATCACATGAAATGGATTTCCGCAAAGTAGCACCTGAGTCTATACAATAACCTTGTATATGTATTAGCGATCTGCCTCAGCTTTGCACGGGTAGAAATTTTTTTTGGAAATAAAATACAGCCTGTGTTACTCGCTGATAATGTAGCTTTCTTTAGGTGAAAGAATATTTGAAATGGGTTGAGAAGTTTTTGAGTTTATCCATTACATGCAAACAGTTTACCTCTTTATAATATTAGTATAGATAATTGCTACCTAAGTCGCTATTCGGCAATCGGCTTGGTCAGCTTAGCACAAAGTCTATAGTAAGGTATTGACTGAACGTGTGAAGGCATTTCTGAAAGATATTTAATTTTGTGGGAGGCACAAGGTAGTTTTAGGAAAGGTAGGGGTTGTATGGATCAGATTTTCTTGCTTTGCAGCATTGTGCGGAAGTTTCTGGCCATAGGTCAGAAAATATTCTGCGTTTTCGTGGATCTAGAAAAAGCATTTGATAAAGTAGTGCGAAAGAAATTGTAGAAATTTCTGCCTGAATATGACTTGGAGGGCTCCTTACTGAAGTTGTAAAGTCGAACCCACAGAGCCAGTTTAAGGATAGATGGCGACATGCGGCCTTGGTTATCTCCCTGGCTGGCTATTCGTACTGTATTTGGACAGTTCCCTCCAGACATTGAAAGGTAGTATGAGTGGTATAATATGTGATGGTACAGTGGTAAACTGCCTTTTGTACTTTGACGATGTTATGCTTGTGGCACCATCAGAAGCAGAGTTGCAGACACTAATCACGTGCGTGAAAGACGAATGTGAAGTGAATCGGATCGATTGCGAATGTGAACAAAACTAAGATTCTGGTGATTGAAAGGGAAAATTTACAAACGAAATGTGAGATATGGGTGAATCGAAAATTTCTAGAACAAGTGAATGTAATTGTGTATCTAGGGTCTGCCTTTTGGGCCTGCGTTGTGATGTGGAGATGTAAGTTGGATGTGGAGAGACGGGTAGAAGCTGGCAATAAAATAAACGGTGCTCTGGCCGCATTAGTGGGCAGTGCGAATAAATAAGTATCTAACTCGGCCAAAATGGACATCCAGAATACGATGTTGGTGGCAACTTTGTTGTACTGTAGTAAGGCCTGGATATGCCAGTAATCAAATGAAAATAAGATAAATGCAGTAGAATTGCGATTACTTAGAACTATGTGCGGTGTTACCCTTGCGGACAAAATAAGCAACGAAGAGATACGCAGTATGACAGGATTGCACGACAGTGTTATTGTAAAAATGAAGAAAATAATGCTTAGAACGTAGGTGGTTCAAGCACATGGAAAGAATGAGTGATAAAAGACTGACGAAGAAAATCTACAAAAGCGAAAGTGAGTGAGTGAGCGAAAGGAAGACCAAGGCCGACTTACGAAGATCAAATAGCCAGAGTGTTAGCTGACGGAAATGTCAAAAGCACCCGCATACCTAGGTAATGATGAGATTGGAAGAGGCGAAAGAAATATGTAAGCACCGCGAAGCTTGGCGCTCCGTCCTCTCTGATTACCTCGTTAGGGATAGAGTGTGAACATATGTATGTAAATAATTTTGAAAAAAATGATTCCTGACTTGTCGATATTTGACGTTTAAAAATACCTTTGTTTACTTCAATAAATCTGGGGGTAATGCAGTGCCCCTACAAAGTTGAGCACAGCCATACCATCCTTTTCTCGAAGCGACTCGCGGCACTTTTGACCTCCCTGTAATTTCGTTGCGGATAACTCTAGAAGTCTGAATGTTAGTGGCTAATACAACTAGATATATTTCCAAATTAGATTCAATTTAAACCTATAGATTAAAAACCATTGCAAGTCAAATTTCCTTAATTTTGTCACTGACACACTCACCGATCATCAAAATTCTAAGGTACTTCTAGCAGTCTCACAAATTTTGAATTTTAGTTAGCGTTTAGCTTATAAAAAAAGGAAAAAATTTAAAATCCCGAAATTTTATTATTCATTAAATGGAAAATAATGATTTCATTAAATTAAAAATTTCACTGACACACTCAGCGATCAGCAAAATTCTAAGGTACTTCTAGCAGGTACACACACTTTAAATTTTGAATTTTAGTTAGCGTTTAGCCTATAAAGATAGGAAAAAATGAAAAATCCCGAATTCGTTAATCACTGAATGCTGTAAGAGCCCACATGTTGTTTGGATGAGCCCCGAAACGTTACTTATAGGTTTACTATTTTCGTTTTATAATTGCGATTGCTATTATTGGTTTGATGATTGAAAGGCTTACTTATTTATTTACTCATATTATTTGGATAATATAAAAAAGATATTATTTTAATATTGTGCTTATCTACGCTTTTAGGTACAGCTGACAGACAAGATATATTATCGGAGAAAAAAAGGAGGATGACCTACAAAAAGAGATGAGATCTCATCAAAATAAAAAAAATTTAAAAAATGCCAAGTCTAGCAACGCAGTTCTTCCACTACAAAAAGTTGTGAGATCTCATTTAAAACCAAGTCAGTTATTTTAGTTAGTGTCTAAGGAAGCACCTATTCAACAACTTTCTCATAAATTGTTATCTAATCAATTACCTATCAATATTTATAGTGGCCGTATCAATATTAGACATCTTTATTTCTATAATAAATTTAATGACTTGGCAATCCCACGGCAATATAATAACATGTACCTAATATTAGCGATCTGAGCGCTTTGTGCTCGTTTACATATTGCATAATTTAGGCCTGCTAGCACTATGTTCGATTAGGAGTAGTATAAATAGTAGATTATTCTTATATTATTATGTTGCCGTGCCATTGCCAAATCATTATATTTATTATAGAAATAAAGATGTAGTATTGATACGGTATACAATTCATAACGAAGTTGTTGAATAGGTGCTTCCATAGACACTAACTAAAATAACCGACTTGGTTTTACATGAGATCTCACAACTTTTTGTAGTGGAAGAACTGCGTTGCGAGACTTGGCATTTATTTACATTTTTTAATTTTGATGGGATTGATTTTACATTGTTTATATATATAAGTTTTTATTTATCTTCCGTTAATATTTTACGAGCTTAAAACTAAGGATTATCTCGTATAACAGATTTCCTCAAAGTTGTCGCTTAGAAAGCTATCATTGCTTATGGTACCCAGCAGACTGGCAGCATTACCTCTTTGTATAGCCATTTATGATATTACATCATACATTTCCTATCAAAAATATTTGCCGATACTAACCTAAGTCAATATACGATGTTACCGTACAGTCATCATTTATGTATTTCGTGGACTACCGGGTCATTAACCTTACCTTGAGATTGGCCTTGTGACGTTAAGTCTAGATTTTTTCTGCATTCGTTACGTAGTCTCGCTGTCTTTCCGGTTTAGTTTCGCTCTTAGTAACGCTTACTTGGTTCCATGTTTCTTTGCGGGAGAAATAAAAGTTGGGTATGAACTGTCGAACACACATAAGCTCAAGATGTCATTGCAATTTCAGACTATGGATCTGAAATATCAATGTGCCTTTATTAGTAACAAAAAAGTACATACATACGTTAATATTTACAAACTGAAAACTACACATTATCTTAAATAATAGACTTCGTCAAAGTTGCCGCTTAGAAAGCTGTCATTGCTAAAGATACCCAGCAGACTGGCAGCATTGCCTCTTTGAATAGCCAAACTGATTCGTTGGCGGAAGAAACTGCTAGCCTGGCGGTCTCCCGAAGCCTCGACTAGTCTCTTACAAATATCAGAAACCAGTCGATGGGCTTCGGGGCCCCAACTCTCAGAGAGAGTCGCAAATGTCAATTATTATGTTTTTTATTAGCATTACCGATTTACGGCGAATCAAAAAGGGTTATAATTTTAGCAAAGGAGTTAGGATTTTAGCAGCATATACAGCATTTAATTTTTATTAAATACTAGTTGTCGCCCGCGATTTTGTTCGTGTAACCTTTTATTTACTAAATTAAATAGTTCAGAAACCTTCGCAGACGAATTAATTTAAAACGGGTTAATTTAAAAATAGTAATAACCTCTTAGTGCAAAATTCCTGTCAACATACCTACCAACATTTGTTATACGACTTTTTCAAAACTCAATACGTTCCTCAAAAAATATTTGTTAAGTTTTGTTATATTGTCTGAAACGTAATTACTCTGTACGTGTTTCCAATGGTGCAGTACAAGCGCACCGGGCCTCAGCGTCGCGCTGCGCGTGTGCTGCTATAGCAACTGGGTAGAGTAGGTGCCATTTTCAGAAACATTTAATGTATTTTTATTTTTGTATGATAGAAAAACATGATTTTTTGAAAGTCGTAAAACAAAAGTTATTGGGGATAATGTTTAGTACAAAATGCTAAGAGGTTATTAGTATTTTTAAATTAACCCTGTATATTATGTACAAGATAAGAAGATAGTGTCTTTGTAAATTGTATTCGATAAAGTGTTTGAGTGTTTTTTCTTTGCACGTTTTTTTCTGAATCTATAGCTGCAGTAGAAGTGTCGACTTTTCATTGACAAAGTGGTCTTACCTCGGATTTAGAAACAATGGACGGAGTCATAATAAGTTGCCCCTCTTACCACCGAATGTCAAACGGTTTCGTGTCTCTTTCTATCTCATTGAGTGTAACCACTAGTATAATACAGTTAGCTATAGTAAGTACGGCAACCTCGCACTGTCAGTGTGATTCGTGTCAGCTTATGACTCGATATTAAATAATTATTTAATGATCGAGTTTGCATACACTCATATGTGCAAATAATTATAATTTTTATGTGCAAATAATTATAATTATTTGCGAAATACTCGTAAATCTTAAATGTTTACTACTAAAAATATGTCATGTTCAGCTGTGTGTTGTTGTAATTCCCTAGTCATGCACATTAGTAAAAATCTAGAAACTCGGCCAACAAAAAAGGACACTAAGGATACGCTTCTAGAGCAATTGCTCCATCCATTGTGATTCTCGGTTCGAGGATCTAACAATATGATCTTTCGAATATCCTGGCCGACTTTTTGGCGGGAACGGGAGAAGTGAGGTTGTCATTTTACTTAGATTTTATATTTTTTTCATTTTTGGCAATTTTATCTGTTTGTCTGTCTGGATATACCACATATATGTACTTAAGCATCTCACAATAAGTACTTCAATAATTTAAAGATGGTTTTCGTAATTGCATCTTTTAGTCAGGTTGCATATTAGGTAGGTATGTTTTATCGTGATCCGCCGACTAGAAGTTGAGATCTATAATCAGCTTTCTTTAGTTAAATCGCATCTGTAATATGGGTTTATTTTGCAGTGGTTGTTCCGTCGATCCTATATTTTATACTGTAAACATACATAAGCAAAGCAAAGACATCTATCTATATTTTATTATAAAACAGTAACAAAGCTATGTCTGTACATTGACGATCTTTTTAAAAAAACATTACACTAAGCGTTTTAGGCTTATTTGGTTCCGAAATAAATACTTATAGAACATCTGTGCGTTTGTATGTCTATTTCTTCAAAGCTAAGAAACTGCCATTGAATTTCTATATGAATCTCTGTTTGAAGAACTAGCCTCATTTACTTAATAAAGTGCATAATGCGTACTTGAGTTTTGATTAGTAAAGGATACAATTTTTTATACGTCGACACAGTGGAAAATCACAATTTATTAATTGACTAACTTTGCCTTGCAGTTCCACCCGCGTTAAATTTGATATTTTTCCGGTATGAAAACTATCCTAGATTACTCTCTGAAAAGTCCTTTACCTGCCAATGAAAATCCCGTCAAAATCGGTGCAGCCGTTTCGCAGATTAGTCCGAGCAAACAAACAGACAGACAAAAGTTTTAAAAAAGCGCGTTTGGGTTTTGATTACATGCTATACATATATATAAGTTTAAGAAAAAGGCTTTACGAAATCATAGATTATTCTAAAACAATTCTGTTCGTCTCTCAGAAATATCCTCAGGTGTCAATCTTGCGGGCAGGATAAACAATGAAGAGATACGCAGTATGACAGGGTTGCACAAAAGTGTTATTGTAAAAATGAAGAAAGGAATGCTTAGATGGTTCGGGCACTTAGAAAGAAGTGAGTGATGAAAGACTGACGAAGAAAATCTACAGAGCGAAAGTGAGAGGTAGAAGAAGCCAAGGAAGACCAAGGCTGACTTATGAAGATCAAATAGCCAGAGTGTTAGCAGACGGAAATGTCAAAAGCACTCGCATACGCATACAAAGAATGATGAAATTTGAGGAAGCAAAAGAGGTATGTAAGGACCGCGACTCCTGGCGCTCCGTCCTCTGACTACCACATTAGGGATACAGCGTGAAGATATGTATGTATGTACTTCTGTCCGTCTCCTTGTAGGATGAGCGTGCATATATAAATGGATGGAAACGATATAAACGTTAATATAACCACAAATTAACTAGATATAACTTATAAGTAACGTATCTACCTACATTTTATTTGTGAGCTTGACAGGTTAAAATGTTGGCTGACATTTCACTTGGATGAATTATTTATTGTCTGGACAGGACAAACGTTGGAGTGAGGAGGGAGGGATGGTCAAACTGACGGTAACTTACTCAGCTATTAAGTCTAATCTGATGTAGGTTAGCACTTAGTACATGTTATGTCGCCGTCCGACCATAAAATTGGACAGATCATGAAGTGCCTGGGCAAGTTGTGAAACTGTGAAACTCCATTATTTCACGAAATGATGACTTACAAGTTATACTCGTGTTTAATATGAAAGCTTTCGTTCTTTTTGGATTTCGACGTAAACGATGGATTTATTGCATATTTGGAAATATAATGAAAAGATGCGCTTTCGCTAGCTCGTGTCCTGCCCATTTTTTTAAAACTGATACTTTGGCTTACACAGATAGGCTCCTAACAGCTTTGCACCCGAGTCAGAAAATAAGACTACAATATTCTTTGCCTGTCATAAAAGGTTACTAAAGAAGCCTTCGGAATCGCGGCCGATTGAAGTGGGACTTAGGTCTTCCGTCGTCCACCCATACTATGAGAAGGACGAGAGCGCGTGTGGTTCGCGCTGTCGTACTGCGAGAGTATACGGAGCCGTGTCACTGCCCGCCAAGAAATGGTTGAGCAGTGCGAAAATGGCTCCAGAGCGTTTCGTAGATCCCAGAACCCCTCGACAGCACGCCGAAGACGACTGCAGGAGCTTCAGCGGGTATAAAAGTCTCACGTAACTCAGTCTCTCCACCAAGGGGTTTGGTTTCTGTGTTCAGGTTTCTCCTGTGTTACTAAGAAAAAGCGAGAAACCAGTCTCTTAAATCAACATTTAAATACTTAATATGTAATAAACTTTATTGCAAAATGAAGTAATTTATGTCATAAACTATTTTATGTCTTTGTTAATTGGATGAAACGCTAAATCTTATTTTTTGCGTTTTACGCAAATTGGATTGAAACAGACATATTTTTTATTATAATGTTAACGCTGGCAATCTTTGTTTGTATTTTGTTATTCCTCTTTTGTAACGATCCCGCTGTTTCGGCCAATAACACAGTAAGAATCGTAAATAATATTAAGAAGCTTAGAAAAATTCTTGCAACAAATTCTCTTCTCTGAAACTAGTATAATGAAATGAAAGTACAAGAGATTTCACCGGAAATTTTTTACAATAATTAGCTGTTGAATTACCTAAAACAAAAGAAACAGATTGTTAAAATATATGTTAGTTTTAGATATTTTTTTTTTTTATGAAAAAGAGGGCAAACGAGCAAGCTGGTTGGGTTTGCAATAATGATGGGGAGTAACCAACCGCCGCCCATGGACATCCGCGGCAACGCGCCCGTGATTCTCCGGATGTTGCGGGTGTCCATGGGCGGTGGTTGGTTACTCTCCATCAGGTGACCCGCTTGCTCGATTGCCCCCTATTTTATAAAAAAAAAACTTGAAATTTGGCATTACGACTCATAGCCATAACTTACATTTTTCACATATATTTCACAAGAATTTTATACAGTGAATATCATTTCTTAATACTTATGTCGATTTAGAGCTGATTTTTCAGTCTTCAGATATCATTTAACTGATTTTTTTTTATATTTCTTAAGGCATTGGTAACAAGACCATCAGCCTAATGACGTAACTTGAAGAAACTGTCCCTAACACTCCTCCAGTAAAGTGATAGTAGGCTTTACTGAAGTTAAAAAGGACTTCTTGGAATAGCGCGAAAACTTCAGCTACACATGTTTATTTAGATCTCCTCCATTCTTTTCACTTACACAGAACTTTAGAACACAATATACTATGACTGTTGTACTTTAAAACTCCTAAAAATGTAAAAAATAGAAAATCTAAATGAAATGACCACCTCACTTCTCCCGTTCCCGCCAAAAAAGACTTTTACGTTTTGACATTTCTTGTAGAGAACGATTGTCAAAATGATAGTTATTCATCTGTTAATCGTTATCAAAGGACTGAAAAATCAGCCCTTAGTCTTCGATAACAAATAAAGAACTAGATTCACAATCTCCTATAAAATTTAAACAAATTTTTGTCCGAATTGACGTATATATTTTTAATATCGTAAAGTATTATCGGCAATATAGTGTTAATCTAAAGTAGATCTTACTGTCAAAGCATAAGGTTATAAACGCTCGTAAACGATTCTTGCATGACATTGAAACGAAGTTTATTAAATAAAATATTTAAAATGCAATCTTATGTCTCGTGCATAAAATATAATTCAAATAATCTATTTGCGTTGCTATGTTGCTACGTTGATTTGTTACGTGAAAGTGACAAGAATAAGACATATATTGTCAGGCAATATTTAAAAATATGATTACGAATTTAATAAAAAAGAGCTATGTAACGTTATTACTATAATGAAATAATGAATACGTAAATAATATTATTTATTTATTAACCGAAAATAAGAACTCGCGTCTTTTTTTAGCGGTCTACATGTGGTTTTTGCAATTTTTGAAGGAGCACTTTGACATGTTCGCTGTTAGCGTTTTCGAATACTATTAAAACAGAAGTGCGCTCAAATACTCATTTGAACGCACATTTGGTTCGGACATTTTTGGAGCGTTGATTGTGTATCTTGTTTTTTATTTGTGATCGAATCCCTTAGTTTACTAATATTATAAAGAGAGAGAGAGAGCGAATTTTATAATTTTGTTTTACATGTGGTGGATAATCTTCGAAATTGCTGCACATATTTGAATCTTTCACCATATGAAAGGCATATTATTCCAGATTGACATAGGCTATATATTTTGTATTGATCCCGGGCGAGGTCGGAACGGGTCGCTAGTTTTAGGATAAGATAGTTTTAATTTTTAATCTTTATTCGTTGTTATTTAGGATATATATTTAATAAGAAAGTTTTTATTTCATATTAATTATTTGTCTTGTTAGAAGTATCTTAGAAATATATATGCGGTGTCACTCTTGCGGACAGGACAAGCAATGAAGAGATACGCAGTATGACAGAGTCGCACGACAGTGTTATTGTAAAAATGAAGAAAGGGATGTTAAGATGGTTCGGGCACATGGAAAGAATGAGTGATGAAAGACTGGCGAAGAAAATCTACAGAGCGAGTGGTAAAAGAAGCCAAGCAAGACCAAGGCTGACTTTGCTGCCCTATTGTACTGTGGACGGTAAAATCGTGGCGATAAAAACGTGAACGATAAGTTATAAAAGCGCCCAATGAAGTGATCAACTATTTTTTGTACTTGTCGGTAAGTTACATTAGTAAAATATTTTTGATGTGAAACATCCTATGCGGCGGGTCAGACTGGCTGTTCGCGTGGCGACGTGGCGACGCGTCGCCGAGCGATATTCTTAGCTCGTATACTTATAGCATATGCAGTGTTGTTATTCACTTTGGAACATGTTGCTTGTGTTTGTTAAACGAATAATTTTTTTCTTTAAAAAATCTGATTTTGTTTTTGGTTACGCCATATTTTTTGATGATGCCATATTTTTTGATTATGCCATATTTTTTGATTATGCCATATTTGCTTTAATAAACCATCCTTATTCTATACAAAATAGTTTTCTATACAAAAGAGTCTCGACGTCTCACATCTGCCGCAAGCGTGGCGCGACGGCTCATTTTTTTTAAAATTTATATGTTGTCTTAATTACTAAAAATGATAGATAATAATTTACGTATTTATAAATTCGTGCTGAATAACGTACTTTTTATATACGGATTTATGTAAAACCCCAAAAAACTTCAAGGAATGGTAAAACCCCCCTTTTTAGTGCTTTTTAGCTATTTTTGTTGTCCCCTGGACAACTAAAAGCGCTTTGTCTCCTGGACATCCACTAAAGTCTAGGTTCCCAAACTTATTTTGTCTACTGAGTCGAGAGCTCATGTAGTCGTTGTCTAAGATGCCTCCTAGCTAAATGAAATTACAAATCACCCGCCAGGCCTCTACACAACGCCCCCATTTTTTTTCTGGGTCTCTTACCGCCCCCCTTTAGGGCTGCAGCGCCCACAGGGGGGCGTTATCGCCCACTTTGGGAATGGGTGCTGACTAAAGTAAGAGAAATATGGAAATAACGTTAAAAGTTAATTAAATATATTGATGGTATAGATTTTAGCGTTATAATGAACACAACATTTACAGAGAATATGTAGAAAAGAAGGCTGACCCCCGTCTCATTAGTAATGGAATTGCCGACTCGGCCGGATACGTAGGGTTGTTGCGTTGTGTGTGAGATGCGGAGAGCATCTCGTTTAATTATACATTTAATTTGTAATAAAAACAAGTTTTGCATGATTTGTTTTTAATTCCTTGTAATTATGTTGAAGAATGATAACTTTGGTTCGAATTCTAAAATTATTTAGACATCTGAGTACATTATTATACGTTGTTTTGAGCAGACAGTTTTGTATTTGTGACTATGTGAAGAACGAATTGAAGACAAACAGACGGCGGGGTTATTACCTAAAAATTTGCAGACAGCGACAGCCACGCGATCACTACACCACCGCACGCTTATTACGTAACTTGCAGACAGCATGCGACAGCTAATATCGCGCGATATCTGCTGTCAAAACAAGAATTTACGTAATGTAATTTGTATAGTAGCGCTAAGTCAACCGCGAAAAGTGCATTTTATGATCATAGAATAATAGATACGCAATCGTCATATATGATATAAATTTTTTAGTCACCGGTCGCGAAGTGATTGCGTTGCTGTCGCATTCTGCAAATTTTTGGGCAATAACCCCGCCGGTGACTAATTGTAATAAAAAATTGGTATCATGTATGACGATTGCGTATCTATTATTATATGACCATAAAATGCACTTTTCGCAGTAGATTTAGCGCCACCATACAAAATACATTACACAAATTCTCGTTTTGACAGCAGATATCGCGCGATATTGGCTATCGCATGCTGTCTGCAAGTTACGTAATAAGCGTGCCGTTGCACGTTTGCGTCGCGTGCGACACTGACGCTACAATAATTGCCCTTATTCGCCCAAAATATTCCCATTGTGTGCGACGACGCATGCGAATTAGCACGCACACATACAAATCGCGCACGCTGGATTACTATGAAGAGATCCTACTGCTATGTTTATAATGTGATATTTATATAGGTATGAATACGTAACTATGTTCTTTGAGTAATTAACCGACTTCAAAAAAACGAGGAGCTTCTGTGTTCGTCTGTATGTATGTTATTTTTCTTTTATGTATGTTCACCGATAACTTAGTCAATTGTGGACCAAATTCGAAATTTTTAAAGGATACCTATACTTCCGAGGTGATCCTATTTAAATTTCACCGGTATTGGAGCTTGTTTTTGTCAGAGATTCAGGATAGTAGTGACGCAAGAATTATCGACCAAATCAGCCAAGAGGACTCGCTTCCGAATCAGTTTCGAGGAAATAAAAATTGGACCCAAAATACCCATAGTTTTATTATTTTGTTCAAACTTCAGCTCAGATGTAAAATGGATGGCAAAAGGCGACTGAAGGTTGTGTCATACAAACGAACAGAGTGACAAAACTATAGGAGTTACATTACTCATCCGTCTTTAGCGTAGTCGGGTAAAAAGCTTATAACATGTGAGACTCATGAAAGTTATGAAGATTAATTTTTGTACGACCTTCAATGTATCGTCGTACGGTTTCTAAAAGATCCTTGAACGCCAAGGCCGTGGGTTGTTGCCAGCGGGCGGCGTACAGCTAAGGTTAGCGCATACTAACGTACTTAACATAGACATGAGAAAATGTCAATGAAGAACAACCGTTATTATAAATCGTCAACAACTAGTTGACAACGAGTTTATATTTAGTGCTTCGAAAAAGAAATATTTATGGAATTATTTGTCTACCTAAAGACCAAGACTGACTTACGAAGATCAAATAGGTGTTGGGTGACGGAAATGTCAAAAGCACCCGCATACCTATGCGAAAATGTGTGAGGAGAATAATGAGATTCGAGGAGGCGAAAGAAGTATGTAAGGACCGGATACAGCGTAAATATATGTATGTATGTGTTTTATCTATCTGACTGTCACTGAAGTATATTTGATGTACATATAGCCGAAGGAAACAATTGCAACTAATTAATCTGTAGTTATAATAAGTGGTAGTTCATAGGCAGACGTTAACCGCGAACGTTGAGTTTTAATTTTTGGGTGTTACTTTACGTTAGGAACTTAAGTAAAAAGTTAAATAATAGTTTTATTTTGGGGTCTTCGTCTAGAGCAGCCATTCCCAAAGTGGGCGATAACGCCCCCTTGTGGGCGCTGCAGACCTAAAGGGGGGCGGTAAGAGACCCAGAAAAAAAATGGGGGCGTTGTGTAGAAGCCTGGGGGGTGATTTGTAATTTAATTTAGCTAGGAGGCATCTTAGACAACGACTGCATGAGCTCTCGACTCAGTAGACAAAATAAGTTTGGGAACCTAGACTCTAGACTCACTGGTTATTGCCATTTTATACCACAAAAACATTTTATTTGTTGATTTTACACTAGACAACGCATACATTAAGGCGCTCCCAGAGGGAGAGAGAGAGAATTGCTATAGCTTAAAATTCTTTTAATGTCCCGGACAAATTGGATTTATTTTTTAACACATTTTCGAAAATACGCGTGATAATTTCTGTATAAAATCGTGAACAGCTATCTAGACAGCAGTCTATCTATTATATTCTGATAACATAATAGCAACGGCTTCGCCCCGGTGGGATGTTGAATGTTAGCATACCAAATTTTTTTATTGCGATTTTCATACAAAACTACCATCGAAATTCCCGACTCTCCGTGGGTTTTCCAAAAATTTTCTGTAACACCACAAACCTTGCCCTGACAAGTACCAATACAACAAAAAAGAAATAAGCCAAATCGGTTCAGCCGCTTTCAAGTGATGCTTCATTGTACGAGTATATATGGTAATTGATTTTCATTTATATAGATTTACATATATTTTTTTGTGATTTTTTTGTTAAAACAATAGGTTACTCAACGTTTCGTATTGTACGTTTCTTTTCGTTTCGTTAAATTAAAATGTTTGAATCCGTCAACTAGTTTTTAATTTTTGAGAAAAACAGTTGATTCATAAACCAATGGTCATTCAACCGTTAATTATATTTATCTAGTTAAACCATCGCTCACCTCTAGTCGTAAGTCGTCGTACTCTTCCTAAATCATCTCAAATGGAATCTATACCAGAATTCCAAGTTAGCAACAATATTTTCATTCATAATTATCATTATAATTATCAGTAACTGTAATGATAATTTGAAATTTATCAGATAGTGTCATGATAATAATCAGATAGTGTCATGATAATTATCAGATAATGGTCACGGTAATTATCGGATAATTGTCATGATAATTTTCAGGTAATTGTTATGTAAGAATTAAGGTTTAATTTGAATTATTGTACCTAATTGATCTGTCGTATATCTCGTATCTACTATTTATCTATATTATTTAGTATATAAAAATTTTACTGACATATCAACGCTCAACCTAAATAACTTGGTCTAGAAACTTGAATTTTGCGCAAGCATTTTTTATGTAATGTGGGCAAAGCAAAGCATAATAATTTTTCGAAATTCAATTTCCAAGGAGCTAAAATAGGATGTCATATTCTTGCATAGAATAGAATTTTACATCTTTATAAAACCCAAAACTTATTAAAGAATCCAATGCATCAATAAAATGAAACAAGCATTTTAAAAATGGTGAAGTAAATCGAAGACTATTGTAACAAAAAATTAAATTTCACGAAGACGGAGTCGGGTACAATACCTAGTTACACAACATACATACATATCTTCACGCCGTATCCCTAACGGGGTAGTCAGAGAGGACGGAGCACCAAGCGTCGCGGTCCTTACATACTTCTTTCTCTTCCTCAGATCTCATCATTCTCCTCACATATTTTCGCCTAGGTATGAGCGCTTTTGACATTTCCATCGGCTAACACTCTGGCTATTTGATCTTCGTAAGTCAGCCTTGGTCATCCTTTGCTTCTTTTACCACTCACTTTCGCTCTGTAAATTTTCTGCGTCAGTCTGTCATCACTGATTGTTTCTATGTGCCCGATCCATCTTAGCATTCCTTTCTTCACTTTTACAACAACACTGTCGTGCAAGCATGGTGCAACCCTATCATACTGAGTATCTCGGCATTGCTGATTTTGTCCGCAAGTGTAACGTATTGTGTGTATTGTATAGATGGATCACGTTTTTATTCAAGGCAACGTTATTGTTTCAATATATAATATATTGATATTAAACAATACAGTACAGAAGAGCAAGCAGTTTCACTTACATGTTGTATACATTATACATAACATAGGCAGTTTTATTTACATTTGTAGAATATGCACATTCTGGTACATAGTTCTATAAAATTGTAAAGAAGTTCGCAGCGAAAATTAAGAATTAATGTAGTGCAATTTTGATCTCGATAACCATAACAGCTATGATAATTATTGAAATTATCAGGTAATTGTCATAATTATCAGATAATTATCAAGTAATTATGACAATTACCTATAATTTCAATAATTATCATAACTGTTATGGTAATTATAAGTTATCATTATTGATCGCTACATAATTTCAATGATATATTATAGTTATATATGTATATATATGATATATTATAGTTTGACATATTTTGCAGAACAATTTATGTTGATAATTGTGATGAATATTCATTTAAACAAGTTATAAACAGACTAACAAGAAGATGTGTCGCGTTGTATAAATATATAGAGATGTGTAGTTAGATTCGAGATATACATATCTTCAACCGGAAGTGTTTGATAAAATCAATAGTTCAAGTGTTATCTCAAATAAAATATACATACAAAGAACTCAGGTCCTATAGTCTGTTGCAAAAGAACTTATGTATATATGACATTACGTGATTTCCTGTTCGCCTCTTTTAGTAATAAGGCTAATAACAGAGGGTAATGGAACCATATTGGGCAGGTTAGTAGCTGGTAGCCTACACAAGCTCTTTAAGGTAACATACAAACAATAGAAGTAATACCAAGTTCTTATATGACTCCTTTTCTGTATACGCTGCCCGACTTTGGAATAAGCTTCCAAAGGTAATCCAGGAAAGTCCCTCAATTGGTTCCTTTAAAAAAAAGCTTAAAGAGCATTTTCTATCACAGCTCACTTTATCATAGCTGAAATGTGTTATTAGTCTGTGTCATGAAATTTTATATTATATAGTTTTTTATTTTATATATATGTTCGTATATATGTATGTGCATATATATTTATATATAAATTACCTTTGTATGTATTTATATTATTTTGAGATGATTTGTCTAATTATATTTTTATATTATATTTTTTATATATTATATTATGATTTTATACTGTTATATTATTTTTTGTATTGAATTTTTTTTGTTATACTTGTCGTGCTTTTACAGCCCGTGAATATGCCACTATCTCACTACCATGGGTTGGCTGGAAGAGATCTCTTCTAGGGATAAGTCCACCTTTGTGAACATCTTTTCCTTTATTAATTAAATTGTAAAAGTCATGTGCAATAAAGAATATATACAAACATATTTTGACGTTGTATCCCTAACGGCGTAGTCAAAGTGTACAAGTCCTTACATACTACTTCTATCGCCTCTTCCAATCTCATCATTCTCCTCACGCATTTTCGCCTAGTTATGCGGATGCCAGTGACATTTCCGTTAGCTAATACTCTGGCTGTTTGATCTCCGTAAGTCAGCCTTGGCCTTCCTTGGCTTCTACTCTCACCTACTTTCGCTCTGTAGATTTTCTTCTTCAGTCTTTCATCCAACGAATTTGGAAACTTTCATCACTCATTTTTTCCATGTGCCCGAGCCATCTAAGCATGCTTTTCTTCGTTTTTACAATAACACTGTCGTGCAACCCTGTCATATTACGTATCTCTTCATTGCTTATTTTATCCGCAAGGGTGACACCGCACTTATTTCATATAATATAAGGTATCACTTATTTTACAGCCTGTACGGAGAGATAGTAGTTGGCACAGTATTTTGGCAATTTAAGGCGAAGTGAATAAGTGGGCTATGATTTTAGCAGCTTTCGTGTGTATGTATGTTCATCTGTTTCTTCACAGAGCTGAACTACTAAACTTTACGTTAGTAACTAATTAATCTGTGACTGTACAGTGAATTTGAAGATAAAAAGCCGACACTTCTATTGCAGTTATAAACTCAGAAAAGAACATGCGTCATGGGAAAATACTCAATTAAATACTTCATCGAATAGAATTTATGAAAACACTATATTTAATTAGAAATAATATATTTAATTTAACGACGGGAAAAAAAATTCTTCAAAGTTCTTGTTTATTTGATAACTACCTACACTTACTTTTGGAATATGAACTGAATATTATTGAACCAAATGATTTATCAATTATATTTATCCTTAGTCGAAATTAACGAAAACATTTTCAAAAACACATTTTTCGTTGTCTGAATTTTAGAAACATTTGCTTTACGAACCTCCACCTTATTTCTTGAACCTTATTAAAAGTGAGTGGTAGCAGGAGCCAAGGAAGACTAAGATTAGCTTATAAAGATCGAATAGTCTATTTGCTGATGGAAATGTCAGGACTCGCATATTTCGGTTAGCATGTAAACAGAATGATGAGATTAAAGTATTGAAGAGAATCATGAAGCTAAAGTGCGTAAGAAGAATGAAGAGACTAGTGTGAGGAGAATGATGAGATCTAAATGCGTGAGGAGGATGACGAGGCTAAAATACGTGAAGAGAATTATGAGACTAGTGTGAGGAGAATGATGAGATCTAAATGCGTGAGGAGGATGACGAGGCTAAAATACGTGAAGAGAATGATGAGACTAGTGTGAGGAGAATGATGAGATCTAAATGCGTGAGGAGGATGACGAGGCTAAAATACGTGAAGAGAATGATGAGACTAGTGTGAGGAGAACGATGAGATCTAAGTACGTGAGGAGAATGATGAGACTAAAGTGTGTGAGGAGAACGATGAGACTAAACTGTGTGAAAAGAATGATGAGATTTTAAGAGGCGAAAGAAATGAAGTATGGATCGTTTTGTTAAACAAATAATAAATATTTGTCCTCCCTTTCTCTCCTACTACCCCTTTAGGGATACAGCGTGAGGATACGTATCTATGTACCTCTGTATGTACTAATGCGAAAGTGTATCCGTTTTCATGGCACAATCATGTAATCGATTTAAATGTTAGTAATAGAGAGATACCTTGAATTCTGTAGGTGAGCTATTTTTCTCTTTAAATTCTACGCGACAGGCGACAAATTGGGCGACAGCTTGTTGTTAATAACATGTTTTATAGTGATAAAAAAGAAAGTAGAATAATTATCGTAATTTTTACTAATTTATAGTGATTTAAAGCCATCCCAATAACTATAATAAACATTCGTTTTATAATCCATACGAAGTAGTAGGTTATGCTAGTTTAATACCTGTATAACGTAAAAGAGATATTTAATATTGAATAGAGTTAGATGGCGTACGTACAAGGTAAGATTGCGGGGTCAAGGTCAAGGACAAACCTGAATCCGATACCTCTGTAGCCTGTAACAAAACGTATTGTTATGCGACTGTATATTAATTTATTAAAACGTGTATATATCCATATTTGTATCTACTATGTATATAATAAAATAATTTATGGTGTTACCAACCACAAAAGAAAATTTGTCTGAGTTTCCGTTCCAAAATTGAAAGAAACCAAGTACTAGACGTATTTCCGCGATAAGGATTGCGTTCTGGCAAATGTTACAAACCGTAACGGTTGTTGTAGAGCACAGACAAACTACTTGTAGAGCTTTCTTTTTAACCGACTTCAGAAAAGAAATAGGTTCTCGGTTCGTCTGTGTTTATGTTTTTTTATGTATGTTTTTTTCAATCGATATCAATGATTCTTTTCGTGTTGGATTCAATATAACTTCAATGTGGTCTCATTTCAATTTCATTGGTATTGTAATATGGACTTTGAAGATTTATACCAAATAACTCCTCAACGGTTTGTATTTATTGTGATGATTCTTTTATATTTCGTTCGAAATTTGGAAAAGTTAGTTGTAGACCTACCCTAGATAATGTAGGCCAAGGTCACTCAAAGCTAACATAATATACACTAGCTAAAATATGTTTTGTCTCTTTTATTTGAAAACAAAAATCAATATCTGTATGTATTATGTATATACTAATACTATTATTAATTATAATATTAACACGTTGAGCCTGTTATGGAAGAACATCGTAAGAGACAAATATGTAATTTTACAGGAGAGCTTTTTTTTTGATTACCTTTTTTATGCTAATCGAAGATATCTAGCTTTTGTATATATTGCAAAACGTGTTAGGCTAGGTTAGGCTCCATAACGAATTAAATAAGTACAAAAAGAGTTAAATTATGAGTACTTTTGTCGCTTCAGATAAAAGACTTTTTGTTGAAGATAAAAGATTTGTCGCTTACGATATTATTTTTCTGTCTATATTATAATCTACTTACTTGTGTAAACTTTTGTAGTTGTGACGAATTCTTACAATTTTTAGCTAAAATTCCAAAACCAATAATCAACACGTGTCTTGCTTCCCAACGTAGCATCCTCAGGATATTTCTGAGATCAGACTCGGTCAGCTAACCGGCACCAAATCCTGGCGCACGGTGTTGGTTAGTGCATCTAAATAAAGTTGAGAGTGATAAGCGCGGACGTAGAAGAATGTTGGCAAGACCTTAGAGATTCAGGTTGCAAAACTTTGTAGAACAAATAAGACCGGTAAAAAATGTGATGTGTGGTGGGATAGTGAAGTGTGGGGGTATGTGTACAAGAAGAATAAAGCATGGTGAGACTTCTTTTCTGTAAAAAATAGTTCTCGTAAGAAAGATTTGATGAAATAGAGATACATACAATCTTTAGAAAACTGAAGCGAAAGCATTTGTGAAATAGAAGCGTGAAAAGTGTAATGTTAGACGATAACAAGATGTCAAACAAATTTGAGGTAACCTTAAACTAATTTCTAAATACGTATTACGTATGTACCAAATAGTCCAACACCTTGTACTTATAATAAATAAAATGCGTTCGAAATAAAAAATTTGCAATGGACGAAGGCAATGAACATTATAGACAATCGCATGAAAGTGGCGGCTCTGTCTCTGATACCGAAAGTGAATTCCTACACCCAGGTCAGGGACTGGAGGAAGTCATTGTATAAGAAAGACTAAGAAAATGATAAATTCTGAAATGAGGAAAGGTTGCTAGGAATTATGGGAATAATGAGATAACTACTAAGATGATCAAGGATGGTGGTTCTCGAGTCGGAGACATCTTTTGTGAACTGGTTAACTTTTGCGTGGCATAAAAAAGAGATTCTGAAAGACTGGCGCAAGGCAGTTATAGCACCACTTTAAAAATGGAAAGGTTCTCATACATAGTCGGTGTGTGCCATGTAACCATCAGCTTGGTCAGCATAGCAAGTAAAACTTAAATTAATTTGTTCAAGTAAACCCAATGTGTTTTTTAACGTTAAATCTACCTTCGGTTCGAAAAGAAAATAAATAATTATACAATATTAAAAAGGTCGGTAAATGCATGTGCAGAGTTCCAGACTTATTCAAATTATTTCCAGACTATTGTTTTGTAGTAAAGTCTATAACGGAGGTGTTGACCACATGAATACATGGAGACATTCACGAAAGATATTTTTGGGAGGCAAAAGGCGGTTTTAGTCATGATTAATGTTATGTATCAGAATTTCTCGCTACACATGGTCGTGGGAAGGTTTTTGGCCATAGATCGGAAAGTTGCTAATAAGATTGTGCTAGGACTGTGTATGGAAAAGGATCTTTTTGTGGCTAATACCATGTTTGGGCACAAAAGGATCCATCAGTACACGTGGGAAAGAAAGGGTGCGAGAAGTATGATTGATTTATTCCTGGTGGATAGCAGACTTAAGAAGCAGGTAATGGACACAAGAGCGTATAGAGGAGCCGACCTCGGGACGGACCACTTTCTGGTGATAACCAGAATAAGGGGTCTGTTCGCAGCATGGCGACATCGCGTAGTGTCCAAACCTGCAGCGGTTAGCCGTATTAAAAGCTGGAAACTGCAGGATGCGGCCACCAGGAATGAATATGAAAGGGTATTATCCAGTAAGCTTGATGATAGATTGAAAGTGATGAGCGAGGATGTTGAAGAATGCTGGCAGAACCTTAGAGATAGTATGGTTGAGGCTGCGAAAGAAGTGTGTGGAATGAATAAGATTGGGAACGGCAAAAAGCGTGATGTGATGATGAGGTGAAAGTGGCTGTGTATAAGAAAAAGAAAGCATGGCGAGACTACCTTGCTACTAATGACTGTGGTATGAAAAATTTGATGAAAGACAGGTATAAGCTGCAGAAAGCAGAAACGAAGGCACTAGTGAAAGAGAAGCGTGAAAGGTGTAGGGTGTTAGATGAAAACAAGATGTCGGACAACTTCGAGGAAAATTCCAAATTATTTTGGAAAGAAGTACGTAAGATCCGAAGTGGTCCGGCACCTTGCAGAATGAATAAAGTGCGTTCGAAAGAAAACAACCTGCTTACAAATAAAAAGGATGTTCTGCAGCGATGGAGTGAATACTATGGAGAACTGTATGAGAGTGGCGACTCCGTCTCTGATACTGAGAGCGATTCTAATGAATTGCCACACTCAGGCCAGGGACTGGAGGATGCCATTAGTATGAAAGAGATTGTGAAAGTGATAAGAAGTTTGAAATGTGGAAAGGCTGCGGGAATTGATGAGGTGACTGCTGAGATGATCAAGTATGGTGGTCCTAGGGTCTGGGATGCCTTCTGTGCACTCTGCAACCTTTGTTGGCAGAAGGGGGAGGTTCCAGAGGACTGGCGCACGGCAGTCATAGTACCTCTATATAAAGGGAAAGGTTCCTACCTAAACTGTGCGTGCTATAGGACCATCAGCTTGGTCAGCTTAGCGAGTAAAGTCTATACTAAAGTATTGACTGAACGTATGAAAGGTGTTTCAGAAAGATATTTGTGGGAGGCGCAAGGTGGATTCAGGAACGGTAGGGGTTGTATGGATCAGATTTTCTCGCTTCGCGTTATCGTGGGAAGGTTTCTGGCTTTAGGTCAGAAAGTTTTCTGCGCTTTCGTGGATCTAGAGAAAGCATTCGATAGAGTACTGCGGAAGAAATTGTGGAGTCTTCTGCCTGAATATGGCGTGGAGGGCTCCTTACTGCAGGCTGTGAGGTCATTATATCGAGACCACAGAGCCTGTGTAAGGATAGACGGTGACATGTCGCCCTGGTTTGAAGTCTGTTCTGGTGTCAGACAGGGCTGCGTGATGTCTGCCTGGCTATTCGTGCTGTATTTGGACAGTTGCCTCCAGAGATTGAAAGGTAATATGAGTGGTATGGGATGTGGTGACACAGTAGTAAACTGCCTATTGTACGCTGACGATGCTGTGCTAATAGCACCATCAGAAGCAGAGTTGCAGACACTAGTCACGTGCATGAAAGAAGATTGTGAAGTAAAAGGATTGAAAATGAATGTGAACAAAACTAAGGTTCTGGTGTTTGAAAGAGAAGCGGAACAAACGAAATGTGTGATTAGTGTAAATGGAAAATGTCTAGAACAGGTGAATGAAATTGTGTACCTGGGGAGTGCGTTTTCGAGGGATGGAAGATGTGAGTTGGATGTGGAGAGACGGGTAGCAGCCGGCAATAAAGTGAACGGTGCTCTGTCCGCATTAGTGGGTAGTGTGAATATATCTAACACTGCTAAAATGGCCATCCACAATGCGGTGTTGGTGCCAACTTTGTTGTACGGCAGTGAGGCCTGGATATGCCCGAAATCGAGTGAAAGTATGATAAATGCTGTGGAGATGCGGTCTCTCAGAAATATGTGCAGTGTCACGCTTGCGGACAGGATAAGCAATGATGAGATACGCAGTATGACAGGGTTGCACAACAGTGTTATTGTAAAAATGAAGAAAGGAATGCTTAGATGGTTCGGGCACATGGAAAGAATGAGTGATGAAAGACTGACGAAGAAAATATACAGAGCGAAAGTGAGTGGTAAAAGAAGCCAAGGAAGACCAAGGCTGACTTATGAAGATCAAATAGCCAGAGTGTTAGCAGACGGAAATGTCAAAAGCACTCGCATACCTAGGCGAAAATGTGTGAGGAGAATGATGAGATTTGAGGAAGCGAAAGAGGTGTGTAAGGACCGCGACTCCTGGCGCTCCGTCCTCTCTGACTACCCCGTTGGGGATACAGCGTGAAGTTATGTTATGTTATGTTATGATCGGAAAGTTTTCCGCGCTTTTATGGCTCTAGAAAAAGTATATGAGATTTGATAGTGCGAAAGAAATTGTAATCTTCTGCTTGAATATGGCATGAGGCGTCCCTTACTTTGCTGTGCGGTCATTATATCGTGGCCTCAGTGCTTGTGTAAAAACACATGGTGCGGTCTTGCCCTGGTTTAAAGTACATTCAGGTATTAGACAAGGCTGCGTGAAGTCTGCCTAGTTATTATTCAATTTGTATTTGGACAGTTACCTCCATACATGGATAGGTGGTAGGCGTGGTATGATGTGCGATGGCACAGTGGTAAAATGTTTTTTAAATGCTGACGAGTCTGTACTTATAGCACCATTAGAAGCCAAGTTGCAGGCTAGGCATGCGTAAGAAAGAAGTGAAAGAATTGAATATGAATGTGAGCAAAACAAAGGTTATAGTAAGTGAAAGAGAGGATGTTCAGACGAAATATGAGTAAATGAAAAATGTCTAGAACAGGTGGGCGAAACTGTGTACCTGCAGGGAGTGTTTTCGAGGAATGGATTATAAGTTGGATGTGGAGAGACAGGCAGCAGTTGACTATAAATGAATGGAATTCTGGCCGTTGTAGTAGGCAGTAATCTAATTCTTTCATAATGGCCATCCCCAATGAGGGTTTGACGCGACTTTATCGTACGGTAGTGAGGCCGCAAATACTCGAAATTGAGTGAAAGTATCATAAATTCTATATATGAGATCTCTTAGAAATATGTGCGGTGTCACCCTTACGGACCAAACAAGCAATGAAGAGATATGCAATATGACAAGATTGTACGAAAGAATTATTATAAAAACGAAGAGAGGAATGCTTGGATAGTTCGTGCACTTAGAAAGGAGTGATGAAATACTGACATAGAAAATCTACAGAGCGAAAATGAATGGTGGAAATGAAGCCAATGGAGACTAAGCTGATCAGACCAGAATGATAGCTGATTGAAATGCCAAGTGTGTGAGGAGAGTGATGAGATTTGAGGAAAAAAAGTATGTAAGAACCAGAATGTTTGGCGCTCCGGTCTCTGTAACTTTTATTAGAATTACCGGGTGAAGATATATGTGTTATAAAAACACCTAATTAAATATATTTACTTTATTCAAATAAATAGGCAAAGAAATATTGAGATTATAACAGAGATTTTGGGTAGATCTTAAATACATATAGTTTCTTTCGTAAGCGACGAATGTTACTTACGATATAGTCGGTTGCGATAATTCAAATTTCCATTTTTGCACGGAGGAGTGTGAGATTTGGCATAGTTGAAGTTTATATGGAGAAGCAGGAAAGATAAAATTTGTAGATTGTAATACATACATAAACATCTTCACGCTGCGTCCCTAACGGGGTAGTCAGAGAGGACGGAGCGCCAAGCGTCGCGGTTCTTACATTCTTCTTTCGCTTCCTCAAAATCTCATCATTCTCCTCACACATTTTCGCCTAGGTATGCGAGTGCTTTTGACATTTCCGTCGGCTAACACTTGCTTCGGCCTTGGTCTTCCTTGGTTTCTTTTACTACTCGGTTTCGCTCTATAGATTTTCTTCGTCAGTCTTTCATCGCTCATTCTTTCTATGTGCCCGAACACTGTCGTGCAACCCTGCCATACTGCGTATCTCTTCATTGTTTATCCTGTCCGCAAGGGTGACGCCGCATGTATTTCTAAGAGATCGCATTTCTACTGCATTTATCATACTTTCACTCGATTTCGGACATATCCAGGCCTCGCTACCATACGATTAAATTGGCACCAACACCGCATTTCGTCTCACTCTTAAAAAGACGTTAAAAAGGGACGTATAAAAAAAATTATATACAAGTGACTTCTACCAACAATTTCAACTCGATTTAAGGAACTGACATCTCCCTAACACCTACTGCTAAGGCGACGCATTGGAACTTTTGACGGCAGGGATCTCAATTTTTCTAATTGACTACAAAACGTATGAAAGTGATTTTTGGTACCTGATTCATCATTTCATTGACTATTTTGACAGTTGCGATTCACGATTGGTTAACTTTTGTAACACAAAAAAAATATCAAAGTAACCTCTTTTAAAACAGAGATTTACATTTTTAGGAGTAACGGGACCGTATACTTCTAAATTTTCTGTATAGTTTTAATCTAAACATATTCTTCAAAATGACAGTTGGATTTTTTAAAATCAATTGTAGTTTTTAAAATAAACGAAAATAACTACTTTTCGTATTTTTCGTAAGCTAGCGCGCACTTTTTGCATAGACCAGAAGGTCTATTTTGGATTAAATTATTGTTTATCAATGCGTCGCTAGTTGGTGCAAAGGAAATGTCGAATCCTTAAATCGAGATTAAATAGTTGATTGAACCCACTCTAAAAAATTTCATTCATAACACTAAAGCTCTTAATACTTAATAAACTAAAAAAAAGGAAATCGGGTGACAAACAGAGGAGAAAAAGGTACTTAACTGTTTTGGCGGTACCTATTTATACATAGATGTTGTTTTTTGTTTCCAGGTAGCAATAAAAATTATAGATAAATCAAGATTAGATGAGGACAACTTAAAGAAGACTTTTAGAGAGATAGCAATTATGAAGAAACTCAAGCATCCTCATATAGTTAGATTATATCAGGTAAATATTTCTTTTTTTTAAACTATTTTATTTTCAGGATTTCGTACTTAAATGGGAAAACGACTACTTACAATATCGCTCATATGTCCATCTGTTACAAACTATACGACACAAAAGGCACAGTAATACATCTCGCTAACACAAAAATGTTGCACTCATTAAGGGAAATTCGGTGCATAAACTCTCGATATGAACAATCTCCCTCTTCCGTCCAAGTCCACTGGACCTCGTATTTTATAAATTTCAAGGAATCTACAGCTTTACTTTTTACTATAGTCCAACTTTTAATTCCATTAAGAAATTTGTCATTTCCAGGATAAACAGTTCTTGATTTTTTTAAATAGTGATGTCCCCCTATGTCAATTTCAATTTTAATACTGTGTTGCGGTTGCTCCACGGCGTTATTCGCATGAAATCTCCTTTTTGCATCATTCCTTTCATGAGATACCGTCGAACATATTTAAATATTTGTAGCAAGAAGAAAATTAAAATATGGCTTTAATTAATCGAATCATTATGTAATATATACATTATAAAATGGCGACGTTACGGGGCCAGGTCAGCAACAAATTAATTGATTTAAACGTTAGACTAGTCGAAAAAGTTGAATTGATATCGACTCAGTTCTATCACTCGACAACACTATTTAGTTCATTACATTCATAAACTTAGTAGGTAGACTTTTTGGCGGGAACGGGAGAAGTGAGGTTGTCATTTTGTTTAGATTTTCTATTTTTTACATTTTTAGGAGTTTTAAAGTAAAATTCTACTTATTAATAAGTGACATTGGCAAATGCGCTAATCTGTGCGCCATGCCATGAAGAATGAAAGAAGAACTTAGTAGGTATGTATACTGGCGTATAGACGTACAAAGTGTGCGAGTGAGAATGTAATCTTTATTGACAGTGACAAAAGTAGGAAAGGAACAGCGAACGAGGCACTATTGTAACACTTTTTGAATGACAGGTCGTCACAAGTCGTCACGCAGTGGAGAACGCTGTTGACTTATTTTTATATCAAATAAGTATTGTATTTTTGTTACGTGTAATGGTTACGTGTTATGTATGTGACTGTGATATTATATATCGCAATAATCAAGAGAATCATTCGTTTCTAGTGACATTGACAAATTAAAAATCATCTCGCGTGAACGAGCTCTATGTTCGTCTGTACGCCAGTATGTACTAAGTTTATGGTCACATTATTTAGTACTTTGACACATTTAAACGTCAAATCACTCTACCGAATGAAAAGTTAGACTATAGAGTAATCTCCTTCATCGATAATAATGTGTCGTAGCGACTTTGCAGAACGAGGGATTCAATTTAAAAAGTATATAATATATCATAATAGTCAAGTCCGGCATAGTAGGACAACCTGGAAGCAACAATAGAAAAAATAAATCGACATGAAAAAATTTGACCTTGAAATATTTTGTTACCGCTCCGTCTCTTTCTAACTAAGGTGTCCACAATTTCATATCGTTTCTGGAGTGCGTCACTTGAATTTTATTCAAAGTATGAAACTCTGTAGTATGAGACAAACGTCGAAATGAAGCATTCGTAGTTATAGTAATTAGTAATTTGCAATACCAATTGGGACTTTACGACTTGTAATAAACGCTAACAAATATCCACCATAATAGACATTACTTGACATTCTAGTTTGGTGTTACCATTTTGTCATACTATGACAATACCCTAAAACAGGGTAAAATGTTGTCTTTATTTAAATAATTTCTAATCTGTTTTATTTTATATGTGAAACTATTTGAATAAATGAACTTGAATTTAATATTTTCGTTACGACTGTGACAGTTATTTTACTCGTAGTTAGCAAAAACTTAGCAAACTTAGCAAAAAATTTTATCTACTTTTAATTTCGTATTAGGCATGATTGGGGTAATTCTTTTGTGTTGGTGATACTTTGAGCAATACAAGGATTACTTGCGGGCATGTTTCTTACTTCAATTAGGTATTTAGAGAATGGCTTCCAGGTTCCAGGTCGTCCTATTATTACGCACCAACGATTATATACGTGATAATGTAATGAAATTCGAACATTTTTTTTCATCGACACTTAATGTAAATGTTCAAAATTGGACCTTTTCGCAGGTCATGGAAAGCAGTCACACAATTTATCTGGTGACAGAATATGCACCAAATGGAGAAATATTTGGTAAGTTTTTTTCCTGTTCTTTTGCTTACTGATTCTGACCATATATCGGCTATTTTCGCTTGAGCAACTGGTATATTGCGCGATTAAGTAGCGGTAAGACGACTAGCGATCGCATCTCAACAGTTGCGCGACTTCTACATATTGTAATCGACGGCACGCTTATTACGTAACTTGCAGCATGCGACAGCCAATATCGCGCGATATCTGCTGTCAAAACGAGAATTTGTGTAATGTAATTTGTATAGTGGCACTAAATCTACCGCGAAAAGTGCATTACGGTCATAGAATAATAGATACGCAATCGTCATATATTATAATATTTTTTTATTACAATTAGTCACCGGTCGCGCAGTGATCGGATGGCTGTCGCTGTCTGCAAATTTTTAGGTAATAATCCCGCGGATCGTACTCTCGTCTGTATAGAAGCATTAGTCAGACGGAAGTGTCAAAAGCACGCGCATACGTAGTCATTGTGTTAGGGAATGATGAGTTTTGAGGACACGAAATAAGTATGTAAGGACCGCGACGCTTGGCGCTCCATCCTCTCTGACTACACCGTTATGGATACACCGTCATATGTGCGTGTATGTGTCGCTTTATGTACCTCGAGTGGAAATCGCATGAAGGTATTAGTTATAATATCAAAAATATTACTTCCAGACCACTTGGTGTCCAAAGGTCGTATGCCAGAATCGGAGGCGGCGAGAGCATTTGCTCAAATGGTCGCAGCGGTGGGGTACTGCCACGTCAGTGGAGTTGTCCACAGGGATTTAAAAGCGGAGAACCTATTGCTTGACCGAAATATGAATATTAAGGTGAGATTCCACTATCCATATAGATACTGCAAAGCTAGATACTAGAACACAGACCAGTAATCCCCTAGACAACTTATATAGACATCTGCGACCGGCCATAGTTTAGTAATATATTACTTATAATCATGATCTTGATCTGACCAATTAGATTACAGCACACTGTTCACGCCACGCGAGATTTTGACACGCTTGTATTTACATTATAAAATTATTCAAAGCGCCATCTGTGGGCTCTTAATGTGTGTGCAAAAGAGACAGAAAGTAAAAACAAGAGAATGGAAAATTAGTGCTTGTTGTCAAAAATGTACTAGTAGCTCGCCCCGACTTTGCACGGGGACTTAAAAGCAATCCAAAGAATTTAAAAAAATGTCGGAAAAATTAAATAAAGATCTCGACAACAGCACCACCTACCGGGTCCAACTATAGCTAAGAACTATCCAGGTGACCGCATAAGTACAAAAAAAATTCATCAAAATCGGTCAAGCCATTTATGGTAGAGGAGAAGAATTTAGACAACGCGCACACCGGAATTTTATACAAGTAAATTTAACGACTAAAGTGATGCCGCAGTTGCGAGAGCCCGAGAGGCATCGACTGTTGAATGCATGTTTCGCTTGTTTGTATATTATTGAATAAAGTCGAGTCTCATGGTATGACCTACACTGTTCAAAATGTCTATAGTAATTTTACAAAAAATGCGTAAGACATTTATTGGCAAAGCAATTTTGTAATTGAACTAATCTGGTTTTGTAAATTTACAAAACATTTTTACTGTTTTCGTTTTGGAAAATTACAAAATATGAGTAATACAACTAAACATTCGACTTTTTGGCGGAAACGGGAGAAGTGAGGTTGTCATTGTATTTTCTACTTTTTACATCTTTGGGACTTGTAAAGTACAAAAGTGATAGTATATTGTGTTCTAAAGTTCTGTATAAGTGAAATGAATAAAAAAAACATGTGTAGCTGAAGTTCTCGCGCTCTTCCAACAAATCCTTTATAACTTCAGTAAAGCCTACTATAACTTTACTGGAGGAGTTTTACAGTAAGAAAAAACTAATTTACTTGTAATTCTACTTATTAATACGTGACATTGGCGAATGCGCTCAACTGTGCGCCATGCCATAAAGAAAGAAAAAAAAAAAAACATTTAATGACAATAGGTTGATTAAATTTATAAAATGAGCATTATTAGTTGAAATTACACATCACAAACACACAAATTACATCTTATTTTACAAATTAATTAGTAAAAACACATTTCATTTTTTAATTTCACTATGAAGTAGTGTAAAATCGTAAATATTGTACCTGAATATTGAACACACTAATGTATAATTTTAGTACATGTTTGTTTTGTAAAAATATCGTAACTTTACTAACTTTACAAATAGTTTTTACAGTGTATTCATAATAACCTATAATATTAATCATGTTAGTCATGACGAATATATGTTTCTTCGTTACTATACAATAAAACTGCGTAAAATATGTTGTTAAAAATAACTATATAAGCTAGATGCTATTGATACTATGCTATAGATCTTTCTGTATTTGATTAAAATTAGAAATAATATATTTATAAATAAAACTATTAATTTTAAATAAGTAGTAGTTTGAACTACAAATTATCTATATTCCACTCTCTTATGTCCTGCTTTTCACCCACACTTATGAAGGGGCGCTGTATCGCGTAGCTTGAAGTATCAATGTTAACTAACCCTAACGATTATTTCAATTTAACAATTTACTTCCAAATAAAGAGTTACTTCTACTTGAAATCTATAATATCAATTGTAATTGTATATTTACAAAATCAATTGTAAATTTTGTTTAAAATGAAACGAATGAACTTTAGTGATTTTTTTGTTGTTTGTACGTCAAAAGATGATTTTAAATTAGAGATTGCGCTTTGTAACGATTTTGAAAGAATTCTGTTTTTAATTAGTTTATTAATTCAATATTTCGGTAACAAAACTTGTTTGTTTCGTGGATATATTTAAACAACATAATAATTTTACTTCTAGTTAGCTGACTTCGGATTCAGTAACGAATACAAAATTGGTTCTCCACTCGCTACATGGTGTGGTAGTCCCCCATACGCGGCACCAGAGTTGTTCGAGGGTAGACAGTATGATGGGCCAAAGGCGGATATATGGGTAAGTACCACTATATGTGACAAAATTTTAAATAAATAAAAAAATCATTAGGTAACCGACTGGAGGGGAGATTGATACGTTCATCAGAAGACATAATATACACTATCAGAGAATGTACGTGTAAAAAGGCCGAACCCTCGCTCCGCGCGTGATTGAGTTGTCTATTCTCGGCTGGATGCATAGAGTTGTCTTAGGAGTTGTCAATGTCTGCATCTCATTCGACTCGTACTGGCTCAGTTTTAATTATGATAAATATTGCTGTCGTGTGAACGCCATGGCGCGTGCGATTTTGTGCGTATACATACAAAATCTGTTCGCTAGCTTTCTATGAAGCCATCGTACTTTGCTATTACAACACAAAAAAGGCACTGTAAACAGATACCCGCTGCGCGCGCGCTTACACGTTCTGTTGAAGTCTGCAGTAGCCAGCGAATTTGTGAGGAGTCACTGATTACAGGCGCCAGAACGTTGGCACAACCTCTGTGGGGTCCACAGAGGTAGTGCCAACGTTCTGGCGTGGAGTTATGAACATATGTCGATTACTTTTAGGATACACCTCGTATTAAGCCTCGTAACTATTTTACTATGGTGTTTTTTGCTGGTTGGTAAAACGAGGACCTTTGTATCTATACTTCTAAACTAACATTATAAAGAAGTAAACTTTGTTTGTTTGTATGTTATGGATAAACTCTAAAACTACTCAACCGATTTCCAAAATTTTTTTACCTATAGAAAGCTACATTACCAGCGAATAACAAGGGCTGCATTTCATTTCCAAAATTTCTATCCGTACGATGCCGGGGCGGGTCGCTAGTTCCTAATGTAATATATAAAATTATCGTGTCACAGTTTTAGTTACCATACTCCTCCGAAACGGATTGACCGATTTTGATGAAGTTTTATATGTATATTCGGTAGGTCTGCGAAAAGGTTGCTATCTATTTTTTTATACTCTTAAGTGATAAGGATGGTTCACCCCAAAAATTTTTTTTTTTTTGCAAAAAAATTTTTATTTTTATTTTTTTATGATTCGGCATTGAAAAATACATACATCGGGCAAAACAACGTTTGCGGGGTCAGCTAGTAATTTTATAAATTTCCAAGACATTTGTAAATTAGCAAGTTTTATTGTTTCGGAACAAACCAAAAATTAACATCTTGGAAGACGTTTCTTTTTCGATGTGTTTGGTAACAACTTTTAAAATTTATCTTATTAAAAATATTAAGAGGCAACTCATTGATAAACAATAGCGCGCGCGCTAGATTACGAAAAAACAGTTATTTTCATTTGTTTTAAAAACTATAATTAATTTTGAAAAACCCAACTGACAGTTTGAGGAATATGTTTAAATTTAAACTATACAGAAAATTGAGAAATATAAATCGGTCCCGTTGCTCCGAAAAATGTAAATGTCTGAAGAGGTTTCTTTGATGTTTTTTTGTGTTATAAAAGTTAACCAACCGTGTATCGCAACTGTCAAAATGAAGTCAATGAAATGAAGAATTAGGATACCAAATATCACTGCCATAGGTTTTGAAGTCAATTAGAAAAATTGAGATCCCTGGCGTTAAAATTTCCAATGCGTCGCCTTAAACTCCTGAGTTAAGTATTGAAAATACGGCAGGTTTCAAATATTGTAGCAAAAAACTTCAGACTTTAGGAATATTCGTAAAAGTCGTAGGAGTTGTGTATAAATTAGTTATGATTTACAAATGTATTTTTTACAGTCTCTGGGAGTGGTACTCTACGTGTTGGTATGTGGTGCGTTACCGTTCGATGGTAACACGCTTCATGAGCTGAGAAGTGTGGTTCTGAGTGGGAAATTCAGAATACCCTACTTTATGTCTCAAGGTAAGTAATCTACTGAATAACTGGAATCATGAGCATGCTTTAACCTAATTGCGTAAATTAATTAAAATGGAATACGTCTACAACTCTGAAACCTTGAACTCATCGTGTACTGCAAAGACAACTCAAATAGATTGCGTTTTCAAAGGCCTCTCGCCACCCCGTCGCTGCATAGTGCGTTCTTCGTCGTCTTCGTTTGATCAATTTTCATCCACTATCCGAATTTGGAGAGCAGTAAATGCGTAGAAATACGCATGCAAAGACTGTACTACATTTTTATTAACTCGCTTTTTTGTCTATGTGTTTGTCTGTTCATTACAAATATAATCGATTTTATTCTTATCGATGAGGTAGAGACTTCAAACATTAAACTCGGAACTGGATGACAAAGCAATATCCATTTACAGGCTTTCTGAGCAGTGTTTTAATAAACCAATTGTAATTTGTGTTGATAAAATGATACCTGACTTGTCGGTTCTTCTCCGCGTCCAAATTTTCTTTTCGAATCGAACTAAAGTAGATTTGACGTTCAAAAATACGTTGCAATTGGGTTTATTTGAATAAATTGATTTGACTTTGAATATAAGCTTGCTTTATTTTCTGACGTTTGTCTGTTTGATACAAATTTTACAATCGATTGTAAACTAACTTCACGATCTCTGTCGTTGAGATGTTTAAAATCGATTGCATTTCATACTTTTTTAATCCGTTTTAAAAACAATGTATTATTATTTTTTATACAAATGATTTTAGATAATGGGAATAAATTAAAGTATATATTAATTTTAATAGACAACCTTTCACACCCCAAATCAGGCCATTGAATAATTTTTTAAAAAATTTAACTCATCAGCGACACTAGAAGATAATTGAAATCATGAATTCTATCTTTTGGTGCCGTATCGTTAATTCTGAACTAAGCCCGATTAGTGTGAGTTCAAACTAACCACAATTAGTGTTACCCAAACTGAAAGTCTTAAATTTTCTTTGCCAACAGAATGTGAGCACTTAATCCGGCATATGCTGGTAGTGGAACCTGAGAAGAGGCTGTCTCTTCGAGGAGTTGCGAGGCATCGGTGGTTGGCTGCGCATCAGCCAGGGCCTGGCCCAGGCCATTACGGTCAGTGTAGTGCCTGTTATTTGCACAAAATATAGAAGGAACATGCTATAGTATAGTATATTGTAGTAGTAGTTGTAACGTGTCCCAAAAATCAACGTCAAGCCGAAACAGGGTGATAGGGTAGGTAGTGACTGTTCCCAGAAAAATAAAAAAAAAATTCTGTCTCGTATTTTTGAACCTATAAGCATTTGAAAAAAAAATTTGATTTTTTAAATATGAAGAATAAAACTTTTTGAACAAAAAATCGATTCCTAACAATTTTTATTAAATTACAATTACACTTTTTCAAGTAAGTAACTTAGTAAAACTACAACTTGTCTTTAGTAATTTAGTTGTTATGCATGCGAAGGTTTTTCTAAGTCAAGCTACTTTAATATACAGTTTTAAGGACACATAAAACGAACCATTAGCATGCGCTAGGGATGGGATACTATTGTATGTACTCCAAATTAAAAAATTAAATAAAACTCAGTTACTGTAATTAAACATTTCATTACAAAATTTACAGTAAATTTTGTACCTTCAACCGCAATACAAGCTCTACATCGTCTTAAAAATGACCTGTTTATTTGTCGAGCATATCTGCCAGACTTGATGGCTTCAACTGTTTCGTCAATCCTTTGGCGCAGCTCGGTTATGTTTTATATTTGTTTTGCGTAAACATTTTCTTTCACCGCTCTCCAATAAAAGAAATCTAGAGGATTTAAATCGGGTGGACGGGCTGGCCACGAAATGGTTCCCGAACGCCCTATCCACCTGCCTGGGTAATCTCTATTTAAAAATTCTCGAACTGGGCGAGCATAGTGCGCCGGGCAGCCGTCTTGTTGGAGCCATATGCTGCCATAAATGCTCAGTGGCACATCTTCCAACAAAGTTGGCAAATAATTTTCTAAAAATTGTAGGTACACCTCCGTTTAAATTTTCCGGCAACTCATGTGGTCCAATAATCTTACCATTTAATATTCCTGACCACATGTTTATTTTAAAATGATACTGTGATCTATCTTATCGTGTTAAATGTGGATTTTCCACATGCCACCCATGTAAGTTGTGGAGGTTTATGTATCCATCTTTTTTAAAAGTTGATTCATCGAACCATAGAATTTATTCCAAAAATAGTGGATCAGCCATATGTCTTTCTAACATTATTTCGCAAAATTGAACTCGTAATCCCGTGGCAATAGTGATTGCACTCGTTGTACATGGTACGGGTGCAACCCGTACTTAACATTCTGTGTGCTGTACTTTTGACTACTCCTGTCCTTGCTTCGATACCACGCGTTGAAGAACTCGGGTCTTGTGCGACTTCATGCAAAACTACATCCTCACAGGGTATTGAGGGTTTTCCCTCACTAGTTGATTCATTTGGAAATTGACCCTCTGAGAGTGACCTGTGCACGTTCACAAACACTCGATGATCCGGATAACGCTCAGCATTTGGATATCTCTCACGGTAAAGTCTCGCCACTGCACTAGCGTTGCATCTGCATTCCCCATAAATAAGGTGCATATTATCATACTCTTGTACGGTGCATCGAGACGGCATGGTGGCATTCACAAAAAACCACAAACAATACTATACACCTTAGTCCAGAACAAATTCGAGGTCTTCAGAAACGTTCGAATAAGAAATCCAAGTCACAATGTAATCGAGTCCATTAAACAAAGCCAAAGTTGTAAGCACAAAATCGATCAGACAGTAACGTACTGCATTACGATATTCCACATTTTGTTGCTATAATGGCATCACTCTCTATTTCATTCTCACTAGTCTAAACAACATATCTCACTTACCTTGGTGACAGCGGCGTCACTACCTGTCTCGCTTTCGTTAGTCAAGACAGCGTGTCTATCTGTCTCACTCATCATCACTCATCTCACATTTTAAAATAGCGACTACACTGTTTAGTACTAAAACATTTTTTGACTTATTACAAAAATTAAAAATTGATAATTTTCGATTTACTGTACAAAAAGCTTTTTTCTTCATATTTAAAAAAAATCTAACGTGTTATACCATTTTGGAGTTAGGACTAAATGCGCCATTTTTTGATGTTACTTGCCAAAATTACGTAGTACATTTATTTTTCAGCACAGTCGGTTAAAGTTGGATGTAGTAATCATTTTGAGTACATGGTTTGGCAAAAAGTGATATTTTCTTTGAAAATGAGGCAATTGCGGTATGAATTTTTGACTGTGATTTACAGAAGGGTTAATCACAATAACACAAAAGTAAGAAAACACAAGAAAAGTAAACAATTGTGCTCACATCAATAGAAAGAACATCACAGAGTGTCGACTTTCAAATTTTTTTTCAAATGCTTATAATTTAGAAAAATATGAGACAGAATTTTTTTTTATATTTTTCTGGGAACAGTCACCACCTACCCTATCATCCCGTTTCGGCTTGACGTTGATTTTTGGGACACCCTGTACATTTATCGGCGTCTTACCAACAGATAATAATGTAGGCTCCATCTCCGAGCTCCACCGTGCCAAAAACAAGACTGCTAACTTTTTCGTGCGTTATTTAACTTTACACTTTACCTTCAAGTCAAATTAAATCATTCGGAAATGACGTCACAAATTAGTATTACCATTACCATTTTATGAAGTATTTCTTAAGTCAATTTTATTTTAAACTGTCCAAAATTAAAATTGATTTCAATTTATCTATTCATTATATCTGTTTTTTGTCTCTATTTATTTTGTTAATTTATTCTGTATTATTAATTAATTTAGCAACAATGACCATTCAGAAATCGTTGCCGCCCATTTATACTACATTATACAGATATATATTCATATGTATAGTACAGGAGTGGCCAAGCTCCTTGATAGTCCGAGCCATTTTTCAAAATTTGAAATTTTTCAATTAAATACATATTTAAAAGGTATCGAAATAAGGTATTAAAAAAATTTGTTACAACGTTGCACTTAGTCTTTCCTTATTGTTGTCAGTAATTTAAAATACATTTTGAAACACATACGGAACGATAATAATTTTTTAAAATATAATAACACAAAAATGAAAAGAGAACTCGGGTACATTTATCGAGAGCCACAAATAATCCTTCAAAGAGCCGCATGTGGCTCGCGAGCCACAGGTTGGCCCCCCCTGGTATAGTATATTATGCTATAGCAAAAGTATTCTTTTCAAAGTATAATATAATTTTCAAGGTTTTTTTGTGTTTGCTCTATTGTAAAAACGAAAATACATACAAGCGTCTAATTTAGTGTGGTTATAATGCAAATTTACAACTTATAATTTATTATAAGTTGTAAATTCCGAATTATAATATAATATACTCAGACATTTCACACAGCGCCATCTAGTCCCAAAGTAAGCAGCACAGCGCTTGTGTTATGGGTACTAGACAACTGATATACTACTTATATACTTTTCTTTTGTAAATAAATACATATTATACATAAACACCCGGACTCGGGGCGGGAATCGAACCCGCAACCCCCGTTTACTTTACGACGAAGTAAATTGAACTCAATTTTTTTGGTAAAAACAACACTCGATGTGCGAGTATAATTCGTTACTTGCTTAGAATTGTTTTGAACGCTTGTTTAGAATTTGCGTTGTGTAACTGCTTTGTGTGCGTTGTGGTGTGTAAAATAGCAAATAATTAGTATTTTCTTCATTATTTTTTTTTTAATATTTTATTAACAAAAAGTACATACATATGTTAATATTTACAAACTTAAAACTACATTATTCTTTCTTCATTATTCTTTCTATATTAGTATTTCTTCTGGCGCTCCGTCCTCTCTGACTAGCCCGTTGGAGATACAGCGTGAAGATATGTTATGTTATGTTCTTCATTATTCTTACAGACGACGATCTGTGTAACTGTCCGGGTAACTTCCTGATTCCTTTGGGTAACATTGACGGTGGACTCTATGTAGTTTCAACTGTTTTGTTGTGGACATCAACAAGAATTTGTCCATAAATACTTTTGATATACGAAACCGCGGAATTTCAATTTCATTTACTGAACTTCAGAACTTCAGATTTTAGCAACTAGTGGTTATAATGCTAATAAGATAAAACTGTATTTTTTAGTTTTTTGACTCAACTGCATTTTGAATGTTAAAAACAATGCAAAATTCTTAGTTACGAAAAATCAAAATGTATAATACCATATCACTGGTTCTAACTTTGTAAAGTCACTCATATTGGGGTGATAACTTTGACGGATAACAAAAACACTTTGTGTCATGTCATTGATAGTAATGTTTTAAACTACTCGATAAGTAGCAATTCGAGATCATTAAAAGACATCTTTGCATATGAAATATTTGTAATATATTTTTTTCTTTCTTCATGGCATGGCGTACAGATTAGCGCATTTGTCAATGTGACATATTACATTATAAAGTAGAATCGTTATCGTAAAACTCCTCCAATAAAGTGATAGTAGACTTTACTGAAGTTTTATAGGATTTCTTGGAAGAGCGCGAGACTTCAATTACACATGTTTATTTGGACTTATTCCATTCTTTTCACTTACTCAGAACTAAAACTTTAAAACTCCCAAAAATGTGAAAGATGGGAAATTTAAATAAAATGACAACCTCACTTCTTCCGTTCCCGCCAAAAAGTCTTGCGGGAGGTTCGAGTTGGTAGAAATCGTCACGTAAGGAAAAAGCGTTACGCGGGGCGGGACCCGCGCGTCGCGCGCCGTACTTTTTTGTTTTTATTTAAATCATAGGTGAGTTTTGTCTCATTATTGCAATTAAGTTTTAGAAATGGAAACTGCAGCTAAGGAACTTCGTTCCAAACGGGGATTCCCCAAGCACACGTTATTTACTTATTTTTTGTTAGTACAAATACATAGGTATCGTCACTAATTTATAATTGAGTTGTTAACCAAAATATGTAATGTACTGTGTGTAGATGCGTCGGAGGGAGTGTGCGCGTGTCACGAGCGGGCGGACGCGGGCGCGGGCGCGGGCGAGGCGGGGGCGGGGGCGGGAGGCGGGGCCGCGCACGACACGGTCGTGGGCCACATGCTCGCGCTGCCCGGCCTGGCCGCGCACCACATACACCAGGTGCGGACGACACGACACGCGGGCACGGGATACACGCGGACACGCAGCGACACACGGGAACACACAGGGACACAGAGGGACACACGGATATACACAAACACACACGGATACACACGGGCGCACACAAAAACACACGGGAACGCACAGACACACAAAGACACATGGACACACACGGATACAGAGGGACACGGATATACACGGGCACACAGGGATACACGAACACACATAAATACACATGAAAACACACGGACACAGAGGGACACACGAATGTACATGGACACACACCTACACACACGGGCACACGGACACATACAGACATACATGGATACACACGAACACAGAGGCACATACGGATACACCGGACACATAGGCACACACGGACACAAAAACACACACGGACATTCATGCCCGATTTCACCAGTCTCCTAATATTTAGCGAACCCCTAGAAAAGTATATGATTCCGCTAACGATGATTTTTCATCGTTAGTCCCTATCCTTTTCTTTAGTGGTTCGCTAACTACTAGAGGACTTTGGTAAAATCGACCATCAGACACACACGGACACAAACAGACACACTCGGACACTCAGATGCACACGGACACACATAGATCATAAGTATATAAATGCACAACACTCACAGGTCATGATATGTTTGTTGATTGGTTATTATTATAATTTTTTTTATCGCAGGCCGTGCAAGAAGAACGTTTTGACCACATATCAGCCATCTATCACTTATTAATGAACAAATTACAACAGAAGAATAGCGCAAGAAACAGCTTACAGCATAGAGGTATGAAAAAAAGCGATTAAAAGAATATAACAAGTGGTAGAAAACGAGTGATCTCTCGAGTCTCATGTTATCGCGCACGCGTAATAATCAGCTTATAGTAATGTAACTTTTATAACAGTCATAAGTTAGGGTTATATTCCGCTGGCCTAGGATTTGGTCAAATTTCTTGATTTTTTAACCGATTTCGTTTGCGATGCAATTCGTTTTTTTTATGTTTGTTACCACAGAACTCCGTCATTTATGAACCGATTTGAAAAATTCTTGAAATTTCTTGAAATTGAAAGAATTCGATATTTTATTTGGAAGAATATACTTCCAGATTGCTCCCATTAAAATTTCACTGATAGTGGAGCTTGGACTTCGAAGATACACCAAACAACGCTAACTGCATATAAGCTTTATTTATATTGTATGTCATTGCGCTTCAGAATTAGAAGAGAAGTTAATTGTATAACTACCCTAGATATTTATTTAGGCTAAGGTCACTCAAGAGGGAGAAATAAACATTTTTTTAGAAAAAATTAAACCGCCTTCAAAAATAAAAACACTGAAAAGTACAAAATAACTATCTTTTACTAATCAAAACTCAAGTACAATTAAAATAACTTTATAAATACGATACAAATATCTACTTATATAATTAAAGACAGTTATTGAAGTCGGTGCCAAATCAATGTGCAACAACAGAAAGCCTATTAGTTTGGTGGGCTTGGCACCGACTTCAGGAACTGTCAAATTTAATTATGCAGGTATTTGTATCGTATTTATGAAATTACAACCCGTTTCCCGCTCGCTTCGTTGGGCGTAAGTGAAAATTTTTACGTAATAATATATTTTTGTTTGAAAGATGGTGAAGGGTCTATGGAGTTCAAAAAATAAGTAGCCTATAACCTATAATCTACAACTAATTCCACGTCGAATGGTCATGGTTCCATGCCGATCGGTCCAGTAGTTTTCAAGTTTATCGCGGTCAAAGAAAAAAAACTTTCATTATATATAACGACGTTGGACCACCGTCATACCACCGCTGAATAAACCGTGATGATTTTATACCCGTTAAATTAATTACCTATATATTTAACTAACATTGCAGTAGGTAATGCTATGAACTTTTCAATGATTAGGTTTTGGTATATTATACTATATATATATATATATAGATTTATATACTCGAGTTTCGATTAGTAAAGGACAGTTATTTGGTTTTCAGTGTTTTTTTGAATTCTTTTCTTAATTTTTTTCGACGCTTTCGACAAGGTTTGCTTAAGTATTGGGCCAGTAGGATTGTTTAGAGCACTTATAGGGCTTTGTTGCTTAAATAAGCATATGTCTAATATGGGTCTCTCCGACACAAGAATGTGCCGGTACTGCCAAGAGAGGGATAAAATGCCTATGCACTTTTTTTATGACCGCAGACCGGTGGAGGAGGTTCAAGACGTCACTCTAAGAAATACTCTACGATTTTTAATTGCAATGGGACTTGGTTATGTTGATCAATATTGGTAGCAGAGATACAGGTCTGACGTGACCTGCATAGCCACTTACATCAAATAAAAAAAAATAAAAAATAGGCCATATCACTCTTTAACTCTAATAATTAAATATGGTTATTCTCGAAATTTAAATAGAGGACGCTAGTGTTTATGGTACAGAGGGGTTAGACAAGTGTGAAACGCCCGTAGAATCGATACGCCTACCGACGTCATTGCTCGTTAAAAGCACCACTTCGCGGTTTTCACACGTTTCCTTTGATTGAATAGAAAATTTGACTACCAATTTAAAATTCGTTACGCTAGATCACGTTTTATTTAACATTCTATTCTACTAGCGTTAACAATAATTGAGCCTCTTGTCTAGGTCCTCAGGATTCGCCATGGATGTACCACATTAGAGAAGAGTACGTCCATAAGGCTCGCCCTACTTTAAACACCAGCTGTCATATTATGAACGCATTGTCCTATTGTTTTACATTTTACTGTTCTTTATAATATAACCTGATTATAAAGGTTATTTAAATAAATCTATATTGTTATTATTATTTATGTGTAAACATGTTATTGTACATTTTTTTCAGATTCCCTAGATTCAACGACGGGTCAGCCTTTAGATCTAACTAGTTGTAAGGTACGTTACCTTGATAGTAATTGTCTTAACTATGGGCTCAGTAAGTCCTCGGACCAATAATTATAATGGGCTGAGCCATAATGAGTGGCTGCTCCTATCACAGTGTGTCAAATGAATTGCCTCTCTCTATCTCATTGAGTGTAACCGCGAGTAAAAGAGTTAGCAATAGTAACTATGGCAATCTCGCAGTGTCGATGTAATTCGTGTCAGCTCATGACTGACTTGACTTACAAAACTGAAATGACTAAATATTTGCAAAATACTCGTAAGTCGTCCTGTTTTGAGCTTCGTGTTTAAGAAAAATGAAAATATGTCATGTGCAGCTGTATATTGTTCTTTCTTTCTTCGTGGCATGGCGCACAGATTAGTGCATTTGCCAATGTCACGTATTAATAAGTAGAATCCACATGACGCACGTTCGAAGTAAATACGTTTTTTCTTCTTATCGTAAAACTCCTCCAGTGATAGTAGTCTTTACTGAAGTTATATAGAACTTCTTGGAAGTGCGCTAAAACTTCAGCTAGACATATTTATTTAGACCTATTCCATTCTTTTCACTTATACATAACTTTAAAACACAATATACTATCACTTTTGTACTCGTAAATACTCGTAAAAATGTAAAAATAGAAATCTAAATAAAATAATAATAATAATATACTCAGACATTTCACACAGCGCCATCTAGTCCCAAAGTAAGCAGCACAGCGCTTGTGTTATGGGTACTAGACAACTGATATACTTTTTATGTACTTTTCTTTTGTAAATGAATACATATATACATAAACACCCAGACTCGGGGCGGGAAACGAACCCGCAACCCCAACAAATAAATGACAACCTCACTTCTCCCGTTCCTGCGAAGAAATAGCTGCGTATTGTTGTCCTGTGAATCTTCCTTAGTCACATTGGTACAAGTCTAGATAAGTTGACAAAAAACAGACAAGCTCATAGAGCAAAAACTCCGTCCTTCTTCTTCTTTCTTTAAGATTCTTGGTCCGAGAGTAAGCCCACATATAAATAAGACTGTAATTAATATTATAATGAAAATAAACTTGTTAGAAAGTTGCGTGGCACAAGGTGTGATGTGATCAAATTGGACACGTCGATATCAAACATTTAATATTCGAGAGCTGATTGGTGGCGATCTGTGGACGTGGTTGACGTTTAAGTGATATATTACTAAGCTATGAGCAGTCACAGGTGCCTTCATAAGGCTGTCTAGGGCTTACTGATTTGGGTATGTGTCTGGGTGCTTCTGTTCATCGTGTGACGCTACAGATGTATCATTCCCGAAAATATTACCAAATTCTGGGAATTTTCCCATTTCGTTTACATAATTATGGTAATCTTCCCAAATTTTGGGAATTTTCCCAATTCAATTCAATTCAATTCGACCTTCATGGTGCAGTGGTTTAGATGTAGTACCCGAGGGCGGAAGGTTCCGGGTTCTATTCCCGGTCGGGTCAATTTGGGAAACGAACTTTTCTAGATTGTCTTGGGTCTGGGTATACTGGGAACGCCCCTAGTAGTCGTCGTCTGGTTCTCATAGCACAGGGAATTGCCCTAGTTTGAGACCAGATGATTGGTGTGTTTTGTCTGGCGTATTTATTTATTTATTTCCATAATTTGGTAATTTTCCCAAACTTCGGAAATTTTCCCAATTAATTTCCAGAAGGACTCAAAAGTCATTGGTAATAAGATGTACATCTTTATATACGCTCAGATGGTACTTTGCGGAATTCCATTTCATGTGATAATTCTATGTGATATTTAGATACTTCCGCCAAAGATTCCAAAAAATCGATACGTGTTTCGCCTCTTAACGAAGCATCCTCAAGACATTCCGGAGATCAAACTCGGTCAGCTAAATAGCACTAACACAGCTATACTAATCTATATGTCGCAGAAGGGCTCTTCATAACCTCAGTGGGCGTGTCTACTTCTGGCTCTGTCATCCTGTGGGTACCTCGAGATAATAGATAGATAAATACTCATTTATTCACAATACTATACACTAACTTTACATAAGTACTTAAGTCCAATCAAATAACAATTGTTATTATATCTCTGCATCTCTCTGCGCGCGGTGAGTACCATTCGTAACTACTTGTAACCGTGCCCTATAACCTCACCATCCCGCGGGAGCCTTCTTCCAAGACGAAGAAAGACGCCACTTGCGTTGTGTATGTGAGCTATGTTTTTCAAGACCCGACATATAGTACGAGAGCTGCTATTTATGTATCCGGAATAACAAAGTGAAACAAACATATAGCATTTATTATAGTTTTATTACTTATCAAAACATTCACCATGATGATTGATGCACTTTTGCATGCGTTGGAACGAATTTTCGTAGCACTTTTTCCATTCGGATTGAGGTATCTCCAAAACGTGCATTTTGAAAGCATCAACAGCCTCTTCACGGCTCGAAAACCGTTGACCACGTAATTTATTCTTCACGGTTGGGAATAAATAGAAGTCGTTGGGGGCCAAGTCGGGCTGTACGGCGGATGACCCGTTAATTCGATCTTTTAATCTTCCAAATACAGAGTTGTTTCGACCGATGTGTGGCAGCTAGCATTGTCATGATGAAGAAGGATTCTGCGTTGTCGGTTGTTCCTTCTTATTTCTTCAAAACTTCTGGCAAACAAATGGTCGTGTACTATTCAGAATTAACCGTTTTACGATCCTCTAGTGGCACTGTAGCTACATGGCCATTTATACCAATGATGTAGCTACGGCTAGGCTGGTGTATTTCGCATATTTCCATAGCCTTATGTCTTATGGTCTGCTACTGTGGGGATCAGCGGCGCATATGAAATCTATCTTTATTTTACAAAAGAGGGCAATACGTACCGTCTACAGTATGAACGCACGTGAGTCGCTGAGAGAGCATTTTAAAGACATTGATGTACTCACCTTACCCTCGTTATACATCTATGAAAACATAATGTACACTAAAAAAAATTTAGATCTATTTCAAAAGAAAGGCGTTGTTAGTGGTGTGGAAACTCGTGGTCGTGATCAGCTAGTTATTCCTAAATTTAAATTACAAAAGTCAAGTGGTTCATTTTTGGGTAACTGTGTTCGTTTTTATAATAAAATTCCTCAAGAAATTACTCAATTAACGGAAAACAGATTTAAACTTGTCATTAAACGCACACTGATTGGAAAAGCATACTACAAAATTAGCGATTTCATTGAAGACACAACAATAAACTGGAAGTGATCCTCTCTGCGTATGCATTTACTGGCTTTATAGATATTGTATTTTTAAATAACTGTTGTAGAATGATGTTGAAAAAATGATACCTGACTGAGTTTCTTGTCGGTTCTTCTCAGTATTCAGGTTTCCTTTTTGAACCGAACTAAAGTAGATTTGACGTTCAAAAATACCTTGCATTTGGGTTTACTTGAATAAATTGATTTGACTTTGACTTTGACCAAAAAAACAAGCGACCATTTTCTTCAAAGAGCTTTTTGAACGAATGACTTTTGTTGGGTTCGGCTCATCTTGGAACACCCAAACCGTTGATTGTTGTTTAGTTTCATGATCATACGCATATATCCAAGATTCATCACCTGTGTAGATATTATGGACAGCTTTTGACGCACCCTGATTGTACTTTTGTAACATTTTTTCACACCAATCGACACGAGTCCGTTTTTGGTCAATTCTCAAGTTGTGCGGAATCCAACGTGAACAAATTTTTTTTACAGGTAAATGTTCGTGTAATATTTTATATATACTCTTCATACTTATGCCCAGAGACGCCTCTATCTCGCGATATGTAACATGACGATCTTGCATTATGAGTTCCCTCACAGCATCAATATTTTGAGGTACAACGACCGATTTTGGGCGACCTTCTCTAACTTCGTCCGTGAGCACACTGCCCACGATTAAACTCACTAAACCAGTGATACACAGTAGTTTTCGATGGTGCTTCGTCCCCAAAAGTCGAAGTGAGTTGATCGATGCACTGTTTTTGAGTTAGCCCTCGCCGAAAATCGTAATAAATCATAGCACGAAAATTTTCACGACTTAAATCCATGGTGATAAAGACTCCCAATTTTCAAAATGACGCCACAAAGGATAAACAAATGACAGCTACATGAAACAAATTGTATTCTTCAGCCAAAGAGTTCCATTTTTAATGTTATAATTACTTTTTAATATTGTTCTGTAACTGGCCAGTTCCGGATACATAAATAGCAGCCCTCGTATATCTATTTATATATATAAAAGGCGATGTATGTATGTATGTTCCGTATGGACTCCGAAACGGCTGGACCGATTTCGATGAAATTTTCAGGGAATCTTCAGATTGCCCTAGCGGGTGATCCTGTAAAGTTTGGTAGCGATCGGAACGTTAGAATTTTTTTTTGTTTGTTTTTTACGCCCAGTGAAACTAACGCCCAGTGAAACGGGCCGGATTTGCTAGTCTTAATATAATAAGTGAAGACAAAACAGTTTAGTACCTTTTTCTTCTCTGTTTGTCAGCCGATTTTTTTTTGTTTAGTAGCTATTGTCGAGCTTCAGTTTTATCACTTATCAATAGAAAAATTTTGCAAAAAGTTACATGAGTAAGTGAAGCGAAAACTTGGGATCCCTAGGTATTGTGCGCACGGAGGAGCGATTTGACATAATTTTACGTTCATACTGCCAATGTCAAAAATACTATCAACGTTAAACCCATAATAGTGATGTTGTGATCTTTATAATGTTATGTAACTTCCTTGGATCAAATAGTCACACAGAGTAGAGTTCTCGCCAAAGAGTTAGTATAAATAGGGTGGGTGGTGCCACAGAAGAGTGAAATTTGGCATAATTTTACGTTCATACTGCCAATGTCAAAAAGACTATCAACGTCAAACCCATAATAGTGATGTTGTGATCTTTATAATATTATGTAACCTCCTTGGATCAAATAGTCGCACAGAGTAGAGTTGTCGCCAAAGAGTTAGTATAAATAGGGTGGGTATAAAGAGTCATGCAAGACTTATTCATTGATTCGGTGCTGGTTAGCTCACCGAGTCTGATCTCTGGAATATTCCGAAATTGCTTCATTAAGAGGCGAAACACATGTCAATTAGCGGTTTTAGAATTTTGGGCGGAGGGTAGCTAATTATTATAAGAATTCATTACATGCGAACTACATATTTATGCTATAAAGATGTCTACATATTTCCAGAACACAGAAGAAGAGAAGATGGATGCAGAAGACTCGACGTCCCAGGACTGTCTGGTGTCCATTCCGTGCGTGTCCGTCGAATACTTGACGGATAAGCCAGACAACTTGGAGAAGGTAGGTGTGAATATTTAATTCAAATTACAACTTATCATAACATTACTTTAAGCGTTCAATTCTTGTATGAAACTGTATGGAAATATTAAACCCTGATCCCATTATAATGAAATTTACTAGATATTTTATGTTCTAATATTATCTGTCTATCTGTCAGTTCGGAGAGTGTTCTGTGAGCGCTGAGGAGAACCATCAAACGCCCGCGGTGGAGCCCCCCGCGACCCGCCGTCACACCGTGGGGCCCGGGGACTGTCGCCACGCGCAGGTAAGAACTCGCCGTACATGCCTCGGGGACTGTCGCCACGCGCAGGTAAGAACTCACCGTACATGCCTCGGGGACTGTCGCCACGCGCAGGTAATAACTCGCCGTACATGCCCCGGGGACTGTTGCCACGCGCAGTTAAGAACTCGCCGTACATGCCCCGGGGACTGTTGCCGCGCGCAGGTAAGAACTCGCCGTACATGCCCCGAGGACAGTTGCCACGCGCAAGTAACAACTCGTACATGTCCCGGGGACAGTCGCCACACCCAGGTAACAACTCGCCGTATAAGCCCCGGGGACTGTCGACATCTGCACAGGTGCCTGAGGACTGTCGCCACGCGTAGGTAAACCCGCCGGCTTGTAGACATTTGCCACACGCAGATAACGCCCCGCTGCACAGGCCCCGAAAAATGTCGCCACACGGTAAAAAATGAAATCAAAAAAGCCTAAAAAATACGCCATCTACTTAAATCTTGTTTTTAAACAAAGAAGAGACGTTTGGTCCTTCGAGCCGGATTTGAATCAGAGACCTATGGATATACAGTACAAGACAATCTTTACAGATCTCTTAAAGAAATAAGCATTGTCTTTTGTTGATTATTGCTTCAAATTTTGTTTATATGTAATTTTGTTTATGTGCAATTAAACAAATAAATAAAAAAATAAAACTTTTAAACGTAGTCTCTTTTGACCCCAGGGCGTGGAGCTAGGGGTCTCTGTGCCCCCTCCACTGGGGTCCGCCGCTTCAGCCGACGGCCGCACAGCACCGCTATACGTCTCCGCACACTTCAACGTAAGTTTCATCTCTGAAATTATAATGTATATGAGGAAAAATATAGATCTGTTTAAAAAGAAAAGCAATATTATTAGTATGGAAACCTGAGGTCTGAATAAATTGGTTGTTCCAAAATTTAAATTATATAAATCAAATTATTTATTTAAACTACCTGAGGAAGTTAGTCAATTACCGGAAAATAGATTTAGATTTGTTATAAAACGTACACTGATTAGACAATCATGCTATAAAATAAACGATTTCGTTGAAGACAAAATAATAGTCTGGAAATAATATTCTCTGCACATGCATTTACTGGCTTTCTGAACAGTATTTTAATAAACCTATTTTGAAGTGATATTGAAAATACTATACTCGACCGAATTCCTAGTATGTTATTGTAATAACGACCATCACTACCCATTACTAAACTCCATTTTAAACACAGCTGCAACAACAAGCATCTCCCAACATGGCCATGTTGCCAAACACCAACTTGGCGGCCAAACTACCCGCAGTCCAGCACCAGCCCCCGAGATACTTCAGTGTTAAGGACCAACACTTGTTGAAACCGCCACATGCTATGCAAAGCCAAGGTAAATTCGATTTTCGAACTTAATTTGTGACTTAAAATAATCTAATTTTTAGTAATCTTAAGTCACTCAGTGACTAATTTGTCTTGTAGTCTGAGTGTCATGGGTACTCCCCCGGTCATTTACTTATCGAGCTGTACCACGCGGTTAAATTTGATATTTTAAAAGTAACTTCGGTTACACTACGAAAAGTCCTCTATATAGAAAAAACTATATGCAAAACCTATCCAAAGAAAGCCAAACAGACAAACGGATAAGAATTTTGAAAACGGGTGTTAACAAGTGAAGAACCATATAAGCTTAAAAATCAGTCTTTATTTCGAAATAGCAGACCGACTCTTCCATTATATTTAATCTATATATAAATAGGTAAGAAAACAGTTCAGTGCCTTTTTCTCCTGTGTTTATCAGACGATTTTCCTTTTGTTTTTGCTTGGTAGTTACTGAACTTTAGTGTTATAGATTAAAAAATTTGGAAACTTTTCTCTACCTTCGACGTAGAGTCGAATCCTTTACTTAGAAGACTCTATTCGTCATACTTCACGTTCCTTACGTCTACAATCTACAATATTTGATAAGTTTATATTTATGGCCAAATTTTGACCTCCGGGCGACCTCTAGTAGTAATAATACTCTAGACAATTACACAAATTGTGTGACCCCGATAGAGTGGTAGACCCATGCTACATTGCAGCACAAATTGGGTCGGCTCGCCCTTTGGAATACCACCCTCTCACAGAATATCGGCGTGAAATAACAGCATGTATTGCTGTTGTGTTTCGTTCGGTGAGTGAGAGTGCCGGTGGCCCATCTCCCCCTCCCCCTCCTTTCCCTATTTCCCTGTCGGCCGGTAACGCACCCGTGATTCCCCGGACGTTGCGGATGTCCATGGGCGGCGGTTGGTTACTTTCCATCAGGTGACCCGCTTGCTCGTTTGCCTTGTACTATGGGTACCACACAGCGTGTTGAGGGAGCTCCCAGTAACGCCCGGACAACAAGAAAATTATGGGTGCCACGCTACGAATTGGGGGACCCAGTAACACCCAGACTTCAAGAGTATTTAGAAAAGTTGACCTGATCGAGGGTCGAACTCGGGGCATCAGCTTGAAAAGCAGTTGCTCTGCCACCGCATGAACGGGCCACTCTATTTTATTTATTTACAAGCGATCCGCCCCGGTTTCTCATGGGTAAAAATTTTCGTAAATAACGCATTATTTTTTAATAATATGTAAGGAATAAAAATGGTTCCTGTGGGTTATCCTTAGGAGATAGACATATTCCAGCGGGAACTTTTCTTTAGACCTTTTTAAGATATACAATTCCGTAGTACATTATTTTGATCTATCTCGTAAGGCTTAGCCAGCATTATCAATGTAAGCCCCCTAAAATATGTTTTTTACGACATCACTACAAATCATTGAAATTTTCACCTTTTCTCTACTACAATATGCATTGTATTATACATATAAACCTTCCGAAAAAATCTCTAAAAACTCTAAATGATAGTGAAAACCGTATCGAAATCCATTGCGTGGTTTAGAAGTTAGCGGAAAACAGACAGACGAAAACAGCGACTGATTACTACGACGACTATACTATTAAGAGATTTGTATTCGCTACGTGCGAAGTGCATACTGGGAGTATAGTGAAGCGATCGCAGCGCGTGCTGTGGCAGAAATCTGTAACAATTTGGGATAGTCAATTTGTTTATATTTACTTCAGTGACAAGAAGATAATTATTGATCTGTAATAAATAAATTATAATGTTAATTAAAGTACTTTACCTACCGTAAAATACTAAATTAAGTGTGATTCAATACGTTTAAAGTAGTGATGTGCCGGATCGTTAAAAATGTATATCCGCGGATACGGATCCGAATACGGATATTTGGTGTCAAGATCCGGGGATATGGATACGGATCTTAACTTTCTTACTCGATCGGTGTCGGTGCGCGTGACCTTGAAACGATAGTTGACGCCACTTGACGCTTTGCGTGACGGGGCATGTTTCGACTTGTATAGAATTCAATTTGTGTATTGAAAATTAATAAGATAAAAGATCCGTAAAAGATCCGCCAAAAAAGTAACGGATACGGATCCGGATCTTTCTTTACCCTCGGATATCCGCGGATACGGATATGGATATCTGGCACATCACTAGTTTAAAGTAATCGAGAGTACGTACGTTTAAATTTGTTTTATAGGGTGTTAATGTTATCGATGTTTGATGAATGATGTGGCTCGTATTAGACAACTATTGCCATTATTTCGTAGCTCTTCAACATTTCTTACATGTTGTGCTCAAACTAATTTATTTCCTTTCGTCACAGTTTGAGGATGGAATCTTATATTGTGTGTTATACTTTCCAAACCGTGGGGTTATTATCTAAAAATTTGCAGACAACGACAGCCACGCGATCATCGCGCGACCGGTGACTAATTGTAATAAAAAATTGTTATCACATATGACGATTACGTGTCTATTACGCCATGACCGTAAAATGCACTTTTCGCGGTAGAATTAGCGCCAGTATACAAATTACATTACACAAATTCTCGTTTTGACAGCAGATATTGCGTGACATTTGGCTGTCGCATGTTGTCTGCAGGTTAGGTAATAAGCTTGCCGGTTTTTATAATAATATTCATTATTCTAAGTACTGTTTATAACGAATTCCTCTAAAAATACTATTCTATGTGTATTTTAAATACTTTATTTATTAGAAAGCATATTTGTACATTTGAATGTCATTATTTGACATAATACCGCATAGTTGCGTATGCTAGGTGGCACTACTGTCGCGCACGTAGCCAATACATGAATTTTATGCCTCTGATAAATGTATGTATATTTGATAGCTTCAACATTCGGCCGACGCGCCTCCGACGGAGGTGCCCACGTGCCTCGCGGGAGGGAGAGGGCCTGCTGTCACTCCGCGCCGCCTCACCACGTAACTTATTTATACTCATTAAAAAGACACGCCGTTGTACTCACAAACACATTAAGACTAGCGTTGGGTATGCAGCACGCGAGTAAGCACAATTGTGCCAGCACAGTTTAGGAAAAGAGGGGCGGTCTCGTAGAATAAAACTGTGGTAGCACACTAGCACAGTTACACAATCGAACCGGCCGCGAACCGCGATGCTGTGATGCGCGAGTTGAATGATCATCCGAACTTTTATTATCTATGGCTAACGACATAATGATTAATTTCGTACGAATAGATCATTTAAGCTTTTGAATGTAGGTATACTTAAATAATAATTACGTTTCTTTTATACTTGTTGCGTGTGAGCGAGGGGACGTATAAAATTTATTTTCCTCTTTGGATTGTGCTCGCTACTCACGAGTCGTCGCCCCGGCACATTCGCACAGTGCGTGCGACGTGCACCATGCATTCAACACTCAACGGACACTCCCCACTTCTCTAACACAGTTACTCCAGCCTCGCACAAACGTGCTAACACAGTGTGCCAGCACATTTGCAAAAAGGGCCTCGCACTATACTCATTTTTAAAGTGCGTGCTGCCCAACTCTAATTAAGACAATAAAATTAACATAATATATATACATTATTTATTTATTTAATAATTTATTGCACATAACAACATATAAAAAGAAAGATGCATACAGAAAAAAGGTTGGTGCCACATTTGTTTTATTTTTTCTACCAGGGGTTTATTTTTTATTATAATAGTGCTGTGTTGACAATATTGCAATCTGTCTCTCTCTTTGCTCTAATCTACTATATGTATGTTTATGAGTAGTCTTGAACAGGTTACATTTGGAAATGTCACTATGCCACTTGTCTATGCCTATGCCTCTTTGAACGTATTTAGAGAACGTAGTGATCATAATTTTCTCTATGGTAGTGATTATTTACTCAGTGACGCTCAGTGTACGCTTACTTCGAGACATTTTTGGACGCAGACTTGATTAGAATCATTTCCGTTTTGAATTTTTTGCAGGTGTCGGACAGTGGAACGCCGCAACAACCTGAAGATTCTGAACAGACTGAAGAACAGTCTACTGATTCGGCGTACAACTCTAATTTGTGCAGGTAGGTGACACTAAATACATCTAAATACACTGGCCCGTTGGCGCAGTGGCATATGCATCTGCTTTCCAAGCTAGGGTCCCGGGCTCGATCTCCGGTCAGGTCAATTTAGGAAACGAACTTTGAACTAAATTGACTTGGAGTCTGGGTGTTACTGGGTGCTCCCCCAGAGTTCGTTGTGTGGTACCCATAGTACAAGCTTACTGCTTAGTTTGGGGTCACACAATCTGTGTAATTGTCTGGAGTATTATTATTATTATTATCTATACGTAGATATATACATATGCTTCGCTGTATCCTTACAGGGTAGCAAAGAGGACAGAGCATCATCTATACATTTTATGTAAAACATAGCTACTCTCTTTCTGTCCATTTGTACGCTTTTAACTCGAGATTCACTGATCCGATTGACATGATTCTTTTTTAGTAAAGAAATACATTATCTGACCAGGTTTTAGTATACATTTGTGTTAGTAACACGGACGTATAAACATAAAGGGGAACACTGGCGCCCTCTAGCAGAGCGCGACGGTGTTCGTGACGTCATAGACAAGAACCACTGACGGCTTGCTCCCCACTACCGCTCTAGATTATATAAGTCAAAACTCGACCGCTCGACACTCTATTGCTTTTAACTTCATGACTGCAGCACGAAGTGTTCGAATAGAATTTAATTAATTATTAATTGTTATAAAATATGAATATTAATCGATTAATCGATAATTTAAGTAAAGTTTGGAGTGTTCCATTGTTATAAGTATCTAACTTACTATTTAATTTTATCGTAGCTAACATTTGGTTCTCGAGTTATAAGCGCACATTGAATACTGAGATGTTGTGTTATAATATGTAAATATGTTTGGATGGATGGTTAGTGTACTGTATAGTACGGTCTGTATTACACTCTGCTCTCTACTACACGTCCGTTCCCCGCGGCGGTCCGCAACCAAAGAGAAAGCTTATAGGTAATTATTTCCTTTATCTAGACAGCCGCCGTTGTGGCGCTGTCACTCGTGCGTGGGGGAGGACAGAGTACTTCTTTCCCTTTCACACCTGTACACTACAGTTAGCTTGTGAGCCAAAGATATATTTGTTTATTATTTATTTCAGATACATGATGAACCGTGGCAGTAGTAAACGTCATACAATGGCCACGCCAGAAGATGCCGCCAATGTCGTCACGTCTGTTTGCAGCACGGGGCCCATGGTAAGGTACTAAACTATATACTCAGACATTTGACACAGCGCCATCTAGTCCCAAAGTAAGCAGCACAGCGCTTGTGTTATGGGTACTAGACAACTGATATACTGCTTAAATACTTTTTTTTGTAAATAAATACATATTATACATAAACACCCAGACTCGGGGCGGGAATTGAACCCGCAACCCCCGTTTACTTTCCGACGCGCTTAGCCGTTGCGCCACGAAGGTCATCAAATCATTGGGACATATTTATTTCAACTGCCAAATCATGGATCCAACTACCAAATATACGACCCAATAACCAAATATTTAACCAAGTATCAAACTGACATTTCTCTGCCAAATAATAAATATTCGACTTAATTACTAAATCTGTTGTCTGATTGCTTAAATTTACCATTCAGCTATCAAAGTAGCTTCTGTACTAATCATCTGTTTGCCATATATTTAATTATTAAGTCTACGAGAGAACCCTTGCTGCTCCGCTGCATTGTGTTGATAATATAATTAAAAATAATGCTCTTATATGGTGAGTAATTCTAACCTAACCTAAGTTGAATACAAAAATTGAAAGTCAAATAGAATGTTTACACTTAGCTTCTCTCCAACTCACCCAATTTAAGTGAACAAAATCTCAAATGATAGAGCTCGTTCCAGCAAGTGTTAGACCATAATGAACTGCGTACTGCGTATCTAAATTAGAACCGGAGATATAGAGAAAGAAAGCTATGAAAACATAAGAAATATAATGAAATCGAGTTAGAGTATAACTTGAGAAAGGTGAAAGTTAGGCGAGTTTCAATGCTTGATGACAAATCTGTGCATCAATATTTCATTTAAAAAAAAATAAGCAAATTGGTTGGATAGAACGGCCGGGCAGACTTAATAGATTTCATATTTTTTTTTAATATGTAGACGGTCTCATTACCTAGACTGATTAACACGAAAATAGCTTCTCTATCCAATTTCTGATCATCAAATATTTGATCGAACTACATTTATGATTCTATTGTTAAATCTATCATACATCCACCAAATTGCTTCTCTATCCAAAGTCTAATTCCCAAATATTCAACCCAACTACCAAACTATTTGATTCAACTTCTAAAAAGTTTGTAGCTTGATCGTCATTTGCTACGAATGCCTGCTAATAGTATAAAAGCATAACGTCCGTTTGTTTTTCGTTCTCGCAAAAACTATTGAACCATTCAAACTCATATTTTGCACACAGTGGCTCTAACATTAGCTACCATTTTCCGGATCCGCATAAAATTACGCAAATCAATAAAAATGGATTAGATCTTAAATTCCGAAACTTTGAACTTGTTCTGTACTATTTGATTGCACTACACGAACGAAACCGTAGTTAAGATCTGTAAAAATCATCACTATGTATTTATATGAAACGCATAATCATACCAACTAATTAATCTGTGATCATACTTAAAAATGTAGTTCAAATAATAAAAAAAACTTTTAAAATAATTTTTTTTCAGACAAGCACGTCTCCTTCTTCTACAGCCAACATAAGAGTGAGAAGGACAGGCTTACTGACGGTTACAGAACGGCCTCCCGGTGAGTTCACTTGTTTTACACGAATTGACGTACTGACAGTGTTTTGGATGTAGTAGCATTTTGATTAAATTAATTTTGCTTGAGTATTTCAATAAAAATTTTGCATTTTGTCGTGTATGGTGTCTGGAAATGTTTACCTTATTTTAAAATTAGCTTCTTCGATAATCGTTAATGGTACAACAGGTTGAAGGTAGGATAACTCGTAGTTTGACTATTGAAGAATAAATGAATAAGATATAAGTTAATAAAAGTAGATTCAAACGTGTCTGAGAGAAGTTTGGGATATTTTACGCGCATTTCTTTTTTTTTAGAGTCGACAGTTTGCAAAACGAATTGATAAAACCGTCTGTGTGTTGCAGTATAGTCCATTTAAATTTTTTATTGATAAAATAATAATTAACATTAACAACTTTCTTCGTTGTTTGCACTTGGCTGTTTCTTTATCTTCAAATTTTCTTATAAGAATAGTATATTCATTACTATCACATAAATAAACTATACATCATATATTTATGGACCATTAAAGAACTGGTTAAGTTTGTCGGCCATTATTGAATTAGTTCCTCGTTTCCGGTTACCAATCTACGTTTCTGTACGAAACTTCAGCTCAGTAAGTGTAAAGATGCGAGTAAGGGCCACCTATGAATTACGTCACAAATTTCATGATTTTTATTTGTCACCCGTGGTCACATTTGTGTGACCCCCCTGGTATGACGTCACATAGTTTGCAATTTTAAATTTAGAAATTATTAAACTGAAACCACTTCCAAAATTATTGATGTATTCCTCACAATTAAAATCAATCATTTTAGAAAATTTATAAAACTCTTCGATCACAAATAAAAAACTAGTTTCACAATCTCCTATAAAATCTAAACAAATTATTGTCTGAATTGACGTGTATCTTTTTAATACCGTATAAGTATTATCGGTAACATTGTGTTAATCTAAAGTAGACCTTACTGCCAAACCATAAGGTTATAAAAGCTTGTAAACGATTTTTGCATGACATTGAAACGATGTTTGTAAAAAAATATATAAAATGCAATCTTACGTCTCGTGCGTAAAGTATAATTCACATAATCTGTGACTCTCACTCAATGTGCACTCAAATACTTATTTGAGTGCACATTTGGTTCGGCCATTTTTGGAGCGTTGATTGTGTATCTAGTTTTTTATTTGTGATCGAAGATAAAACTTAACAAATCAAATGGACAATACAACATTTAATTATCTTGTGTCAATGGCCTTATCCATTGCTCTATATTATTTATGACGGGCATAGCAATCACGTTTTCGGTTTAAATTATGTTTGGAAATCAATGTGTCAACATCTTCATCCAACACCATATAGCGTTGTCATCGTTTAGACACGTGACGTCACGAAGCTTGTGACTCGTCCCACTTTCCCTCCCCCTTAACGTGTGACGTAATTTATAAATGGCCCCAAAATCAGCTGTGACATAGGGACTGTCAGACAATTAAACTAAATAGAAAGATTCCTTTAGCCGTCTTGGTGCGGTAGAAAAGAAATACATAATGTCGACCTTTCCAGATACTATATTTTTGTTTTTTAGTAATTTGATGTCGTAATCCAGTAGATGCATGTCGTTAGACTTATTTTTGCATTTTTGTGGTTTTTTTTGCTAATTTTTTCTTTTTTTTCCTCACCATACCTCTTAGTCATAAGTCCCGAATTAGTAATGGAAGTTGAAGCAAGAATGAAGAGAAATTACCTACCACCATCGATACAAAGCGGGGGGTATCAGTACCAAAACCAAGGGTACCAAAGCCCACCAACTTCTACGGGCACGGTACCGCCCCAGACCGCACCACAAAACGCTTCCCCTGGTTCCATAACCGCTGGCACGAGTTACAACCAATCACAGAACCAGAAAGGAATGAAACCAGTACTAGAAACTATACCACAAGGAAGTATTATGGGTACGATATCTTCCGTTGCAACAAGAACACCTATTTCACAAGCTGCGTCTCCGTATACACCAAGCATGGGGCAGTTCTCACCGAATCATGGTTCTGTTGTCTCGCAAAATCTCGTAACAGGTTCCATTACAAGTGGAACACCTATGAACAACTCGGCGCAGGGTTCTATCATGAGCGGAACGCCAATGAATAGTTCTAATTTTGATAACAGCAGCTTCGGTGCTAATTTTGGAACCTCAAATTCGAGTTTTGGAAGTGTAAATACGAGTAACAATTTCACGAACATGAACACAGGGAATAGTTTCGGTGCTAGTACAAATTACGGGTCCATAACGAGTGGAACACCGATAAATAACTTCCAAAATCAACAAGGATCGATTACTAGCGGAACGCCGGTGCCGAGCGGTTCCATCACCGCCGGAACTCCGTTCCAGATACCGGTGACAAGCGGATCCGTTTCATACAACTCCCAAAACCAATACAATACGAGGCAAAGGAAATATTCGGGGCCGCAGAGAGTTAAACTTCAAATGTTGGCCACAGTTCAAGAAATGGGTAATTTTTTATTTATTTTTTTCAACATGGGTATGGGTTTCGGTTTACATGCATTTGTAATACCTAATAATTTAACTAATATCCTTCCAAAAAATACTATTAAAAAATTAACTAACATACAGCGTTAATTGAAAAATGCCATATAAGGGATCATCCATTAATCACGTGAGGTTCGAAAGGGGGAAGAATCACGAAATATCACAGGGGGAGGGGGAGTGTAGTGAAATATCATGTGTATTTATTGTTCGTTGAACGCGCGAATTTCCAAATTAAATTAGATTATACCTGTATTTAAAGAAATACTGAAATTTTTAAAATATTCTGTACCAAAAAAAATACACCTGATTTTGGGTAGGGTTAGTCTAAAACCTCACCACGAATCACCCCGTTGTTTAAAAAGTTGCTAAAACACGTGATTAATGGACGACCCTTGACTTCTTAGCATTATATTTATACGACCTTAATAATAACAAGCCATTGCCTGCGACTTCGCCCTCGTGGCATTTAACGGCATAATACACCTATGTCCACCCTGAAGGTTCATTCTAAATATTGGTGAGTAGTTTCGGAGGTTACATCCTATATTCAAACTAACGCACTTTACCTCTTCTTAATACTAGTTTAGATAATAATTCATATTTTACTTTCATACAAAAATAAAAATTCAGTAAATGTTTTTGGAAATTGTATCTACTCTAATCGGTCGGATTTGATCACAATAGATCAGCCATTCCCAAAGTGGGCGATAACGCCCCCTTGTGGGCGCTGCAGGCCTAAAGGGGGGCGGTAAGAGATCCAGAAAAAAAATGGGAGCGTTATGTAGAGGCCTGGGGGGTGATTTGTAATTTCATTTAGCTAGGAGGCATCTTAGACAACGACTGCATGAGCTCTCGACTCAGTAGACAAAATAAGTTTGGGAACCAGTGCAATAGATCAATTTTGGTCGCAGTGATACAGGTCTGGTAGGACCTGCATAGCCACTTACATGAAATAAAACCGGTCGGAAGCGACCCGGAGTCAACGAAAGGGAGTGAAAGAGACAAATCGCAGGCGATGCACTTGCGCATCTTATTTGGCAATATGTGTATACATATTGCCAAATAAGATGAATGCCATATAAAAGAACGTCTGTGTAGACGTTCTCTATATACGTATTGCCAAATAAAAAGTGCAAGAGGTGAAGTTGAAGCGTTGGTTGAAGGTATGTACGCACGCATGTATGTGTGAACGTATATATGACAATGTATGTGTGTGTAACATATGTATGTATATTTCAGATAGTATAACAAAACAAAAAAATATTTTTTGAGGAATTAAGTTTCGAAAAAGTCGTAGAATAAAAGTTAGGTATGACGACGAATTTTGGTCTAAGAGGTCATCAGTATTTTTCTATTAACGCTATTTAAAGTGTTTGACCGAACTTTCGATTTCGACAAGTTTCGGCGCAAAATTTGAGTTTCGGCGTAGTTTCGGTTCGGTTATCGAATCTCAAGTTTTCGCGCTGTATTCTGTCACGATCCAGTACAGTAGGAATACATCTCACCCTGTACCATCAAAATTTTTTTTCAAATAATTAGTTTTTATCAAGACACTAAATATATTTTCGTTCCCAATTGTTTTATAACTAACATTTTTTTATAGAAATTGGTTTTATGTCAGTCTGTACCTACCGTATTTATGAGGATAGCGTCATCATTTAGATATTGTTGCTGTGAATGTCTGAAGCGCAGTGAATCTTATACTCCAAGATCCCAGGGCCAACCTTACTTATTTTCATGGACATAATGTGTAGAATAGAGGAGCGTTAGTATGTAATTTGAACGTATACCATACATCCCTACTAGCTTGAGCCGACAGCCAATTTAAAGGTACCAAGTATGAAAGATATGTAAAACATTAAAGAATTATTATTTTCCTAAATAATAATTCTGAGTCTGATTGTTATGTATATTTTACAAAATACATACCTATATACATACATATCTTCACGCTGTATCTCTGACGGAGTAGTCAGAGAGGACTGAGCGTCAAGCATCGCGGTCCCTACATAATTCTTTCGCACACTCAAATCGCATTCTCCTCACACTTTTTCGCCTAGGTATGGGAGTGCTTTTGAGATTTCTGTCTGCTAACACTGGCTATTTGATCTTCATAAGTCAGCCTTGGTCTTCCTTGTCTTCTTTTACGACTCGCTTTCGCTCTGTAGACTGTCGTCAGTCTTTCATCACTCATTCTTTCTATGTGCCCGAAGCATCTAAGCATTCCTTTCTTTTTTTTACAAAAATTTCCTTTATTTTACGAAATATAGTTTAAAATTAGTAGTCAATACGGCCAGACATTCCCTATCGGCGGTAATCGCAAAGAAAACTTAATGTTACTTATGGTCTGACACTAAAGTTTTACGACAATACGGGTCAATACGGCCAGACATTCCCTATCGGCGGTAATCGCAAAGAAAACTTAATGTTACTTATGGTCTGACACTAAAGTTTTACGACAATACGGGTCAATACGGCCAGACATTCCCTATCGGCGGTAATCGCAAAGAAAACTTAATGTTACTTATGGTCTGACACTAAAGTTTTACGACAATACGGGTCAATACGGCCAGACATTCCCTATCGGCGGTAATTGCAAAGAAAACTTAATGTTACTTATGGTCTGACACTAAAGTTTTACGACAATACGGGTCAATACGGCCAGACATTCCCTATCGGCGGTAATCGCAAAGAAAACTTAATGTTACTTATGGTCTGACACTAAAGTTTTACGACAATACGGGTCAATACGGCCAGACATTCCCTATCGGCGGTAATTGCAAAGAAAACTTAATGTTACTTATGGTCTGACACTAAAGTTTTACGACAATACGAGTCAATACGGCCAGACATTCCCTATCGGCGGTAATCGCAAAGAAAACTTAATGTTACTTATGGTCTGACACTAAAGTTTTACGACAATACGGGTCAATACGGCCAGACATTCCCTATCGGCGGTAATCGCAAAGAAAACTTAATGTTACTTAGCGTGTGACACTAAAGTTTTACGCGATATTCAGGGAAGTATTTCGAAATTTTTCACAAGCAGCCAGGCCATTCGTAGGGGACAAACATCCCCAAGACAGAGAATTAAAATCTCACTGTGAGTATGAGCGCTAAGGCATTATTCGTGCACTTGAGTGTAAGCGAGATATAAGCATTGATCTCTCTCTCTTACGGTATACTCAGATCTAATTTGAGTGGATATGTGTGTAGCATATAATAATGTAGCTTCGGATCACGAATCAAAATGGATGAAGCTTTTACTCTAAGAGCGTGTCCGTTTTTTGTTGACCTAGTTTCTAGATCTTGGCTTCTTTTACCACTCACTTTCACTCTATAAATTTTCTTCGTCAGTCTTTCATCACTTATTATTTCCATGTGTGTTTAATAACAAATTTAAATCTCTTTTCCGTGAATTGAGTAATTCCTTGAGGAATTTTATTGTAAAAACGAACACAGTTGCCCAAAAATGACCCACTTGACTTTCGTAATTTAATTTAGGAATTAGCTGATCACGAAAACGAGTTTCCACACCATTAATAACGCCTTTCTTTTGAAATAGATCTGTATTTTTTCTAGTGTACATTATATTTTCAAAGATATGTAACAAGTGTTTGTCTGAATTTGACATTTTTAAAAACTAACTATCCTACATATTGTGACCATTAGTAAATAGGTCTCGGGGATCTTGGACTATAACATTTATGTAACATATAACAATAGTGAAACTAAAGGTGAGATTAATGTTTAGAAATTATAAAAAATTAATATTTTCGCATTCGATTTTTAATGTTGTGAGCGTTTTCTGCTTTAATTTTATATATTGTGTAGTTGTATGCATTTAACTGTTTTTTAGTAGTTTTATTAATTTTTTTTTATTTTTTTTTAATTTTTTTTGCTATTTTCCTAATTATTTCTGTAATTTGAAAAGGTTTTTATAGATTAAGGTGTTAATTTGCGGTAATCCATTTCGTGTGACGAATTCTTATAATTAGCTATTTTCTGCACAAAATCTCTAACTTGTTAAGGTGACGCAGTGACAAACAATTAAGGCGTCGAATTGGAAATTTTGACGGCAGGGATTTCAATTTTTGTAAGTAATTACAAAACGTATGAAATTATGTTAAAACCGTAACTGACATAATAAAGTAAATGAAATGAAGAATCATGTTACCAATTATCACTCATACGTTTCACTTAGAAAAAATGAGATCCGAGAGAGAGAGAGAAAAATGGGTCGTCTTTACCAACACGTATTTTCTTTTGAAGTACACAACCTTAAAAATCATAAAAATAAGATTAGGAACAGTGTCAAGATTCTTTGAATATACTTGGATACCCTACTCTGAAGAGGTAGTTGAAGACAAATTATATGACCTTGAATAACCTTTGATCACTAACGTGGTATTTCTGACTCTGTTACTCTTGCAAATAACTCAGAAATACACCTACTAGTATATATAAGATTGCTATGACTTTTTGGCGGGAACGGGAGAAGTGAGGTTGGCATTTTGTTTAGATTTTCTATTTTTTAAATTTTTGGAAGTTCTGAAGTACAAGAGTGATAGTATATTGTGTTTTAAAGTTCTGTATAAGTGAAAAGAATGGAGTAGGTGTAAATAAACGTGTGTAGCTGAAGTTCTCGCGCTCTTCCAAGAAGTCCTTTAAAACTTCAGTAAAGCCTACTATCACTTTACTGGTACTGGTACTGGCTACACTTTACTTGTAATTCTACTTATTATTACGTGACATTGGCAAATGCGCTAAACTTTGCGCCATGCCATAAAAAAAGAAAAAAAATATAGATATACCAACAGCAAAAGATGAAAAGAGATGAAAGAGTATAGAGATGTTTCAAGGTTCAATTTCTCAAGTTCAACTACCTCTTCAGAGTACGGTCACCAGTCTTAAATACTGCTCTACGAACACTATTATTTTAAATTCCTTTCAATTTTGTTAGCAACAGTAACAAAACAAAATATGGTTTAATTTTGTGGCAACACAATCGCCACTCTCTTTCCAATTTTCGATTCATACAATGTTGTACGCTTTAATCAGATAAATTAAAACACATTGAAAAGGGAATTCATTCAATAAATTCAATATGATGCAGTTTATAGGCTATATGTTACTCTTAGCGTCTTTAACCTCACTGTTTTACTAAGTAGGTTTGTCTGTCTGTCATTTAGCTCGTGAACATGCAGAGAGGTATTCCCCGGTTCGTCGCCAGGAATGTTCTCCGCCAAGGGTAGCCCACGATATAGCGTCTGCGAGATTGGAATATCAACAATTACAGGTAATATTATTATCCATTACAGCGAAACCTAAAAGCTTAATGTGTAATCTCTAAGACCCGCGTTACAGAACGATACTGAAGTGTGAATCTCTGATGGAACATGGGTAGAAGAGGATGCCGCTACATGCGATGAATAGCGGCATTTCTTTCTGTTGAAGGCCCGTATCCAAAGCGACACTCAAGTGTGAATTTCTCCTTGAGAATAGTTAGAAAGAAATGCCGCTATACATCTCATGTAGCGGCATCCCTCTCTAACTGCTTAATCAGAGATTCACACTTTAGTATCGTTGTAAAATACTACTGACCTAAAAGCAGTCGATTTCATTACAATGGTGCCATGATTATATCCATTCATGATTATAATCAGTAACTCATGAAATACATAGTTAATATTATACAGTCAGCATTAATAGTACATTTCGATACAAGTGCGGAAAGTATGTCATTTCTTCACGAGTCCCGGTTTGTTGGCCCAAGCCGAAGGCGCGGGTCGACAATAGGGACGAGTCGAAATGACAATTCCGCACGTGTATCGCACGGCGTTTTGTAATACGCGGGATAATTTCGCGGGAGTAAATTTTTTTTTTTTAGAGGACATGGCAAGGCAACGGTTTCTATCCATTCAGCCAATTCAATGACAATAATTTATCTAAATTCAAAATAATTTTAATTGTGCTATTTATTTATTTACACTATACGTATATATTAAAAAAATTAATCTATTTTAAATTTAATTCATGTATTAATAGTATTTATGCTGTAAAATGTTCATTTCATACAAAAATTTTGTACAGAAAACTTTTTGATTAAAAACCTTCATGCATTTGGATGTTATATGCTGGAGGTAAACAAAAAGCACTAGTGTGGAAAAGAATAACTTTCACACATGGAAAAGTCTACTTTTTGAGCAAATGTATTAAAAAAGTATTTTTTAATATACTCAGACATTTCACACAGCGCCATCTAGTCCCAAAGTAAGCAGCACAGCGCTTGTGTTATGGGTACTAGACAACTGGTATACTACTTATATACTTTTCTTTTGTAAGTAAATACATATTATACATAAACACCCAGACTCGGGGCGGGAATCGAACCCGTAACCCTCGTTTACTTTCCGACACGCTTAGCCGTTGCGCCACGGAGGGCGTCCACGAGTATTAGATCTAAATAAACTGAAAAAGATGTGATTATTACAAGTAGAGTCAGCATCAAAAGTATTAGATCTAAATGAACTAAAAAAGATGATATGATGATGATGTCTTAAATAATGTGCATTCAGCATCGAAAGTAAAAGCTTTAAATTCTAAATTAACTCAGAAAAGGTGCTGTAGTTCATTTGTTAGTACTTCGTCGTAGCCGCTATTATTAACGATTTACGAGTATATATGTCGCTGCGCCGCCTGGCCATTGTCACAGTACAAGTAAGCAAGCAGTATTATAAAATATCTAAAAACACGGGAAATTAACGCGATTACCTTTTATTTTCTCTTGACGTTTCGGCCGAGTTTCATCGGCCGTGGTCTCAAGTAAACTGTCGCAGCAAGCTTCACTCCGTGTCAGAGGCAGATTTTATTTCATCACCCCCGATATTTGTAAATAATTATTAGGGTTCCTACACACAACACTCACGGTGTCCACACACTGAACCGGATGTGAAAAACGAGGTTTTGTCATTTGAATCACAGGATTCCACGCTGTTGATAAATTGTATCCGCTTTCCCGATTGAAATTTTTGTGTCTCTTGATTTCAATTGCTTCACGCACGACTCTTGGATAAAAGTGGCGATCAGTGGAAAGGACTTGTGGGCGATAAAATTCTATCCAATGATTCGTATCCGATTGGAGATGTTCCGCTATCGCTGATTTGGTAGTTTGCTGGTTTTTTACAGCTGCAATGTGTTCCTTAATCCTTTCAGCAATAGTCCGCTTCGTTTGGCCAATGTATGAGCTACCGCAACTGCAATCTATTTTGTAGACCCCTGGTGTCTGCAACGGTAAGACATCCTTCGGTGTGCCCACTATTTTGTTTACCTTAGTTCCCGGTGTGTACACGGTATGGATGGAATACTTTTTTTAAATAGATCCTATTTTGTCCGTCACTCCTTTCACATAAGGCATATAGGCGGGTTGTCTGCTCACGTCCGGATGTCTGTCCTTCTTTTTAGACCGCCTCATTCGTCGGTTAATCTGATATCCGTTCTTTTTGAGTACCTCCTGAACATAATCGAGCTCTTGCTCCAGATGTTCAGGGTCACACAGATCGTACGCTCTGTTCTTCAGTGAAGTTATAACAGATTGCAGATGACTGGGATGGTGATGCGACGTGGCGTGCAGGTATCTGTCTGTGTGTGTAGGCTTCCTATAAACACAGTATGATAAAGTACCGTCTTGTCTCGCGGTTATTTTTACGTCTAAAAATGACAGTGATCTACCATTCTCCATTTCATACGTAAACTTTATACTTGGGTGAGCAGTATTATATCTCGGCAGTGTCCTTAAGATAATTACCTACGGTCGCTCGGTACGTAAACACGCAATAGGGCTGCCGACTGGGACTGACTTTTTCTTGGGTTACGTATTTAAACACAGACAAACTACCCTAGAGACATGAAATGTTAACGAATTTCTAAGCAAACTATTCTGTTAAGGTTAGAGGAATGAGACGTAAGCGGGCGGCACGGTAACGTCACATAATAGAGGAAAAAGTGATGTACTCGTAGATATTGTATATATCAAGTACAAGAATTCTTTTCATAAGCTTATTTTAAAAATAGAAATAATTATTATATAATCAAAATAAGATTTTTTATTTTGAAATAGTAACACAAAAAAATCAAAAATTTGGAATAGAAATAGAAATCAAATTCATTTGGGTAGTACGTGTTTTTCCTGATGTAAAACTTTTTAACAAAAAATTGAGTTGATAAATTGTGGGTGTTCCGGGGCTAAAGCATTACAGAGTATAGCACCCACTTCCAGGCATGAGATAAATATTCCGACAGCGAGCAACTGTGGTCAGCACTCAGTACCTAGTACTTTGAATTAAAATGAAGAATTTGGTCATTTTATTAGTATTATTATTAACTTGAAGAAATCTAAGGAATGTTTATTATAGGATCGACAACCCCAAGTCGTAAAAAAAGAGCACACAATTTATATATCCACTCATTTATATAACAGTTTTATAGGGACAGGCATTCGTTTGCAAATGTTACTACGCCGTTGTATAGCGGGTTATATTATACACCTAATCTACTTCTGTATAATATAGTGACAGTACTCTCCGACTGACGTGGTGCAACGTGGCTTGCTCAGGCCGGTAGAGTGAGGTGTGGGTTGAGTAATTGATGATGTTATTATTACTGTCACCTGGAGAGTGGTGTACCTAATTTGTTTTAGGGCGCCTAGTACACCTCTGCAATCGACATCTAATGGGATATTTATAGAAAGTTAATTAAATAGACATCAGAAAAACATCACACAAAGAAAACATTTATTTCTTCTAACTTAATCTCTATGGTGGATACAATCAGTTCACTATGTATTTATTATTAAAAGTTAGTAACAATTTAAAAAGGTTAAATGCTATGGTTAAACAACATTATACTGTTTATTATTATATATGTATTAAATAAGGTCACCTATTATCTAACAGCACTTAGATATTAATTAGTTTACAGAATAATTCATTAGTATTAAAGTTTTACAAGTATTGAGCTCAGATATTACTTGTTATAGTTACAACAACATAATTTATTTATGTTATCTTAAATTAAAGAGAAGTATACCTAGTTATAAAGACTTAGACACCCTTTCCTTGTTTATGTACTGCATTTAAATTCTTAGTGTTACAGGTACATAAACCCAAGTACATTTTATACCTTATCCAGTATTTTATTTCGCAGAGAAAAATATTTATTAGATACACAATACCTTTATGTGGAGCTAATATCTAACAGAGAATCACTTATTAGTTACACGCAGAGTGTTATCAGTTTTATCACTGATCAATCTTAAGAAGGAGGTGGTCATCCACCAACTGGACCTACTCCTCAGTCTTCCCCTTTGTCGAACATCTACTAGCATCACAGCACCCACATGCCCCGGCCCTCAAAGATTCCCCTTTAATAGGAACTGCGGCCTGGCCACGCGATATAGCACCCAAGTGAAGAAGACTTAGACTTCTTAATAGTCAGAGTAGTGCACCAAACCATTCTAAGAACTATTATGATTAGTTCATACTGAAGTTTTGATGAATGTTGAATAGATTTTAACTACTATTCCTAAGTATTCATTACTTATAGGGACAGGAGGTCCACCTGGTTTCTATAGGTGTCCTTTGAACTCATGGGATCCACCATGAGATTACCTAAACTACTTTAACATATTATTAACTAACTCATTTAATCTAATTGGGGTTGCTACTCCCAAACAAATACAGCTAAGACTATCCTAGGCGACATGTGGCCTAACTTTAAGTTTCTTCATGAGACTTTGTTGAGGCGGCTTGTCCCGCAGCAGAGAAAAGAAAAAGAAAGCTATCGGATACGAGACGCTTTTATACCCCACGACGAAGGTCACCTATGCTCCTACTCCTGGAACAACTAGTGTAGAGACAGTGGTCGACAAACCCTATCTAAAATTACACCTACCTAGCGAGTCGATAAAATTCATTAATTTTTTCTAAGTGTATGACGTTTATGTCAACTATAGTTTTAGTATTATTCGTTCGTACTAATAAGTTTATGAACTAGAGACCTAATATTTCATCAATTTAGAGCTTATTCTATCTAACAACAAAGGCTACATATTTAGAGTCTATCGATATGTTTATCGAACATATCTTTACATCCATACTTCTAAGTATAGATAATCTAGACCAACGGTACATTTGTTATCGAAGCCGTGTGCGTGTTCTAGAATGTTGCAGAAAGTTCTATTTACAAACGAATTATTAACAATAATATTAATAAAGGAGGTCTAGATAATTAGTAGGTTATTATTTTTCCATTAATAATACTTAATACTCAAAGATATTATATTTATGACAAATTTATTCCTGCTGAAAGACTTACGGTCAATGCTTCAAACGATATTTAAGAAAGCTCAACGGGTCTACGTTGTCCATGTCCGTCTGTCATAGTGAATGTTGTTTGTAAACAATTAGTTTAACCAAGGAATGCTTTATTTTTCTAGATAACAGAAGTTAAAAGTTAATTTATCTTTTAAGTAATTAAGTGCCTCTATAAATATTATAAGTTATTGTTCTCCGCGTCGATGGAGACTCAATATGACTGCTACAGTGGCTGTAACTTGCTGATCGATAGATGCACCAGGATGAAATTACAAGGGTCCGTTTTTGTCATTTGGCTACGGAACCCTAAAATGTACGCCTTTATTCATTTTAACAATTTTTTTGTAAACTAATTTATTATATGCTAGCCGTACTCACGACTTCATTTGCGTGGAAAATGTTACCGTGACTTTTCCGGGTTAGTGTTTCCCATTTTCTCCCTTAGTCGTAGATTTTACATAAAAAGTAGCCTTTCTTTTTGTTACTTCCTACCATGGAGAATCTGCCATATTGGATTTTTGACGATGTCACATACACAGAAACCTTCCCCTCCTTATTGCATTTCAATTGATACCCATATTGCAGGAAATCTTGAAAAAGTTACGTCCTGTTATGTAATAAATCATATCGAAATCTGTTACGGAGCATCCGTCATATTGAATTTATGATGATAACACATATACAGAAACCTTCCTCTGCTTATTCCATTTCGTTTGACACCCATATTGCTGGAAGTCTTGAAAAAGTTACGCCCTATTACAGAGTATCCCTCATATTGGATTTATGATGATGACACATATATACAAACCTTCCGCTGCTTATTCGAACAAAAAAAATTACTTCCTTCGATGGAGTATCTGCCATATTGGATTTATGATGACGTCACATATACGAAACCGTTCCCCGTGTATTCTATTTCATTTGATACTTATATTGCTGGAGGTCTTTCACTTTCTAACACGGAGCATTCGCCATATTGGATTTATGATGACGTCACATGTACAGAAACCCCCAGGCGTGCGCATAACAACTCGCTAAAGTTTCATCCCATTCAACCAAATGGTATAGGAACGCATAGTAAACAAATGTACAAAGATCATTCGTAAAGAAACAGACGCATTTTTTGAAAAAAAAGAAACATTAGTCATAAAATAAACAGACAGACAGACTTTCGCATTTATAAAAGTAGTACGGGTATCCGCTTTTATTTATTTTTACTGGTTTAAAATCTTTAATCATTAAATTTTCAATTTAAAAACAATCATTTAAAAATGTATGTAATAAATATTTCAATTACTTACCTAATTAAGTTTGTAACAATAGTAGAAAAGAAACAAGATATTATAATATGGGACTAGTTATATAACTTCAAACAATGGTAGTCATTATAAATTCTCAAAAGAATGGAAAAGATATTGATATCGATACGTTTTTTCGCATCCCTACTTACACGTGCCATCTTGCAAGAGTGAGGACGCAACATGTAATTATAGCTTGCTAGACAAGGACAAACGGTGACTTAAAGCTACCATAAACAAGTATCACTAGAGCTCTGCATTTTTCTGTAATAAACTTTTATTATTAATTTCATGCTTACCGATGAAACGTGATATTGTCTTTTTTGAAACTATTTTTACGATTGTCACTACCACACCACTTTACAGCGATATATAGCATTATTTACGTATTTTATTCTATATTTTTTAATACGATTAGACACAGGTAACGGATCTGCTTCCTGGTTAATACTAAAGAAGAGCGCGTTTGTGTTTGAATTTATATGAGCATTTGTGCACATCGATGGCAGAAAAGGGTGCCTTTTCATTTCGTCTTTAGGCTAGTTTGTCTGTGGTATTAAATTAAATTGTCATATTATCTTTTGATTTTATATTATTGCAAATTTCGCAAGTTTTTGTTTATATAATTTGTGAGTTAGTATGGTGGAAATGGACAAAAAAAATACATTTTTTTTTGTCTTCTTTTTAATTATACTGCACGTAACTAGATCATTATGATAATATATTTCCTACAAATACAATATTTTAACATCCATACACTGAACAATATGCTCGAAAACTTGATGCCATAATATTCCGTCAGTAAATGCGCGGGAGCGTCTCACACCGTACGACGAAAACCGCGGCGCACTTGCGACTGGTGTATGCCGAGAAATGCCGAAATTTCAAGGCGCGTCGTTTGGGCGCGTTTGTATGAAGATAGAATACTGTTTGCTTACTTATACTCTGCCACCGTCAGTATCGTCATAAACATGAAATCATGAAAACCGTATCAATGTGCATTGCTTTTTTTATTGTTATTTATTGTTCAACCCTACGTAACGTATCCCGCCGAGAGTAGGCAAATTAGTCTCGCGCGGCGCAGAAATTGGCCTTCTTATATACGTATTACTATGTAATGTACGGTATTTTACTACGTAATTTGTTTTGCAGCGAGGTTTGGAGAGGAGAAGTGGGGGTGCTAGCGGAGGGGCGGGGGCTTCCCCTCCGCTAGTGACCGACACGAGGCTACACACGCCGGTCACGTCGATGCCAGGTAACATTTAAAAATGACAAATGCGTTAATAGAACGTGCGAATGTAGCGGGACGTATTGCGCGCTCACGCGCACTTACAGGTCTTATGACAACGCGTAATTATGTGTGCGCTCGTGTCGCAATATTACCGACATAACGTCATAGACTTTTATAACTCCAGACAAGTCTGACCCGTACTACGAAATGAGGTAAATAAAATCAAATAAAATGCAGATGTGTGGGTGCTGTTTCCTAACAAAATGGCGGCCGATCAGCTTTTCTTATGATAAATGTGTGTCGTATATACAGGTGAGTAAGCTTATATAATTTGCGTCACCGTAGCTGTTCGGACATGGACAGCATCTAGAGTTATTTATGAGATCTATGTAAACCATATATACAAAATTAAAATATTGCAATATGATTTCATTTTCTTTTATCTATGTATACTGTGATTTTTATTAATAAATGGAATGTGAGAGGTGGGATCAAAGAGAAGATGAATGAAGTGATTGATATTATAGAAGAGGAAAGATTTTATATGTTATGTTTGAGTGAAACCAAACGAAAGGGCAAACCTTGCCGACTTGCCCGGAGGGGCATCACTTTGTGGTCAGGGGTACCACATAAAGACAGGGGATGCCAAGGGGCAGGCGTTTAATTCTCCTCTCGTTTGATTAATTATATGACTGAGTGCAGATGTGTCAAACGCAGACTGCCCTGGGTGCGGCTCAAGATGGGTTCACGAGAATATTTATTTTTGCGGTGTATGCCCCAGTGTCCTCTGTCGGTTTGGGTGAACTAGACTAGCTTTGAGATAATGTTAGAGAAATTCTTAACGACAGTTAAAAAGAATGAGAGATTTGTTGTGTGTGGAGACCTGAATGAATGGGTTGGGACAGCTCGAACAGGATTTGAGATTGTCCTAGGCAAATATGGAGATAAGAGAGTGAACGATCCTGGTAGGATTGTGTTAGGAGTGTGTATGGAAAAGGATCTTTCTGTAGCTAATACCTTATTTAATACCAATCAGTGGTAACAACCAGCCAACACACACTAACAACCTTTCAACATATAGAGTAATCAGTTGTCTCTCTCACACACGCTGGCTTGCAGCCAAGCTTTGTAATGGTTTAAAAACCGGCTTTCGTATTGCGCTACCTGCAGGTACATAGTAAAATGCACATAGTATGTAAGAATCAAATACGAATAGCGTCCAATACAATTCAACTTTATTCTTTATTATTTGTTTGTGTGTCTTCATTATATTTATTTGTTTAACTCTTCAGTCAAGAATTTTGTAAATACTAAACGTACTCGAAACAGTAGTAATGATTTTAAATTCTTTAATTGTTATTCATAAATGTCTAGACAATCATGATAATATATTCAGTAACAACTCGCATATATTTCCTATTTGAAAATAAATAATTATCAATAATTGCATAACAATGCTCCCATGTTATTTTTTGTCCAGCATTATAATTAAATATTTTTATCCTTGTCATGTTCACGTTACAAATCAAAATGACGTAAAAAGCGATTTAAACGCATTACGTGAATTATACTTTAAGCACGAAGCATAAGGTTGAGTTTTAAAGATTTTATTTTTAATAAACTTCGTTTCTATGTCGAGCGAGAATCTTTTACGAGCTTTTATAACCTTATGTTTTGACGGTATTATTAGATTTTAGATTAGATTAGAACTATACGATATTAAAAATGATGTCAATTCGGACAATAATTTGTTTAAATTTTACAAAAGATTGTGAATCTGGTTCTTTATTTGTGATCGAAGACAGAGATGTACACACAGGTCCAGTATTGATTATGTACTGTTTTAATGCGAGCGAAAGTTGATATTTATTAGTATCAAAAAACTGAGCAGTGGTAAGGAGAATAAAACATAAATCGAGGAATATGGAATAATTAAAGATATTATCATTCTCCAGGGTCACCGATCCACTCGGGAGTGTCCTCCCCTCCGACGCTGGATCTGAACTCGGTGTCCCCCGAGGCGGCCCGCGCTGTACTTTGTGCCGCACGGACTCTCCTCACAGACCCCTCGCTCAATGCTGCTGATTTGTCTAGGACCTTAATTCTAACTCAGGTAATTACACATTCGCCTAAACACACACTCATATGAACACATTCCTAGGCTCTGTTACAGTAGCTCAGACTTAGATAAAAACATTTACAGTATTTACTAGTTTCCAATGATTTCATTATATTTCGTTTAATACCATAATATGTTTTGTATACAAAAATAGTGGCCAGCTAAAGACCGTTTCATTTTACAGGATTTGGCTCTCCAAATTGGCATCAACCTACACAACCTCTGCTCACCTCACGTCAACATTTCACAAGAAATTTTGAAATTAGTTCACTCTTATGGCAATTTCGCCCTTCTCTCTGGTCACACCTCCCCCGCAAGCCCAGGTTCTCCATTACATCAAATCACCGAGGGTCTTAGCTACCTTCACACTGGTTCAATTACAAGAGGGACTCCACAAGCCAGTGCCACCCCTCTCGATCTTCGGAGTAACGTCGAAATGGACACGGGACAATCTTACCCCCAGTTACACCCAATGGTTCACCCTCAAATTCACATGGTCACCCACAGATCCTTAAACAACTCTCCTATATCCAACCCTGGGTCTCCTTTAGACATGATCCAAGAGGAAACTGGAAACGGGAGCCATAACGGAGACAAAATTAGTTACGCACAAGATATGAACCGGCATCTGCAGCAGCAGTTCCAAAATTACGTTTCCACCCACCCACAGATTAGCCTGACCGATTGTTTGGGCTCAGAGATCACTCTAGTAGCTTCATCATCAGAAGACAGCATGGATAGCTTGGAAAACACCAAATACTCATTACCACAATTCGTTATATCGGAACCGTCTGACCTTGACGACAGACCTTCCATAACTAAAGGCATCGGAAGGAAAGTCAGTCAAGAGACTGAGCCTCCACCTCCCATAGAATTACCCAAAGATCTAGACCTAAATATTGACAAAGACACAGAAATGCAATCTCCCAAAGAAAGTACGGATGAGACGAACAAATTTTTGACTGAGGATATGAAGTATCCTAGACGAGGGAGTGATAAGTCTTTGGGATTTAGTGACGATTCCTTGAGCAACGATTCCACTAACGTGTCGCCGAACTGCGAACAAAATATTCAATCGATCTACTCAAATATAGTGTCTATAAGTTCAGGATTTAGTGAAAACCGTGGAAGCTTTTCAGAGCATCGGGAATCTTTTTCGTTCTCGGACAGAGGTAGTTTCTCAGAACGTGGCGACTTCGGCCGCTCATCTTTCTCTGAGCGAAGTGATTTCGGCAGAAGCAGTTTTTCTGAGCGAGGCGAGACTCCGAGATCTTCCTTCTCCGCTCAAGGCATCCTCGGAGAAGTAAAAGAGTATTACGAAGATGTGTACATGCCTAGAGACAACAGCAGGCATTGCTTAGAGAAATGCGATGAAGAAAGCCCACCAGGCAGCGAAGAAATCGAAAAACTCCAGCGGTCTACTATGGATCTGCGTTTAACTGAGATTTGTAGGCCTAAGGAGCAAAAGATTCCTATCTTGCTTAGCCCGCAAAAGGTGTCGTGCATGCAGGAATCTTTCGAAGTCACTCTGTCCACTGTATGCTCTAAACTAGACTCGCACAGTATAGTAGAGTTACTAAAAGAAGCGATAAACAGTAGGGTTCCCCCACAGAATATATTTGTGGAGACTAGTGACAAAAAAGAGCACGACGAAGAGGCCTTAACTGGCTTTCTAAACCTAGAATACTCCGGTGGTATCCAGATTGAACTGGTGGTTTGCGAGAACAAAGCGAAAGAGAAGAAGGGATTAAAAATGAGGCGGATATCCGGCGATCAAAGGGAGTATGGTAAACTTTGTCAACAGCTGATCACTAGTTTGACAGTTTAGTACCACTTGACGTCGTTTTAAAGTCACTTCCTGTCAATAATAGTATTTTTGTTAACTCAAGTGCTGGCATAAAAATATTTAATTTTGAAATTGGAATCACTGACATTCGACGTCAGTGTTGTCAGCGGCTTGGGGATTGACAGTAATCTGACGTTTCCTTATCACTGTGACATTAGTAGTTTTAGTAATGTAAATATACGGAATTCCTTCGCTAATATACGTATAATATGTATTTAAATACATAACAATTCCAAAGTCAAAATCGCCCGTAAGTGTCTAGCTTTATGTAAAATCACTAGATAATTACATCTCATAATTTACGACAATGTTTTTAATTTGATTGCGATCTCCAGCAAGTGTTGCTAGTACTAACAGAAATTACCAAAATAGAAATAATTATAATACGTTAATACAGAATTTCCTAATTGCTAACATATGCATATGATCTTGAAAGATTTTATCTCCTTTTTACTCAGAAAGAGAAAGATACATATTAGTATTATTGCCTAATTATTTGTATAGTTATTGACTGAGATCGCTAAGCACTCCAAATATTAATTCCGATTTTTTTTAAATCTCTTAACTGCCTATTTCTATTTGATTAGGTTCCCTGCAACAATTTTTAATTTTTGTCTTCAAGCTGTAAAAAGTTCGCATATCAATTTAAAATTCGCGGGAAATTACTGTCCTTGAAAAAGGGATAAATAAAAAACTTAAAAATAGGGAACTAACGTGCAATATTAGATATTTCAATTGTAAATTTTTGTAATAATGTTGCCATTCATAATAATTTTAATGGAAATCGCTCGGCTTTGTTAGTTTATAAAAAAACATTAAACACTTTCGTTCTATTTTCTATAATTCCTGATCTATGAAGAACTAAGCTTTGACTTTAAAGTATAAAATATAACCAATATGAAAAATGTGGATTTTTCATTTTCCATTTTCGTCAACTCTTTTTATGACCACTGCCTTGACATTAAGGTCCTATTCAGTTAAAGGCGATGGCTATCTTTCAACTATTGTTTTCGTTGAAAGTAACAAAATTAAAAGATACTCCAGACGTGGTTCGGGGTTCAAATTCAGATATAGATTACTCTTGCCAGATACAATAATTACAGCGTATTTGGTATGTTTACTACACTTTTCATTTAGGTTTCGAACATGTAAATATACGTTAACTTTCACTCTACAGAAATTCGATTTCATAGATAAGAAGCCTAACGATGGCCAGACCTTATCGTATAAACTTAGTATATACTTATGCCTCTATATACTAAATTTATGGGCCAGACAGTTCGGAAATATAATTTTAACCGAACAGCTTTAAAAGTGAATGTATCTGATGTCTAACAATACTAAACATATTACACCCGCCTTTATATTCGAATAGGCCTTAAAGATTCCAAAAAAAAAATGTGAAATTTGTATAAAATATATTTATTTTTTTCTTCCTATTTGCATTCCAAGTTTTTATACTTTTTTCTACTATATTTATTAAAAAATACGTAATTTGGTTTACATATCAATGGTGTTTCCATAGCGGCGTACGTACATTTTAAAAACTTTACATTTAATTAAAAATTTCTAATTTTATAAAATTTAAAATACATATAAAATTGTATAACTAATAACTTATAAAAATTTTTTTAACTTTTTTCAATTTTTTTTAGTTTTGAAATGTGGTACGCCTCTATAGAAAGATGCTTCAATATAAATGATACATTTATTGTAATATGTGACTTATTTCCTGAATTGTCTTGCTTCTCATTCATTACTATCCGCCAAACAATATTGTACGTGTAAATATAAAAATCTTAGGACATTGTTATAGACCAAAGCCTTTACGCCCCATTTACATTGGTCAAGTGTTTAACGACACAGTACGTAAGTACAGTGGTGTTCACCGATCGAATAGTAGCGAGTCAACTTGGCATGCAAGCTGCCTTGCAAGTAGATCCAAATATCTGCTATTCCCTCCATTGTAATGAAAAGAATTCTGCTTGAAATTGCACGTATTTTTTGGACGTTGCTCATTCATTTCGACAGAGTAATGCCACTTGCCACTATATTCAGAGAAATTTGAAAATCAGTCTGTCATGAAAATATGCGTCAGTCACTTGTGAATGGCACTTTTAGAAGTTTATTTTAATCAACTATTTTTGATGCTGATTAGCTTTATTTTTAATGACATATTGATATATCATGCTCGTAGCGAAATCCAAAACCATCGTAATTTTTTTTAATAAAAATTTTTTGAGTGTGGTAATGATAGTAGCGAACAATTCAGGAAAATCAACCTATAATACCAATATGGTTCGAACATTCGCTTTGCATAGGTATGTTTAAATAAGTCGTCATACAGGATGTTATACATGATCTAATGATTTTTTTTTATTAAAAATGTTAACCATATGGCAGATTAATTTTTAATATTTATTGATATGCACCTGTATATGAAAATATGAAATATGTTGTAGACGAAAATAATTTTTAGTTTACAAAATATGATTCAGTTATGTATAAAATAGACTAAAAGACATACAAGTAACACGGAAAAGTAGCACTGTCATACCGTGTTGCTCATCAACGAATAAACCTCCTCTTTGTGGTACATGCTCCTTTAAGGAGTATTCATATCTACTGACACGTAGCGTTTCCAGTACAGACATAAAAAATATATTTTCACACTGGCCACTGGACACGAACTGGCCAGACAAACATTGTTTATGAATGACAGCTCGTGTCTGTATTAGTGATGTGCCAGATATCCGACTCCGTGTCCGCGGATATCCGAGGGGAAAAAAGATCTGTATTTGCATTCGTATCAGTTACTTTTTAACGAATCTTGTAATTGAAATATAGTAACTTCAAATTGCTTTTTTTTCCTAAAATTGCAGTTTTGACACAGTTCTTTGCAAAAATCAAATAATTAAACGTTATAATAATATTCCTTCACTATGTTTGAAATAATAATAATTTAATTGTATTACGAACGAACAAACTAAGTACGAAAGTTGTGGTGGTCCGTATCCGTATTCACGGATCTAGGCTAGTCACTAATAACCCGTATCCATGTCCGCGGATATATATTTTTAACAATCGAGCACATCACTAGTCTGTATGGACACGCTACGTTTACACTAAATGTGAATACGCGTTCAAACGATGCAAGTCTATTTTTAATCTGTGACAAGTGTCTGCCACGTTTGTTGTTTATAGTTGTGAATATACCTTTATTCATCATGATGCCGCGCTACCTATCTACCAATTACTTTATTCATTTCTATAGAGAAGCGGTTGTACAGAATAATATGTAAACGTCTACTAAATATGACCTGTACCACGTTATCAATATTACTATAGATTTAGTCTATTTTATAACGTTGCATAGAGAGACAGTCAGAAATATAACTTTATATTTCTAATTTCCGCCTATTTGCCATCCCAAAAATAAGTTTTGTATTAAACGGGGTGTATACAATTTTATAATAAGCATGTTTCTCTTTTATTAGTATGAACAAGAAAAGATACAATATAATACTTGTTGTATAACATTGTGTACTGGATTGATGGATCACTCATGGCATAGAGACACTACTGCACACCGAGGGACACTACTGCACACTGAAACACACTACTGCACACCGAAACACACTACTGCACACCGAGACACACTTCTGCACACCAATAATTGTGCGTAAACGTAAATAGTGAGCAGGGGTCAGGGCCGTCTTAAGTATATTCTACGCCAGGTTGCGCTAATCACTCCGTCCCCTATGGATGATCGATTTTCATCGATATTGGCTAAACATCAGTATTAACTGGGAAGACATCGATGCTTTGTTGGTCGTTGGACATTTGGGGTTACGCAGTAATCTCAACTGGTTCCGAATGCCTTTTTTTAAAAGCATTTCAACAAAGAAACAGGCAGATCAACTATGAAACAATACAGCCTGAAAGGCAAACTTCTTTTAAAAATACTGGCAATGATTCTACCCTCCAATATTTGTGAATAAATTCAAGAAAACAAAAAATAGATTATATATATACGATTCATTATTTCAACATCGATGTTTTTCTAATATCAATCATCCCTATCACCCCCCCTTTCCACTTATAGATAGAGCCTCAGACTCAACCTAGAAACCGATATTCAGAATATAGCTCGGATCCAGTATCACAGTGGACGGAGCATTTACTCTAAAAACGTGTCCTTAATATCCGTTTTTTGTTGACCGACTTTCTAAATTTTTTACTAAGGTGCGTGACTAGGGAAGGTCACAGCCCTATACCCTTGTAGCTCCGGGTTAAGACCCGGTTACCAAAATTTTGAGCATTTTTAAATAAATTTGCTGAGTCAGGCACACGTTTAATGAATGTGAAATTTAAATATATACTACTTTATACATTTGTCTAGCGACTGCCTAAAACCATTACTCAATGTATGAATTTTCGTTCTATACTTTTTATTCTGCAATGTGATGCCTTTTTGAGAGATTTTTAAGTATTTCTCTTAAATTGAGTAAGTTACATAAAATTACTGCTAACAGGAAGACAATACAGTTTACTAAATACTGGCTAAAAGATATTTTATTATACATACGTACATATCTTCACGCTGTATCCCTAACGGGTTAGTCAGAGAGGACGGAGCGCCAGGAGTCGCGGTCCTTACACACCTCTTTCGCTTCCTCAAATCTCTTCATTCTCACACATTTTCGCCTAGGTATGCGAGTGCTTTTGACATTTCCGTCTGCTAACACTCTGGCTATTTGATCTTCATAAGTCAGCCTTGGTCTTCCTTGGCTTCTTTTACCTCTCACTTTCGCTCTGTAGATTTTCTTCGTCAGTCTTTCATCACTCATTCTTTCTGTGCCCGAACCATCTGAGCATTCCTTTCTTCATTTTTACAATAACACTGTTGTGCAACCCTATCATACTGCGTATATCTTCATTGTTTATCCTGTCTGCAGGCGTGACACCGCAAATACTTATTATATGAATTAATATTCCAGTTATTACGATAAATGTCGAGTTCGAGTGGCCGAGTGTGAGGACGGAGCCCTAGGCATAAAACATTTTTGGGAGCTTGCTTTTAAGGCGGCCCTGGTAGCGCGAGCAATACATCGTTATTCAATGCGACTGATCTTTAACAATCCATACGCAAGTATGTGCCGTATCTTATATTATTTTGTTTATATTAATGTTTTATATATTCAGTACAAGGCAATGTTCGTTTCTATATGTTAAATAATGTTGCATATTAATAACAGTCTTTGATCACATACTATGTGTAACGATCAATTTTTTTCTTCTCTCGTCTTTTATACCATAGGTAAAAGTTGTGTACACGAATGGAGATGAAAGCTGCCGTATTGTTAATTTAGTGCCGTCTTATTGAAATTCAGATAATCTTGTAAATAATTATTTTAATAAATAATTCCAATTCCATAATGTTATTTTGTTGTTTTATTTATTGCTGCAAAAATTATCGTATGAGTGCGGTTTCGCACTACATTTATAACAAGTAAGAAAATGAATTAAACCAATAATCATACTAGATCCTGAACTTTTACTAATGTGCGTGACTAGGGAAGGGTCACAGTACAACTATACAGCTCAACATGACATATTTATATTTTTTTGAATACTAGTAGAGCTAAGTCACTTTGTTTACTTTTACTAATGTGCGTGACTAGGGAAGGGTCACAGTACAACTATACAGCTCAACATGACATATTTATATTTTTTTGAATACTAGTAGAGCTAAGTCACTTTTTTTTATATCAGAGGGGCAAATGAGCGTTCGCGTTACCTGATGGAAAGTGATCATCGCCGCCCATGGACACCCGCAACGTCCAGGGAATCACGGCTGTGTTGCCGGTCTTAAAAGAAAGAGTAGGTTCGTTTCTTGAAGGTCTCTAAGTCGTAACGGTTCGGGAATACCGCCGCTATAATTTGGTTCCACAAAATTGCCGTACGTGGTAGAAAATGTAAAAAACGCACAGTTGTAGACCGCCATCTATCAAGGTGGTGGGGATGGAAGTACAGTCGATTGCGTGATGTACGGTAAAGGAATTCAGCAGCAGGCAGTACTCCGAACAATTTCTTAGAATCTTCACCACCTCACTTATATTTACTAGTTTTTTGTAAATAATTATTTTAGTAATATAATGTTTCGACCGTCAGGACAGTCATGAGTTAACACGACAGTGCGAGGATTTCAAACTTAACAATTTTACTCGTGGTCGCTCTATGAGATAGACACGAAAATTAATTTGACACACTGATAAGACTAACTCATGGCTTTGTCCATTATAATTTTTGGTCCGAACAAAAAGCTGTCTGATTAATCAATTTTAGTGTTTTTTTTTTTTTTTTTTTTTTTTTATTAACAAAAAGTACATACATATGTTAATATTTACAAACTTAAAACTACACATTATCTTAAATAATAAACTTCCTCAAAGTTGCCGCTTAGAAAGCTGTCATTGCTTAAGGTACCTAGCAGACTGGCAGCATTGCCTCTTTGAATAGCCAAACTGATTCGTTGGCGGAAGAAGCTGCCAGCCCGGCGGTCTCCCGAAGCCTCGACCAGTCTCTTACAAATATCAGAAACCAGTCGATGGGCTTCGGGGCCCCAGGGACCCAAAGTTTCGACTGCAAAGGGCGTAAATATGAAACTCTCAGAGAGAGTCGCATACTTACGCCGCTTCAAGTTCTCGGCAGCGCTGGCCGCGGCACCTGCTGACTTGGAAGTCGCCGGCACATGGGAAACAGCAAGTGTATCGACACAAGTGGCATCCCACACCAGCGATCTTCCAAGTTTCCAAGGAAAATTTTAGTGTTAAATAAGTATATAATATTCCATTTTAAAATTGGAAAAAGGAACACTAATCACCAGTATCTGTTAAGTTTTCTCAATCTGACATAACCTATTAATATTTGTAATTTGAATAGTCACAATACTTAAGTGGTAGCCTCTAGTATATTAATATGCTGTGGGTAGCCTAGACTACCTATAGAGACCTTATTTATTTAAAAGTCGAGTTTTACATTAAAATGTAAAAAGTGGTTATTGTTAGACCAGAATAAATCCTGATAGTGGTTGAAGTCCTGAGTGGTTGTTCGATAGCGCGAGGTGTAATTTTGGAGGTATACTCTCTATTCTTTGGTTGCACGAGTTATTCATTTCATTTATTTATTTATTTTTTTATATTATTTTGTTTATTTATTTCTTTCTATAGCACGTGGTCATCATAACATTTTATTATAAATTAGTATTTATTTATTTATTCTATAGTATCATCCCATTTAGGCGCGACAGAATATCAGTGTTGCTCTCTCTAGGAACTGAGAGGCATTGGAGCAGTCGTTCATTGCTGCAGGGTAGTGTTATATTGATGTGTAACTTTGTTGCCATGGGGTGTTGGTTCTCATTGTGGGTTTTAAAGATTAAAACAGAATTTTTGAAAAATATTGTGGTCGTGTGTAGTGTCAAAAGCAATGGTGAAGATCGATTCGAGGCAAGCTTAAATTACACTTCATAATTACCTCGTGACAAAGATACAGTGCTGACATAACAGTGTTTCGTGTTGGAGTTATTCAGATATTATGAGACGACACTGTCGTTGTACTTGAAGGGAATCGTGTGCTACCTCATAGGTACAGAAGTAGGTACCAAATTATGAACAAGAACTACTAAACTACTAAAGAATCGGCCAAGTCCGAGTCGACCTCGCGCACCGAGAGTTCCGTACAAGCACAATATATTTGTGTTATCTATTTACGAAAAAATATGTTGAATTCAATAACAAACTTTAACTTTGCTGTTTTAAGACACATTCTCCCATACTCTCTAACTGCAAATAAGTTTTTAATCGCAAAAAAAAATTTTTTTTTCGTACTGTAACTACAAAGTACCAGTTTTTGAATTTTTCCCTTTACTTGGTGTATAAGACATTGCTTCTTGCCAAATTTCATGACTCTAGGTCTAGTAAGTATCATAGGTTCGAGTTCCCTTGCGAGTGTCAATATATGCGGCATAAGCAGCCGTATATTTTGATTGCTTTGATTTAGAAGTTTGATCTTTTCACAGCTCCAAGGGACTGCAGACCTCAGTATTTGATATTAATTTCAACTTGATATCTCGACGCATTTCTCAGAAAAAGGGTCTTGGCAGACGGACAACGAAGTGATCTTATAAGAGTTCTTTTTTTCCTTTGAAGTCCAGAACCTTAAAAAACATATTATCTTATTTGACATTTAGCAGCTTTTAATCATTAAATACTGAAAACTTCTCTCGTCATATCTGACTTGGCAACTTAGAATCAAAGAAAAATCAAGCCACCTTACGTGCTGGGGAGGCAACTCTACCAATTTGTCTCTGAGGGATATGCATCTGTCACAATTGCTATATTGGACTATCAGCGTTCCTGGTTTCTACTCGAGCCACGGCTAGTCTCGTCCTCTTTCAATAATTTAGCACGACATTCGAGAGGCTTTAACGCTTGGTCGATCATAAATGCAGGTCTCCGTGCTTCAGATATTATACCAGACGCGCAAAGCTGGATTTTTTTTTTATTTGATATAAGTTACTATGACCAATATTGCGATCACTATCACTGCGACCAATATTGATATATTCCCAGATACATAAGGTTGCCGCATGTTTGATTTTTCTTTGATTTTAAATAGCCAAAGCAATTATGACACGGCAAGTTTGTCTTTTAATAATTAAAAACTATGACAAAAAAATAAATATGAAAACAAAATCTTATAATTTTCAGTAGGTATCTGCAGGAACGCCGCTGGCGTTCCTGCAGTCTTAGAGCCTGTAGGTATTGTGCGCAGCGACGGCAGGAGACCGGATGGTTTGACGCTCATTCCTTGGAAACTTGGAAGATCGCTGGTGTGGGATGCCACTTGTGTCGATACACTTGCTGTTTTCCATGTGCCGGCGACTTCCAAGTCAGCAGGTGCCGCGGCCAGCACTGCCGAGTAGTTGAAGCGGCGTAAGTATGCGACTCTCTCTGAGAGTTTCATATTTACGCCCTTTGCAGTCGAAACTTTGGGTCCCTGGGGCCCCGAAGCCCATCGACTGGTTTCTGATATTTGTAAGAGACTAGTCGAGGCTTCGGGAGACCGCCGGGCTGGCAGCTTCTTCCGCCAACGAATCAGTTTGGCTATTCAAAGAGGCGATGCTGCCAGTCTGCTGGGTACCTTAAGCAATGACAGCTTTCTAAGCGGCAACTTTGAGGAAGTTTATTATTTAAGATAATGTGTAGTTTTAAGTTTGTAAATATTAACATAGGTATGTACTTTTTGTTAATAAAGTAGGTATCTAATTTTTGTTTACAGTTTGGTATTTATTTTTATGTATTACGGTAGAATACATAGAATATACATACATAGAATCTAAGGTAGAAGTGAAATCAGTGACTCATAAAATTACTATCTATAGCAAAATTTGACAGTAAAATTATAATACAGACAGACGCTAGAGATTTATAGTAGTATAGATAGATAGAAGAATAGATAAATATATAACATATTCTATTAAATTTAGGACACTTAACTTGTAACACACACTTAACACCACAGATAATCATATAACACTTTTAATGTGTTTATATAACAATAATATTTTTTTTCTGTGTACTGTGTATACGGGAAAGGATGTGTCGAAAAAACCCAACGACTCCTGCCAATTCTAACACTGAAGGAAATACGTGACATTCTTCACAAAAAAAGAGCACAGGAAGCATGCGATTTCGTTTAATTAGGCAGACCGTTTTTTGTAGAAAAAAAATACATGGTTAAAGTATTAAGCTTGTTTGTTAATAATAAGTATATGTACATAAAATAAAATATATTTGTATATATTAAGGTTAATATATACAAATTTATATATATATAATATTTACCAGTATATTTAGAACTGAGATTTTTACAAATCGTGCAGACCTCACGAGGTGCGCTAATTTTCTAATGTATAAAGATTCAACAAGTAGTTGGTCGAGAGACTTGAAATTATGTCATAACGTTGCATATGAATATCAGCGTGTTTTTATATACATTTATATTATATATATAATCTATATAAATAACTAGCGACACGTCCAGGCGTCGCCTTAGTAGAAAATTTTTCTGAAAATAAAATACATCCCTCTCTACATACTCTCTGATAATGTAGCTTTCTATAGGTGAAAGAATTTTTGATGTTGATTGAGTCGTTTTTGAATTTATCCATTAAAGGTAGGTAAGAAACGGAAATAGCATCTCCAGGAACTGCCGTGCGATTCTCTAAAGCGAATTAGTCGAATTCACTTCTGAATTCGCGGTGAGATTGTCGACTGGATTGGTATTCTCTAAAGTCGACAGAGAAACTAGCGAGTTATACCATCGTTAATGAATTTTTTGACGTTTCGCTAAATATGACAATCTAAACCAAAAAAAAAAAATTTTATTTAACGTAATTATCTCAGAGAAGTTAAAATACACTAAGACGAAATATCGACTGAGATGTTTACTCTTATAGCAATCCCCGATAAACTCGCATCTAAGATCACTTCACTTCGCTCCTAGAATGTTTGGTTTAGACAATTCCATTTGAAGGTCAAGTGAGTTCGAATGCGAAGTGGGGTGAATTGTCGAGCAAGTCTCGCTTGGGTGATTCGAGTTTTTACAGAATTGCATGGCTGCTCGCATCGCATATTTAGGCATATTAATTTGTAGGTATATATTACAGCTGCGTCTGTACCGGAACTTTAAATTAGATAATAATCCCTTGCTCTAAGAGTAATCCAATAATTTAAAATAAAAAAAAATCTATTCGTTTTTTTGTTTTTAATTAAACATAAAACTTTTATTGTATTACATGTTTAAGCCTTAGCCGTAATTCTTATTCTAAATAATAAGAAGAATCAAGAGAGCATAAGGAAGTAAAAAAATAATTAAATATAGTTTAAAAGCAGTTTAGATTACTGCCACGTGCAGCCCCGACAGCAGCCTGTGCCTACAGATTACAAAAAAAGTCAGGGATTCGCAATCTATTTTGTTCAATCTATTTAATGCTAAGACCGAAAAAACAATTATATTGAAAAATAATCCTCCTCTTATAAACAGATATGTATCCATATTTAATTAAATGTTATCCGTTATAAAACAGTAACAGAGCCAGTACAGTACAAGCATATCGAAAATATTTATATGAACATTTCCTCTTTATGCCTTTTTGAATTTAATGTATAAAGAGCATTTTTAGAACATTTATGTTTTTTCAAACTTGAACGAACATTTACTGACGTGATTTCTTTATTTATCGACCTATTTTTATTTTCAAAACTACCTTGTCGACATAAATACCGACGCAAGTGAATACCTATCTCTACAAAATATCCTCCAGCAAGAGTAATACCTATACAGGTACTTAAGTATAACTTAATATATATTTCAAATGTCTTCCAACAAGAGTTGAACTTTATACGTTAAACAAATGTTTCGAACCCCTGCATTTTTTGTTCCAACGACAAAATCTGTCAAATTCTGACATCTAACCTTAGCGGATGTGATTAATTTTACATTTTTCTTCAAAATAAGTTATCCTAATTCCGGCTTTACGCAAGATTTTTATTGGTAATAATGTCCATTTTACTCTATTGTAGGAAAAGAAAGAATTTTTTTCTTGTATTCATCACCATATCCGCTTTAGGGCTGTCCGCTTGTCCGTTATAGTATTTTCGTTTTTTTTTTAATTCGGAAGTAATTTTTTTATATTAATTTTTAAGCGTTCGCAGCGTTACCACAAAGGATATTGACATTGAAAAGAGATACTTTGGGGAGTAAAAATATCTCACTTTTGAGGGTTAGACCAGGATAAGTGGGGCTTTTTAGCCACTGAAACTTCTGCGATGATTTCCTGGATGCGTTGCTGAGAGGGTCCGGCATCTCCTACGAAACGTACCGCAGCCTCTCTCGCCCTGTTTCGAAGTACTTCTCGAGGTGACAATGACAGAGCGTGTGTCCCCCACGCGCATGACTGGACGAGCGGCGCCTTCACTTCCATCGGTCGCGACCTCGAAGGCCCCTTAGGAGGACCCTTTATGGGAACACCATAATCTTATTTTCTGATTTGGACTGCAGGTCTGAATTAGTCCAGCACCTACCTGGTATTTCAGTATGAGTTACGACGGTAGGCAGTCCAGTAATGTTTGAGTATTGGTTACCAAAGATTGGGTGGTTTTAAATCATTGGTAACAAACACTTGACTTTATGTAAAAGTGATATAATCGGTTTGCAATTATATTAAATTTAAAACAGTTATTATACAGACATTTGTTGACAATCATTCTCGTTTTTCAACAACTGCGATCGCAATTTGGTTTGTATTATTATAAATTCTTTGAACGGGTTAAGAGAATACAATACCTACGTTTTGTGAAAATTTCGTTAGGATCAAGTCTGAATAATATGCCGACATTGGGTTATACTATCCTGGCTTCAATTACTAACCTCGTGTCACCGAGACATGAGTTTTAAAACCGTATGGCAATAATAAGCAAAATAATGACAAGAATTCGGCGGTAAAATATATTTATTAACGCTTTTAGAATACTAGAATATTAAAGCTTAGGAGAGTTTACTATGAAAATATCACAAACCTTTTATACACATATTTTATCTTTGTACCATTTAACATTTCAAGCCTCGTGTCAGTAAAAAACTGTTTGCTTTGCTCATTGTTTGATTTTAGATTTATGGATACGTTTCAATGTACTTATATAATAAATTTATAAAGGTATGATATTAATGTAACAGATATATATATATCGAGTTATGTTCTTATATTGTTATCCATCTTTACCTAAAAATCAGACTGTTTTTTTAAAAATTGTAGAATGTTGTTTCAATCACGTCTTTCTGTTTGACCGGACATCCGTTAGGACAATATAAAAGCCCTTTCGCGGTAGGATTCCTTTAAAAACATATTAACGTTTCAATTGCTTTGCTAAAATCACGTAGTGACATTTTTTCTTTAGAACTCACTAACTAAACACTATGGGTTCACCTGTGTATACGATGTGACGTATTTAAGGGATGTATTTTCTGACATGATATAGATAAATAATCATAATTAAATAATAAAAAATGTGCAGTAAAAATTAAAAAAATGCTAAGATAGTTCAGTAGAGATAATAACTGAAGAACAATTAATGAAGACTATATTATATAGAGCAAAAGTGAGTGGTAATAGACGCCGAAAAAGAAAAAAACAAGTCTGACCAAATAGCGCGTCAGCTAACGGTAGTTGTAATTTTTTATTACAGCGTTGTTCAAAATGTACTGCTAGGTAACGCGAGATTTAGTGTCTGCCGATAAATTGTATTGCAGTTTGGCAGAACTTGGGGTATAGTATAGTAATGTCATGTTACAATATAAATAAATTTAAAAAAATGTTATTGAACGAGAAGAATTTATAAGGCTTCATGGTTCCTGTTTTATTTTTTCAATTTTGAGTGCACAAAAGTTTTTAGAAACTAAAAGGAGGAATGATTAAATTTCACACATTTACAGATTTATTTTAACTTAATATGGTTAAAAAAATATATTTTTGTAACCCTCATAACAAGGCGTTTTAAAATAACTACTCTACTAATACAAAAAAAAATCGAGCATTAAATCTCTCTTTATTTCTTTGACTGTAAATTATAATAAACTACATAATTCTTCTTACAACATAACTATTGTAAATATTACTTATTAGTGGGTCTAATCAAATTACAGGTTCGGATCTCTTGAGCTTAGGAGTAAGTAAGAAGTATTTTAAAATTGCTGCCAGGTCGTTAAAACCAAACCTTAATTTGACTGTAGTATTTTTTGTATACGGACAAAAAAATTTTACAATACGAATACATTTCAACAGACGCCCGGACGCCGATGTTTTGAATAAAAATTCACTAATATTACAATAAAAGATCGGTCCGCCCGCTTGTCCGGTAGGAAACAGTCTAAACGGAAGTGGATTGTAAACAACTTTGGTGTCCTTTTTAATAAGACCGGTAAAAGTTATTTATCACGCTTCCTTGCCTACTTCCTTTGCATTTAAGACTAGCTGTGGTCGTGAGTTCACGTGACATCGTGTGATCCATCATATTTGAAAAATTGCAGTAACATGAGTGATGAACAAAGTTGGAAAAAACGATTAAATATTTATTTTCTGATCCATAGTTGCTATTCCAATTTCCAACTATTTTATAATATACTAACAGCACCCCGCGGTTTCACTCGTGTTAAACCGCGATGACGCTCCGATATTCGATAGGTATCAGATACTAGGCTAGGCAATGTTAATACTATTGTCTTCACAAAACAAATATATTGCCATAATTGACCTCGATTGGTCAAGTCATTCGGAAGTTACACAATAATTAACAGACGCACAAACGATTACATAGATAGTTTTAAAGACATTACTTTATAGACTTCGAATAACTCTAACTTACCTATTACCTACGTATACTTCCGTTCTACAGAACTTTTGACATTTGACATGCAAATAATGTATTTCAAAATTTTATTCGCTTGTTTGTCTAAAAATAAGTATGACAGAAAATTCTGCACAGATTCTCAACGATAATAAACTACATTTTTCAGAAATGTCTCGTTATTTCTTAAAATTAATAAAATCGGGAAAACATCTTCATAAAATTTGACATATCCGCCATTTCCAAAAATATATTTGCGCGGGAAATGGCGGGTGGGCGACCAAAATAGCGGGCGGAAACGCGAGTCCCTAATTATTTGTCAATTACACTAAAAATCAATATTGCAGAATGTCAAAGATAAAAAAATTACACTTTATTCGTAAAGGCTTAGAGCATATATTCTAAGAAAGTAGTTCAAATCTTATGACGTTTTAAAATACACAATTTACACGGAAACGATTAGTTTCAGAACCAAATGCTGACAGGCAGGATGCGAGAATTCATTATCATAGTCTTAAAAACAAAACCTTCCGTCTCTTTTTGGCACAGGAATTTCGTCATTAATGTGAAAGGAACAGGAAACGCCACCCGCATCCGGCCACAGACAGCGCATGCTTGCAAATCTATTCTAGTGTTGAATATTTTATGTTTAACTCATAATACGATAAAATTTAAACTTTATGTAACGCATGTAGAAGTTATTTTCCTTCGTACTTAAATTCTTCTTAAGTTATTTTAGTCTACAAAATGGCAAAACATCTTTCATTCATTCGCGTTTGAATTCAGAAAAATCTTCATTCGTTTTCGAAACCTCGATAAGAGTGGTTGTGTTAAAAAATCAGAACAAATAATTTGAGTAAATTAATTTACGTGGACCTTTTTAAAAATACATCAAAATACTATTTTAAATTAAATGTAAAACTGACATCAGCGTGTGTTATAGTGAATTTTCGTATATTTGCGGTACGTGCGAAAAACGAGGATTGTTTTCTGTCGCATTTAATGGTAAGTAATTTTCAAATATTACTTGTTATTACAATAACATAGACATTGTATCTTTTAAACTGTATAACGATTTTGTATGACGATGAAGAGATCAGTCGATATTGGTTCCATTATCTTATACCCTAAAAACCATGTAATTTAAATGTATGCAGTTAGACAGTAATCCATCAAATAAAGCAATCTGTAACGTTACATATTAATAAAATTGAAGTATCTGTCTGTAATATAGAACTGAAGGCTTTTCTTTAGCTTTACAACGTATAAGTATAATTGAAGCGTTTATAAAATAAAGGTTTTTTTTTTTATTTGGGAAATACAACAGGTTACAATCATAATGAATAGTACAATAATTAACAAATCACAATTATGTACCTACGAGATTTCTCTAGAGACTCTAAATACATTTCCACGACATGACATTAACAAAATTGAATAAAAATAGCTTGCATTAATAAATAATTACAAAGAAAGAAAAATAATTCGGAAGAAATACATAGTTACATACTAAATATATAAATATGTAAATACTAGACAAATTAGAACCATTTAAGCCACCTTCCCGATAGCATCTATAACCTTTTTCTTAAATGAAATGAAATTTGAGTGAAATAAGTCAAGTTGGGGATGACTTCTACTAAGGTTCTTTTTCATTCTGGCTAAGGGTTGCTGGAAAGAAATGTTTTTTGTCTGAAACGGCTGCACCTACTTTGACGGGAATTTTATTAACAGATTGAGGACTTTTCAGGTAGCAGGCTAGGTTACTTTTTGTACCATCAAATACCAAAAATGCGAACTTGTCCGCATTAAAAATCAAATAAATAAACAGAACAAAATAATAGGAATATTTAACTGTGGGATGCCACAGTTTTCAAACCGCGTAATTCACTTAAAACCATTCCTTAATTTCTGATTAAAGTTCAAAAAAACAATACGAAAAATAAAAAAAATACTAAAATTATGTCTTGTTTTGAATTCAGAAATTGCTTGTTTTCCTGATAGAAAAATCCTGTTGTCTTCTAACCCGAGTCGCACTTGATGAATACTTGTGAGTAGATTAATTGTTATTGTTAACAATCTACATATCTTGCGTTATGGTACTACAATAAAACAATACCGTGTGTCATTTCTTTACTGTCAGCATTATTGAAAATTCTATAATGAAAATTCGAGGTTAAGTAGCAAGAATTACATTCGCTTTTAATGTGTCTTAGATACGTAGGAAACTGCATACTGTTTTTATCGTTCGATCACAAATTTTTATCAAAGGTATTTTTCTTTACTGACCAATAGAAACTAAGGTTATATAGAATAATCGGCCAAAACGTTACATTAATTACATTTGTTGACTCGAGGTTGACTCTCATGATATGACCTACCTATTTAATCACAATAATCATAGCATTATGTTTCTTCAGAACTTGATACAAAAAAAATCTAAACCATAGACTTTCTAGATAACTCCAGACGTGTCCGAGCAGCAACGGTTAGGTAAATCAAATAAACTGAATCACCTGTACCTGCGACACATATTTATTATCAGATAAGCTGATCGGCCGCGATTTCATTAGAAAACAGCACCCACACATCTACATTTTATGTGACTTTATTTGCCTCACTTCAATACGGGAAAGCCAGCCTGGAGTTAAAGTATATGACGAAAGCAAATACAATACTATGTCAGTTATATTGTTTAAAACAAACTATATATATAAGGTAGACCCTTCGAATTCATTAGGCATCTATCGACCATAACACTTACACGTGTTCATGGCTTACGAGAAGTGAGCGTTTAGGTGCGATCAACCTACAATGAGCTGGACTATTAAAGAAATTGTAGAAATTTCTCTGATAATTACTAAAATCTCTAAAAATTCCAATTATTGGGTCCTTTGCAATCATCTTAGGAGTATCGCAAAGATTCCTGTGATTGCGACATTGTACAAAAAACTTTAATACTAACTTTAAGTTTTCAGATTCAGCAGTCGATATTATGTCAGTAAAAAAGCCAATTCATTCTTCAAAAAATTATTTTTATTTTTTTTATCAGACCTAAGAACGAATGAGAAAAAATGTCTCGCAAGATACCAGCCGTAATTTACGATAATTGCGCTATTGTTTCGGTTTCCGAACGCTGCTTCGCTTCCCGCCATTATCTGACAGCTCCTTTCCCGCGCTCTCTCACTTCCGGTGGAAGTGTGTCATCCACACAATGGCGGGAAAGGAAATAAAGACATTATACAGTTGTGTTCCTTATTTTTTGAACGTCTTAATTAAGGTTAAGATGAATGAATTATAATTAATTGTTAAGATTACAATTTACTAAATAGGAAACTTTTGTATAATTAGGCGAAAATAAATCTGTAGCTGTGAAACAAAAATACTATTCGAAAATCGGTTTATTCGTTAATGTAATAGGTATGTGTGAGACTGGCGACCCGTCCCGGCTTCGCGCGGGTAGAAATTTTTTGAAAATAAAATGCAACCCATGTTACTCGCTGATAATGTAACTTTCTATAGGTGAAAGAATTTTTGAAATCGGTTGAATGGTTTTTGAATTTATCCATTACATACAAACAAAAAAGTCTACCTCTTTATAAAATATTTATATTTAGTACAGACAAACGAATACAAACAATTAAAACAGATCTTTCGGGTAGTTAGAGTTAAAGAACATGCATAATCTAATCTTTTAATCCGATCTGAGACAGAAGGAAATATATAGAATGTACGAATGCAACTGCTCTCTTCGTTGTAAAAAGTTATAAAACGATTAATAAAAAGTTAAATAAGAAAATTGTCTAAGCGAAAGGCTAGTAACTTCTCACTACATGGTTTTCTTTTGCCATTTGGAAGTCTATTCTATTTACTACCAAAAGCGTCAACGTGGTTAGTTTAGTCAAATAGTTACTATCAAAAGGCTAACTGGAATAAAAAGGTGTAACTCCGTTCTCACTTGTTTTTCTATAGACCACTAACGGAAAATAGTCTCAGATTATTTATATTATAAATATATGTGTATTTATACACATAATTACATATTTAAAATGTATAATGTTCCAGAATATTGACTTTCTAAATGCCTTTGAAACTGGATGAATGATGAGCGATCCTCCTAGTTTTTTTGTGTAACTTATCTTTTGGCATGACATATGTAGCGGACATAAATAGAACATATTGTATAATCAAGCTATAATGTTTAATTATAGCAATTAGCCGAAAATTATTCCTAAAATAGAAAAAGTTGCTGCTACCACTGAATGCCCTGCTAACTTCAAAAGGCGCTTGTAACGCGGCTAACAATTACCCCTAAATTAACCATAACTTTCCCTTGGAATTGAATCTTGCAGTTTTTTCTTTTGAAGTTATTAGCATGACAACATATAAACATACATATCCTCACGCTGTATCCCTAACGGGGTAGTCAGAGAGTGTGAGACGCCAAGTATCGCAGTCCTTACATACTTCACAATTCACAGCGAAAAAAACACGATATAGGTCCGGTTAGTTCGAATGGTAATTTTGTTGTTTTGTCCCATTATGACGAGTATCAAATTCAAGAGCTTTATGCCGTAAGACCATAAGCAAGGGAAAATATCTCGGATCAAGTATAAAATGGACTGAGCATTTTCTCTAAGAGCGTGTCCATTTTTTGTTGATCTAGTTTCAAACTTTTTACTAATGTGCATGACTAGGGAAGGGTTATATTGTAACTATACACAGCTGAACATGACAAATCTTTATTTTTGTGAATACCTTAGGCACTTAAGATTTACGAGTATTTTGTAAATAATTATTTTGTACTAACACGCTGTAAACCTAACGGAGTAGTCAGAGAGGTCAGAGCGCCAAGCGTCACAGTCCTTACATACTATTCATTCGCATCCTCAAATTTCACAATTCTCCTCACACATTTTGGCCTAGGCATGTGAGTGCTTTTGATATTTCTGTCAGCTAACACTCTTGTCTATTTGATCTTCGTAACTCAGTCTTGGTCTTCCTTGGTTTCTTTTACCACTCGTTTTCGCTCTGTAGGGTTTCTTCGTCAGTCTTTCATCACTCATTCTTTCCATGTGCCCGAACCATCTAAGCATCCCTTTCTTTATATTTACAATAACACTGTCGTGCAACCCTGTCATACTGCGTATCTCTTCATTGCTTAATAATTACACTGTTATTTTTATCCTCATAATAATGTGCATTCAACATATCATTACATTGTATACTTAACAGGGACAGAGAATGGAACACTCATTATTCTCCTCACCCACCTTCACCGAGTTATGCGATTGATTTTGACGTTCTATTGGCTAACATCCGAGCTATTTGACCTTCATACCTCAGCTGTCGTCTCCTTGTTTTTACCACTGTATAACTTTTCCATCAGTCAGTACGTCATTTCCTTATATATCTCATTGTATTCTACACAAATAAAATAATATATGACTACGTAGCTATGTATTTAACTTGATATTCTAGGCAATAAAACTTAATGCATATTAGACACTTAGACCTTGGGAACATGTCAAGTTCAAGGTCATCGTTCGATTATGAATACAATGGTACAAAGCGTCATTACTTTTTAAATTATACTTATACCCTATAGACATACATAATATCTGTATAAAGACATAAATAATACAATATGTTTACATATTTATAACATTTAATACACGTAAAAATTTAACTGCCAGAACACCCCTATATTAATAAACAATGACGCATTTAAAACATCCTGTATACGAATTAGGCAGAACAGCGCAGTATCTTCGGCATAGGATAATAAAAAAACCGACAATGTGTTCCTTTTTTGAAATGAGCGGAAGTGTCGATTTCGATTATGGAACGTTGCGTCCGTTGGCGGTTGGCGGCGCGGCACGCTTCCTCTCGGCTGCGCTATTGACGTTTTTGAGTGAAAAAATGACGTATGGGCATTCCGATAAACATTATAATTTTTTTCCTACCCTCGTCTGCTTCCGTGTTAAGTTTGATTAACATAATCCATTACTTTCATACACATAATTCGTACGTGGAGGAAACTACCCGTTTTTTTAAGAGACTTTAAGAGCAAAAAGCGATACTATCTATTCATTTGACGTATGACAAGTTGACAATTCTAAATAGTATGTTAGAATTTTTTTTTAATTTGATCGTATAATGTAAATTCTGGTAAAAAGAAAACACAATTGGATTAAATTTTCTCGATAGAATTTTTTACTAAAGTAGACCATTTTCATTTTTTACAAACTTTCGCTTAGCACTACGAAATGGGAATACTTCTAAGTATAATTTGTTTGCTTATTGACACATTAGGAACATTAGAGAGGTCTTTATTTTATAGCCGTTTCATTTTTTAGCGCTTATGAACTTTGTATAAAATAAAGCGCGTCCGAATTCATTCTCTTATTTTCACGTAAGTGTTTATATAGTGTTTGTCCAATTCACGTCAATTGGTAGGGCTCTAAAATAACCCAAAGTTACCTAACTCCATAAATGATAAATCAGATTTAAAAAAATGATGCGCTCTGTGGTCTCGCGCACAAAGGGTTGCGTATGGTTTTAATACAATTCTAGATCCTATAATTACGAGAAAGGGGGGAATATTCAGATTGAGGTCGAGAACCCAAAGCCTCTTCTTTAAGTTTCCTATAAATATTATACATGCTACTTAGAGTTCTTTTAGTCTGTTCTTCTAGCCTTTGCGAGGCCGTTTTCCTATGTGCAAAGTAGGTATGTGATTTAAGAGTAGATACTTCTTATGATTGACGAGAAACACAAGTTATAAATAAATAACTTTAAGTCAGACTAAAACAGACGGACAGCAAAAAAATTTTGAACAGCGTGTTTTAGTTTTGATTGCGCGCAAATAATATAATATAAGCTTAAGAAAAAGCCTTCATTTCGACATGACAGAGACGTTTCAATATTATTTAGATCAAAAAATAAATTTAGGTCTAAAATACTTTCTTCCAACTGGTCAAGATTTAGATTGTTTTAACATGTTTGGAAAATGTTATGAAGTAACAAGTAACAACTGATTTGGAACATTAAATGTGTACTATACTAATATTATAAAGAGGTTAGCTTTGTTTGTTTGTATGTAATGGATAAACTCAAAAACTACTTAACCCATTTCAAAAATTCTTTCACCTATAGAAAACTACATTATTAGCGAGTAACATGGGCTGCATTTTATTTTCAAAAAAATTTCTACAAAGTACAAAGCCGGGGCGGATCGCTAGTATAATATAAATATAATATATTTAAATGCGCTAGACAATACACACCAATCTGTTCTCAAACTAGGGTATATTCCCTGTGCTATGAGAGCCAGACGACTACTACTAGGGGCCTCTCCCAATACACCCAGACCAGAGACAGTCTACAAAAATTCGTTTTCTCAATTGACCCGTCCGCGAATCCATCAAACTTTCACCTGGATGCACCGCCAAAACCACTGCATCATCGAGGTGTTGGTCTGAGATTTCTTTCTTTGCCAGACCAACCAGCATGGCCTGTGTAAACACACCATCTTTTATAAGTCCATAACAAAACTACGCAGGATATCCGCCACATACAAATATCGGGAAATGAACAACAAATGTTATTGAATAGGACCGACCGGCCATTATGTTATCCGCGGAAACCGATCATTTAGCTAAATCCGCCATATTGTTGCGTCAGGAAACGGATGTGGGCCACACGACTGTGCTAATGACGGATTATGGCGTCGCGTGACGTAACCGAATTTTACTTTTAATCGGGTCTTTTTAGTCCCACAGTCAAAACTGCTAAATTCAACTTTATTTAACTCTTATAGTTCTGTCACTTCTTACCACCAATAATTTGCACGTGATTTCGAAAGAAAGGCTTTTTCTTAAGCCTTTGTGGACTAAGAATAAAATTGGACGGAACATTTACTCTAAGATCGTATCCGTTTTTTGTTGGCCAAGTTTCTAGACTTTTACTAATGTGCGTGATTAGAGAAGGGTCATAGTAAAACAATACACAATACACAGCTGGACATGACATATTTTTATTTTTGTGAATACTAGTAGGTAGCCAAGCATAAGATTTACGAGTACTTTGTAAATAATTATTTTAGTATATATCTTCACGCTGTAACCCTAATGGACTAGTCGGATAGGACAGAGCGACAAGCATCGCTGTCCTTACATACTATTTATTCGCATCCTCAAATCTCATAATTCTCCTCACAAATTTTCGCCTAAGTATGCACACGCAGACATTTCCGTCAACTAACACTCTGGTTATTTGATCGTAACTCAGTCTTGGTCTTCCTTGGTTTCTTTAACCACTCGTTTTCGCTCTTAGAGTTTTTTCGTCAGTTTTTCATCACTCATTCTTTCCATGTGGCCGAACCATCTAAGCATATAATAATAAATAATGTACATAAAGTCGATCATGAGCTAGCACGAATTACACCAACGTCGACAGTGCGAGGTTGCCATACTTACTATGGCTATCTGCTTTACTCGTGGTTACACTCACTGAGATAGAAAGAGAGACACAAAAATTCGTTCGACACATGGAGATAAATGAGATCGGCAACTCATGACTCCATCCATTCTGGTCATGGTCCTTGGACAAGAAGGTCCGAGGGTTATTTGTTACCAAATCCGAACGCACATCATTTAAATTTTTATATCTGTCCGAACTAATCTCTGAAACGACTGAACCGATTATGACACCACTTTATTGCCAAGAGAATATTTAGAGAGTAATCTAGGCTTCTTTTTATCATTGAAAATTTTGACGGTAGGGATCTCAATTTCTCTAAGTGACTACAAAACGTATGAAAATGATATTTGATAACCTGATTCTTCATTTCATTGACTTTATTTTGACAGTTGAGATACATGATCGGTTAACTTTTGTAGCACAAAAAAAAAATACCAAAGAAACCTCTTTTAAAACAGAGATTTACATTTTTAGGAGTAACGGGACCGATTTATGCTTCTAAATTTTCTGTATAGTTTTAATCTAAACATATTCTTTAAGATAACAGTTGGATTTTTTCAAATTAATTACAATAAGACCAAAATCAGGCTTTTATGCAGCCGCGCTACACGCAGGAAGTCTATTCTACCATCGTTCTTGTTACTAAAATGTTACAAAATATCACACGTGGGTACTTTTTGTGATTAAAATTAATGTGGAACTAACACTAGTGTGGTAGGCTTGGCACCGACTTCGGTAACTGACAAAAATTATATAGGTATTTGTACCGTATTTATAAAATTATTTTTGTGCTTTAGATTAGTAAAGGATAGTTACTTTGTACTTTTCAGTGCTTTTTAAGGCGATTTTCAATTTTATTTTGTACCAGCTAACGCCCGCGACTTCATCCGCGTTTTTTATTTTTAAAATAGCTTATATCTTTTCGCAGAATTTAAACTATCTCCATACCGAATTTGAAGGCGAATTTCAGGGTATGGCAGTCCATAAAACACGAACAAACAAAGAAGCAAACATTGCTTTTTATGCGTTACATAGATTTGATAATTTTCAGATATATCTCCCTAAAAGTTTGTACGCGATGCCAACACAAGCTCGTTGCGACCGTGTTCCGCCGACGGACGGGAGCAAATGGGATCTTATCGATGTAAAGATGCTGCAAGAAGATGATCTACCATTAGGTAAGAATTGTATTATTCGGAGCTTCTTGAGAAATTCGGTACTAAAAGTGAGCCAGGATTTAATTAGTTAAGTCAACTGTTGTTCATTAGTCAAATAGATTTGTATTCTGTGTTCCGTACAAGGAACTGGGGGCGATCTAGACATTTAGACTCAAGAGTCAATTTAGAAAAGTCTTAAATTCACTGTCAAGTCTTAAATTTAATTTGGATCCTATCCCTTTTTCCCCTCAATGCATTTATGGCGTGGGGGGGTTAGAATTGTAAGTACAATCTCCAATACTTTCAAATGATTGAAATTTTCAGATCCTCGAACATGGAATCGTACTGAAGTTGGCACTTGGGTCTCTCGGCGCGGTGGTCTCCCAGAGCGGTTCCCAATGAACGGGAAAGCTCTTTGCCTCATGTCTAAGGAAATGTTCTCCAGTCGAGTGCCGCACACTGGACACTTTTTACATCAGGTAACACGCTTACAAATACAAATAGCCTTTATTTCTGACACTGTACTTGTAATTAATTTTCTTAATTATATCATTAATCATCGACACGGGTAATATTAATATCAGCACACCCTCTGGCATAGCCCTCCCCTAGAGTTTTCCATAATATTCTTTTTATGTATTTTCTTCTCCATGATGTTCCAGAAATTTTTATGAACTCATCCTCCCATCTCTTTCTTTGACGCCCTTTCTTTCTTTACATCACGAGACCACATAGTGAGATCTTTTGACCACTTATGTCTCATTTTCTTTATCGTGTGGCCTTTAAGTTTTTTCACCGTATATGTGACATCTGTCAAAATAAATGGGAGTTGCGGGTTCGATTCCCGCCCCGAGTCTGGGTCTTTATGTATAATATGTATTTATTTACAAAAGAAAAGTATATAAGTAGTATATCAGTTATCTAGTACCCATAACACGAGCGCTGTGCTGCCTACTTTGGGACTAGATGGCGTTGTGTGAAATGTCTGAGTATATTGTTATTGTATATTATATTGTATCTGTAATTTTGCTCTTACTTCTTATATATGTTAGTTTGATTTTGTCCCGTATCCCGTGGTTTCTAATTTTCCAGTTGTTTTATTTCTAATGCATGGAATCCAACAAGTATTCTCCGTCAACTTTTTTAATGCTGTTTCGATTTCTCTCGATTTTACAATGTGAATGTGATATTGAATGGTTCTGTTTCTTAATTGTTTTCAAAGTATTCTAATTTTTTCATTGATTTGTTTACTTATTTGAGTTATTTATTTTCTATATTGTTTTCTATTACTTAATTTTCCTTGTTTCCATGAGGAATCTAGCTTCATCTTCAATCTTGTCTTTTTGATTTTTAAAACTAGATCTCATATACGCGAATGTATTGCCACAGCAGCGGCCAGCGAAGTGCCAGAACAGAATCCGCCCCTTTAAAACACTCTTTTTGGGTAGATTATAAATAAGAATATAGAATAATTTTAAATAATAAAATAAGAATAAAGAAAATAAATAAATACAAATTAGTAGTTAAAACAAGTAAATTAGTTGCTGAATTATGCGTATGCATACAAAATTCATTTTAATATATTAAAACCAATAGAATTAATATTCGAATAACAGAGGCAGTCCCACGCATTCTAAGGTGATATTTGAAAACTTATAATCTAAAAGACAATTAACATTTTTTCAGGACTTCAGAAGACGACTGGCAAAAGCATTGGCCCTTCAGGAGTTAATGGAGAAATTGACAAGGAAATGAAGAAAATTTATGTTAACCAAAATATATTTAGGAATATGTTGTAAACATGGACGCATTCAGTTGGGGGGAAGGAAAGGGGGTTAAAGGAGCTTTTTACTTTACTCACCTGTCCCATATATCAAGGTTAACGATAATTTACCAAATTTCGTTGCTTTGCCGGTGAAGAGGGCCAACCCATACAAAAATTACGGTAACAAATAAGCTACGAGAATAGGCTAGTGATTATTACGACTTAGTTAAAAGATAAGTTAAAAAAAATTTCGAAATACAATAAAAAACATAAGAGTTATTTGTTTTTAAGGCGTCGCATTGATATACAATAATTTAATCTAAAATAGACCTTCTGTTTTGTGCTAAAGTGCGCGTGCTAGCTTACGAAAAATACGAAAAAACAGTTATATTCGTTTATTTTAATAACTATAATTAATTTTAAAAGATCCAACTGTCATTTTGAGGAATATGTTTAAAGTAAACTACACAGAAATTTTAGATACATAAATCGGTCCCGTTGCTCCAGAAAATGTAAATCTCTGTTTTAAAAGCGGTTTATTTGTTTTTTTTTTTGCTACAAAAATTAACCAACCGTGTATCGCAAATGTGAAAATGAAATCAATGAAATGAAGAATCAGGATGCCAAATATCATTGTCACACGTTTTGTATTCAGAAAAATTGAGATCCCTGGCGTCAAAATTTCCAATGCGTCGCCTTAAACTCTAGTAGTGGGAACGAATTAGGGATATGTTCCGTCTCTGTCACTCCTAGCGCTGTACAATGTCATTGCGACTTTGTGACGACACAGCTATAATAACGCTATCTCTCTCTAGCTCTCTGTTTCCGCTACCGAATTTTCAAAATCAATAATTCAATTTCTATCAATGAATCTTAAGTTTTTTTTCATAATTGTGTTCAAAACTTTTAATTATTTTAATGTGATGTACAAAATATACTGGTTTTAGGAGTAGTCATCTAGATTATATTTTGTTACATTACATTGTTTCGCTATTATAAGGTAATATGTTTCGTTAACGCACCAATTCACATTTTTATGAATTTTTCGAACAGAAATAAATAGGCAGGTCTATTCACCATAGTAAAAATCATGTAGGTACGTCTGTAGTAGCGTCGTACAAACTAGTTCCAAAAGTAGCTGACTCACTTTTGACATTGTGGTTTGATTCTCTTCCTTCGCTTTTCGTCTAGTTGACCACACGGTGACAAAGAGAAGTCGTCGAGCGGCGAGGTCATGATACTAGAGTAACCGGGCCGTAACTAGTTATCCGCAAAAAAGATCGATACCTGAGTAATATCAATACTTTCGTTACGATACCTATCGAGTATTTTTGTACTCAATACTTTTGTTTCGATACTATACTAGGTATCGATACTTTGATAACATACTCAATACTTTTTGAATTACGTCTAAAGATGGCGACGTAAGATCGATAAAATCGTTATTTTAGGATGAAACTCCGATCTAAAATGTATCTTGTTATAATAATAATAATCTTCAGTAAAGTGAAAATAGGCTTTACTGGAGTTGAAAAGGACTCGCATATTTAGGTGAAAATGTGATGAAAAGGACTTCTCCGAAAAAGGTGAAAACTTCAGGTGCACATTATGATTCGAACTTTCCAACTTTTAACACTTACACAAAACTTTAGCACATAACGCTTACTTCGGAGAACCGAAGTAAAAGAGTTTTTATAAAAGAGTTTTTGCAGGGAAGGAGAGAACCCGTTCCCTGCAAAGTCTCGACATAAACTCTTTCGCTTTCAAAACTTCATTCCATAAAATATAAACAAAGTTTTATTACAGCTATACTGATATACAAAGCTATAAAGGATCGATACTCACTCGATACCAGTTATTGTATTAAAAGTATCGATACCGATAACAGTATGAAATCAAAGTATCGATACTACTTGCTACTCGTATCAAGAACCTTTTTCAAAGGGCAGAGATTATTAGTTGCGTGGGTGTTTCATATTTGATAGACATATTTATGAAAAACGCTTTGATTAAATAAAATAGACTTAGGCTTATTTGATTCCAAATATATATCTCAAGGGGATACTATTCGGGACAAGATTATTAGGGACTTAGTAAGTAACAAGAAGAACCATTTTAGATAGGAGATGCACCACTTTTTTACATGAGAATGGCATAAATGTTTGTAATAAATATGAAACAAGTTGCCAGTACATAAAAGGAAAGAAGAGTCTATGTTCATTCGGCCTCCTTCCCCCCTCTCTATTACAACTGGATACGTTCACGTCTTACAATATTATGAGGCTTGTGTAATTAATAGTATGTTAATGTTCCTAGTATTTTATTAATATTTGTGTATATTTTGCTTTTTAAAAATGTAATTTAATCGATGAGATAATCTCGTCAACCGCACTTTAGAATATAATAACTTTAGGTGACCGTTTATAAATATACGTATCTCCTATTATTCAACGTTGGCTGATGAGGTACCATGGTTGTAGAAATTCAAAATGGTCGCTGGTAACAATGTTAGAGGAACTGGTTAAAAATGGTTCATAATTTAATAATGATTTAACAGTTTCTTTTTTTTTTTAGAAAAAGTACATAATTGATTGAACTGAGTAGTTTTTTAATGAAATGAAATGTAAATAAAATGTACCCTATTTCTTCAATGAAGTGAACACAATATTCGTTGTTTAGCTCGTCAACGAGTTCATTAGTGTTTGTGACCATTTTAAGTTTTTAATATCAACTGTGAGAAATGGATGTATGGACGCATGAGTGGACTTACGAGGGTTCAATATTTCATTATATAACTAACTAAGAAACCAGTTCATGATTCAACTAATTTTTTTCAATGAAGCGAAACGAATACGCCTTTCGTTTCGCCGTAATCACCGTTGTAATTCGTTATTAGTTGAAAAAATTAACCTCTCGTTTAACTAGTTGCCGATTCAGTGAATAAATAATTGCGTTCCGTTGCTAAAAACGACAAAGATTGACCTCTACTAAAAGTTTCTACTCTTGATTTCACTTGTAATTTGAATTTGTTAATCGAAACAGTATTATTATTACCAATGTTTATATGTTATATGTACCTATGTAATATTTAGTTTAAGTCCAAATTCATTATTTTTTAAGTTTAATACCAAAATGAATATATTGTTAAGTTCTAGTCAAAATGTAAATAAATCTCTTTCATGACCTCCTCGTTTTATTTATTGGGTAATAGATATAGCTGCATAGATTGTAAAAAAAATATAGTGTCATTTTGTAAATTCATTTTGAAGTCTACAAAATTATTAGTCAATTTTAGAAAATATGGAAGACGCATTTAACAAATTACAAAAAGAAGGGAAAAATAATGTGGACAGCCTCATACATTGGATGAAAGAAACGACACGTAATTATCACTTTTCTGTACTATAATAAAACAAAGACATGTTACATTTTGAGAAAGTTATCTGTAGATTTTATTACCTTAGCTCAATGATATTATAATACAAAATACCTTCTTAGCTCGCTAAAAACCTTCTGAATGGATTTGAGTACAAATTATGCTGCTTGAAAGTTTAGGGTCAGATTGAATTTTTCTTTTAACACATAAGAGCCTTTATTGCCGGTCATATCATATGGTATATCAATAGGCTTATATTAGACAGCAAGGCAGATCGATGGAAAACACAAAAGTATTTTCATTGCACTATATAGTATCGCAACTTTCACGATACCATAAAGACTCATTTTGTCGAAATGGTGGTAAATTTAAGTCACTTAATGTTGCAGCAAAAATTTAGATTGCTTCACATTTGTTAAAGTTTTGTAAAATTATACATTCCATTTCACGCTATATCCCTAACAGAGTAATCAGAGAGAACGGAGCGTCAAGCGTCGCGGTCCTTATATACTTCTTTCGCTTCCTCAAATCTCATCATTTTTCTCACACATTTTCGCCTAGGTATGCGAGTGCTTTTGACATTTTCGACTGCTAACATTGGCTATTTGATCTTCAGAAGTCAGCCTTGGTCTTCCTTGGCTTCTTTTACCCCTCACTTTCGCTCTGTAGATTTTATTCGTCAGTCTTTCATCATTCTTTTCATGTGCCCGAACCATCTAAGCATTCCTTCCTTCATTTTTACAATAACACTGTCGCGCAACTCTGTCATACATATTATAATAATGTTTATATGTAATGGATAAACTCAAGAACTACTCAACCGATTTCAAAAATTCTTTCACTTATAGAAAGCAACATTATCAGTGAGTAACATGGGCTATATTTTATTTTCTGTGATTTGATGTTGATTTGATGTAAACAACATTATATTTATAACATAAGGTATTGCTATAAGTATTCAAGATTTAAAGTGTCGCTTTACTATAAAATATTAATTTTGTAATTTCTATATGAACATCTTTTTGGTTAGGTTATGTTAGGTCAGTATTTTTATAACAACGCGTGAGCGTGCTGTGACTGCTGTGGCAGCGGCCGGTGAAGCGCCAGATCAGAATCAATTTACGAACTTAGTAACTTTCTAAAACTTACATAAACTTTCGTAATTTGCCCCCCTTATCAGAAATTACTTTTTTTTCCATCTCCCTACACTCCCTTAATCCTCTCCTAAGAAGGAAGTACCTACACTAAAGCATTCCTTTAACTGTTTATGGCGACGCATTGGAAATTTTGACAGCAGGGATGTCAATTTTGACTACAAAACGTATGAAAGTAATATTTGGTAACTTGATTGTTCATTTCATTGACTTTATTTTGCTAGTTGCGATACACGATTGGTTAACTTTAGTAGCACAAAAAAAATACCAAAGAAACCTCTTTTCGATTTATATTTTCAGAGTACCGTAACCGATTTGTTTCTAAATTTTCGGTGTAGTTTAATCTAAACATATTCTTCAAAATGACAGGCGGATTTTTTAAAATTAATTATAACTTTTAAAATAAACGAAAATAACTGCTTTCTCGTATTTTCCGTAAGCTAGCGCGCGCACGTTTGCATACAGCAGGTCTATTTTAGATTAAATTATTGTTTATCAATGCTTCGCCTTAATATTTAAAATACTAAAAAGTCACAGTAACTTCCACTACATCCAGAATAATATTATTTGTAACTGGAGTCTACAAATTAAGTACTTCACGAAACAGCACAGCATATATATTCGAGGACAATATATTTATATACATATTATGTGTACATATACTTATAATGATAATAGGTATATGTTATGCTGTTTCATATATCTACGTAGAAAAGGTCCTTGTACCTTGGGACATTTTTTTTTACGCTTTTATTAAAGTATATAATTATATATTACTATAAATCATTGTAAATTTACGTTAATATCTAATAAAAATAGATTATCAAGATGCTAAAAACCATAGTATATGAGTAATTTCTAAAGAAATGTCAAAATTGTATTTGTCTCAAGGTACAAGCATGGCCTGTACCGCGGGACAATTAAATTTTAGAAGTAAAAACCAGATTATCTTAAAAACTTTAATATTAATAGCAATACAATGAAAATTAACACAAAGGAGTAGATAGATACATTCTACCTTTTTTTTTGTTTTTATGCCACATTTTTACAATCTTCATGGATGACAGGAGACACACTGAAGCCAGTCCTCCGTGCTCGAAGTTTGAAAATAATTTTCACCACAACCTACACACATATTTTGTTCATCATCATCATAGGAGTCATCGATTTCTATCACTATTAATCACACCTTATGGTCATCTTTCACATGAATATCCCGAGGTACAATTTTCGACTTAAAAAAGTAAAACAGGCTTAGAAATCAAAGACATTAAAATATAAAGATTTCTATTAAAACATTACATACATACGGAGCGTCAAGCGTCGCGGTCCTTACATACTTCTTTCGCTTCCTCAAATCTCATCATTCTCCTCACATATTTTCGCCTAGGTATGTGAGTGGTTTTGACATTTCCGTCGGCTAACACTCTGGCTATTTGATCTTCATAAGTCAGCCTTGGTCTTCCTAGGCTTCTTTTACCACCCACTTTCGCTCTGTAGATTTTCTTCGTCAGTCTTTCATCACTCATAGGTACTTTCTATGTGTCCGAACCATCTTAGCATTCCTTTCTTCATTTTTACAATAACACTGTCGTGCAATCCTACTCGTTAACACCACAAAAACTAAATCAGCCAAATTGGTCGAGCCATCTCTAGTGATGCTCCATCATAAATGTGGCAATTTATTTATTTTTATAAGATAGTGTATATGTAACGAGATTAACAAAAAAAATTTACTACAAATTAATATTCGTTTAAGGACAAATTGTTAATAATTGTTTAAGGCCTACTGTCAAACGTTCTACGCGGGTGCCCTGTGGACCAACTATACTAAAAAGTCACTGGATGCACTCAGAGTGCAATATAATCATGGGTTCAGACTTCAGAGTGCTGTTGGGATTACCGCGTTTCTGTACTGCGTCTGGCATGTTCGCGGAAGCGCGAACAGACGACTTTCATGCTATGTTGCGAAAGAAGACGTCATCTTTACTGACTTCGCGGAATAGTTCTAACAGCATTCTGAAAATGTTTTATAGCAAATTCGAGCCTATGCTAAGGCATTTTATTGATAGGCTTGTATATGTGTAGTTAGTGTTTGTTATTAATTTTATTTCCATATTAGTATTATTAAATTAGCTCGCATACCTAGGCGAAAATGTGTGAGGAGAAAGATGAGATTTGAGGAAGCGATAGAAGTATGTAAGGTCCGCGACGCTTGGCGCTCCGTCCTCTCTGACTACCCCGTCGGGGATACGGCATGAAGATATGTATGTATGTATTTCAAATTAGTTATCTTCATATTAGTATTATTGTCATTTCTGTATTATTAACATACCGTATTAAGAATATTGTTACTAACAAATGGACCTTAGTTGTCTGAATAAACACATTTTATTATTATAGTTATTATTATTAATATAGCCTAGATTACGTGTTATATTTAGTGTAGAAAAACCTTACCTCTGAATATTATGCTACAGGTATATAGGTACATGCACACCAGCTCATCTGAGGGTACGAGTAAAAAGTATACACAGCAAAATCAGCTAAAAATATTCTGAAAATACTTTCAGCTTAACCTTATCAGGTATCAGTTTATCAGGGAATTTTCCCTTTTGATATACGAAACTAAAATTTACCATTTTTTCAGCCAAAATAGTGGACGGTGTGAACGTAACTGAGGAAGCCGCTCGTAAGTTGTTTGAAGGAGTTGACAGCAATAAGGTGGAATTGGCCAAGTTCAAAGAGGTGGTAGCCAAATTGGCTGAAGAACATAAGAAATCCATAGAGGAGATGCATAAGAATTTGGGCGAAACTGGGCCGAGGATCATGAACGCTTTGATGGCAGGCGTCGAGGCTTTCAAAGACGCTTTGGCTAACAAATGAGAATGTATTTTCGACTTCATAGTAAAGTGAATTAAAAATGTGAACAAATTCGTAGTTTTTTAAACACTGACGTCGTAACTATAGAGACTATATGTACCCGTATAAAAATTAAAAAACCCCTGACTCATAAAAAACCTGTAAAAAGTAATTTTTGTTTCAAAGGCGTTAGGAGACCGCTAAGTAAATAAAATAAATATATTTATTTATACTCTTTGAAAGATGGCAAGAGTGACTAGTGCCAACACCTACTATTATAGTAGGTGTTGCTAGTGCCCACTCTAGAAAATTCGTTGTAATAATACCTAATAATAATGCTCCAGACAATAGACAACGATTATCTGATCTCTGATTGATGAGAACCAGACGACGACCAGTAAAGGCGTCTCCCAGTACAACCATCAGATCCGAGGCAATATAGATAAAGTTCTTTTCTAAATGGACCCGCCCGGGAATCGAACCTGGAACCTTCCGCGCTTGAGTACAACGTCTAAAGCCCTGCGCCATCGAGGTTAAGCATGCAAGTTAATGGTGTTGTTGCTGTAGAAGTCACAGTAAGCGGTACGGAGTGAATGACATCTCAGTGTGTCGATCGATCGTCACCGAAGTCAATGCGAAAATTTTAAACGTAGCTTGTAAATGTAGTTTTGGTTTACGGTATGTTTTCTTGTACCGTAAATAAAATATACACACATTAAATATTAAAAATGTAGAAATAAATGAATAACTTAAACTACTTAAATAAATAATATAAATAACTTAACAAAATAAATAACTATAACAAAAGTAATATCTACGGAACCTGCATAATAAATGTAATCACTGAAAGGTTCTCAAAACTGCGTCTGCGTAACTCTAAAGCGCGTCGCAAGTGTTTGCATTGTTGAAAGTAATTTTTAATTAGCGGTCGCAAAGTGATATGAGAGAAATCACGGATCACACCTCCGAAGTTGACACTCGTCTACTCGTTGAGTTCAGTCTGGTTACTCCTTTCTTCGTTTCTGCGTAGATACTACATTGGAATCCCGCTGGGTTCAGTGGCATTCCTGAGTCTGGATTCAGGAATTGTAACTGATTTCTGGAGAATCCATCTGGTCGCGACTGGAAACCTCCAGAGTCTCGAGCAGGTGCTCGAGACTGAAAACTACGAGGACCAAACCAGAGCTCGTGAGCGGAACTACCGAAATATTCAGGCCAGTGACTCCCTAATATCTACGGAAGACCGGGTTGTGCGGCGTATGGCGGATTATTGGCTTAATAAACCAGGCTACTACGTACTATAAACTGGTTTATTTGACCCACACCTTTAGTCCATCTACCTACCTGTTCACGGGTCACCCTACTTCAGATACCCACAAAAAACCCCGTGACATTCTGACGAAACTAGAACTAAGTTGAAATTCCAATTTCAACTCGTTTCAAACAAGTAATAAAAGTAGTTCTATCAGAACTGTAACTCAAATAATATAAAGGACGCTGCATGTTTGAATTTTCTTTGTTTGTAAGTTGCCGAGTTAAGTATGACGAGGCAAAGGTTACATTTAATGATAAAAACTGTTTTGTCAAATATGAATAAGTTTTTAAAAATATTGCTGCAACCTTGTTATTTTTAGTATGATATCAACAACAAGTGTTTATTTTTAGTAGGCACCCTTTACCTAATTTTGTGTATAACCACACAATGACCTCTAGGCACGATGATGAGTATCGTACCTGAATAACTTCAGCACAAACCACTCTATAATATCTACGGTATATCTTTGTCGCGTGGTAACTCGAAGTCTAATAAAACTTGCTTCAAATGTATATAGTTGAATGGCAAACTTGATGCATGCTTAGTTTAAATTCCTATCTGGGAAGTAAAAAACCCCTGACACAAAAAACCCGTAAAAAGTAAAAAAATAAAACACTCTTATTTATTCATACTCATTGGAGATTGGCAAGAGTGACCTGTGTCCACTAGAAAATTCTTTATAAGAAATTCATGTTAGCTAATTACAAAATGTAGGCGTCTACGCAAAAAGGGTCCAGTGTCCAGTGGTCGGCATTTAGTTTCCAGATAAACGCAGATTTTTACAGTTGGATGAAAAAATGGCATTTCGCGATTTTAATTGATTATTAATTAACGCTTAATTATCTACAAGTTCATATAGTAAATGACTTTATATAATGTTTCTAATAAGAAACAAACAAGTAGGTGTGTTTTTTTTTATTCAAACTATAAAATGCGTTTTCTCAAATCAAGCTTTTTCACTTTCAACTTTAAATGTCTGATAAAAAAACATGTGGCAGTTTTTGAATATTTTTTTAATCCTTATTATCAATTGACTATTCCAAATTCCGAATCTAGACAACTCAATACCCCATTACTGGACTCTTTTTGTTTGGACGCCCACAAATGTGTTTGTATTCATAAAAGCAGTTGATAAATCTTGCAAACGTAGTTTTGGTATTCGGTAGATTTTCTGACGAAACCGTAACTAAGTCGACATTCCAATTATGTTTCACTTCAAGCAAGTATTAACCAGTTCTATTAGAACTGTAACTCAGCACATAAGGCTGCTGCAGGCTTGATTTTTCTTTGATTGAAGATTGCAGAGTTAAGTATAACGAGGCATGACGTTTAATAATTGAAAACTATATTTGACATAGTCGAATGTGACCAAAGTTTTGGAGACTATTGCTTACAATCTTATTTTTAATAAGTATCAAGTTTTTGTATATATTTTTGTACCTATTGTTCTATATTATCACACAATTACCTTCTGGTACGACCCGTACGACGATGGAGTCATACCTGAATAACTCCAGCAAGATAGATTCTGTTTGTTATGTCAGCATTATATCTTTGTCACGTGGAAACTAAGAAGTCTAATTTACACTTGCCTTAAGTGTATACCGTTGTAAAACAAACTTAGCGCACGCTGGTTAAAGTTTAAATTGTTATCTGGGAACATTTTTAAAGAATAAAAGCAGTTTTGCCAGTACTGAGTAATATTTACGTATATTTTTCATCTTTACAGTTCTCTTGTATTTCACGAATAATAATTTTTTTCACGGATTGGAAACGCGCCATAAAAACGTCCATTTTTTGTCTCGTCTCCCTCGCCAGTATACCCATTAACTGTATGAACTGCGTTAAACTCAAATCGTATCGATTCGGATCCAGCCTCTCGTATGAACACTCGAATAGGTCCTCCGTTATAAATCTACCATCAATAATTTGACATTTTTGAAACCATTCGCGAATTACATTAAAATTCGCTCCGTCGCCCCCTTTAGTCTTGCTAGCAGCGCGTAAGATTTGATACATTTCTTCCAAATCCATTTTTGACCATATTAATGATTAAACATCGTCAATTTTGCAAATTTGTAAGTAATCGGGTTGGCTTCTAAGGGTTAGTCAGCAGCGGCGTAGCTACGCCCATGGAGCATTAAATCTATAGAGTGGCAATGTTATTCATTTTGTATGAAAACAATGTACGTCTAAACACTGTCGCGGTTACTGCGTTCTGTTTTATAGTTTGTTTTTTTGCTGTTTTTGCCACACCACCGAATAGAACAATAAGACATTACATAAATATTCAAATATCTGTCGGAATATACAGAGATGTACACACATGTCCAAGTATTGGTTATGAACTGCTTAATAGGAGCGAGAATTGATATTTGTTAGTGTAAATAAACTGAGCAGTGTTCAATAAGATGATCCGATATTTCATTGTCTAAATCTAAAGGGTGAGTGCTCCACGCCATATCTTCAGCTGTAAGTATCAATGATACGGGTACCCCAAGTTACAGGGGCCCCGACGTGTGTAAGCAAAGATTCGTTTATTAGCAATTAGTATTTGACTAACTTGTAAATACTTGCTGTACCCGCGACTTCCGCTGCGCGGAAAATTTTTTCGTGGCTCTCCCGGAATAGGTTAGATTACATGTAGGTACCTACAATTGTACTTTTAAATATTTACAATGATTTTTATCGAAAAAAGTCTACTTTCTGCCTCCGGACACATACTATATCTGTATGTACTTCATCATAATTGATTCAGTGGTTTGGCATTTCTCATTCAAAGTTTTGTCCCTCTTTTCATCCCATTAGGGATGGGTTTTTGATAAAAAAGTAGCCTACGTTCGTTCCCAGGTGTCAAACTATTTCCATGCCACATCGTAATCAGTTCGGCGGTATATCAATTCCCATACAAAGTTTCATACCCGTTTTCGTTCCATTAGGAGTATATTGTTGATAAAAAAGTAACTTATGTCCTGCTGTACCCGTGACTTGGCCTGCGCGAAAAATGATTTCGTGGCTTTCCCGGATTAGGTTAGATTACATGTACATATATATATGTATAATAGAAAGATTGTTTTTGAAAAAGAGCCTACGTACAGCCTACGTCTGCTCCAGGCACGTACTATGTCTGAACAAAACAACATTTATCACATATCACCATAGTCAGCGGTTTAGCATTTCCCATTTAAAGCTCCCTTTTCGCCCCCTTCAAAACTAGCCTATGCCCGTTCTCTGATGTCAAACTATTTAGCATTTCCTGAACAATATTTATCCCCCTTTTCACCCCCTTAGGGGTAGTTTTTGATAAAAAAAAGTAGCCTATATCCCAGGTTTTTCCAGGTGTCAAACCTATATCCATGCTACATCATAGTCAGTTCAGCAGTTTAGTATTTTCCGTACAAAGTTTCGTCCCCCTCCCACCCGTCTCCCTTTTCTCAGATTTTTGATAAAAAAAAAGTAACCTATGTATTTTTGATAAGAAAAAGTCTTATCACCTCACAAATTCTATCGTTACCAAGATTTAGCGTTACTCATACAAAGTTTCATCCCCCTTTTCACCCCCTTAAGGGTAGGTTTTTATAAAAAAAAGTAGCCTATGTCCGTTTTCTGATGTCAAATTATCTCAGTGCTAAATTTCATCATAATCGGTTCAGGGGTTTACCATTTCCCATACACAGTATCATCTCCCTTTAGGGGTAGATTTTCTAAAAAATAAGTAGCCTATCATGAGCGCAATCACGTGTTCTTACTACGCACAGATTGTCATCAAGATCAGTCAAGTCGTTCTTTAGTTAAAGGACATACAGACAGACATAAAAATTTAAAAAATGGTAGAATCGAAATCAGTGTCATAAAACGACTATTTATTGCAAAATTTGACAAAAAAACTGAAATTACAGATAGTCTCAAGAGATTTATATAGTAGTATAGATTGTATGTTTTACCTACATACATACGTTAATATTTACTAACTTAAAACTACACATTATCTTAAATAATAGACTTCCTCAAAGTTGCCGCTTAGAAAGCTGTCATTGCTTAAGGTACCCAGCAGACTGGCAGCATCGCCTCTTTGAATAGCCAAACTGATTCGTTGGCGGAAGAAGCTGCCAGCCCGGCGGTCTTTCGAAGCCTCGACCAGTCTCTTACAAATATCAGAAACCGGTCGATGGGCTTCGGGCCACAGGGACCCAAAGTTTCGACTGCAAAGGGAGTAAATATGAAACTCTCAGAGCGTCGCATACTTACGTCGCTTCAACTTCTCGGCAGTGCTAGCCGCGGCACCTTCTGACTTGGAAGTCGCCGGCACATGGGAAACAGCAAGTGTATCGACACAAGTGGCATCCCACGCCAGCGATCTTCCAAGTTTCCAAGGAATGAGCGTCAAACCATCAGATCTCCTGCCGTCGTTGCGCGCAATACCTACAGGCTCTAAGACTGCAGGAACGCCAGCGGCGACAAGAGCCCGCCGAATGACGTCATTCAAGGCAGCATGTCGTGACATGCGGCCCGCACTACGTAAACAGGATAAACCGTGGTGACCTAGTACATCGACGAGATCACCACAGCGGCAACGGTGAGGAAGGTTAGTCATAGCCCCCAGACGAAGGGATACTATGAGAGAAAGTGTGGTATTGTCAATTAAGTTTTTTGAAGGTATTACCTTCAACCAGCGTCCTTACTCCTTCTCAGAAACAGCTAGGAGGCGAGACCGATCTTTTTCGGTACTACAAGAATTTGTAATGTAATTTGTCATTAAATTGGATTTAAAATGTTATTAATTATTGTATAGTCATTACTCATTACATTGCAATCAAAATTATATGTGTCAATGTAAAAAATAAAAAAATAAAAGTTTTTCTAAATATCATCACTAAAAAATTCGCCAATGGTGTAATACGTCTTTTCTAATAGAAATTTCTTTAATTGTTTTTTGTAAGTATTCAAATTAGTGCTATCTATTATAAAGTTTGGTAATTGACTATATATTTTTAGGTGCCAGAGCAAATGTTATAAGTATAGTGGAATAATGTAATAATGAACACTACATGTAACGAGACAGAGATTTCCACAACGCCTATATCGGTAATTTATTTGAGTAAAACTCTTTGTAGCCTCATGTAATTTATGCGGTAGAGCCTTAGTAGAGCCGTGCTATTTTGCAACATGAATTACCACAATAGATTATAAATACCACCCTCTCACAGAATATCAACGTGAAATAACAGCATCTATTGCTGTTGTTTTGTTCGGCGAGTGAGAGAATCGGTAACCCATCTCCCCCCTCCCCTCCTTTCCCTAAAGGTCGGCAACGCACCTGCAATTCCCCGGACGTTGTGGGTTTCCATGGGCGGGGGTGATCATAGTTTCCATCATGTGACTCGCACGCTCGTTTGGATACGATTTAAAAAAAAATTTTGACACTTGAAATTATTTCAACCTTTTTCTATTATCTTTTGAAATACGCTACGTAATAATTGTCAGATATTTTATTTTTTGTAAATTTTCATTTTCATTATCTATTTCGCAGTGACATCTGTCGTGAGAGTTATCGCATCAAAGAATACAGTGCTCCTATTGGTTGATTTTGCTACCTGTTTTTTTAACTGTTTTAGTAGAGGAATAATTTATAGATAATGTGGAGTTCATAGAAGTAGACGGAGTGTTGATGTCATTTCAATACTTATCATCTTTAAAATATTGAATCTTGAGGTTTCAATATTTTACATGAGGAGGTCATTTCAATACTTATAATCTTTAAAATATTGAATCTTTAAACCAGTCGATTACAAATTAAAGAAGCAGTTTTCATTCAAATTCATTGTTATATTTATTTCTCAAGATGATAACCTCAGAATCCCATTTTAAAATGTTATCCAGATTTCCGTTTTTCCATTTAGGAACCACGCTAGTACATTTACCTATATCTGATCGGCACGATTATTACCTAACTTGCAGACAGCATGCGACAGCCAATATCGCGCGATATCTGCTGGAGAATTTGTGTAATGTAATTTGTATAGTGGCGCTAAATCTACCGCGAAAAGTGCATTTTACGGTCATAAAATAATAGATACGCAATCGTCATACGTGATACTAATTTTTTATTACAATTAGTCACAGGTCGCGCAGTGATCCGCGTGGCTGTCGCTTGTTTGGAAATTTTTAGGTAATAACCGCGCGGTTTCGCAATTTTGACGAGAAAGAAAAACCAACAGATTAAATTTTATTTTAAAATATTCGAAAGGATAGGGGATTTGAATCGAGTATTGCTATATATCTTCACGCTGTATCCCTAACGGGGTAGTCAGAGACGATGGAACGCCAAGAGTCACGGGTATTACATACCTACACTTATTTCGCTTCCTGAAATCTCATCATTCTCCTCGCACATTTTCGCCTAGATATGCGAGTGTTTTTGACATTTCCGTCGGTTAGCACTAGCTATTTCATCTTCATAAGTCAGCCTTGGTCTTCCTTGGCTTCTTTTACCACTCACTTTTGCTCTATAGATTTTCTTCGTCAGTCTTTCATAACTCATTCTTTCCATGTGCCCGAGAACTATCTTACCATTCCTTTCTTCATTTTTACAATAACACTGTCGTGCAACCCTGTCATACTGCGTATCTCTTCATTGCTTATTTTGGCCGCAAGGGTGTTTGATTTCAGGCATATACAAGCCTCACTACCGTACAATAAACTTGGTACCAACACCGCATTGTGGATGGCCAATTTGGCCGAGTTAGATATATTCACACTGCTTACTAATGCGGACAGAGCACCGTTCACTTTATTGCCAGCTGCTACCCGTTTCTCCATATCCAACTCACACCTTCCATCCTTTAAAAACACTCTCCAGATACACAACTTCATTCACTCGTTCCATGTACCCATATCTCACATTTCGTCCGTACCTCTTCCCTTTCAAACACCAGACCTTAGTTTTGTTCACATTCGTATTCAATCCTTTCACTTCACATTTTTCTTTCATGCGACTAGTGTCTGCAACTGCGCTTACAATGGTGCCATAACAACAGTAACGTCAGCAAAAAGACAGTTACCACTGTACCATCACATATCATACCACTCATACTACCTTTCAATGTCTGGAGGCAACTGTCCAAATACAGAACGAATAGTCAGGCAGACATCACGCATCCGTCTGACACCTGAACAGTTTTTTTTCAATTTATTTTATTGCACACAAACAAAAATTACATATAATTAAAATTGGAAGCAGTAATGTACAAAAGCCAATACTTATCTCTTTAAGAGATCTCTACCAGCACACCTCCTTAGAAAAGAAAATGTATGAGTGTAGTGTGTGCTCATTAAAAAAAATATATATATTATGTATAATATATAGGGTATATATATATAGTATAATATATATATATATATACCCATAATATATATATATATATATACCCATAATATATAATTATACTATAATTATAATATGTATATATATATCGAACCAGGGCAACAATTCACCACCTATCCTTACACAGGCTCTGCGGCCTCGATATAATGACCTCACAGTCTGCAGTAAGGGTCCCTCCACGCCATATTCAGGTATTATGTAATAAAACACCGAATTAAAAAACTGTAATTTTAAAAATAATTTGTTAAAAATGTAATACTTTAAAAAATATAACAAAATTTACAAAAACTTTGTATAACTATACAAAAAGAAAATTTTACAGGCAAAAAGAACTACAATACTGATGTTAAGGTAATCGTCCACTACATCATAGCATACCTATATTTACGAAGAGAAAAATTAGGCAAAAATATTTATCCATAGACAACTGTTATTACGAGTTCCGTCGTGATACCAACGCGGCACCGACGACTGACCATTTCTTTCGGAATTTGGATAACTTTTTGACGAGGCGGTGACAAACGTTTTTACAGAGTTCATCGATTCCCGTCCTCAGGATTTCAATGAACGGCATCAATGAACTTCAATTAACAGCAAAAGTGCATCGACAATAATGGCTAATACTTCAATTAAATATATACTTTTCATAAATAAACTGTTTAATTTTTTCTACATAAAAAGGCGATTTCATAGGTAAGGACCTAATATTATTTAATTTTCAAATAAAAATATTTATTTTTAAACAAAAAAGAAAACATTCAAATTGGTGCACTCATTATCTCTCCAAGTGCAAGTACTTGACAGCTAACAGATTACTGCGCCATCTAGCGGACAGTTTCCAGACATTTGAAGCACGAAAATACTGAATTATTATTGTTACTATAAGCGTTGTAGTGGGCGGAAACCTTTACTAACCCAGTTGTTGCCCGTAGAGAGAAAAAATATAATCTATACGTTCAGAAACACAGTATTAGTACTTGCAGAATTAAAGTAAAAAAATGTGATTCCGGACGTAATCTTCGAGAAATTCAGTACAAATCTTATTTTAATCTTAAAACTATAATTTTATGTATTTTTATGTACAATTCTTTGGATAATATATATTTTAAAGTGATTTTTAATAAAACATTTTTATAAACAGCATAATAATATTTTATATAAATTTTGATTTTTATAAATTTGTTTTAAAACATATATTTAAATAGCAGATATACACGGAAGCATTTACAAACCTTATAAAAAATACTTAATAAATAATATAAGTTTATAAGCAGTTCAGTATTACTGCTCAGACATTTTTACATATAAATGTTACATTTTTTATACATAAGTAAAAATAAAATCAAAAAGTTGGCAACACTAAATATCACTGTTATTACAACAATGTATTTTTATATAATTCCTTGGTGAAAAATGTTAGGTTTCAGTGAAGCGTCATCTTTTCTTTTGTTGCGAAGCATGTTAGGTATGGCTAAAACAGGGCCTTATTTGACCAAAATTGGGCCTCAATCCGAGCCTTATAGAAAAGGAACTCGAGCCTTTCTTGTCACCTCCGGACGTTATTAGGTAAAAATTGGGCCTAATTAGAGCTGTTAGATATTGTATGTACATACTGCAGTAAGCAAATTTACTACTAACTGCGATCTAAGCATGTGATCTTATAGTGGGGAGTCTGGGTGAAATTATGAGCAGTACTGATTACACCTAGTTACAAACAAGTTACCTGTTTTTAACGTAATGGACACCAGACTGTAAAGAGATGTTCCCATGTCATACCTAACACAAGAGTGAAAGTCTTTAAAATCCTCTTCTCATCCTTGTTTCCACTCTTCTCTTATTTTCTAACTAGGGTAGAAAAAAAACAATCAACGAAAAAAATATATATAAATTCAATACTGCAACACTTGAAAGTGTTAAAAAATTCAGATCAAAGTTCTTTATTTAAATGTATTGTTGTGCAATCCAAATTCTGTAGTGGGTGGAAACGGTGTTGCGTTTAATTCCCGACAGACAGTATGCGTCAACGCAACTAGACAATTAATTTAACACAGAGAAAGAGAGCGGACATCGCACAGTGCATTGCCTTTGTCATGCCTTTGTTTGTAACTAGAACCGCAAAACGAGTTCAAGGTTGTTCAAAGTTGAAGATTATTCGATTTTTATTTTAAATCACCTTAGTTAATATTTGAAATCAAAATTTGAAAACATGCGACATGGAAAATATTTTTTGCTGACTTCTACTAAACAGCTAAGAACATTATTTAAAAACGGATACAAAACACCTGCATGCAACCATAGACAAACACACAGGCAACGTCCCCAAAATTATAACACCCTTCTTTTTCGTATGAAGTTAAAAAGCTACCAATGGTTTTTCAGTCAACCTGTTCATTTTAATCTGTAACATAACATACATTTTTCCAATTGCCTTTTTTAATCACGATGTCAGATGAAAAGATATATCGCCATCATGAGACAAAGGCGTGTGCAATACAATTTCAGGCAATATAATTTCATAACTCCCTGTACACGAAATATTTATTTAACTGTAATTGAATAACATATCTTCTTAACCATTCAAGCTTGATTCTTCTCTAGTCGGCCGCTTGGGTATGAAAGAGACGGTCATCATGTCGTCATCCTCTTGCAATAAGCAACCTTCATTCGATTTGTTTCGATGGAATAATCTGTAATATAGAACGCAGAATATTATAAAAATAGGCTATAACAAGACATTTTAAAACATCTCTATCTTACGGGTTGAAGAAAATTAATGATTAAAGAAATAAAAAAAAACAAGTCGGCACCCTTGTGGTTATCAAATGAAAGAAATTGATAAGTAAAATACAAAAATATGTTTCAATTTTCCTTAAATAAAAAATAATTGCTAAACTATACAGAAACAAAAAAAAAGCGATTACGTATTGACCATTGAATGACACCTCTGTGTTGCCGCTGCTGTATTTGGTTCTGCTATTTTTAAATTTATAACGTTACACGTGTTTTTTCTGTATTCTATTTTATTTGTTGAACTAAAATCATAACAATGGGATTCTAGAATAGTATATTGTGCAACAAGTGCGGTGGTAAGTTGTAGATCGCCCACCCGAACGAAGTTGAGCGCACGAGCGAAGCGAGTGCGCTCATTCGCTCGAGTGGGCAATCGATAACACCGCACGAGTTGCAGATATTATTTTTTATTACTAATGCGGAGATAATTTCAGTATAAAGAAAAATTATGGAAAGTAATAAGTTTATTATTATTTATTATTATATTAATCTAAAACTTCGAATTAAATATTTTCTTTATCTTTCACACTGATGTCAATGGGTTCTAAAATCGATTGTTTTTTTTAGATTTTCATTTAAATTCTTTTTTAAATCGTGAATTTGCGTGTGCCAAGTAAACTTGTCGCACTCAAACTGTAAAATGAGACAATAGCTACTTATCAACCGCAAAAATGTGCGTTTAGATACTGTTTATCCCGCATGAGTAATAAAATAAAATAAAAGATCTATTTACAAAAAAAGAGAACTTATGTACATATTAATAAAAAATCAAAGTAGAATAACCGTGATTCAAAAAATACATCGCCAAATTTTAGGAAACGTGAAAATAAAACAGAAAGAGTAAACAAATATAAAAAACGAAACAAAAGCAAAACAAATACCACACAAAACCATAGACAAAACAAAAAAAATAAAGTATTAAAAAATATATCACTCGGATTACTACAAAAATTTTTTTTGATTAACAAGGGACCGTTAAAAAAATTAAGATATGCATTTTTTAGGGATCCTTAGTCAACTTAGAAACATAGTTTCAGACTGTTCATACGTCTGTCTGTATATTACATATCTCCCATGCTCTCATTTATATCCAAATTAAAAATTATTATACGGACGTAACTGATCGCCAAGAACAAGTTATTTTAGAACAGAGTTTTTAGAAAAACATTTAACAGGCATAATTTATGACTGTTTTTATGACTGATGGTTAGCCCACGAAATATTTGCTTTCGAAGCAGTTCTTAGAATTTTTAATGGAAATTATAATATTGCGAGAGTAATTTACCAAAGGTTTAGAAATTTTCGTGAATAAAAAGTCGAAGTGAAATGGCTGTTATTATAACACGATAAAGTTGAATACCTCTGTGGCGTGACGTAATATATTTTTTGGAGTGTATCTGACTTATAAAAAGTTAAGGCGCTTCCCCTAGTCAAATACTATTTTTTTGCTAGTTTCAGGGGGTATCTTCTCGTTATTTGAAAATATATAAAAAGTAAGAAAAATATTGTAATAATCTTCGACATTTTAACAACACTTTTGCCGTCTCATATTTTTCATATTCATATTAATCTTACGTTTTTTTTTATTTTGTAATAATTTCATCCGTTACTGAAATACAGCCTGAAAACCATTTTCGAAAAGAATGCGTATACCCCAATGGGGGTTTTCAGGCTGTATTTCAGTAACGGATGAAATTATTACAAAATAAAAAAAAACGTAAGATTTAAAATCTGTAACTGTACACGATCAACCCAATTTTACGAGAAATGGTGGGGATAACACTTGAAAATTAAAACGGTCATAACTCTTAAACGGATACGTTTTTTTTGATAATTCTTTTTGTAACTACATACTAAAGTTATGTCCTTTCATCCATTAAAGTAACTGTCCCGTTTTCATATACACCCTGTATATAAAATACATATAAAATCTGTAAATAGATGTTATCTTTACTTGTGATATACACTAATGTATAGATAATAATTTTATGATATAAAACTTGACCATTTTAATTTTTTCAAAGACCCTTTTATCATAAGTAAAATCAATAATTACTAGATTACATGAAGAATTTTACGAATTCTAGTACGAGGTGCTCTATACGTTTCCCTGTTTGCCTGGGGGAGCGCCTTAAAGACACTCTCAAAGAATATTATTGAGAATATTGCTCCGGAACCCGGCGTGTGAGTTTACCCAGAGATGCGTCGTTTGCGGGAAAACTCACAGAATTGAGTGAATCAGTAAACATATTCCCCAAAAAATTCCCAAGTACGGGGAATTTATAATATTGGAAATTATTAATAAATAAATCAAACAGCTAGTGTTAGCTGAAGTGAATGTCGAAAGTACTCACATACCTAAGCGAAAGTGTATGAAGAGAATGATGAGATTTGAGGAGGCGAAAGAAGTATGTAAGGACCGCGATGCTTCGCACTCCGTCCTCTTTGACTGCTCCGTTTGGAATACAGCGTGAGGATATACGTGTACTCTTTTCACATACATACATATATATCTTCACTCCGTATCCCTAACGGGGTAATCAGAGAGGGCGGAGCGCCAAGCGTCGCGGTCCTTACATACTTCTTTCGCTTCCTCAAATCTCGTCATTCTCCTCACACATTTTAATTACATTTACTCTTTTTAATTAATTGTTATTACTATTAAGGTAATTTATTAATACAAACATTTCTTCAAGTGGCAATGGGAAATTACCTAACGGGAATAAATTACATTTACTCTTTTTAATTAATTGTTATTACTATTAAGGTAATTTATTAATACAAACATTTCATCAAGTGTCAATGGGAAATTACCTAACGGGAATAGATTCCCGTTGGGTAATTTCCCTTTGCCACTTTAAACTGTCATCATATCTGTCTGTATGTCCTTATATGAGTCAATTGATTTCAAAGTCTTTAGGTTTATTAAGAAGAAAGTCTAAAAGAAGTATTAAGTAGAAGTAAGAAAGAAGTATCCAGATACGGAAACTTGTAAAAGCACACTAATCGATACGCATATTTAATGCACTATAAAACTCACTAATCACTCATTAAAACACTACGTATAAAACTCACTGAATAATCACTGCACACTGAACACTAATTTTGGCTATATTTTAACAACGACGGTTCGCGGATATAGCTAAAGATATACTAACACTGATTGTACTTCTATTTAACAGCGCATGGCGCTGTATAATTAAATTATTTCTGACTACCTCCATTCAAATAAACTGTACACGATCGCTTGTTGCTACTTGATAACTACTACCCAAAGACTAACGCCAGATTCTTTTATAAAGCCATTAATACGTAGGCAAAGTATTTTGACCCCACTTTTGCTATTAATACGTCACAAAATTGCCATAGATGACTAATTGACGTGATTAGAATGTAGTAAAGCTAACACTTGCAACCCAAAATCATAAAAACGATAAAGAAAAAATTAACTAGTCCACAGATCTATTAGGTCCTAATAAATATTACATTGATGTGACCGCTAGTCTTTCTCGCTTTGACATGTTTGTCAGACCGGCCTTTCCAGGCTAAAATACTGCATTCTACCATCACGACCAAAAGAGTCTCTATCTCACATTTATTTGCAAACATTTTTATATTAATCCATTACTTGTAAAGTTCAAAAATAATTTAAAAACTTTTAAAGTACTAACGAATAAAAAATTCTTTGGTTTTTATATCTGTCAAATGCGACAACTTGTGGTCTTTAAAATATTGAGCACACCGATGGAGACGAAATATGTGTATTTCCATCCCTTTCTATTATAAGCTTACGCCATATACTTCTTTCGGTCTTGCAATTCGTAACAAGGCAATATCTAGGTATTAGTGGCTATATGAACTAGTCAGTTTTTCTGTATCGATTTTTTTAAATGGTAATACTAATTTATTAAATTTTTTTTTTGACATTTTTCACACAGCGCCATCTAGTCCCAAAGTTAGTAGCACAGCGCTTGTGTTATGGGTACTAGACAACTGATATACTACTTATATACTTTTCTTTTGTAAATAAATACATATTATACATAAACACCCAGACTCGGAGCGGGAATCGAACCCGCAACCCCCGTTTACTTTTCGACGCGCTTAGCCGTTGCGCCACGGAGGTCGTCATTGAAAGTTTTCGTTCAATGTTGCTAAGGATCCCGAAGTTATAGCGTTTCCGACACGCTCTGCCAGTGTTTACACGTATGTTTAAATATTATATGGCCTAAATATTTTATTAATACATCTCAGGCAACCCAAAAGCCAAAATCATTAAGGAAAAAGTAAATTCACGTTGACATATGTATCTAACTTAGACTTGACGTATTTAGATGCAGAATCATAACTGATAATATCTACACTACTATAAAATGTTAACAAAAATCACTACCTTAGGCTTGTATTACATTACAAAAAAAATTAGTAAAAATAACAATAAAAATTCAGTTTATTGCTATAAAATAATATAATTCACTACATTAAATGTTACCATTCCACAAAAAATATACCTACTTGAAAAAATTGTAAGCTATAAATAATTAAAACAATGTTAAATAATAATTTGTATTAGTAGTTAGTAAATAAGTTTTCCAATATATTTCTGTTATCCTAATAATGACTTTGCCCACAGTTTTTACGATTCAAGACAAAAAGTGTTGCATAAATTTTACAACAGATAATGATTATAAATAATACATTTATTGTGGAAACTATTCATTTTCAATCGCATGTGATTAAAGTTGAAATAGTAAATTTATAGTGGAAGTTATCAATTTTAAAGATAATAAGTTGTAAAAAGTAAAATTAGAATTGCTAATTCTATTCCTCATTTATATAACTCCCATTAAAATCTAACAATTTTCAAAAGATGTCTCATAATTGTCAAAAGGAACATTGGAATAACGTCAGTGTCAGTCTGTTTGTCACATTTGCTACTTCCAGATATCATTTGACGTAATCAGCTGAAATAGTATGGAACAGTTATAGTAAGTTGTGGCCCAAAGACAGACGTCAACTTAAAAATGGAATTAGTCATTTCTTGGGATTCCAAAACAATTTTTCAAGGGTTATCGTTTGAAGTACATATATCAAATAGAAGCTCTTTAAGCCAATTCGATTCGTAATGCTGTGAATTAATTTTCTATAATTTTCGAAAAATATCAATATTGCTGTTCTCACTTTATTTTGGATAGTATCAAAAAATCTGGGCCGAATTTAATGCAGAGACGTGTTAGCTATTTCTAATATTCGTGATTCAATGTTACAATCATAATCATTAAGATGGCACCAGTGTCGTGTATGAGTGTTGCTACCTAATAATAATTTATTCGTAATTTTAACAGTTGGTATTTTTCAATGTCAGTTTTTAAACAATTAGTCGATCGAGAATTATACGAACTAGCGCAAGTAAGTCTTCTCATTATATCTCTATAATTATTTTACATTCTACCCACATCCATATCCCAAAAATTATATTGCTGAGATTTCTTATATCGAATACATTGTTACTAAGTAGCAATACCCACAAATAACAATACTGCCATCTATTAATGATTACGAATGTAACATTTAATCACAGATATTGACAATAGCTAATAGATTTAAATTAGTAACTCATTACCCATTATTTAAACATTAAACAAATTTTCACTTACATTTTTTCAAATTGGAACTAACTTTTTCAATATTACTACAGATCTCTAAGTTAATAGTTCGACACACTTAATTTTTTTTTTGTAATGTAAGACCGCCAATGTACCCTCACCTTTACGCCCATTGCACACACAAAAAAAAGAAATAAAACTACACACCAATACAATAACTAGACCTTCAAAAGTGCAGATTTCCACGAGTCCCGTTTCTTGCTACAAGTGCAAAAATAATATAGATGAGAGTGAGAAAGAAAAAAGAGAAGTGCATATGTCGACCCCTCCTATTAAAATTGGTTTTACAGAAAAATTTTTAGTTGTTATTGTGTCCAACCAAACTGTCACTAAATGTTGTGATTTGTGAGTGCACAGTAACAACGGTATGAAGTTGTTATTGTGTACAATAATATAAACATTTAAAAACACTAGAAATTGTCACTGTACACAATATCTACTTATGGAAGTATTTTTGAGTTATTATTGTGTATGCATATTATGTGTATACGTACAATATTTTAATTGTTACACATTAACAACTTCAAACTGATATTTTATAAGTTGTTGTTGTGAAAATACAAGAAAGCGGTCCTTATTGTAACCATTGTCTCGTTTTCAGCGGTTAGAAGTTGTAACCGAATACAACGATTTACCGTTTAAAAGCATTTTTTTGTATTATTAGACATCAATAAAATAATTTAAGTTGTGAACCCAATAACAACTTTCAACCGTTAAATAATAATACAGTATAAAATAGGTTTGAAGATGTTGTTTCAAATCGCTCTGTATTTATTACGCGCAACAACTGAAATTTTGTACACATCAACAACTTTAAGCCGCGATGTCATAATAACAAACTTCGCACATCTTGTTAATAGGAGGGGTTGATGTGATCATGACTTTACCTGGACGTACTCAGTAAATACACGTTGTACATTTATTTTAATTAAGAGTATTAATAACGTGCGTCCGCTTTGTGGGCGCCGCCGGTGTACTTTATAATTAGCTAGCTTCTACCCGCGGCCTCGCTCGCGTGGTAATAACAGATGGTAACCTATGCTTTGGGCAGAGGCCATTTGGATCAGTATTATCGATATGGAATAAACAAACGTTTTTATAATATAAATGTAGTAAATAGTAGTGATGAAACGATTATGATTAATTGTAATCGATTATCGACATTTCACGATTAATCTTAATGGTCGATTATCATCATCATCATCAGTATTATCCAAAATTCCAACTTTTCCTGTTGATTTTCTATAAATTTTCTTTCATATAAACCTTGACACAACAAAAACGAAATCAGCCAAATCGGTCGAGCCCTTCTGAAGTGATACTCAGTCATACATATTTATTTATGGCTATATGGCAATAGGCATGATGACGGTATTAAAGAATCAAATAAGAAATGGTTTTACAGAATAATATATTATGTTGAAACGATTCTAAATAACGACTCAGTTTTAATTTAGATATTGAGATTAATAATATTTTTAATGAAATAAAAGTATAGAATACTGCAATCGGCCATGTTAACTGAAACACCAATTACAGCGAATGACGTCACGCCTAGGTAAATATAACTTTTGTATTCTATCTCATTTGTGAATGTAACCCTAATAACGCAATATAGAACAATATTTACCTAGGCGTGACGTCACAAGCGGACGCCATGACACCTACTAGCGTTTTCGCGCTTAATTCAAATTACGTAGAAAAAATTGCTATAATTGGCGTTAAAACTTAGTTTATTGCTAAAATAATATTTTCTTCGTAAATAATAGACATGTACCTACATTACAGAAGGGGATTTCAAAATCTGTCATCATGCCTATTGATTTCTATTTATATAGACTGAAATATCTTCCGTTTGTTACCATTTGCTATGAGATTCCATAAAATAAAGATTTATCGAGTGTTTCCATGGTCTTAGAAGTTTGGGAACCGGTTGTCTAGTGTTTACTGATCTGTTTATATTCACACTTAGATTATGTACATACTTGGAAAGGGGAGACGCGCCCCTTTCATTGGCATCCACCCTTTCGTCGAGACCTCTATGCACAGATACTGAATCCAACTCTTCTAAATGTACGGATTGAAGATACTCCGGTGTCCGCAACTGCTCTGGCGTCGGTTTCTTGAAACTGAAACGAGTAGCAAATTGTTCGTATTTGTAACTAGTAACTAATCGGTGGACTTAATGATGGGAACAGGAGAAGTGAAGTTCGCATTTTATTTAAATGTTCTATGGAGTTTTTGCCGGGATTTTATGAGAGTATTTGGGCGTTTATTTCGCTTATTTGTCAATATTGTAATGTAAAAATTTATTAAAAAAAATTAAACCGCCTTCAAAAAAAACACTGAAAGTATAAAATAGGTAACTAGTCTTTACTAATCAAAACTCAAGTACAATTAAAATAACTTTATAAATACGATACACATACCTGCATAATTAAATCTGACAGTTACTGAAGTCGGTGCCAAGCCTTCCAAACTAATAGACTTTCTGTTGTTGCACATTGGTTTGGCACCGACTTCAATAACTGTCAAATTTATTTATATAGGTATATGTATCGTATTTATAAAGTTATTTTAATTGTACTTGAGTTTTGATTAGTAGAGAATAGTTATTTTATACTTTTCAGTGATTTTTTTGAAGGCGGTTTAATTTTTTTTTATTTTTTTTTTTATTTGTCCCGTTTGAGTGATCTTGACCTAAATATATATCCAGGGCAGGTCTGCAATTAACTTCATTCTATTTTCAGAGCACAACGATATACAAAAGAACCGTCAATATAAATAAAAGTTATAACCAGGTTGCGTTATCTAGTTTATATTTGAAGTCCAAGCTTCAATATCGGTAAAATTTAAATGGGACCATCTCTAAAGTATTACCTACCAAACGAAAAAAGAATTTTCGAAATCGGTTCATAAATGACGGAGTTATGAGGTAACAAACATACATACAAAAAAAAAACATGCAGACGAATTGAGAAGCTCCTTTTTTTGAAGTCGGTTAAAAATTGGCGTATTTTTGCGTCCCGAATATCTATTCCGTTGTGTAATATGTGGAACTGTTAAAATAAGTGCTTACTTAGTAATGTGATGTCCATATTTTTTAGGGGCTTGATATACCTCAACAATTTAATGAAATAATATGACGAATATATCTATTTATTACTGAACACACCGGCTGTATAGGCGTAGACTCTTTGCCTTGCCTCTCATTCTTAAGTGTTTAGTGAATTACTCACGTTTTCAGCAACAAGCTGGAACACACCACTGACACAGAACTCATCGCCATCGCCGCAGACGCCATCCAAGGCTAGGGATAAAACAAGAATTGCCTGTTATTTTTTTTTTCCTTTTTAATACATTTTTTGAACAAAAACCGCACAAACAAACCTATGTGGTTATCCTGTATTCAGTATTTAATTTGTACAATGAACATTACGTACATCATACAATATACAACTTCGATCACAAATAAAAACTAGATTCACAATTATCTGAAAAACCTAATCAAATTATTGTCCGAATTGACATATTGTACATTTCCAATATCGTATAGTATTATCGGCAATATTGTGCTAATTGAAAGTAGACCTTACTGTCAAAGCATAAGATTGTAAAAACTGGTAAAAGATCCTTGCGTCGCATTAAAGTTTGTTAAAAAAAAAATTTTAATGCAATCTTACGATTCGTGTTTAAACTATAATTTACATAATATATTTGTATCGCTATTTGCGTCATTTGGATTTGTTACGTGAAGGTGATGGATAATACATATTATATTGTAAATCAATATTTGAATAATATAACGAATTTAACAAAAAAGAGCTATGTAACGTTATTATTATAACGAAATAATGAACACGTAAATAAAATTATTTAATTTATTTAATTTATTATTTATTATCTGAAAATAAGAATCACCGTCTTTCGTGCGCCGCTTTAGCGACCGGGTAGAGTAGGTGCCATTTTCAGAAACATTTAATGTATTTTTATTTTTGTATGAAAGAAAAAACTTATGAATTTTTGAAAGTCGTTAAACAAGTCATTGGGGATAATGTTTAGTGCAAAATACTAAGAAGTTATTAGTATTTTTAAATGAACCCTGCATATTTACAATATGTAACGGAAGCCAGAAAGTTCATATAATCAATCTATATTTTAATACGTGAAGAGAAAAAACCTCGATAGCGCAGTGGCTAGAGCGTAAATTTACCACGCCAAGTTCGTGAGTTTGAATCCTGCACACTTTTTTTGCTTTTTTTTCTTATATACAATCAAACCTTCAAAATTTTTGTGTTTTTTATATATAATATGTACAATCAAACCTGTAATTTTTTTTTGTTTGTTTTTATATATACAATCAAACCTAAAAGACGCCGAGCAAAGCTCGGTCGCTCAAGTAGTGTAACGTTATAAGCTAACCTGTAGCTGCAGTCCATAGGAAGCCAGAGCCCCGCTCGCCAGTGGAATGCCCAGCAAGTTGTAGACGGACGCGAACAGGAAGTTGAGGCGGACACGCCGGACGGTTGTGCGGGACAGCTCCAGGCACGCCACCACGTCTAAGAGATCGTTCTGGGGACATTACGGGTACGGGTGAGCGATATTAGACGATGGTCGGCTCATTCTAATCATCAGTATGTCAATATTGGTAAGTAAACATCGGACTTTTTGGAAGGAACGGGAGGTGAGGTTGTTATTTTATTTAAATTTTTTATTTTTTTACATTTTTGGGAGTTTTAAAATACAAAAGTGATAGTATATTGTGTTTTAAAGTTCCGTATAAGTGAATAGAATGGAGTAGGTCTAAATAAACATGTAAAGCTGAAGTTCTCGCGCTCTTCCAAGAAGAAGTCCTTTATAACTTCAATAGAGCCTACTATAACTTTACTGGAGGAGTTTTACGATGCTAAAAAACTATTTTACTTGTGATACTACTTATTAATACGTGACATTGGCAAATGCGCTAAATTGTGCGCCATGCCATAAAGAAAGAAAAAAAAGTAAACATCGATGTCTGACAAAGAAAACATTAAACATGAAACAAAAATTGAAAACATCGACGTGTTGCTGCTAATCAAATAATATGAAATAAAGATATAAATTAGTGACATCTAGCAAAAAAAACTAAGAACTATTTCGTTCATCAAACTTTATAATGGACATTGATCAATTGACTTTATAAAAATCGTTCAGAAATTTCAGATTTTATCAAAATAAATCACATTACTCAAAGGCCTGCATTAGCTGAATTTGATTTTAACAACGAATACACAAACATTAATTTTCGATATTTTTTCACAACATACATGTATCGATTTAGAGGACCAACTATCGATGTTAAAACATCAATGTTTTTCAACGTTCAACATCGATGTTTTAATAATATCGAATGAATATCGATCGTCCCTAATTTATGGATACGGCGTCGATATACATATTTTCAGGTTCCACAGCCAAGACGCTAAGCATCTTGATCTTTACCTTTTCCAAAGTTTGTCATTTTTGTCACAAAATTCCGTCGAGTATTTTTTAACATTTCCTTTAGGCAATACTCTGAATTCTTCATAACTGATCTTTATAAATCAGCCTTAGCCATTTATAAAGAGCTTTTACAATCACTTGCTTTCCCTCCAGATTTTGTTCTTGATACACTAATTAGGCGTTAATACACTCTAACCATTTGGACATGGTCTATATATTTGTATATAATTATTTTGTCATCATTTTATTACTGTTCTAGAATTATATTACGTAATGTTTTGTATATAATGTAGATATCTCTTAAATTGGCACGTAAAATTAAATATTAAATCTAATGCAAATTGTATTCAAACAAATAAATTAAAAAAAACGAATATATATTTAACGTGGGTGTTATTACTAACAGTCCTCTTTGATTTGCTTAGAGTCAGAAGAAACAGCCACCCATGTTTTGCTGGAATGCTTCGATCACAAATAAAGATCTAGATTCACAATCTCCTGTAAAATCTAAACAAATTATTGTCCAAATTAACATCTATATTTTCAATATCGTATAGTATTATCGGTAACATTGTGTTGATCTAAAGTAGACCTTACTGTCGAATCATAAGGTTATAAAAGCTTGTAAACGATTCTTGCATGACATTGAAACGATGTTTGTAAATAAATATTTGAAATGCAATCTTACGTCTCGTGCATAAAATATATTCAAATAATCTGTGACTCACTCAATTTAATACATTTGATTGGGATATTTTTTTTTATTTGTGATCGAAGCTGGAATGTGAAGCGGTGACAATCTACCGGGCGAAACATCTTGGCGTGCCAAGATCGCTTCCAAAAGCCTTCACCAACAAAGAAGGTGCTGGGCTTTTTGTGGAGGAGCTAGTATGGCAGGAGTAGTTGATTCTATCCACATGCACAATAAGCGCTTTGGACGTCGATTTGCGAAAACAAACCTGTCTTCAATTATCAAGTATCATTCCAATCATTAGTTGAAGATTCCCACTTCCGTTTCTCGCCAAAATCATTCTTTTTTCTCTATACCTGACTCACCTGGCGTCAGAACCTTTAGCTAAAGAGAAAGATAGTCTACGACATAGCATCTTGCGTATATATACGTCCAAAATAGCATGTTTAGTATGTAAAAGAGAAGAGCCATACCCTCATAAGCACCAAGTCGGCGGCTTCCACGGCGACGTCGGTCCCACTGGCGATGGCGATGCCGACGTCGGCCTGCGCCAGCGCCGGCGAGTCGTTCACGCCGTCTCCCACCTGTGGAGATGGATGTGTGGATTTTGGCGGCATACGACGGCAATATTAAGGGTGATTACGGGTGATTATTGTAACGCCAGTTAGGCTCGCTTGTGACGTAAACACGACCGGTTCCGTTTGTCTTTAACTCGTATTTCATATCATTACAAATATAAAAATGTCTAATTGTATAAACGAACATACTGCAATGTCTTTGGATCCCTTCATAATTTTAGTTATTCGAATCCATTATTCTTCAATATAACAAGAATTACCAAACATGAAAAACATATCCGTGTGCTTCGTTTTTTATTATTATATAGTTACACAATATATGCATGTATTCTATAACTAATTGAGATACTATCCGCATGTCATTCCCTATGTACAACAACCCTATGTAACCAGCAGAGGCAATCCCGTTACCCATGAGGCAGGAGTCGGGCTTCTATTATACATATTCTCTGCCATAACTTCACAATATGATCATACACAAATCGATTTAAAGGACAAGACAAGGTCTACACTCTACAGCACTGGTTCCCAAACTTATTTTGTCTACTGAGTCGAGAGCTCATGCAGTCGTTGTCTAAGATGCCTCCTAGCTAAATGAAATTACAAATCACCCCTCAGGCCTCTACACAACGCCCCCATTTTTTTTCTGGGTCTCTTACCGCCCCCCTTTAGGCCTGCAGCGCCCACAAGGGGGCGTTATCGCCCACTTTGGGAATGGCTGCTCTACAGGATCGCTACTCTATATTACAACACGTTAGTAACTAATTAATCTGTGCTACTACATACATTTGTAACGTCTCTCTGTAATTCTTAAAATATGCACTAATAAAATAAATGTCTGTCTATGTATAATTACAATTTTACTGTCAAATTTTGTGAGTCATTTTATGAGTCACTGACTTCGATTCTACCAGTTTTTAAATTTTCATCTCTATCTCTATGTCCTTTTATAACTCAAGAACGACTTGACCGATCTTGATGAAAATTGGTATACAGTAAAAATATGTAATTGTGCAAAAGATAAGCTACCTATTTTTTTGAGGTGGAAAGGGGGATGAAATTTTGAACGGGAAATGCTAAACCGTTGAATCAACCATGATGAAATTTGGTAAAGAGATAGTATGTGCCTGGAGGCAGACGTAGGTTTTAAATTCAAAAACAATCTGTATACATATATAAATGTACATGTAATCTAACCTAATCCGGGAAAGTGGCGAAAAAATTTTCCGCACAGATGAAATCGCAAGTAAAGCTAGTTACAAATAATATAATAATAATACTCCAGACAATTACACAGATTGTGTGACCCCAAACTAAGCAGTAAGCTTGTACTATGGGTACCACACAACGAACTCTGGGGGAGTTCCCAGTAACACCCAGACTCCAAGCCAATTTAGAAAAGTTCGTTTCCTAAATTGACCTGACCGGGGATCGAACCCGGGACCCTAGCTTGGAAAGCAGATACATATGCCACTGCGCCAACGGGCCAGTCAAAGTCATTGGTAAACATAATAATTACGCACTCACCATTGCAACTTTTTGCCCTTGCTCCTGCAGTTTCTGTATTTTAGCGACTTTATGAGATGGCAGCACTTCCGCGTACACTTTGTTTATACCCACCTGCCAATGTAAAATGACAAAATTAAGCCACTTGACTCTATTATCAAATATCATTCAAAAGTCATCAGTTAAAGAAAGATAGGCTGTATCTTGTATGGTCGAAGGCGATTGAAGTATGATACGTCTGCCTCAGTGACTACTGACACAACTTGGATTTAATACATTATATTTTGAGATGAATAAATAGCCGTTAATTAATGACAATTTTTATTACATACATACATACATATCTTCACGCCGTATCCACAACGAGGTAGTCAGAGAGGACGGAGCGCCAAGCGTCGCGATCTTTACATACTTCTTTCGTTTCTTCAAATTTCATCATTCTCCTCACACATTTCCGCCTAGGTATGCGAGTGCTTTTGACATTTTCGTCGGATAACACTCTAGCTATTTGATCTTCGTAAGTCAGCCTTGGGCTTCCTTGGCCTCTTTTACCACTCACTTTCGCTCTATAGATTTTCTATTATTACAAGGTGTGAAACACAGTACAGATTAAGGCAAAGAGGTAGAGGTGAGAAGAAAGTGTTGCCCAAGGGAAAAACATTTTAGTGTTGCTAAAAAGTAAATATGAAAACCCCGAGTTGTAACAGAATAGAGTGAGGACATTTTGCTGAGGTCTCAAGGTCAACACACACCTTGCCTCAACTTGATTGCCTTCATAATGGTAATAAAAAATAATAAAGTTAAAATATGCGCAAATAATTTAAAAGATGGAAATTAAAAAGCGAAGTCACGTGTCATGACGTCATTTTCCGCAAAAAATCACTTAACCACGCCCACTTCAATAATAATAATAACGCACCAGACAATACACATCAAACTAGGGCATTCACTGTTCTATGAGAACTAGACGACGACTGCATCTCCCAATTGGGCATCTCCCAATACACCCAGACCAGAGACGATCTAGAAAAGTTTCTTACATTCAGCCGCATGCTTATTCTAGCTAGCAGTCAGCATGCGACAGCCTAATATCGCGCGATATCTGCTGTCAAAACGAGAATTTGTATAATGTAATTTGTATAGTGGCGCTATATCTAGCGCAAAAAGACCATTTTACGGTCATGGCGCAATAGACACGCAATCGTCATACATTATACCATCTTTTATTACAATTAGTCACTGACATGGAGCCTCGCAATGATGACATGGAGCCTCGCAATGATGACATGGAGCCTCGCAATGATCGCATGGCTGTCGCTGTCTGCAAATTTTTAGGTCATAACCCCGCTGACTGGGAATCGTACCCGCAACTTTCCGCGCTTGGATGAAATGTCTAACCACTGTGCCATCTAGGTCATTAAAGGCCATCGACCTGTTTTATTAAACTTTCTCCATTTTTCATTCAATTGTTCACATCGCTAAAGAATGTATCTGTGAACGACGTGAAGTGACGTCATCACTTGACATTTGAAATTACGTTCCATTTTACATAGTTAAAAAGTGAGATATTTATGAAATTTTAATTTTTGAATTAAATTCCAATAAATCTTTTTCACAGCTTTTATGAATGAAGTAAAATAAACATAATATTTGAATACAATTATGATTCAAATTCCATTGAACGGAGACAGCGCATGTGCAAGTTCTACTGCGCAGGTAAATGGAAACGCTTGCTGGCGTCATTGCTTGTCAAAAATGCCATTTGGCTACGTTTTAGACAGCGCTTTTCACACGGATTTGCTTTTCGTTTGATTTCATAGAAAGTTAATAACGTTTGACTACCAATTTAAAAGTCGTTACGTTAAATTACGTGAGTATTTATCATTCTATTCTACTAGCGTTTACGACAATTGAACCACTTGTCAAGGCCCCCTATTTTCTTCAACTGACTATACAATCTGTTCGATCTTTGCCATAACATGGTTGGTGGGTAAGTCGAAATATCTCCACTGTTTTGAGTGACATGTCTGTTAACGATGGCATATACTACGCCACGCGCCTTATGCGAGGTCGGACGTTTCGCCTTGCTACTACGCTGCAAATATCACAAAACAAGCATCGTCAGCCGTGCTCATCGTCTTGTGTTTAGTCAATTTATCAATTCGGAGTGTGAAAGTAAATACCATGTAGGGACATTGTAAGTGTGTTAGAAAAGACGAATCAGCAGTTTTGTGTGGAAGCGTGATGTATGCGAGCGTCGACGGCAGTTACTGCGCACTGTCCGATCGGAACGAATGCGACCTAAATTGGGGTTCAGTTGGGACAATAAAATTGTAAGGAACTCTCTAAATTTACATCTTTATTTCTGCCAGTGATTCCCAGTATAACTCATATAAATAGGAATATCCTAAAACCACATTGAGCTCGTCTCCGTGTTGTGCCGTGCGTAATAAGGCTAATTTCCCGTTGGAGACGTGGAGCTTAAGGTTAGTGGAGATTCTTGCTCACCGGCTTTTGGCAACGGATCGACCTACTTCTAACACTCGTAACAAATACAGTCCACTTTCGAATAACCATTTTTATACATCTAATAAAATCACTATATATATATCACACTTATATATATCTTAACTTTATATGTATGTGTATGTATGTATGTACAGGTATGTTTGTATGTATATGTGTATGTATGTATATGGATATATATATATATGAATATTTATGTATTTATTACAGAAGATTAGATTAGTCCTAGGTGATTGCTAGGATCTATTAGTCTTGTTTTTTTTTATTGATTCTATGTTAGTTACTGTCTGCTCTTTGTGCTCAGCCCACTATTTGCCACTAACACCTCCAGTTATTCAAATGTGGTTGGCTGGAAGAGATCCCTCATGGGATAAGCCCGCCTTTGGACGTTACAATTTACTGTTTAATTATAAGTCATTTGTGCTGTATATTTTAAAATGTGCAATAAAGAGTATACAACAACAACACTAAATGCACAATGTTGAATTCTATTTAGCTGGTGATTTTACTCAAACCAACGTGAAAGTTTATACGAAGTATTACTAACTTGTCTTGCTATCGCTACCGCCGTTTTCCTATTGTCCCCAGTAAGGAGACACACCTGGAGCCCCATCTTCTTCAGGCAGTACACAGCCAAATGAGCCTCAGGCTTGACTTCGTCAGCGACCCCTATGGTGCATACTAGTTGGTCTGAAAACGAGACGCTTTAGTCAATTCATTTCATGTACATACAGCGACTGGTGCTGACGTAGAGATTACGAATCGTCCCTTGTTCTCGCTACTGAATTAGTATAAAGTCAGTGTATAATTGATTTCGTACCTTGCTTACATAAAAAACTGTTGCTATGCGTACTTATTTACATTTATTACTAAATAAAAATCAAATTTGTGTGGTTCCACCCTCGCGGATAAAATAAGCAATGCAGTATAGACTGGTTAGTTGACAGTGTAATCGTAAAAATAAAGAAAGGAATGCTTAGATGGTTCGGGCACTTAGAAAGAAAGAGTGATGAAAGACTGACGAAGAAAATCTACAGAGCGAAAGCGAGTGGTAGCAGGAACTGTACAGGTCTTAAAACACACGTGAATTTATCGTAACGCTTGCTCGCCTCGCCGGTCGGGTTAAGAGTGCGCGGCAAGCGCATACTTCCCACACCGCCACTCACACCGTCACTAAGCTTATACTTTATTCACACAGGTAACAGCATACATTACAGGAACCAAGGAAGACGAAGGCTGATTTAAAAAACCAAACAGCCAGAACAATAGCTGACGGAAATGTCAAAAACATTCGCAAACCTACACGAAAGTGTGTAAGGCGAATGATGAGGTTTGAGGAAGCGAAAGAAGTATGTGAGAGGACCGCGATATTTGGCACTTAGTATAGTATGTATGTATGTATGAATGTATATAATGGGTTACTATTCTATCTTGTGACAAAAACAGCAAGAAATAAACTATAAAACAAACACAATCTTATTTCGTCGGTAAGTAACAGTAAATATACAATTTTCACATTAATTTCATGACGGGTCAAGTCAAACTGGACTATCGATAGACGTGTTCGATGCCGTGTATCTATGCGTCTCACTTTCACCTTTGCACAACCTTTAATAACTTATACATACATACATATCCTCACGCTGTATCCCTAACGGAGTAGTCAGAGAGGACGGAGCGCTAAGCGTCACGGTTCTTACATACTTCTTTCGCTTCTTCAAATCTCATTATTCTCCTCATACATTTTCGCCTAGATATGCGAGAGCTTTTATCATTTCCATCCGCTAACACTGGCTCTTTAATATTCATAAGTAAGCCTTGGTCTTCCTTGGCTTCTTTTACCACTCACTTTCGCTCTGTATATTTTCTTCGTCAGTCTTTCATCACTCATAGATTAAGTATCAGTAGTTTTATTTTATGTTGAGTTGACCAATCGGCGCGCAGTAACCGCAGCAGTGTTCAGACGTAAATTGTTTTCAAAAATGACAATTCCACTCTATAAGGCAAGTCCTCCATGTATCCAACAGTGCTCTTACCATTGATAGCCGCCAGAACCGCTGTCCGGCCCAACTCCTCGTCCTGTTGCATAGCCTCTTGCACTCTTCTGGGCACAGAGATTCCATTCCGCAGCATCCACTCGCGGTTTCCAATCAGAACCACTTGTTCCACCTCCTTAAAATTGAAATAGAAAATATATTCCACTCTTAGTACGAAACTGACCTAATTCCTACTTTTGCGATTTAGTTCTGGGAAGTTACGACAATATTACGACAGTATTATTTTACCAACATGAAGAAGCCCGAGAAGAAATATTGCAAAAGTGGTGACCTCGACAAACGTCACGCAACCGCGGACCTGACGTACGTCACGCAACCGAAGAACAAACATCGGAAACCTCAAGTAAGAAGTTAAAATAATACTGTGGCATTCATGCTGCACCGCTTGCATCTCATCACCTAACGTCTGTCACGTTGGTACTAGCTTCCCAGAAGCGTGTCTCACCAGTACTAACACAGAAGAGTGGCATCATAGGACACGTTAGGTTAACCATACTATACAATCAACAACAAAGAACCTGCATTATAACACCGCAGACAAGTTAACAGCTGTCAGAAAAATCATGACACAAAACTTAATGTAAAATGATACTGTGGACTATGTGGTAGATATTATATTGGTACCGTGCAGCGTGGTTACGCCATAGATCTGTCGTTTACATCTCATGCCTTATACCAATTGTTACAGCTATTTATATCGAATATGTACGTGACAATTTCCTTTGCAGCGATGCAGATATTTTGTTAGTAGGTTACGATTACCCACGAGTTTACGAAGTGCTGTATCAGAGTAATATCTGGCACAGCAACTAACAAAATAAAATGAATTTTTCACAAATGCGTGCATAAATATTCTCATGACATGCAGTTAATGGGGCAGTCAGATGGGTAAATTCATACTATATTTAAATAGAAGGTACTTTTAATTTATTTATAACTCAGATTCTGAAATTTTATCGTTACAGCTTATTTTCAAGCTCATAAGGTAAATGTTCAAATAAAGTAATTTTAGAAGAGACCAATTTAAAAGTTTGAAGTTATGTTTTAAATTGTTTGCATGTTAATTATCCTTTTCTGAGAAATAATATTACTTAAAATAATACCTAAAACAATAAAATTCAGAACAATAAAATACACGATAAAATTGAAAACGCGAAAGAAAAAATAAAAATTAGATAGTATGTGCTATAAATACTATATTGATAAATATCGTCATAAATATACTTAATATGTAAAAATCATGTATACCAAAATATATAATGCAATAATACATACAAAACAAAATATAAATACGAGATGAATAAATACATACAATAAGTACACATAGTTATATAAATATAAAATACATATGGTACACATACATGAAAGTAGGATATATACATATTATTACGAGGGCTGCTATTTATGTATCCGGAATAACAAAGTGAAACAAACATATAGCATTTATTATAGTTTTATTACTTATCAAAACATTCACCATGATGATTGATGCACTTTTGCATGCGTTGGAACCAATTTTCGTAGCATTTTTTCCATTCGGATTGAGGTATCTCCAAAACGTGCATTTTGAACGCATCAACAGCCTCTTCACGGCTCGAAAAACGTTGACTACGTAATTTATTCTTCACGGTTGAGAATAAATAGAAGTCGTTGGGGGCCAAGTCGGGGCTGTACGGCGGATGACCCGTTAATTCGATCTTTTGATCTTCCAAATACAGAGTTGTTTCGGCCGATGTGTGGCAGCTAGCATTGTCACGATGAAGAAGGATTCTGCGTTGTCGGTTGTTCTTTCTTATTTCTTCAAAGACTTCTGGCAAACAAATGGTCGTGTACCATTCAGAATTAACCGTTTTACGATCCTTAGTGGCACTGTAGCTACATGTCCATTTATACCAAAAAAACAAGCGACCATTTGCTTCAAAGTATTTTTTGAACGAATGACTTTTGTTGGGTTCGGCTCATATTGGAACACCCAAACCGTTGATTGTTGTTTAGTTTCAGGATCATACCCATACATATATCCAAGATTCATCACTTGTGTAGATATTATAGACAGCTTTTGACGCACCCTGATTGTACTTTTGTAACATTTTTTCACACCAATCGACACGAGCTCGTTTTTGGTCAATTGTCAAGTTGTGCGGAATCCAACGTGAACAAATTTTTTTTACAGCTAAATGTTCGTGTAATATTTTATATACCTATACTCGTCATACTTATGGCCAGAGACGCCTCTATCTCGCGATATGCAACATGACGATCTTACATTATTAGTTCCCGCACAGCATCAATATTTTGAGGTACAACAACCGATTTAGGGCGACCTTCTTTAACTTCGTCCGTGAGCACAGACCGCCCACGATTAAACTCACTAAACCAGTGATACACAGTAGTTTTCGATGGTGCTTCGTCCCCAAAAGTCGAAGTGAATTGATCGATGCACTGTTTTTGAATTAGCCCTCGCCGAAAATCGTAATAAATCATAGCATGAAAATTTTCACGACTTAAATCCATGGTGATAAAGACTCGCAATTTTCAAAATGACGCCACAAAGGATAAACAAATGACAGCTACATGAAACAAATTGTATTCTTCAGCCAAAGAGTTCCATTTTTAAATGTTATAATTACTTTTTTAATATTGTTCTGTAACTGGCCAGTTCCGGATACATAAATAGCAGCCTTCGTATATACTAATAAAGAACATTAAAGTGATAGATAGTGTTCCTTCAGACGTTTCTTAAACACTTGCAATGATTGCGATTGTCTAATGGTCACAGATAATGCGTTCCATAATCTAACAACTTAACAGCAAAAAAAATGTTGTTATATTCCGTGCAATTGTAACAGCCCTGCTTGATGTGAATTTTTGCAGCTTTGGCCGTAATCTCCGATTTTGTCGTAAGTTTTGCGTTAATACGATTCTAATTACTCCGATTGCTTTAATTATTCGTTGAATGGTTTGAGTTGTTTAATTAGGTATGAAATATAAAAAGCACCTTCTAGACATGCAAAAAAGGGCAAACTAGCTGAAATAATATATTTATATTGAATGAATGAATGAGTGATTAAAGCATCTCCGAGAAATTCAAATGCGCTGTAGTTACTTTATATTATTATAAATTAAAACAAAGTTATTAATTCAAACAGGAATGCACTGGTTTATATTGTATGTGTATATGGCATATCAATATTATCACTCTGTAATTCATTTCATTACTCACCTGAATAACTTCGCCGACCTGACATTATTATTTTTTGTTATACATGTATTATATATATATATATATATATATATATATATATTTGTGTAATGTATAATTTAGTATGTACGTCACTAAGGGGACACTGAAAACCAGCGTCGTGGTTCCTGCCACGGCTTATGCTGAGCGGTTCTCTTTTTTTTGCTGCGTCACAACACGTGACAGCACTGATAAACTTACGTAGGTACCTATCTAATTATGCTATGTTAAATTAAGCTGTTATTTGTTGTTGTGTTGTGGCTTTGGGAATAAGTTACTTCTACTTCTAAAAATATGCGTGTGAAAGCTCGATTAATTCCTGTTTGTTAAAAATATCTGTAAGGTTATATAATAATAATAAATGCGCCAAACGATACACACCAATCATCTGATCTCAAACTAGGGTATTCCCTGTGCTATGAGAACCAGACAACGACTACTGGGGGCGTTTCCCAGTACACCCAGACCCGAGACAATCTAGAAAGGTTCATTTCCTAAATTGACCCGACCGGGAATCGAACCCCGAACTTTCCGCGTCTGGTGCAACGTTTAAACCACTGCGCCATCGAGGTCGTCATATATGGCGACGATGTATTCGTATAGCTTCCCTACCTGTTCCCCAGCAGCATTATCTGTCCGTATAAGCGAGTGCAGCCTCTCGGCCGCGTGGGCTGAACTCAGCGCTGCGTCTCCGTCCGGCGCTACCACCTCTACCGGCACGCCGTGGAGCTGGAACGTGACGCCCGGCGTAACGTTCCTGTTGGGGGACAATACGCAGGTTCACTACTTGGACAATGGACATGACGTATCTCTGCATCGGTGGTATTTTATGAGTGATGAAATGACCTGTTTATATTGGTCTTGTTTCACCATAGAGCACTTAACCTACATACATACATATCTTCACGCTGTATCCCTAACGGAGTAGTCAGAGGACGGAGCGCCAAGCATTACGGTTCTTACATAGTTCTTTCGCTTCCTCAAATCTCATCATTCTCGCCTAGGTACGCGAGAGCTTTTGATATTTCCATCTGCTAACACTGGCTGGATCTTCATATGGCTTGGTCTTCCCAGGCTTCTTTTACCACTCACTTTCGCATTGTATATTTTCTTCATCAGACTTTTATCACTCATTCTCTCTATGTGCCCGAACCATCTAAGCATTCCTTTCTTCATTTTTACAGTAACACTGTCGCGCAATCCTGTCAATTAACCTATAGAGCACTTAACCTATAGAGCAGAAATGTCATTTATTTTGTTTGATAACAATTTCCGTCTAAACACAGCTGCGGTTACTGCGCGCCGATTGGTTAACCAAAAATCAACAAAACCTGTGTACAGTTGTCTATAAATAGACTGAGATGACGTAATAGAAGTTGCACCACGGGAAAACAAGAGACATATATAAACGTCATTGAGCACGTCACTTAATGGTACACTAGCTTGCCATAGAATAGCCATTGAATAAAACAGTAAACCATTACACAAGTATTTAAATACCTGTTGGAATATACAGAGGTGTACATAATGGTCTAACATTGGTTATCTACTGTTTTAATGCGAGTGAGAATTGATATTTTATATCAAAAAACTGAGCTGGATAGTCCGGTATTTCGGCTCTATAGGTTAAGTGCTATGGTATGTGTTACAATACTTCTTCTCGAGCTCGTCATGACAGTAAATAATACTGTCGACTATGTGGTAGATGATATATTGATACTGTGCAGCGTGGTTACGCCATAGAACTGTCGTTTACATCTCATGTCTTATACCAATTCTTACAACTATTTATATCGGATATGTACGTGCAATTTCCTTTGCGGCGATGCGGATATTTAATTTGTAGATCGCGCACAAGGTTACGATTTGCTGTGTCAGAGTAATATCGGGCACAGTATGTATTCACTCACCTAGCCTGGTTCAGTACATTGTGCAGGTTGTGGTTCTGGTGACTTTTCAGCTGTACCCTGACCCTTAATCCGCAGCCCGGGGCCGCCACAAAGCCCGAACTCTTCAGACCCTGACTTGAGCCTAATACTGCTGCACACCATTTCACTATGGCTGGAAAGGAGAAATAATGTCAATAATAATCTTTGATTATTTCATGGACACAATTACAAGAAAAAAAGGTTGGAAATACATTCAAAAACAAAAGACTTCTAGCTTTTGAACTAGGGAAACGGAATAGGATAAGATGTCTCTATCATTCCTTAGCGCTGGGCAATGACGCGAGTTTGTGACCGTAAGTCACGTAGCTGCATCTACCTCTGTTTCGCACTACTGCAATTTGCGTTACTTATTTAAGATAACATAATCTTGAAGTTATTGCCGAAGTTGTCTAACTGGTTAATTTTGAGGATATCGTAGACAAAATTACTAAAATAGACCCTTAGTTTTGTCATGCTTATCTATCGCAACATATATATCACAGTAGATGTATACCACCATGTTTTTATCGTAGAAAATTTGGTACAAACAGGTAATTTGATAACCCAAATACAGAAAATAAAAACGAAAATTTAAATAATGAAATTTTTAACTCATTTATAAGTTTAATTTCAACACAAATACTGACTCATCCAAGTTAAGTGGACGGGGCCATTAGTGGTAAGCTCTGATTGGTCGCTCACTCTTTGGTGTTGGGTAGGGGGGCAATTGGCTTAAATAATCGTCCAGCTGATTCATTTGTTGATTCGGTGCTGGTTAGCTGACCGAGTCCGATCACTGGTATATCCTGAGGATGCTTCGTCGAGAGGCGAAACACGTGTCGAATAGTGGTTTTTGGAGTTTGAGCGGAAAATAGGTAAAGATTTTAGTAATTCATCACATGAAATGGAATATCATTTATTCTTTTTAATTTTTCTTCTCCTTAGTCCAAAAATGTTGGATTTTTATTAAAATTTGTTTTTTCTGAGCTAGTAAATTCAGGATACGTAGTCAGTTTAAAAGTACGAGTATAGCTCAAACATAGGCAGCCTATTATCATTAACTTTTAACTGTATGACTGCATTGGGTGTATAACTAGGGACCGCTAGGGAAAACGCAGCAAATTACTTAACGATTCTGGAGGACAGTATGCTTCCAAGCGTTCGTACGTTATATCCAGCCGATGAACTAACAGCACCTAACAGAGTTCAATTATGTCCACAGCGCCCGCATTCACACAGCTCATATCGTGGTGTATATAAACCAAAGATAAAAGCTATTTCAGGTTTTAGATAAACTTTTCTTTCTTTTAGGACATCGACATGGGTGGAAATGTAAGATATATAGAGAGAATGAAAAGACGTTTTGCTAGCTTGTATAATTCTACTAACTCATTTTTAGACGATCAAAAATACCAACTGATTAAATCGCAAAGTTATTGTTATGTAGCAATACCCTAAAACCGCTGGTTTACACAATATTAAAATCATTTAGCATGTGCTGTCGTTGAGAGTTATAAAGCGGTAGTTAATTTTAGACGAGTTAACTTGATGAGTTCAAGTTCAAGGTTGGAGAATCACATAGCACTCGCGTATTAGACTGGCCCGTTGGCGCAGTGGCATATGCATCTGCTTTCCAAGCTAGGGTCCCGGGTTCGATCCCCGGTCAGGTCAATTTAGGAAACGAACTTTTCTAAATTGGCTTGGAGTCTGGGTGTTACTGGGAATTCCCCCCGAGTTCGTTGTGTGGTACCCATAGAACAAGCTTACTGCTTAGTTTGGGGTCACACAATATGTGTAATTGTCTGAAGTAAAAAAAAAAGAAGAAAATCTATAAAAAAAAATGATTGCAATATTTAATCTCGAATAATGGCAAAGGTAACAAAGTAAGGTGTCAAAATATTGCAAAGCGCGGGACAGTGTGCTGTGATCTGATTGGTCAAATCGAGGTCGGACGTTGAATATTCGAGAATAAATAGGCGGAGAGCTATGGGCCGGTTTAAGTAACATATTACTAAATTACGGGCAACCGTGGGTGACTTTGTGAGCTTCATAGAGCACCGGGTCCTAAATTTTAAAACCATGGAACGTTATATTATTTAATGGACCGAAATACCAAATGATAATACTGTAATTTAATAATTTTAAATAAGAGTAAATATCGATTCCTACAAATATTTGAAATATAGAATTAATAGTTCTAAATCAAAAATCAAGCATTTTATTTTATAGGTCCTACTACCGATTAAAAGTGGTTCAATGTTTATCAGTGTTTATTCTTAGGTTAAGTAGTAATATGATCGTCTCTTACGAGGGAAGGTAAAGGGATCTAGCCCATGCAACCGATGTATTCAGTAATGAAAACATAAATTCTTCATATTATTTCATTAAAATGTCAACATAATTCATTTTTGTGTATCTTAGAGTTTCTGGTGACAAATATATTGAAGTAGTCTTTCTAGTACGATCTACTTAAACAATTTGCAAATAATTAAAAGAAACGCCCAACCGCTCCCCATAAAATACCGCCAAAAACTCCGCCTGTGTTAAGTTTAGGCTAAAAATAATTTTACCACAGATTACAGTAGCCAAAAAGTGCGACAATATAACATTCGCGATACCCTAATGACTTTTCTAAGGAACCTTTGGGTTCCGCGGAACTCATTTTAGGAAACACTGATACAGGGTTTACTGGTATTACTTACCCGACGCTACAGGATGTTCAGAATTCAACTCGGCTGTTAGCAAGCACGCCAAAATGTCTGGTAGTGTCGACACCTCACCCGTAAGTAATGACACTTTGGCAACCGTAGTACTGCCTCTTGTTATTGTACCAGTTTTGTCGAATATCACTGTTTTGACCTGTAAATGAAATTGTAACAGATTACGTGATGACGCATATATTTATGTGTAGTGTGCGCGCGCGTTTGTGTGGTAGGTATGTGTATTGAGTGTTTGTATACGATTTTGTAACTGCCTGGCTTGCGTGTGCGTTTGTGTATTTTGTGTATACTTTTATGTGTATGTGTGCTTGGAATGCTTCATTAGTATGTTTTTTAATTTTTTTTCTATACAATAGGACGCAAACGATCAAGCGTGTCACCTGATGGAAAGTGATCACCCCCGCCCATGTACACTCGCAACGTCCGGAGAATCACGGGTGTGTTGCCAGCCTTTAGAAAAATGAGTGAAAAGAGAGGGAGGGGGGAGATGGGCCACCGGCACACTCGCTCATCGAACGAAACACAACAGCAACAGATAATATTTCACGCCGATATTCTGTGTGAGAGAGGTATTTCCCCGGGCGAGCCGGCCTAATTCGTGCTGCAATGCAGCATGGCTCACCACACCCAACATGTAATATATGTAATATGCACTAATGAGTGCATTTGCGTGTGCCCTCCATATGTGCCGGCTACGTGTTTCTATACATTAGTGTGTCTGAAGGGATTCTGCATGTAGAGACTTAATTAGGACAGTAAATATATACTAATAAACATTTCATTGTTTGTTTGTAATGGATAAACCCAAAAATTACTAAGCTGATTTCAAAAATTCTTTCACTTATAGAAAGTTGCAATATAAGCGAGTAACATGGGTTGTATTTTATTTTTATTCACGCTATGCTCATACAGTAACTTAAATGTCCATGTGTGTTTGTATGACTGTTTGTACGTGTACATATATGTATGTGTGTGTCAATTTGTGTGTTAATGTTCATGATAGTGTGTCCGTGTCTCTCCGAATGTCCGCGTACGTGTCCGATGGCGTGCGTGTGTTTGTGCATGTGTGTCCATGTGATCATGTCTAAGTGAGTGACCGGTGGCGTATTTTTGTGTTTGTGTGAGCCTGTATGTGCGTATCCGGTGGCATGCGCGTGTTGTTGTAGATGTCTGTCTGCCCGTATATTCAAGTCGACGTTTGTGCATACGCGTGTGCATGCAGACATAATCTGTGTGTATGTTCATGTGTCTACCTGAGTGTCTAGTGGCGCACGCGTGTGCGTGGAGACGTTCGTCTGTATCTGTGTTCATGTGTCTATGGAAATGACCGGTAGCGCACGCGTGTTCGTGTAGAGACTGTAGAGTGTAGACGTCTGCCTGTGTGTGTGTTCATGTGTCTATGTCTATGTAAGTGCCCAGTGGCGCGCGCGTCTTCGTGTAGACGACTGTTTGTGTGTGTGTTCCTGTGTCTATGTCTGACCGATGGCGCGCGCGTGTTCGTGTAGTGTGTAGAGGTGTGCCTGTCCCCCCCCCCCCCTCCCTATGTGCACACGAGTGGCGAGTGTGTGCGTGTGTGTGTGTGTGTGTGCGCGTGTGTGCGCGTGCGTGTCTGACCCTGTGCGCGTTCTCGAGCGGCTCGGCGCCCTTGACGAGCAGGCCGAGGCGCGCGCCCACGCCGCTGGCCACCATCACGGCCGTGGGCGTGGCCAGCCCCAGCGCGCACGGGCACGCGATGGCCAGCACCGACAGCGCGAAGTGGAATGCTGTCTGCACTATCAGCTCCCAGTCCGAGAAGCCTGAGTTCAGATACATGTCCTGGACACGGACAAATTATACCTCAGTTTCTTGTCGGTTTTTCTTGCATACAGGATTTTCTTTCGAACCGAACGGAGGTAGATTTAACGTTCGAAAACCTTACATATGGATTTAATCACTGGCATGTATAAATTACCACTGGACAGGCTTAACGAAGCACATGACAGCTAATTTAGTGTGCCAATTTGAAGTGCCACTTACGAAATAAGAAATTCACGAGAACTAATTTTGAGGTATACAGCATAATATGGCTATTACAGTTTCATGTACTTTTGTATATATCGACAATGCCGAAATGGCGCAAATCAAATAGGCACAAATATAAACTAGATACACAATCAACGCTCCAAAAATTTCCGAATCAAATGTACACTCAAATGAGTATTTCAGTGCACTTCTGATTTAGTAGTATTCGAAAACACTAACAGCGAACATGTCAAAGTACTCCTTCAAAAATTGTAGAACGCTAAAAAAGACTAAGATCCTTATTTTCGTATAATAAATTAAATAATATTATTTATGTGATCACTAATTTCGTTATAGTAATAACGTTACATAGCTCTTTTTTATTAAATTCGTAATCGTATTTTTAAATATTGCCTGACGTTACATGTCTTGTCCTTGTCACTTTACCGTAACAAATGAAAATGACGCAAATAACAATGCAAATAGATTATGTAAATTATACTTTACGCACGAGACGTAAGATTGCATTTTAAATGTTTTTTTAACAAACTTCGTTTCAATATCATGCAAGAATCGTTTACAAGCTTTTATAACTTTATGGTTTGACAGTAAGGTCTACTTTAGATTAACACAATATTACTGATAATACTTTACGATATTAAAAATATATACGTCAATTCGGACATTAATTTCTTTAGATTTTACAGGAGATTGTGAATCCAGTTCTGTATTTGTGATCGAAGATGTCAATGGATTTAATTGAATAAATTGATTTGATTTGGACACCGTTGATAGAAACTCGTTTTGGAGACTTTTAAACACAATCCTAATACATTCTTTAGTTTCGTTACACAGGAGAAATCTGTTTACAGATATTCAGCCCCTTGAGGAAAAACTAGCTGTATGAGGCTTTTCTAACCTATTTCTAGTAATAAAATTAAATAGCATAGTTTTACTAACATTTTTTAACAAAGATGAATTTTTCTGGTCTGATTTAAAATTAAAATAAATAAATAAATTAATTAAAAAAAAATAATCCATCTTATATCCTATTTAAAACAAATATTGTATAAAATTGGTTGTAGACTTGTAACCTTGCATTTTTGGCAAAATCAAGAGCAATATTTTTTAAAATTAATATGTGGGCGTCCAAGCAAAACGGGTCCAGTAGTGGGGTATTGACTTAAGACTACATTCGGAATTTCGAACTGTCAAATGATAATAAGGATTAAAAAAATATTCAAAAACTGGCAGTTATTGTCTAATGTACACTAGAAAAAATATAGATCTATTTTAAAGGTAAGATGTTATTAATGTTATGGAAACTCGTGGTCGTGATCAGCTAGTTACTGCTAAATTTAAATTACAAAAGTAAAGTGGGTCATTTTTGGGCAGCTGTGTTCGTTTTTATAATAAAATTCCTCAAGAAATTATTCAATTAACGGAAAAGCATTAATCGTACACTGATTGGAAAAATATACTACAAAGTTAGCGATTTCATTGAAGAAAAAACAATAGCCTGGTAATAATCTTCTCTGCACACGCATTTACTGGCTTTATGAATATTGTATCTTAAATAACTATTGTAGAATGATGTTGAAAAATGATACCTCACTGAGTTTCTTGTCGGTTCTTCTCAGTGTTCAGGTTTTCTTTTCGAACCGAACTAAAGTAGATTTGACGTTCAAAAATATATTATTATAAATTGATTTGACTTTGACTTTATTTTTTATCAAACATTTACAGTTGAAACTTTGAAAAAGCTTGTTTTGAGAAAAAGTATTTTTAAAGTTTGATTGAAAAAAAAGCACACTTCTACTTGTTTGTTTCTACTTAAAAACTTCATATAAAGTCATTTACTATATGAACTTGTAGATAATTGAGCATTAATTAACAATCGATTAAAATCGCGAAATGTCATTTTTTCACCCAACTTTACAAAACTGTATATCTGGAAACTAAATTCCTACCACTGGACCCTTTTTGCTTGGACGCCCAAGTCTTGAGAAATCTAACTTTAAAAAATACCCTTTGTTACGACTGGTATGTATAGTAATTTTAAGATTGTTGCTCTTTTGCTAAAAATGCAAGGCTACAAGAAATTTTGTGCAACATTATGCAATATTTGTTTTAAATAGGATATAAGATGGATTATTACTAGAAAAAGGTTAGAAAAGCCTCATATACCTAGTTTTTCCTCGAGGGGTATTTATGTATGTGTGTCTGGTACATAATGGCTGTTTTGCAGTGATTAATAACAATTTTGTTTCATTTTAATATAACTGTTATTATAAACTGTTGTCTGTTATCCTGTTATTTTTCTGTTTTCTTGTTGTAACTGTTAGCTTTTGTTAATTTCTCATTTGTGAATTTTCCAAAATCAATCTGTGACTTGCACATTCTGCTGGCAGAATGTACAAGGCCTAGATATTGGCCAATATTTGTTTTTTAAATAATTGGTCTTCACCAATACTCCTTAAATTCAGTCTATCTGATGTATTTCAAAACCAAGATTGCACAAAATCATTATCTTATTATCTGCAAGATCAAAACTAATAATGTACAAAATCTGTCTTCATATTCTACATTTTACAAAACCAAGGCCAAGACTGCCCTAACTAATCTTTTCTAGGAAACTAAGTACAAAATACTCCAAAAGAAGTTTTGGACTATTTTGTCTACAAAACTAAGACAGCACAAAGTAAGTCTATTTTGCTTCTTCTGCGAAATCGAACTTGAAATAATACCAGACATTCACTAACCAGATTTATTATTGTTAATAATATTAAGCCTACCCCAAAAACAGCTTTAAATATTCACGACTCACCGGTACGATATTTTTGATTCTACGTATATCCACAGCTCCGCTTATGATCCAGCAAATTAACGTGAGGAGTGAGAGAAACACCACTATTGGCACGAAATACCTGTGCGAGGGAAACAAAAATACATTAATCAATTCGACTATTAAAAGGAGAGTAAAAAGTTAGTTTCTATTCGCGACTTTATTCTCATGGTATTTTCTTTCGACTTCACTGTAAGATTAGATATCTTCTCTTGGTACCCTAATAGGGGTCATCCTTACATTCTTCTTTCGTTTTCTCAAATCTCATCATTCTCCTCACATAATTTCAGCAAGGTATGCAAGGGATTATGACATTTCCGTTAGCTAACACTTTGGCTATTTGATCTTCGTAAGTCAGCCTTGGTCTTCCTTGGCTTCTGACACCCCTTACTTTTGCTCTGCAGATTTTCTTCATCAATCTTTCAGCACTCATTCTTTGCATCCACCCGAACCATTTCTTTTTTCATTTTTACAATAAAACTGTCGTGCAACTCTGTCATACTGCGTATCTCTTCATTGCTTATTTTGTCCGCAAGTGTGAAATCGCACAAATTTGTAAGAGATTTCCACTGCATTTATCAATTTCGGGCATATCCAGGGCTCACTACCGTACAATAAAGTTGGCACCAACACTTTGCAGTAGATGGGCAAACTATAATAAAATATTTACTCACCCCGCTATAGTGTCAGCTAATCTCTGTATGGGTGCCTTACTGCTCTGAGCCTCCTCGACCAACCGAACTATCTGCGCCAATGTGCTAGCCTCGCCCGTGTGAGTAGCCCGCATCAATAGCGCGCCATGTTGGTTTATACTACCGCCTATCACCAGAGAATCTGTGGGAACAAATCTTTTCATAACAAGAGGCATGATGACAGATTTTGAAATCCCGTTTTATAATGTAGGTACACGTCTAGTATTTCCAAAGAAAATATTATTTCTAATATATATATATATATATATAAACTAAGTTTTAACGACAATTATTGCAATTTTTTCCATGTAATTTGAATTAAGCGCGAAAACGCTAGTAAGTTACATGGCGTCCGTTTGTGACGTCACGCCTAGGTAAATATTGTTCTACATTACGTTATTAGGGTTACATTCACAAATGAGATAGAATACAAAAGTTATATTTACCTAGGCGTGACGTCATTCGCTCTGACTGGTGTTTCAGTTAACATGGCCGACTGTAAAAGTATTCCATACTTTTATTTTATCGAGTCGTTTTTTAGAATCATTTCAACATATATTTTTTTCTAAAACCATTTATTATTTGATTCTTTAATACCGTCATCATGCCGATTACCACGGCGACCGAGTTTTGCTTGGTGAGTTTTAGATTGTATATCAAAAAAGAAAAGAAAGTGTGACCACATTGCAGGATTCGAACCCGCGCACTTCACCGTGCTAGATCGTGCTAGCACAGTGGCTACAGCGTAGCGCTCTAGCCACTGTGCTATTGAGAAGGTAAACTCTGTTGCAAAATGACCAATCATTTTTCGCGGGTAAGTTTTAAAGTGTGAAAACAAGGAGAAAACGAATTTTCCCGAATGGAGACCTAGCTAGATCGATTTTTTGCCCTCGTAAACCCTAACATTGCAAATCTCATCGAAATCGTTAGACTCGTATTCGAGAACGCGATTACAAATATACAAATATTGCTCTTATAATGCTGTAGGAAAAATCTTATTTCCACTCTGGGCCTAGGAGAGAATGAAATAGTTCGTTGTTAGCCAAGCCTGATATAAAGCAATTGGAAAAATATTGGTAGGACGAGGAATAGAGTGCTTGCGAAGTGATTTAAAAAAAAAGAGGTCGTCCATGGGCGTACCCAAGGGGGACAAGGGAGGGCTGCTTCCATACCCTGGACCTGGACTTTTACTTCTAGGCCCTTTTCTATCCTTGGGGTCATCCGTTAATCTCGTAATATTTTTAGCAACTTTTTATTCCTACTTTTGCGAAGCCGAGGCGTGTCGTAAGTTAATAATAAAAATCATTATGTGCCAGTGCGGAACTGTACACATAAAGCTTAATGCCCTCACTTGCGGTGTACTTCTTTGCGGGAAACGGTACAAAAAAGTGCAATTGTTATGTATAAATTAACAACTTAAAATTACAGCCAAAAATAAGTATTCATAAAATGACAAAATAGCGTTTATATGCCTCATTCAATCTTGCTGCAATGTTTGGGCACATCGACTTTTTTTTGGCATACTAATATACTGAATAACAGCTATGACTAAATGAAAATTTATATATTTTTTTGTATGAAAATATATGTATGCCACGTCAATGCGTATTGAATGTACCTATGTAACTTTATCTTTCAGAAAACGGTGTTGCATTATTCAATAAGTTATTACAATGCAACAGTTCCAACTGTTGCATTGTAATAACTTATTGTCAAGACAGTAAGGTCGATTATGGAATGGCACATAATACGCGACTTTTGGGGTTTTTACATTTAATTATATGTAAAAGTACGAATAGATTGCAAAATCAAATCTTTTTTAGACATCTGTGTTAGTTTTTCCACAACCTCAAGTCTCTATGGCGCAATATTCGGTCTTATGGAGACAAAACCTACCTTTAGTCTTGGGTACGGGCATAGACTCTCCTGTAATCAGCGACTCATCACACGTACTCTGTCCTGATATGACTTTTCCGTCCACTGGGATCTTGGCTCCAGGCACTACCTGAACGCAAAATATAATTTTTACATACAATGCCATGAAGGTCTTTGGTAAATATTTAGCCACCAATAGGTCTATAGTAACACCAATATGGAGTTACTATAGTTATACTATACTATATTCGCACTAATCTATATAAATAAAATGTTCGTTGCTAAGCGCAAAATTTGAGAACGACTGGGACCGATTTGCCAAACTTATTTTGCACGTTCGTAATCATTGAGTACCTACAACGGGAGGCGGCATACGCGCTATTTCTCATACAAAACTTTCTGTCACTTTTTGCGGGAGGAAAGGTACTACCACAAGAAAATGGTAGCACTAAATGCAATGTTGAGTTGTCTTTACTCTTTCACACACAAACAATTCGACAACACTCCCCCAATTTAACAAATACGTAGAAATAACTTGATGAATTTTTTTTGTGATCCATTAAAGTCTAAAATTAGTCTCTTGGGAAGTTTTTTCTTTCAATCAATTCAATTTTTCAATTCAATTGTAATTTTGTTCGTAACACATTAAGGTCTATAATTAAATGTTAGCTAAAAATATAGTCTCATCAATCGTGCGTTTACGTCACGATTTATACAATTCTGCAATTAAAAACTGTAATGTACGAATTTAAGGCAATTCAAGTTTCATTATTGTATGACAAACATCACGATACTACTTTCGAGAATGATGAACAAGTTAATGCAACATATTCGAATAAATCGAAATACGTTATGATGAGATCGGTATATCTATTTAGTGATGCGATTCTGAAAAAATATAAAATGGAAAACTTAGTACAAAAATTATCCAGTATTATACGAGCAATATTTGTATCCATTAGGAGCCAAAAAACAAAACTAAATTTTGCAGCAGAGTTTACCTTCTCAATAGCACAATGGCTAGAGCGTAGGTCTACCAACCCGAAGTGCGCGGGTTCGAATCCTGTCTGTGGTCAAACCTTTCTGTTTTTTTTTAATAAGTTGAAATAATATGTCTAAGTTCAGTTTGCAACAAGTACCTATTAAAAACGCATATCACTTTAATAAATGTATTTACAATTAGGAAATAAAATGAAAAATAATAAAAATAATGATAAAAGCATAGACTTCATAACTTCAGACAGCCTGTCCCGTACTACAAAGTGAGGCAAATAACAACAGATGAGTGGTGCTGTGTTCTAACGAAATGGGCACCCCGGAAAAGTCTATTATTCATTTTCCTAAACAATAAATTTAATGTAAAATTTCATGGCCTTCCTTTAATTTAAGATACTATGTTACTTAAAAGAGAAGTATCATAAAAATAGTACTATAAAGAACAATATTCTAAAAGCAATATTTGTATATTTATAATCGCGTTCTCGAAAATGGCTCTAACGATTTCCATGAAATTTACAATATAGAGCTTTACGGTAGTGAAAAATCGAGATCAATTCTGAGAAAATCCATTTTCTCTGTTTTACACACTTAAAACTTCTAAACTCTAAGCTCTTCTGATTTCGCAACAGAGTTTATTTTATTAATAGTATAGTGGCTAAAGCAATCAAGTTGAAATGCGCGGGCTCGAATCCTGCAATGTGGTCAGACTTTTTTTGTTATTTTTTTTTATACACCGAGTAAAGCTCTGTCGGCCAGGTACTATTTACTTATGGAATATAATTCCGTCCTTGGCTAGATTGAATGTCGCGGATTAATCGTTGCAATAAATCGATTCAAAACCAGTTTTTATTGTGCGGTGGCTATTTTTTTACTTATACCTTGACAGTGGCAATGCCTGTGAATCGCGCCTCCCGTTGTAGGTACTCAATGTTTGTAATAGTCCGAGAGAGGTTTTCATGGAAAAGTTGCCTGGAAAATTGGATAATTGGGGAAAAACTGAAAGCACTTTCTATGGGATTATTGTATGCACTTAAGATCATAATTCACGAATATTACATACATACTGCGCCATAGCAACGCTTGACTGGGTACAGTTAGCGAATGCACCCGACATGCCCGAATGTTGATGTAATTGTAACTTTGTGCATATAATTAATTGCAGTTTTATATAACACTTGTAACTACCAAATCGTTCGCATGTATTGATTATAGCTTTTGCCCGCGACTTCGTTCGCGTGAAGTTCAAAGACACATAATCACTACATATTATAAAACAAAGTCCCCTGCCGCGTCTGTATGTTCGCGATGATCTCAAAAACTACTCAACGTATTTTAAGCGGTTTTCGTCTATCAATAGAGTCATTTTTGAGGAAGGTATAAGTGTGTAATTCGTAAGGTTTTGTGTAAATTGGTTGAAATATGACGATGATTGTTGAAGATGTCGGAAAAAATCAAGCCGTCTGGGAGCTTTCATCGAAAACGCTGCCTAATCCGTTTGAGATATAACAAAACAATGTATGGATTATTTCTCTTTTATAGAGCTACAAAAAAGTCCGGGATGGTATATGCCTATCTTTTAAGGATAACTTATTATACCCATTCTAACTTCTAAAAAATGATCCCATAAAATGTGGTATTTGGAAAAACTATTTAGACGGATACAGTGTTAATCATTATGAAATTAAATACGTTAGTTACCCTAAGCATTTCATAAACATTATAATACCCCTTACACTATACAATTTAAATGAATATCTTAGGAGTAAATTAAAAAATAAGCGCGAGAAAATAAATTCAAGCAGACTCGCACCTACGTAACGCAACGGCGGGACTCGCTCGGTGCAGCCACCCTCGCCTGCGCTCCACTATACTCCAAGTAGTATGGTAATGTTATATTTAAATCTAATTCATACTCGACACAACTAGTTGATGCACAATATGTAGGTATACACGCTCCACTACCCGTGCGAAGCCGGGGCGGATCGCTTGTATCTTTATAAATTATAGCCTGTGTTATTCTAATGTCTGAGCTATATTATTGTACAGTTTCAGTGAAAGAATAACAAACAATAGTACATAGATCCTCACAAACTTTCGCGTTTATATTATTACTAGGATTTTGCAATACCCTTATATTCAGTGTTGGGCAAAAACAATTGTAAAAACAAATGCAATTACTTTTTGTAATTGTAATTGTTTGCCTAACAAAATGCGTTTACAATTACAATTTTTAATTGTAATTGTTTTTACAAGTACATTTTGACTAACTCTGCCTATACTACATTGATATGCAAGGAGCACTCAACCTATAGAGACGAAATATTAGACCATCTTATTCACTACTGCTCAGTTTATTTATATTAACAAATATCAACTCTCGCTTGCATTAAATAGTACATAACCGATACCTGTGTGTACACCTCTGTATATTCCAACAGATAACAAAATATTTATGTAATGGCTTATTGTTCTATTCGGTGGTGTGGCAAAAACATCAAAAAAATAAATTATAAAACGGTACTCATTGACCGCAAATTGTTTTCATACAAAATAAATGGCATTGCCACTCTATAGATTGAGTGCTCTGTGTTGATATGTCTCTCTCACCTTAAGAACGTCGCCTCGCTCCACCAAGTCGACTGGTATGTTTTTCTCGCCGATGACATGGTCTTCATGGTCCAGGGTCACGAGGACGGCTTCTGTAGCCTTCAGGGAGAGCAGCTTCGACAGAGCTTCTGAAGTTTTACCCTGTTGGATAAAATATAATGGTGAAATTAGTTTAAATAGGTAACAATGATCGTCAAACAGACAAGCATCACATTAAAAACCTAGTTGTAAATAAAGACTTCTACATAAACTGAGGTAGTTGTGCCGTACGCACCAAATTCTGTGCCGTTAAATAGGAGTTAATTGATACCAGTGCGTGCGAAACGCACGTTACACGGTTTTAAAAAAAGTGTTGTTTAAAATTAGAAAAAATTATTTCAAAAAAACTTAGTGTGGTCCATTGTAATACGTTTGACTTAATAATGTAATAATTTCAAAATGCATGTAGAAACGTTCCGTAGCGACATCTATGGTACCATAATCGTACCATTAATTTTTTAAATTTCTTTTTGTCCTGATGATTCTAGTCAGGACATTAGAACAAAGTTATAAAATAACTGTATTGTCATCAATCCTTGACCCCTGTGCAAATTTTCAAGCTGATCAGACTTCTGGAAATTGGTAAAAATTACACTGAAAGATTCCGTTACATACATACAGGTGAAGCTAATATAAATCGTTTAAAAATACTTAGTGCAAGCGAGATGTCAAATCTTTAAATTGAGTTTAAATATTTGGTGCAAGTCACCCTAAATTATTAATTCTTGGTGACTTCATATATATTGTTTTTTAATTGTACTTACGTAAATGTCAGCATGTGTGTATAATATTATTACACAGACTAAATAAATAAATTACACTCTAAGGTAACATAACACATAAAAAACTTGTGAATAAAATGCAGATGAATTCATAAAAGAGCGACAGTGAGTGGTAAAAGAAGCCGAGGAAGACCAAGGCTGACGTATGAAGATCAAATAGCCAGTGTTAGCGAATGGAAATGTCAAAAGCTCTCGCATACCTAGGCGAAATGTGTGAGGAGAATGATGAGATTTGAGGAAGCGAAAGAAGTATGTAAGAACTGCGATGCTTGGTGCTCCGCCTCTGACTACTCCGGTAGGGATGCAGCGTGAGGATATATATGTATGTATGAATTTGTAAATATGTTTTTTTTACCTTTTCAAATAATTTCTAAATATTTTCTCATATGAGGGAATCGAAATAAAAAACTATTAAACTTCACGTAAATAGGGTAAACAAATATTACCAATAAGTTGCGTTGCGATGCGTAGTAATGCATAAAAACATTCTCGTTTGTTGGCACTTTTCTGTGCGATACATCCAGTCACCGTTGACTTTGGAATATAATACGAAACGTTTTAAATGCCCAACTACAGTTGAATAAAGATCATGCGGGTTTAAAATAGAGTTCATTTTAAAAGTTGACTGTTGAGCTTGCGACCTTTCGTGTTTCGGAGTATTTTTAATCAGTCTCGCGGTACCTTATTTTTCGGCCATAATTGTTCTGAATTCTTCCATAGTTTTTCCGAATTCGTTGCCTCATACCAAATTTCATCGCAATCAGATGGAACGGTATGGCAGCCCATAAAATACGAACAAACAAACATCGATTTTTATATATTCGATATTACCTTAGCGATATGTTCAAGCCACCTCCCGAGAGACACAAACACTAACAACATCGGAGGTGTGTCGAAGAAAGTCACTGGGCTCGTGTCCTTTTGCAGAGCCATGGCTGCGGTCACCACAGCCAAGGAGTAGGTGTAGCTGGAAAAGGAATATCAATATAGAAACTGGCTAAGTGAGTGTAGAACAAGAGGGGATAACCATTCTGCTACCCAAGAATTATATGAAAGGGGAGAAAACAAAATTATTATGTACTAAATGTCCGTCTTAGTGATAGGTACCTTGAAATCACTTACTGTTCTAGGTCGGTTCGTTTTCAGCGCCTCCGTAGTGACTAATCACGAGGACACACAAAGCACAACACAATTTCAAGTCCATGTGTTAGGTCCACGGAAGGGCTCCACAGGGAATAACTAATTAATGTTAATTACGTCGCACACGCAGAGAAGGGGTACAACACCGGTCCGTCCGTCCAGCGTCACAGCGATAATACTACTTATCGGGGCGGGGTTTACAACTAAGAGTGGTACGAATACAGATATAGGCACACAGGCAAAGACAATGGACGTAGGTAGTTAGGCTGGTGAACAGGAGAGTACGATATATCAATAGACATCACTCACGCATTAAAGCAATTAATACAAAAACAAAAAAAATTAACACAAAAACATGAATCATACATTACATGCAATCTGTTAGCCCATGAGTGATGTGATGTCAAAATTGGACACGGACTCAGCATATGCCGACGCAAGCGTTATAGGACTGATTTTCTGCGGTGCCCGCGCAGAACATAATATACAGGGTTAATTGAAAAATACTAATAATGTCTTAGTATTTTGCACTAAACATTATCCCCAATAACTTTTGATTAACGACTTTCAAAAATTCATAAGTTTTTTCTTTCATACAAAAATAAAAATACATTAAATGTTTCTGAAATTGGCACCTACTCTACACTGCACCATTGGAAATACGTACAGAGTAATTACGTTTCAGACAGTACAACGAAGCTTAACAAATATTTTTTGAGGATAGTATTGAGTTTTGAAAAGTTGTAGAACAAAAGTTGTTAGGTATGTTGACAGGAATTTTGCACTAAGAGGTTATCAGTATTTTTAAAATAATATTATAAATAGATATTGTTAGTTTAGTCCGAAACTACTCATTCGATTTCAAAAATTCTTTCTCCAATATTTATAATGGACCTTTAGGGTGGACATATGTAGATTGGTGCGTTATACAATGCTGGTTCTTTAAAAAAGGTTTCGATATCTCGAGAGATTAATAAGTGGACTGTATTTTTAGCGGTGAACTTAAAAAACCATAGGTGCTTAATGGATAATATAAAACAGTTTCCAAGCACTTGTAAATTACGTACAGCTGCACAGGCATGCAAAGCTTCTCAAATACTAGTATTTGAGAAGTATCTATTTTTGCATGACTTTTACTAAAAAACCTAGAATTAACATAAATCAAGATTTTTATTTTAGGGTTCCGTAAATATTTAGGTGTTCTAAAAGGGTTCCGTTGCCAAAAAAGTTTGAGAACCGCTGGTTTACACAATATTAAAATCATTTAGCATGTGCTGTCGTTGAGAGTTATAAAGCGGTAGTTAATTTTGGACGAGTTAACTTGATGAGTTCAAGTTCAAGATTGGAGAATCACATAGCACTCGCGTATTAGACTGGCCCGTTGGCACAGTGACATATGCATCTGCTTTCCAAGCTAGGGTTCCGGGTTCGATCCCCGGTCTGGTCAAATTAGGAATCGAACTTTTCTAAATTGGCTTGGAGTCAGGGTCTTACTAGGAGCTCGTTGTGTGGTACCCATAGTACAAGCTTACTGCTTAGTTTGGGGTCACACAATCTGTGTAATTGTCTGGAGTAATATTATTATATTATACTAGCTGACCCGGCGAACTTCGTACCGCCTCCTTTCCGTAAATATTTTCAAAATTTCTGAATTTCAGACTATCTACTGTTTATACCCGCCTCAGCATCACATAGGTGGTGTACAGTCGTGAACTAAAGAAATGTAACACTTCCGGTAAATTCATATCGGTTATATTGCGTCAAACAATAAAGTATAGTACATATTTTAATATTTATAACATATCTATTGTAATGCTTTGTAATGTACAATATTTTTCGTTTTTCCTTCTGGAGAGAAAACAAATAGTGCCGATGGTTCCCCGACTCTTGAGCACGCAACGTACAACTGCCCATACGAAAAACACGGCAATTCAAGATTTATTCCACACACTTCTAACGATTGGCCTTGGGATTTATTAATTGTCATTGCGAATGCAAGGTGCACTGGAAACTGGAGACGTTTAAATTCAAAAGGAAAGTCAGTTGGCATTAGTGGTATTCTTGGAATGAGCACAACTGTACGTATTGTGGAACATCCGCTATATTGGATGTACGATGACGTCACATATACACAAACCTTCCCCCGCGTAATACATTTCATTTAATACCCCTATTGTTGGTGTTAAACAAAAAAGTAATTTCCTATTGTGGAACATCCGCCATATTCGATTTATAATGACGGCACATATACACAAACCTTTCCCTTCTTATTCCACTAATCTGTCAATGTTTTGTCAATATATTCGCTCACAGTCTTCTGTCTCATTCACTCACTCACTTCTCATATTATAGATTTTAAAATTTTTCTTTTTTTTTTAAATTTTTTTAATACGAACCTTGTCCTGACAATAACGAACATAAAAAAAAAGAATTATCTAATTTGGTGCAGTCGTTTGGAAGTTATGCGCGTACATACATTTCGACGATTAATTTTTATTTATAGAGATTATTATTATATTTACACGAACAGAGTGCGTTATAGGAAAAGGATGGATGCGGAATGGGACGTACAGTAACGTGATTTACAAGTGCATTACGAGTCTAATATAAAATTATTCATTGTAAATCCACCATAGGTTGTATATTGAACATCAACGCAGACGAAGTCGCGGAATGCAGCTAGTGGCTAATATAGACATGTACATACCTAATTGTCGTCGTCATTGATATAAGCACGTCCATATTCGATGTACCATGTTTCAATGCTTTGTATGCCTGTTTGTAAAAATGCCATCCACCGACAAACTGAAACAGACCAATTTCGTCCATTATTTGAAAAAAAAAGTCAGCTAAGTGACGCTAAGTAGGTATATGCATGTGATCCAAATAAGGGTAAAATATTTTTTTTAATAAACTTTATTACTTCAAAAATATGTCTGCACCAATATTTTTGATTATAAATTTTTTTTTGAGTAAGAAATTAATTTTTAAAAAGTGCAAAAAATTGTGGGTAATTCAAATATTTGAAACGCGAAGCCATCAGTCAGAGCGATTGTGACGTCAAAGTCTATGATAACTGTCACCCAGAGCGTAATTGTTAGATGTTTGCTTTTAAGTGTTTGCGATTTAGTCAGTTTTATTGTGATTTCATTGCAAATTTAGAAGTAAAAATTTTTTTTTTTTTGTAAGAAATAATGCGAAATCTCTACTTGTTTGTTTGTTGTTATCAACTATGACGTCACACCAAGCGCGACAAAATGGCGGGCACATTTTAAAAATAATACATGAAGACGTAATCTGTATTTGTCTATGTATACGCAATTATAGATACGCAAAATATAGACAAAATAAATTACACCTTTGTTTGGAAAGGTTTAAAAAAAGTGAAAACGTTTTTGTTACAATATCAGCATTGTTATTTAGAGCTTCTTTTATCTAAACTAATATTATAAAGACGTACACTTTGTTTGTTCATATGTAATGGATAAACTTAAAAGCTACTGAACTGATTTCGAAAATTCTTACACTTCTTGAAAGCTACATTATTAGCGAGTACTCGTAACATGGGCTGTATTTTATTTAAAAAAAAATTTTTACCCTTGCGAAGCCGGGGCGGATATCTTGGCTAAGCGGATTTAGAATAATTTTGGACGCTAGCTTTGTTACGTAACATAACCCGTTTCGCGACAAAATAAAGTGAAAAAGGAGCTACGGTATGTGAACGAACGTGGTCAACCCACTCTTAGCTAGATTTTTCTGAAATCCATTAGAAATTAATGTTTTTAAACTTTCACGACTTGTACACATCTTACAATATTTACTAACGGGTCTATGTCGCGTTTATACTTTCGAGGCTAATTACCTATTTTGGATACCGCTTATCAACATCATGGAATCCTGTCATCAGTGCGTGTGTCCGGAGCCGGAACACCGGACGTCGCCAGTGTGTAGATGTCGTTAGTGTAGTGTGTCGTGACAATAACAAAAATTAAGAAATGCATTGAATGGGTGTGGGTACTTGCAAAAAACCGCACGCTACTACGACGTCATTCATCCTCAGCAGTCTGCCCGTGACCACGATCGGTGCAATCCGGTCGAAACGTCGGGATAAAATAGGTAATTAGCCTCAAAGTATAAACGCGACATAGACCCGTTAGTAAATATTGTAAGATCCATTAAAAATATTTTGAATTTACGAGTCGTCCATCAAAACGTCAAATTAAATTAGGGTCTGATTATTGAATGACGGTAACTTGACGCATATAGGAAAGAGTCAGGAATGTCGCAAATGTTCATGACCCTAAGCGTGAAATCATAAATACCTGTACAGGGGTTGCCAATAAAAACATAATTAAATTCTCCAAGCTCAGGCCAGGGACCACACAGCACATGTCCCGAGCATCACTCTCGTGGGACATAGAAGCCATAAAGTACGCCATGGCGATCATACAGGGCCCTCCGAATATGAGAGATACAAGGAACGCGTTCCGCCATTTTCTTATCTCCTCCCTGCAAAGATACCACTTGAGTTGGAAATACGTGTATACTCAAGGAGGATAAGAGGGGGAATAAAATATGTATGTCTCTTTACACACGCATCAAGCAAAAAGATTTTGCGCGAAATGGAACGGTGTTTTTCTAATTCCATCGATTAATTAATTCAGTGTAAAATAAAATATTCAAGTGCGAGTTCAACTTGTCGACTGGTTCTGTACGATTATTAAAAAATAGTAAATTTTTAAATATAACTTCAGATGTAGAAGACTTAGGACTTTTATATTTTTCCTGTAAACTTTAGGCAAAGCATTACATTCCTGAAATTTTCGCTCGATTGCAACAGTGGAGACCTCCAGGTTTCCACTGTTGCAATCGAGCGAGTACGCAGTAGTTAATCAGCGATAGGTGTGAGTAAGTTATTCAGCAATAGGACGTTGTGCCATACATGTCACATTCCTTGCTTGCTAATTTTAAGATTTTAATCCTTTACACAATTGAATAAATGCCATACTAATACATACTAATATTATTGCATACTAATATTATAAATGCGAAAGTCTGTCTGTCTGTTTGCTTGGTTTTCACGGCCAAACCGCCAGACCGAATTTGATGAAACTTGGCATGGAGATAGTTGGATACCTGGGGAAGGACATACGCTACTTTTTTTTTCAAAAATCTACCCTTAAAGGTGTGAAAGGGGGATGAAGCTTTGTATGGGAAATACTAAACCGCTGAACCGATTGTGATGAAATTTGGTAAAGAGATGAACCCGAAAACCCGGTACAGTATATACCTGAAAACAAATGCAGACTACTTTCTATTTCAAAAAACATGTGATTTTTCATGTATGTGATGTCATTATAAATCCAATATGGCGGATATTCCATAATAGAAAATTACTTTTTTGTTTAACACCAAAAATATGGGTATCAAATGAAATGGAATATGCAGAGGAAGATTTCTGTATATGTGACGTCAACATAAATCCAATATGGCGAATGTTCCATAATAGGAAATAACTTTTTTGTTCAAAACCAACAATGTGGGTATCAAATGAAATGGAATACGTAGGGGAAGGTTTCTGTATGTGTGACGTCATCATAAATCCAATATGGCGGATGTTCTATAATAGAAAATAACTTTTTTATTCAACACTAACAATATGGGTATCAAATGAAACGGAATACGAAGGGGAAGGTTTCTGTATATGTGAAGTCATCATAAATCTAATTTGGCGGATGTTATTTTAAAATAACAACACTGTCATTCGTTATTGCAAAATTGTCGTTTTTCAATCACTAATCATCAGTAGTTTTAATTGCTAATGATTTTCGTGTACACTTCGTAACAAAACAATAGAATATTTGACTTACTTGTGTTCTAAATAGTTAGTTGTGCCTTTGCTATTGGGTCCAGCAACTGTTGCTTCAAAACCAAGGTTATTTATAGATTCGCATATCGTCCGGGGTCCAATTTGCTCTGTGTTATATTTAATTTTACCTCTGGAAAACAGACATTAGACAGGTATATTAAATAAACATTTTATTCAATAAACACACTTTATCTATTGAAAAAACCGAAGGTCTACTGAGTAGACCATTAGTCTTCCGAGAAGACCAATCATTTAAATTGTCTATAATAATTTATCGATTTAAAATATTCTTAACTTTTAAAAGTTATATATAAATAATACATAATATACAATAATACATTCAGTAACGCTACAAGATTCGGTGTCGGCTAGCTGACAAAGTCCGATCTCTGGAATATCCTGAAGATGCTTCGTTAAGAGGCGAAACACGCGTCGATGAGTGGTTTTATAGTTTTAGGTGGAAAATATATAAAGATTATAATAATTCATCAAATAAGTTTTAAAAGTCGAGAATATTTTAAGTTACATTAAAACAATTCTGCAACATGCAAATTAAATGATTTGGTTTTCTCGAAAGACTAATGGTCTACTCAGTACACCAGCGGTATTTTCAATAGACCAAGTATTTTATTGAATAAAATGTGGATTTCCGCAAAATAAGCCCCATAGTAAAATACCTGAGTCTACACAATATATTTAAAACTTACTTAGAAGTAGTTAGGGCGACCGCACACGATACGACACCCGTTAATTTAAGTACAGTCTTCTCAATTTTGTTTACACATGACGCACATGTCATGCCTTTTATCTGTAAAACGAATAAAACAATTTAGGGAAAAATTCAGTACAAAACACCTGCTGATCACGTCGCAGAGAAGAACGTGAAAGCCGACAGGGTAATGTCGGAAACCTGGCTAAAAAATCCCCCTCTCACTACTTAGATCTACAGCCCGCCGCAGGCCGGGCACAATAGAAGGAGCGGTGGAGTCGCTCTGCCCAGAAATGTTCAAGGAGTACCCAGGGCAGAGGACGAGACCTCGGTTCAAGTTGTCGTTGAGAAAGTATGGACCTGCGTGTCGATGGAGAACCTACATGGGTGGACCAGTCTTAGATTATGACCAGCCGGAGGTATGATTGGCTGAAGGCCTGAAATAGTGGAGCAACCTACTGTGGGTAGATTATGTCTCGAGGCATTAATATAATTATTTTCTTAGCAACACAATGTTATTTTTTCCATAGGGCAACCCTTTCCCCTCACCTCCCTCACTGGGTTTTTGACGAGATTTATGAGCAGCGGTTAAGCGTTTATTTTAAGTATTCGCAAATTGTTCTAGTGGATATTGTGGTATAAAATTAGCGTTCTTTTGCGTCCCAAATGTCTACGCTGTTGTGCATTACATGGAATGAAAATAAGTGCTTATTTAGTATCGCGATTTTGAGATTTTATTAGTGGCTTAGTCTGCCTCAGCGATCCTACTAGAAACACTGCCTCAATATATTTTTCACCAAAAACTCCAAGAAACATTAAAATGTACTTGTAACTTGTAAAAATTCATCTTTAATATTTGTACTAGAAGACTTATATTGTCAATAGTCAAAGAATAATTTAAATAACAAACCTCCCTCTCTGAATTTGATGGACTCTTTCAAATTTATTTTATTAACAACACAATATTATATTTCCCACAGGGCAACACCTTTATCCCACCTCCCTCTCTACCGGTATTTATACTGGGCAACATTCAAACATAAATTCATTACTATTTCTTTGTCTAAACTAATATTATAAATAGGTACAGTTAGTAAGTTTGGATGTAGGAGGTAATCTCCGAAACTATAATACTAATTCGACTTCAAAAATTCTTTTACCAGTATTTAGAATGGACCATCAGCCTGGACATAGGTTGTGTATTATGTCATTAAATTCTAAACAGGCAAAGACGCAGGTAAAAGCTAGTCTAAAATATAATCGGTAGCAACACGGATGGAGGGTTCTCAGTCAAGTGTGACCTATGACCGCCACTGGACCTATTCACTAATTCACTCACCAATACTTGTAACTCTCTCTGACCACTCCCGTCACAATCACTTATCACTTCTGCTGGGAAGCCCAATTCCGTGATTGATCGAGCCACATCCGCCGCGGAAATCTTCCTCGATTCGTACTTGACCTCCGCCTTCGCTGCCAATAACGCTATCAGTATGGAGTGGACGCCTGAAGAAGACAGATAGAATTCGAGTAGAAAGAGATAGCTACATTAAAAATTAAACCGATTTAAAAAAAACTCTGAAAAGTACAAAACAATTATTTATCCTTTACTAATAAAACTCAAGTATAAAAATAACTTCAAAAATACGATACAAATACCTATATAATTAAATTTGACAGATACTGAAGTTGGTGCCTACTAAACTAATAAACTTTCTGTTGTTAACTTGTAAAACTCTTTGGCGACAATCTACTCTGTGCGACTGTTTGATCCAAGGAGGTTACGTATATCATATGTGACCACAAACTATTAGGAGTTTGTGATGTGTATGCACTATGCGCGTAGTATGCCTACATACCCACCTGTGTAATATGTACATTCTCTGAGCACGGGGCGCGTCAGTGATATTTTATACAGACATACATACTTATCGTAATCAAAGAGTACGGAGCGCCAAGCGTCGCGGTCCTTACATACTTCTTTCGCTTCCTCAAATCTCATCATTCTCCTCACACACATTTTCGCCTAGGTATGCGAGTGCTTTTTAATTTTTTCGTCGGCTAACACTCTAGCTATTTCATAAGCTATCTTCATAAGTTAGCCTTGGTATTCCTTGGCTTCTTTTACCACTCGCTTTTGCTCTATAGATTTTCTTCGTCAGTCTTTCATCACTCATTCTTTCCTTGTGCCCGAACCATCTAAGCATTCCTTTCTTCATTTTTACAATAACACTGTCGTGCAATCCTGTCATACTGCGTATCTCTTCATTGCTTATTTTGTCCGCAAGAGTGACACCGCAATTTCTAAGAGACCGCATTTCTACTGCATTTATCTTACTTTCACTCGATTTTGGGCATATCCAGGCCTCACTACCTTACAATAAAGTTGGCACCAACATCGCATTGTGTATGGCCATTTTGGCTGAGTTGGATATATTTACACTGCCTACCAATAAGTAAGCCGTGTTGCGTAGTTTAAAAGATCTAAGCGTACAGAGAGACAGACGGCGGGAAGCGACTTTGTTATATATACTTGTACTATGTATAGATTTACCGTAAAGTTTGGAGCAGTGTTTCTCAATGGCGGCCACGCATGAAGCACATGTCATACCCCTAACTTCCAAGGTACATCGTGTCAACTCGCTTTCTGTCGTCGGTGGACCACTGCCCTGTTGGGAAATACATAAGGGCCATGAAGCATAGCCTGATAAACGCTCACACAAGCGTCATTCAAAATGTATGACAATTGTACGATACTTCACTAAAAATATGTCAAACACGCAGACAGACAGACAAAAATTGATGGGATTCCACAAGTTTTCAAAAATTTATTCTGAACTTTTCGTTATGACGATAGTTATAGCACAGATTAATTAGATAATAGTCTAAAGTTATAGTAAAGAAATACAGATGTTGGAGTTACTCACATTTACTTGTGTTTTGTTATTAACAGGTAAAATAGCTTTGACGCCATCTCCTGAACCCTCCTTACAGTTTTTGCCTTTTGAAGTTACGTCTAAAAAAATTATAATGATTTTTATGACTAACCACATCCTCACACATTGCACAATTCTTATAAATCAATATGATCAAATTTCAAAACCGTCTACCGAGAAGACCATGGTCTACTGAAAAGACGGCGGTCTTCTCAGTAGACTATTTGACTTTCTGAATATTGTATTTTATTATATTATAAAACAATGTTGAAAAAATGATACCTTACTGAGTTCATTGTCAATTTTTCTAACTACTAATTTTTTTTACCGATGGTAGATACTTTCAAGTGCCTTGTAATAATTATAACTGGATTTACTGGATTAAATTGATTTGAGTTTGATTTTAAAATATGGTGTTTCCAATAGACCACGGTCTACTCAGTAGTCTTCTAAATGGTATACATAGACCAGGATTTGACTTGACTTGACAGGGTTTGACTTTAAAAAGTGACTTGTAATTGTAACTGAGTTTACTTGAATTACTTGATTTGACTTTGACTTGAGACTGCAGTGTCACCAATAGACCATACTAAACCATTGTCTACTCAGGAGACCATACTTTTCTAAATGGTCTACATAGTCTACTCGACCATGGTCTACTGAGTAGACTACAAATAAGTCACACTTAATCATACACTTAAATATGTAGGGTACAAATACATGTTTTAGTGCTTAGTTTTAGTAGTTTTAGTTACCTGTATATTGTTCGCCATTGACAGTCAGGATTGTGACATCAAAACCAAGGTCATATATAGTGTCAGCTACCTGCCGTGGTGTGACTCCATTACAACGGACACGTGCTGTAGCTTCTGAGAGGTTTACTGATGCTGATATTATTCCTGACATTTCTTTAAGGGTTCCTGTAGGAGTTATAAAAATGTAAAATCATAAACAATATTATAGAACTAAAACGAGTCTATACCTAAGCAAAAATTGCGAATGTAGTTTCGAATTGAAATTTTGTCGTAAAAAGAATTGACGATAAGCCAGCCTATACGTATGTAAGGGGAAGAAAGTCTACTAAACCCTCGGACCAAGAATTATGACTTACAGATCACATGATGGTAAGCGCATTGAGTGGTTCATAGGTTACAATATCAAGACTAAAAAAGAACTTCAGATTATTTATAAATGTGTTATCACCGGGGAAGTTACTCAATTAACTGAAAATAGATTTAGATTTGTTATAAAACGTACACTGATTAGACAACCATACTATAAAATAAACTATTGAAGATAAAACAATAGTCTTGAAATTATACTCTCTGCACATGCATTTACCTGCATTCTGAATATTGTATTTTAATAAACCTTTTATAAATAACGTTGAAAAAATGGTACCTGACTGAGTTTCTTGTCGGTTCTTCTCAGTATTCAGGTTTTCCCATTGAACCGAACTAAAATAGATTTGACGTTCAAAAATACCTTGAAATTGGGTTTACTTGAATATATTGATTTGACTTTGACTTTGAGGACTAAGACGTGTGTCTTGTACCAGAAATGTCACTGTCCGTCTCATATTCCACATCGGAACAGACCAGTGCAAGCACTGCCTTTGGCGACAAGATTAGCAAGTACGATGGTGGTAGCGGACAGACTGCACAAGATTCTACCCGCAACCGCCGAATGTCCGACACATTATTAATCTAATCGGTTTTTATAATCAACGATTGTATAAAATTTAAACTTTCGCGTTGCATTGTAAAACATCTAAAAACACGGGAAATTAACGGGAATAAAGGCGAACAAAATAGTGGGCACGCCAAAGGATGTTTTGCCGCTGCAGGCACCAAGTGTCTACAAAACAGATTGCAACTACGGCAGGTCATTGGCCATACACAGCGGACTATTGCTAAAAAGATCGAGGAACACATTACAGCCGTAAAAAACAGCAAACAACCAAATAGCGATAGTGGAACATTTTTTGCAATCGGATGGCAATCATTGGATAGAATTTCATCTCCCACATCTTTCCACGGATTACCACTTTTATTCAAGAGTCATGCATGAAGCCTTACCCTCGTTATACAATTATGAAAACATAATGTACACTAGAAAAAATACAGATCTATTTCAAAGGAAAGGTGTTATTAATGGTATGAAAACTCGTGGTCGTGATCAGCTAATTACTGCTAAATTTAAATTACAAAAGTCAAGTGGGTCATTTTTGGGCAACTGTGTTCGTTTTTATAATAAAATTCCTCAAGAAATTATTCAAATAACGGAAAATCAATTTAAACTTGTTATTAAACGCACACTGATTGGAAAAGTATACTACAAAGTAGCGATTTCATTGAAGAAAAAACAATAGTCTGGAAATAATCTTCTCTGCACACGTATTTACTGGCTTTATGAATATTGTATTTTAAATAACTATTGTAGAATGATGTTAAAAAATGATACCTGACTGAGTTTCTTGTCGGTTCTTCTGTGTTCAGGTCTTTTCCAACCGAAGTAAAGTAGACGTTCAAAAATATCTTGCAATTGGATTTACTTGAATAAATTGATTTGACTTTGAAGCGATTAAAATCAGGAGACACAAAAATTTATTAACAGTGTAGAATCCTGTGATTCAAATAGCAAAATCTTGTTTTTTTACATCCGGTTCACTGTGAGGAACCCCAATAATTATTTTCAAATATTGGGGGTAGATGACATAATATCTGTCTCGGACACGGAGTGAAGCTTGCTGCGACAGTTTACTTGAGACCACGGCCATTGCAACTCGGCCAAAAAGTCAAACCAAATAAAATATATTCGCGTTAATTTCCCGTGTTTTCCGATATGTACTGAAATCTTAGCCTCGTGAAAAAAATCATATCATACCTTCAATAGTATTTACGCAGGACTGACACGTCATGCCCACAACTGACAGAAGGATATCGGTCTCAGCACTAAATCCAGTCGAGCCGGACATATCTATTAATAAATCAGTCGGTATTTCTTTTTGTAGGAGATTCCTGAAATTAAAAAGCAATTTCCATTCACTAATTACATGCTAGCCTAAAACAAAAATTAGATAAAATAAAAAGAAAAAATGGATTCATGCGATGTTTTGGACACAATTATTTATGTGAAACATCATCTTTAGGCTTTAAAAGGGGGGGTTAACCGACAAGATAGAACCAGAACAACGCTCTTGTTTCGGCCCGCCTACCCCCAGAGATACGCTTATGTGCACTGAAATTTTTCATCCCTCAATTGCATGTATAGAGTGTACACCAAACCAATATCTAATATTCAGTCCCCTTAGGTGTCTGGATCGGGCCAACAAACACAATCAAAATCTGTCAACTCTTAAAATTAACATTACATGGACAGCTTTTTTCCTCTGCAACTGTCATTTAAAAATTGAAAACCAACCTTTCTTCCTCGTTGCTATCAGTTGGTACTTCGAACCCCATATCTTCTATGTGAGATCTGATGACCTCCACCGAACAGATATGAGGGTCATATCTGAAGTAACCAGCATGTTCTGATAGCTCCACCTGATAAAATAAAATTGGTATACGATTACGAACGTCAAAAAAGTCAAAGGCAAAACAATTTGAAAACTCAATAGATTTATTGAAATTTTTGATATTTGAAATCTTTGTCGTGTCTCAGTAGTATTTTTATTATTTTTCTCAGTATATTACTTTTCGTGAGTTATGGTTATGAGTTCATACAAAAATCCCATAGAAAAATAAACTTTCAGTTTACTAATTTTCCAAATTTTCTTGCAAGTATTCCAATTTTTGTTTCGATAAAAACCTTATTCGGGTTATCAAGAACATGTAAAAAAGCAAGTAGCAACGAACATTTAATTTTATTTATAGATAAATGATTACCAATTACCAATACTAATTAAAAATCCATAACTGATCTTTAAAAAATGTTCTATGAACCAATGACCCGCTAAACAGACTATGGTCTTTTCAATACACCATTAAAATTTCAAGAAAATTCATCTACAATTGTAAATATGAGATTGCCAAATGAAGTAGTGGTAATGCCTGTGCTAACGGTAACCAGTGAGGTTGGTTGTTGCCCGTTATTGGCGTTTCCAAATGAGATCATAACTTCAGTTGTTTTGAACTCGCGTATAGAACACAGTATCTACCGAAAATACGACATGGCTCATTGCCTCTCAAATTTTAAAAATATTGTACTTTTAACATTTTTTCGAAATGTTGACAAAAAAGAAATGGGGAAACTCTGGCTGAAGGAGCGACATACACTGAATCATTTGACGCCCCCAGTACTTGTCGTCTGGTTCTCATAGCACAGGGAATACTCTAGTTTGAGATCAGGTGAGTGGTGTGTATAGTCTGGCGCATTATTATTTAAAAATGAATCTGCTGGACATCAATGAGGAGTCGCCATTTAGTTTGGTCAGGAACAAGCATCTACAGTCTACAAAAGTGCAAAAGGTTGGATCCCACCGCGTTGCAAGCACACGCTCGACCACCTAGGGAGTTGAATGTTAAACGAAATTTGGTGGAATGAAGGTCAAACGAAACACTGTCTACATGCTTGGCACATGCAAATCAAGATCATCTTGGTGAAGAGGCTATATCGTACAGAATAGCTTGATACCTGTGACAGCTGTCAACAATAGCAAAACTCATTATAGTTACCTAAAAGCAATACAGCATTGGGCAGTCTATTTTGCTATATTTCCAAAGATATTTAAAGAAAATTTCAACGGTCTACTCTTAGTAGACCACAGTCTTTCGAATAGACCGTTAGATATTTCCAGCAGACTGTTATTTCAATCCTTAAGACTCACCTTAACGTGTTGGATGCCTGCCAGTTCCCGTACGGAGCCCTCGATACTTCGCACGCATGACTGACATGTCATGCCATTTATTGGCAACCTAACAGCAACGCGATCCTGGTTTGGCTCTCTGTGGACAAAAAAAACTTATTAAAAATATAGCAGGTAGTGATAAAGTTCACAATGATAATTAGAAGTCATAATTGCCATGTCGATCATCGAGATAATGTCTATCAATGATAATCATGATAATCATTGAAATATTTACATAATAATTATGGTAATGAAGTTGTTTATTAATCTATACTACTATATAAATCTCTTGCGTCTGTCTGCAATTTCAGTTTTTTTGTCAAATTTGGCGATAGATAGTAGTTTTATGACTCACTGATTTCGATCTACCATTTTTAAAATTTTTGTTTGTCTATCTGTCTCTATGTCCTTTTATAACTAAAGAACAGCTTGACTGATCTTGATGAAAATCGGCACGTAGTAAGAACACGTGATTGTGCTCATGATAGGTTAAAGAATGGACATAAGCTACTTTTTTTTTAATTTACCCCTAAGAGGGTGAAAAGGGGGATGAAACTTTTTATGGGACACGCTAAATCTTGGTAATGATAAAATTTGGTGAGATGATAAGACTAATTTTATCAAAAATACATAGGCTACTTTTTTTTTTAAACATCTGTGAAAAGGGGGACGGGAGGGATAGGGAGGAAACTTTGTACGGGAAACGCTAAACCGCTGAACTGACTATGATGTAGTATGGATATAGTTGACACCTGGGAATGGACATATGATACTTTTTTATCAAAAAACTACCTAAGTGGTGAAAAGGGCCGTGAAACTTTGTAAGGGCCGTGAAACTTTGTAAGGGAAATGCTAAACTTCGGTTATGATAAAATTTTGTGCAGTTTTTTTTTCATCAAAAAAAAACAGACTACTTTTTTACCAAAACTCTACCCCTGTGAAAAGTGGAGAGAAAAGTGAAAAGGGGTATTGCAATTTTGTATGGGAAATGCTAAAGCTCTGTACTGATTATGATGTGGCATGAAGATAGTTTGAAACCTGGGAACGGGCATAGGCGATTTTTTTTATCAAAAACCTATCCTTATAGGGTTGAAAGGGGGATGAAACTTTGAATAAAAAATGCTAAACCGCTGAACTATGATGATATATGATATATGAGGAAATTTGGTACAGATATAGTACGTGCCCGGAGGCAGATGTAGGCTAAACGTAGGCTTATTTTCATAAACAATCTTTAAAAAAATATATATATGTACTTACATGTACAAATAATCTAACCTAATCCAGGAAAGCCACGAAAAATTTTCCGCGCAGACGAAGTCGCGGGTACAGCTAGTTATTATATAATTGGATGGATTGGAAATCAATAAAATGTTTAGCACGAAGTAAGAGACATCTATGGTGAAATTAATAGGAATAAAGAAACGGTCAGGTGCGAGTCGGACCACACGTAGTGAAGAGTTCTACAGATGAGATGAACGTTCATGGTTAAAATTCATAGTTAATAATAGAAATAATAATATGCGTAAATAAAAAGATTCTCGAATGTCTTCTGACCGTAACTTTACTTATACATACATATTACATATCTTCATGCTATATCCCCAATGGGGTAGTCAGTGAGGACGAAGCGAAAAGCGTGGCGATCCTTTCATACTTCTTTCGCTTCCTCAAATCTCATCATTCTCCTCATACATTTTCGCCTAGGTATGCGAGTGCTTTTGGCATTTCCATCAAACTTTACTTATGTTTGGTTGAAATCAGTCTGGATTATTTTTGTGACAGGGATTTTAAGTTACTACAGACATAAACGCACATAGTGTGTTTGCGTAGTTGTGTCAGTGTCAGTGTCATGTCTGAGTGTCTACTAAAATATTTTTTGTAAGTACATACTTAATTGAGATTAATAATTAAAAAACAAACAAAAATTGATTTAAAAACAAAATATAAAAAAATGTTTAAAATGTGTGCTTTCCCGGTTAATTTTTAACCGACTCAAAAAAGAGGTAGAATTTTCAGAGAGGCAAAACTTCTTTGTTTATGAACCGATTTCAATTATTCTTTTTCCGTTGGGTTCAGTATAGCTCCGAAGTAGACCTATATAAATTTCACTGATATTGGAGCTAAAACTTCGAAGATACACCAAATAATCTCAACTGGTAATAAGCTTTATTTACTTTTATATATCATTCCGTTCCAGAATTAGAAAATAAGTTAGTTGCAGACCTACCCTAGATATTTATTTAAGGCAAGTTCACTCAAAAGAGAGAAAAAACTTTTTAAGAAAAAATTAAACCGACTTCAAAAAAACACTGAAAGTACAAAATAAATATCCTTTACTAATCTAACCTATATCAAATTAAATTTGACAGTTACTACAGTTGGTGGCAAATCAATGTATAACAACAGAAAGCCTACTAGTTTGTTAGGCTCGGCACCGACTTCAGTAACTGTGAAATTTAATTATGTAGGTTTGATTAAAGGATAGTTATTTTGTACTGTTCAGTGTTTTTTTTTGAAGTCTGTTTATTTTTTCTTAAAGTTCTTTTGTCACATGTTTACGAATTATGTTTTTTTTGAAGTCGGTTTATTTTTTCATAAAGTTTTTTTGTTACATATTTAGGTTTATGTGTTGTTTTTGAAGTCGGTTTATTTTTATTAAAGTTTTTTTTGTTACATGTTTACGTTTATCATGGTGAAATAAGTAATCGTAATCAAGAAATTTTTTGCCTTTGTTGAAGTCGGGTAAAAATACATTACTTCGGGGTTCAAAGTACTATCTATAACTTTACACTAGTAACTAATTATTCTGCGCTATAACTATTCTCATGAGGTGACGCATCTAAGCATTCATTTTGCATGTCCACATAACCATGAAAATTAATTTAACATACTCAATTTTACGGTATTTCTAATTATTCAACGACTTGTTCGCTATTTTCCATAGATTTTTCTAGTCAAAATAACTTATTGAAACAAATATTACTATTATAGGTATGTGAGGAAAATGACATTTGACGAAGCTGAAGACGTGAGGATCGCGATTCTTGGTGCGCGGTCTTCTGTATATACCCCGTTGGAAATATATCGGGAGGATATGTATTTATTCTTTAAATATATAAAACAGTCGCCTTTGTCTGTCTGTACGTTTAGTTTTTTAAACAACGCATAGAATTTCAATGCGGATATTACTATCATTTAAAGAACTTCTTTTGGAAAGTTTTTGTATAGGTATGTTATTACTTATTATACAATCTATACTAATATTATAAAGAGGTAAACTTTGTTTGTTTGTATGTAATGGATAAACTCAAAAACCACTCACCGATTTCAAAAATTCTTTCACCTATACATTATCAGCGAGTAACATGGGTTGTACTTTATTTAAAAAAACAATTCTATCCATACGAAGCCGGGGCAGTCGCTAGTAGTATACACAAATCAATTACCGTGCGTTAGTTTCCCAAAAACTCGAAAATGGCTCGACCGACTTAATTTTTTTTCTGTTTTGTTCGCCTCAATACAGCCGAAAAATCGAAAAAATCAAAATTGGTAATTTTGTATGATAATTGTTAGTAGAAAGCCGCGAAAAAATTTCCACACGGACGAAGTCGCGGGTACAGCTAGTCTTTATATACATTTATATATATAAAAGGCGATGTATGTATGTATGTTCCTTATGGACTCCGAAACCGCTGGACCGATTTCGAAGAAATTTTCAGGGAATCTTCAGATTGGCCTAGCGGCTGTTCCTGTAAAGTTTGGTAGCGATCGGATAGAATTTTTTTTTCGTTTTTTTTTGCAGTACAATTATAAAAACTGTTTAATTTATTTAACTTCAACTAACACCCAGTGAAACGGGCCGGGTTTGCTAGTGTAATATAATTCTTTTATACGTGTGGATGTCACCAAAGTCCGATTTTGATGAAATTTTTTGTGTGTGTTTGAGTGTCCTGGATTGTTTAGTTCACAATTGGACCAAGCGCTGCAATCGGATTCCAGGACTTTCTTTATATTTAACAACGTTAGTACAGGCAACCTCTGTCGGGTCCGCTAGTTATATAATAACGATACATGTATTACGTGTGCACAGAGGTATAATCGATACTAATATTACATAGACGTAAATTTTGTTTGTATGTAATGGATATGTATGTATGGATGTATGTATGGATGTATGTATGGATGTATGTATGGATGTATGTATGGATGTATGTATGGATAAAAAAGAGCAATACGTGCCATCTACAGGATGAATGCACGAGAATCTCTTAAAGATCGTTTTAAAGACATTAATGTCCTCACCTTGCCCTCCTTATACATCTTTGAAATTATTATGTATACGAGAAAAAATATAGATCTGTTTAAAAAGAATGGCGATATGAATGGTATGGAAACCCGAGGTCATGATAAATTGGTTATTCCAAAATTTAAATTACATAAGTCAAATGTTTCATTTTTAGGTAACTGCATTCGTTTTTATAATAAAGTTCCTCAAGAAATTACTCAATTAACAGAGAATAAATTTAGATTGGTTATAAAACGTACATTGACTAGACAATCATACTATAAAATAAACGATTTCATTGAAGATAAAGCAATAGTCTGGAAATGATGTTCTCTGCACATGCGTTTACTGGCTTAATGAAGATATTGTATTTTAATAAACATTTTGTAAAATGAAGTTGAAAAAATGATACCTGACTGAGTTTCTTGTCGGTTATTCTCAGTGTCCAGGTTTTCTATTTGAACCGAACTAAAGTAGATTTGACGTTCAAAAATACCTTGTAATTGGGTTTACTTGAATAAATTGATTTGACTTTGACTTTGGATAAACTCAAAAACTACGCAACCGATTTCAAAAACCCTTTCACCTATAGAAAGCTACATTATCAGCGAGTAACATGGGCTGTATTTTGTTTTCAAAAAGTTTCTACACGTGCGAAGCCGGGGCGGGTCGCTAGTAGATATATATAACGTGGATACGTGGGAAAGTATTCACGATAGTAAAACCATTACAGTTAAATAGGCTCTACAAATTAATGAGTAATCGTCGATCAACTTATAAAATGGACTAGTGTAAGTAAATATTTCACAAAAAGTCCACGGAAAATGACTTAGATGGCGTTTAGTCAATAAGTTAAAACTAGGTGCATTATAACTTAGTAATGTTAACTGCCATTACAAATTTACATTTGCAGTTGGAAAGAATGGGAGAATCTACTATCCTTTAGTTTACTATATAAAACTCAAGTACAATAATAATAACTTTATAAATACGAAACCCATTACCTTCATAATTAAATATTAATATTTTGTACTTTTCAATGTTGTTTTTTTGAAGACGGTAAAATTTTTTTTTACAAACTTTCTCGCGACTTACACAAAAAATAAACAAAAGGAGGTTCTAACCTCTTCCTTTATTCGTAGTTGGTTAAAAAGATGGTATGGCGGTACGGTCAGACTCGCACTTGACCGGTTTTTTGAATGATACCTTTTTGAATGAGATAAGTACAGCGATTATAAGCAATCTTTTGCAAAAAATTATAAAACAAACACAAGCCATGTGTTTATACATTCTTGAAATCATCATTATAAGAGATTTTATCAAATACCTTACACCATGACGTCCAAAGATAAATTTTAACTCTACATACATACATATCCTCACGCTGTATCCCTAACGGGGTAGTCAGAGAGGACGGAGCGCCAAGCGTCGCGGTTCTTACATACTTCTTTCGCTTCCTCAAATCTCATCACTCTCCTCACACATTTTCGCCTAGGTATGCGAGAGCTTCACTGTAACACTGGTTATTTCATCTTCATAGTCAGCATTGGTCTTCGTTGGCTTCTTTTACCACTCACTTTAGCTCTGTAATTTACCTTTATCATACCACGAAACTAAAATTTTAATTTTGATATATTAACATCTAAATTAGGGTGGCTATTACATAATCTTATATCCTAATCCTTTCAGCTATATAACCTCTAAGATTGTTATAAGACGACAGACAGCTAGGAGGCGACGCATTGGAAATTTTGACGGTAGGGATCACAATTTTTCTAACTTTTTAGAAAACATATGAAAGTGATAATCTGATTCTTAATTTATTTTATTTTTATTTTATTTTCAATGACTTCGTTTTGTTAGTTGCAATACACGATTGGTTAGCTTTTATAACAGAAAAAAAAATCAAAGAAACCTCTTTTAAAACAGAGATTTACGTTTTTCGGAGTAACGGGACCGATTTACGCTTCTAAATTTTCTGTGTAGATTAATCTAAACACAATCTTCAATATTCAATATGGATTTTTTGAAATTAATTACAGTAATTAAAATAAACGAAAATAACTGTTTTTTCTTATTTTCGTTAGCTAACGCGCACCATGTTTGTATAGCGCAGAACGTCTATTTTAGATTAATTCTATTGTTTATTACTACGTCCCCTTATATAAAAGCTTCGTGAATTACTAAAATCTTTTTCTAAATTCGTCGCAGTTTTAAATACATAAACAATTGTATTAAAAAAATTACAATAAAAAAATACTATATTTTATCGGCACATAAGTATATGTAAAGACTGCGTCACCGGTTTTTTGTTTTTCCTCTACGAAATCTAATCAAAAAACCGAGATGAGTCAACATTAAAAAGTTTTTGTGAAGTGTATGTGAAGTTTTTTTGAGACAAACAATATAAATGGTATAAACAATATAAATCTTTGGTGTACTAGTTATACTAATTAATAAAGTTACATATTAAAAGAACAATAACAAACCTTAAATGCGGATTAGATTAAAAAAAAAGATAAGGCACACAACACACGACCTCTAAATCTTTATCAAACTGGAGCAGACGGATTAATCGAACTTAAAAACAAACTGGCCATAAAACAAAAAGAAATGAATACCGAAAAATAGAACAATTGCCTTAATTTTTCACGGAAATGGAACTATATTCGAAATTTGAATATTCAAATTGCAATACGTCAAGTGAAACTGGTCATCGCACCGCGCACGGCACTACCTCTCGAGCGGCGAGTGCAAATATTTAGTAAATGAAGCGCTATAGCGCTTGAAACGCTGATCCAATAAAGTAAACAATATATAATGAAGGAATTGAAGCGACTGATAACGCTGAGTGGTACATATTCAACTTACAATGTGCTGGTGTCGTGTGGCTTTGTGGTGACTTTGTATCAAACAAACAATTATATTGTTTTTTATTGCATTAAAATATCGATACATCTATCAACTCTATTCACATAAATTACATAATACAGCGCTCATACATTCGTATCCTCACGCTGTATCCCTAACGTGGTAGTCAGAAAGGAGGGAGCGTCAAATATCGCGGACCTTACATACTTCTTTTGCCTCCTTAATCCTCATCATTCTTCTTACACACTTTCGCCTAGGTTTGCGATAGTTTTTAACATTTCCGTCAGTTAACACTCTGGCTAATTGATTAACATGAGGCAGCCTTGGTCTTCCTTGCGCTCATAAAAGAGAATTATCATCAATATAAGAAACTAGCGCTCAGCCCCGGCTTCGGAGTTCCCGGTATAGATAAAAGGAAATCCCCTATGTGCATACGTCTATTCGTATACATTATTAGGTTGATCTTGAGAACCACTAAACTGATTCTGATGCTGTTTTAAAACAATACAGACGGACTGACGGATAACTAGATGTTTCCAGAAGTGTTCCTTTTCGAATTTTGAACAGTACAGAACAGAACAGTAAAAACTGACCAAAATGCGTGTCGGACCATGCACAGTGAAGGGTCCCGTAGTCGGGTGGCGTAATATTCATGTTTCTTAGAAACACTGAGAAAACCAAACTTATTTATGCGGTCGCTGAACGTATCACCGAAAATACTCTACATCTCGTAAACTATACAACATATTATGTTCAAACAAATTTTCGTTGAAAGTGCTGCTTTAGTTCTGTTACCTTAATTTTTTTCAGAATTTTCCATCCCATAGTTTTACGCAAGATAATTTTCGCGTCGTTTGACTGCGCCGTTTAAGTTTTAGGTGGAGAAAAAGCCACACAATAGCAAAATGAAATATAGACGGGCCACAAGCATGTTTATACTGGTAATATACATACATACATATCTTCATGCCGTATCCCTAAAGGGGTAGTCAGAGAGGACGGAGCGCCAAGCGTCACAGTCCTTACATACTTCTTTCACTTTCTCAAATCTCATCATTCTCCTCACACATTTTCGCCTAGGTATAGGAGTGCTTTTGACATTTGCGTCGGCTAACACTCTAGCTATTTGATATTCGAAAGTCAGTCTTGGTTTTCCTTGGCTTCTTTTACCACTCACAAAGGTGCAAAGGCAAAAAGGTAGAGCAAAGGCTCTATAGATTTTCTTCGTCAGTCTTTCATCACTCATTCTTTCCTTGTGGCCGAACCGTCTTAGCATTCCTTTCTTCATTTGTACAATAACTCTGTCGTGCAACCCTGTCACACTGCGTATCTCTTCATTGCTTATTTTGTCTGCAAGGGTGACACCGCACATAATTCTAAGAGATCGCATTTCTACTGTATTTATCTTATTTTCACTCGATTTCGGGCATATCCAGGCATCACCACCGTACAATACTGGTAAATACGTATACAATGTTGTTAATAAGTAACTATATCGATCATGTTAAAAATACTAAAACGTCAATAGTTACTTTTAACTTCCTGACTGAGTTTCTTGTCGGTTCTTCTCAGTATCTCTGTTTTCTTTTCGAACCGAACTAAAGGAGATTTCACGTCCAAAAACACTGTTAATTGGGTTTACTTGAATAAATTGATTTGAGTTTGACTGAACTTTATTCAGTATAAATATACTTTATACGAATATTAAATATGGACAATGACAAAAATAAATTGAGAGGAGAAAAACAGACAAATGAAATGAGTAGTTTTAAATTAAAAATTATTGTGATTTTTGAGGCTGTATTTGACTGGAACATTACTGGAATTTGTGGAATATTTGCTTTAATACATACATATCTTCACGCTGTATCCCTAACGGGGTAGTCAGAGGACGGAGCGCCAAGCGTCGCGATCCTTACATACTTCTTTCGCTTCCTCAAATCTCATCATTCTCCTCACATACTTTCGCCTAGGTATGCGAGTGCTTTTGACATTTCCATCGGCTAACAGTCTAGCTATTTAATCTTCATAAGTCTTGCTTTAATAATTGTTGTAAAAATTCGTAGAATGGCTCTCAAATAAAATACCCATCTGTGAGACTTGAAAAAAATTATTTGTATAAATAAGTGCTGCTAAAAATTATTGAATAAGTTTATTTACAAAACGGGCCCTGGCCGTAAATTAAAGGCTAGCGGGCCGCAGCTTACAAACCGCTCGCGTTGGTATAACGGTTAAGGCGACGCATTGATAAACAATAATTTAGTCCAAAATAGACCTATTGGTCTACGTAAAAGTGCGCGCGCTAGCTTACGCAAAATACGAAAAATTAGTTATTTTCGTTTATTTTAAAAGCTATAATTAATTTATAAAAATCAACTGTCATTTTGAAGAATATGTTTAGGTTAAAACTGTACAGAAAATTATAGAAACATAAATCTGTCCCGTTACTCCTAAAAATGTAAATCTCTGTTTTAAAAGAGGTTTCTTTGATATTTTTTTTGTGTTACAAAAGTTAACCAATCGTGTATCGCAACTGTCTAAATAAAGTCAATGAAATGAAGAATCAGGTTCAGGTTTACCAAATATCACTTTCATACGTTTTGTAGTCACTTAGAAAAATTGAGATCCCTGCCGTCAAAATTTCCAATGCGTCGCGTTAATAAAACACACCTATCTTCCAAACTTCATCCATATAACGCCAATTGTTTCCTAGTAAAATGGTTGTGACTTGCGGAGAGACAGACGGACAGGATATCATTATAAGGGGTTCCATTTTTTACCATTAAACTGCAGCGGAACTCTAAAAGCCATTCGAAATTCTGAATTGCGCTTTGTCTATGGTATGTGACCAAAATTAAACATGTCTGATTGGATAACTATTGTTATTAAAATAATAGCCCCTTATAACAACAATTAGGAATAACAAATTGTTTTAACAACGGTTATGTTATTTAATATTGTATAAACAAATGTCAAGAATTATTATGCAAGGACTCTAGTGACCCGACCCGGACCACAATGTTGGATGAATTCGAAACGGTGGAATCACAGGTCAAAGATTACGACGAAACATATCGAAAAAGTTTTATTTAAATTAAATTATTATTATTCTTCATTTAAGTAATTAGCGTACAGTCTTAAAATTAAAAAAAAAGGAAGTCACGAATTTTTTTGTTTTTTTTTGAAACGAGCAAGGGGGTATCCTGATGGAGAGTGACCTTCGCCGCCCATGGATATCCGCAACTTCCGGGGAATCACGGGTGCGTTGCCGGCCTTTAGGGAAAGGAGGGGGAGGAGGTGATGGGCCACCGGCACTCTCGCTCACCGAACGAAACACAACAGTAGATGCCGGGAGAGTCGTGCTGCAATAATACAGCATGGCTTTACCGCACAGTTCTACCACAATTGAGATTTGATTTTTTTTAACTTTCATGTAATATAATTTCACCCTCCAGCCCCTTTGCGAGTGAAATTTTATACAAATGTGAAACATGTGTGTCCTTGTTGTTTTTATTAAGCTATACCGATTTATACTGGACTTTCCCAGCGGTATTCCGTTCCATATAAAAGTTGCATACAAAGTTCAACCCTTCTCTTTCCCCTCGTAATTTAAATTTACCAAACTACTTTCTTAGCGGGCCCCTACATTGCACAAACTATCATCAGACCAACTTTAAAGATTCTAGTTTTAGGATATTTTGCTAGATATTTTGATGACAAAAGCACTCGCATACCTAGGCGAAAATGTGTGAGGAGAATAATGAGATTTGAGGAAGCGAAAAAGGTATGTAAGGACCGCGACTCCTGGCGCTCCGTCCTCTCTGACTACCCCCTTAGGGATGCAGCGTGAAGATGTGTAAGTGTATGTATGTATGTATATTTTGACCTTTCGTGATTAATCACTAATCAGTCAGTCAGTGCTACTTCGCTTTTATGTACTTTTATAGATTTTTATTAAGAAATAACGACCCGCCCCGGCTTCGCCTGGGTGGGATATTGAATGTTTGCAACACATGAAATTTTTTATGAGATTTTCATACAAAAATACCATCCAAATTTTCGACTTTTTTCGTGGATTTTCCAAAAATTTCCTTTCATACAAACCTTATACTGTCAATTACGAATACAACGAAAAATAAAATCAGTTAACCCCGTCGAGCTGTATTTAGGTGATACTCCGTCATACATGTGACAATTGATTTTTATTTATATTTTTTTTTATAACTCCAGACAATTACACAGATTGTGTGACCCCAAACTAAGCAGTAAGCCTGTACTATGGGTACCACACAACGAGCTCTGGGGGAGTTCTCAGTAACACAGTTTTCCAAATTAACGTGACCGGGGATCGAACCCGGGACCCTAGCTTGGAAACCTATGCTATTAGAAGCATATGCCACTGCGCTAACGGGCCAGTTCTTCATCAGCTATATGTATAGAAACCCGCAACTTCATCCGCGTCAAAGTCGGTTTTATTTCGCACCCAACAGGCGAGCGGCGGATTTAAAATTATCATTAAACGACAATAACTTATTGTTGTGTGAAAACTGCAAGGAAATCCGTTCAGTAGTTTCGGAGATTAGCGTGTACAAACAGACAGACAAATTAATAAAAATGCTTGTCTGTGTTCTGTTACTCTTTTTTATCGCCCACACTCATTTTTTGATAAATTTATTCAATGTTTCTACTGCTTTGTTATATGTATAGAAAATAGAAAATTAACGTGTGCTGAGCCTAAAATTGAGGTATTACTGTTACAGAATAATTTCTAAATTTATAAACAATGGAAGGTATTGTTGACGAAACGATTTCACGTGAAACGAAGGGAAATGTTGCCATTATCAACTATTTCACAACTGCCACTGTCAGGGTTGTCAAAAGTGTAAGTCGAACTTTTGCTATCATATTCCGTATATTTACAACCGCATAACAAAATTTGTCGAAGAAATTTCTCTTTATAGAAAAATATTTGTTTAAAAATATCAGCCAAGCGCGAATCGGATTCAGGGGACAGACGCGGACAACGAAGTGACCATAACTCCGTTTTTTTGCTTTTGAGGTACGGATCCCGAAAACATACGATATCAAAGGAATTTCCTCTATCGAACATTGAGGTTGTGGAATGAACTCCCTGTGGATGTTTTTCCATGGAGTTCTTCAAAAATGTAAGAAAAAAATTAAACCGAATAAAAAAAAACAACGAAAGTACGAAATTCTTTACTAATCAAATATATGAAATTTAAATGGGAGCTGGAATCTGGAAATATATTCTTTCAAATATAAAAAGAATTTTCGATCATTCGATTTTCGAATCGATTTATAAATGACGTTACGTTACCTCGTTATGTTATGTCGTTATGTTACCTCTTCGCGCAGCATATTCTCGTATCTTATACCGAACCCTTGTGTACATATACTCAACTTACTCGGAAGTGACACGCGCCATTTTGTAACGAAAATTCCACACGAACGATGGAGCGGGCATCACCTAATTTAAAAAAATTTGCAGATCTAGAACCCTAGACCCTGAGATGATGCCTAATAATATTCTGTTATACCAAAAGAATGCAGTCTCAATTAGTGTCAGTTTCACACGGTGTCAGTTTATAATGGTCTCAAAATTGCGACAGAGAATTAAAGCGGACATTGGTTTCACAGACCCCCTCTGCTCGCGACGAGAAACATCACAGATATAGCGAGGCGAAGTGACGTGATATGATGCTACATAGAACACACGTGTTATGTAATCTAGAGATGTATTATACTAGAATAAAATATAAAAAACTATTTAAGGAAAAAATTAAACCGACATCAAAAACACACTGAAAAGTACAAAATAACTATCCTTTACTAATCAAAATTCGAGTATAAAAATAACTTCATAAAGAGGCAATGCTGCCAGTTTGCTGGGAACCTTAAGCAATGACAGCTTTCTAAGCGGCAACTTTGAGGAAGTCTATTATTTAAGATAATGTGTAGTTTTAAGTTTGTAAATATTAACGTATGTATGTACTTTTTTGTTATTAATAAAGTATACTTCATAACATAAATATGATAGAAATATAGTTAAATTGTCAGTTACTGAAGTCGGTGATAAGCCTACCAGACCAATAGACTTTCTGTTGTTGCACATAGATTTGGCACCAACTTCAACGTTGTCTTTAATAATATAGGTATTTGTTATTTTTGTACGTGAGTTTTGAATAGTAAAGGCTAGTTATTTCGTACTTTTCAATATTTTTTTAAGTTGGTTTTATTTTTGTCTTATAAACTTATTTATTTTTCCATTTTGAGTCACCTTGTCCTAAATTAATATCTAGGGTAGATCTACGACAAAATTTCTTTCATATTCTGAAACGGAATACTGAATAAAAAGATCTTTTCTTTAAGCGGTACTTCATCATCAGTTATTAACTAAACTTCGATGGAACTACTATGGACATAAATCCTTTTAAATAAAATTAAAAATCATCAAAATCGATTCACAAATAGCAAAGACATCGCGTAACATCTATCATATACTAATATTATAAAGAGGTAAACTTTGTTTGTTTGTATGTAATGAATAAACTCAAAAACTACTCAACCCATTTCAAAAATTCTTTCACCTACAGAAAGCTACATTATCAGCGAGTAACATGGGCTGTATTTTGTTTTCAAAAAAATTCCTACCTGTACGTAGCTACTTTAAAATAATTTTGGATGCTGGCTTTGTTATTAAAATAACACAAAAATTAAACCGCCTTCAAAAAAAACATTGAAAAGTATAAAATAACTATCCTTTACTAATCAAAACTAAACTACAATTAAAATAACTTTATAAATACGATACACATACCTGTATAATTAAATTTGACAGTTACTGAAGTCGGTGCCAAGCCCACCAAACTAATAGACTTTCTGCACATTGATTTGGCACCGACTTCAATAACTGTCAAATTTAATTATATACGTATGTGTATCGTATTTATAAAGTTATTTTAATTTTACTTGAGTTTTGATTAGTAAAGGATAGTTACTTTATACTTTTTTTTTTTTTTTTTGAAGGCGGTTTAATTTTTTTTAATAAAATTTTTTTATTTCTCTCTTTTGAGTGATCTTGACCTAAATAAATATCTAGGGCAGGTCTGCAATTAACTTAAACACAAAACAACAACATACAGACGAATTGAGAACCTCCTCCTTTTTTTGAAGTCGGTTAAAAATAAAGTTAATTAAGAGCTACGGTGTGTAAACGAACTTGCCCAACCGAAGCCGGGGCGGGTCGCTGATCTATACTAAAATCGGGAAGAGAGATAACGGATTATTAGTACTATTAAATTAACCCTGTATTAATATACACGTTTTTCAGAGTAAGGCAGGGTGTTGTAGCGTCACATAAGTTTAATGCAATCAGCCTACACACGTGACTGCCGCCGGCGTCAGTTTCAAGGTTACGAAATGCCTCTCTATGCATTACCAAATAATTGTAATATGTTTGTTTATGGCTCAGTACGAGTAGATACTGTCACCGAAATTACATACATGCTTCATACACGATATTATTATAAACTAGCGCCCCGGTTTCGCACGAGAGCTTGATTGCAAAATGTCAATATTTCTATACTACATACATACAGTATCAGCTCTTAAATAAACTTGAGCGCTTGCAAAATTTATATATACGGTTTATTTTCGGACTGAAGAAATTTGATCATGTGTCTCATTTTCGCAAGGATCTCAAGTGGCTTCCCATTCGTTTTCGCAGGAATACTCGAGTACTGTGTCTCCTCTTCAATATTCTTCATAACCAGTCTTCTCCAACCTACTTACGGGAGCGGTTCTCTTTTGCACGCCCTCTAGATGCTCCCTGCAGAGCACATCTTAGAACTCTTCTAAAGTTTCCGTCCCATAAATCTGTTTTCTTTTCCCATTCCTTCTCCGTACATGCTGTTAGATTGTGGAATTCGCTACCGCCTGATATTCGAGATGTCACTTCTATCTCAGTTTTTAGAAAACGATTAAAAAAATATTATTTGTCACTGTCCTGATTTTCCATATTGTATTTATATAGTATATATTTATTCATTTGTATATGTACAAGTCTTTGAGTATGTATGTAGATTTGTTTATATGTATATATAATTATGTATTTGTATGTGTGTGTGTGTGTGTTTATGTGTGTGTATATATATGTTATGGGTATATAAGTATAAATATAAGTTGTACACACTAAATTTGCTTCTAAACATTATGTCTCCCATCGCAGATCTGCTGGAAGAGATTTCTTCATGAAATAAGCAGTGCCTTAGTACATTATTTTCTTGTCATGCTTTCTTCTTTTATTTGTATTTGTATTATGTGTACATAAATTGTTAAATAAAATAATTAAAATACATATCCTCACGCTGTATCCCCAACGGGGTAGTCAGAGAGGACGGAGCGCCAAACGTCGCGGTCCTTACATATCTCCTTCGCTTACATACCTCCTTCGCTTCCTCAAATCTCATCATTCTCCTCACACATTTTCGCCTAGGTATGCGAGTGCTTTCTTTATATAAAATATAAAAAGTAGTATATTTCTATACTACTTTCTATTAGTAGTATATTTCTATACTACTTTTTATTAATTAACTTGTTATTGCCCGCAAATTCGTCCGCGTGGAATTAAAAAAGTAGCCGAGCCGTCCTTCTCTTAGGCTTATTGTAAATTCTATTTCCATTGTAAATTTCATCAAAATCGATCAAGCCATTTAGGAGGAGAATCATTAAATGACGATAATTTTTTTCAATGTCATCCGATTTCAATGAAACAAAATGTTAAATAAATGTCTAGGCTGAGCTTAATTTACCTGTGAAAACCGCAAGTAAATCCGTTCAGTAGTTTCGGAGAATAGCGTGTGCATAGTACATATAGACAGACAGAGAAAAATTAAAAAAAAAAATACTTTTTTTATCGCCCGCAGTCATTTTTTGATAGATTTATTCAATGTACAGATACACGGTTTCTACTGCTTTTTTATATGTAAGGATTTATTTAAATGCGCCTAAACAAAATCTATATATATATAAGGCGATGTATGTATGTTCCTTATGGACTCCGAAACGGCTGGACCGATTTCGATGAAATTTTCAGGGAATCTTCAGATTGGCCTAGCGGGTGATCCTGTAAAGTTTGGTAGCGATCGGATTAGTAGAATTTTTTTTTGTTTTTTACGCCCAGTGAAACTAACGCCCAGTGAAACGGGCCGGGTTTGCTAGTTACATATATAAACAAAAATGCAAGTCATAATCTACAAAAGACAAAGCTTATCTCTTTAAGAGATCTCTACCAACACATCTGGTTAAAAAATTCCTTTACTATGTATTTCATACGAGCGATATTTGTACATTTGTAATCGCGTTCTCGAAAACGGTGGGGTTATTACCTAAAAATTTGCAGACAGCGACAGCCACGTGATCACTACGCGACCGGTGACTAATTATAATAGAAAATTAGTATCATGTATGACGATTGCGTATCTATTATTCTATGACCATAAAATGCACTTTTCGCGGTAGATTTAGCGCCACTATACAAATTACATTATGCCCGCCACACACCATCCAGTATGCATGATCAAGTCTGTCCAGTATGCATGAAGCGACGGTTCCATCAAATCATATTGATCGTGTGTGGTGCCGATTTGACTTGATCAGTTATACTTGACGGAAATCGTTTCGCCCATCTTCCGTCAATCCATCAAGCCATCAAGCCATCAAGTCCGTCCTGCATACTTGAACATGTGCGGGCGCGTCATGCCGTTTCGTCAGTTCGCTCGAAATTTTGGTTAAGGGACAGTTGTGCGAATGTCTTGATTTATTTTATTTAAATATGTATTGATTTATTGAATTAAATAAGTTATTTTCATTAAATTACAACGATTTACTTGGAGGATTCACATTTTAATCTCATTAAAAAGAGAACATCGAGTTTTTAAAACGTATTCCGTTCAGAAATACTCTTTTATAAGGTGCGTTTATCAATGAGAAAAACTATTTTCATAAACTAAAAAATTGTCAACTGAATATCAATTAACAATTATTACACCATACATACATACATACATATCTTCACGCTATATCCCTATTGGGGTAGTCAGAGAGAACGGAGCACGAAGCTTTGCGGTTCTTACATACTTCTTTCGCTTCCTCAAATCTCCTCGCCCTCCTCACACATTTTCGCCTAGATATGCGAGTGATTTTCGCATTTCCGTCAGTTAACACTGGCTATTTGACCTTCATTGTTTTTTGGAAGGTCACATTAATTGCTATTAAATACATTTTAATCGAATTATAATTTTTAATCAATTAATATTTTTTATTTATTTTTTCATTTGACTTAATTTTAATTATTGATTTAATTTTTTATCAATTGATAATATTCGATAATCAATTGATAATTTTTTAGTTTACAAAAATAGTACCTATAGGGCTATATTGTAATAACATTAATTTATTTTTTACTTATCTTGAACATAGCTCGCTTCGATATACCTTTCAATAAAATATATACAATTTTAAAAAGATAATTCGTAATAAGACATTCGCACAACCGTCCCTTAAATGCTTCATGCATACTGGACGGGATTGACGTCAAGTACAACGGATCGTGTGTGTGCTCTAGGGGCGCCAAACGACGCTTCATGCGTACTGGACAGACTTGATCAAGCATACTGGATGGTGTATGGCGGGCTTTACATAAATTCTCATTTTGACAGCAGATATCGCGCGATATTGCCTGTCGCATGTTGTCTGCAAGTTACGTAATAAGCGTGCGGAAGTACTATTTCGATGAAACCTACAATGTAAACAAGGGTTTATGGGGGCGCAAAATCCTAGCTAGTTCTCGATTCGGCGAAAATTCATTTTCCCCGCCTTTTCAGACATTAAAACTTGCCCACGAATCATTGTGATTTGATTTCGGTCAGGGCAATATGCGATCTGTGGATCTCGTTTTCGTGACGCCATAGCGAGGTCGTAAGGGTCGGGGTACTACGATATCGAATTCCGCCCACACTCCTTCCCGCTCACGTATTCAGAACTCTCGAGGAATTTTTCATTAACAAGAATATGAATGAATGGCAAAATGGTTTCTAAGATTCCCTTCATCCTTATATTTATATACTTATATATATTTGGAGTTGTCTGGAATATATATATATTTAGTCGCAGTACGTTTGTAAAGTTGGGTAGTCAAGTATTAACAAGGGATTTTTAAATTCAACTCTATAAGGGGTTTCCTCAGTTGTATGTACATTTATTTATTTATAAATTCCCCCGGCTTCGCACGGGTAGAAATTTATTGAAAACAAAATACAACCCATGTTACTCGCTGTTAGTGTACCTTTCTATAGGTGAAAGAATTTTTGAAATCAGTTAGGTAGTTTTTACGATTATCCAATACTAGCAAACCGCCCCGGCTTCGCACGGGTGCAATGTAGATACTAACTCCTGGTATCGGTCTAAATACCTTTCCAAACTCCACATACTTTGTATCCATTTTTTTAAACATTAAAATGGTTATAGAAGGCTATCCGTATAATATAGACATATATGCCATCCCTAACTTTTTTGTAGTCCTAATCACTTACAACGAACTTGTTAGTACGAACTCAACGTTGGATGTTTTTAGTCCTGGGCTCAATAAATTCAGGAATGACACCCGAGCAATATTTATCGCCCTTTCAGTTTCTAATTAAATTAAAACAACCGAAACTTATTTCATCTTTATATAAATATCAAAACATATTTTACTTTATTATTAGTTTTTGTATTGTATAACTTAAGTATCTAAACACTATTAACCCTCGCCATGTTTTCTTTTTTTAAACAAACTGTATGAGCATGCATATTTAGAGTTACGGTCTAGTTTGTAATGCTTCTTAATGTGCAACTTTTTTTTGTGACTGCAACTTTATTTGTGTGCCATAAATAAATAAATAAATAAATAAAGAGGAACAATTCCATCATACATTGTTTTGGAATAAGAGCATTTTCGATGAAAGCCCTCAGTCGGCTTAAGTTTTTCCGACATCTTGAACTATTATTGTCATATTTCAACAAATTAACACACAACATTATTAAACTATACATATAAACCTTCCTCTGGAATCACTCTATCAATTGATGAAAACCGCATTATAATCGGTTGCGTAGTTTAAAAGATCTAAGCGTACAGAGGGACAGACGGCGGCAAGCGACTTCGTTTTATACTATGCATGGAATAGATATAGATTATTTATTATTTTATATTTAGTTACTAAAAATCCACAGCTCTTGAACATTTCAGTACTACAATGTCGAGTAGGTGTTTTTTTTATAAAAGAGAGTGCAAACGAGTAAGTGGCACACTTATTTCGTAACTTGCAGACAGCATGCGACAGCCAATATCGCGCGACATCTGCTGTGAAAACGAGAATTTGTGTAATGTAATTTGTATAGTGGCGCTAAAACTACCTCGAAAAGTGCGTTTTACGGTCATACAATAATAGATACGCAATCGTCATATATGATAGTAATTTTTTATTACAATTAATCACCGGTCACTAGACCGCGTGGCTGTCGCTGTCTGCAAATTTTTAAGTAATAACCCCGCGGGTCACCTAATGGAATGACCACCGCCGCCCATGGACACCTGCAACGTCCGGGGAATCACGGGAAAGGAGGGTGTGAAGGGCCACCGGCACTCTCACTCACCGAATGAAACACAACAGCAATAGATGCTGTTAATTCACGCCGATATACCGTGAGAGGGTGGTATTTCACTGGGCAAGCGGTGAAATACCACCGTTGGTACCAATTCGTGCTCCGTTGCAGCATGGCAACACATTAAGCATTTTCCCAGTATATGCGTATAAATGAGAATATATAAAAATAATGGTATCTGTATCAGCCGGTAAGAATTTTGCCAATGTCTCTCCTAAAGGATTCCAATGACGAACAATAGTCCTGTACATGGAAATTATTTATTTGCATAATTTCACTACACAATAATTTATATGGCAGTTCATATAAAAGTAAACTCATACTCATGCATATTAGGGGGGAACAGAGGCGTACCCAACTTTTTGGCTAAAGGGGACCAAATCAGGAACGTACATTTATTAGATTAGTTACATATTAAGTATTAATTTCCAAACTATCTCTCCACCTTGTTTAACCAAAAACTTCACCACAGCTCGGCTTCTGACGCAATCTGCTCTAATATATAAAATTTGGAGACTTCCTCGTTACCAATTATGAAATCTGGGGCTGTAATTTTTGCTAGCTGAGCACAATGTACCCAACAACGACAGAGCAAGCGGCAGTGATTGACCTTGGTCTCGCTTCCAAAGAGAAGGTAATAACGAGTCCAAATAGGACATGTATACTTGTATAGCGAACCGAGAAAATACTCGCATAATGAAGCAGCTGGATGATTTGTCCAGTAGTTCTAGAGGTCATTTATGTGACTATGCATATTTAAGCGCAGAAATATTAACCAACCAAAAGCAAGGAAGGAAGGGAAAAGCCCCGGGAGTGGTAGTTAGGGGAAGACAGCTGCCCCCCTTGAGTACGCCCATGGGGGGCAATTATGAGTCTGTGGCATACCGATGGAATACGGCACGCTTATTACGTAACTTGCAGACAGCATGCGACAGCCAATATCACGTGATATTTTCTGTCTTAACGAAAACTCGTGTAATGTAATATGTATAGTAGCGCTAAATCAACCGCGAAAAATGCATTTTATGGTCATAGAATAATAGATACGCAATCGTCATATATGACATCAATTTTTTATTACAATTAGTCACCGGTCGCTGGCTGTCGCTGTCTGCAAATTTTTAGGTAATAACCCCGCGGGTTCTGTTTAGCTATTTGGCAACAGAACCCCGTAAAAATATTAGCGCCCAGTTCAGTGACATTAAATAAAAGTATGATGACTGCATAGTCGAATTGGGCAGCACACAATTGAAAAATGAGTATCATACGAGGGCCTGTTTTTGCAAACGTGCTAGCACGATGTGTTACACAGACCTATACGAGGCGCGGACTCGCGAATGGCGAGGATAGTCAAAAGCGGAAAATAAATTTTATACACCCCCTCGCTAGCACGCAACAAGTACGAAAGAAATGTATATATTCTCATATACCTACATTCACCAGCTTAAATTATCTATTCGTACGAAATTAAACATTATGTCATATTTGACCACCTCCGTGGCGCAACGGCTTAACGCGTCGCAAAGTAAACGGGGGTTGCGGGTTCGATTCCCGCCCCGAGTCTGGATGTTTATGTATAATATGTATTTATTTACAAAAGAAAAAGTATATATGTAGTATATCAGTTGTCTAGTACCCATAACACAAGCGCTGTGCTGCGTACTTTGGGACTAGATGGCGCTGTGTGAAATGTCTGAGTTTATTATTATATTATTATTATTATTATTGGCATTAGCCATAGATAATAAAATTTCGAATGATCAATCTTTGAATCAACCACTCAACTTGTACCTCACAGCATCGCGGTTCGCAGCCGGTTCAAAAGTGTAACTGTACAGATGTACTACCACACTTTTATTCTACGAGGCACTCCCTCCATCCCAAAATTGTGCTAACACACGCGCGGCATGGCACGCATACAACGGCAATATTAAGGAAGATTATGGTAGCACCCAGTCAAGGTCGCAACGTAGCCGGTTATTCGTACACTAAATGTCGCCACGCGGCACAGTCAAACAATTTGTTTTTAATTCATTTGTCACATCGTGACAAACACAAATATGTGTACAATCACACCAATGAAGATATTGTTATGTCTTTGCATGACTAAATAACAATTATTCGAATCCATATTGTTCTTCAATAGAATTACAAAAAATAAAATTTATGAACCTGAAAAATGCGTCCACATGGATTTTTTTTATTATCATTATTATATACTCACATACTCTTAAAAGACTAAATGACATGCTGTCCGTATATGACACTACATTTGAGAACCCTACACGTATCCGGCCGAGAGTACGCAATTCATCATGCGCGAAGCGGGAGTTGGCCTTCTACACATTCTCTGGTTCAGTGCGACATTTATAAAAAGATAAGCTTCTAAAGTCGATATTTGAAAATTTATAAGACCCAGAAGTTTCATTATATTGTTTCCTGTAAAGTTTAGGTAAGAATTTATGAGGTTTAAAAAATTTTATTCTCAAAAGATAAAAAATAACTTACCCGATCTCCACATCATCCAAACGTTGGTATTTGATATTTCTCGACACCATTTCGTCTCTTTCGCACAACCAAAAAATAATATCACTATCTCCTTTTATCCCCAATAACTTTCGAATACGTTTGCATTCCTATTAATACTAAACCACAACTGCTGGAGTGTTTACCTTTTCGGTAGAGTAATTTTTAATCTTATCTATTTATTAATTGAACTCAAACGATAACAAAATATTACACAGTGCGACTCTGTGTTAAGAACACAAATAAATAAATGTATGATAAGCGTTAAGTAATTTCACGCGTGTTTAGTTGAAACAGTAAATGACTGGCCGTGCGCAAAGGCGTAGTAACGGCTGCAAAGATATTCGTTAAACTATGTCATTAGCTGATACTATAATATTAAGGTCGTCGTTCACTATCCAACCCGACACCCAAAGACCATCCTACCATGAGACAAACTATTCTATCAAGGTATATTAGAGAGATTAGGACATAAGCGAGCAGCACGGGTGACGTCACGTAAGTGATGAAAAAAGATTATGCATGTCGATTTTACCTATCGATAAGTCAGAGGTAGTAGAATTATTTTCATGAATTTCTCATAAAAAAAACATTTAATAATAAAAACAAAAATACTCAAGTTTTGTATTCCTTTTTCAAACTATTTATAGTTGATTTAGACAAATTAATCTAAATTATTAATTGAAAACAACCATTCCAATCAAAATACATGTAATAAATAAGTCAATTAATTAAAAATTTATAATAGTAAGAAGGAAACAACATCATTCGGAATTAGGTACGTAATGATTAAACAATTTCAAAGAATGATAGCCACAAAAATTTCCTTTATTGAAACAATATCGACATATCAAAACATTTTACCGCATCTACTTACATGATCCGTCTAGTAAAAATGAGATGCAACATTGATTTTATAGCGTACTAGACAAGGACAGTCCTGATTCGGGACTTAGCTGCAACCAGTATCACTAGAATTTTGGTCTTCCATAATAAACTTGTATTATTCTTGGAATTGTCTTTACAACTGTTACTTCCATACCATTTTACAGCGCAATTTTCCATTGTTCATGTATTTTACTCTCTTTTCTTTTTAATATTGCTTAGACAAGGGTTAAGTATGTTTTTACTAAACGAGCGTGCGCTTGTGTTTAATTTTATAAGATCATTTGCGCATATACAGTGCAAACAATGACGACTTTCTATTATAAATTTCGTGCGGTTGTCTTTACCGGCATCCGACCAGTACCACCTCTTCTCGAATGGTTAGGAATTAGGATTTGTTACATATACTACTGTCCATACATCTACGGCCACATAAAACTCCCTCGTAGATTATTCATGTGAGTTTTGGTAACAATTTCTCGAAAATCAGACGTCAGAGATGTCAACTCATTCTTGTTTAGTCGACAATCCGTTAAATGAGCGAACGCCATGGGGCGCAGTCGGCGGTAATCCTGTATCGGCATTATAAAAATGGGCGATGACCTTTAATATTACAAATTGATTATATGTGTGTACGTGTTATAATCTCGAGACAACTAACCAATAGGCGGACTTTTTGGCGGGAACGGGAGAAGTGAGGTTGTTATTTTATTTACATTTTCTATTTTCTATATTTTTGGGAGTTATAAAGTACAAAAGTGATAGTATATTGTGTTTTAAAGTTCTGTAAGTGAAAAGAATGGAGTAGGTCTAAATATACATGTGTAGCTGAAGTTCTCGCGCTCTTCCAAGAAGTGTTATAAAAGTTCAGTAAAGTTTACTATCACTTTAGTGGAGGAGTTTTACGATAACGATTCTACTTATACGTAACATTGGCAAATGCGCTAATCTGTGCGCCATGCCATGAAGAAAAAAAAACCAATAGGCTAGTTACTGATATGTTTATACATTAAATTAAAATAACCAAAAAATAAAAATTACATGTAGAAATAAAGCCCGAGTATGTATGTAACAAAAACTTGTAAATAAGATGAAATAAATGTTTTTTTTTATTTCTGGAAATGAGGCTTATTAGTATAAGCCTCTGATTCCTAACCCCTATAATCTTTAGGGGTTAGGAATCTATAATATTATAGTTTCGCTATAATCTCTGACTCTAACTTATACTAGTGACCGCCCTGTCGCCCTGTGATCGAAATTCGATCACAAAATAAATATAAATAAATACTTTTTCTCTTTGACATGCACTCCATGGACTCAAAGCAGCTCACAGTTCACAAATCACACTAACTTTTGACCGCGACTTTGTCCGCACAAAATTAAAAAAGTAGCATACATTCTTCGTTAGAGCTTAATCTATCTCTATTCTAAATTACAGCAAAATCAGTGCAGTTGTTTAGGTGTGAAAGCATATCAGACAAACAGACTTTCGCATTTAATCAAGTTTCATTTCATTAATATAGATTAATTTCATTAGTATGGGATTATGGATCGTTAAAAATACTTAGCAAAATTATTGTGGAAATTATTAACTTTAAATTATGTATTACATAGTTTAAATCAGAAATAGTAGACTGCAATGGTAACTTATTTAATATAATGGGCAAAAAAGTACTAGAATTACTAATTTTTTGTTTTTTTTTGCCCATTTGTATTTCATTTAATTATATAAAGCCAACGTAATCTTATAATATACCTACAATGTTATTGAAAGTATTGTAGAAAGTGAAAGTTCACAACCGCACAAAGCGGACGTCGGACGGCCGGTGAGCGTTACAGTTTACCATCAGAATAAAATACAGTTGCAGTTTTTACCGGACTACGGCTAAACAAAAGGAGGGAAACAATTTTATTAGCTTATTTAAGTAAGTCACCTTCGCGAACTAAATAAGCAATGGAAATATACGCAGTATGACAGAATTGGATGACAATGTTAAAAATGCAGAACGATTTTTTGATAGTTCGGGAACAAAGAAACAATTAATATGAACTACTAAATTTGGAACTGATGAAGAAAATTTATAGAGTGAAAGTGATACAAAGTCAATGTTTCTAGATGGTTCGGGAACTAAGGAACAATGAGTATGAACTACTGATGAAGAAAATGTATAGAATGAAAGTGAGTGATACAAAGTCTGTTTCTAGATGGTTCGGGAACAAAGGAAAAATGAGTATAAACTACTGATGAAGAAAATGTATAGAGTGAAAGTGAGTGATACAAAGTCTGTTTCTAGATGGTTTGGGGACAAAGGAACAATGAGTATAAACTACTGATGTAGAAAATGTATAGAGTGAAAGTGAGTGATACAAAGTCTGTTTCTAGATGGTTCGGGAACAAAGGAACAATGAGTATAAACTACTGATGAAGAAAATGTATAGAGTGAAAGTGAGTGATACAAAGTCAATGTTTCTAGATGGTTCGGGAACAAAGGAACAATAAGTATAAGCTATTGACGAAGAAAATCTATAGAGTGAAAGTGAGTGATACAAAGTCAATGTTTCTAGATGGTTCGGGAACAAAGGAACAATGAGTATAAACTACTGACGAAAAAATCTATAGCGTGAAAGTGAGTGATACAAAGTCAATGTATCTAGATGGTTGGGGAACAAAGGAACAATAAGTATAAGCTATTGACCAAGAAAATCTATAGAGTGAAAGTGAGTAATACAAAGTCAGTTTCTAGATGGCTCGGGAACAAAGGAACAATGAGTATGAACTACTAACGAAGAAAATCTATAGAGTGAAAGTAAGTGATACAAGAAGCCAAGAAAGATCTAATTGCGAGAGTGTTATCTGACGGAAACGTCAAAAGCACCTAGGTGAAAGTATATGAGGCGAATGATAAGATTTGAAGAGACGAAGGAAGTATGTATCTCTAACTACCCTGTTAAGGATACACCGTGAGGATATGTATGTAAGTATATAATTTTATAAATGCGGTTAAACTATTAAGGGCGGCGAGTCAAAGTCTCGCCAGAGGCAGATTTCCCATAAGGCCGACTAGGCCCGGGCCTAAGGCGGCCAGATATGAGGCGGCTAATCGTTGTAAAAAATACACTGATGAGAACATATAAGGTAAATGATGGAGCTGTGTTTGCAACAATAAAATATTTCTATTTCGTTTTTATTGTAATAGTAACACTTGGTAATTTTTTTTCTTCCGATTGATCGCACTACTTTTACGTATTGTCTGTACTTCTATACTTATCAAGTTATTATAAAGAGGTAAACGTTATTTGTTTGTATGTAATGTTTAAGCTCAAAAACTACCAAACCAATTTCAAAAATCATTTCAGCGCAAAGCTACATTATCAGGGAGTAACTGGGCTGTATTTTGTTTTCAAAAAATTTCTACCAGTACGAAGCCGGAGAGAGTCGCTAGTAATACTATAAAGAGACAAAATTTGATTGTTTGTTTGTAATAGATAAATTAAAAAAGTAATGAACCGATTTCAAAAATTCTTTCACGTCTAGAAAGTTACATTATCAGCGAAAATTATGAGATGTATTTTAATTTAAAAAACATTATCTCACCGCGCGAAACCGGGGCGGCTCGCTAGTAAAATATAAAATCAAATAAATAAGGCCTAAAAAATATACAGTTCGCTTAAATCTTATGTTAAATATGTAACGGGAGCACTGATCACTATGAACACGTTATCAATTCTTCATCACAACTATTATGTACTTGACTATTCGACGGCTTCTCAACAACTGAACTCTTACAAGACCAAAATCAGGCTTTTATGCAGCCCCGCTACACGCATGAAATCCATTCTACCCTCGTTCTTGTTACCAAAATGTTACATAATATCACACGTGGGTAATTTATGTGATTAAATTTAATGTGGAACTCACACTTATTTTAAACACAGAAGATCTTTACAAGCTCAGAAGGGGGCGGCTCGTACTACACGGACTAGGGTGCCCGAGACTGCTAATCCGCCTTTGGTCACGCTTCATCAAACATCACTTTACCAGTCACATTGAAAGACTTAGGAATATCGAAGACAAATTAATGTTTTTAATGTTTATAAACTTTCACGACTTATACACATCTTATAATATTTACTCACGGGTCTATGTCGCGTTTATACTTTAAGGTTAATTACCTATTTTGGATACCGCTTATCAACATCATGGAATCCTGTCATCAGTGCGTGTGTCCGGAGCCGGAACACCGGACGTCGCCAGTGTGTAGATGTCGTTAGTGTAGTGTGTCGAAGTACCGACAGTGACAATAACAAAAATTAAGAAGTGCATTGAATGAGTGTGGGTAGTTGCAAGAAAACGTACGCTACAAAGACGTTATTCATCCTCATCAGTCTGCCCGTGACCACGATCGGTGCAATCCGGTCGAAACGTCGGGATAAAATAGGTAATTAGCCTTAAAGTATAAACGCAACATAGACCCGTGAGTAAATATTGTAAAACGAAGACAAAGATGGTTCCATGGTTGATGATGACGATACCTTTTTCATTAAGAACAGATCATTAAAAAAACCAATGTGTCAGAACACTTACAAAATCTTGGGAAAAACTTATATCATCAAATTACATTATGAAGATATGACAAATGCTTAATTCATTAAAATTGATTAATTAATAATCACATATCTAATATAAGACAACAATATGAGATAAACAATAATTTTAATTATTACCAATGTTCTAGACACGTCTTGAAGGTATATCCGTTTGTTTTCCCCGAATGCAAAAATTAGCGAGTCATCGATCTCGATCGATCGAATTAGCGAGTCATCGAAGCGATCTCAAATGCACAGAATGGACGTACCTTTGTCAAAACAGAAACTACCGTTTGTCAGTACACATGGTCAGTACTACGTTCAGACAAATTCTTAATGAATATAAGGGTATTAATATATTTATAAAAAGGTAAACACAAAACAGTTCAGCACCTTTTTCTCATCTGTTTATCAACCGATTTTCTTTTTTTTTCATTTAGTAGCTTTGACAAGCTTTAGTGTTATCAATAAAAAAAATTGGAAACAGTTATCTATATATTAATAAGTGAAGCGATAACTTTGGTTCCCTTTTTAAGAAAATTCACGGAGTAGTGTGAAATTTAATACACTTAAAGTTTATATGAAGGACTGGAGAAAGATAAAATTTTTATGTACAAATAAGGGCATTAAATAAAATTAAATAAAACGTTCATTGTTTATAGCGCCATATCAAAAATACAGTCAATGTCAAACTCATTACAGTTTGATATCATACCTCCTTCGATCAAACAGTCGCACAGAGTAGATTGTAGCCAAAGAGTTTATATTATAAGTTTATATTTACGCTCGAATTTCGACCACTGGCCCGACCTCTAATGCCACTTATTAGTACCAAGAATATCTGAGTTAAACTGCGGACAGACTGACAGACAAACATGGCGAAACTGTAAGAGTTCCTTGTTGACTAAGGAACATTAATAAAAAAGTACCAGAGTCATATCTGTTCATTGAAAAAATGATTTGGATAGAATGATTAAGACTGAAGAAGCAATCAATATAGTCGACAGCAAGGAACTCTAATTGGTCAATTAAGATGAAGCAACACAAACAGTAATTTGATATAAAATAGACCTTCTGCACCATACAAACGTGCGCGCGCTAGCTTACGAAAAATACGAAATAGCAGTTATTTTGGTTTATATTAAAAACTATAATTAATTTTAAAAAATCCAACTGGCATTTTGAAGTGTGTTTAGATTAATCTACACAGAAAAAATAGACACATAAATCGGTCCCGTCAGTCGGAAAAATGTAAATCTCTGTTTTAAAAGACGTTTCTTCGAATTTTTTTTACACAAGTTAATCAATCCTGTAACGCAACTAGCAAAATGAAGTCAATGTAATGAAGAATCAGGTTACGAAATATCACTTTCATACGTTCTGTAATCACAATCACTTAGAAAAATTGAGATACCTCCTGTCAAAATTCACAACTGTGACAATACGTCGCCTTAAGACTCATTAGGCCAATTTTTTCCGTAATGCAGGCGAAGTCGCGGTCAAAAGTTACTATGTATATTAATAATTCCATTCTATATAATGCTCTATAAATTGTCACCATGTTACGAGTTTGTGGGGAGATACTGATTACAGCAGACTTTGTCAACGTATCATCTGTTTATTTGGATTTTATCTGATAAGTTACATCAAATATGGAAAACAATGTCAATATGATAAATACGTCAAATCATGTACAATATCTTTGTTATATATTTGCTAGGCATGATTCAAATTCAAAATATATAATACAAAATTGGGAAATTTAAATTCCCGGAAATATTCTCAAATTTTTAGGAAAACAAAATGTATCATAATGCAATTTCCCGTCTGTACGTTGCGATTACTTAGAAAATCGTTTTTTTTTATTTTTAGGTAGAGGGGGCAAACGAGCAAGCAGCACGCTATTACGTAACTTGCAGACAGCATGCGACAGCCAACATCGCGCGATATCTGCTGTCAAAACGAGAATTTGTGTAATGTAATTTCTATTGTGGCGCTAAATCTACCGCAAAAAATGCATTTTATGGTCATACAACAATAGATGCGCAATCGTTATATATGATACCAATTTTTTATTACAATTAGTCACCGGTCGCGTAGTGATCGCGTGGCTGTCGCTGTCTGCAAATTTTTAGATAAAAACCCCGCGGGTCACCTGATGAAGAGCAACCACCGCCGCCTATGGACAACCGCAACATCCGAGGCATCACGGGTCCGTTGCCGGCCTTTAGGGAAATAGGGAAAGGAGGGAGGGAGGAGGAGGGGAAAGGAGGGGGCGATTTGCCACCGGCACTCTCACTCGCCAAACAAAACATAACACCAATAGATGCTGTTAATTCACGCCGATATTCTGTGAGAGGGTGGTAATTCACCGGGCAAGGCGGCCTAATTCATGCTGCATTGTAGTATGGCTCTACCACTCTTCAACAAAATCGTGTTACAGATGGACTGACACGTCAGTAATATTATAGGGTGCCGTTATTTCATTGACGGCGTGAAACCCTACAAATGATATTGAAACCTAGTCAGGTTTAGAATCGCAAGAAGCAGTCGAGTTTTTTTTGCGATTGTTCTCAATATCAATTTTTTGTCATCACTTGAGACCAAGTTATCCAAAATATCGTATTGTCAATTACCACTGACGACATTAGTAATCAGAAAGTACTCGAAAAAAAAAAAACATGTACAAAGGAAAATACTCAATTAAACATTTTGACGAATAGAATTTACAAAAACACTACATTTATAATTAAAATATATAATTATTAATTAAACAGCCGAAAAAAGTTTAGTTTCGAAATTCTCGTTTATTTAAGCGATAATCATACGTTTTATTTTGGATATATGCACTGAATACTACTAAATTAAACAATTTATAGATTACATTTTTCATTAAGTTTATTGTTTTCTCTAAATTAACGAAAACATTTTTAAAAATACATTATTTCTCATCTAAATGTTAAAGGCTCGCATTTTGCTTTACGAATCTCAACCTTTCTTCGCCTCGTCCTCAACCTCTCAACTCGTTCGTTAACTGGAAATACCTGGGCCGTAGGCTGCATTCGCACGGGAGTTAAAAAAGCGTTGCCTAAAGACCCGACGTTGCCTTTAAAGAAGTACCATATGATACATTTGATATAAGCTTCACCGCTCAGCACTTAAAATTCAACACAGCTCGATAAAAAAGCGTCGCGTTTTAAAAGCACTGACGTGTCAATAAATATTCAGATATTCACTTGTTTCATCTCAACGCTTCTTTAATGTGACGCAGTGATAAACAATAATTAATCTAAAGTAAATATTTCAAGCCCATATGTACCCCATACAAAAGACCTTCTGCACCTTACAAACGTGCGCGCGCTCGCTAGCTTACGAAAAATACGAAAAAATAGTTATTTTAGTTCATATTAAAAATTAAAATTATTATTAAAAAATCCAACTGGCATTGTGAAGAGTGTGTTCAGATTAGTTTATACCGAAAATTTATAGGCATAGATCGGTCCCGCTAGTTCGAAAAATGTAAATCTTAGTTAAAAGCTTTCTTTGATAGAATCAGGTTACCAAATATACGTTTTGAAGTGACTTAGAAAAATTGAGATCTCTGTCGTTAAAATTTCCAATGCGTCGCCTTAACGGACGTTAATAAAGCTCTCGTGCGAACTAGATCTTAAGCTGTATCACTGTCATGATCGTTGACAGAAAATACTGCTTTGTTATTTTAAAACATACACAGATAATAGGTTGTTTTATTTAATTGTTATAAGATAGACTCATTGTACTTACTACTATTGATTTCATTATTGATTACTAGCAATCCGGCCAAGTTTCGCCTGGGTCAAAGACCATTAACCCTTCCCTACACGATGCTTATAGGGGTACCTGCGTCTACCTACAGTTGAGTAATATATTAGTTAAACGCCGATCTTGCAACAACGTAATAGTCTAAGAAAATCGTAGAATGTCGTATTTAGTATTGAGATATAAGTATATAATGCTCCTATAGAATTTGTAATTGTATCTACAAATCTCAATATTTAATATTGATGGTTTCCTATATAAATTTGCTACTTTTGTTATAAATCGCATCTTCATTACATTCATTATTTTAAAATTAACAGTTTTCACAATAAAATTTTGGTTACGACTTCATTCATATTCAACTCCTATAAGTAACTAGGTTTTGGACGAGACTTCGTCCATGTTGAATTCAGACTACCTAAGATTTTTGGGAAATCCCTTTTTATTGAGTCTGCGTATTAAAAGGAAGCTACTGTCCAAATTTCATATTCCTAGCTCTGTAACTCCGGACAGACGATGATGAATCAATCAGTCAGTGCATCCCCAATTTTACACCCTAGGTGTAAATAGATAAATGCTTTTTTTTTATAATAGTGGGGGCAACGAGCAAGCGAGTGACCTGATGGAAAGTGATCACCGCTGCCTATGGGCACCCGCAACGTCCAGGGAATCACGGGTGAAAGGAGGGAAAGGAGGGGAAGAGTGAGTTGGGCCACCAGCCTCTCACTCACTGAACGAAACACAACAGCAATAGATGCTGTTATTTCACGCCGATATTCTATGAGAGGTTGGTATTTCCCCGGGCGTGCAGGCCCAATTCGTGGTGCAATTCAGCATGGCTCTACCACACATTGTATTTAATTCTTATTTTATTGAAGAGTATTTGTGCTAAATGACTGCCCAAATTCACTATCACTGGTCCCAGAGTATTATATTTACCATTTAAAAAATATATTTTAATTTCTCACGATTATCTGTGTGTTTTATAACTTCCTTGAGCTAGTGCAAGCAATGATCAAAATAAAAAGCATTTTTAGTACCTAGACATTCATTATGGCTGAACAAAGCTGTAAACATTGACACTTTCGTTATTTATATTACGTTATATGCAGATTTATGATAAAAATTGACTATTTTAGAATTTAATAGCGCTAGATTTTCTACATTGTTACTAATAGCGACCCGGCCCGGCTTCGCACGGGTATAGAAATACTCTTGAAAATAAAATATAGCCCATGTTACTCACTGATAATGTTGCTTTCTATAAGTGAAAGAATTTTTGAAATCGGTTGAGTAGTTCTTGAGTTTATCCATTACATACAAACATTATTATAATATGTATCACAGGGTTGCGCGACAGTGTTATTGTAAAAATGAAGAAAGGAATGCTTAGATGGTTCGGGCACATGGAAAGAATGAGTGATGAAAGACTGACGAATAAAATCTACAGAGCGAAAGTGAGGGGTAAAAGAAGCCAAGGAAGACCAAGGCTGACTTCTGAAGATCAAATAGCCAATGTTAGCAGACGGAAATGTCAAAAGCACTCGCATACCTAGGCAAAAATGTATGAGGAGAATGATGAATTTGAGAAAGTGAAAGAGGTATGTAAGGACCGTGACGCTTGGCGCTCCGTCCTCTCTGAAAACCCCGTTGGGGATACAGCGTGAAGATATGTATGTATATATTATTATAATATTAGTATAGAAAATCTCTAGGAATGAATTTACTTCTTTCGTAAATGAAATTACTGACAGGAAGATAACAAATCACCGACGCTGTCAGTTTGACTTATGAATTATAACACACCTAACGTCATTGACATTGACATTTCGAATGTTTATAAAGTTACATCTTATACGACTTTTTGGCGGGAACAAGAGAAGTGATGTTGTCATTTTATTTAGATTTTCTATTTTTTACAACTTTAGGTTTTAAAGTACGATAGTGATAGTATATTGTGTTTTAAAATTCTGTGTAAGTGAAAAGAATGGAGTAGGTCTAAATAAACATGTGTAGCTGAAGTTCTCGCGCTCTTCCAAGAAGTCCTTTATAACTTCAGTAAAGCCTACTATCACTGTACTGGAGGAGTTTTATGATAAAAAAACTAATTTACTTGTAATTCTACTTATTAATACGTGACATTGGCAAATGCGCTAAACTGTGCGCCATGCCATAGAGAAAGAAAAAAAATACATCTTATACATCTACATACATTTATTTGCCAGTGGATGTACTTGTGAACTTGTTTGTCTGGCGATTTCATGAGACTATGTAAATAACTCCTGCTGTGCTATATTTGTCTACATGATTAGTTTTGGCTGCATTCAAATTGACTTCCTTAGTCGTTTCGAAAAATGTTGCGAAGCACATGTAAATTTTTAGTAGGCGTTTTTAATTTCTTTTTTGTTATATCTTTAGATTTTATACTATTTCGAATAGAAAATATAGAATTGCTATACTATTTCGAAGTGCTCTTAATAGCCTGTACGACAAAATAAATATGAATATTGGGCATGCAAGTTCGTGGATGGGGCAAAGTTCCATAGTTTTTGGGCATTGTCATTTCAAGTCAATAGACGAACGATTTCTTTTCCTAGAGAAACTTTGCCCCCTTTTTACCCTAGAGGTTGATTTTTAGCAAATCCCTCTTTATCTTGGCACTACATTACAAAAGAAAGTTACTGTCCAAATATCGTGTCTTTAGCATCGGTAGTACAGGCGGGCGATGATGAATCGTTCAGTCAGAACATCTTCTTTTGTATACATATATGTTATTTAATATACTTAATTTATATATAATATTATAATAAAGTAAACTTTGTTTGTTTGTATGTAATGGATAAACTCCAAAACTACTCAATCGATTTCAAAAATTCTTTCACCTATACAAAGCTACATATCAGTGAGTAACATGGGCTATATTTTACTTTAAAAAATTTCTACCCGTGCGACGCCGAGGCGGCTCGCTAGTATGGTATATAGATACCAGATAGGGCAATTTTTGCCACACACAAACTTACCTACAAAAAAGCGAATCGTAACAGTGAAAACTGCATCCAAATCCGTGAACTAAACCTTGAGTTTAGCAATCATACAGCCATAGAGGATCCCTTTATTACATGTTATGATAGTGATAATAATTTATGAGCGACTCGCCCACATTTTGCGCAGATTGGTACATAATAAGACCCTAAATTCTCGCTGAAATATCACGTTATCCAACAGTCAAAGCCCCATTCGAAACATTCAGTGGTTTAGGACGTGAAGCGTAATAACGCGGGTTGGAACCCTTTAGAGGTTAAAGTATATAATAAATATTTAATTGTTATTGTTTTAGCATATAATTCATTATTATACAAATCTAAATTTAAGAATTTTGAATTAGACCGATCTGTTGTTAGAATTCTATACGTATATTAATATCAAATGAACAAACCCGTATTGTAACAAACAAAAAGACAGATATCAAGTTAAAATATGATACAATATAAAAAATAGAAACACAAACGTAGCCAATCAACACTAATTAGAAACACCATATTTCGAATTGAGAACAACAATATTGTCCAATCAGAGCATACTTTTTAAAGTACTACGTTCGAATTCGCGTTCGAATTGTCAAACTTTCGCTACGGAAAGTGTTGGAGCGACACGAATACGGACGTCGGTCGTGGCGTAATCACGCGCGAATACTGAGGTTACACTGAATGAAGGGAAATGAGGTTCGTTATCGACTATCGACAACGTAACCACTTTACCATTCTCTTTAACATAAACAATTTCATCAAAAACAACACTAAATATCTGAAAATAATCTTCTCTGTACATGTATTTACTGGCTTTCTAAATATTGTATTTTAATATATCTATTGTAAAATCATGTTGCAAAAATGATATCTGAGTTTCTTGCTGTTCTAGTCAATGTGCAGGTTCATTTTCGAATTCAATGTAGATTTAAAGTATAAAAACACCTTGCAATTGGGTTTCCTTCAATAAATTTATTTGACTAAAAAAATTTCTATCCTCTACCCGTGCGAAGCCGGGGCAGGTCGCTAGTACTTGATAGATTAATAGTTATGTAGCTATAAAAAACCTTTCTACTACACATGGTATGGTATGAGGTGACTTTTCACTACGCCGATCACCGAAGGCAACGCCAAAACTCAAGAACGTAGTTTCGGTTAACCAAAACTAAGAAAAAACCTTAATTTTACGCCGTAACTCAGAAACACCAACAAAAAATTCGGCCAAACAAAACATTTTCATATCTATACTTATATCAGAGTAATACTTTTGGGTATGAGATGGGGGACATCAACATTGACGAGTATTTTTAATTACTTATTAAAAAAAGTAACTCAAAATAACATCTTATAAATTTTTAAATACGTTCTATTTCGTGGTTTTAAGCACTTCGGACTAATAAACCACACGATTACTCAAAAGAAAATTCAATTTTAACTTTCTATTTAAGGATCATTCTTCCAAAACTAAAAGGTGAAAACTCGACTTTTGAAATTAACGTCTGGCTTTGCGCTGCCACTTACGATAACTGTTCCATATTTCAATTGTTTAAGTTAAACAGTCTCCGAGAATAATAGTCGTGAAAGACAGACAGACAAAAGGACACCCAGGCGGTTCCATAAATTACTTACAACGAAAAACCAGTAGTAGTCGATAAAAACCAAAATATCGATAACATGCAAACACAGCATCACTAAAACGATTACTCGATCGCTTAACCACAAACGACTTCTTAAGGACATAACAAAATACACAAATAAATAGTAAGTCTTAACTCAAGGGGATAAAATTCAAAATGAAACCACAATTCAATGTTTTATTTATGTTTTTACTTTTATGTAACTATTTTATAAGTACGCTTCAAGAAGGCCGAGCAGACTGAGAGCAATCAAGAAATGGCGGGCAGTATTGACTACTGACAGTACCTATTGGCATTCTTTTTATTGTACATTGTAATTCATATTATTCGTGAAAAAACTTTTCAAGTAAACAAAAAAGTTATTATACAAAAAAAATTATACCAATTTTAAAGTAAAACACTGCACATTAGAAAATATAACTAATAGGATAATAATTTGTAAAGGATTAATATTAATTAATAAAACTCAAGTACAAAAATAACTACATACGATAGACACAAATACCTATATAATTAAATTTGTCAGTTACTGAAGACGATACCATGACTATATAATTAGTAGACTTTCTGTTGTTGCACATTCATTTATACTATACTAGCGACTCGCCCCGGCTTCGCCGCGAGTAGAAATTTTCTTGAAAATAAAATACAGCGCATGTTACTCGCTGATAATGTAGCTTTCCATAGGTGAAAGTATTTTGTTATGTATCAATGTACTTAAGCTCATTAAAAAATAACTTCAGTGTTATTTATTACCACAAATAACACTGAAAAATTGGAAATATTTTGATATATTATAATGTCAAGTGACAGAGACAGTTTATGTGATATGTACACCTGGTGGCGTCATACTCTGGTAGCATCATCTCCCTCTAACCCACCCATTCCCAAAGTGGGCGATAACGCCCCCCTGTGGGCGCTGCAGGCCTAAGGAGGGCGGTAAGAGACCCAGAAAAAAAATGGGGGCGTTGTGTAGAGGCCTGGGGGGTGATTTGTAATTTCATTTAGCTAGGAGGCATCTTAGACAACGACAGCATGAGCTCTCGACTCAGTAGACAAAATAAGTTTGGGAACCTAGACTCTAACGGTCTAACCCAATGCTCATCTCCGTACAACAAAACGCCTGATGAAATAAAAATATAAGTATGAGCAAATTGTTTGCTATCAACAAAATTTCAGGCGTTTATAAAAAAATGTTCAGTTAAAATAGTACATTACTGCATTATAATTTATATTCCTATTACGTTACAATACTCTGTACATAATATATACTACATACATGTACCTATTTTATTATATACTATATATGATACATGTTCACGCTGTATTCCTAACGGGGTAGTCAGAGAAGACGAAGTGTCAAGCGTCGCGATCCTTACGTACTTCTTTCACCTTCATAATTCGTATCATTTTTCTCACATTTTCGCCTAGTTATGCCAGTGCTTTTGACATCTCCGTCAGCTAACACTCTGACTATTTGATCTTTGTAAATTAGCCTTGGTCTTCTTGGCTAATGCTACCACTCACTTTCGCTCGGTAGATTTTCTTCGTCAGTCTTTCATCACTCATTTTTTCTATGTGCCTGAAATATCTAAGCATACCTTTCTTCATTTTTACAGTAACACTATAGTGCAACCCTGTGTCATACTGCGGATATCTTCATTGTTTATTTTGTCCGCAAAGATGACACCGCACATATATTTCTAAGAGATCGCATTTCTACTGCATTTCTCTTACTTTCTCTCAATTTCGAGCATACCCCGGCCTCACTACCGTACAATAAAGTTGGCATCAACCGCATTGTGGATGGCCATTTAGGTTAAGTTAGATACTTAAGTTACTGTACACAACTTCATGGTTTTTTCTACTCGGACAGAGTATCAAGGCCTGCTAAATTGTCTGGTGTGAAAAGCAAAAAAAAAAACAGTGGGAAAAAAGGAGCGATACCGTATGGCTTTATCACAATGCGCAGCGCCTTGGAGTGGCAGAGACGGAATTTATCCTCACTCTGTTCTCAGTTCTCACTACTTAAGTTTTTTTCATTGTATTTCGAATATTTTTTCAGTTTTGCTCATGGTTACTAATTCTCTTTAAGGGTGGTTTGCACCAACTATTTAAACTCGATTTAAGGATTTGATATGTCGCTTACATCCATTATTTAATAGTGGGTGCAAGCACAGTACAAGTAAGCATACAGTATTCTATCTCGGCAATGTCCTAGAGATAATTACCTACGGTCGTTTGGTACGTAAACGCGCAATATGGCTACCGACTTGGACTGAATGTTTTTCTTGGGTTACTTATTTGATAATAGGTACTATATTAAATTGTCGTATTATCAATTCATTTTATATTATTGCAAATTTAATACGTTTTTATTTATATAATTTTACTAGTATATTATATCTGGTTTCAAAAGTTTGTGAGTTAGTATGGTGGGAATGGACAAAAAAAATGCATTTTATGTGCAGTATAATTAAAAATCAGCAATAAATTAAGTAGATCATTATGATAATATATTTCCTACAAATTAGCAACAGAGAAATATTTCCGGTTTCGATATAGATGTATTCAAACATCCATACACTGAACATTATGCTTGTAAACTTGATTGATATAATATTTAGTCAGTAAATGCGCGGGAGCGTCTCACACCGTCCGACGACAACCGCGGCGCACTCGCGACTGTCGTATGTCGAGAAATGCCGAGATTTCGAGCGCGTCGTTTGGGAGCATTTGTATGAAGATAGAATACTGTATGCTCACTTGTACTGTGGTGCAAGTGAGATGTCAAATTCTTAAATCGAGTTATCTTTTAATGAAGTCGTTCACAGGGCACTCACATTTTTTGAGCGTTAAACCAAAAATAAGTACTTTTTCAAGTCGCAGAACTCTGCCATTTGAAGATAATGTAATAATATTTCAATGGACAATCACACAAGACTTTGAGTGCACACATTAATTAGAATTTTGATAACAATATTAATATTTGAAGAAATAGCCATTTTCCGACATCCGATTTCAAGCAAATGTAAAACATTAATAATAATAATCCAGACAATTACACAGATTGTGTGACCCTAAACTAAGCAGTAAGCTTGTACTATGGGTACCACACAACGAACTCTGGGAGAGTTCCTAGTAACACCCAGACTCCAAGCCAATTTAGAAAAGTTCGTTTCCTAAACTGACCTAACCGGGGAGCGAACCCGGGACCCTAGCTTGGAAACCTATGCTATTAGAAGCATATGCCACTGCGCCAACGGGCCAGCCTATTGTTTTCCCTATCCCTGTGTATCAAACTAAGAGCACGTAAAAATCTGAAAAAAATTGTAGTTACTGGTCTTGTAGTCTTTAGGAACATACATTAATTATAATCGAGATAAGTATTTAGTAGCCGCTAAAAATATTGATATTTAAAAGCAAAAATTACCCAAAATATTTTACTTCATTTTTGTTAAAACACAAGGTAATGACAAAATTGAAAAAAAGGTTTTAAATATAAAATCTAACATTTTTTCTTATCAATATATTTTTTTGAAATTATTCTGCCTTCTTTTTAATTACGATATTTTTAAAATAATGTCTTAGAAGTCATTGCTGCATACGAGGGCTTCTGGAGGTAGGACCTACCTATGTCGCTCGCGCTTCCGCTTTGCAGAAATCGGTTTTCGGCAAAAATCCAGCGTTCGTCAATAGTTTTTTATGTAACCATGTAAAATATATTTCAAAGGTACATTGCGCTCTAGTTATAAAATTTCTCTGTTAATTTCATTCAATGGGAAATATAAAATTAATCATCAACCCACATCTAACAAAAATTACTGTCGGTTTAGTTCTCAGGTCAAAGTCTTACTAAAGTCAGTTTAGTTAGAACGAATGACAATAACATCTATTTTCAAATCTAAGATGGCGAATATTACTTTTTTTATAAATCAATATGGGTGTCTTATTTTAGCTTTCTCGGGGTGCTAATTACGAAAATGCTGTTAATTTTCAAATAAAAAATGGCGGATATTACTTTTTTAGATAAAATGACATGGATGTCATGTTCCAGGTTTCTCGGGCTGCTGATTATGAAAATAATGGCGTTCATTTTCAAATCCAAGATGGCGAATATTACTTTATTAGAAAAATCGATATGGGTGGTCATATTCATAGTTTCTTGGGGTGCTGATTATGAAATACTGTGCATTTTCAAACTAAAATGGTGGATATTACATTTTTAGATAAATCAACATGGGTGTCGTGTTCTAGGTTTTCAGGGTGCTGATTATGAAAACAATGACCTTCGTTTTCAAATGTAAGATGGCGAATATTATTATACTTTTTCGGAGTTATCGATATATTATGTCTTATTCTAAGTTTCTCGAGGTGCTGATTACGAAAATGCTGTTCATTTTCAAATCTTAGGTGGCAGATATTACTTTTTTGGATAAATCGTTATGGGTGTCATATTCTAGGTTCCTCGGGGTGCTGATTACGAAAAAATGCTGTTCATTTTCAAGTCAAAGATGACGGATATTACTTTTTCAGATAAATCGACATGGGTGTCATATTCTAGGTTTCTCGGGGTGCTGATAATGAAAATGACGGTTATTTTCAAATCCAATATGGTGATATCACTTTGTGTATAAAAGGACATGGGTGTCATATTCTGTTTATCGGGATGCTGATAATGAAAATGACGTTCATTTTCAAATCCAAGATGGCGAATATTATTTGGCCATTTTCGATTAGATGGCGGCATTTCCTACCACGTACGGTAATTTTATGGAACCAGCTTATAGCGGCGGTATTTCTGCACCGCTACGATTTCGGGACCTTCAAGTAACGAGCCTACTCTTTCCTTAAAAACCGGCAACGCACCCTTGATTCCCCGGATGTGGCGGGTCTCTATGGGGGGTGGTCATCACTTTCCATTAGGTGACTCGCTTGCTCGTTTTCTCCCTCCCCCATAAAAAAAACGAAGCACGTCCATGACAGTTGTAGTCTGTAAAAGTCTGTTTGCTCGTATATCTTCCCGGTAGTATAAAAAAAATCTTACTCTCCTACTACGATTGCCACATGTCGTGACATTTTAATCGTGAATTTTGTGCTACATTTCTTTTAAAGTAGTAAGTCAGTCGTTTCTATGAAATATTTGTAATTTCCTGAATTCAGGAATCTGACGTGAAATTAATTAAAAAATGACCAAGTACGAGTCGTATTCGCGCACCGAGGATTCAGTACCGCCATACAATGTATTCATTTTGTACATGACATACATACACATCTTCACGCTGTATCCCAAACGGGGTAGTCAGAGGACGGAACGCCAAGCTTCGGGGTCTAAATATTTCTTTCGCCACATCGAATCTCATCATTGTTCTCACATATTGTCGCCTAGGTATGCACGTTTTTGACATTTCCGTCAGCTAACATTCTTCTTTTACCACTCGCTTTCGCTCTGTAGATTTAGCTCTAAACTAGTGACACGCACCGGCTTCGCACGGCTAGAAATATTTTGAAAATAAAACGCAGCCCATGTTACTCGCTGGTAATGTAATTTAGCTTTCTATAGGCGAAAGAACTTTTGAAAGCGGTTGAGTAGTTTGAGGGTTTAACAAACAATCAAATTTTTTCTCGTTACAATATTAGCATTAAATTATTTATTTACCAATAAATCTTCGCAGTTGAAAGACACGTTGTCCCTACTCTGTGATTGCACCCTGTCCACGGATATGGGAGCGGAATGTAATTCCCATCGCTGGAATCATATTACATTCGGGCCCAACTTCTACAACTGACAATATTGTGTCCAACGAAGAGTTCTCATTGGCGATTTATGTAACACATGACATATTATGTAGCTGATAAGAGACTGTCTTATGATAATTGTACATGATATGATGACACTGTGACGAAAATAACTAAATATCGCCGAATATAATATCGAATCTGATCTGATAACTGTCTCCGGCTGTATATTACGTGCTTTAAAAAATAGGGTTGTCACTACCAGACAAATAAAAGAAAGTCGACTCCCGCCTAATGCGTTAGGCGTAACGGAATTGGCTACTCTCGGCCGGATCAGAGTGGCTAGACAAGTGGGAAAGGCCTCGCGTCGTAAAGTCGAAACGCTTACTGGCGCCATTTCTCGTCAAAAGTAATAATAATAATGCGGCAGACAATACACACCAACCATCTGATCTCAAACTAGGGTATTCCCTGTGCTATGAGAACCAGACGACTACTGGGGGCGTCTCCCAGTACACCCAGACCAGACCAAATCTAGAAAAGTTCGCTTCCTAAATTGACCCGACCGGGAATCGAACCTGGAACCTTCCGCGCTTGGGTGCAACATCTAAACCACTGCGCCATCGAGGTCGTCAAAAGTGACATTTGGCTTCGTTTTATACAGCGGTTTTCACACGACTACTTTCCGTTTCATTTTATAGAAAGTTATTAACGTTTGACAACCAATTTAAAATTCGTTACGCTAGATCACGTGGTATTTGTCAATATATTCTACTAGCGTTTACGACAATTGAGCCACTTGTTTAGGCCCTCCGAGAATATGTAGGTAAGAAGGCAGGAGTCTCTTCGGTTACGGAATTGCCTAGTCACGGCCGGATACGTATAGTTGTTTCGTTCGGTGTGTAACAATTAATGTATTAAGATCGATGTGATGTATGAACTTTTTAAAGAAACTTATAAAACTTATAAAAATTTACAGCGTAGGTCTACCACACCGAAGTGTGCGGCGGGGAATCCCGCGATTACAGCGTAGGTCTACCACACCGAAGTGTGCGGCGGGGAATCCTGCGATGTGATAAAACTTTTTTTCTTTTAATACAACCAAAATTAAATTTACTGGAATGCCAGAATCAATATATTGTTACGAGCTGAGGGTAATAAGATGCCGGTTAAGGGTGCAAAGAGTTTATTTTCCTTCGTACAAGCAGATGTCAAGAACACGCGAACTTAATTACGGCGGTCGCTAGTCTTCGTAGTCGCCCTCGAAGTAGGTACTCGAGTAGTAGTCACCGAAGGTACACGCTTGACTCAATAACAACGTTCCCGAATCGCAGTTCTTCTATCCAAGGTCGTCGCAGTAGTCGTCGTAGTGGTCTTCGTAATTCGCCTTGATGTCGCCTCGATATGTCGCTCTGAACGATAGTTGAGAAAGACTGACTCGGCGGCGGACACGGAGCTCTATTTATAGTCGGATAAAACGAGGGTGGAACTTTCTAGTGAATTACGCTCGCTAACGGTAATTCGACATTGTTCTCGACGCCGCCTGTTTGCATGAGTCATAGGTACATGACACGTCATCGCTCGGAAATATTCGAGGTGCAACTTGGTTCTTCTTTCTTAATTTGACTTATACCATTGGATAGTAGGACTTAAACCCAGCAATGCGTTTTTTAGGTCATAACTCGATAAAGCCTCGTTCGTAAATACCTCAATAAAAAACCCTCACTTTAAATCAATTCAGAAAAGTCCGTTTCCTAAATTTACTGACCGGAAGTAGAACTAAGGCCCCGGCTTGGAAGGTAGATGTTCTGCCACCGCGCCAACTGGCCAGTCGGACTATGTGACATAAGTAACATAAGGCAGTGATTCATCTGGTTAAACCACCTTCATAATTGATTATTCGAAATTGATTCAAGCCCTCCAAAATTACTTTACTATCGTACGGGCACTCTATCCGCTAGTTAAATTCGCGCTTAACCTATATTCATACATATCTATCATACACAATGCGATAATTACATAACGATTTTTTTTATATAAAAGAAGAGGCCCTAGGAGGAGGAGGAGGGTCACCTAATGGAGAGTGACCACCGCCCGCCATGGACCCCCGCAGCGTCCAGGCAATCACGGGTGCGTTGGCGGCCTTTAAGGAAAGGAGGGGAAGTGGCGAAGGGCCACTGGCACTCACACTCCCCGAACGAAACACAACAGCAATAGATGTTGTTATTTCACACCGATATTCAGTAAGAGGGTGGTACTTCACCAAGCAAGCGGTGAAATACCACCGTTGATACCAATTCATGCTCCAATGCAGCATGGCTCTACACACAAAAATCATGAATAATGGTTGACAACCCTACTGCATTATAAATACCAATATTAATATACATTATCTCAATAATGCTTTAGATATACGTGTTAGTACATAATAAGGAAAATGGAGACAATATTTTTGACACAAGAATAATTGCATTGTAATACTTAAATAATATCATTCCAAAGGTCAAATAAAAGTATGTGTGATGGATATTCTTGGCCTCGCTATTAATTTAAGCTTAACTTACTTTTACTTCAGCAAGGCCAAGAGCAAGTAGTGATGGCAAAATGCGTGTTATTTTATTAACCGACTTCAAAAAAAGGAGGAGGTTCGCAATTCGAGTGTATGTTGTTTTTTTTTTATTGTATGTTTGTTACCTCATAACTCCGTCATTTATGAACCGATTTTAAAAGTTATATTTTTTGTTTGGTAGGTAATCCTTCAGAGGTGGTCCCATTTAAATTTCACTGATATCGGAGCTTGGACTTCGAAGATACACTAAATAACACAACCTGGTTATACATTTATTTATATAGATGATTCTCTTGTATATCGTTGCGCTCCGGAATTAGAAATAAGTTAATTGCAGACCTGCCCTAGACATTTATTTAGGTCAAGATCACTCAAAAGAGAGAAATAAAAAATTTTTATTAAAAAAATTAAACCACCTTCAAAAATAAAAACACTGAAGAGTACAAAAGAACTATCCTTTACTAATCAAAACTCAAGTACAATTAAAATAACTTTATAAATACGATACACACACCTATATATCCTTTACTAATCAAAACTCAAGTACAATTAAAATAACTTTATAAATACGATACACACACCTATATAATTAAATTTGACAGTTATTGAAGTCGGTGCCAAATCAATGTGCAACAACAGAAAGTCTATTAGTTTGGTAGGCTTGGTACCGACTTCAGTAACTGTCAAATTTAATTATATAGGTATGTGTATCGTATTTATAAAGTTATTTCAATTGTACTTGAGTTTTGATTAGTAAAAGATAGTTATTTTGTACTTTTCAGTGTTTTTATTTTTACAGGCGGTTTAATTTTTTGTTTTTATAAGCTTTTATTTAACTTGCAATGTTTGCATGTTTGTTTGTTTAGGTAAAATCTTGCAAGCTGAATTAGAACCACTTCCTCTTATCCTACGGAGTTGAATTTATACATATTGGTTCAGTTCTGATTACAATACATTTTTATGGTAAGTATGATCTGAATCGACATCCAGGATTAGCTCCAGATAAAGGAACTCTTCAACGGTCACAGCACAGACACGAAATTTTGTGCACCATTTTTTTTGGTTTTGTTTTGTCATGTCTTACTCTTGCTAGACTATATGCAGATTTATTATTATATTATATAATATTATATTTATTATATAAGATTATATGCAGATTTGGTAATATTTGGTTCCTGGATATCGATATCTAAGGAGACTGAGAGATATTTGGACATGTACAAATTAACACGCTTAGACACGATTAGAAAAAAACTCTGTAGAACATCAACCTACAAGACTGGCAATGTAGAACTAAAAATTTGCCCACCTAAAGAGTAGTCAATTGTCTACAACTCATTTAGTCGATCACATGCAACTATCGAAACAGGTTGTCTGATTGGTAAGCTAAACATTTGAACATACATATACATATCCTCACGCTGTATCCCTAACAGGGTAGTCAGAGAGGACAGAGCGCCAAGCGTCGCGGTTCTTACATACTTCTTTCGCTTCCTCAAATCTCATCATTCTCCTCACACATTTGAACACTTCATTAAAAGCGCGTTTATTATTAATTTGCTTATTGAAGTTATATCGTGTAATATATCTTATAATATTTAGGTGCTTTATTTCAAGTATGATAGTTAAGGTAACGCATTAGACATTTTGACGGTAGGGATCTTAATTTTTCTAAGTGACTACAAAACGTATGAAAGTGATACTTGGTAACCTGATTGTTCATTTCATTTACTTTATTTTGACAGTTGCGATACACGATTGGTTAACTTTTGTAAGACAAAAAAAAATATCAAAGAAACCTCTTTCAAAACAGAGATTTACATTTTTAGGAGTAACGGGACCGATTTAAGGATCTAAATTTTCTGTATAGTTTTAATCTAAACGTAGTCTTCAAAATGACAATTGCAGTTTTTAAATTAAATTGTTATATAATTAAAAATTTAGGATTTTTAAAATAAATTATTGTTTATCAATGCGTCGCTTTATTAATGTCTGATGTGTGACACTATTCGTTTGCAATTGCTTGTCTTATAGGTCAATGCTGTAGAAAAATTTTGTATGTAAGTATCGGATAACGTATTTATATCTGTTATTAAAGTCGGAATCCCGAGACATCCCGGGAATTTTGGATCATATCCATACTTTTGATAGTAATCACAATCATAATTATCACTAGTGAGAATGTATGCATGATGTGTGTCCGTATAGTCTATAGTGTATCTGTACGTAAATGCGCCTTTGTGTGAAATCACTTACTGTATGGGGATATTTTCCATCATTTTTGACGTTTCACCTGTAAAGAAGCATAGAAATTAATTTGAATTGCTGCAATAAGTACCTACAAACCTACATACATTCATATTGTAGCAAACGGCTGGATATATTTCCACTAAACGTAGCTAAGAAAATTCACGAAAACAGTAACTTTAAGACAAAGAAACCGCATGTAATCGAGTTCATCTTTTTCATCAGAGCTCAAACATATTACATCCCTTTTATCCGTCCAAGTTTAAACAGGAATGACAGGGCATTTTCACAGTTTAATAACATTCCCCAGATAAACATTATATATACAGACATACGCTCAAATATATAGATTTGTATGTGAGGACCGAAACAAAAGTTTTTCGCCGTGCTGGGTAAACACTTGTACGGCTAAAATTGACTCAACCAAGAGATGAGTTATATTAGTTTAACGTAACTCCCATATAGCTGATGTAATTTTTCATACCAGCGTGCCGATAGCTAACTCAACTAAGCTATGTAACCTAACTGATGTATGTGCAGCTAAGATAATATTGTATGCCACTCTCAATCAACACAAGCTGAGCTAAGCCCCTCCCGCCTCATTTGGCACCAACGTTGCCAGATTTTTTTGGGAAAAGCGGGTTTTTTAAAACCTTTGAATAAAAAAAGCGGGATTTTTTCGTCGAAAGCGGGACATAATAAAAAAACGTAAATAATCAGTAGTCTTTTATTATTTATCCCTTCAAGTTGAGTTTACAATGATGATAGATAGCCATAGAAAATGTTTTTAATGACAATACGTTACTATAGTAATAACAATAATAACTATCTGGTCTACCGTGTAAGGTAGTCAAATCTTCAGAGGAATATAAGTAAGTAATACATTACTTATATACATTTCTCTGCAGATTTAACTTCTTTTAAAGTTTCCTATTTCTTTAATATAATTGAAGAACTGTCCACAGGATAGTTCCAGATTCAGAGCTCTGTGCTTATGCATTGAAACAAAAGTAATAAAGAAATGCAATATTTAGGTAGGTACCCTTATTAGTATTCTTTTCTACGTAATCGTGCGTGCTTGTGAAATACATGGAAACAAAGGAATTATTAATTAATAATGAAAGAGATTACTTCGCGCCGGCCGCCAAAAAGCGGGATTCCCGAAAAGCGGGACTGAGCCTGTCCCGCACGGGACATTTAATTTTGGGCAAAAAATCGGGACATCTGGCAACGCTGTCTGGTACCCTTTGGCGGCTTTCGTTTTGACGTCGTCAAAGGTTCGTTCGTCCAACTTAACAATATAATTACAACACTGGCAGCTTGTTATTAATGAGCATAGCTGACTTAGCGTAAAGATAATTTAGCTTTTAGTTGACAACAGGCTGTATTAAAAAGGCTTTTCTATCTCTCAAAAACAGTTTCACTTTAAAACTTAAGTTAGAATCACCCGAGATAAACGTTCTAGATTATACCATATCCAGGTCAAGATAGGTTTCAATAATGACCTAGATAAGTAGTCAATAGAATGACATAAGCACACAATTGTTATAGGCAGGGAGGTAGCAGCAAAATCAATTCATTTGTCGTTAAAACAATTAATGTTCAAGTTTTAAATAAGTTTTTTTTTTAAATCTAACAATTCCCGACGAAGAAATAATCTGGATGTTATGTAGACTACAATGCAATATTAAAAACATTCAAAAATCTGCAGTTCTGAAATAAAAAAAACTGCATGCAAATACGTTCATCTGTTCAAAAGTTTAATTTGACCTTGCGTACAGGCTTAGAACTTATAAAACCATTCTTTTCCATCGAGCATTAAACAATATAACATTTATGGTCATCTTAGTGTCTATCACACATGCCTTCTCAAAGGCTATTAAACATAATCAAGTTTCATTCAATTGCCAGACGCCAGACACTTTCACTATATCATTATACGATCAGAGCTTCATTCTGCACTCGATGCAGATACAATTCGGCATACACATACGTATCTTTCTTGGGGTGGTCAACTTATAAACTGTGTAGTTTGGCTTTTTAATGCCACTTTTAACATTTTTTTGGTGGTATAAATGACAAAGCAGAACTAGAGTGATGAGTAGCTAGTCCGTCGTATATATAAGTTCCGTATAATAAACTTTATCGCATGGCGACTTTTATGATCAGCACTGGAAGATAAGCAGATGGCGCATCGGCAGGAAACTCATCATCATATTATTTTGGAACCGACATGATTATGCACAGTACGGTATCAGAGAAACTATCTACCTCGAACACTAGGATTGAATTTTTCCCAGTTTTTTGCTCACTTGATTCTGCGAGAGGCTCGCTATTTGATAAGAACCTTGTAACTCTTGTAAATGTGAATTATTTAGTGATGCAACTAATTGGTTGTGATTTCTTTTCACTTAGTCAAATGTTGTATAAATAGGTTTTATACATAATATATGTGAACAAAGATACGTAAATTGTATGTAATATGTATACAAATATATGTATATAATGTTGTATGTAAAATGTGACAAAATATTACGCAAGATATGAATATACTGCGCAATAATTACGTGTATAGAATTTATTGTTGTGGCTAGGCATTAAATGCCTTGAAATTTCCGAAGACAAAACCCACAAAGCTCACAAACGATTCAATGGCCTCCTCTTTAGAAACTAGACTTCTATACAGCTTGGGGTTGTCCAAGCAAGGTGTGAAAAGATTTTTAAAGGTTCGGCAATGAGCAGTTGATACCGCTGAAGTTGATAAGCATTTAAAAGCTACAGTAACCACTTAACATCAGAGGGGTGTACTCGTTCCCCACCTTTGTAGTATAAAAAGATCTATCTATCTATATATCTATTCTATCTTCATAATAGACCAATGTGAAACCAATGAAAGAAATTCGATAAAATAATTCAAATATTTCTGCCATCAGCTCCCCAGCTATAATTTTATGTCGCATTAGAAATGAATTAGATACAACGAAATAGATAAACAACCAATCATTACTGCTTATATTATGACTCCTATCATTATCCAATTACGGTGAGCGAAAAGGAAGGTGATGAACTTTAGCAAATTACCAGGTTAGTATTGTAACCTACAGATTAAACTTAATCGATTTGAGTAAACGTGAATGTCTGGTATGAAATTAAATTGTACTTCCACTGTCTAAAACCCACAGCTTAGAAAAAAGTTAATAACCAGCAAGTTAATACTAACAAATCAATTGTGTTAATTGTTAGCTGTCACTAACGGCTAGTTGAGAAACCAAGTTTGTTGTGAAGTTTTCTTTTATGAAAATAAATCTAATTCTAGCTGTTCCAAAGATTTCTTATAAACTGAGGCAGACGTCACCATGCCTTATGCATCAAATCCTGAAGTGTTACATAGGAACTAATGAGCACCAGTGCACTCAGTTTACACCCCAAAAACTGTAAACTCAACTATTGAAGTTCATGACTTTAGGCCAACATTTACTATAACTTTCAGCTATCAGTCTCTGAGAAAAGTGACTGTGGCAGACAGACAACAAGGTGATTCCATGTGTTCCTTTTTTCCAATGTTGGAATAGGACACGACTAACATGTAATATTCAAATATTTTTACTTACAAATGGCAGCCATATTGCTTATTTGATGTTTCCTTAATCTCCAACCCGCTCAGGGCAATGACTCTAAAACAAAAGATAACTGCGTATTATTATCTTACAATGAAAACCGACCCATATTCTAAGAAAAGAATCCTATACAATTATATGAGCAATATTTGTAAATAATATATATTCGTAATTATATTCTCGAAAACTGCTCTTATTGATTTTGATGAAATTTACAATATAGGAAATTACGGGGCCGAAAAACCAATCAGCTAGGTCTCAATTGTGGGAAAACTAATTTTTGCAGAGTTTTCACACACTTAGAACTTGCACACAAAATATGATTGGTACCATGAATACCATGATATTTACCCGTTTGGCTGAAAATTAAGAACATATTTCATATTTCAGTTCATGAAATCCTTTAAGGGATTATAGGAGAAAATTAAATGAGACAATAAGAGAAATATGGCAGTCTGAATGGGAGTTCAAAAGGGAATACCACAAATGTAAATTATATGGGCCTTACTAATAAATGTGATATAAACGTAGAATAGTTATGACGGCCTTCATACTCAAGCTTATGATCAAAAGAAAACGATGGAAAGGTGCAAAAATTTATTCTGAAGTTACCTTAAGTAATGACAGCTTTCTAAGCTGCAACTTTGAAGAAGTCTATTATTTAAGATAATGTGTAGTTTTAAGTTTGTAAATATTAACATATATGTATTTTTTGTTAAAAATAAAAATTATATTCTGAAGTTTAATCTTATTGTAATTTTTATTAGTAACAGGGCAGACATATAAATAGGTGTTAAACTGAAATTACCAGTTCATTTATTTCTATCATTCTTCTATATTGTTAATTTGAATTTATTCCAAGATCCATGCAAACGAAGCTGTGGATGAATAGATAGTTTTATAATTTTTTTATATAATTTTTGCTGTCATCTTGGCAATAATATTTTCTGCTTATGTTCATAATGGTATCCGCCCAAAACCATTTTTAAATTTTTATTTCATGGATTTTGCATGGCATGGCTTTTATGGCTTGGCACTCCATCCTCTCTGACTACCCTATTAGGGATACAGTGTGAATGTATCATGGTTAGATTCACATTAACTTTTTTATAGCTTAGGACTTATTTCAAGGAATCATTTATATTTCTTCAATTAGTAATTTTAGTGAAGTGAGTAACATTTTATTATAGTGGATTTTACTTTTTTTAATATTAATAGATAGCATTTCTATTGTTATTTCTACCAATTTTATAATGCTTATGAATACATCCTCAAAACTATAAGAATTCATACATATTATGTATAAAGAGAGAATATTACATACATAATATCATTTCATTTCTAATTTGAGGTAGGCAGAGGATTAACATGTGACAGTTATACTGTGACTAAGTTAGGCTTACGGAAGGCACACGGATTACGGATGTTTACACAAAGTTTTGTTTAAATGTACAAAAAAAATTGCAACAGACAAAGGCAAGGCAGTAAGTATGCCCCTTTTGATAAAATATTTAAATTATGATTAAACAATCACTGTTACAGAACTCTCTACGAACAAAAAAGATGAAGATTACACATATTTAGAAGTGAAAGTATTATCTAAAAATCCTAAAAAAATTTAGCAACTCTACACAATTGAATTGTTTACCCACAATTAAAATAGAATTATATACTTACAGGTCATAAAATGACTTTTATATCACATGTATACACTTTTTATTGTCAAATAATTAATAAAAACAAGAATTCAGTCACACAAAGCTAATTCACATTAGAAGAAATGAGGATAAAACTCAGAAACTTTACACAAAGTTCATTTAAATCGTATTATCTACACAAATCACTTTGAACGACGCGGGCTGAGATATGAAGGGCAATTTAGCTATGAGAATGAACGATAAAAATTGGGATGATATCGAATAAATATTTGTAATTCGATAAATAATAAAATTTGTATGATATTGAAACAAAAAGACGATACGTCAAAAGTCAAAATACTAGTATCCACAGAATAAATATACAGACAGCATTAGTATGTCAATGTCGAGACATGGTACGAATCTTCCTCCCCTCGGACATTGCCTCGGACCTAACATCGGACCAAGATTCTTCGCGAAATTCTCCCCATCCCACTTCTACCTTGAGATGGAAAGCAAAGAGAACCACGTTCCACGCCTATACAGCCCACATCTTCGATAATAAATAAATAATTAACCTTCATATTATTTCATACAACGTCGATGTGATACATTTAAATGTTTCTTGGAGTTCGTGGCGACAAATATATTGAAACGACTTTTCTAATAGGATTACCTGAAGCAGACCAAGCTACTGAAAAAATTATGGAAAAAATTTCTACGTCATGCCACTTTTATGCAGCCACTTTTCGAGCCATTGTAATAAAATTTTATGAATTTTTAATGTAAAAGCGAATTGTATGATGGTTGTAGTATATTCTTTCACGGGTAAGCTAAAACATGCTAGTTTTGGATTTCATAATAAAAGATAGGTAAACAAATGGACGTATTCATCGATTAATGTGTTCGAACACATTCATGGTATATAACATATAAACATTAAGAAGTCAATTTTACTTATATGTTACTCATCTTGTGTGTATGTAGCTAAAACAAAAATATCTAACCCTCTGTATTTTGATTTGATAACAGTTTTCCGAAGAATGAAGTAAGAAATAAGAAAGTGTGATGGTGTTCCGGTGTCGCAAAAAATAACCATAATATCCGGCGTGTGTAGCCTTCACTAAAATCTAGAAATTTTTATGTAGCCAATTCTCACCAATTGGTAAGCCATTGTAGTAAAATTTAATTAATTAAATGGGGATTAATGTGGGATGCCACTTGTGTCGATACACTTGCTGTTTCCCATGTGCCGGCGACTTCCAAGTCAGCAGGTGCCGCGGCCAGCACTGCCGAGAACTTGAAGCGGCGTAAGTATGCGACTCTCTCTGAGATTTTCATATTTACGCCCTTTGCAGTCGAAATTTTGGGTCCCTGGGGCCCCGAAGCCCATCGACTGGTTTCTGATATTTGTAAGAGACTGGTCGAGGCTTCGGGAGACTGCCGGGCTGGCAGCTTCTTCCGCCAACGAATCAGTTTGGCTATTCAAAGAGGCAATGCTGCCAGTCTGCTAGGTACCTTGAGCAATGACAGCTATCTAAGCGGCAACTTTGAGGAAGTTTATTATTTAAGATAATGTGTAGTTTTAAGTTTGTAAATATTAACATATGTATGTACTTTTTATTAATAAAGAATTAAAAATAGTTTGTTTTATTTAAATTGTCTTTATTTACACACAAGTTGCATATAGGTTCCATAGTTCATAATTTACTTATGTAGATAGTTCATTTTCTTACATGCATTACAACATGAAAGGAGAAATAACATTGACGTAAAGCATACGAAAAGAAAGAAAAAGCGAACGAAACGAAACAAAACGAAAATGAAAAAAGCAAAAGAACGAACAGTTTATTACCAAGCAGTTGAGATTGCATCTTTTACAATGCGGTTTCTTTTTTGATTAAAAATATTTGATATTGCAAAGTTGTACAATGTAGGTAGTAAATGTATTATGGTCACCTAATAAGATAGGTAGCGACAATAAAAGTCCTCCGTAGTGAACATCTTGCTCAGCTCGCACTTCAGCCGCAAGGACTCAGTCCTGTTACGCCCGATTTAAATTGGTCAAGGACAGTGGCGAGTGGCCAAGAGTGGCGAACGCCGGGACAGTGACCGCTTACACTAGAGCAAGTCAAGTGACATTACTCCGTCGAAATTGACGAGCAACATCGAAAAATAAGTGCAATTTTGCGCAGAATTCTTTTCATTATATTGGAGTAAATAGAAGAGAAAACATCTTGTCTTATATATAAAAATGAATGTATGTCATTTAGATGCATTAGACGTCATTTTGTTTACAATATTGCATAAAACAGCATATGCAGACCGTCCGTTGCCGGTCGCTTATACACTGTACTTAATTTCACCGTTTACACTACGCCAAGTGGCAAATCAAGAACCGTGCGGGAGAAATGAGCGCGCACGAGGGGCGTCACTTACCCGAAAAATAAAAAGCGATTCTACATTTGTATATTCTATATTTCTATTGTCGAGAACTATATCTGAAGCAGGATTAGATTTCATACTACTGTGGTAGTACTTATACTACAATTCTATCCTTTGTACTACATACTAGCCAGTTCTGTAGATAGTACGTTAAAGTACCACCATTTTACTACCACCGTAATTTCTAACACAATTTGAAAACAATTATGTCAGCATGTGTATAGCGCACTTAACCTGAAAATGGATGAATTTTGCCACTGAAGTAGATAAACGTTGGCATTTTATCGTATTTTAGAGTAGGTATGTGTGCACGAGAGAGGGATGAATGCCATAATCTCAACGTAAGGAATTCCCACTGTTTGCTTTTTGTGGTTATAGTGTGGTGGAGGCATCTCGTGTATAAGAGTGAGGGAGGAACACATGCTCGCAATAAAAAGTATCCCGTTGAGGATTTGGATCACAGAATAGTGTTACACATTTCGAATAAAACATCTGCGTTTATAATTCAAGTGAATGAGTAAAGCTCTGTCGCTCATTGAAAAATTTAAATTTTTGCCACCGAGCTTTACTCGGTGTATTACAAAAAAAAAAACGAAAAAAGTCTGACCACATTGCAGGATTTAAACCCGCGTATTTTAGCTTCGTAGATCTAGATTTGAGCCCCTCCCCCAAAGCATCTGACTCCCTTTATGAAAAATTCTAGGGTCCCGGATCGCCCTACCCTCATTGAGTTCAAGCCTCTCCCAAACTAAAATCCTGGATTCATCACTGACTGTAGCCATTGTGCTATTGAGAAGGTAAACTGTGCTGCAAATTAAAAAAAGTTTAGAAGTTTTAAGTGTGTGAAAGACGGAGAAAACGATTTTTCTTTGGAATTGTGACTTAGCTAGATCGATTTCTCGCTCCTCTCAACCCCTATATTGTAAATATACGTCAAAATCGCTAGAGCCGTTTTCGAGAAAGCAAATATCAAATATCCACACATAATAAACAAATACATAATACACACACATACAAATGTTGCTCGTTTAATATAATAGTGGATATTTTTTGCCATTTAGATAAAAAAACTCAAAGTAATAATCAAACTGTACTACTATTGTCGTGAAATACTACCTTTATAATTTCCAAATACTCTAAAAATACTACTATGTCTACCATAGTAAAAAAAAACTTGACATTCATTATCAAAATAACCCTTTTTATGTTTGTTCTGAAAAATATTCTTAAATTACTATACTCTTTGCATAAAAATCTGGAAAATGTACACTGAAGTAGATGTTTTTGTTAGCAATTACACTCTTATTGACCCTGAAATATACCAGTTGTGGATAGAAGGATGTTCATGTAAGCGACAGAAATTTATATTAAAATATTTTAATATGTTGAATTGTGTATGTTGTTGAAACACGAAAACCATTACAAATGCCTTTTTTGCATAAATAGTTTAATTAAAACAGAAGATGTCTTTTAAATCTTATTAAATATTCCTATCGGAATGAAACAAGTAGTTTATCGATTTGTTGGTACCTATCATAATTTATGGTTAATGTCAATAAGTTCCCCTACTAATTTTATATTCTCTTTGTTCACTTTTTTCAGCGAGCGAGGCCGTAACAGCATTACGTCAACGCAATATAGCGAAGAATACAGGCGCATTCTTGGAACTAATAGCTAGCGATGTATTGGACCATTACAGGTAAAATCTAACATGTCAGAAATGTGGTAGCTCTATACATCTAGACATCACTCTCTCAAGCTGCCCGTATGTGCTTAATGCCCGATTTCACCAACACTATCTAAGTTGGAAAATAACTGTGTACCATGTATTTTTTTTTAAATTTTTTATGTTTTTTATAATTAACAAAAAAGTACATACCTACATACCGTAACATTAATATTTACAAATTTAAAACTAAACATTATCTTAATTAATAGACTTCCTCAAAGTTGGCGCTTAGAAAGCTGTTATTGCTTAAGGTGCCCAGTAGACTGGCAGCATTACCTTTTTGAATAGCCAAACTGATTAGTTGGCGGAAGAAGTTACCAGCCCGGTGGACTCCTAAAGCCTCTATAAAAGGACCCCTAAACTTTTTCTTAGGTAATATTTGGTTTCACCAATAAGTATCCTCCTTTTATATGACATTATATATAAGTATCTATGTAATATATAAATTATTCTCCATATTGTCAAAAACTAACAACAAAATTGTCACATAATGTTATGCATTTGAAAATTGAGTTTCTAAATTTAGGGCATCTTTTAACTACACAGGGGCGCGTAACATTTCGTGAAACCTAAAATCAATGTTAGCAGTCCTTTATCCTTTTTTAGGGGTTCGTGAAGCATTAGAAGAATGGTGAAATCGGGCATTAGTGTTCGACATACTCATTGATGTTAAGCAGCATTGTATGCTGTCTCACCTAGTTGAGTGGACTAAAAGAATACTGATTTGATGTGTTTTGATGTTATGTTGGAAGGGATTGGTCAATATCACCCACCAGTTGGCTTTGGGGAAGTATATTGGTTTTGATTGTTTTATATGATATTTTCCTTCTGTTCTCGTCTTTTGGTTTCCAATGTTGATTGCTATTCTTGATTTAAGTCTGATAATGAATGCATTCTGTTCCTACACATTCATTCGAAGGTATTTATTTGTTTTACTAGTTTCTAGTGTCGGTAGATACAAATATCTACATAATTAAACTTGACAGTTATCGAAGTTGGTGTTAAACTTACTAAACTAGTAGACTTTCTGTTCATTTATTAGTTTGGCTTCAACTTCAATAACAGTCAAATTTAATTATGTAGGAATTTATATCATATTTTTGAAGTTATTTTTGTACTTGTGTTTTGATTAAAAGAGGAAATTATTTAGTAATTTTCAGTCGTTATATTTTGAAGGTTTAATTTTTTCTCCTTTTTGAGTGACCATGGCCTAAATATCTAGGTTAATTCCAATTCTGAAACTGAATATTATATAAAAGTGTTCTCAAAACAAACAAACCAGAAGTATTTGGTGTATCTTCAAAGTCCAAGGTCCAATAGCAATAAAATTTAAATGGGATCACCTTGGAGCTGTATTCAACCAATTGGAAAGAGAATCATTGAACTCGCTTCATAAACAAAAAAGTTATGCTTGAACATACATAAAAAAACAAAAAAATATAATATGAAAAAAATATATTCATCTAACACTGGCATTTGCCATTAGGTCTTCGTAAGTCAGCCTTGGTCTTCTTTGGCTTCTACTACCACTCACATTCGCTCTTTAGATTTTCTTCATCAATCTCTCATCACTGATTCTTTGTAAGTGCCCTAACCGTCTAGCATTTTTTCTTCATTTCATTATGATAATACTGTCATCTTACCCTGTCTTACTTGCTTATCTCTTCATTGCTTGACGACCTAGATGGCGCAGTGGTTTAGACGTTAACCCAAGCGCGGAAATTTTCCGGGTTCGATTCCCGGTCGGGTCAAATAGAAAACGAACTTTTCTAGATTGTCTCGGGTCTGGGTGTACTGGGAGACGCCCCTAGTAGTCGTCGTCTGGTTCTCATAGTACAGGGTATACCCTAGTTTGATTTTTAATATATTATTGCTTAACGCGTCGGAAAGTAAACGGGGGTTGCGGGTTCGATTCCCGCCCCAAGTCTGGGTGTTTATGTATAATATGTATTTATTTACAAAAGAATAGTATATAGGTAGTATATCAGTTGTCTAGTACCCATAACACAAGCGCTGTGCTGCTTACTTTGGGACTAGATGGCGCTGTGTGAAATGTCCGAGTTTACTATTATTATTATATTATCGGAGAGGGGGACATGGAATGCATTTCTAAGAGATCACATTTCTACTGCATTTATCTTACTTTCACTTAATTTCTCCACAGTAAAATGAAATCTGACAATTATAGTGTTACAAGTGTATTTTAAAATGTTATGAGTAGTGATCGGATAATCGGGCGCTAATATACCTAAACTTCATTTTTATGCCTACGAAAGAATAATATGGACATGCCTTTTAGAATCCCGGATCCCGAAGATTTTTGCTCTAATTGCGTCATTTCTGTTGGTCGTCTAATTATGTTGGCCAGGTAATATTATTTGTTGTCTCACTCATTTACTTGCACTTTGCATTTGAACGAATATAATCGATTTTGATAAAGTCATCTACTCATATGTAGACTAATGTTTTTGTGGAAAAAGTTTGCAATTTTTAAACGGTGGTTTTGGACAATTCAAGTTTTCTATGTCACTCGGGATGAGCTAAGGATTCTAACAATACCACACACTTTTAAATCGGTTCAGGCATTTAGAAGTTATAGTAAAATAAACATACGTATACATGAAAAATATTACAATCCTTTTTTTTGGCAGTCGTGTAATAACTACAAGTAATATTTTTTAGTCTTCTATTCATATAAAATACAATAAATTAGTCGATTCGATCACTAAACTGTTAGATAAATAAATCAATTTCCACTACTTGACCACATTGTGCACATTATCATTTTTTATTGAAATTCCATTTATTTTGAATAAAATAAAGATACTAAATCAAAATAACCATTGCTATAATTTCATTAAGTTACTTATAGTTGTTTTTACAAAATTGTTTAATACCGGGAATCCAGGATTACTTATTAATTCAGGAAGGAATATTCATATTATTCTTTCAAGAAAAGAAGTTTAGGTATATAAGCGCCCGATTATCCGATCACTGGTTATGAGATACTATAGAAAAAGATGTATGTATAAATATGTATCTATACTATTATGTATGTATTCACTGTATGCACTCCTACAATTTTTATAGGACAGTTTAGTGTAAAACATATTTGTTTACCCACATATTACATACATCACATATACTAATCTATACCAATAATATAAAGAAATAAACTTTGTTTGTATGTAATGGATAAACTCAAAAATTACTCAAATAATTTCAAAAATTCTTTCACCTTTAGAAAGCTATGTTGGGCTGCATTTTATTTTCAAAAAAATTTCTGCTCATGCGAAGCCAGAGCAGGTCGGTAGTATAATATATACCTAAAAGTGTTGTATTATGATCGAATATTTGTATTTACAGAACATTTGCATTATTGGAGCGCCTCCTCACAGTGCCAACAAAGCTGTCCGATCAAATGATCTTCCAAATCGATGAGCCGACAAAGCAAATGCTTATTGAGAAGTAAGTAACTAACTCTTCTCTTGGACAACCACTAAAATCACCACGAAATAGTGCATGTACTAATAAGCGGTCAGCTAGTGTACAATGTAATGATGTTTTATAAATGATACCTGAGTTTCTTGTTGGTTCTCAGTGCAGGTTCTTTTCTAACCAAGGGAAGATTGAATATTTAAGACATTTTTTTATACCACTAAATTTGCAAAAAAGCATATGGCCAGCCTAATGGTAAGCAGTAATCTACCGTAGCCTATAGATGCCAGCATCGCTAAGGTTATCTCATTTTCATATTAGGAATGGGTAACTCGGCAAAATTCCTTTCGCCAATTCGCTAACCCAGGCGTATATCCCTGCGCTGGCGCTTTGCGTAAACTCAAAATTGCCCATGGCGCAACAAATACGCCGCGTGTACTCCGAGTGAATCGCAAAGCGCGCGTCATCCACATCCACGCTAATACATTTGGAATTAGTGAGCCAACATTCCGGCACAGTGAACGGAGATGGCGCAATTGTGCGTCGTAGCGCAGTGTTACCTATGTCTATTTCACACCTGCTTTAAAGAATCTCATGCTATAGTCTCAAGGGAAAACCTCGATATGAAGTTCATTCCACAACTTGAGTGTTGGAAGAGAAAACTCCTTTGAAACCATACCATGCACTATCTACCATTTCAGTTGCAAAATGTAAGAATGAATTCTCTGCTTGTAGCAAGCGATACTATGATGAAAAGTGATGATAGGTCGTTAGCATCATGTTGAACAATTCATCAGAACACTCACAGGAAGACGAAGTTTGTCCTTGAACTATAAGATTCAAGTCCATTCGTAAACTTTGAATTGTTGATAAGTCTCACAGCTACCTTGGAGATCTGGCTATAACTAAAATTATCTATATTTAAGTCCTACGTAAGATTAAAACGATTACAAGTATACATATCTTTACGTTGTATATCTTACGGGGTAGTCAGAGAGGACGGAGCACCAAGCTTCGGGGCCCTTACAGTCTTATTTCGCCTCCTCGAATCTCATCATTCTCCTGAGACACTTTCGCCTAGGTATGCGGGTGCTTTTTACATTTCCGTCAGATAACAATCTGGCTATTTGATCTTTTTAAGTCAGGCTTGGTCTTCCTTGGCTTCTTTCACCACTCGTTTACGCTCTGTAGATATTCTTCGTCAGTCATTCATCACTCATTTGTTCCATGTGCCCAAACTAAGCATTTCTTTTTTTTAAATCGTGTACGTGGCTGTGCATGTCTGATCAGACCGGTATCACTTCGACCATATTGATCTATTGTGATTGCCACTATGTTACAAAACACCACCAAGTCCCACTGCAGTCAAAAACCGCAAGGTATTCCTTGGAGTGATGTGCTGAACCTCTCTCGGACTGAGAAGATACTGGCCGAGACATGATCGACGAGTGCGCATCAGTGGTCCGCAGTCACACAAAATGTGCATAGGCGTTTCATCCGCCTCTTGGCAGTACCGGCACGTTGTTGTGTCGGAGAGCCCCATGTTAAACATGTGCTTGTTTAAGCAACAATGTCCAGTGAGTGCTCTAACCAAGATACGCAAGCAAGCATTCCTTTCTTCATTTTAACAATAAGCTCGTGTCGTGCGACTCTGTCTACTGCGTATTTCTTCATTGCTTATCCTATCCTCAAGGGTGATACACATATTTCCAAGAGATCGCATTTCTACTACATTTATCTTACTTTCACTTGATTTCAGGCATGTCCCCAGGCCCTACTACTGATTACAAACAATTTCATAATTTCCAGATACTATGAACTAGATGACGCGGTCATTAGGGAGTTGCTCGGAAGGAAATTGTCTTCGCGACACAGAAAAGATTTGGATGAGGTGAGCTTTGTTATACCTTTTTTAATTTTAATGCTTTTTTTATACATTTTTTGAACGAAAACTATACAGACATAAACCTTGTGGTACCTATTTCATTGATTAATTGTCGGTACTTCTCAGTGTCCAGATTTTCTTTTCGAACCGAACTAAAGTAGATTTGACGTTCAAAAATACCTTGCAATTAAGGTTTACTTGAATAAATTGATTTGACTTTGACTTTGGAAACTGCTTTCATAACCCTCCATTTTAATCTTTCACAAATATTTCTATTAATTTTTTTATTTATTCTGTGTAACTTCTGGAGAAACATTAACTGTCCCTAACACTCCTCCAGTAAAGGGATAGTAGGCTTTACTGAAGTTAAAAAAGGACTTCTTGGAAGAGCGCGAAAACTTCAGCTACACATGTTTATTTGGATATCCTCCATTCTTTTCACTTACACAGAACTTTAAAACACAATACACTATCACTGTTGTACTTTAAAACTCCTAAAAATGTAAAAAATAGAAAATCTAAATAAAATTGACAACCTCACTTCTCCCGTTACCGCCAAAAAGTCCTCTTTCTATTAAATATGAAACGAGTTGCCAGTATATAAAAAAAAAACCCCTTCCCCCCAGGTGGCGGAACGTTCCGGCGCCCCCCTCCGTTGCTGTCGGCGTCAGTTCGACAATGTTCGACGAGTGTTCAAGACCGTTGAGGAAATGCCCGGCAATGTGGTTGCTAACATCAGAAGCACCTTCCTACTGTCAGAGCCACTGGCCAAGTAAGATATTTTTCTTACCAACTCTTCAAAAAACAGTGTTATTTTGGTATTCATAGAGAGTTGAAATGAGTTTGTATATGGAACACGAAAATTGTTTCCTTTAATATTATATTATACTAGCGATCCGCCCGGCTTCGCGTGGGTAGAAATTTTTTTTGAAAATATAACCCATGTTAGTCGTTGATAATGTAGCTTTCTATAGTAGAAAGAATTTTTGAAATTAATTGAGTAGTTTTTGATTTTATCCATTACATACAAACAAAATTTACCTCTTTATGATATTAGTACAGAATGATGAGATATGAGGAAGCGAAAGATGTAAGGACCGCGACGCTTGGCGCGTCTCTGACTACCCCGTCAGGGATACAGTGTGAAGATAAGAATGTATGTACTACATATTACTTTTGTTTTGGCACTCTTATTGCTATCTACATAATGATTCCGCTGACTGCCAAAGTCATGGCCGGGTCGTTAGGCAGTATTTTTCCACTGACAACACTTGTTAAATTATACCAAAAGAAAATTCTCCTGACTTTCTGGCGGGAACGGGAGAAGTGAGGTTGTCATTTTATTTAGATTTGCTATTTTTTACATTTCTGCGAGTTTTAAAGTACGAAAGTGATAGTATGTTGTATTTTAAAGTTAAAGTTCTAAGTGAAAAGAATGGAGTAGGTCTAAATAAACATGTGTAGCTGAAGTTCTCGCGCTCTTCCAAGAAGTCGTTTATAACTTCAGTAAAGCCTACTATCACTTTACTGGAGGAGTTTTACGATATGAAAAAACTAATTTACTTGTGATTCTACTTATTAATATGTGACATTGGCAAATGCACTAAACTGTGCGTCATGCCGTAAAGAAAGAAAAAAAAATTCTCCTTAATTTTCACAATTAAGGAGAATTAAATACCATATACTTTTGGTTAGGCTATAATAAAAACTGATGTAAAAAAATACAGGATTACTTTTTTTTTTTTCAGAAAATATGGCGCTGTGGTCTTCATAGCGTGTATGAGATTCGAAACAGCCAAGCGTAAGCTGCAGTATTTGTCCTTTAACGATTTCTATCACTGCGCTCAGGTCAATATTTATACAACTTTCAACTATTTTTATTGGGTTATGTTTTAGTAATTCCATAATATTACAATTATATGATAGTCACTCTTCGATCACAAATAAGGAACTAGATTCACAATCTACTGTAAAATCTAAACAAATTGTTGTCCCAATTGACGTATATATTCTTTAATATCGTATAGTATTATTGGTAATATTGTTTTAGTCTAAAGTAGACCTTACTGTCAAACCATAATGTTATGAAAGCTCTTAAACAATTCTTAAATGACATTGAAACGATTGGTGCAATCAGGCCGAAACATCTGGAAAAAAAAGCTTAGCTTTAACGCTATTAATATGATATAGACTTGGTTTAATTTAGAATTATAAGATCCAAAATATCTATGGACAAATCCTTGTTGTTACCCATTTAAAACTATGTAATATCCCACCGTCTATGTTACTCAAAGAAAACAAAGTCGTTCAGATTAAAAATTTTGAACAAATTAGTTTCTGCTTTCTTGTTAATTCTGTTACAACTTATTTAGAAGATATTTTTCATATCAGGCCATAATGGCGTCTTGGACGTATTGCTGTACCGGTCCAGAATACTACGATACCGAGATGGACCGCGAGTTCTTGTTGGAGTTGAGAGAGCTGAGAATACTGTTGGACAAGGAGAAAGAGCACAAGCAGTGAGTAGTGGGAGAAATATTACGTTAGCGAGACTTGCTGTACAGTTCACCTCACTTCCTTCCATTTTTGCATTTTTGCATTCCAACTCCTTTTTTTATGAAAGAGGGGGAAAATGAGCAAGCGAGTCACGTGATGGAGTGACCAGCGCCAAGGGAGTCACGGGGGCGCTGCCGGCCGACGGAGTCGTGGGGGAGGGGTGGGGCATCGGTACTCTCAGAGCCCAAACACACGACGCGAAGTCTGGCGGTGGCCGCAAGACACAGTTTCAAGGGCGCGACTACGAAGTGCACATCGCAGGCGAGCCAGATTCTCTGTGGGTGTGAACAAATGTTGAGTGTCTTGATAGGTCCGTTTAAACATAAATCGCTCAGTAACTTTTGAACTAAATACCATTAGTTCAATATATTTGTAGGAAAATTTATGTGAACTAATAATATTCTGAGCGTACTCTGGCTTTTGAGGCAAAGAGTGTAAAGTCTCTTTTTTGTCGGAACCAATTTACTGGTTGCATAAATGACATAACATTATGTGACGTCGACAGAGGAATAAAATCATTATAACGTGACAGTGTTGATGCTTGAAATGTCACCGGTTTATTTGTAAAATGATTGCGAAAATTATTTTCATGATTTTCAGCATGTGGTGCAAGATAATAATAATAATAAATTCAGACATTTCGCACAGCGCCATCTAGTCCCAAAGTAAGCAGCACAGCGCTTGTGTTGTGGGTACTAGACAACTGATATACTACTTATATACTTTTCTTTTGTAAATAAATACATATTATACATAAACACCCAGACTCGGGGCGGGAATCGAACCCGCTACCCCCCCGTTTACTTCCGACGCGCTAAGCCGTTGCGCCAAGGAGGTAGAAGATTAAGGTGCAATGTGATCTCTGGCGCTTTTAAACTATTACATTGACATTTTTTCACATCGACGGTATGAACGTAAACCAAGTTTTATTTAATTTAATGCATTTGTAACACTATATGTAAATTTTAGCTTTCTCCACTTCGTCTCCATATGAACTTTAACTATGCCAAATCTCACATTTTCCCGTGCGAGCAATATTCTTGGAAAGGGATCTGAAGTTCACTTCACGTAATAAAAATCTTACTGAAACTTTGGTGTTTGGTGACCTGGATCTCGATATCTAAGAAGACTGAGAGCTGGATTTTTGGACACATACAACTTCAACTCTTTATCTCGAAATCCTTAAACGTGGAAACATGATTGGATAAAAATATCTCGACAAAAAAAATCCAGAAAAAACCCTATTTTGCACAAAGATTCAGTTGTGTTAGCAACACCGACGAATAAACACAAAGGGGAACACTGGCGCCCTCTAGCAGAGCGCGACGGTGTTCGTGACGTCATAGACAAGAACGACTGACGGCTTGTTCCCCACTACCGCTCCAGATTATATAAGTCAAAACTCGAGCGCTCCACACTCTCTATTGCTTTTTACCTTCACGACTGCAGCACGAAGTGTTCGAATACAAATTAATTAATTATTAATCGACAATTTAAGTAAAGTTTGGGGTGTTCCATTGCTATAAGTATCTAACTTACTATTTCATTTTAACGTAGCTAAGAGTTGCATCTCCAAAATTCTGTAGAATTTTAAAATGATTTTTATTAAAATGGACAGGTAATTATAAGGTAATATCTCAAATCTCTAAAACCAGTTCTTTAATTGATTCATTACCAATTAAAAAACTGGTTTTTCTTGCAAATTACAAATTATGTGCAAAACCAAATCTTGAGATATCTCCGCGCTAAAATATGATCAAATCGCAAATGCCAGACCTTTATTATTATCGTGGGTAATGAACGAATTCGGTTGCACTGGGCTGTATAGACTGACTGTTAATATAATGAATAATAATGATGTTTTCATATTACATATGATTTTTTATTTCAGTTTGATCTGCATGCGTTTAAAACCGAAGTTATTGGAAAAATCGTACCAAGAGCTAGAACTTAATTTTAGGTAAGTATTTATTACGTCTTAATTAACCAGTTAAAAGTCGTAATATAAATATAATAAGACAACAAGCCGGGCTGGCAGCTTCTTCCGCCAACGAATCAGTTTGGCTATTCAAAGAGGCAATGCTGCCAGTCTGCTAGGTACCTTGAGCAATGACAGCTTTCTAAGCGGCTACTTTGAGGAAGTTTATTATTGAAGATAATGTGTAGTTTTAAGTTTGTAAATATTAACATATGATGTACTTTTTGCTAATGTAAATAAAGATAAATTGTCTCTTGATAAGACAACATGTAAACATTTTTCAATTCGTCATGTAAAGGTCATTTGATATCCCATAATATGACTCAAAAAATATGTTTTTAACTCGTTATTTAAGCTCCCAAGACTAAACAATCCCTTATTGTAACTTTTGTAGTTCAATTCGCTCTTTATCTCACCACTAATAATTTCTGCTACTGTAGCTGTTTCAAACAAACATTTCAAATAATCTCTGAGAGAAACGCCTGTGGTAGGTCATTCCATGTGTTCTTTTTTAAGTTTTGAACGAAATATTCAAATATAAACTTGGACTATCTATTTTTTTCCATTATACAGGCTCTATACAAGAGCATTGGTCGGGTTGGCATGCAATTTGCACAGGGGCCGCGAGTTGAGGTCGCTCTTCATAGACTTACTTGAGAGGTGAGTGAACCGATTGAAACAAAAACTCAAATACACAAATACACAATTAATTTCATAAATACGATACAAATCTGTATATATATAAAAATCTCGTGTCACTATGTCTGTCCGGGATAAACTCCGCAACTACTAAACCGATCTTGATGAAATTCGGTCACTATGTGTAAATTGATCCAACTTTCGATTACTGACCGATGAGTGCAAAATAAATTCAACATTTTGTAACTACTGAGCTACAGCTACGCGTGGCCAGGTTAACTAGTACTTGCATAATTAAAGACAGTTACTGAAGTCGTTAGTCTGGGCTAAGCCTACCAAACTAGGCTTAGTAGGCTAGGCAAAGTAAGCTTTCTGTTCGCATTGATTTGGCGCCGACATCAATAACTGTCAAATTTAATTATATAGGTATTTGTATCGTATTTATAAAGTTATTTTTGTACTTGAGTTTTGATTAGTAAAGGATAGTTATTTTGTACTTTTCAGTGATTTTATTTTTGAAGTCGGTTTGTTTTCATAAAATTTCCTCCCTTTTGAGTGAGCTTGCCTTAAATAAATATTAAGGGTAAGTTGGAATTAACTTCTTTTCTAATTTCGAGCAGAATGATGTACAAGAGAATCATTAATATAAATAAGGCTTATAAGCAGTTAGCGAGCGCTATTTGGTGTATCTTCGAAGTACATGCTCTAATATCAGTGAAATTTATATAGGACGTTGGAATTATACTGAACTCAAAGGAAAAATAATCATGGAATCGATCCACAACTGACGAAGTCATCGGTGAACATACATACAGACGAACATAGAACCTCCTTTTTTGAAGTCGATTAAAAAATAGGAGTTATTATGTTTTAAACTTCAGTAGAGTGCGTATAAACTAGAGGGAGATGGCGATATAACTCTACCATTGCCCAGCGCTAGGAGGGACAGAGAGGGAACTTATCCCCACTTTGTTCCCGCTACTTAAGTGTGCAAGCAAATAACTCATAATTTTCATTGATTTTCGATTACGTTTCGCAGTTGTATTCATAATTGGAGACCCGCCCCGGCATCGCACGGGTAGAAATTTTTTCGAAAATAAAATACAGTCCATGTTACTCGCTGATAATGTAGCTTTCTATAGGTGAAAGAATTTTTGAAATCGGTTGAGTAGTTTATCCATTACATACAAACAAACAAAATTTACCTCTTTATAATATTTTACTAAACCTCTTTAATTAGGTTGTTAAAAAATAATTAGCTGTCACACGTATGTATACAATTTCTTTTTGGCTATTTTAGATGCATAGAGCCTCTCAGAATGGGATGTTGGCCAAAAACTGACCTAGCGCAGTTTCTGTGTGCGTATGAGCAATGCGCTCTACAGATGGACGTGTTGAGGTATGTAATACGAGTATACACATCGCACGTTGAGATTGAAACCGAGATAACTCAAAATTTTGAGATTTCGTTTTGGCTCGTTTTGGCAAGTTATGAGAATGAATTGAAATGGATTTTTTACAAACACATAAATATTCTCACGATATGTAGATAACGGGACGGACACAGGTAAATTCATACTATCTTTGGATAGTAGAAATTTTTAAGTTTACTATTTTAATTTTGGTTTAAGTCGGTTTCATTGCCAAGGTGCGATATAATCATAATAATACTCCAGACAATTACACAGATTCTGTGACCCCAAACTAAGCAGTAAGCCTGTACTATGGGTACCACACAACGAACTCTGAGGGTGTTCCCAGTAACACCCAGACTCCAAGCCAATTTAGAAAAGTTCGTTTCCTAAATTGACCTCACCGGGGATCGAATCCGGGACCCTAGCTTGGAAAGCAGATGCATATGCCACTGCGCCAACGGGCCAGTTGCAGAAGGATAATTTCAATAATGAGATTACTAAGATAATTTTAGAGAGAGCTTATACAATGGATTTGGAAGGGGGTTTTAAGCCGTCACCAGTGGTGTAGCTATTCCTAAATCGACCCTATATCAATATTTCTTGGTGGCCCTTTTTTAGCTGACTGCGTCGAAGCCCAAAGGGAGGGTCATGTATTTTTAATAAAATAAAGAAATATTAATAAAAGAGGCCATTCATTAATTACCTAAGGACGATTTTGGCCACTTTCGACCTCCCTACCTATGTAAGGGCACATAATATTTCTCGGACTTCCCCTCCCTTTTACGTAAGATTTTATCTGGTTTTAGAAAAGGATCAATTGCACTAAAACCACACTAAAACTTATAATTTGAAGTAAATAAATAATTTTTATTCTTTAAAAGATAATTTAGATTATACCATTAATGGTAATAATGTAAAGGTGTTGGATTGAAACCACGGTTCGTAGCCATTACGTTTATTTCATTTTTCTCGCTCACTCCCTATTCTCGCATACATCTGTCCCTTTCACACACTATTTGTCAACTTCATTCATTCTCTCACTTTTACATACACAAAAGTACATCTTTCGTCTCTCTCGCACACGTATCACTCTCTGTTATGTTTACACCTTACAATAATATAAATATTATTGTGGAATTTACATTATTATTAGATAATTGTCTAGTCTTTGGAGTATCAGTTTTATAATTAAAAGTAAGTTTTTTAAATAGTTGTAAATTAAGATAACATATCAGTCAAACAAGCTGCAAACGAATAATTTTGGGTAAACTAAGGAACGATTAGATCTGCAATAATCTTAAAGAAAATAAGAGGACTTTTGGCGGGAACGGGAGAAGTGAGGTAGACATTTTGTTTAGATTTTCTATTTTTTTCATTTTTGAGAGTTTTAAAGTACAACAGTGATAGTATATTGTGTTTTAAAGTTCTGTGTAAGTGGAAAGAATGGAGTAGGTCTAAATAAACATGTGTAGCTGAAGTTCTCACGCTCTTCCAAGAAGTCCTTTATAACTTCAGTAAAGTATACTATCACTTTAATGGAGGAGTTTTACGATGAGAAAAAACTAATATACTTGTGATTCTACTTACTAATACGTGACATTGGCAAATGCGCTAAACTATGCGCCATGCCATAAAGAAAGAAAGAAAATAGAACACTAAAAGCCAGCTCAATTGAGAACATCAATCGTTGTCCGGACAAAATAGATTGCAAGCTATTCTGTCCAATTGGGGACAATTGGTAGCTTATCAGATGCAGCGGTAGATGGCACTTCATCTGGCACGTTTGTTGGCACTTCACCTTCCTCTAACCACTCTGCATCTGTCCGTTGGCGCAGTGGCATAGCATCTGCTTCCTAAGCTAGGGTCCCGTGTTCGATCCCCGGTCAGGTCAATTTAGGAAACGAACTTTACTAAATTGGCTTGGAGTCTAGGTGTTACTGGGAACTCCCCCAGAGTTCGTTGTGTGGTACCCATAGTACAACCTTACTGCTTAGTTTGGGGTCACACAATCTGTGTAATTGTCTGGAGTATTATTATTATCTACTCCAACAGTTAGAGGATGAATCGTATGGCACAGCACATCGCTGCCGCGTTTCGCGTCTTCGCTGCGATGCGCTGAGAGCGTCTGCAGTTGTTGTTTCCAGAATCTCTGTTCACACAAGGCTGTAGGTGGCGAGAATGGACAGCACGGTAGTGGTTGTCTATTCCCGCTAGTCATTCTATGTTAGAAATCACACATTTCGACTAAAAAAATGACGTAAGATTGGCTTTGGCCCCCCTTCCCCCCGAGATAAGGGCATGTAAAGATTTTGAGAACACCCTATCCTCCTCGGGAGCCTTTCGTAATTAATGAATGGCCCCTAATAAGTATATTTAATGAAAAGCACAAATTGGACTTTTTGGCGTGAACGGGAGAAGTGAGGTTGTCATTTTGTTTAGGTTTTCTATTTTTTGCATTTTTGGGAGTTTTAAAGTACAAAAGTGATAGTATATTGTGTTTTAAAGTTTTGTATAAGTGAAAAGAATGACGTAGGTTTAAATAAACATGTGTAGCTGAAGTTCTCGCGCTCTTCCAAGAAGTCCTATAAAACTTCAGTAAAGAATTACTTTACTGGAGAAGTTTTACGATAACGATTCTACATACTAATACAATACGTGACATTGGCAAATGCGCTAATCTGTGCGCCATGCCATTAAGAACAAAAGAAAATTATATTTAAATATATTAGATATACCATATATATATAAATACAGATATAAAAATAATCCTAAGATCCAAGTTATTGAAATACTATTTGCAAATAGACGAATTTTTGCTTACACTCGTCGAGCTCCTGTAGTTCGGAGGCTCCGTATTGTTGATACGGCCGACATGGCTACTTGTGTATTTAAAAAAAATATTTATTTATCTGTAATCGTAAATTATTAGCTCTAATACAAAGTGAAAGTGAGTGGGTAAGACTGACTTGTGGAGATAAATTAGCGAATGTTAGCTCACGAAAATGTTAAAAACACTTACGAGGTCGGGGGCCTAGACAAGTGGCTCAATTGTCGTAAACGCTAGTAGAATACAATGACAAATACCATGTGATTTAGCGTAAGGAATTTAAAATTGGTTGTCAAACGTTATTAACGTTCTATAAAATGAAACTAAAAGTAGTCGCGTGAAAAGCGCTGTATAAAGCGTACCCAAATGGCGCTTTTGACGAGCAATATTATGCCAGCGAGCGTTACTACTTGACGAAACGTTTGCCACTTGTCTAGACGCTCTGGTCTCTTTAGTTTCCTGAGGATGCTTTGTTGAAAAGTGAACACGTGTCGATCTCAGATCATATAAAAAAAATTCAAATTATTTCAAAAAACTTAGTATGCTTCATTGTAATACATTTGACTTAATAATGTAATAATTTCAAAATGCATGTAGAAACGTTCCGTAGCGACATCTATGGTACCATAATCGCACCATTAATTTTTTAAGTTTCTTTTATCCTGATGATTCTAGTCAGGACATTAGAACAAAGTTATAAAATAATTGTATTGTCATCAGTCCTTGACCCCTGTGCAAATTTTCAAGCTGATCAGATTTCTGGAAATTGGTAACAATTACGCTGAATGATTCCGTTACATACATACATACAGGTGAAGCTAATATAAAGCATGTTAAAAAAAAAGACGTAACGCTGCGAACAACATAGTGAGGCCAGGTTTTTAGTTGTGTAGTATGTAGATCTGTGTTGCCATATTTATTCCCAATACTCCAGTTATTATAAAAATAACATTATCATTGATTAATTCTACTGATAACAAAGGGGTTCGAAGATTTTTGTTCCGAGCTTGGCATACCGCCCGGTCGCCATTTTTTTTTTCGAAATGGCGGCACACGATAAAACCTATATATATCGATTAGGGACACCTAAACAAACAAAAAAATACTGAGGACGTTATCTCCTAAAACGTCATGTTACAGAGTTATTTGCAGGAAAAGATCGATGTTTGAGAACTTCAATAACTATGAAAAAATTATTCATTAAATGTTTCTACTCAGTATAATGTATTCAAATAGCAATTCCTAGATTAATTAAACTTTTAACATAAGTATTAGTATATTTACCCGACTGCGGCGGAGCCCAAAAGAAGGATGTTTTCTAAATAATATTAGTAAATAGTATAAACATCTTGGTCTGTTAATATATTATCATGGTGTACTTTTGAGAACCAAAACAACTATTTTCACTTTAATATTATGGAAATAAACTAGCACCATCAAACCATCATGCGCCAATAAGCAAAAACAAAAGTGGACAGTGTGACATCGCGTCTTTAATATAGATACCTACTGAAACTGAATTTAATGTAATGTATAGATTCAGGTGTTACTTTGCGGAAATCCATCGCATGTGATAAATTCCTAAAATCTTTAGCTATCTTCCGCTCAAACCCCAAAAATCACCAATCGACACGTGTTTCGCCTCTCAACGATCTGTTATCCTGAGGATGCTTCGTTGAGAGGCGAAACACGTGTCGATTGGTGATTTTTGGGGTTTGAGCGGAAGATAGCTAAAAATTTTAGAAATTTATCACATGAATTTAATGTACTGTATGCGGAGCTTACCTACAGTACTTACTATATTTAGAAAGTTCACAAGTATCCTCTGTAAGTATCTACAACACTGATTAGTCGTTCTAGTCTTTGAAATAGGGCTAAAATGTTTGAAATATTAATCAATATTACAAACTCATCATTTATTGTTATTGTTACAAGATGCCTGCTGTCACGTCAAGTCACGAAAACTGCTATTCCACCAAAACTGTAGATTATTCTTATGTATAAATACAGCTGATGGTTGTGCAAATAAAATGTAACACAGTTACCTATTTACAATTTATATACGTATTAAAGTATTACTTATATGAAACATTAAAATAGTTTCGTTAATCTTCATCATCATCATCATCGGATAAAATAATATTATCCAAGAAGGCGGCTGGTGGCTGGACGGGGATCTCTTCAGTGACGTGCACAGACATTTTCAGCGGGTAGACAAAAAGAAAACTCATTAAAATCCTAACAAAATCGCCACTTGTCATATAATTCGTATGTAATAAATAATATTAATATGATAGAATTCTACATTTATTCACTGGAACTACTTGCAAAATTGCTAGTCGCTCTTATAAAGATACAACACCAAAGAAAAATTAAATATAATTTTTTTCAAAATCCTACGGTCTTAATTAAAAGTTATGTCATGTTACCTTATCACACGTATTAGATTTTTCGTTCATATTACACATTGCCTACACAAGAAAACAACACATGCGAAGGCTGCTGTACATATTTATCATTACACCTTCCTGTGTTCGCAAAATAGACTAAAAATCTTTATAAACAGTAAAAACAGGCACTTATACTATTTCAACTAATACCTAATAAGGATAAGTCAGTCTATTACCAGAATCATAAAATGCGTAGAAACATTTTGGTATTTTTTCATGGTTATTGAAGTTCTCAAACATCGATCTTTGCCTGCAAATAACTCTTATAACGTGACGTTTTAGGACATAGGAACTTAAACATTTTTTGTTTGTAAAAGTGTCCCCAATCGATATATATATAGGTTTTATCGTGCGCCGCCATTTTGAAAAAACAAAATGGCAGCTGAAAAGTATCCCAAAATTTTCGAACCCCTTTTATATTCTACTGATAACTAACTATAACGATTTACTAATATATTGGCACCTTGCAGAACATTTTGCCCATCATCCTTTAAAACAAATAAGGAAACAATTAACTTTACCTTGCATGTAATCTTACTTACCCAACAATCGGAATAATGACAACACTTATCGAGGTTTTGTGTTCCAAGCAGTTTTTATTTTGATTCATTAAAATTATGAGTTTCTAGGATTATTTACGCATGAAACATGATTTCATCCAGCTTGGCATTTTAGCAGTAAAATAATGTAATTTATAATTACGTCACGCTCCTATAATAGACAAGCTGAGACTAATAATGCGATGCGTATTGCATGCGTGTGTGTTCTGTATACAGGGCGAGCCATAGTTTTTTTATTGATGTCTTTTATAATGATATACCCATAAGACTAAGTGTTTCTGACGTTGACGAAGCATAGTTTTGTCAGTCTGTCTATTGTTTTTAATTATTTTTATTTATACTTTATTGCACTAAATATTTGTACAAAGGCGAGCTTAATGCTACATAACATTTTCTTCCAACTAACCTTTAGTAGTTGAGAACAAGGTAGTGCCACTAAAATATATTAAAATACTATACACGATATTACACCATATAACACAACGTAATAGATATGAATTTATTTACACATATATACGTTTATATATACATACATGTGGAATAATGGTGTTATGTCTGTTGTTTTTAGTAAGATGGGCGCGTAATTTAAAATTAATGTTGTCTGTTGGCAGTATGTAAGGTCTATGATTGATTGTGGCTTGACTATACTGAACGGATGAATGCTGTTATGATTGGTGATGTACAAATCAGTATCTGAATTTGTGTGTTGTGTTGGCAGTATGAATGCGGTCTTAATTAAAAGTTACGGAAGAAATATATACGGATACGTATCTTACGGAAGAATTTAATTGGTTGTTTGTAAAGGATGTATGCTAGTATTTACGTTGTGATTGGTTAAAGTATAATGAATGACAGATGGAATGATATTATGAAAGAGTTTGTTTGTGATTGGCTATAAAGCATGAGAAAGAATGAATACTGGTAAGGAATGAATGAGAGAAGAAGATAGAATATGGCGATGAATGGCGATACAGAATGCAAGTTTATTTTTATTTAAGTTTATATTTAAAAGAGATATTTGTAAGAGTTTATAATAAAAAGTGCAGTAGTGAAAAAAGAATTTCATTTAGTACAAAGTTTTCACATACAGGATATATAAAAATACATAATAATAAAAAAAAAATTAATGAAAATTGTGCACGACAGCGTTATCTTTTTATTTGGTCTGCGTCGATCAAAAAGTTTGAAACTGGGCTAAATTTTTAGATTTATTTATTTAGAGATAGCTAAAAATATTCAAATTCACTACTATATTTTTTTGCTTTCTTTTCCAGAGAGGCGGATCTAAAAAGCGTTTGGGAGAGATATATGCGTGTCATTAGTCGCTGTTTATTAACTATGTATCATACTTAGTAATTTTTGAGTTTTGACAAGGAAATTGTGAATTTTTATTTAAATCATGTTGTGTAAAATGTTTGAAATTTGTTTATTAAAGTGTTATTGCTATTTAATTGTTTTTGTGGTAAGATAATCTGTGGTAACTATTAATAAGTTGGCAACTTTTTATTTATTTTTTATTCATATTTCTTAAGGCATTGGTAACAAGACCATCAGCCTAATGACGTAACTTCTGGATAAACATTAACTGTCCCTAACACTTCTCCAGTAAAGTGATAGTAGGCTTTACTGAAGTTAAAAAGGACTTCTTGGAAGAGCGCGAAAACTTCAGCTACACATGTCTATTTAGATCTCCTCCATTCTTTTCACTTACACAGAACTTTAAAACACAATATACTATCACTGTTGTACTTTAAAACTCCTAAAAATTAAAAAAATAGAAAATCTAAATAAAACGACAACCTCACCCCACCCGTTCCCGCCAAAAAGTGCCAAATAAGTTGGCAACTGAATAGAAAGATATATAGTCTGTGGAATAGGGTGTGGCTCAACATGTCATTTGCGATAAAAACCATGTCCTTGTTCTGGTATTATGTCCAATAAAGAAGTGATTCAAATCAACCATCTTTTATTCATAAAACAGATTTATTATCGAATTTTTAACCAACTTCAAAATAATTATAATATTGGGTCCTTACATATGAAATTAGCGTTTTGTCGTACTGACCACTTTGATCTGAAATATCTCCTCTTTGGTTAAGAATTCAAAATTCAAATTTATAAACTCATTTAGCTGGTACATTTGAGTTTTGAAAACAGTCATTCATTTGTTATTTTCCTCATTATTTTTTTCTTTGGCGTCGCTTATTACCGCACAATGGAAAACATGAAATATCGGTATATTTACGAGTACAAGTTCTACCGTAGCACCAGTGCTGCAGAAACAGCTCGAAGAATTAATGATGTGTACGGCGCTGGTGTCGCAAAAGAAAGCACGGTACGTTTTTGGTTTCAACGTTTTCGTTCTGGAAATTTCGACCTTCAGAACCAACCCCGTGGACGGCCGGAGACCAAAGTGGAAAATGAAGAATTAAAGGCTATTGTGAAAGCGGATCCATCACAAAGCACTTCAGAGATAGCTGCAGGCTTCGGGGTATGTGATAAAACTGTATTAATCCTTTTGAAGCAAATTGGGAAAGTAAAAAAACTTGAACGATGGGTACCTCATGAATTGAGTGAATCGAACTTACAAACACGCGTCGACTACTGTGTTACTTTGCTCAACCGACACAATAATGAAGGGATTTTAAAAGGAATCATTACTTGTGATGAAACGTGGATACTGTACGATAATCAGAAGCGCTCGTCGCAATGGCTGAACCCTGGAGACCCAGCCAAATCCTGCCCTAAACTAAAATTGACTCAGAAAAAGTTACTTGTGAGTGTTTGGTGGACTAGCGCCGGTGTCGTTCACTACAGCTTTCTAAAATTTGGCCAAACGATTACGGCGGATATCTATTGTCAGCAACTGCAAACCATGAAGGAAGAACTAGCTGGTAAACAACCGAGATTGGTCAATCCCTCTAGGCCACTGCTGCGTCACGACAACGCAAGACCACACACTGCACAACAAACAACCACTAAGTTAGATGCACTACAATTGGAATGTCTGCGACATCCACCATAGTCTCCGGACCTTGCTCCAACAGATTACCATTTTTTCCGGAATTTGGACAACTTCTTACAAGGAAAAAAATTCAACTCCGATGCGGCAGTCCAAACCGCCTTCAAAGAGTTTATTGATTCTCCCCCCCATGATTTTTTTAGTAAAGGGATCAATGAACTACCTATGAGATGGCAAAAGTGCATAGATAACAACGGTGCATACTTTGATTAATTAAATATATTTTACAAAAAAAAAATTGACTTTATATTCCTCCCGTACAAAACGCCAATTTCATATGTAAGGACCCAATATTTCTGATAGATGTATTTTAGTTGGTATGCCATTAAGGATTGCGATATCATTTAGAAGATTACGTTTCGTGCTAATGACGAAAAATACTTTATAATTAATATAATTATAAATTTAAAAACCCCCAACTCAAAAAAATTCTCCAGAAAGTAAAAAAATAATATGTACCTCATAGTCCTTTAAATTAGTGATAAGTTTTAATATAAATAGTAGTAGTAATATATCCAAGCGTCGTCACGTCGGGGACCGCTAAATTTACTTGTATTTAAAATTCATACATACTTTATTATTTTTAGTTGTATTCTCCTTTTACCATATTTACTTAGCGGTCCCCCGACGCGACGACGCTTGGATATATTACTACTATTTATATTGAAACATATCACAAATTTAAAGGGCTATGAGGTACATATTATTTTTTTACTTTTTGGAGGTTTTGAGTCGGGGGTTTTTTAAATTTGTTTTAATTTCATACTTTTTAAACACTACGATCTAAACTCTATCCCCACATTCACGAAGATACTTTCCGGGACGATACACGAAATTGCGACACGAGATCGTGCCTCGCCGAAATCTGAGTATTCTGACAATAGTTGTCTGATCCATCATCAGACCCTGATCACCATCTATATATCTATAACCTATTCATAGATACCATTTCAATGAGCCTAAACATTCCATCCTCCTCATCATCCACATCCTCTACTGTGGATATCCTGCTGACTTCAGATGATGCTGCAGCATTTGGTCAAGGTTATTGTGACATTATTGAAGTCACAGTATACTAAATTTCGCATCGATTGGACTAGTAGATGATTCGGTCCCTTTAAAAACTAAAAAAGAGCTGATATTCTTCAAACGGCTGAACTGATTTTGATAAAACATGTCTAATAACCATCGCTAGAAACCCTGCTTTCAAACAAAAAAACCGCATCATAATCGGTCCATTCGTTTAGGAGCTACGATGCCACAGACAGACACACAGACACACAGACAAACTTATAATACCCCTTCTTTTGCGTCCGGGGTTAAAAATACTATTTATATATCCGTTTGCCGCCAGCGCCATCTGCTGACAAAGTCGGGAATAAAAAAAAGTGAAAAAATAAAATCCTTCAATCAGATTTATATATTTATTTTCCGATATAACTAAGTACATACGAACGAATAATGCTTGATATTGTAACACGCAAATATCAAAACAAATAATGAGTACGTTTTTACATTTTAAGTGTTGCTCGCGCCAATAAAGAATAATTGACTATGTCACTGTCTCGCTCGCATGGTATCGACGTCTTTTCACATTTACGGCTAACAAAATAAAGAAAATCAGTCAGACTTGCACTTTCAATAGTCAAAGTCAAATCAATTTATTCAAGTAAACCCAAATGCAAGGTATTTTTGAACGTCAAATCTACTTTAGTTCGGTTCGAAAGGAAAACTTGAATACTGAGAAGAAGCGACAAGAAACTTGGTCAGGTATCATTTTTTTTTTTTAGTGATGTGACAACAGTAATAATATGGTTAGTATTATCGATAGATGAGCAAAACTAATGCTAATGGCGATATTATGTTTCAAATCAAAAATTTTCTATAACATTGAGCATCTTATTGTACTTTAAGCTTAATTGATGCATTTAATTGCTCTAAATTTTATTATTTAGTTAATAATACTGGTACTATTCATCTTTAGGAGTTGTTGCGAAGAACATTTTAGGAATTCTAAAACTAAATTTTAAGTAATTAGCAATATAAAGTTAAATCATTTGTATATTTATCCGTAGAATGTCAGATTCGAGAACGTTTACTACATTCAATTTAATTCTTTATTGGTCCGAGTTACAATATTTTTATGCAATTATAATAAAAATGCTATTCATCACAATTTCACGAATATTGTATGACTTGCACAAACTATTTAAACTCGACATAAAGATTTGGCATCTCGCTTGCACCAACGATTTAATAGTTGATACAAGCGAGATGTCAAATTCTCAAATCCACCCTAAAACTCTTATAATGAATTTTGTCTCTGATTAAATCTCAAATTGCCAACTTCAAGACATTTCTGGAATGTCGCGTTGGGAGGAGAATCAGTCGAATAGAATTAACGACAAAATACTAGCTTTATACAAAACTTTATATTCCTAAATAATTAAAGTGAAGGACCTTTGACATAATAAGCAGGTAGAATAAAAAAAAATTACCACAATCGAAGGCGGTATAATGTACACGTCACAAAAAATCTTACAGAAACCATGAAATGCATTTTAGCGGGAATGATTACATTTTAAAATAATATACGACAATTGCTACATCTACCTCCAAGGTAAGTTTTTCTTATTTTAAGATATTTTCTTGGTTAAAATTCTTTCGTAAACAAAATTATTAGAAAATGATAAGAAAAGTTTTGGACACTAACAATTTGTTACTAGTATTCCGATTTACAAATTTTAAATGGCAACACCAAGGCACTAAACGTCATTTACCTTGCATTTGTAACGTTATAAAATTGTAGAAATATATAAAAGTGATGTTGTGACTAAATTGAAGAGAAATTGGTCGTTTGAACTAAATAGCGAGTATAACCTATTTTTATAATAATAAAAAGTTTATATTAGAGCAAAAGAAAAATAAAGTGCCTTTTTTATCTTTGTTTCCATTAATTACTTGTTATTCGAGTAATGCGTGCGAAATCTGTAATTTTTCCATATGATACAATTTTTATTAAAAAAAATTACACTTAATTTTTTGCTTACTTAGTTGACCATGGGAATGTCGATACGTTTTTTAATTCCAAAAAATGCACTTTTAAATACATTCTTAAACGCTATGATCACATTTTATTAATAGAAAAAGAAAACATTGATAATTTTCGAGAACTATTAAACAATATTTATATTTTAATTAAATTATTACGTAGACGATATTTGACTCGTTATATATTTGTAACTTATACAGCCCACAATGCAGGTGATTTTTGAACGAAATAAAAAGTAATACATTTGCTGGCACAAATTTGTTTCCAAGGTCCGTAGTTTAGCGAAAGTTTATAGCTCAGATAAAGAAACGGACTTTTTGGCGTTTTTTACAATTTTTTACTCGGTTAAAAAATTACCTGCATTTAGATTTCTGTTATTACATAGAAACAATTACAACTTATGTACATACATTATATATACTATATTATTTGTGCAATTCCACATTTTAGAGCGACAATGAGACATCAGTTTCAAGCTGGATTTGGCAATTATTAAAAAAATATAGAGTAGGTAGAGGTTTTTAACTGCCATAAGATCCTCAAGCTCAAACCATTTTTTAGACTTAAGATATACAAATTCATTAGTTAAAAAATTGTTATGGATGACAAATACCTCAAGTTACACACGGCCCCCAGGCCCACAGATTCGTATAAATTAGTTCGATGATATCATGGTGGGTGACTTATACAAAATCTGTACAAAAAAGGCTCCTAGGCCCATAAAAGAAATTCATATATCAAGTCAGACTACAAAAGAGCCATTATTATAACAGATTCTTAACACAGGTATGGGCTTACTGCCAGTCTCATAAAACTAATATTAACTGAACCTATTTGGGTGTCTAATCATCCTCTCGGGGTTATAGTCGTTATAATGTATAGCGTTTTGTCATCTCACTGTGGCTTCAAAATATTGTACATATAGTCTTCTGTTCCACCAAAATTTGAAATAAAACACCAATATGGAAACGACGGTAAGCCGCCATTTTGTTATTGGGAGCCATTTTGACTCAGTCCGCAATTTGCAATTGGTCCGATCGTGGTAGCACTAGCACTTCACAACGTCTCTAACGGCACGTTAAAAGGGGACAGCCTACACTGGGGGGCGACATACCACTCATATGTCGACCTCACAAATTTTCCTCTTCTGCGGAAATCCGAACTTGTCCTTTTTCACGACCTCCTGTTTTAGCCTGAAGTAGGTTTCTAACCTTGACAGTGCGTATTCCTGTAAAAAAATTATATTCATAGCCTATAATGGAATTCTAGAAATATTAACATAACAGTTTTAACAACGACACCCTTGTATTTAAGGTAATTCTTCTGTACATTTTAAGTTTGAATCACAAAGCAAATAGCACACGGCAATTAGCAGTGATTAGGGCATAGAGCACTCAACCTATAGAGTGGCAATGTCATTTGTTTTGTATGAAAACAATTTACGTCTAAACAATGTTGCGGTTACTGCGTTCTGTTTTATAGTTTGATTTTTTGCTGTTTAAGCCATTCTTATATATTTAAACATCTGTCGGAATATACAGAGATGTAAACACAGGTCGAGTATTGGTTATGTACTGCTCAATGCGAGCGAGAGTTGATATTTGTTAGTGTAAATAAACTGCGCAGTGGCGAATAAGATGGTTCGATATTTCGTCTCTTATAGGTTGAGTGCTCCATGGGCTAGGGTTACCAACTGTACTATAATAATAGTATTGTATTACATTACGGGTCTGCGTACTCTATACTGTTGAAGAAATATATAGTACGCAAAAATACTATATTTCAGTTCAATCAATCAATCCATCAATGTTCATTTTGCAACACCGAAACTATAACAAACAAATTGCTCATTTTTTAAGATTTATGAACGTGTTTAAGATTACCTTTCGAGTTTCGACTGATGTGATGTCCATGTAACTGAACGCGCCTCTATTTTGAAATGAGTTATCGATCTAAATTAATTTAAAAATTGAATGCGATAAATCATATGACACTTATTGTAGACAAAAAATGTTAAAAAATGCAAGTGCGAAAAAATATAGTTTTCATAAAAATAAATAAGTAACAAATATATTTGTAAGAGACTAGTCGAGGCTTCGGGAGACATTCGGGCTGGTAGCTTCTTCCGCCAACGAATCAGTTTGTCTATTCAAAGAGGTAATGCTGCCAGTCTGGGTACCCTAAACAATGACAGCTTTCTAAGTTGCAACTTTGAGGAAGTCTATTATTTAAGATAATGTAATAGTTTTAAGTCTGTAAATATTGTTACGAGCTGAGGGTAATAAGATGCCGGTTAAGGGTGTAAAGAGTTTAATTTACTTCGTACAAGCAGGTGTCAAGAACACGCGAACTTAATTATGGCGGTTCCTAGTCTTCGTAGTCGCCCTCGAAGTAGGTAGTCGCGTAGTAGTCACCGAAGGTGCACGCTTCACTCAATAACAACGTTCCCGAATCGCAGAGTTCTTCTATCCAAGGTCGTCGCAGTAGTCGTCGTAGTGGTCTTCGTAATTCGCCTTGATGTCGCCTCGATATATCATTGCGATCGATAGTTGAGAAACACTGACTCGGCGGCGGACACGGAGCTCTATTTATAGTCCGATAAAAATGAGGGTGGAAACTTCTAGAGTAAACTCGAATGGTAGTAATGATAACGCATAGAAATAAAGAAGGTGGAACTTTCTAGTTAATTACGCTCGCTAACAGTAATTCGACATTGTTCTCGAAGCCGCCTGTTTGCATGAGTCATAAGTATATGACACGTCATCGCTTGGGAATATTCGAGGTGCAACTTTGTTCTTCTTTCTTAATTTGACTTATACCATTCGATAGTAGACCTTGAACCTTGCAATGGATTTTTAGGTCCATAACTCTGCAAAGCCTAGGTCTCGAGATATAAGCACTAAAAGTTACGTTTCTAGTTCCATTGAAAATCGACCTTTTTCCTTAAGCATAAGGTCCAACCGTAACAATATTAACTTTAAGATATGTATGCACTGATTTATGTCAGTAACAAATATATCTTTGTCTATTTTTTCTTACTGTAAATATATATAAAATACTATATTTTTTTAGTATACTGTGTTTTTATATAGTTTATTCTGAAAAGTACTATAAATAATCAGCTGAAGAGGTGTTGGCAACCCTAGTAGTGGCACGGGGGGAGTGTAGTCGACGCTCACTCAACATTCTTAGAATCTTAATAGATATTGCAGTACTAATAACTTATTGAAGACAACGTCACGCTGACGACGTCACATAAGTTCGCTATTTCTTTCATTACAATGTTAACCAGTTAAGAGTTATTATTTATTTTCAAGCGATTTGAGGAAGCGAAAGAAGTATGTAAGGATCGCGACGCTTGGTGCTCCGTTTTCTCTGACTACCCCGATGGGGCTACAGCGTGATGAATTAAGTATGTATTTTGTAACCGCTATATTATATTCTAAGTTCTGCCAAACTGTTATACAATTTATCGGGAGACACTGATTTCGTTTTATCTAGCAGTACATTTTGCACAACGCTGTAAGTAATAAAATTACAACTTCCTTCTTTTATTTAATAAAACTATAGGTAATTAGAATGAGTGAAGAAGTCTATTGACGGATGGATTGACATAGATGGGAGAGGTTGACGAACGTATTGATTGGATGAACAAACAGACAGTTGAGTTGGACTTAAAAACAAAGAAATGATTAACCACTTACAGACAGACGGATGAATTAATGGGAGGATTAACAAATGGCCTGACACACAGAGCCAGTACGACAGAAGTTACACATTCAGTTTGATGCATGGAGCACTCAACCTATAGAGACGAGATATAGGACCATCTTATTCACCACTGCTCAGTTTATTTACACTAACAAATATCAACTCTCGCTCGCATTAAGCAGCACATAACCAATACTGGACCTGTGTGTACATCTCTGTATAGTTATTCCGACAGATATTCAATTATTGTTAATAACGGCTTATTGTTCTATTCGGTGTTATGGCAAAAACAGCCAAAAATCAAAGTATAAAACAAAACGCAGTAACCGCTAGTGTTTAGACGTAAGTTGTTTTCATACAAAATAAATGACATTGCCAGAGTGTCAGTCTAATAATCACTAAGATTATGGAATCAACTGACATCAAGCCATGGATTGATGTCAGTTGATTGAAGATTATGGAATCAACTGACATCAATCCATGGAGCACTCAACCTATCTCTATAGCACTCCACCTATAGAGATAGGTTGAGTGCTCCATGGATTGATGTCAGTTCATTCCATAATCTTAGTGATTATTAGACTGAGGTTTTTATTTTATTTCTTTTTTTTTTTGTTGTTTTTTATTTTTTTGTGTGCGAGAGAGGCTCCGGTGCCCCGGTACCGTAGGAGATCCCGCAGGCCCTCGATACCTCGCCGAGGACCAAAGGGTTTGGATATCTATGTGCAGATTTCTCTGCAAAAAAGGGTTGTGACACAGATCAGTACTGTCAGTAGACTATTCCATCAATCAAGATATTACACAATTAATCCAATGTTACTTTGACCAGTTTGTTGGACTCAACCGACTTAAATTTTTTTTTTTTTGTTTTTATAAAAGAGGGGGAAAACGAGTAAGCGGGTCACCTGATGGAGTGACCAGCGCCGCACATGGACACCCGCAACGTCCGCGGAGTTAAAGACGTGTTGCTGGCTGACAGGGAAATTGGGAAAGGAGGGGGGTGTGGATGATGGGACAAAAAATTGAACGCGTAACCTCCTTCTTAAGCAAATACTTATACTTACCCAATATCCAAATGGTATCTGACTCTTGCTGGCATTCACTATCGACCACAGGCACCACAAGAAATGGGATGCTAACGCAAATGCGTCCACTTCATGTAAAAGCCTGTTAACTTCATCTATGCATGGAGTCACGTCCTTTTCCGGCGACGGAGACGTGTTAGAGCGGTAATGCTTCAGGTATTCCCTTATGAATATCTCCTGAAATATCAAGATTTTTCGTATGGCAACACTTTTGTGTTACGACTCGTATACACGAGTAGCAGCGGTGACAAATGTCGTTTTTACAAGGCCTTTTTGAATAAAACTGTTACAATACAGTATATATACCGTAATTTTTGGAAAGGCCCTGTCTGAACAAGATCCAGTTTCATTAAAGCCTATACAGTCCTATTTTGATAAGACCTTGTTTAAATAGATCTGTAAGGCCTTAATTGCAACAAGGTCCTGTTTGAATAAGGCTTATTCAGCCCATTCAAAATAAGGTCCTGTTTGACTAAGTCCTATGCAGCCTTACTTAGAATAAGGCCCCGTATGAATAAGTTCTAAAAACCCCTATTGAATAAGGCCCAAGTTTAATAAATGGCTGTTTTTTAAGGCCTAGATTTAATAGTAGTTATTGAATGTTTGAAACAATATAACTTTTATGTATTGCATGAGATCTTTATATTTATTAAAAGTTATACATTTTCATGTTAAAAAATATAAAAACTACTACATGTTTTTTTAAATTGTATTTTTGTATGAAATATCAAAATTAACTTCCCGGATATACTTGAATGAGGCCTTTTTGAAACTGATCTTCTGTATTTATAGTCTAACCAGAAATATTTAATGATAACAAATTATTATGAAAATATTAACAAAGACAGATCTATATTTAACTTTAAGGCTGGAGAATTAAAGTCCCTTAGCACTGCGAGTGTGTAATGAAGGTGATCTTTGTCCCTCGAGACATGCTTCATAAAGGTAACAGGGTTCCGGTGCGTGCCCAAGATTCATTACTAATGCTAAAAAACTTCCTAACTTTTTCTTGACTTTCCTTCATGATTTTGTCCAATTTTCCTAAGCAACTATAATTATTTTGAATCAAGTTTTTCTTAGATTTCTTAGAAAATAACTAAAGATAATGTAAGGAATTATTTCAAAACTATTTTCTTTAATTTTTGCAATGAATGATTAAACGATCTGGATTAAAAATCAGACTAGAGCATGGAATACAACCCTCATTTTACTATTGGGAATGCATGTGGAGCAGAGTAAATTACATTTTTTCTTATACATCTTAAGCTTTCCTGACATTCCCTGTTATCTATACTAACATTATACAGAGGTAAATCGCGCGATATCTGCTGTCAAAACGAGAATTTGTGTAATGTAATTTGTATAGTGGCGCTAAATCTATCGCGAAAAGTACATTTTACGGTCATGGCGCAACAGACACACGCAATCGTCATACATGATACCAATTTTTTGTTACAATTAGTAATCAGTCGCGCAATGATCGCGTGGCTGTCGCTGTATGCTGTATGTATTTAGGTAATAACTCCACCGGAACCCCATAACGAGATCACCATCTCCCCTTAGGGGGTTGTATACCCCTTGAAGAATTCGCTCGCATTAACAAAATCAATTTTTAGTTATTACATATACATATTTCTGGTAAGACTGTACAAATAATATACACAAACTATAAACGGTTTTAAAGACTTAAATTGTATTTTTTATAATAATACTTAACTTAAATTAACTTTTAGTTACACAAAAAATACAGGTACAAAAAATACAAAAATATTCAAACAATACTGGTAATAAAATACTGGACAGATTATGATGAAACTTTTTAGACGAAACGTCTAAAACAACAACTGAACAAATGAGGCGGTATAAAGTAATTCTCTTTAGAAAATTTACTGAATTCGTCAAACATTAGTTCATATAATTTACATTTAATATACAGGCAGATTTTCTAATTCAGGTAAATATTAAGAGGTACAATTTACCCAAAAATCCTAGGTGCCGTCATGATTAACTGTATTTAAGGTATAACAAAATCACATCATGACACTTAAGCGTCTAATACATGTATTTACGCTTGGAGATAGTAGAACGGAAACAGCGTTAGGTTGTTAGCTACTAGGCCTGTATGAGCTTTAAATAAGTACCCTCCTCCAATCCCTAGGCTGACTTATACGGCCCACCCACGTGGGAAGATACGTTGTACAAGCATATTGTATATTTTTTTTCGCTCTCAAACAAAGGTAAAATGTATTACCCAAAACGTTTGCCTCAATTAAAAACCACCTGTATATAAATTGAAAACATATTTTTATAATCAAAATTATCAATGCTTGACGAAACACAACGCATTTGATTTGCAAACATAAATAAAATAACAAGAAAGTAAAAATGTATTTACAAATATGTAATATAGATATATACCTGAACACATTTTAATGAAATATTCTGCATTAAAAAGCACAATTGACATTGAATTGAAAAAAATAATGAATAATATTATCAACATTGTAACAAAAATCTTGTACGATCCGAATGAAGATGGTTCAGAGCGTCTAGACAAATGGCAAACGTTTCATAAAATTGGGTTTGGGTATTGGCCATTTGGGTACGTTTTATACAGTGGTTTTCGCACGATTGTACCTTTCGTTTGAGATATAAGAAAGTTAATAACGTTTGACAACCAATTTAAAATTTGTTACTCTAAATCACGCGGTATTTGTTATTCTATTCTACTAACGTTTACGACAAACGAGCCACTTGTCTAGGCCCCCTGTACATCTAAACGAAACATTTTATACTCCAAAGGGCCCTTCCGAGGGAATGTAAGAGTGATATGGTTTTTTGTGTATGTTACGCGATATTCCGCCATTTGTAAATAACTATTTTATTTATAAGAGGTGTTTAAATACGTATACAATATATAATCTGAATGAACTCACTAAAAAGAACCAGTACCTTACCTTAAGTTTTTCTTAGTAATGTTATCTCGAAATTTCCTGTCAAAGAACATGTCGAAAAGAAATCCTAATGTTGAAGTGTCTGTCTGTATCGACTTGAAAGGCATAGTCATAGAAGTTCTTAGCAGCTGAATGAATCAAAAACACTTCTGTGTAATGAAACACTTGGGATCGTGCAAGATTTTTACACTAATTTACAAAAAATTGCGTTAATTATATTTTTATTACAACAAAAAATGTACGATTGTGTACTAAGACATTTAAAATATATGTTTACAAACCAAATGCATCTAACGATAAATTTGCATTAATAAAAAAACACTCCTTTCAAATAATACTTTTTATTCTCGGCAGCCCTCCGCCATTTTGTTTTCTACAAGGTAATGGCACTCGCGCGTTCAGCCGAGTCTATTGTCATTGTCACCATAGTGTGACCGTGGCCGCTGCTTATCGTCGTGCCGACTAAAAATAAGCATATAACAAACAAGCTGCGTAATGGCAGATTTACCCCAATTTTTTCTCCCGTTGTGTCCATAAATTATTGATTGTGTCAACACTTTTATAAAATAAAATGTCATTCAAATGTAAATTGTTTTTTCGATTGTGATTTTGTAACATGTCATTGACATAATTATTCATTCTATTAAGTTGCGTTCCCGTTAAAAAATCAATTATTTTATTCACTATATGACAAATTCGAATACATTTAAAAGAAACTCTTTTCTAAAGACAAAACAAAGAAATGGATAACATAGGTCATTTAAATCAGTGTTGCCACAAACAAAATACTTTCCTTGTTTTATAGTAGAAGCAACTTCGTATAAATATATTTTTAAAGCGAGTTATGTTTTTCTACAATGAACCTCTTTGAAACACCCTGTGGTTTTGTTAAAATCCATAAATATTTTTTACTTTGCTATTAGTTTGTAGGGCAATATTTTTACAAAAACTAATAACCAGAAATCTATAAAGTTAAAAACAATGTATAATAATATATTATATATCTAAGTGTGTTGTTTGTATGTGTGTGTTTTTTAGGGTTCCGTAGCTCAAAGGAAAAAAGAAACCCTTATAGGATCACTCCGTTGTCCATATTTCTATCAGACTGTCTGTCAAGACCACTTTCAGGAACGCGTGGACAATGGCAGCCCTAGCAAAATTTTTAGGTAGTGCGAGATCTCAGTGTCGCCCTTTCAAGTATAAAACTTTAGTGCTCCTATGGTGTTGCTGACCCGTAATTATTGTCTACATAGTTTACATTCAGACCAAAGTGAATGTAATTTTTCATATCAATAAATAGTATTAGATCGACCAAATCTCTATAGGTGGCAAGTTATATAGATGCTGTTATGCTACAGACAGTGAATTTGGTAGAAAGCCTGGATGGCCATAATTCTAGCTTTTGCGCTTGCAATTTTTTTTATTAAGTGGGAATAAAGTCAAATCAATTTATTCAAGTAAACCCAAATGCAAGGTATTTTTGAACGTCAAACCTACTTTAGTTCGGTTCGAAAACAAAACCTGGATACTGAGAAGAACCGACAAGAAACTCAGGTATCAATTTTTCAACATCATTCTACAATAGTTATTTAAAATACAATATCCATAAAGCCAGTAAATGCATATGCAGAGAGGATCATTTCCAGTCTATTGTTGTGTCTTCAATGAAATCGCTAATTTTCTAGTATGCTTTTCCCATCACTGTGCGTTTAATGACAAGTTTAAATCTCTTTTCCGTTAATTGAGTAATTTTTCGAGGAATTTTATTATAAAAACGAACACAGTTACTCTTATGCCGCATGACGACCTAGATGGCGCTGTAGTTTAGACGTTAATCCAAGCGCGGGAGGTTCCGGGTTCGATTCCCGGTCGGGTCAAATTAGAAAATGAATTTATCTAGATTGTCTCGGGTCTGGGTGTACTGGGAGACGCCCCCAGTGGTCGTCTGGTTCTCATAGCACAGGGAATACCCTAGTTTGAGATCAGATGATTGGTGTGTATTGTCTGGCGCATTATTATTATTATATATTGACACTCACGAGGGAATCATACCTATATAATACTTCCCGTTGACTTAGAATCATGAAATTTAGCAAGAAGCAATGTCTTATAGTACGAGTAGAGGGAAAAATCCAAAAACCGTAAATTTGTAGTTATTTTCCATTACAAACTTACATTTGCAGTTGGTGAGCATGGGAGAACGTGTTTTTCAACTGCAAAGTTAAGTTTGTTTTTCAATTTAACTTATATTTTATCGTGTACTTTAAATATTCGACACAAATACATTGAAGGTGATACGGAACCCTCGGTGCGACTCGCACTTGACACTTTTTTTATAACAAGTTGATAGTATCCATAGCGCAGTTATATTAGGAGTGTAACAGACGTTCCAGTTTCGATTCCAGAATATTTGTGTGACCTTACGGCATTTCAAAGAGGGTACTATGACGGTTAGCTCAAAATGACGTCACAAACCTGATTACATGAAGTATGGGATCAGTGTGGTCTCTGTAACTTTAAAAATATGATCAAAGCGAGAGATTATGAGCAATTTTGAAGTTTAAATAGTTTGAAGACGCTAAAAATAAAAGATAAACGTCCTAAACCCGACCACGCATATTTGCAAACAAGATGAAATAATCAGTGTTCTACCCAAACTGGATCTTCGGCCAAAATCGAATCTTCGGCCTTTATCTTAATTTCGGCAGAAACCTAAATTTATTTAGACAAGTTATTTATATTGTATACTAACATGTAGTATATTTTAAACACATATACTGGGTGTTGTTTTAAAACGTCTTCATATTTTAGGAAATCATAGAGCAAAGACTTTTAATTTGTATAAAAACCAATTTAAAAAAAATAAATAATCAATGTTGTATAACTTTCGTAACATTCTCTGTATCTCTCCTCGATTTACACATACATCGGCAAAACATCAAAGGCGTATGGGAGCCGCGCAGCACGTTTGTCGGCATGCTTTGATGAACCGCGCAGTGTATAAGCGAAAATAAAATATACTTCAATATTACTTTTTTTGCAGTACTTTTTCTTGGGCTTCTTCAAAATGGTAAATAATACTGTGGACTATGTGGTAGGATGATATATTAATACTGTGCAGCGTGGTTACGCCATAGAGTTGTCGTTTACATCTCATGCCTTATACTAATTCTTACAGCTATATATTTATATCGGATATGTACGTGACAATTTCCTTTGCAACGATGCGGAAATTTCATTTGTAGATCGCGCACAAGGTTACAATTTTCTGTGTCAGAGTAATATCTGGCACACTTTAAAATAAATTCGATTTTTAATTTTTTTAAGGTATACCTTTTTTCATTTATTTGTAATCAGTAAAAGCAATACAATCGCCTCTTTCAATATGACCACGTTTTAAAACAACACCTTGTGTAGGAGAATTAACCTCGGTAATTACAATATAAAACAATAATTGCACCATGTAACAAAAAATATGATAGAATAACTTAACAGAACAGTCCCTTTCATCGATCGCCACTTTTATCTAAGGGTAGTGCGTGAAGCGATTGAAATCAAGACACATAAATGTCAATCGGAAAATCGGATACAGTTTATCAACAGCGTGCAGTCCTGTGATTCAAATGACAAAACCTCGTTTTTCACATCCGGTTAAGTGTGTGGACACCGTAAGTGTTGTGTGTTGGAACCCTAATAATTATTTACAAATATCGGGGGTAGACGATATAAAATCTGTCTCGGACACGAAGTGAAGCTTGCTGCGACAGTTTACTTGAGACCACGGCCGATGCAACTCGGCCGAAACGTCAAGCGAAAATAAAAGGTAAACGAGTTAATTTCCCGTGTTTTTAGATATTTTATAATGCAAAGCGAAAGTTTAAAACTTTATAACTCATCAGAAAGCGAGAAAAGACACAAACTCAACTCAAAAAACAGTTACACCGGCCGGTGAACTTAGCGCCGACCTCACACGCACGAACTCGCGCGAAGTTTGCCGAATGACGCGCGACAATCCACGTACACTGATTTTCGGCGCGGTCAAAGTTTCGGCCGATTTTGGCCGAAACTAGTGTTAATTATGAAATGCAACGGGAGCACTGATCACTAAGAACACGTATTAATTCTTTATCACAACTATTATGTACTTGACTATTCGACAGCTTCTCAACAACTGAACTCTTACAAGACTAAAATCAGGCTTTTATGCATCCCCACTACACGCAGGAAATCCATTCTACCCTCTTTCATTTTACTAAAATGTATTATAATATCACATGTGGGTAATTTATGTGATTAAAATTAATGTAGAACTAACACTAGATTTTTTGGCCAAAACTGAAATCCAATCTCCAGTCGATCTAAATAACTTTAATTGTTTTCTAATTCATAGACCTATTATAGACGATTTCCTCTGTTTAAGGCGGAGACAATGAATTCCAGGACTCACGGTTATTTCATTTTGTTTCTAAGTTTTTGTTAAATATATACGCAGTCGGGTTTTACTGTTATAACCTTTATTTTTTATGTTATGACTGTTATGACTTTGCAATTAGCGTTTGTTTAATAATTTTAAATTTATTTTCAATTAATTGGGTGTCTTCCTGAGGCACATTAAGTTTTTAGGGTAGGGTAATTTCTTAGGGTAACTTCCTGAGGCACAGTTGCCTGAAAATGTGCAATTTTTTAGGGATGTTTTATCATGACTTCAAGCTTCTATACTATTAATATCACTCATCTTCGTCTTTGTTAGTATCACAAACATTTAAAATGATTTTGAATTAGGCTACTTTCAATCTGAGGATACCATATTAAAAAATACATAGGTATTAATATTTTTGTAAATAATGTATAATATTTTTCATACAAGTGGGGCCAAAATAGGGCTTTTCTCTTAGGCAATTAGAGGGTAGAAATAAGTTTGATTAAGGAACACGAATTGTTCCTTAATATTCTGCGAGCAAAGAGATCAAATGGAGATATTGCTTGAAAAATGACGATCACTTGGGCGGCGCGCGGCCGGAAAAAGAATTAAAAAATTTAAAATTTCTTTGTACTTTTACATATTGAAGTGTTTCTCATTTATTTTTCTCATAAATGGGAATTAATATATTTTTCTTTTTCTTGCAAAATTGCTCATAATAACACTATGATAGATGGTAATGCTAGTTATACTTAAAACATTTTTTTTGTTCTAAGGAATGATTTTCTTTACACCAAGTTAAGCGAATTATTTTGAATATTATCTGTCATAATTGCACATTGTAGCAGATAAAAAAAACCGTTTCCCCAAAATATTAGACCTAACAAAATACCTTTGAAAAATGTATTTTTTTCAGACTTATACTTACCGAAAATGTTTTGAATTAAAAATATGATTACCTAATTGACAAAAAATACTTTTATCGGTAAAAATAATATTAATTAACTTGTAACATTGGTTAGAAATCGATTAAATTATTGTTTGTATGTTGAAAAAACTGCACTGACCTTTTGTTCTAGTGTTGGACAATTTTCCTGGTTCTCGAAGTAGAATGGGTGGTGTGGATTAGTGTAGTCGTAGCCCCATTCCTGGAAATATCGATATCAAATTAAAATCGATTAATCCAGTAAACTCAATTACGGTGCATTTATAAACGTCAAATCGGTTCAGAAGAAAACATGTATACAGAACCAGCAAAAAAATCAAGTACCAATTATTCGAAATAATGTACAATACGTTAAGTAATTGTAATATTCTAGTAGCTGATGAACATATAGTTCCAATCCAATTTGCAATGGAAAAAAATCTATTTGTTTTCTTAGATGTTATGTTCATAGCAAAGAGCACTTAACCCATAGAGCCGAAATATCGGACCATCCTACTCGCCACTGCTCAGTTTTTGACACCAATGAATATCAACTCTCGCTCGTATTAAAACAGTACATAACCAATATTGGACCTGTGTTTACATCTCTGTATATTCCGACTTTCCGACAGATATTTAAATACTTATGCAATGGCTTACTGTTATTCTTGGTGGCGTGCCAAAAACAGCAAAAAATCAAACTATAAAACAGACACAATGTCTTTTCATCGGTAAGTAACAGTAAACATACAATTTTCAAATTGATATTCACTTTATCACAGGTCAAGTTAAACTAGACTATCAATTCACGTGCTTCGATGACGTGTATCCATGCGTCTCGCTTTCACCTTGGTGCAACCTCTATTACGTTATCTCATTCTATTCATACGCACGTGTTCACGTGTTGTTAGATTTGGGGCTGACTAATCAGCGCACAGTAACTGCAGCAGTGTTCAGATGTAAATTGTTTTAAACAAAATAAATGATCTTTCCACCCTATAGGCTAACGCCCGAAATTAATAAACAATCTTGATCGACTTTTAGCTATCTAAGATTGGAAATTCAATCGATTTCCTTAGTAAACCGTACCAATAACATATCTAGGGATCGAAATTGCAACCTTTTAAAGCAATCCATCTTTGGGAGGACGGACCATAAACTAGAGATTGACCTCTGTATGAAAATGACAGTTTTTGCGTGTTAATAACCGATCCGCGTATTCTGACATTTCGTTTTATCCATGTAAGCAATCTGTAAGTGTGATACAATAAATTCTTCGGATTTCGACTAGATTTCTGAAGATTCTCTTGAGAAACAATGCTTTTTGGCGATAGTGACAGCGAGTGACTATAAAACAGAACGCAGTAACTGGAACAGTGTTTAGACGTACATAAATTGTTTTCATACAAAACAAATGACATTGCCACTCTATAGGTTGAGTGCTCCATGGTAATTGGTTTCTCAAAAACGGCTTTAACGATCAACATGAAATTTTATGACCTTTAAAGAGTTGTAAACCATGACAGCGTGACGTCATAATATGAATAGTCTCCACCATCTTTGTGGAATCCTGTCAAGAAGGTAAATAAAACTCACCTGGAAATGGTTAGCTATGTCAAATGCTCTGTAGTTATAAGCGCAGTATTCATAGTCAATTAGAACTAGTCTGGGCTCCCCTGTGTCTGACACACGACTGAACACAGAGTCCGACGTGTTAGCATCATCATACACTGATAGCGGTGTGTTTTCCTGCTGTGCAGAGTCCGTGTCAGAATATGGATGAACGTATATTGTGTTATCCTCTTCTTCTATCGCTGGCATGTTGTCTTCTAGTAATAAAATGTTACCTGTGGGATTTCAAATTCAATATTTTTTATATTATCTATATCTATACTACTATAGAAATCTCTAGCGTCAGTCTGTAATTACAATTTTACTGTAAAATTTTGTGATAAATAGTCATTTTATAACAGACTTCGACTCTACCATTTTTAATATTTTTGTCTGTCTGTATGTTCTTTTATAACTCAAGAACGGGTTGAACGATCTTGATGAAATTGGTATATTGTAACAACATGTGATTGCGCAAACGATAGGCTACTTATTTTATTTAAAATCTCCTCTTAAAGGGGTGAAAAGGGGGATGAAACTTTGTATGGAAATGCTAAACCGCTGAACTGATTATAACATGGCATAGAGATAGTTAGACACCTGGGAACGGACATAGGCTACTTTTTATAACTTTATATAAATAAAATTAATTGTTATCACAATAGCATTTTTATACTGATTTTTCCCAATTTTAAAGTGTTTTTAAATAACTTCCGTAGATAAAACTAAATCTATGAGATCACATTAACATTTGAGAATAGGCTAACACGAAAACGAACTGGCATCAAATTTAATAAATCCTTTAACAACACGTCTCCGAGGAGAGGATGTATGGAACAAAGTCAGAGATTAACTTTAAGGCAACCTGACATTGCAAGGATTGGACTGACATGACAAATTGTAATAAAACCTAACTTATGGTCCCTGGACTGATCGTAAGTTGGAGAAATCACAATAAAAAAAAAACATTTTTACAAAAAAAACCTAGATACCTCACTAGGTTTACTTTACCTTCTTGCATATCGTTATGACAGAAGACAACCGGAGAGTCGATGGTGGCGATGAACTTCTTTAACCAATCTAACTCTTTCTCGAAATCAACCGCCTTCAACCTTTTTATAATGTTTTCTTCTTCTTCATTCTAGAATAATATTTTATGATTTAAAGATAATCTACAAATAAAGTTGTAAAACTGAGCATTCTAGCTAACGTAGAATAACAAACACTTAGGTACGGCCCGCTTATTACGTAACTCACAGCCAGCATGCGACAGCCAATATCGCGCAATATCTGCTGTCAAAACAAGAATTTGTGTAATGTGATTTGTATAGTGGCGCTAAATCTACCGCGAAAAGTGCATTTTACGGTCATAAAATAATAGATACGCAATCGTCATACATGATATTAATTTTTATTACAATTAATCACCGGTCGCGCAGTGATCGCGTGGCTGTCGCTGTCTGCAAATTTTTAGGTAATAACCCGCCGATTAAAGCACATGAAACTAAAGCATTTTACTTGAGCCAGAAACGGCTCCGTTTGTCGGACGAGTTATTGTCGATAGTATCTTCTTCCCAGTGAGATGTTGTTACAACATACATAAAAAAAAAATTATATTGTATTCCATTAGTAAGTAAAAATCATATTTTAATCCTAACACTGCTTATCCACATATGCTCAAGTTTTTTTGCTTCATTTGCTTATCGTTATTACTCTATGCGTAATTTTTACCACAGAAAGCTTAATATAGTGACTAAACCTTAAAAATATAAAAACCTTGTTTATTTCTAAATAGTATAATATAAAGCCGCAATCCGCGGTCGTCTGTCTATTTATTCGTGTTAGCTATGGTCAATATTAGTGATTAACCGTTAATAACATAACATATCTTCACGCTGTATGCCCAATGGGGTAGTCAGAGAGGACGGAGCGCCAGGAGTCGCGGTCCTTACACACCTCTTTCGCTTCCTCAAAACTCATCATTCTCTTCACACATTTTCGCCTAGGTATGCGAGTGCTTTTGACATTTCCGTCTGCTAACACTCTGGCTATTTGATCTTCATAAGTCAGCCTCGGTCTTCCTTGGCTTCTTTTACCACTCACTTTCGCTCTGTAGATTTTCTTAGTCAGTCTTTCATCACTCATTCTTTCCAAGTGCCCGAACCATCTAAGCATTCCTTTCTTCATTTTTACAATAACACTGTTGTGCAACCCTGTCATACTGCGTATCTCATCATTGCTTATCCTGTCAGCAAGCGTAACACCGCACATATTTCTGAGAGACCGCATCTCCACATCATTTATCATACTTTCACTCGATTTCGGGCATATCCAGGCCTCACTACCGTACAACAAAGTTGGCACCAACACCGCATTGTGAATGGCCATTTTAGCAGTGTTAGATATATTCACACTACCCACTAATGCGGACAGAGCACCGTTCACTTTATTGCCAGCTGCTACCCGTCTCTCCACTTCCAACTCGCATCTTCCATCCCTCAAAAACGCACTCCCCAGATACACAATTTCATTCATATTAACCGTTAATGATTATTATAATCGTAATCATGAATGGATGGCAACACAATTGAGTGTGTTGCTACTTAATAATTATTTATTTGCTACTATGTAAGTTAATAGCTAACCGCAATTTTACACATTCTTGACGGTAAAGAGAAAAAGACATGCATTCGCTGGCTCATCTATTTCTCGACTGATTTATGTTTTGACATTCAAAAATACCAACTCGCATAATCACAAACATATTATTATTAAGTAGCGACACCCAGTGTTGCCATTCGAACACGATTATGATTATAATAATTAATCACGTGTATATCCATTTGTATTTTGTCATTATATTTTTTATATATATCATTATATATTTGTACCATTTGTATTCTCAACTTCTAAGTGGATTTCAATGCGGTTTTCACCATAATAAAGTACTAAAAAGAAAGAAGATTTATATGTACCTATAAGACATTCACAATTACGCTGTAGAAGTACAGAAATATTACGTCTTGCGAACTGCGTCAACTCAGTTCACTGTGCCGGATTTGACTCACTTATTCGAAATATATTAGCGCATAACAAACTTCAACGCATATTACGCGGTCTGCAATAAAAGCCACCGGTGAGCATGCGGGTGGTGCGTGCTTTACAACTCGCTGGGTGCGTGCCATTTTACGGCGCAATTGTGAGTTAACTCAAAACGCCAGTGCACTGAGATGCAACTGAGTTATTAAGTCGATGCAAGGAATTTAGCTGGGCAACTATGCCTACAACTGATTCATTTTTAAAACGGACATTTAAAAATACCAACTGCTAAATTCACAAATAAATTACAAGTAGCAACACCCTCATTTGCCAGTGCTGCCATCTGACTATAATTATGTAAAATATGATTATGATATGTTATATAATGATTATAACGTTTTATCAAGAACATTGACTATAGTTAAGAATCACTACAACTCTGACAAGGGAATGCTCTTACCTTAGCCGAGTTCAAGTTGAGCCGTTCACTGGTAACCGTTTTCAGCCATTTGGTAATGGTCTTCCATAACCAGTTGGGTTCCTTCGATAACGGCACGTCCATAGAGTGGATTGCAGCCATTTTTTCAGCGATTTTCATTGATAACGCCGGCTCCGCCAGTTCTTTGGTGAGAAGAGGCCGAGCCTGGAAAAGAATCATACTATACCTAGCTATACCAGCAACTTCGTCTGCGCGGAAAATTTGTTCGCGGCTATCCCGGATTCGGTTAGATTACAAGTACATGTATAATATATGTACAAAGATGGTTTTGAAAAAAGCCTACTTCTGACCTACGTATACCTCCAGGCACATACTTTTTCTGCACACATTTTTCTGGGCACATACTTTTTCTGTAAAAACCACTGAATCAATTATAATGAAATTTGCATCATAATTGGGTCTTTTGCATTTCCCATTCAAATTTTCACCCCCTTTTCACCCCATTAGGGGTGGATTTTTGATGAAAAAATCTATCACCGAACGAAATTTTATCATTACCGAGGTTTAGCATTTCCCTCCCATACAAAGTTTCATCCCCTTTTCACCTTCTTAGGGGTAGATTTTTGATAAAAAAGTAGCTTATATCAGTTTTCTGATGTCAAACTATCTCCATGCCAAATTTTATCATAATCAATTCAGCAATTTAGCATTTCCTATATAAAGTTTTATCCCTCTTTTCACCCTTTTAGGGGTTTTATCGAAAATGATAAATAAAGCCTATCTTTTGCACAATTACATGTTACTATATACTACTTTCCATCAATATCGGTCAAGCCGTTCTTGAGTTATAAAAAGACAGACAGAGACAAAATTTAAAAACGGTAGAATCGGTAAAATATCTACTATCACAAAATTTGATAGTAAAATTGTAATTACAGACAGACGCTACAGATTTATATGTAGTTATATAGACTAGCATTTTCTAGCAACTTTGTTTACGTATATCACAGAAAAAACGTTAAATATCATACCTAATAAGGCCTTTATGCAATTGTCAATTTATTTTCTCCGGGGCAACCCGAATGGGAAATTGCAGAGGTTGTGACCCACCCCTAAAATCACCCCATTTTATTACCACGTTTATATGTACTCGCTTCCTTGTATATCTGTTCGAGCGGAATTTTAGAACTGATTTTAAACTAACTTCCGGATGACCTAGAGATTAGAAATTTTGAACACAATTCAAAATTCGATGACAATGCAAGAAAATGAATAGAAGGAAGAAACAAAGGTTTCAAAAACTTGGTACAATCAATTAAAAATAAATTGTATAAGATTTATTTCAAAATCAATAGAAGACTTCCTGTTATTTGGTAATTAAGAGTTTTGAAGAGTGCATTGTTATTTTATAAAATAAAAATCAGCAAGAACGTTCTGCAGCTGTTTCGAACAAAGTTAAATTTAAAACGAAATTGGGCCAAAAGTTTTGGGTTACCATTTGCGATTGTGTTAAATAAATCAGAAGTTGTAAACATGACATAAATCGCCTGTTACATACGGACAGATAGATAGACAACACATGACGAAAGTATTAAGAGTCCAAATTGGTTATTTAGCTATGGAACCCTAGCAATCGTTTGGCCATGCTGTACTTTAATTTATTGAGGCATTTATTAATAACAAAAGAGTACATACATACGTTAATATTTACAAACTTAAAACTACACATTTCTTAAATAATAGACTTCATCAAAGTTGCCGCTTAGAAAGCTGTCATTGCTTAAGGTACCCAGCAGACTGGCAGCATTGCCTCTTTGAATAGCCAAACTGATTCGTTGGCGGAAGAAGCTCCCAGCCCAGCGGTCTCCCGAAGCCTCGACCAGTCTCTTACAAATATAAGAAACCAGTTGATTACTGTTAAATACTCTTGACAATATATTTGAATTAACTGGACCCAACAACTTTTGCCAGTCTGGATAAAAAAATGTCGATTGCGCGATTTATGTAGGGTGAAATGCCAATGAAATAGAATAAAAATTGTACGTTTTATTTTAAAAAGAAATTTTAATGTTTTTGACTCTATAATATGTATACACTAATTAAATACTGCGAGGTAAATCAACGTAGGTACCTAATTATTCACTTTCCGTAATCAAATTTCATTACGTATTGCAGTAATTATATATTAAAATATTCATTTTGCGTCTGATTTGTTCAAAGATCTATTTATTTTTATCTTCACGCAGATGTTCGAATATAATATATTGAAGTCAGCAGTAATCGGTATAAAACTGCTGTCGTCCGCCTCTCGAAGTATATTAAAAAAGACAACCAACTTTGACTTCGCCTTTTATTCTTTATATAACATAGACTATTAACGAAAGAATTTTTAGAATGAGTTATATAGTTATTGGTAGCACCAAAATCATCCCTACATAAAAACGAACAAATTTTACGTCTGTACAACGTGTATAAGTTTATAATAGATATTTGTGACAAATTCCTGAACTCTTTAGTTATTTTCCGCTCAAACTCCAAAAACCACCAATCAACACGTGCACCTCTCAACGAAGCATCCTCAGGATATACCAGAGATAAGACTCGGTCAGCTAACCAGCACCGAGTGCTGGTTAGCAGGAGTAGTGGTGAGTTCGGTGCATGTTAGCTGACCGAGTCTGATCTCTGGTATATTATATCCTGGGGATGCCTCGTTGAGAGGCGAAACACGTGTCGATTGGTGGTTTTTGGAGTTTGAGCGCAAAATAGCTAAAGATTTCAGGAATCTATCACATGAAATGGATTTCCGCAAAGTAACACAATACGTAATAAATATTGTCGGAAGATTTTTTATTTTATCAGAGTCGGGAGAATCCAGACATATCTCGCATAACTGGCAACCCTAACTCATCCTGCCCAAATCTTTGTCTGCGATAGTCCCTTCACCAAGCACAGACATTATTAATTACTATTATTAAAAATTAGGTCAAGCACAAACTGAGATAACACCATTCTAAAAAATCAATGTTTTTACATTTATTTACAAAGATTACAATGGATTAATAAATTTTATCATTTGCTATCGAGATAACAAGATTATTTGTATGAAAAATCAATACTAACATTATTGTATGTATCTATTGGATGAATGGAATGATACCTCTGACTTGCTAAGTCGAGAACTTCAGGTTCAATACCCAGAAAATACAACCTCAAGTAAAACCCATTTGGGTGTTAATTATCGATAAATGTAACAACACTAAAACCGAAATACATCTTAACCAAAAAAATTATCTTAAACATGTTTTTTGCTAAAATATCTCAAACGGGAAATTTAACGCGATTACTTTTTATTTTGGCTTGACTGGACCGAGTAGCATCGGCCGTGGCCTCAGGCAAACTCACGGCCGACGCAACTCGGTCCAAACGTCAAGCCGAAATGAAATATATTTTATAATGCAACGCGAAAGTTTAAAGTTTGTCTTTTTGCTTTTTTGAAACGTTTAATTTTTAAACATTTTTTAAATTACGCATACATATACTCACGCTGTTTCCCCAACGGGGTAGTCAGAAGATAGGACGGAGCGCCAAGCGTCACGGTCCGTACATACTTCTTTCGTTTCCTCAAATCTCATCAAACTCCTCACACATTTTCGTTTAGGTTTGACATTTCCATCCACTAACACTCTGGCTATTTGATCTTCATAAGTCAGCCCTGGTCTTCCTTAGCTTCTTTTACCACTCACTTTCGCTCTGTATATTTTCTTCGTCAGTCTTTCATCACTAATTCTTTCCATGTGCCCGAACCATCTAAGCGTTCCTTTCTTCATTTTTACAATAACACCGTCGTGTAACCCTGTCATACTACGTATCTCTTCATTGCTTATTTTGTCCGCAATGGTGAGACCGCACATCTTTCTAAGAGATCGCATTTCTACTGCATTTATCATACTTTCACTCGATTTCGGGCCTATCCAGGCCTTACTGCCGCACAATAAAGTTGGCACCAACACCGCATTGTGGATGGCCAATTGGGCAGTGTTAGATATATTCACACTACCCACTAATGCGGACAGAGCACCGTTCACTTTATTGCCAGCTGCTACCCGTCTCTCCACATCCAACTCACATCTTCCATCCCTCGAAAATACACTCACCAGATGGCCCAGGTACACAATTTCATTCACTTGTTCTAGACATTTCCTATTTACCCAAACCTCACATTTCGTTTGTACCTCTTCCCTTTCAAACACCAGAACCTTAGTTTCGTTCACATTCATATTCAATCCTTTCACTTCACATTCTTCTTTCATGCCCGTGACTAGTGTCTGCAACTCTGCTTCTGATGGTGCTAAAAGCACAGCATCGTCAGCGTACAATAGGCAGTTTACCACTATGTCAACACGTATCATACCACTCATACTACCTTTCATTCTCTGGAGGCAACTGTCCAAATACAGCACGAACAGCCAGGCAGATATCACGCGGCCCTGTCTGAATCTGATCCATACAACCCGTGCCGTTCCTAAAACCACTGGGGGGTGGTTTAATTTGATACCCATCGTAATGACGTAGATCGTTTTTTTGTCCTTAATTTTAACTTCGAGTCTGTTCACCCCAACACTGACACGACATGAAGATATTTACAGGTATATAGATTATACATGTACATATCTATTATTATATATGTAAAAAGCACTCGCACACATAGGCGAAAATGTGTGAAGAGAATCATGAGATTAAGGAAGCGAAAGAAGTATGACCGCGAATCTTGGCGCGCCGTCCTCTCTGATAACCTCGTTAGGGATACAGCATGAAGATATGTATGTATATATATATATATAGATTATAGTGTCACTCACGGGTATATATTCCTCTATTCTCCCCCCTGAGAACACGCCGTGAAGTTTGGGCCCCAATCTCCGCTCTGACAGCAGTGTGAAGATGACAGACTCTGTCACTATGGCATCCATTGCTCTCTCGCCGTGGACTTGACCATATATCCTTAAAAGAACCTAGAAATGAAGATATCAATAGGCATTTTTTAGTATTTTTAAAACTGTCATATTTTATATCTATAATCTATAATAATATGATAAAGAGGTAACCTTTGTTTGTTTGTATGTAATGGATAAACTCAATAACTACTCAACCGATTTCAAAAATTCCTTCACCTATAGAAAGCTACATTATCAGCGAGTAACATGGGGAGTATTTTATTTTCAAAAAAATTCTACTCGTGTGAAGCCGGGGCGGGTCGCTAGTATAATAATAAAGAGAGCGGACTTTGTAAGTTTGTTTATATGTAGAGGGTAATCTCCGGAACCGCTGGAGCTATTTGAATAATTCTTTCGCCATTTGAAAGATCATTCCAGATGGACATAGGCTATATAATACGTACTAGTTTTTGTCCGCGACTTCGTTTGCGTATAAATTATAGCTTATGTGTTATTCTGATGTACAAGCTATATTACTGTAAAGTTTCATCAAAATCCGTTCAGTAGTTTTTGCGTGAAAGAGTAACAAACATTCATACATCCATCCTCACAAACTTTCACATTTTAATATTAGTAGGTTTCAACCCGGAGCCCTGGCGAAGTCGGGATGGGTTTTGCAGGGTATTAAATGTCAAATTAAAGAAAATAACAGCTTGCATCTTCCATAACATTATTGTAGGTCAACGGGAAGTACCCCATAGCTTTTTGTTTGAGGACATAAATGGCCGTATCTTTTGGTTGCGTTGACTTAGAACCTAGGATTTTTTGCACCATCAAGGGGCCATAGACGTCAGTGTTTTATATGAATTTCAACTTGATACCTTTACCCGTACTTGAGATGAAAGGTCTTGACTGGTTAGACAGACAGACACACGGACAATGTTCCGTTGATTCTATATTTCGTTTTTACTCTTTGAGTTATGGAACTTTAAAATAAGGGTTGCCAGCTCATAATCAGCCGCAACCTCTAGTTTGCCATGTGTAAATAAGTATGTTATTGTTAATCAATTAAGCTCATCACGTTTTCAAAAAAAAATTTAATTAAAAAAATATTGTTTATCTTAGTATTAGTAGTATTATCTTGATAAATCATTTAAGTAGTTTTTAAGTTTATCCATTACATACAAACAAAGTTTACTTCTTTATAATGCTGGTAAAGATTGGTATTAGCATAGTAGTATAGATGGGCGTGGAACAAAAACTTACTTTCTTAGGCTCATCCATGGTCAAAGAATTGGACCTTGTGACAGGTTTCTCGTTATCTGGGGAACTCTCCCTCAAGGCTTGGGTCCTCACCACAGATATATTATCAGGAAGCGCCACGTAGTACAAGAAGTTGGATAGGCCTCCACTGCGAAAGAATAATTGGATGAATATAAAAAAATTAAACCGCCATCAAAAAAAAAAACACTGAAAAGTATAAAATAATCATTTACTAATCAAAATTCAAGTACAATTAAAATAACTTTATAAATACGATACACATACCTATATAATTAAATACGACAGTTACTGAAGTCGGTGCCAAGCCTACCAAACTAATAGACTTTCTGTTGTTGCACATTGACTTGTGCAACAGAAAATCTATTATTAGTTATTTTATACTTTTCCGTGTTTTTTTTTGAAGGCGGTTTAATTTTTTTAATAAAAAATGTTTATTTCTCCCTTTTGAGTGATCTTGACCTAAATAAATATCTAGGGCAGGTCTGCAATTAACTTCATTCTAATTCCGGAGCGCAACGACTATGAAGTAATTACCTACCAAACACAAAAAGAATTCGAAATCGGTTCATAAATGACAGAGATATGAGATAACAAACTAACAAAAAAAAACAACAACGTACAGTCGAATTGAGAACCTCCTCTTTTTTTGAAGTCGGTTAAAAAGCACCTCTACGGTAGACAGGCGAAAAACCAATATAAAAGTCAACGCTCATCAACTTTTTTTGGTAACGCACGCACTGGTTTCAATTACGAGGGCTGCTATTTATGTATCCGGAACTGGCCAGTTACAGAACAATATTAAAAAAGTAATTATAACATTTAAAAATGGAACTCTTTGGCTGAAGAATACAATTTCTTTCTTGTAGTTTATCCTTTGTGGCGTCATTTTGAAAATTGCGAGTCTTTATCACCATGGATTTAAGTCGTGAAAATTTTCGTGCTATGATTTATTACGATTTTCGGCGAGGGCTAACTCAAAAACAGTGCATCGATCAACTCACTTCGACTTTTGGAGACGAAGCACCATCAAAAACTACTGTGTATCACTGGTTTAGTGAGTTTAATCGTGGGCGGTCTATGCTCACGGACGAAGTTAAAGAAGATCGCCCTAAATCGGTTGTTGTACCTCAAAATATTGATGCTGTGCGGGAACTAATAATGCAAGATCGTCATGTTACATATCGCGACATAGAGGCGTCTCTGGGCATAAGTATGACGAGTATATATAAAATATTACACGAACATTTAGCTGTATAAATAATTTGTTCACGTTGGATTCTGCACAACTTGAGAATTGACCAAAAACGGACTCGTGTCGATTGGTGTGAAAAAATGTTACAAAAGTACAATCAGGGTGCGTCAAAAGCTGTCTATAATATCTACACAGGTGATGAATCTTGGATATATGGGTGATCCTGAAACTAAACAACAATCAACGGTTTGGGTGTTCCAAGATAAGCCGAACCCAACAAAAGTCATTCGTTCAAAATGCACTTTGAAGCAAATGGTCGCTTGTTTTTTTGGTATAAATGGACATGTAGCTACAGTGTCACTAGAGGATCGTAAAACGGTTAATTCTGAATGGTACACGACCATTTGTTTGCCAGAAGCCTTTGAAGAAATAAGAAAGAACAACCGACAACGCAGAATCCTTCTTCATCATGACAATGCTAGCTGCCACACATCGGCCGAAATAACTCGGTATTTGGAAGACCAAAAGATCGAATTAACGGGTCATGCGCCGTACAGCCCCGACTTGGCCCCCAACGACTTCTATTTATTCCCAACTGTGAAGAATAAATTACGTGGTCAACGTGTTTCGAGCCGTGAAGAGGCTGTTGATGCGTTCAAAATGCACGTTTTGGAGATACCTCAATCCGAATCGAAAAAGTGCTACGAAAATTGGTTCCAACGCATGCAAAATTGCATCAATCATCATGGTGAATATTTTGAAAAGCAATAAAACTATAATAAATGCTATATGTTTGTTTCACTTTGTTATTCCGGATACATAAATAGCAGCCCTCGTAGCTCCCATTTAACGCTTCAAAATTTGGTGGGTAGGACATGTCAACATACATACATATCCTCACGCTGTATCCCTAACGGGTAGTCAAAGAGGACGGAGCGCCAAGCGTTGCGGTCCTTATATACTTCTTTCGCTTCCTCAAATCTCATCATTCTCCTCACACATTTTTGTCTAGGCATGTAGGTAGTGTAGTATGCATATTACTTGTGTTAATTAATTAAGTGTTGTGTTAATTAATTAGAACATCATTAAAGATGGACAAGTGTAGGAAAGTTTTCTTTATTTTAATATGACAAATTAATATGACTAATACGAGTGCTTTTGATATTTCCGCCGATCAAACTCGGTCAGCTAACCAGCACCGAATGATTCGGGGCTGGTTAGCTGACCGAGTCTGATCTCTGGAATATCCTGAGGATGCTTCGTTGAGAGACGAAACACGTGTCGATTGGTCTCTGATCGTCTATACAATATCTAAACAAGTACTCATTAAATTAAAAAAAAAAAAAAAATTAAAGGTTACAGTGTTGTCTGCCGTCCTTAAATGGCGACTAAAATGGCCTTCGGGGTCCTAAAAGCCCCAGATAACCCTTTTCTCCCCCAGGACTCAGGAGGTTGGGCATCTGTGTGCAGATTTCTCTCATGTATCAAAAAAAAGGTACTCGTTTGATAAGACCTTAACTTTTGTCATTCGAACAGACCTCACATAAGTTCCTTACGTAGGCCATTGGAAAATTACTCAGAGATAACCCGTAATGATAAGTACACTGTTGATGCGGAGTGGAAGGAGTTTCATCATTTTTTTACATCCTCGTGAGTTACCTTAACTTTTGTCATTCGAACAGAACTCACATAAGTTCCTTACGTAGACCATTGGAAAATTACTCAGAGATAACCCGTAATGATAAGTACACTGTTGATGCGGAGTGTGAATGAGTTTCATCATTGTTTTACATCCTCGTGAGTTACCTTAACTTTTGTCATTCGAACAGAACTCACATAAGTTCCTTATGTAGGCCATGGGAAAATTACTCAGAGATAACTCGTAATGATAAGTACACTGTTGATGCGGAGTGTGAATGAGTTTCATCATTTTTTTACATCCTCGTGAGTTACCTTAACTTTTGTCATTCGAACAGAACTCACAAAGTTTATATGTAGGCCATTGGAAAATTACTCAGAGATAACTCGTAATGATAAGTACACTGTTGATGCGGAGTGTGAATGAGTTTTATCATTTTTTTACATCCTCGTGAGTTCTAAGTAAATAAAAAACAACACAAAAGTAAAGTAATAGTTAAGCAAAAGAATGAAGATAAAAAAGCGACAGATTAAAGTCCGTTTTTGTAGATTTTCCATTTAAAATAAGTGATTTGTGTGAAAAAAATGTTTCCAGGTACACCAGAATTGTATAACAGGCATTTTTTTTGTAAAAACTTCAATTTTATATCAGTATATATAAAAAGAGAAGTCCAATATAGCTTTTTGCTGAAAAGCCTTTATAATGCGTGACGCGTGGTCCAAGTTATAGACTTGAGAAGGCGTGTTGAGTATTTTGTAAACAGAATATCTGAAATAGTCCCTTAGGATTTCATGTCTGTCTGTCTGTATGTCATGGGCGATTAATTCTGTCACATTGGACTATATTTTGTGACAGAGATATAAATTGATTACGCGAATACAAGAACAAAAAATATTAAGTTAATATTTTTTTTTTAAATTGAAGTTCTAATTTTTGTTCAAAATGAAATAACCTCGATGGCGCAGTAGTTTAGGTTTTGTAACTAAGCGTGATAGGTTCCGGGTTCGATTCCCGCTTGGGTCGACTTAGCAAACAAAATTTTCTAGATTTTCTCGGGTCTGGGTGTACTGGGACACGTCTAGATCTCATTTAGTTCATTTACCTAAAGTTATGTAGAAGTATTTGATTCGTACACATTGAAAAAAAAAATTCTTAGAGGCGCTCAATTTGGATGATATCTAGTTGCATTTATTGCTGAAGTTGTAAGTTCTCATAGCACAGGAAATATCCTAGATTTCTTTTTGGATTGCGAGCGATACAACAGGTACGACTTTTATTTAAATATAAAAGCATAAAAGAAATTGCTAGAAAATTGTAAATTACTGCGTGTTTAACACGTGTTTGGCCAGTTTTTTAACTTCTAACGATATTGAGTATTGTGTACTGAGTTAAATGACCTATTCGAAATTGAATGTTTTTATTCGACATAACCAAATATCTCTGTAGTGTAGTTTATAAAAATATGCAAAATAAAAATTAAATACAGTTCTTTGCTAAACGCAAAACTTGGGAAAGGCTGGACCGATTTGGCATTTTTTTTACATATTCGTAATAGTCCGAGTACATAAGGTTTTCCTAAATCGTAATAGTCCGAGTACCTTTAGGCTTTAAAAATTGAAATATTACATGGAAAATGTCTAGAACAAGTGAATGAAACTGTGTATCTGGGGAGTGCGTTTTCAAGGGATAGAAGATGTGAGTTGGATGTAGAGCGACGGGTAACAGCTGAACGGTGCTCTGCCCGCATTAGTAGGCAGTGTGAATATAACTGCTAAAATGTCCGTACATAATGCAGTTTTGTGCCAACTTTATTGTACGATATATGCACGAAATCGAATGAAAGTAAGATAAATGCAGTAGAAACGCGATTTCTTAGAGATATGCGCGTTATCACCCTTGCAGTCAAAATAAGCAACGAAGAGATACGCAGTATGACAGGATTGCACGACAGTGTTATAGTTAAAATGAAGAAAGGAATGCTTAGATGGTTCGGATACTAGGACAGAATTACCGAGGAAGAACTCACTTTTACACTTCGATACCAAATAAAAAACTAGATACACAATCAACGCTCAAAATAGTCCGAACCAAATGTGCGCTCTTTTGTTATAATGGTATTCGAAAATGCTAGCAGCGAAAATGTCAAAGTGCTCCTTCAAAAATTTCAAAAATAACATCTAGAACGCTAAAAAAAGACGCGAGTTCTTATTTTCTGTTAATAAATAAATATAATATTTACGTGTTCATTATTTCATTATAGTAATAACGTTACATAGCTCTTTTTTTTATTAAATTCGTAATAACACAACATAACATAACATAACTTCACGCTGTATCCCCAACGGGGTAGTCAGAGAGGACGGAGCGCCAGGAGTCGCGGTCCTTACACACCTCTTTCGCTTCCTCAAATCTCATCATTCTCCTCACACATTTTCGCCTAGGTATGTGAGTGCTTTTGACATTTCCGTCCGCTAACACTCTGGCAATTTATCTTCGTAAGTCAGCCTTGGTCTGCCTTGACTTGCTTCTGCTACCACTTCTGCTCTGTAGATTTTCTTCGTCAGTCTTCCATCACTCATTAACGAACATAACTAATGGACTAATAATAAAATCGCTTCATCTTTTGCCCTATATGACCATCTCCAGTCGTCTTTCACTTATACCACACCGTGACAGCAGTAACAGAAACGAGTTTGAACAGTCAAGGTTACCGGCATGTTTACATTTTTTGCGTGAGGATTGAGGAGCAATTTTTGCATTATTTACTGCGAGCAGCAAAATTTTTAACATAACATGCCATTTGAACATTATGTTACTTTTATACTGTGGAAATTCGATTAAATAATGAAATAGATGAAATTGTCTGATTATAAAATTGGGCAAATCATAGTTTGCCGAGCACTTTATGAAACCCCACCCAGTGTAGGCCGTAGAACTTGATTAGTATAAAGAAAGATTGTCTTTTGGCGCTTTTAGTCCATGTTTCCACATCACGATAATTACAAAAATGAATAATAACTTTATTTTTAAAATAGATTTTTTCTTGTACTCGGGGCACTCCCGCGTTAGTCTAAAGATGTCATTAAAATTTGATGTCTCGCTCGAACTGTTTGTCAATTCGATTTCGATGAAACTGATGATAATGATCTTGATAGCGCAGTGGTTTAGATGTTGCATCCAAGCGCGGAAGGTTCCGAGTGCGATTCGTTCGGGTTCGTTACGTACGAGCTGGCCGGAAACCCAGAACCTTCCAGGATTAGACACAGCGTTTGAACCACTATTCCATCGAAACCGCCGTGGCAATTTGGTAAGACTTTTTGTTAATTTTTGATATATAATCGAACCTAAAAGACACCGAGCGAAGTTCAGTCGCCCAAGTACTGATAATTAATGCAACATACGAGTAAAGTAAGTTAAATAACAAGATGTATCACTCTGAAGAAAACTGTGAGAAATGGATTGATGAATGTGTGACGGCTGCGGAAATAAAAAAACAATTGGGAGCACGCAAACGCAAATTTATTAGAACGGAATACTACATAGGGTCGGGGTTGATTGCCCGTCTAACGTCCTTGCCTCACAGCACAGCACTTCCCTGACTGTCTGCGGCCGGCAGACGAACCGATGCCGGAAGTTGGTGATGCGGCTGGAGTCGCGCGGTTCAGCAGTATATACCCGACAGAGCAGGTGTCGGGGCACTACTGAACCCGTAGTGAGGACCCCAATAATGTGCGGTGATACATATAATATAATGTTCCCACGTAAAGTACGTACGCCGAAGAACGAAGATAACAATCAATATGTTACGTATTTATTAGTATAATTTCAAAAATTTTTCGAAAACAAAACTACAATATCAGTTTCTGAGCGTCCTTGCATTCAGTTTGTTACGTCTGCCCGGAATTCCAAACTCAACGGGGGTAGAACGACTAAGTGCCTCGGCGCATAGCGAGCGAGAAGTCCTGTCGCACAGATTACTCGTATTTTAGTTTTTCAACGCAGAGACAAATTTATGTATTCCTATGATAACTAATTTTATATTTGTTTATTATATTTGCTTATTAAAATAAACTTTTTTAACTTTTATTATATTAAAATGCAAGATTATATTACCAAAATTAAATTATTAAACAAGATGTACGTTATAACGTTACAAATGACTGGCCTCATAAAGGTTCATTTAATATTATAGCATATGAATATGATAGCATGACGATTTGGAGTGTAGCCAGAGAATACGTAAAGAAGAAGGCAGACTCCCGCCCCATGCGTAAAGGAAGTACCTTATCTCGGCTGGATACGTACGATTGTTGCGTTGGGCGTGAGTTGCGGAGAGCATCTCGTTTACTTTTTTTTTTCTTTCTTCATGGCATGGCGATTAGCGCATTTGCCAATGTCACGAATTGTAATAGTATAAGTATAAGTTTGATGACTTCCGTGGCGCAATGGCTTAGCGCGTCGGAAAGTAAACGGGGGTTGCGGGTTCGATTCCCGTCTCGAGTCTGGGTGTTTATGTATAATATGTATTTATTTACAAAAGAAAAGTATATAAGTAGTATATCAGTTGTCTAGTACCCATAACACAAGCGCTGTGCTGCTTACTTCGGGACTAGATGGCGCTGTGTGAAAAATGTCAAAAAAAAAAAAACGTTAAAACTTCTCGTTAAAACGTTAAAGTGATAGTAGACTTTACTGAAGTTTTACAGGACTTCTTGGAAGAGCGCGAAAACTTCAGCTACACATGTTTATTTAGACCTACTCCATTTTTTTCACTTGCACAAAACTTTAAAACACAATATACTATCACTGTTGTACTTTAAAACTCCCAAAAATGTAAAAAAATAGAAAATCTAAATAAAATGACAACCTTACTTCTCCCGTTCCCGCTAAAAACTCCTCTCGTTTACTTATACATTTAGTATATAATAATCAGAGATCAGAAATTAGGGATCATAAATACCCAAATTCATTTGCGGAACGATATAGAGTTGTTAAAACGTCACTAAAACGGATTTACGAGGGCCGCAATTTAATTTCTAGATATTGTAAATGTGATTTTGGCAATAAATTCTCTTGAATATGCGAATAGAAACTGTCTTCATACATTTTGCGAATAAATTTGAGATTTCGATGAAATTTGACGGAAAAAGTTTCGAGTCATGAACATCAAAATTATAAAATACAAACATCTCGTGATTTCATATCTGGCTGACCGAGACCAAAAAGTGAGTGTAAATGGGGTTACATCTGCCGGTTCTAAATTAAAGATGGGCGTTCCCCAAGGATCAATTTTGGGACCGTTCCTGTTTTTGGTTTACATTAATGATCTTCCATTTATGCTTAAACACTTATGTGAAATAATATTATTTGCTGATGAAACATTATTATTATTTACAGTGAATAGAAAAGAATAGGACCTTAGCAGATGTCTCGAGATACAGATGTCGCTAAGGCTAGGCTGGTGTACTTCGCGTATTTCCATAGCCTTATGTCTTATGGCCTGCTACTGTGGAGATCAGCGGCGCATATGAAATCTATCTTTATTTTACAAAAGAGGCCAATACGTGCCTTCTATAGTATGAACGCATGAGATTCGCTGAGAGATCATTTTAAAGACAACCTTACCCTCGTTATACATCTATGAAAACACAACACAATATACACTAGGAAAAGTATATAGATCTGTCTCAATAGAAAGGCGTTATCAATGGTGTGGAAACTCGTGGTCGTGATTAGCTAGTTATCCCTAATTTAAATTACAAAAGTCAAGTGGTTCATTTTTGGGCAACTGTGCTCGTTTTCATAATAAAATTCCTCAAGAAATTACTCGATTAACGGAAAAGAGATTTAAACTTGTTATTAAACACACACTGATTGGAAAAGCATACTACAAAATTAGCTAACTTACTAACAAAATTAGATACAACAAGTCTACAAATAATCCTCTCTGCACATGCATTTACTGGCTTTATGGATATTGTATTTTAAATACATTATCTCGGCAATAAAGTGAACGGTGCTCTCTCCGCATTAGTAAGCAGTATGAATATATCTAACTCAGCCAAAATGGCCATACATAATGCGGTGTTGGTGCCAACTTTATTGTATGGTAGTGAGTCCTGGATATGCCCGAAATCGAGTGAAAGTAAAATAAATGCAATAGAAATGCGATCTCTTAGAAATATGTGCGGTGTCTCACCCTTGCAGACAAAATAAGCAATAAAGAGATACGCAGTATGACAGGGTCGCACGACAGTGTTATTGAAAAAATGAAGAAAGGAATGCTAAGATGGTTCGGGCACATGGAAAGATGACTGACGAAGAACTCACTTTTACACTTCGATCCGAAATAAAAACTAGATACACAATCAACGCCAAAAAAATGTCCGAACCCGCAACATATATAATATGCAATTGCGCAGCCACAACACATTGACTAAGCCCTGAATTCAGCAACGCCACGACCTGGGCGGCTTCCGTGGGAGAGGTATCCATATTTGTTAGGAAAATAATCGCCTTGGTAGGATGTTACAGAGCTTTGTTAACAATCACTATTAAAAAAACGATATTTTTGACAAATGTGATTAAATGCAGAAATTCCGACGGAATACACATTGAAAACAATCTCTACATTGAGCTCCACATTCATTTATTCGATAAAAATTTAAATTCAAATTAGGAATTGTGGTACACCATTGTGTAGACTAAACTGCCAGCTATTTATTGGAGTATTTTTTTAATGATATCAAACCTCTTTTTATTTAAATGCCGCCTGAATAGCACTTGCAGTAGTGTTTCGATTTTTTTGATGAGAAGTTTATATTGGAGAGCTAGACATTGACTTGCTGTTGACCGTAGGCCTAATTTTTTTTTTTATTGCTTTAGGTTTTATATTTATTTTATTGTTATATTTATCACTTACTGTTTGCTTACTCTCTAATATTTGAGTTCTCCTTATCAATAAAAAGTTATTTATTATTATTCCATATATTCCAAATCAAACTCATTTATTTGCCATTGTTGTTACTTTTACATAGGCTTACATATCAGCGATGAGTCTCAAACGCATAGTCACAGAATGACATGCGAATATTAATTTTAACAACTACATTACACCTATTAGAGCGAAAGGGAATAGTAGAAATCTAGGAAGACCAAAGCTGACTAAGATCAAATAGCCAGAGTGTTAGCTAACAGAAATGTCAAAAGCACTCGCATATATATGTGAAAATGTGTGAGGGAAATGATGAGATTTAAGGCGGCAAAAGAAGTATGTACTGGACCGCGATGCTTGGCACTCCGTCCTTTCTGACTACCCCGTTAGGGACACAGCGCGAGGATATGTATATGTATGTATTATTTTATTATCTCTAAAAGAAAAACGGAATAGAACTGCAAACACTGTTTATAAAAGATTATTGTATTTAAAACCAGAACAGTATTGTTTTATCTGGTTTTTAAACTGGTTTAAACCGGTTCAGAGTTAAAGAAACAGATAAACAATCAGTGTGTTTAATTGTAGATTTTGTATTTCTTTTACCTGATGCGCCGGAAATCCAGTTGCGAAGGCTCCACAGTTTTCCACGCTCCATGTAGGTAGTTTCTGCAGATTCTCGCCGCTACCTCGCGCATTTCCTCCTCAGTACCACACATTTGCAGTTTCTGAAAACGTATTTCGACAATTTTACTTTTATATATGACAACTTTATTGTACGGTAGTAACGTCTGGATAACTCCGAAATATAATGAAAGAAGAATGCGGTGAAAATGCGATCTCTCAGAAATATGTGCGGTGTCACCTTCGTTCTTGCAGATAGATTACAGTGTTATTGTAAAAATGAAGAAAGCAATGCTTAGATGATTATGGTGTGTAGGAAAATAACTGACGAACGATTAACGAAGGAAATGTACAGAGCTAAAATAAGTGGCGGTAAACACCGAAGAAATCCAAGGCTGAATTATGATCAAATTGAGGAACCAAAGTGTGATGAGATCTGAAGGGGCGAAAGAAGTACGTAAGAATCGCGATGCCTGGCGCTCCGTCCTCTCTGACTACCCCATTAGCATTCACCTTGAGAATATTACGTATTTTTTAAGGGCAGCGCTCATTATTTATCATTTTTTGTCAGCGGATGGTTGACCAAGCTACGGCGACTTGATGTTTCGTAGTCAACGCATTCACCTATTGCATATGGTTTGTCTATGGCATTGCAATTCTAACAGATGAACTGCTTTGCATCCGGTTTTATTTTGTTCAATAGCTGCTTTCAAGAATGTTACTTAAGTTTGATAGAAATAGTTCTAGCCAATCTTAGGATATTCAGTCTGTATCTTATATGGGAAAGGATCTTAAGCACTATTACAGCTAAGAACTTCGAATTTGATTTAATGACCAGCATAAGGTGCATATTATTGAAAATTGAAGTCGCTGAGTGGTCCACTCACCGTCCAGCTTCTCTTCTCTGTCTATAGCATAAAACAAAGTCACTTCCTGCCGTCTGTCCCTCTGTATTTACGCTTAGATCTTTTAAACTACGCAACGGATTTTAATGCGGTTTTCATCAATAGATAGAATAATTCAAGAGGAAGGTTTATACGTATAGTTTAATATTGTTTTGTGTTAATTTGTTGAAATATGACGATAATAGTCAAGATGTCGGAAAAAATCAAACCAACCGAGAGATTTCATCGAAAATGCTGTCTTATTCTTTTGAAATATAACAAAACAATGTATGATTGATTTGTTCCTCTTTATTAGCACTACAAAAAGTCAGCGACGGCATTATACGGATAGCTTTCTATAACCATTTTAATGTTTATAAAAATTGATATAAATGTGGAGTTCGGAAAGCTATTTAGACGGCTACGATATTTGTCTTTATCAAATTAAATACTTTAGTTACCTTAAGCATTTCATGTACATAATAATTGCTTTTTACACCACATAATTTAAATTAATATCTCATGAAATATCGTAAATTAAAACTATCACTCAACAAAACTAAATAGCGCGTCGAAGGCCGCACCTCGCCCTATAGCATTGTACGATTTGCAGCCATTACATGCGTTTATCGAAGCTTTGCAGCAAGGAAAATAAAAATAAAGACGTGCTTTTCAGCGCGACACTATAAACCGCACTTATTAGTGCGACTTTCAGAACGTTATTTAATTAAGATTAAAATCTTTTTTTTTTTTCGAAGACATCCTGTAGTATAGTTTAACCATAATACTAATATTATTAATCACTCCACACTGACACCACTTTAGTATCTTCATTGCACCCGTACAAAGCCGGGGCGGGTCGCTAGTGTACGGATAAATAGTAGTGAGTGTATGGGAAGTTCATATAAAAAATTTTAACTACACTAAAACAGCGACAACCTTAGTGGTGTGTTGCAATGCGTATTCATTAACTGACACCTCCTTGTGTTATATCCAATATTTAAGTACCAAAGTGTTAGCATTTATTCTGATGAAACAAATTAAAGACAATATGAACGTATAAAACTATTACATTAAAGTTTTTAAAATAAAAAGAGATGTCTGACGTCAAACAAAAAAGTTAAAAAACAATGCGCATTCATAATGTTCACTTCAAAGGCCAAATATTGTATAACACCATGAATTTCAAAGTGAAACAAAACTTTAATTCTTATAGCCTTTATAATTATATTTAAAAACACGGTTAAATTCCTGTGTAAGCCTAACAACATGCAAAATCGGAAAGGGAACGTGTACATAATAATAATATAATATTTGTTTTAATAAAAAGGTTGAAGTACTTAATATTTTCTTACATCTATAAATAGGTATACGAGGGCTGGCTGCTATTTATGTATCCGGAATAACAAAGTGAAACAAACATATAGCATTTATTATAGTTTTATTGCTTTTCAAAATATTCACCATGATGACTGATGCACTTTTGCATGCGTTGGAACCAATTCTCGTAGCACTTTTTCCATTCGGATTGAGGTATCTCCAAAACGTGCATTTTGAACGCATCAACAGCCTCTTCACGGCTCGAAAAACGTTGACCACGTAATTTCTTCAAAGACTTCTGGCAAACAAATGGTCGTGTACCATTCAGAATTAACCGTTTTACGATCCTCTAGTGGCGCTGTAGCTACATGTCCATTTATACCAAAAAAACAAGCGACCATTTGCTTCAAAGTGCTTTTTTGAACGAATGACTTTTGTTGGGTTCGGCTCATCTTGGAACACCCAAACCGTTGATTTTTGTTTAGTTTCAGGATCACCCATATATCCAAGATTCATCACCTGTGTAGATATTATAGACAGCTTTTGACGCACCCTGATTGTACTTTTGTAACATTTTTTCACACCAATCGACACGAGCTCGTTTTTGGTCAATTCTCAAGTTGTGCGGAATCCAACGTGAACAAATTTTTTATACAGCTAAATGTTCGTGTAATATTTCGTCATACTTATGCCCAAAGACGCCTCTATCTCGCGATATGTCATATGACGATCTTACATTATTAGTTCCCGCACAGCATCAATATTTTGAGGTACAACAACCGATTTAGGGCGATCTTCTTTAACTTCGTCCGTGAGCACAGACCGTCCACGATTAAACTCACTAAATCAGTTATACACAGTAGTTTTCGATGGTGCTTCGTCCCCAAAAGTCGAAGTGAGTTGATCGATACACTGTTTTTGAGTAAACCCTCGCCGAAAATCGTAATAAATCACAGCACGAAAATTTTCACGACTTAAATCCATGGTGATAACTCGCAATTTTCAAAATGACGCCCACAAAGGATAAACAAATGACAGCTACATGAAACAAATTGTATTCTTCAGCCAAAGAGTTCCATTTTTAAATGTTATAATTACTTTTTTAATATTGTTTTGTAACTGGCCAGTTCCGGATACATAAATAGCAGCCCTCGTATTAACATATTTTATGAGCCTGAAGCCTTGAACTAGGTTGGAACTGTTTCACGTGAAAATATAAAAGTAATGAAAGTTTTATAATATTAAATACAGAAGTCTCTGTACTCTGTCGATGAATTTCGAATTAAATGAAACTTGTTATTAAACAAGTTTCATTTAATTTATCGATAGAGTTGGAGCCCACAAGCATTGAAAATATGGGTAAACATTTAATTACACGTTACACTAGAAAAGTAAATTAAACCAATGATTATGTCCCCGCGCGCTGTCAAAGCGTGACGCGGGAAGTAGCTCTATTTCCTCTAAAAGGCTTTACTCACGGTGCAGTCTGACTAGTAATTTGTTGCTGCAATCTGTTGTTGCAAGGCAATTTGTTGTTGCAAGGCAACAAATTGCATTGTAAGATAGTTGCATGCGACCTGCAACCTGTCTACTTACGATGCAATTATTTGCTTTGCAATAGAAGTATGTAACGATCGCCACGCTTGGCGCTCCGTCCTCTCTGACTACCTCGTTGGAGATACGGCGTGAAGATATGTTATGTCAGCTTTTAATATCTTTTAGTGATTTTATTGAGTTGACTGTAATAAAACTTTTGAAAATAATAGAACAATAATGGTGAAAATTTACCCTCTTGCTATAGGTAACGCCACCCTTACTTAAAGCCTTTCTACGGACTTTCTTACCCATACCCTCCATAATAGTAATGCTTTTAAACATACAATCTAGTAAGTACATAGTAGGTCTAGTATGTACTTGCAGGTCGTTGGATAAACATGTCAATTTAGTGAAGGGAGCTTCCTAAATTACTCGGAAATCGAAGCTGGGACTTGGAAGGTAGATTGACCTCACATAATATGTAGTTGGCTAATTGACATCAATTAAAATAATTGCAGATTCAGTATAACTGCAATTGACACAATTCATTAATGAGAAAGCCAATAAAATTATTCATTGTACATACAGAGTGTACGCAAAATCGTTCCAACAAATTAACCCGTAGATTATTTTTCTATAGACATCAATCTTTTACTGTATCTCTAACTAGTATAAAACAAAATTGCAATCCATGCTTGTTTGTGTATTCACTTATAACTCCTAGACTTCTAAGTGAATCTCAATGCAGTTTTTACCATCATTTAGAATCTAGGTTCCCAAACTTATTTTGTCTACTGAGTCGAGAGCTCATGCAGTCGTTGTCTAAGATGCCTCCTAGCTAAATGAAATTACAAATCACCCCCAGGCCTCTACACAACGCCCCCATTTTTTTCAGGGTCTCTTACCGCCCCCCTTTAGGGCTGCAGCGCCCACAGGGGGACGTTATCGCCCACTTTGGGAATGGGTGATTTAGAACGTGCAACAAAGTAGGTTTATATGTACCTACACATTCACGTAGTCCATAGAAGTGAAGAAATATTGACATTACGTAATCAAGTTGTAGTGTGATTCCTGGTTGAGTCACTTGTGTAACATAAATTTTAAAAATTAATAAATAGCGAAAACACTGCCTGCCACAAAAGCATTTGTGATTATTATTAATAATTATTCAGATTAATTTAGATTAATTTACAAGACTACTTATTACAAGACTACGGCGAAACAAGAAAGAAAGAAACCCTTTTTATGGCGGAGGGTGCAAATGTTTAACTCGACGCAAATGCAAAAAGAAGTGTCTTGCTTGGCTATCGCCTCTTCTTACGACGATACTGACACACAGGTTAAATTCAACTGAAATACAGACATCCTTGTTATACTTGTACACATATTTATCGCAACCTAAAAATTGAAATGAAAAATATCGCCCAATTTAAGTTTTAAATTTAACTTTGTTCGAAATAGCTACAAAACGTTCTTAACCGACTTTTTTTTATAAAATGACGAAGGACCCTTTAAAACCCTCAATTACCAAATAAAAGAAAGTCTTTTATTGTTTTTGAATTAATTCTCATTTTCATCAACATTTTAGAATACAGTTAGCAGTGTATTACTTGTATCCAAATATGCTAACATGGCCATCCACAAGGCAGTGTTAATGCCAACTTTATTGTATGGTATTGAGTCCCAGATATGACCGCAATTGGAAATGCGGTCTCTCAGAAATATCTGCGATGTTACCCATGCGGATAGAATGCGCAGTGGAGAGACACACAACATGGCAGGGTTGGATGAATGCATTATTGTAACAATGAATAAAGGATTGCTAAGATGACTCAGATTCAGATACATAGAAAGAATGAACGACGAGCTGAATGACGAACTACTGACGAAGAAAAACTAAAGAGCACTAGCAGAAGCTAAGGAAGACTAAAGCTGACATACGAAAATGAAATAGCTTAAGTATTTGCTGACGGAAAAGTAAATGCACACACATATTTCAGTAAATGTGTATGAGGAGAATAAGGAGATTTGAAGCGAAAGATGTAAGGATAGCGATGCTTGGCACTGTCTCGTCTTTGACTAGAGATTGGTAGATCCGGATGGACCCATATCCCTAACGGTACTATTGGATGTACATTTAATTGCAAATTAGACATGTATCCTTTGGAATTACACGCTATTAAAAGATATTACATGTACTGAGTGTACACCAGTACCAGTATGACTCGTATTACCTAGTACTAATGTATTCGCTCCAGTTGTTCACACTCCTTACGTCCAGTTTGGGAGTTGGTACCAATACAGGTCCGTGGACATGGGACGTGGCTGTAGGTCCGCGGAGCTGGATGTACATAAAACACAGGACCTACCCAGCTCTACCTCTGCCTACATCGTTAGGGACACAGTTTGAGTATATATATATATATATATATGTATTTTTCAATAGATATATATAATAGAATACAATATTCACACAGCCAGTAAATATCTGTGCAGTAAATCTTAATTAATATTTTTTATATCAGCCGTAGAACTGCACTAATTGTTATTTATTATCTCTTTGCAACATTCTAGACGTCTATTAGACATCATGATATCATTGCTGTGTTGAATAAATTAGTGCATTCTATTTAACTTCATGCTGTGTCTATATGGGGTGGGCTGAGCATCATAGAGCAATAAAATCACATCTCAGAACCATTTCTAACAATATGTAATTAAGCTTATAGTCCTTATAGATAAGTGTATCCAGTGAGGTTGTTAGCCCATTGACTAGACCATAGATTCCCAACAGGGGCGATACCCCATACCCCAGTGGGCGCTGGATACTTTCATAATAATGGTAATGGATCCAGAGGCAAATGGGGAGCGTTGAGAAAATTAAGAGGGGAGGTGTTAAGTAAAATATATATATATATAAACTGCACGTAGGGTGCACATTGGTAACATATATCGAGAAAAATAAGTGTGTTTATTTTATGTATTTGATTTTGACATATTAAGAAAAAATATTGATTTTTACTTATATTTTATTATTTATAATATTTTTGGATATGTGGTAATAGGAAATGGATTTAAAAGGTAAAAAACATTTTATTTGAGAAAAATTATACAAGATGTCAAATAAATAAATTGTAATGGACAGTCTTACAGTGCATGTCTGATATCAGATAAGGAAATAAAGGCTTTCCAATTATTATTAAAAAGCATGTAAGGACCGTGAAGCTTAGCTCTATCCTCTCTATTCCATTAGGGATACAGCATGAAGATATGTATGTATAATTATAACATACGTATCTAATAGTTCCTTAGGATCTGATTTTCCAAAATACCATATTGTAGCTCAGAAAAAAGCATGCACAAAGAAAAACTTGATTAAAAACTTTATTGAAAAGAATATATAAAAACACTAGATATTAAATTAGAAATAAAATCTATAATTTAATAGCTAAAAATAGAGGAAGATGAAAGTTTCCTTTCCAAGTTATTTGTTTCTTTAATTATAAACTGAATACTATTGAATAAAATAATCTATCCTACATATTTTTTACTAAGTTTTTCATGTTCTTTAAATTAGCAAATATATTTTAAAAAATATTGTAAATTATTCATTTGGATATTGTATAGATTCAGGTGTTACTTTGCGGAAATCCATCGCATGTGATAAATTCCTAAAATCTCTAGCTATCTTCCGCTCAAACTCTAAAAATCACCAATTGACACGTGTTTCGCCTCTCAATGAAGCATCCACAGGATATACCAGAGATAGGATTCGGCCACCTAACCAGCACCGAATTTACCGAAATCAGCACCGATTCGGTGCTGGTTAGGTGGCCAAATTCTATCTCTGGTATATCCTGAGGATGCTTTGTTGAGAAGCGAAACACGTGTCGATTGGTGATTTTTAGAGTTTGAGCGGAAGATAGCTAGAGATTTCAGAAATTTATCACAATTATTCATTTCCCAAATTTTAAAGGTTCACATTTTCTTTCACAGATATCCGGCCTGTTTCTAACTCTTTCAACTTGTTCATTACCTGGAAATACCTGAGCTTAACAGAATTGTGACAAGATGTGATATTGATGCAATTTCATGCTTTACCCACCCCAAATGGAAAATAGCTTCACATATGTACATTGTGCACATTGTGACAGAATTTCCTTTCATTTTGACCTCAACCAGAATGTTTTCCTTCATTATCATTAATTTATAACTACCAGAATTGCAAACAACATAACACTACTCCTCATATATTCTGATATTTAAGATTATGAATTTTCAGATTTATCTGTCCGAGTGTTACTGACAAGCATTATGAACTACAGAATGGAAAATTCCAGATTTTGAATTAATAATGCCACAGATGCTTGGCGCTTCGTCATCTGTGACTACTCCGTTAAAGATGCAGCATTGAGATATGTATGTATCTTGCAATATACATTGTGAGGGGAATATGTATGTACATGAAAAACTAATTTATTTTAAATAAATGTGTGTATTTAAAATTCACATGCATATCAAATATTTTTTATTGCTTTAAATTCTATCTGCATTCTGGCAATTTATATTTTGTTGACATGAGACTGCCGATCAATCTTAATTTTTAACACAGCCAAGCTTAATTCAGTATCTGGATTCATATTCTTCTGCCTGTCTGAAATTTAGAAAAACGTTCCAGTAGTGTTAAGCTACTGGAATTCAGATTATAAAATCTGAAAGATGTTCTGGCTGTGTGAGGCTTGCCACAGGATGCACTCAAGACTGATGTTTTTTGTTCTAAGAGAATGCACCAATAATGTGAACAATACCAGACAAAAAACAGTAAATCTAAACATTGATTATGTGTATTGAATATGTGTATAAATATATGGGAAATAAAGAAATATAGTAAAATATACAGTAGTGAAGGCCGTTAAAATAGAATTTAACTGCGAAAAAATGTACTTTTCAAATAGCAAAATTATTTTTTTAAAGTTAATACTTGCACTTCCGAGGTGATTAGATTGTTTTGTTATAAATAAAAATAGATCATTTATGTATAAAATTCAATTTTACGCTATATAACGATGTATTGTAACAAAAATGTAGGAATAACAAAAACTCTTTTTAAATCATTTGGTTGAAACATACCCAGTAACTGTTCCGGTTCATTTCAACAAATCTCTTATAACATGTTTTGGCTTGTATCAACATGTTTTTAACAGAGAAAGACATTAAATTAAAGTAAAAACTGACTAGACTGTTTATAAAATTATTGTTAAAAATTCGCTATACATTTGACGTTTTTTTTTTTCACAACATTTATCGATTGACATATAAATGTTGCCCGTATATAACACAGGTTTCAACATTGTTTCATAAAATAATGAAGAATTGTTATACGAAGGTTTAAAAAAACATTATTATTCTGATAAACGTTATTTATTTTACTTCATGCGTACAAGCAAAGATAATTTATGTCATGATAACAAACCACGAGAGCACACACGATTTTTCACATTAACTTTTATGTTATGTACATAAATAACAAATATTTTATTCATTATTTATTAATGGCACTCGTTACTACTTTATAGGAATGAACTAAAAAATACTTAATTTTTATGTGGTGTTATAATAATGAATGATTACATACAATCTAAGTGTTTATTTATTATTAAATCGCGTTCATTATTATATGTAATGAGATAATGAAATATTAAATGCATTTTTATTACTTGTTTAATTGTCTAAGCCGACGTACGTCACCAGGTACTACGAACAACGTTATAGCCTTAGCGAAAAAAAAACAATTCCTGTACATGAACTGAATTTAAATGATAATTATAATCAGTTAAGTTTAAAAATAAATTACCTTTGCCATTGTCACAAAATAATCTTCTTTTAAATAAAAAAAAAATAACGCAATTTCTGTTCAATTACAAAAAACTACAGTGAAATTTTAATATCACCCTACGTTCACAACGCGTAAGCTAAAAATACAAACTGAACTAGGCAGACAGAAATCCGATAGGGTGGTGTGATCGAAGTTTACTTGAGTGCGAGCGAGAAAGCATCATCGGATTTGCACGAGTTGTAGCGAAAATTGACGAGTTTTACTTATCGAAAAATATTACGTATGGAAACCTTGCATTACACCATCAATGTGAAAAGCTAGGTAAAGCTTTAATCAACGAAAGTGAGCAATCTCCATTAAATTTCTCCGGTTAATATTTAGTAATAAATTATAGAAGAAAGGAAAATGTAAATATTGATGTTAAATGAGTGAGTCATATCTTTCAAAGCGTTAATAAATAATCTAACTGCTAATTTTATTTCTATTGAATAATAAAAATTCCCATAATTATTAAGCTGTAGTGATGTTTATCAACATTAAATATTTCACGTGGAATTTCTATATTTGCCATAATCCCATAAAAACAATTATTTAGTTTTTTCGTGAAATAATATGTTATTGTTGGTTGAGTATTGAATGACGTTTACGTTTAAAATGCATTTTCTGTCCTAAGTGTGAGTAAAAATTAACTTGCGTCATCCAATTCTAACTTTAAGTGACGGGCTAGTTACCTGTATTTAATGGTCTTATTCTCTTTTGCTATCTGTAAGCTAAAGAGCTAATACCTATAGTTAAAACATCCTCTAATTTATTACTAACTATGCTTTGTCTAGTCTGAAAGGGAAATTATGCCAAGTTATAGATATGTATTACAAATATTATGATTAAACATTAGACCTCGATGCTTGCCATTTCATCTAAGGAACTATGTTCTTCTAAGGAACAAGATCGAAAACATTCTAGCTATTGTATCGCCTAGAACCTGGATCATAGTTTCTCAAAGTGATGGTTCCGATCTTCAAGGGAGGTCAATCGCTTGCAATCATATAAGGGAGGGCTGCAACTCGCATACTGTTAATAAAATAAAGCACGTTTATGGACAATTTTGTGAACAACTTTGGTCGTATAGTTGATGACATAAAACCTTAGTAAAAATTTATAAATTAGGGGGCCGTAGAAATATTTTTCTTTTTTTGTATAAAATCTAAACAATCAAAAATTTAGAACTTAGTTATAATCATTATTAACAACTTGAATCATAAACGAATTCGATATGTCCTTGGATTTATCGAATCTTTTCAATAAACTACGTGAACGTTTCTTTTATTAAATAAAATAAATAATTTCAAAAGTTGGCAAAACGTTTTGTACTTACCTATTCCCTTATTAACGTCGTAATTGTTATTTCCAGCCCGTTACAGCCTGACCAGACCGAATTATAACTATAATTATAAGCAGCCCACATCTATTTTAATTAGTGATAAAATCGATTAACTGACGGAAAAATACCTACAAATGACTAATCGAAAATACCACATGCTCGATATTTCCACTGTTGATGTGTATTATTTCGAGAATGATAAGATTTGAAGAGATGAAAGGAGTATGTAGGGACCGCTATACTTCGCATTCTGTCTTCTCTGACCACTCCATTAGGGATACAACGCGAGGATATATATGTATGTACTACATGTGTATATATTCGATATATTCGTAGAGTAATAGTTGGTGTCATATGGAAACACAAGGGTTTTATAATTTTTTTAATTGAAGAGGGCAAACGAGCAAGCGAGTCACCTAATGTTAAGTGATCAGTGATCACCGCCGCCCATGGACACCCGCAACGTCCGGGGAATCACGGGCGCTTTGCTGGCCTTTAAGGATGGGAGAGAGAAGAAGGAGATGGCTACCGGCACTCTCACTCACCGAACGAAACAACAGCAATAGATTCTGTTATTTCACGCCGATATTTTGCGAGAGGGTGGTATTTCACCGAACAAGCCGGCTCAATTCATGTTGCAATGCAGCATGGCTCTACCACACCAGAAAATGGGCTTTCGTTTGTTCATTTTCTTAACAAAGCATCAGTGAGATACCTTTGGTATTGCAAATGTTTATATGTTCAGACTGAACATATAAACATTTTCCCATAAAAAAGAAAAAGAACATATTCCCAAAAAATTGCAAAAGTCAGGTAAAATAACATGAAAATACCAATATTGGAAAATATCTACAAAAGTGTCATGCAGAAAATTAAACAAATCATGAACATTGAGAACAATCTATTTAATTAATGAAAATTATCAGGATTATGTTGTCTTTTGTCTGATACTTTTTGATTGCATAAATAGAAAGCTCCGGGACCAACTTTGTTTCGCAGTTCGTGGTCGTTAGTAGGTATAGTTTTTAAAGGCTTCTTTTTTTTCTCTACCTGACGTGACAAAATTGTTTTTCGACGATCCTGTGCCATATATAAAATTCATTCATTTTAGAAAGTGATTAAAATACAGATAAAACAATATGTAGTAAATTTCGATTGTAAACTGTAACAGAGGAAGGTAATAAAACTAATAAACAAAATAGTTACTAATTTATTAAAAGTCGAATATATCGTCATAAGTCGCATTTTTGGCAAGCCAAGCTGGGCATAAAATTGGCATGTCTGTCTGAGATTATGTTTATTAAAACCGCACTGTAATCGAAGTTATGACTTTGAAATAGAATCCAATCACTAAAAGAAATCTATTCATCAAAATGACAAAAAGCGACCGTTTTTTTCGTTCAAAAATGAGATTTCTTAGACATGAACCTGCGAGCGGCGACACAATTTATCAACAAATGACAATATTTACGTTTTTTATTGTAATATCAAAAAAAAATGGAGTAAAAAACACAATGTCTGATGTAATAATCATTTACACTCAGACAGACTATAATTTTTTTGGAATAGAATGGAACAAGATAGTATACCTCAGCAATTTTTAATTTTAGATTTTAAAGTAAAAATCGGTGTCTTTGATGTTTTATTATAAAATTTGTTGTCTGTCCGTTAGACTCATTTTTTTAGTTATTGCTAGAGGTATCAAGTTGAAATTCTACAAGCTCATAGTCCTATAAAAATCAAGATACGGTTTTAATGCAATGAAGAAGTGGTGACATTCATAAAAAACGTAAAAAGTAATAAAAGTAGTAAACAGGAATTGAGCATCTACCAATTTTTTGTAGTCGGTTAAAAAAATAAAAAACGTTGTTGTTATGAGTAAACATTAGTGAAAGGACAAAAAACATTTAGTAAACAAAGTCAATCCACGTAAATATAGACTGATTGGCTTGAATACATTTTCATAAGTATATAATGTAGGTATATACGTACATTCCATACGTACATACGTACATATAGGTACATTATTGCAGAAGCTTGGTGCTGCGTCCTCTCTGACTATCCCGGTGGGGATACAGCGTGAAGATAATATGTATGTATGGTATTGTCTGTGTATGTAAATAAATAAAATGGTAGCGTCTTTCTTCGATTTCAAAATAAAGAGTTTTTCTTAAGCTTACGATATAGTTCTTTGCACGTCACTGAAATCTATATTTTTGTGCTAATCTCTGAAACAGTTAAACCGATCTTGACGAAATTTTCATTTGTAGGTTGTGTACTTTTCAGAGGAAAATCTAGTCTACTTTTATGCCTGAAAAATACTAAAAATTTGACGTGGTTAAAATCGCGGCTATTTGTAGGTATATATGTCACATAATGAAATGTTTCATGTTCAAATTAATGAAATACTACCTTGATATTTTTTTGTTTTGGCAATAGGTACCTATAGATTTTTTTTTTGTCAGAGGGGACAAACGAGCAAGCTTAGTTTAGGCTTACAGACAAAAACTAAATCATATAATGACAATTATTATTTATTAGTTAATGAAAGGCTATCTGGCTTTTCAAATTTTACATAATCAGTCTCTGCTGACTTTTACGATTTTTTAGTGACTTTTACAGGTTTCGCGACTAATATTGCAAAAACAATTAACGCCAAACTCGATAGGGATGCGTAGTTTTATTACAAAGTTCCTTTAGCCACCTCCCGGCTCTATCTTTAGGCCCTGGATATCATGTAGCACCAGAATGCTTGCCAAAACAAATCAAACATGCCCAAGCACGACGGGTCTATCTTGTTTTGTTCAGAAGTTCCTATGACCACCTATTACCTCCATCTTTAGACCCTGGATAACATGTAGCACCAGAATGTTTGTCAAGATAAAACAAATGAGCCCAATCTTGACGGATTTATCTTGTTTAGTTTAAGAGTTCCTACGGCCACCTTCCGACTCCATCATCAGACCAGCTCCATGGTACCATATTATTGCATTGTCACAGAAGATACGCAAGTATATCAAATTTGAGCCCAATCGAACGTTAGGAAGTGGTTCTAATTTAGCATTCGAGATTTAGCGGCCTCAGTAGCGGCCCTAGGATGGTGTGAAAGGTGTGACCGCACCGGATGCCTTCACAAAGGCTGTACTATTATATATTCTGTAACAAAGCGAGCGCCGAAAATTCAACGGAGATCGACGCGACTCGTAAAAAATGTAACCCGAACATTAAAAAAATTTTTGAAATACCTACTTATGCGCTAGTTACGACTTTATGACGCACAGGAATATGGGAGGAGAATGATGAGATTTGAGGAAGCGAAAGAAGTATGTAAGGACCGCGAAGCTTGGCGCTTCGTCCTCTCTGACTACTTCGTTAGGGTTACAGTGTGAGGATATATGAGTATGTAAATTGGTACTCAAAACCAGGAATAAAAAAGAAAAAGTTAAACAATGGATATTTTGAACGTAATTCATTCAATTTTAAATTTTTATTTCGACTCGCACTTTGTAATAATTCGCGTCCGACACATTTTAAGCGGTTTTTTCTTTTTCATCTACACTAGTGTAAAAAAATTACGTAAATACCTAAAGGAATGTAAACAGTCTTCATTTAATCGTAAAAAATTGCGCCAATAATCGCTTAAAGAGACGTGACGGAAGAATTAGATTTGGCTCCGTTCAACACGAGTTCATTTTACCACTGATAAGAATGTATTTACTATAACTTATCTAAACGCAGTGTGAGCGAATGTCTCGCTCTCGAGTGATAATACTCGAAGCAACTTATCACATACCACTAAACATAATAATATTATTGCTGTGCAGATAAAGATACGCGAATTATAAAATTGCGTTAAGTTTAGATATTTACCTACGAAATTTCTGTTTTATCAAACTGGCGAATTTGAACCGGAATATTTTTTATGGCATGATTTGAAATTCCAATTTTACTTTACCTAATATACACTTTAAAGAACACACAAGTTAAAAGTACGTTCATAAAATTTCGAGATTTTCTACAAGGTGGTTTCAAGACTATAGAGGTGAAAACCAAATGAAATGAAACTTATTACGGTATTCATAGTACTTTTTCGTGTTTGATAATTGTTTTTTTTTGTTTTCTTTTCAGTATCATTGTAACTACTAAAACAATATTTATGTATGTCAAAGTGTGTAATTTTAAAATATTAGTTTCGACGTGGAATTAATGTGTCTCGAACGGCACGCAATAGCAACGTACATACATATCTTCATGCTGTATGCCTATCAGGGTAGTCAGAGAGGACGGAGCACTAAGCGTCGCGGTCCTTACATACTGCTTTCGCTTCCTCAAATTTTATTACTCTCTTCACACATTTTAGTCTAGTTACGTAAGTGCTTTTGATATTTATCCGTCAGTTAACACTGGCTATTTAATATTCGTAAGTCAGCCTTGGTAATATAATGCAATATCAACGACGTGCATGAACCTTTTTTTTTGGTAACGCAGAAGAAATCTGCACACGGATACCCCTGCCGCTGGAGCAGACAGAGACTAGGTTATGTGGAGTTTTTACCCATCAAAACTCTTGCGGCGGCTATCCTTGGCGCATTGTAGAGGGGATCCAGAGTCTTCCACGGCATGCACCAACGCCCCTCTCGCGCTACATTACAGCACTTCTCGCGGGGGCACGACAGAATCCTTGTACTCTTGCAGCGCCACGATAGTAGTCACACGCACGTTCTTCTCAGGAAGATAAGGATGGATGAACAGAGCCTCATACCGATCGTTCGCAATCCCGTACGACCGTTTACTCTTCACCTATTTTTTTTTTATGGCAGCGGTAGCAAACGAGCAAGCGAGTCACCTGATGGAAGGTGATCAACGCCGCCCATGCACACCCGCAACTTCCGCGAAATCACGAGTGCGTTGGTGGTTTTTAAGGAAAGGATAAGGAGGGAGTAATGGGCCACTGCCACTCTCACTGACCGAAACACAACAGCACTAGATGCTGTTAATTCACGCTAATATTCTCTGAGAGGACGGCATTTCACCGAGCGAGCCGGGCCAATTCGTGCTGCAATACAGCATGGCTCTACGACACAAAAACATCTACATGAAACATCTATATAAAGCGTCGTATATGCTGCTGCCAATGGTTGTTAAACCGTATTAAAGTAATAACCAATCGGTAATAATACAAAGATTTTGAGAAAAACCTTCCAATCTCCAGTCGGATTCGTGCACCGAGCGTTTCGTACCACCATCCACCACAAGATATAATGTGTGGTACATATTTAGCAAGAAAAATGTTTTCTTTCATTCAGTTCAAGATCATCAGCATAAGCCTGACTTACACTTAGCCGCTTTTTATAATTTACTGTTTTACTTTAAATTACATTACAAATACAATCACACCAAGTTTGATTCTTGTATGTATTGCCGTTTCTACGATAGAGCAAAAACAAAATATGAATGTGCTTAAGCAGTTAAGTCAGTACTAACAGTCACAATACGATTTACTTTGGTACTGAAATTCATAAATAATAGGCAAGGTCAAACATTGTTCTAAGGGAAAGGTAATTAGGATTGAAGGACGAACTTAACTTTGCAGTGGAAAAATATTTTCCCAAGTATCAGTCTACATTTCGGTCTATGCTCCAACTGTAAACATAAGTCTGTAATCGCCAAAAATATTTTGTTATGTAAAATAACAACAAATTAACGATTTTCGAATTTATACCTTTACTTTTGGTGTGAGACCCTGCTCCTTGTCAAATTTAAGGATTCTAGGTCAACCGGCAGTAACATAGGTTTTGATGAGTGAGTTTGGGAGTATCTAAATATTATACTCAATGAAATATTATGTGCTACAAATCGACGTATCTTATGATTGAGCTGACTTAAAAGTTTGAATTTTTGCATCTCTGAAAGACAGTTTCTGGGAAAAATTGGCTTGAGAGAAGAACAGATGGACGGATAAATAGCAGTGGTTCGATAATGGTCCCATTTTTTTGTTTTTGGAAAAGCTTAAATAATGTGATCGAGGTATGGAAAATTATTTTCGGACTGAATTAATATAAACGACCGACATGTGGTAAATGTCGTCGCTTTATTTATTAGGTATTATGGTAAATAAAATATGACCGTTTTATGCTTCGGTGACACGAGTCCAGTAAATGAGAAAGTATAAATGATTAAGATAAATTATGCCAATATCTTCCTGTAAACAGATTTCAAAATAAGTCAATAAGTCAACCAGATACTGGCATGCTTCATACTGTGACTATTCTCGCTTAATTTCGGAACTTCCTGGCCTCGTGTCCACTAGAAATTAATGGTAATTGAAATATTTACCTTGGCATCCTGTAATGTTTTGAAATATAAAAGTTTATTTTTATTGATTATAGCGGAGTAGTTGCTTTCTTTCTGAAATTAATACAAATAAATTAATGAATTCTACTACTGATAAAAATTTATCAAACTATTTCGATCGTAATATCTCTCTACAACTTCAATGTTCATGTGGGCCTTTATATAAATATAAAACTTTATATAAATATATGAAAAATAAATATAAGTGCCTAACGCTCGCTTCCTTCTATCTATGAAACTAATGGGATGAATATTTCGGGGGATATAAAGACATCTAGAGCTTACACACATAAATTTTAAAGATCTTCAAAAAACGAGTTCATTGTACTACTTTATGAACATCGCTCGGAACCTTTCATGCACGACTCGCGTTTGACCGTTTTTTAAATATTTTATTTCTTTTGTTTTTATGAATCAATAGTATTTACTTAAATAAACAAAGAGTATTTATTTGCGTTCACCAGTCGCTACAGACATGTTAAAAACGTGGGATGACGTACAGGGATGGCATTACACGATAGATAGCTTTATCTGTGATATTACGATAATTGACATTTATAATTACAATAATAAATTAATTGAATTACTTTTATTATGTAACACTAATTTTGAAATCTGATAAAATCGTAAAATATTTTTACGACAACATTACGTGTAATTAGAGACGTTTTAAAAAAATGCCGCGGTAATTGCGCCGAGATTAGATATTGTTTTGCGAGTTTGTTAACTTTGAGTAGTCAAACAACATATCAGATAAAATTAATTCAAACAATACCATCATTATATTATATCATAAATCATGTGAGATTCCTGAGCTCTGACTAATTTTACCCATGAATTGGGAAATTATGTACAGAGCAATAATGCATTAAAACTGTCAAAGCGTCAACAGCCAATATCGAGTGACTGTGGCCGAGCGCTTTCATTCTGTACCTACATTTGTATATTTATAGGAATTATTTTGGATTCCGTACCTTCGATGCTCTTTGTTTACCAAACATGGATTATGATATTTGATACTTCGTCTATGGATATTTGATATGACGATAAATCCATAGATAATACACTACACAGATATAAAAAATGTAGGTATTTACCTACTACTTAGTATTTACATATCTCGATTTTGAGTTGGAGGCGCTAGCTTATCGATGAAGGATTAATTATTATTCTTTGTAGAGGGCTAGTTTCAGTCGATAAGTGCTTATTTACTTTAATATTACAGACCACATACCTACACTCTTAAATTTATCACTATAATAACAGTAATATAACAGGCTCACTGACGCAGTGCGCTTACCGGTGCGCTACATCATCGGCAGTTTAATTATATCAGTAGGATGTCTTCATAGAAAGTAGTGTACGCGGTTTGTATGTGCACGCGCTAATACGCACGCGCCGTGGCACGCACATGACGGCAACATTCTGGGTGAATATGGGTAATTATTGCGGGGTCGCACACGATGCGAATGTGCACATAAACATGTAACCACTTTCATTTGTCTCTAACTCGTTCTTCACATCGTTGCAAATACGAAAACGTCTAAATCACATAAACGAACGTAGAACCTAAGAATTGTAGTTATTCGAATCCAGAGTTATCATTCTTCAACATAACTACAAGAAATTAAATTTAACAAACATTAAAAACTTATCCGCGCGTATTGTTCTTTATTTTTTTATTATTATAGGTATATTAAAAATATAACTGAACGAGATGCTCTCCGTATGACACTCCCAACACAACAACCCTACCTATCCGGTCGAGAGTAAGCAATTCGGTTACTCATGTTTAGAGTTAGGTCTAGTTTAGAGTTGGGCAGCACGCAATAAAAATGAGTATCGTGCGAGGGCTTCTTTTTGCAAACATGCTAGCACAGTGTACTAGCACAGTGTGTTAGCACGTTTGTGGAGACTGGAGACGTGGGGTTCAACACTCAACACCCACAGTTGAGTGTTCGCACGTTGCATGCACTGTGCAAGTGTGCATGAGGCGACGGGTTGCGGGTGGCGAAGATGTGTAGATGAGGCGAGGACTTGCGAGTGGCGTGGACAGTCAAAAGAGAAAAATACATTTTATGCGCCTCCCCGCTCGCACGCAACAAGTACGAAAGAAGTATATATATTATCTAAGTATACCTACATTTACCAGCTGGAATTATCTATTCGTACAAAATTAAACATTATGTCATAGCCATAGATAATAAAACTCCGAATGATCAATCTGTGAATTAGTCACTCAACTCGCGCGTCACAGCATCGCAGTTTGCGGCTGATTCAATTGTGTAACTGTGCTAGTGTGTTACCACACTTTCATTCTACGAGGCACTCCTTTTTTCCTAAAACTGTGCTGACACAATTGTGCTGCCTCGCATGCTGCTTATCTAACTCTAATCTAGTTGGCTTGGAGTCTATTACTTGCCAGTGGGAGCTCTCCTAGTTCGCTGAATGGTACTCATAGTACGAGCCCTTAGATTTAGCAGAGAATATGTAGAAAAGAAGGCCGACTCCAGCCTCATGCGTCATAGAATTGCCTACTAACCGTCGGATACGTAGGATTATTGCGTTGGGTGTGAGATGCGGAGAGCATCTTGTTTAATATATAACAATAAAAAAACAATCCATACCAATAAGTTTTTCGTGTTTGTTGAATTTAATTTCTTGTAGTTATGTTGAAGAATGATAACTAGATTCGAATAACTAAAATTATTTATGCATCTAAGAACGCTAAAATACGTTCGATTATGCGATTTTGAAATTTTTATATTTGTAACGATGTAAAGAACGAATTAAAGGCAAACGAAAGCGGTCGCATGTTTGCATCGCGTGTGAGCCCGACCGGCGCTACAATAATTATCGATTATCACCCAAAATATTGCCGTTGTGTGCGTGCCATGGCGCGTGCGTATTAGTGCGCACACATACAAACCGCGTACGCTAATTTTGTATGAAGACATCCTCCTGTTATGTTTATACCGTGGCTTTAGTAAGGGATCTCACAGTTTGTGTAATTGTATGGAATATTATTATTATATTATTACTATAATAAAATTTAGTTATGGAATCGTTTACCGTTTAGCGTGTAACCACTTCTTAACCGTTTGTCGTACAACTACTTAATCACATCGCCCACATACAAAATAGAGAAAATTACGGTTTGTATAATGAAATGACGCCTTAAGAGTAAAGTCATAATACAACTGAAAAACATAACAAAGTTTCAACATTGCATTCAATCATCATTCCACAGATAAGTTGTATACATACCATACCTTGTTGTACCATACATATTATTTCATTTGAAACGCCGCGCGTCGCTTACCTCTATCCTCTATGGCTATACACAAATCACAAATACGTAACTACCGTACATGCACAAATTGACGCCCGATTCACATTGGTCAAGGACAGTGGTGAGTAGCATGTGCATGTACAGTGGGGAGTGGTGAACGCCTGGACAGTGACTGCTTATACTATAACGAGTCAAGTGACATTACTTTGTCGAAATCACAGACAACACACTAAATTTCATTGTTTATACTATGCCAAGTTAGTGTATAGATTCAGGTGTTACTTTGCGGAAATTCATTTTATGTGACGGATTCCTAAAATCTTTACCTATTTTCCGCTCAAATTCCAAAAACCACCAATCCACACGTTTCTCGCCTCTCAACGAAGCATCCTCAGGATATTCCAGGGTTCAGACTCGTTCATCTAACCAGCACCGAATCAACAAATGAGTCAGCTGCACGACTATTTATGCTATGACTGGTCACTCACTCTCTGTCGTGGATAGGGCAATTAGTTTAAATAGTTCTGCAGCTGACTTATTTGTTAATTTAGTGCTGATTAGCTGAACGACTCTGATCTCTGGAATATCCTGAGGATACTTCGTTGAGAGGCGAAACAAACACGTGTGGATTGGTGGTTTTGGAGTTGGAGCGGAAAATAGCTAAAGATGATTCTATTTAGATCTACTGGCAAGGCAGCTTGCAAGCCAAGATGACTCGCTACTGTTCGATGGGTTTACACTACTTTACTTATCTACTGTACTTATTCACTTCGCTAAAACTTGATCGATGTAAATTGGGCATTAAGGTTCCTACTTCATAACTTTTAGTGGACAATTAGGACTAGTAGAGAGGGCTAGTAGTTAGTAGAGAATTGGTAGGACCCCAAGAAAGTACTTACACGATGTAACTTTTCACGTTTCTCCAAAGTCTGCAATCTATTCTCCATTCCTTCTAACCGGCTCTGAAAATCGTTCGCGATGCATCGACACAGACTCAAAGACTCCCCAAATATCTTCATTTTACATTTTAATTCTTCGAAATCGCTACGTATTCTAAAAAAATGGTTGTTATGTTATGGCGATCTTACCATAGCTTTTCTTTATCGGTGAGGTTAAATAATATTAAACTCAGTCAATTACTGGATGAATCAAAAAACATTCATAACCGTCATTCATCAATGACATTTCGTCAAGTGTGGAAAATCCTGATAGGACCTAAGATAGTAGAACTTAAACAGCGTTTTTAACGAAAATTAATTAGAATACGATACGTTGCGTAGTTTTTGAGATACCAGGTACCTATTTTCGGTTACGCGCTCAGCGACCGCAGATTTAACTTTGTTTTTCACAGTGGCATTGGTAAACGCTATGAAATACAATCTTATTTTTGCTGCCAATTAAATGAATACTGTCTCCGACTACAGAACCCTTCACTATGCGTGCTCCGACACGCCTTTGGCCTTGTTTTAGTTAGCTATTGTTTTCATGAATGTTTTTAGCTACTTAGGTATGTTTGATGATAGTTTGATGGAAATTTGTCCAACCGTTTTCAGGATATTTTCCTATGACCTTACGCTATATGAACCTGGCGTCAGTCATGAAGTCATGAATAAAATAAATTTCGCTGATTTTTGCAATATTGTGTTTATGACACGTGGTTAATTATTGTTACGTGTGCAGTGCCCGCATATAACTTATCTAAGAGTGGCTTGCACCAACTAAACTCGATTTAAGAATTTGACATCTCGCTTGCACCAACTATTAAAAAGTCGGTGCAAGCGAGATGTTAGTTCCTTAAATCGAGCTTAAATCGTTGGTACAAGTCACCCTAAGAAAGAAAATTTTCATTTAAGTACATGTTCGCTGATGTATTTCTTTTGATCTCACCCTAATCACTTCGTTGTTAATGTATACGCCATTCAGTACCTAATATATCTGATCTCGCCAATCGCCATTGATCGCGTTGTATTTAGATATCTACACTAGAGTTGCGAGATGGTCGGGAAATTTCAGTAAGCCCAGCGGGTTACTCACAAACGTCGGAAACTCAATTTTCCGTATCCGACAGGAAACTTTTCGATGATTTTGTCTATACGCAATTCACAAATCCGAAATCGTATTATATTTATATTATATACAGTCGTATTCACAAATACAAGCCGTCGGATTAAATTTATGCTTTCCGACGATCGGCCTTTCCGCTACGGAAAGTTTCCGACGTTTGTGAATAACTCCTCTGGAATTTTGTTTCTTGTATGTCCGGTGAATAAGTATTAGCGTCTAGACGACTCCAATAACAAATCAGCCCTGGAGCGGATCACCGGGTTACTGTATTGCCAAATTACTGCCATGATGCCATCACAACCATGTAATGTATCTTATCGTCACAGGGACGCCTCATACGCAAGCTATTCGTATGCTGACGGCTGGTAACGAGTGGACATCTAGTGGCGCAGCGTTCTTAGTCAGATGTCGAGGTGACAATTGAGCTTTGACCTGTAAAATACTGCTTAACCAGGTTTTGAATAAATTGTATTAGATAGTATCTATAATTACCTTGACAGCGAAGAAGAAAGAGACGTATTTGACAAAGATGTAAGCGAGCTGTTGGATGAGGGAATTCTTTTATGCGGCCTGCCATGCTCCTGCTCGAAATTCATCATCGGATTTGAAGTTCCTGAAAGTCTTTTACCTTGCTTGGAATGGTCTACATACTTTCCTTTGGAATCAAGGACTTTGAATGTTCGTGAACTGCTGTCGTCACTGTCACTGTCCAAAAATTCCGCGCGTTTATCCTTGTTTAAAGATTTTTTTGACATTTTTACAAATATTAAAAAAATGTAATAGTTTTGTTGAATATTCACTAATTTTAACTAGAATTTTGACAGTTATTCTTCTTGTTTTATTGAAAGAATTACCTGTAATGAAGCTGTGGCTGTAGCACTAAATGGACGCGATCTTAGTGCCATCTGTTACATTTCTTTATCATAATTTCAATGCCATCTGTAAAGAATACTTTTACTAATTTTAATAGTTTTACAGAATTCCGGCAGTAGCGTACAGGTGGTTATGAATGCAATGATTCCGCTACTTGACGGTAGGTGTCGCAATTAAAATAGTTGGACATTTTGCTAATAGATAGCACAACTAGTTAAAAAATATCGTTTTTTAAATAAAAAAATCCTGTTGACATTTTTTTTATTTATTTTAATTTGATAACTTAGTGAGACTTCACAAAAATCAGTACATATATGTATATCTTAACGTTAATATTTACAAACTCAAATCTAAATATTATCTTAAATCATAAAAGACTTCTTCAAAGTTGCCGCTCAGAAAGCCAGCAGGCAGGCAGCATTACCTCTTTGACCAAACTGAGTCGTTGGGGAAGAAGCTGGCATACCGACGGCTTCCCACAGCCTCGACTGGTCTCTTACAAATATTAGAAATCAATCGATGGGCTTCAGGGCCTCAGAATCATAAATTTCGACTGCAAAGGGCGTAAATATGAAACTCTCAAAGATAGTCGCATCGCCGCTTCAGTTCTCGGCGGCTGATTAGAAAGTCGTCGGTACTTTTATTTAAAGTTGTAAAAAAACTATAATATTACATAATACCTACGGACGTAATTAGAAATTGAATAATTATTGTTTAAATTACATAAAATCAAATATAATTTTAAATTTAATTAGAAGTACTTCTGCTTTTTTATAAATTACGTACATTAAAAATATAATGGGGCCCTTTATAACGTGGGTCGCAAGTCTCAGGCACTGTCCGAACTCGTCTCGCGGCAACGCGATGGACCCTGCCCAACTTTTCTTTCTCTCTTTTTTTGTGGTATGGCGCACAGTTTAGCGTATTTGCCAATGTCACGTATTATTATGTAGAATCACAAGTAAATTAGTTTTTTCTTGTCGTAAAACTCCTCCAGTAAAATGATAGTAGGTTTTACTGAAGTTAAAAAGGACTTCTTGGAAGAGCGCGAGAACTTCAGCTACACATGTTTATTTAGACCTATTTCATGACTTTCACTTATACAGAACTTTAAAACACAATATACTATCACTTTTGTACTTTAAAACTCCCAAAAATGTAAAAAATAGAATATCTAAACAAAATTTCAACCTCACTTCTCCCATTTCTGCCAAAAAGTCTACCCGGCACACGCACGGTGAATCTACAGAATGCTAAGTAATTCGTCTCTCATTGTTTAGTTTCAAATAAAATATAATGTGCACTTTTAATTAAAACTAGTTTTTTTGGATAATTAAACTTTTATTGCAAGAAAATCTAAAAAAATCTACTTATAATAATATAAGTATAACTTTTGCTCTCTTCTCATAATACTATCTAAGATGTCGATTTTATGTAGGTACGTCCTCGGCCTCCCTCAAAAGCTCCTTGATGGCCATTTAGCTCCGTTCCCTGGATTGGAAATCCGGTTACGGCCGGCCTGGTGGTTCTCCATGCTTTGTTTCATCTGTGAATATTCCGTTTTTCTACAAAACATGGGGATATCCCTTAGTTTGGTCACAGTATAAATATACAGTAGGATATAATATAAATATACAGTAGCCTGGCACATGAATCGGCCCTCAGCCGTCTCGCTGGCCGGCAGGCTATTATCCAACTTGCAGTCAGCATGCTACAGCCAAATATCACGCGATATTCGCTGTCAAAACGAGAATTTATACAATGTAATTTGTGTAGGGGCGCTAAATCTACCGCGAAAAGTGCATTTTACGGTCATGGCGCAAAAGATACCGGTGACGCTGTAAAAGCTACTAGAGCTAACAGTAAAGCGTGTGTGTGTTCGTGCGTGCGTGCGTACGTGCGTGCGTGCGTGCGTGTGTGTGTGTGTGTGTGTGTGTGTGTATGTTCGTGTGTGTGTGTATGTGTGTGTGTGGGTGTCTGTATAAGGTGAGATGTTGCCCAATTACCATTTAACATTGAAGATAATGTTTTTAACAGCGATTTAAGATTTATTTGTTAAGATTTTAGTGAACTTACGTCTGCTACTATTTTGATGTGTTTATACATACATATCTTCACGCCGTATCCCTAATGGGAACGGGGTAGTCAGAGAGGACAGAGCGCCAAACATCGCGGTCCTTACATACTTCTTTCGCTTCCTCAAATCTCACCATTCTCCTCACACATTTTCGCCTAGGCGTGCGAGTGCTTTTGACATTTCAGTCGGCTAACACTCTGGCTATTTGCTCTTCATAAGTCAGCGTTGGTCTTCCTTGGCTTCTTTTACCACTAACTTTCGCTCTATAGATTCTCTTCGTCAGTCTCTCATCACTCATTCTTTCCATGTGCCCGACCATCTTATGTATGTGTTTATCCCTCTTCTTAATGTACTAATTAAAATTTATATGTTCAGATCCCCCTCTGTAATATTGAAGTAACTTAGGCAAAGTCAAATTCAAATCAATATATTCATTATGTCAACATAGTATCTTTGTCTCGTGGTAACTTGGAAGTTTAATTTAAACTTGCTTCAAGTGTATATGCATACGCATAGTTTAGGTTTACGGCGATGCATTGATAAACGATAATTTAATCTAAAATAGACCTGCTCTATGCAAACGAGCGCGCGCTAGCTAACGAAAATTACGAAAAAACAATTATTTTCGTTTATTTTAAAAACTGTAATTAAGTAATTTTAAAAAATCCAACTTTCATTTTGAAGAATATGTTTACATTAAACTATACAGAAAATTTAAAAACACAAATCGGTCCCGTTACTCCTAAAAATGTAAATCTCTGTTTTAAAAGAGGTTTCTTTGATTTTTTTTGTGTTACAAAAGTTAACCAATCGTGTATCGCAACTGTCAAAATGAAGTCAATGAAATGAAGAATCTAGTTACCAAATATCACTTTCATACATTTTGTAGTCACTTAGAAAAATTGTGATATTTACTGTCAAAATTTCCAATGCGTCACCTTAAATAAAATTTATAAATTAATCTACAATATTATAAAATCATAGACACCAATAGAAGGGAATAAGTCACACGAAATGAAACTTCATTTTTATTATTTAGAAGTACCTCCATTTTATTTCAATTGTTTACACCTAATTATTACAACAATTAGAAATTACGTATATTCGAAATAAATGGTAATGGTGACTAAATACTTAAGATGAAAAACATGTCGTTTTTATAATAAAAAATACTATTCTTCATAAACGCTAAACCAATTATATTAGAAGGTCGACCATTTTGGTATAAATGGACCAATTATGGTCAAATATCTAATTTTGGACGGAATTTATTTTCTTAACACAAAATTTTCTCTACTCTAAACATTATGACATAAAATACATTATATGTTATTGTTTTATGTAAGCAGTATTAAATATGTAACAAAAAAACAATGGAATAATGGCAGTTTTTTTAAAGCAATCTGTTAACATAAAATTAAAAATATATAATATACCGCCATATTGTGTAGTAAATATAAAATATAAAAATTAAATATATCCTACCTATTTACAGACAAGAAACATAATTTATAAATAAAAAAAAACGCTAATCTCACAGTTTCTTAATTTTCATTTTATCTTTGTTAAAACGATTTAAATTTCGTTCAGGAACTGGAGGACGACGCTTTCTGTACTGTTCGGAAACGAGTTACAAAATATACTAAATCTGCAGAAATTTTACTTTTCTTAAAAAAAATTTATGGCACGAATACTCCATATTTAAAACCAATAATTTTTTATTAAACAGTGTAAAACACTGCATCATTTTTTGCCATTTTCAAGGCACTTGCACTGCGCGTTATGTGTGTGGCCTTTCCCAACTACTTGTGAGAATGAGGGGTTGTAAGTTACCCCTGGAGCGATGTATTGGGGGTTGGTACCACTGCCCGAAGTTTCGTAGGTAATAATTCTAGGCTTAGTAGTGTAAGTCACTATTTTCGGTTTGGTAGTGTAAGTAAATATTTCTGGTTTCGTAGTGAACGTTACGATTTCGGGTTTCGTTGTGTAAGTGATTATTTTTGGTTCGGATTGGAATACTTTCTTCTCTGTATAAGTGGCGCTGAAGCTGTTGGAGATAGGTCCTTTTATTTGACTGGTGAAATCTAAACCAGATGTGGTACCTTGAGCGCCAAATGATCCACTTGTTTCGCTCTCGCCGGCTTCAGTAATTTTTGAGAATTGTCCGAATTGCCCGGAGGTGAATCCTTGTCCAAATTGTCCGAACTGCCCTTGCCCGAACTGTCCTTGTCCGAATTGTCCTTGCCCGATGGCTCCAAATTGCCCTTTACCATTCACGCCTTCTAAGCCTTTTACTCCGCCTGTGAACTGACTCCCTTTGACTTGCCCGGGGAAGTTCTGGTTGACTTTGGAGCTGGTGCTGAATTGGGCAAAACGCGTGCTTTCTATAAGCCCAATAGCCCATTGGTACCATTCCACGTCGAATTTGTAGAAAGCAGCCAACTGGTTACCGGTCTGACATCCTGTAGTAAAAAAAAAATTATAACATAACATCATGCTACTTGACGTACGGGGTGGACATTGCATTAAGGGGCAACAAAATTGTACCCTGACGTGACTTTTATCTTTAAGCGTTTTGGCTAACAGGTGGAAAAGTGAAACGAAATACATCTATTTTATAATAGTTTCTAAGTATCCGGCATACAATGTATAGCTTCGTATCCTTGTATCAATAATAATAATAATAATATTCCAGACAATTACACAGATTGTGTGACCCCAAACTAAGCAGTAAGCTTATACCATGGGTACCACACAACGAACTCTGGGGGAGCTCCCAGTAACACCCAGACTCCAAGCCAATTTAGGAAAGTTCGTTTCCTAAATTGACCTGACCGGGGATCGAACCCGGGACCCTAGCTTGAAAGCAGATGCATATGCCACTGCGCCAACGGGCCAATCTATTTAAATAACTTTTTAAGAAAAAAAAAAATAAGCCGACTTCAAAATAAAAACACCGATAACTATAAAACAATTATCATGTACGTATATATGGTATACATACAATTAAAGATAATTACTGAAGTCGGTGCCAAGCCTGCCGTACTAGCAGACTTTCTGTTCTGTTTATTAGTTTGGCACTGACTCAATATAATTGTCAAAAAATAATAGGTATTGGTGTCGTATTTATAAAGTTATTTTTGTATTTGTTTTTTTAAGTAAAGAATAATTATTTTGTAGATTTCGGTGTTTTTATTTTTCCTTTTTAAGTGGTCTTGTACTAAATAAATATCAAGGGAATGTCCAACTAAGCTTTTTTCCCATTCTTAGCAGAAGGTTAAATAAGATGATTAAAGCTGTCGAGAAGTTACTTTTGAAGCAGTACTCCATCATCAGATTCTAACTATCCTATGAGACCATCCCGGACATATACCCTTTCAAATAAAAAAAGAAACATTGATAATGGTCTATGCGACAAAAAATTATCGATAAACTTATATAAAAAAAAGATTCCGACGATTTATGAACCTCCTTTTTTATAGTCGATTAAAAACATGTTTTTATATTTGCATTTTAAATAGGTACATGTATTTCAAATCAGTCACATCTCCGATACCTAAAAATCTTCAAAATGGCGTAATAATATTTAGTTTAGGAAATTCGAGTTTAATTCTGGAGATTCTTTGACCGCTCTTAGGGGAAATAATTTGATGTTGGTAACACCACTTACCGGAATCCCAGGAGTAGACGCCTCTCAGTACAAAATGTCCGTCGCCAGTAGTGCAGGCTAGTGCGCTGCCGATGTCAACCTGTTAGAAAAAAAGGAAAATTGGTTATTATAAGTTGTGTATTCTAAGACTTGGCTGTATGGTTCCTGACCTTTACTTTTCCCAAACAGTGTAAATAATTTTGAAAGAGAAAATAGACTTTTTGGCGGGAACGGAAGAAGTGTTGATATTTTGATTTGATTTTCTATTATTTTCGGGATTTGGGATTTATGGGAATTTAAAAAAAACTTAAGAAAAACATTAAACCACCTTCAAAAAAGAACACTGAAAAGTACGTAAAGTACAAAATAACTATCCTTTACTAATCGAAACTCAAGTACAATAAAATAACTTTATAAATATGATACACATACCTATATAATTAAATTCGACAGTTACTGAAGTCGGTGCCAAGCCTACCAAACTAATAAACTTTCTGTTGTTGCAAATTGATTTGACACCGACCTCAATAACTGTCAAAATTAATTACATAAGTATTTGTATCGTATTTTTAGTTATTTTTTACTTGAGTTTTGATTAGTAACGGATAGTTATTTTGTACTTTTCAGTTTTTTTTAAGGCGAATTAATTTTTTTTTAAATTTTTTTTTTATTTCTTCCTTTTGAATGACCTTGGTTTATATATAGGGTAGGCTAGGATGGGTCTACGATTAACTTCTTTCTAATTCTGGAGCACAACGACATACAAGAGTATCATCAATATTAAAGCTTACAAGCAGTTAGTATCCTTTGGTGTTATTAGATGTATCTTCGGAGTTCAAGCTCTGATATAGGTGAAATTTAAATGGGATCACCTAGGAAGTATGCCATTTTAAACAAAAAAAGAATTTTCCAAATCAGTCCACAATTGACGAAGTTATCGGTGAACATACATAAAAAAAAATAAAAAGGATATCAGCAGCTCCTTCTTTTTTGTAGTCGATTAACAAAGTGTTAAATTTCTGTGGTAGTGATAAGAATGGGTCTAAATAAATGTATGCAACTGAAGTTTCAGCGTTCCTCCAAGAAATTATTTTTAACCCCAATAAATCGTACTTACTGGAGGAGTGTTTCCCAGATAGCAATTAAAACTTAAATCAAGCGTGCCGCCGAGTTTGCCATAATAGCATACACTTGAATCTAGTTTAAATCAGACTTCCTAGTTACCACGTGACTAACCACATGTTTTGTTAAAAAAAAAATAAAAAAAGACAATGTTGATATATTAAGCAGTATGGTTCGTGTTGGAGTATTCAGGAACGACATTTAAACGTCGTACCAGAAAGCAATTATGTGGTGATACCAAAACTTATAGAAAACTTAATACCTACTAAAAATAATAGGATTGTAGTAATCTTGTCAAAAAATTTGTTATCCTATTTGACTTAGCAGTTTATAATCAATTAATTATATTTGACTAGGTAATTTACGACCAAAGAAAAATTAAATCAAGCATACAGCAAAGTTATATGCTATCTGGATTGGGACTTAGTGATAGAAAGAACAAACTTTACATCAGAGAATTTTTACATTGGACGAGTGCTATTCAAATCTCAAAAATGAACACGAAGACAAGGGCTGTGTGGGTATAGTTCCCTTTGCCTCCCATGAAATGCAGAACAATATTAAAATAAAATAAATTAGAGTATGATAAAATTAAATTGAAAAGTATTAAAAATGTTAATATTATTACTTTGCATATGTTGTTGAGTGGGTTCAGAGGTTGCCCGCATGCGCAACTGTCCTCGTCGTACTGTTCAAGCAAATGGGGGTAGTCCTGGGACAATTTGGCTTGGCACTCGCCAGGGTTGATGAGAGACACGTTGATACTGTGCATGATACTGCCCGCCAGATGTGCTGTAATAGAAAAAAGCATCGTTTTATACATATATTCAATAAAAGGCTTGATCGGCGTGACCTGGAAGGTCTTTGTAGTCGCCACTTACGAAGTTACGACAAGGGCTGATGGTTCGGGGCGTATTTTGCCAACGCCCTGGATTCGTCGTCTCCGAGTGTGATGGGCGCTCTCTCCTTCTGCATCATTACGGTCACGCAGAAAGAGGACAGAGTGTATCGCACGTTATCATTGTGACTACTTATCACTTTACTGGAGGAGTTTTACAATAAAAAAAATTAAATTACTTGTGATTGTGATTTTACTTATTGATACGTGACATTGGCAAAAGCGCTAATCTGTGCGCCATGCCATAAAGAAAGAAAAAAAAAATTAAAAAAATTGTAATTAAGTAATAATAATTATGCCGAAACCTTGACACCAGATCTCAATGACAAGAAACGTCTTAATTATGCATTCAAATTCTCGTTTTAATATTGAATAAGTATTAGTCAGGAGTTATCTATTGCCGTATTGTGTGAGCAGACCGAATTTTTTGACCGCCTCTTACACCAAATCATTTTGAGTTGTTTCGAATTTACAGGAGGCGTTTGTTACTTTCGGACTTTTTGGCGGGAACGGGAGAAGTGAAGTTGTAATTTTATTTAGATTTTCTAGTTTTTACATTTTTGAGTTTTAAAGTGCAAAAGTGATAATATATTGTGTTTTAAAGTTCTGTATAAATGAAAAGAATGGAGTAGGTCTAAATAAACATGTGTAGCTGAAGTTCTCGCGCTCTTCCAAGAAGTCCTTTGTAACTTCAGTAAAGCCTATTATCATTTTACTGGAGAAGTTTTACGATAAGAAAATACTACTTTACTTCTGATTCTACTTATTAATAAGTGACATTGGCAAATGCGCTAATCTGTGCGCCAAGCCGTAAAGAAAGAAAAAGAAATAAAAATTGTTGCAGTCCACAGGACGAGGTTTCGTCTCCGTGTAGGTTATAAAAACAATTTATGTGCAATTTACTGTGCTTTTCTTTGTGGGAAAATGCTAAAAAATTGTCAATATTCACAAATAAATGCGAATAAACTTTCGCTTTTACTTTTTTAATTATTAGTTGCCCGCGATTACGCTACGGTGTGACAGCGGTCTAAAGTGAGGACCACACGAGTCGACCTTGTCAAATTTCTTGTATTTGTTAACAGATATACGCGAATTAACACAAAGAATTCGCTAAAATGTCAGGTTCATTTGTGAAAAAAAATTACGAATCCAACATGGCGCAACCGACGAAAGTTATTTATCGATTTGATTGAAGTGCACATGCTTATTGAATTTAAATTATTTATTATTATAATTATGTATGTATGTAATTTGGTGTTGACATTCAAATATATTACTGTGTTCATTTATATATTACTAACGTCTACCTTTTAATTCCATAGTGATTTGACGGTTCGATGTGTCAAATCTCTAAATAATGTGGCCAGCTAAAATAGTGTTGTCAAGTGATAGAACTGAGTCGATATCGATTCAACTAAATCGATCGATTAGTAACATTTAATTCATCTAATTTGGTGTTGACATGGTCTTGTAGCATCGTAAATTTCAGTAAATTTCATATTGTATTAATTCGAATAAATACACAACATATTTTATTTTTCTTTTTTTTTTATCCTACCTTCCTTCCTTATTGCTAACAATATTCTTATATTTTCGACCGCTTTTTCATAAAATGAATGCTCCGAAACGGAGATTTCATGCGGATAACTGCTACAGACTAATAATAAAGAAGTGGACACAGGGGGACAACACTGTTTAAAAAATGGTAAAAACTGGTCATCCTGGAAACATCAAATTACTCTACCGAATTAAAAGTTGGACTATAGAAGATTTTTAGGATTGGGTATCACAAGTAAAAACGAAACTCTATGATCACTTCGACATTCGTCATGCCATCCGATTTTAGAAACCACTAGCATACATCTATTGTAAAGATGTGTCATTAAAGGAATTTATCGTTATTAAGAAAATATCTAGTAATTTCCCGAAAATATTTCTAAATATTAAAAGTTTCAATAACTTCTAACTTTTCTTTTTTCCCCGTGGTAACTTTTTACAGGTACATCACTAGTACTCTAATGTGCCCTTGCGGTACGACAGAGTTTGTCTTTTTCTCACGTTATGTATAAGAACGGGCCAACAGGCTTGCATTAGGAATTATGTATATGGACATATATAGTTTGTTACTAATAGAAAACTAGGCGTTCATATTTATTTCTATGTTAATTTATTCATTGTCTCCTATATTTTAATAGTAGTGTCGGCGTGCTGTCTCGAAATTCGATGCATTTAAATGATTTTAAATGTGAATATATTATAAGATTAGCGCTTTCAAATGACTCGTTGGCATGGAGATTAGGTTATACGACTAAATTTAGACTTGCTCATTCACTAATCTGATTCGCTCGTTCTCGGTCACTGAACGTAATGAAAAATCGTTCGCTTCCTTCAGTTGTCACTAATTAATGGCGAATTGAACTAATACAATTACTAAATCTCATGTTGACTTAATTATTGATCAACAAAGTGTCAAATTATTTGATTAGGCAGCTATATGAATTCTAATTACTATAAGCGGGCAATGTTGTATATATATACTACAAATAATTATATTCCTCGGAAACAGCTAAATCGATTTGGATGTAATTTTGAATGTAGATAATGATTTGTGTCCAAGTTTAATAGGCGTTATTCCTGAAATAACTCCTTTTCAATCGAACAAAATTTTTTCTAAATATCGATTCTAGCGCCATCACATGGAATTTAGAGATATCAGTAGGCTAAAATATTCATGAATTGATATTAACAGATCAGGTTTCATAAAATAACTCGAAAGGCAGGAAATTGGATCGTTCAGGTAATAACAAAACCTATTCAAAAATATCATCACTGATAATATTTTTGAATTTTAGCAGTGTAATTATGTAATTTTATATAATATGCTAAAACGCTAATTTGTATTATATACAAGTATTAGCTCTCCGTGTATGGTCGTTTATAAATATTGCATAAAAAATAAAAAAATATTTCCAGCTGTGTTTTATATCAACACAATGCAAAATATAGTTGAGTCTGATTTGTGATTATAGATGTTCCACTTGTCACAGAGAGCGCTTCACGTGAACTATGAACTACGTGACGTTGGTCAGTTCACTGTATACAAACTGAGCGGCAAGACAAGTGGCAAAGGCTTCGTACAATCGACGCTTGCTGGCGTCATTTCTCGTCCAAATGCCACTTGCAAAATTTTATTTGGCAGTTTTCACACGACTTTAAAGTCAAAAATCAAAGTCAAATCAATTTATTCAAGTAAATCCAAATGCAAGGTATTTTTGAACGTCAAATCTACTTTAGTTCGGTTCAAAAAGAAACTACTTTACGTTTCGTCATTCCTTGTCAAAATGCCACTCGACTACTTTTATATGGCGGTTTTCACACGACTTTAAAGTCAAAAATCAAAGTCAAATCAATTTATTCGAGTAATCCCAAATGCAAGGTGTTTTTGAACGTCAAATCTACGTTAGTTCGGTTCAAAAAGAAACTACTTTACGTTTCGTCATTCCTTGTCAAAATGCCACTCGACTACTTTTATATGGCGGTTTTCACACGACTTTAAAGTCAAAAATCAAAGTCAAATCAATTTATTCGAGTAATCCCAAATGCAAGGTGTTTTTGAACGTCAAATCTACTTTAGTTCGGTTCGAAAAGATACTTTACGTTTCGTTTGATATGCAAGAAAGTTATTAACGTTTGACTACCAATTTAAATTTCATTAGGCTATATTACGTGGTATTTGTCATTATATTCTACTAGCGTTTACGACAATTGAGCCACTGTCTAGGTCCCCTGCTCAGTTAGGTCACTCGTTCACGAACGTTTCATTGTTCAATGTGCATCCAGTGTGTTAGAATCAGACTTTAAACATAGAGAATGTTAAATATTAAGCAAATTTTTCTGGGAGCTGTACTAGACCTCAGAAAAAAACACACGCCGTGAAATTTAAAGTTATAATACCTACATAAATATATATAAGAACATATATTAAAAGTATAAAGAGGTGTTATATTCTGTTACATAAGGAGAAGGTCTCGACATTGAAAGCGCATTCCGGATCAACATCCAAGTTTAATATTTTTTTATTCAATTCACGGATTTGTGTCTTTTTAAGGTTATTCGATGTTAGTATAGTCATCACAGGGATGTACCTACTAGGTGTTTGAGTCGATTATTTCATTCACCTGACCGAGTGAATAATTGATATCAACTTCAAATGCAGAGGTTCTGTATGTAATGTAGGCAAGCACTAAGACGGGATTTTCTGATATTTTTAAGGTTGAAAAGGGATGTAAAAGGAAAAGGAATTAAACATACATTTACACATTTACGTAACAGAGTAAAATGGAAACTCTTGTTGGTGTTATTGTTCGTCAAAAGTGTTTTCACATGGCTTTACTTTTCGTTTGATTTAATAGAAAATTAATAACGTTTGATTACTAATTTATAATTCGCTACGCTAGATCAAGTGGTATTCGTCGTTCTATTCTACTGGCATTTTACAATTGAGCCACTTGTCTAGGCCCCCAGAAGAATTATCGAGGGTGATATGTTGAAGTAAAATATTTCTCAAATTTTACTGTATTTTGTTTTTCTGCAGTGATGTTATATTATTTTACATTTTCCTTTCTCTTGTTATTTGAACTCGCTAGTGTTTGACTATAATGTTTGTTAAACCCAAGGAGCATGTTAAACCTCTCTATCGACAGAGGATCGTAGCTGTGAGGCTACTTTAGTCTGTGCTTTAGTTTTCGGCTTCCCTAATACAGGCTTTACCTAGTGCGGGAGCTAACGAATATTATATTCGTTTAAAAAAATTGTACCTACGTGAAAATGGATTCGTAAAATATTTTATAAATAATATGCAGTGTAAACAAATAATTTTTATTTTAATTGAATTAATTTAATAACCTAGAACTTTGAGCTAGGAATTTGTCTAATAACAGCATTACTTACGTATTCAGACGAATTCACAAAATTCATCTCTAAGAGGGTAAACAGTGAAAATACACAAACGCATTAATAACAAACTTTTATAAAGTATAAAATTACATGAATGAAATTTAAAAAAAATTAAAAATATCGCATGTAACTTGTTTTATCTGTTTGAAACAATGCCAAAGATAAACACACAGACAGACATGCGTACAAACTTGCACACCGCTGCTTCTGGGGATAAAGAAGGGCGTTAAGGCGCTGGGGACGCATTGATAAACCATAATTTAATCCAAAATAGGCCTTTCGTTGTATGCAAACGTGCGCGCGCTAGCTTACGAAAAATACGAAAAAGCAGTTCTTTTCGTTTATTTTAAAAACTATAAATAATTTTGAAATATCTAACTCTCATTTTAAAGAATATGTTTAGATTAAGCTATATAGAACATTTAGAAACATAAATCAGTCCAGTTACTCTGAAAAATCGAAATCTCTGATTTAAAAGAGGTTTCTTTGATGTTTTTTTTTGTGTTACAAAAATTAACCAATCGTGTATCGCAACTGTCAAAATAAAGTCAATGAAATGAAAAATCAGGTTACTTAATATCACTTTCATACGTTTTGTAGTCACTTAGAAAAATTGAGATCCCTGCCGACAAAATTTCCAATGCATCGCCTTGAGTTGTCATCTTGTTGTATTTTGACGTTCTATTCGCTCCCAATACGAAATGGCGAGACTCATGTATTATATATAAGTAGTATATGTATATAGTATATAACCTATATACATAAACACTTGGAAAAAATTGAAAACATTACGTAACATATGACATAAACATGGACGTATAAGAGATTATTATACACTAACAGTGTACGGAGATGACAAACCAGTCTCAGATAGTAAGGTTAGCAAAAAATTCATGAATATTTTTTTCAGTATTTTTTTGGTCAACTCATTCCTGAGGATTAAACAACTGACGAAAGAAGTATGTAAGGACCGCGATACTTGGCCTTTCGTCGTCTCTAATTACCCCGTTAGGGATACGGCGTGAATATATCTAAATATGTATGTAATTGAACATACATTTTTATATCAGAGAAATTTTTAGTAAACTTTCTGTTAATAGGCTAATAGTTAACAATTCATATACGACTGAAAAGATAGATTTAGTAATCATGAAGAAAATTGTGAAAAAATAATCGAAAGATAATTAAAAATACAAATTTTAGTAATGGGAACAGAGTGGGTAAGATCCGTCTCTCTCACTCTTAGAGCTGCGTAATATCACTGAGAGTTCGTGACGTCACAGCCTTGTAATGCCGTCTCGCACTAGCTTATCTCTTTTTCTTACAACTGAAGTTTAGAACCGCAATTACGTAATTTCTGTCAATGAATTTCATGAAGATTTCACAATCGCATTCAACATTTTAACTACATTACTGCAATTCATAAAATACGAACAGACATCTGGCTTATTGTCGAGAATTAATAATAATAATAATATAATATTATACTCAAGACATTTGACACAGCGCCATCTAATCCCAAAGTAAGCAGCACAGCGCTTGTGTTATGGGTACTAGACAACTAATATACTACTTATATGCTTTTCTTTTGTAAATAAATACATATTATACATAAACACCCAGACTCGGGGCGGGAATCGAACCTGCACCCCCGTTTACTTTCCAACGCTCTTAGCCGTTGCGCCACGGAGGTCGTCAAGAAGAAGAATCAAGAATTACTAGTTATAATGTAAATATGAGGAATGATTAGTATCTATGATTAGTAGATATGATTAGTATGATATGGCTAGGTTCTCTGGAAGAGATCCCTGTTAGCGATAAGATCGCCTGTTGCATTTTACTTTGTACATATTGTATTAACTTTTATTTTTTATGTGTTGTATGCAATACAGTATCTTATTATTATGATTAGTCTAGTGGCATGATATGTTAGTTGTCGTTGTTTCTCCCTGAAGAGGGAAGGCAAAAGGATATCTGATGTATAAAATTTGTTCCTTTCTCTTATCACTATGTCTTCAATGCCCGATTTCACCATAGTCCCCTAATACTTAGCGAAACCCTAAAAAAGGATAGGGGCCCGCTAACGATGATTTTGCGTTTCACGAAACGTTAGGAGCTCCCATATATCCTAGAAGCTATTAGAAACTCAATTTTCGAACCCATAACTCTATGTGACAGTTTTGTCTTAGTTTTTGACATTATGGAGAATAATTTTTTATATTATATTGAAACTTAGAGTTAAACAATAATATCCGTTTTATCGATAAACTTTTGAAAACGAATAGTCACTATGGAAACGATAAAACGTCGCATAACTGTGTCTGACACTTCGATCACAAATAAAAAACTAGATACACAATCAACGTTCCAAAAATGTCCGAACCAAATGTACACTGAAATGAGTATTTGAGTGCACATTAATGTGAGTGCTGTTTTCTAACGAAATGATGGCCGATCAGCTTATCCCATAATAAAAGTGTCGTATGTACAGATGAGTCAGCTTATATATGATTTGCTTTAGCGCTGCTACTCGGACGCGGCGTCTGGAGTTATAAAGTCTATGGCTTTTATTTTGAAAGAATAATGACCACCGCCCATACATTCGTTTACCTGTCACTCACTTCTTTTATTAGATGATGAATACTGATTTTTTAGAGTCGTATATTAACTATTACTATTTCCTAAAGCAAAGATATTATTGTGGTTTGATTTGGAAATCAGAAAAAGAAATTATATTTAAAACAACCTTGAAATTATGATGTGCATTACAGACATTTACATTTTGTTATTGCTTGTGCGATTCTTCCTTGAACGGGAAGGCAAAAAGATCTATGCTCATACAACCGATGTCTTCAAGAATACTACATATTTTAATATTCTTTATATTATTTCATTGTATTGCGACGTAATACATTTTAATGTCTCAGAGTTACTGGCAACAAACATATTGAGGCGGTCTTTCTAGTAAGATCCGCTGAGGCAGACTAAGTCACTAAAAAATCTCAATATCGCGCTACTAAATAAGCACTTATTTTAACAATTGTACATATTGCACAACGGCGTAGATTCTTGAGACGCAACACTACGCTTATTTTACATCACAATATCTACTAGAAACAATTCGCAATTAAATAAAATAAATGCCAACTGCTCTGTATAAAATTCCCCCAAAATCAAATGTGAAAAAACAAAATATACACTCCGTTTTACACCTCAGGGGGGTTATTCACAAACGTCGGAAACTTTCCGTGGCGGAAAGACCGGTCGTCGGAAAGCATAAATTCATTCCGACGGCTTGGATTTGTGAATACGACTATATATAATATGATATATATATAATATTAACATAATACGATTTCGGATTTGTGAATCGCGTATAGATAAAATCATCGAAAAGTTCCCGTCGGATACGGAAAGTTGAGTTTCCGACGTTTGTGAATAGCAGATCAAATAGTCTGACTTTCACGCGTGCCTATTTGTGAAAATAAAACATATTATGTACTTTTAATATTGCTACACCTCGTCTGTTTACTGTGTATGTTAATCTCCGAAGATAATTTGTAATATATTTGAAAAAAACAGGGAGAAAATAATGGATGTAATTACGCAACAACGGCGTTATATTTCGATACCTAGAAAGGAACGTTGATCAGGGAGAAAATAATGGATGTAATTACGCAACAACGGCGTTATATTTCGATACCTAGAAAGGAACGTTGATCAGGGAGAAAATAATGGATGTAATTACGCAACAACGGCGTTATATTTCGATACCTAGAAAGGAACGTTGATCAGGGAGAAAATAATGGATGTAATTACGCAACAACGGCGTTATATTTCGATACCTAGAAAGGAACGTTGATCAGGGAGAAAATAATGGATGTAATTACGCAACAACGGCGTTATATTTCGATACCTAGAAAGGAACGTTGATCAGGGAGAAAATAATGGATGTAATTACGCAACAACGGCGTTATATTTCGATACCTAGAAAGGAACGTTGATCAGGGAGAAAATAATGGATGTAATTACGCAACAACGGCGTTATATTTCGATACCTAGAAAGGAACGTTGATCAGGGAGAAAATAATGGATGTAATTACGCAACAACGGCGTTATATTTCGATACCTAGAAAGGAACGTTGATCAGGGAGAAAATAATGGATGTAATTACGCAACAACGGCGTTATATTTCGATACCTAGAAAGGAACGTTGATCAGGGAGAAAATAATGGATGTAATTACGCAACAACGGCGTTATATTTCGATACCTAGAAAGGAACGTTGATAAATCCATATTCGATGCGTTTTAAGGGTTGATATTTAGAGGATATTATTACAATTTAACTGATGTTTTTAGAAATTCATTTGAATTTTTTCTAGATTGTAGTTTTCCGTTTGTTAAGAACAAATGGAAAATTACAATCTAGAAAAAATTACAATCTAGAAAAATCTAGAAAAAACTTTGGAAACAAACAAAAAAAATATTTTTATTTGAGATATGTCATATTATTATTCGAAACAATTGCTTCTACGGATTTGACACGTCAAAAACGGTCATTATTCTTTGCTATCCTCAATATTTGAAGGTCTATATTTGAAATACTTTGGATCGAGAATCAATCCATGATACCAATATAATACTTGACTAACACGCCTAAAATGCGGTTAAACATGTCGAAGAAACATTGGGCATGATTCAAAGTAAATTCATTCACATCGTACGTTTTTATGTAAATAACGCGATAAATATACAAAGATTCAGATTTGGCCTTGCGTTCGTACATATGTACGCCTGAGGAATTTACAATACAATGTAAGCGATTTAAAGTAAATATAATTTATTACTTTTATAACGAAATCAATAAAGAATTTTATGCAGTAAAGTATAATATAATAATAATATAATATACTCGGACATTTCACACAGCGCCATCTAGTCCCAAAGTAAGCAGTACAGCGCTTGTGTTATGGGTACTAGACAACTGATATACTACTTATACTTTTCTTTTGTAAATAAATACATATTATACATAAACACCCAGACTATGGGGCGGGAATCGAACCCGCTACCCCCATTTACTTTCCGACTCGCTTAGCTGTTGTGCCACGGAGGTAGTCTTTATTTATTATTTAGACTTCTACTAGACACTAGACGGAGTATTTATTAGACTTCGTTAAAGTTTGACAGGACGAATAAAAACCACACTAGGAATAAGTTATTCGGGCGCACAGATGGTAAGCGAAACCAACTAATCAACGGCTTATAAACGTTCTTTATACCCCTTACCACAAGAATCTCTAAATCTAGCTGGATAAGGTGCTTTGAAGGGGTAGTTGAAAACAAATTATATGACTTAGAATAACCTGATCACTAACGTTTCATTTCTGCATCTTTCTAACTCCTGGAAATAACTCGGAAATGCACCTACTAGTATATATAAGATTGCCATATAAAGATATAACAATAGCAAAAGATGAAAAGAGATGGAGGAGTATAGAGATGTTTCAAGGTTAAATTTCTCGACTGCAACTATCTCCTAAGAGTGCGGCCTTCTGTTTAAATAATGTTCCATACGTTGACCCTTGGCTGACGTTTAACTGGTGCGGCAAAATAAGCAGCTGCTGCAATTTCATTTTTTGTAGCCAAAATAGCAAAACTGTCTTATTTCTTACAGTTCCGTCATGTCAGCTTATCTGTCTGCCTGTCCATGCGTCACTGTCGATTCATTATGTCATATTTACACCTACTGAGCTGAATCATAGACACCTAAATTAATCATATCCTATTTTTATCATTTTTTACTATAATATAAACAAACAAGAAACTAACTAAAATTTCGCTAATTCTACACAGTTTGCTGGCTCCGCGTATTACACGTAGCACTCTAATAACACTGCTTTTATGTTATATACACGAAACTATGAAATATGCACATATAACACTAATATACAATAGAGTACAGCATGGAAAAAATTGAAGTTTTTTGTCAAGCGTTTTGTTTTTAATTTGTAGTGTTATCTAAAGGTTGTCTGTGTTCTTAGATCAAATTAGTATCATAAATCAGTTCGCTGTAATATGTGAGTGACACGATTTATTCAAAATGTAAGAAATAATAATAACAGAAGAATATTTTTGTTTGCGATGTGCAAACAATACATAATTTCCTATTTTTCATTTTTTAGTGTTTTGATATTTAAATGAAACAACCTAGGAAGTATACCCTTTCAAAGGAAAAGATAACTTTCGAAATCGGTATACAATTGGTGAAGTTATCGGTGAACATACATAAAAAAAACATACAGACGATCACGGAACTTCCTCCTTTATTTGAAGTCAGTTAATTAGTAAGCCTTAGCTGACTTTTAAGATTCAATATAAAACAAATACATTCCGATCTTGAAAAAAAACTTGAAAAAGCTTTCGCATGTTGAGATCTATTTTTATTCTTTCATGTAGAAACGAATTCTATATGAAAGAAGTTTCTTGATGTTTTTATGCTGAAAGAAGTCAGGGCCTAAATACTAAACGTTAATATACCTATACAAACTTAAAAGTAAACATTATCTTAATTAATATACTTAAAGTTACTTCAAAAAGGGTCATTGCTTATTGTGCCAGACTGTATCCGTAACTTATTCCTAGAGATTCTACTCTAGAATCTTTCGCTTGAGCTTCGCTCTGGATTAAAATTAGCGCCTCGCCCTAAAGTTATTTTACTCCACGAAGCCCTCAACCTATAGAGTGGCAATGTCATTTGTTTTGTATGAAAACAATTTACGTCTAAACACTGTTGCGGTTACTGCGTTCTGTTTTATAGTTTGATTTTTTGCTGTTTTTGCCACACCACCGAATAGAACAATAAGCCGTTACATAAATATTTTAATATATGTCGAAATAACTATACAGAGATATACACACAGGTCCAGTATTGGTTATGTGCTCTTAATGCGAGCGAGAGTTGATATTTGTTAGTGTAAATAAACTGAGCAGTGGTGAATAAGATGGTCCGATATTTTGTCTCTATAGGTTGAGTGCTCCATGTTTTACTGCCTTATTGTACAATCTACTGTTTATTGTACATGGTATGGGGTGAACTCAATTGCCATTACACCGATCACCATCAAAGGCAGCGCGAAAATTCACTAACTTAGTTTCGGTAACAGCTTCGGTGGTGCTGCCGAAACCGAAAGTAAATCGAAATCGAAATCGAAAATTTCCGCCTAAATTGCTGAAGGTAAAAGTTCGATCAAACACTAAACTAATATTTGACGTCCCTTTGTTACACTAATTGTACCTAAAAGCTACGAGTTGAAATAATTGGAATGAAGTTCTTTAACTTGACTCGCGGTTTGAGTTGGTAGAAATCGTCACGTAACGAAAAGGGGTGTGGGGCGCGATCGCGCTACGTAACTTAGCTTTGTACATGGATTCACCGTGATATTTCTGTCTCTTTCTGTTATAGATGAGTATATGTGTGCGTACGAGTATCGACATTTTTTGTTTTTGTTTTAAATCATACGTGAGTTTCGTTCTCATTATTGCAATTAAGTTTTGAGAAATGGAAATTGCAACAAAGGAACTTCGTTCCTGACGGGGATCCCCCGACCGCACATGTTTTTCTTTATTCACTTGATATGTCTATTTAAAGATTTGAAAATATTTAATTACGTTACTGTATGCCATACACAATGTCGTGTTGGCAGCCCCGGATCTACGAGTTTTTCGAACCGGGGCAAAAACTTGATAGTGGCGCCCCCTCCCTTCAGTGTTTAAGAAAAACTGTTAAAACTGACAAATACAAAAGTTTGCTTTTCAAACATATTATATTAAGATTCGATTACTTGATAAAAACCTATGAGATTGTAGGAAAAGAGGCTCCACTTGTTCGATATTTCAAGGAATTGGCGCCCCCATGAAACTGCCGCCCGGGGCAAGTACCTCCGGTTGACATGTCATCAATACCAGGTGTGCCAGGTAAGGCATACTTGAAGTGGGTAGCATTACGAAAATATACAAGACTAGTTGCTGTCTGCGATTTTATTCGCATAGATTTAAAAAAATTGGACAAGCGTGAGCTGAACTCGCTTACAGAGAGCTTCATACAATATTTGTAAACTAGTTTACTGAACTTAATTTCTGTAGATTATAACATTTATATGCAAGGTTATTTCGAAAGGATGGGTATTAGAGTATCCATAACAACGAGAAAATAAAGGCGAGGCAAACCTAATATCAGTGATTTTCCGTTGCTAGCAGATACTGACCCGTTGGCGCAGTGGCATGTGCATCTCGTTTCCAAGTTATAGGCTCCCAGGTTCGATCCCCGGTCAGGTCAATTTAGGAAACGACCTTTTCTAAATTATCTTGGAGTGTGGGTGTTACTGGGAGCTCCCCCAGAGTTCTGTGGTACCCATTACAAGCTTACTGCTTAGTTTGGGGTCACACAATCTGTATAATTGTCTGGAGTAATTATTATTATATATTATTATTATATTTGGAATACTCGGGCATAACGCTATGGTTGTACATTTTTTTACAAACGAATGTTTTTTGATATGAAACATCTTAATGCGACTGGTCAGAACGGCTGTCAGCGTGGCGACGCGACTCCTCCCGCTTCTAACCTGCGACTCTTACTACTCGGCTCGGCGATCCTCCTCTCTCTCTACGCGCTAAGCTCGTATAGCTAAAGCGTATGCAGTGTTGTTATTCACTTCAAAACACGTTATCCGTGTTTTTTAATTGTGAATAATATTTTTCTTAAAAATAATTTGAATATTTTGTTTTTGATTAAGTATGCCATATTTTTTGATTATGCCATATCTATTTCCTTTAATAAACCATTAGTTCAGGCATATTTTCTATACAAAATAGGTTTTTGGAGAACAAAAAAACGTATCCCGTAACATCTGCAGTATAACAGCCAACAGCGACATGTTGACACCCCTACGGATTTATACCGCCTTTTACAATGAACTTGCATAAGTTGTGGTTTGACTTTTTAGTGGGAACGGAAGAAGTGAGGTTGTCATTTTACTTAGATATTCTATTTTTTACATTTTTGGGAGTTTCGTGTAAGTGACAAGAATAGAGTAGGTCTAAATAAACATGTGTAGCTGAAGTTCTCGCGCTCTTCCAAGAAGTCCTTTATAACTTCAGTAAACCCTACTATCACTTTACTGGAGGTGTTTTGCGATAAGAAAAAACTAATTTGCTTGTGATTCTACTTAATAATACGTGACACTAGCAAATGCGCTAATCTGTGCGCTATGCCATAAAGAAAGAAAAAAAAGTTGAGCTTTATACTTACCGAAATGTTCTAAATTCTAGCAATATCAATATTACTTGCTACATTATTACCAATAATATTGAACACTAGCGACCCGCTCCGTTTTTACACGAGTAGAGACTTTTTTGAAAATAAAATGCAGCCCTGTGATAAATTCCTAAAATCTCTAGCTAACTTCCGCTCAAACTCTAAAAATCACCAATCGACACGTGTTTCGCCTCTCAACGAAGCATCCTCAGGATATACCAGAGATAGAATTCGGTCACCTAACCAGCACCGAATCTGATTCGAAGAAATGAATTGATTGAAATTCGAATGTAAATGTGAATATAAACCTATCAAATATTGTAGAATGTAGACGTAAGCTCTGACGAATAGAGACTTCTGAATGAAGGCGTCGCTTTTACTCAGAGGTAGGGGAAAAATAGTTTCCAAAATAGTTTTCTTGATAACATTAAAGCTCTTCAATAGCTACTAAATGAAAAAAAGAAAATTGGTTGACAAATCTGACAAGACATAGAACACTCAATCTATAGAGATGAAATGTCGGACCATTTTATTCGCCACTGCTCAGTTTATTTACAATAACAAGTATCAACTCTCGCTCGGCTTAAGCAGTACATAACCAACACTGGACATATTTTTGAATATTTGTGTAATGGCTTATTGCTCTATTCGGTGTTATGGCAAAAACAGCAAAAAATCAAACTTACTACAGTACATACAAACTTAATACAGAACGCCAGTAACTGCAACAGTGTTTACCATAGACGTAATTTGTTTTCATACAAAATAAATGACATTGCCGCTCTATAGGTTGAGTGCTCCACGAACAGAGAAGGAAAACGTACTGAACTGTCTTTACCTATTTATATAAAGATTATAATATCGTTGTTGCAATTCAATGATTTTATAGTAAAGGTCTGATATGTGCTCACAAAACAATATATTATAACTAGGTGATGCCCCCGACTTCGTCCGCATTTTTTATTTTAAAAACAGTATATGTCCTTCCTCAGGATTCAAGCTATCTCCATACCAAATTTCATCGCAATCGGATAAACGGTATGGCAGCCCGTAAAATAGGAACAAACAGACAAACATTGATTTTTATATATTAAATATAATTGATGCAACAATCAGCGCGTTAATGAAATTCGCACTAGACCGATTATTATTTGGTTACAGAACCCTATAAACTGTCGAGTTAGTACACATTAAACCATTTGTAAGACTTTTACGCGGCGGGAACGTCAGAAGTGAGGTTGTCATTTTATTTAGATTTTCTATTTTTTACATTTTTGGGAGTTTTAAAGTACAAAAGTGATAGTATATTGTGTTTTAAAGTTCTGTATAAGTGAAAAGAATGGAGTAGGTCGAAATAAACATGTGTAGCTGAAGTTCTCGCGGTCTAACAAGAAGTCTTTTACAACTTCAGTAAACACTTTACTGGAGGAGTTTTCCGATAAGAATAAACCAATTTACTTGTGATTCCACTTATTGTTACGCGACATTGACAAATGCGCTAAACTGTGTGCCATGCCATAAAGAAAGAAAAAAAAAATAACCATTTGTAATTTCACAGATGTGACAAAAATTGCATTTTTCTCGCACTCATTGCCGTTCTTTCGAACCTTGAACTATGCAATAATGCTATCTAAACATTACATTTTTTTGCTTTAACTAGCAGACACATATTTAACATTGATTAATAATTATTTGGCCCGAACGTCAGTCACGTACTTACTGTGGATTTTTGTACAAACAGTATTATTTAACTGCGATGCGTTCGAAGTAACAACAAATAGGGCCATGTAACACATTGTTAATCTATTTTGGAGGTTCCTTACTTCGAAAGTAAAAGCTTTTGGTGAAAGGATAGAAATTGCTTTTTTGTTTTTTATTTTATTTACTTACATACATTTTTTTATGAGTTTCTTATATGTCTGTGTTTTTTTTAATTTAACTTTTATTTCAAGATTTATAAGTAATAATTTGAACTAGTAAAAATTTTGTTGTACTGCTTTGATTGTCATTTTTTTTCTGAACATATTAGAGAAATAAATAAAATTAATGTAATATGATCTGTCTGTTTGCCCGTTTATCCAATCCCTCTGACCGTCTGAGTAATAGTCGATTTCATCAAAAATTAATGAGTACATATATATGTAACGTCAATATTACCAAACTAAGCATTTTTAAATAAAAGACTTCTTCTAAGTTGCTCGTAATATATCTTAATAACCTTTTCATTGAATAATAAACAAAGTCATGGTATATCAGAAATTTCGTATGGCATGCCTGGTGTATCAAAATTTTTGGTATGACAGGCATGATATATCAGAATCTTTGTAATCGGTTTAGTAGTTTTTGAGTTTATCCATTGCAAACAAACAATTTAATTTTTTCTCTTTATACGTATATACATATCCTCACGCTGTATCCCTGACGGGGTAGTCAGAGAGGACGGAGCGCCAAGCGTCGCGGTTTTTACGTACCTATTTCGCTTCCTCAAATCTCATCATTCTCCTCACACATTTTCGCCTAGGTATGCGAATACTTTTGACATTTCCGTCTGCTAACACTGGCTATTTGATTTTTTTAAATTTAATTTTCTCACTTTATAATATTAGTATAGATAACGAACTGTAATTCTCTTTCTTTATGTGCACGATTTGTCTTCTGTGCAATATTTCTTAAATAATCAAAACAAAATTAAATAAATAATATTGACTTTTTTGTCGTTAGTACCGTATCGGCAATGACCTAGATGTCGACTCCCAATATTCGCACTCTCGCTTTCTTTCTCGACAAGCGCTGCTTATGAGTTTTCGCTTGTGGAGAGATATACGTACTTGTGATGTATGCATGTATGTATATACATCTTTACAATTTATTTTGCATAATACAATGGTATGTAGAGGACGAGTGAAGAGCGATTGACAAATAAATGCGAAGAAAAAGGGTTAAGATATTATATTTGTTCCCGCACGACATGTTCATAGCCATTCAATAAACTTTAATCATTCGCAATACGAACCATTTCATCTTAATTAAATTGTAGCTGAAATGAGTTATTTTTTAAAAAGGATTATTTTTGCTATGATGTTTCTTATAATTTTTATTTAATTTCAAAGGAAAGCTGTAATACATATTTCATAGAAATTTTGATTCACATCATTATCTATACTAATGTTATAAAGAGGTGAATTTTGTTTGTTTGTATGCAATGGATGAATTCAAAAACTGCTCAAGCTATTTCAAAAATTTATTCACCTATACAAAGCTACATTATCAGCGAGTAGCATGGGCTATATTTTATTTTCAAAATAATTTCTACCTACCCGTGTCAATCCAGGGCAGGTCTTTATGTATAACATTCTAGTGTACGTGTTTGTAATTCTACATAACTTCTATATTTTTTATAGATTTTATAACATTTTATGAATGACTAGCGACATGCCCCGGCTTCGCACCGGAAAAAATTAAAAAATAATAATAATAATACAGCCTATGTTACTCGCTGATAATGTAGCTTTCTATAGGTGAAAGATTTTTTGAAATCCGTTGAGTAGTTTTGAGTTTATCCATTACATACAAACGAACAAAATTCACCCCTTTGTAAAAGATTCCGCTGTTCTATGGACCATACTGTAGCTATTAAGAAAGTGAACCAATTGCTCCCATCTATATTTCATACTAACGACCCGCCCCGGCTTCGCACGAGTACATGTTTTTTGAAAATAAAATACAGCCCATGTTACTCGCTGATAATGTAGCTTTCTATAGGTGAAAGAATTTTTGAAATCGGTTGAGTAGTTTTTAGTTTATCCATTACATACAAACAAAGATCACCTCGTTATGCTGTTAGTATAGATTATAAAAATCAACTGCCGCGTATATGAAAGTTCATCACTAGAGAACACTTTAATCGATTCGGCAGATTTCTTTTGAGGTGTTCATTTGTCAGGACAAGGTTCGTATGACAGAAAATTTTGAGAGAATCCGTCGCAAAAATCAAAAATTTGAATACTATTTTTGTATAAAAGTCGAAATAAAAAAAAGACAAAATGGCGTCACAATGTGACGTTAAGTTTGACATTTCTTCTGTCATATGTTCTTATAACATCAAACTCTGACACATGAAAGCAACATGAAAAATATCCGGGCGATGCTGGGCACGAATGGCTAGTCTATATACAAGGTTATTTAGAAAGGATATGTAAATGTGAAAGGGTATTAAAGTACCCAGGACAGCGGAGAACTTGCGATCTACGACTTCGTCAGAGGTCAATAGTTCTAGTGAAAAACCTCAAAGTTTAAAAAAAATAAAGTGTTTTTACGTCGCTGGCAAAACTTTGAAATATAGGGCATATAGGGTTGTACATTTTCTTTTTATTAAATGAATGTTTTTTTTGTATGGAAAACAAGATAATCGTATACCGTAATTATTACATCTGCAATGTAACAGTCAACAGTGAGACGTTGGAACCCCGGCGGGTTAAACCCCCTTTCACAATAACCTGCATAAAGAAAATGATATTTTTTGTCCATCCATCGCGTGAAAACTTCTAAACGTATCCTAAATTGAGTCGTTTGTAGATTGTTTTAGGCTATTTATTTTTTTAATTCCATTGATCTTTTGCAATTTTTCATTAGGTACAAAATTTTCATTTACGCTTGGTGACGCAGGCGGGTAACGGCTTATTTATAATGTATGAGTGAAGGCAAGTTTATGTAATTAAAAAGAAATTTATTATATTTATTAGTGCCTAAGTATTTCGAGAAATATTCGAAGCGTTTGACAAAAAAATTATAGGAAGCTACGATCTAGGAAATCTATATCTATAAATTAATGAACAAAATATCTATTTCTGTCTGTTCGTTTAGTTCTTTCAAACTACTTAATAGATTTTAATGCTCTTTTTACCATTATTTAGCGAATTTCTTGTGGAAGGTTATTATGTAGGAAGTATAGGTATATTGTTATATATCCCGCCAGGGGGAGGCCAGAGTGGTTCGCTAGTTAAGAGTAAATAGGTAGCGAGAGTAGATACGTGATATCCGTCGACGCCGATGTATGTTACAGTACATAAGTCTATAATATTGTTTACTCGAAATTCAAATTTCGGTACAAATATAGTCACAGCTTGAACCGAATGGCGCAACGCTGAACCCATGTAACATGTCCCAGATAAACAGTGTACCACTTTTTTGGTAGTATTAAGATTAATTTGGTACATTATTATAAATACATGTCAAATATCGTTTTATTATTAGATAATGTTCGCGAGTTTGTCAAATGTAATCAATTTGACAATATTTCATGTAATATTCTAGTGATGTGAATTGATTGCTTCGAATGCGAATACCCGGAATTTTTGTCTGATAACGGAATGCGAATATTTAATCGCTTTAGTAAAAAATATTATTTTTACATTTAGAAAAATATGTATAATGCAATATTAAACTTACATACATGTTTTTTTCGAGCAATTTTCTCGGGATAGTCAGAATATTAAAGTGCAACAAAATTATAACTTGAGATTACATTCAGTTTCTTTTTTGGTTTAAATCTTTATTTACATTAACAAAAAAATACATACATACGTTAATATTTACAAACTTAAAACAACACATTATCTTATATAATAGACTTCCTCAAAGTGCCTCATTCAGTATTAAGTTTTTGGACTCAATGGTAAGTCAAAATTAGATAATGATTAACGATGGATTGCTAGCAAGTCACCTTTAAACGAGTTTATTTGCTTTGATATTTACTTTGGCCGACTTTCAGGATCTGCGCGGGAAGATAAGCAGTTTGCATACCCTATACTTGTCTTTCTTTCAAAGGAATAAGAGCATGGGTGGTAGAGCCATGCTGTATCGCGGCACGAAATGGGCCAACTCGCCCAGTGAAATACCACTCTCTCGCAGAATATTGGTGTGAAATAAAAGAATCAGAACAGAACATGGGCGGCAGTGATCACTTTCCAATAGGTGACTCGCTTGCTTGTTTGCCCCCTCTTTGTATAAAAAGAAACGTAGTTTGGGATAATTCCCTTTGTACTAATGTATTCCCTGGCCTGGCCATTGAAAATCATTGTGTCCAAAGTCTATTGCAAGTTGATGTTGATATAAACTGGTCAAGTGTGAGTTTGACTACGCACAGAATTCCATATGATATTTGACATATAAAATATGATATATGATATTTGACATGTAAAATTTCTAAATTTAATTTTTGGAGTTTTCCAAGATTCGGATATTTCGTTACATTTATCCTTTAAACTGTAGGTAAAGTTTTATATTCCCTTCCATTTTTAAAATTCCAATTTCACCATCTTTAATTGTCTTATGAATATTTTGAAATGGTAACGAGTATAAAATACATGGACGAACAAGGTGCATCGTTACGCCAAATTTCAAAGAACGTTACATAGTTCTTAGAAAATAGACTGTGATAGGCACTCAGACGCACGGACGGACAGACGCATGAGTGATGCGTCTTTTTCATTTTTTTACCCCAGGATTTCCCTTCAAAATCCTAAAAATAATAATTGAGTTTTTGTGGATTATTCTAAGTGCAGATATTTTTGGAGCGTTTGACATGTGACGTATAAGAAAACCTATACCCGCAGGGCCAGCTGGTTTATATAGGCAAACTAGGCGACGGCCAGCGCTCGTATTAGGGAGCGGCAACCAGCGGCATCGAAATTGAAAAATAATATAGTACTTTTTTTTATTTACAAAGTACCAAAATATTTTTCTTCGATTTAGTAACACTAGTAGACAGCGCTATTCGCCAGAACTGCACAAAAAATGGTGCGGGCGGATTGGAAGACAACACAAACACTAAAAAATAAATGATAGAAGTAAAGAATTGCTCCTTTCGTCGCAAAAAAAGGAAAATGTATATTTTTTTCATTTTATAATAAATAAGAACTTTAATGTTTTGATTAAAAATACACACTTAATCTGTTCACATTATGTATTATTTTGCCACGAATTTTCTTAAAAGGGCGCCGTTCCAGTCTTTCGAATTTTCGGGCCAGCGCTGCCTATACCGTTTTTCGTTCTGGTCTGGTCTCAGACCAGCGTTGAAGAATCTTGTTATAAGGCATACGATTGTATTAGAGATTTCAAAAAGTAAAACTCCTCAATGTTTTTAAATTTTGACGACTTGTACACATCTTACAATCTTAACTAAACGGGTCTATGTCGTGTTGATGATTTAAGACTAATACCTTATTTATCTCGACGTTGTTCCCGACGATCTATTTTTTTAATTTTTTTTATTCGGAAAATAGATCTACGTTTGGCCACTAACTCACTTGTTAACACATCCCAAAGCATCAGCTTTAAAATATGAACGAATAACAGCAGATTCGGTGAAATCCGTATTTATCGATAGCACTTAGTCACATCACTAGAATTATGTAATACTAATGCACTCTCAAACGATGTTAAACTTTGACATCATGTTTATGACAAACGGAGATGTTTTACCTAATTTTGATATTTGAGTACGGTCAAACTAATGGGAGGTAATATTTTTCACATCTTCATAACATGTACACATGTATCTTTCTATTTACACCAATATTATAATTGTTAAAAGTTGGTCTGCTGTTATGTTTTGACGGCTGATTGAAACGACCGAATAACTCATTTTGATGAAATTTGGCACAGAGATAGTTTGAGATCAGGGGACAGACATGGATTAATTTTAATATATTTATTATTAATTAAGATTATTCATTTTAATTAAGATTAATTATTGAAAAAAAATTAAAAACTTGCCAGGAAAATTCAAGAATTCGAGAAAAACTTGAAGCGCTTTTTCTATGTGATTCTTGTACGCACTCAAGACCATAACTCATAGTATATACAAATAAAATATACAAATAATAATACAAGTATCTGTGCGACCGAACTTTACTAGGTATCTCATAGAAAAAATAATAAAAAAGTCCCACAATGCAGGATTCGAAACGGCACATTTCAGCTTAGTAGACCTACACTCTAGTCACTGCACTATTGACAAGGTAAACTGTTGCGAAATCAGAAGAGTTTAGAGTTTAGAAGTTTTAAGTGTGTGAAAACATAGAGAAAATGATTCTTCTCAGAACTGAGACCTAGCTAGAACGATTTTTCACCGCCCTCAACCCTTATATCGAAATCGTTTAAGCCATTTTCGAGAACGCGATTGCAAACATACAAATATTGTTCTTATAATATAATAGAGGATACCTACTGAGCCGCAGGAAAGCGTGTACAGACATAGCTAGTAAGTAAATAAAATAAAAATAAATATTCTTATGCGTTTGTTTGAGAACTGAAAGTAGGGATCACTTCTCTGATGAATAACTTACTTTTTAATGGGAACGGGAGAAGTGAAGTTGATATTTTATTTAGATTTTTTATTTTTTATGTTCTTGGGAATTTTAAGGTACCAAACTGAGTATATTGTGCGTTAAAGTTCTGTAAAGAATTGAAAAGTTTAAATAAATATGCAACTGAAGTTTTCGCGTTCTTCCAAGAAGTCCTTTTTAACTCCAGTAAAACCTACTATCACTTTACTGGAGAGCGTTAGGGAGTTAGATAAGAACACATACATTTTACTTAAGAGATACACCACTTTTTTCTTGAGAATGAGAGAAATGTTTCTTATAAATACGAAACGAGTTGCCAGTATAAAAAAGAGAAGAAGATGATAACTTGACGCTGGCAGAATTCGTATACACAAGAAGCCACTAATATAAAAAAAAAAGAATTATGTAAATAATATGACTGAAATTGTAGTCTTTAACTCGGACCAATAGTCATATGGACAGATCTTTCGCTTTAAGAGCGTGTCCGTTTTTTGTTGACCTGGATTCTAAACTTATACTAATGTACGTGACTAGGGAAGATTCGCAGTACTTCAATATTTAGCTTTTATTTTTTTTAGTTCAGTTTTGTGGGAGACTGGAGTCTAAGATAGGCTGAGCCTGTGTTATAGGTCTCCAGAATCCCACCCAAAATTTGAATAGTTGAAAGTAGACTAAGATTTTATTTAACTTTAAAGAAACAATAATAAATTGGAGGAAGTTTCCGTCACAGTTTGATATAGAATGCATGTATTTGGGTAAGTGTAAGAGGGGTAAGCCTGAAGAGTGTGGGAGTAAGTAAAAGTGAATGAGTGTGTGGCTGCATGTCTATAAGTGTGGGTGTATGCGTGAAGCTGGATAGAGATATATACCCAAAATCAAAGTTAACCAGCACTACTAATCAATTTTTCAGTCCCGTCATAATCTAAATTCTGTAGCCAATATTTAAAGCTGAGCATGACAATTTTTTTTAACTGACTTCAAAAAAAGAAGGAAATTCTCAATTCGTCTGTATTTTTTTTGTGTTTGTTACCTCATAACTCCGTCATTTGTAAACCGATTTCGAAAATTCTTCATTCGTTTGGTAGGTAATCCTTCAGAGGTGGTTCCATTTAAATTTCACCGATATTGGAGCTTGGACTTCGAAGATACACTAGATAATACGACCTGGTTATAACCTTTATCTATATTGACGATTCTCTTGTATATCGTTGCGCTTCGGAATTAGAATGTATTCTAACCACCTCTGAAGTATTACCTACCAAACGAAAAAATAATTTTCGAAATCGGTTCATAAATGACGGAGTTATGAGGTAACAAACATACAAAAAATAAAAAATAAAATAAAAAAACATACAGACGAATTGAGAACCTCCTTCTTTTTTTAAAGTCGGTTAAAAACACTTAGATTTACGAGTACTTTGTGAACAATTTAGTAATACGCTGTATTGTACGTGGAGTCAGTCATGAGCTGACACGAATTCCACCTACAGTGCGACGTTGCCATAGTTCAACTAACTGTTTTACTCATGATTACTCTCAACGAGATAGGAGACACCAAAAATTCGCTTGACACGCAGTGATAAGAGCGGCAACTTCGTCCATATGATTCCCAGTCCATGGTCTGTAGTGTTTTTATTTTTACACTAGAACCGTTGAACTTTGTACCACCTAAATTTGCTTTGATTATAAATTATAACTCCATAAACGATTAACAGTTATGCATAGCGCAGTTGTCAAACTATAGGCCCGCCACGAGCGCGTATTGAAAGCGTGAAAGTAATCAGAAGTGGCAAAGTAATCTCAAGACAATAGGCTAGATTACAAAACTGAAGGGAATTAGAAAATATTCGTTATACCGAGTAATTTATTACAATGAGGTTTGTTATATAGAGGTTAGGTTGGACTATGAAGGTATGAAAACTTGTTTAATAACCTCAACATTAAAACAACCTGTTATAGCGAACAATTTCCTCTAATAAATGAGAACGCATTTTAATTGAATTGTTGTGGAATTTACTGTGAATAATTGATAAGATTCGTTATGTAACTGTTATAAGTTGACAAAATTCGTTAATTAGAGGTAAATAATACTTTCTATTTATATTCTGCAATGATTGAAAATTCGTTATAGAGGTTTTTGACAAATGTATTCGTAATGTACCTCATATATAAAAATAAAATAAAAAATATACCTCATATTTTGCATTCTTACAGGCAGTTCTAGTGGATTTCGAAAAATGTGTTAAATCGAGGAAATCGTTATTGAGGCTCGTTATATTAAGGTTACACTGTATTTTATACATTGTATTAAAATAATTAAATGTTTCCATTACAATTGAGAAAAAAGTAATTGATATTTATTGACAGAAACTGAGTTATTGGGTTTTAAACTTTAGTAATGGGAACAACGTGGGGATGAGTTAGAGAGAGATAGCGTTACAAAGCTGTGACGTCACAAAATCGCAATGACATCGTACAGATCTAGAAGTGACATAGACAGAACATATCCCCACTCTATTCGCACTACTGAAGTTTAAAAGAGAATAACTCTTGTTTTTTATTGTATTTCGAATATTTTTTCACAATTTCTTATATGATTACTGAACTAGGTTGTCAATAAAAAGTCGTCTAGTCTATTCCCAAACAAAATTACCAATTGCGATTTTTTAGATTTTTCGGCTGTTCCTTTGAGTTTTTACAATTTTTTTCCTAAACCACCCCGGTATTGAGGCGAACAAAACTATTAAAAAAATTTCGAGCCATTTTCGAGTTCTTGCGAGACTAACGCACGGTAATTTGATTTTTATATACATAGATTTGTAATGTAATTTTACTGGTACAATAAAGAGAAGGTATCTTATTGTATGACTTGTACTTCCATGATTCTTTTCGTACTTAATCTACGCAGACGTAGTTGTGTGCATATACTAGTATACACTTTAAGTAAACAAAACATCGGAAAATAACGTTTATATTAACACGAAACGATTGACTCTATGTCTTATACAATTTCATTACGATTCGTTACAAGTTACATAACCAATGTATGTGGATGGCGACACTTTGACACTGGATGTAATTTTGACGTTGTAGGTTAAATCATTGGTATTGAGTGTGATTTACATGTTGCAAATTGGACTTGTTAGTTATTTTGTTTTTATCCGACTTAAAAAAGAGAGGTTATTTTATTCGTTATCCGCACACAGATCTACAATTAATATATATTGCGTTAATGTGGGCGCTATGGTCTTTCTCACTTTGACAACCTCTGTCGAACCAGCCTATGCAGGCTAAAATACTGAATTCTACCAGCACCACCAAAAGAGTCGCTATCTCATGTATATTTTTAAAACTTTAAAACTTTCACGTTGCATTATAAATCAAATCTAACACGGGAAAAGTGCGATTACTTTTTATTTTGGCTTGACGTTTCGACGTTGCATCGGCCGTGGTCTCAAGCATACTCTTGAGTTTGGTTATCGCGTTAAATTTCCCATTTTAGATATTTGTACATACATATCCTCATGCTGTATCCCTAACGGAGTAGTCAGAGAGGACGGAGCGCCAAGCGTCGCAGTTCTTACATATTTCTTTCGCTTCCTCAAATCTCATCATTCTCCTCACACATTTTCGCCTAGGTATGCGAGAGCTTTTGACATTTCCATCCAACACTCTGGCTATTTGATCTTAGATATTTGTGCCAGATATTACTCTGACACAGCAAATTATGACCTTGTGCGCGATCTATAAATTAAATCTATGAAATATCCGCATCGCTGCAAGGGAACTTGTAACGTACATTTCCAATATAAATAGTCGTAAGAATTAGTATAAGATATGAGATGTAAACAGCTCTATGGCGTTACCACGCTGCACAGTACCAATATATCATCTACAAGATACTCCCCAGTATTATTTACCAATGAAGCCCGAGAAGAAATATTGTAACAGTGGTGGCCCCGACGTGATTTGAACACGCAACCTTATAGTTACAAAAGTTTGTATTTTAACTTTTCACTTGCAAAGTGCAAAAACTTAAAGGTTTTAAAAGGCAAACGAATTTTTTTTTATATCAGAGGGGGCAAACGAGCAAGCATTTGGTTCTTATGCCTGTCAAATACAACAGCTTAACAGCTTTTATTATTATTAAGCATACCGCTAGAGACGAAATATATCTATCCCTTTCTATAATAGACTTACGCCATAACTGTATTTCTTTTAGGCTAACACTTCGTGACATGTGATATATGATATCTATTAGTCTGTGTATCCGCAATTTTATTCACGTGGTACGTAATTTAAATTTTAACTTTGACGCATCTCTTTATCCTTTAGGCGTTAATTTTTAAAAATCATCCAAATACATGGTTAATTAGTATCTATTTAATACGTTTTTTAGATTAATTTTTTGTTCTCCATGTCAAAGGAACACTTACGTCACAAACATCTCAATAAAGTCTCTTTCGAATTCTGAATACAAAGTAACACATACTCTGTTATAGAACAATTTGAACTGTGTGTTAAATAAAGAAAGGTGAAGCCACAACCGTGCCAATTCGTGTTGGTTTCTCCAATGCATCGACTTACGTATGACATGTGAATTGACTAATTTTCAGATAGACAATAAGTTTTGAAAGTTTTACATAATCATATTTTTAGGATCCTAGTTAAAAATGGATTTATTTTGGAATGCATTTAAAGCACTTTAAAATTGGTAGATATAAAAATAAAAATTCTAATTGCTTTTATAAAAAATCGCCTATAATCAAATCATGTCATTTCATTACAAATATACTAACTAGAAAAATGCCTATGAAGACACTATTAAAATAATTGTAAACTGCAAAAAAAATATGAAACGATAATTTGAATTGTCAAAATACAATTCCATTTACAATTTTTCCAATATAATTATTGCTGTCAACTCAAAAATAACTTTTAGCTTTGTTTTATATGATTTAAATTAAAAAATAATTTAAAACTCGATTTGAAGCTACGCCATAGTTAATGTTTAAAAATAATAGATTTATTTTAAAAACTATTAATTATAAATTATATCTGATTATTAACTAAATTTAGAAATAGTAAATTTGTTGTGAAAAGTAGCAGTAGTTGACTTAATATTTTATTTGATCATGTGGAGTCCACTCATTGATCGCTAGGCGTCCACCCCATTGACAATGAGTGAACGCCAAGCGACGAGGTTATACTGGACAAGGGCCAGTATAATAAATGAATATAATAAATAAATAAATACATAAATGCACCAGACAATACACACCAATGATCTAGGCGTCAAACTAGGGTATTCCCTGTGCTATAAGAACCAGATGGCGACTACTAGGGGCGTTGCCAGTACACCCAGACCCAAGCCAATCTAGAAAAGTTTGTTTCCTAACTTAACCCGATCGGAAAACGAATCCGTAAGCTGCCCCGCTTGGGTATAACTCCTGAACCATTGTGCCATCGAGGTTGTCAAATAATATAAATATAAAATATAAATAAGTGAGCATTGACTTAAGGTTAAAGTGATACATGTATCATGATTCCACCGGCTCCTTTCTACTTTCGAACAATCGGGTGCAGGGAGAATATCCACTCTTATGATAAAGCGATTCGCGTCATTTTATTTAATACGAAATGCTAAGGTCTGAAACACCCTTCCAATATCGATTTTTCCTTGAGCAGTTTCAAAACAAGAGAGAATAAGCATCTTCTAGAAAAGCGTGATGAATGTTGAGTCTCTTCATTGCTTTCAATCAAGCAAGACAGGGGTCAAACGTATGCCCATTTAAGTTAAAAGAAATACAGGTTTGGTGTGACCTGCATAGTTACTTATATCGAAATAATCTAACATATCATAGTTTATTTTTTAAATAAGCGTCACCGTAAAAATATTGAATTCTCTTACCTTGAAGGACTAGTTTGCCCCAACCAGTCACGATGCATTCACCAACTCCATTGTAGAACGCGTCTAATGTCTCTTGGACTCCGGGTATACAAATAGGATAGATGTTCTTCGCAAGCCGCAAATTTTCAGCCAACACCAATATGGCTGCGTCGTTGCGAAGGTTTCCGCGCGTGTAGAATGGATGGCGCAGGATGTGCTTGACCTGTACGATTTGGAAGGGTAGAGGTTCGTCGTCGATGCCTAGCTTCCATTCGCCACCCTTGATCATGACGTTCTTGGCTTGGAGGCTGAAAGAGACACAGTATATACAGTCCATAAATTAGGCTAAGTGTTTACTTACAGCTAATTTGCACGTTACCAAAACCTAAACACCCGTTTTTTTATATTTTCGATTGTATGTTTGTTTGGACTAATCCCCAAATTCACTTAATCAATTTGAACAGGATTTTGAGTGTCAGATAGAAGATTTTTCAGAGAATAATGTAAGATACAAATTTAACACAGGAGAAATCGCGGGGCACGACTAAATTAAATTGAATTCTGTACATAATTATTCCAATATATTTTCTGTTATCCTAACAATCTAATCCGCTTTATGAGATTTAAGTTAATGAGAGTATGTAGGTAAAGAGTTAATTTTAACGTTTTTAATAGTTAACTACACAAGTTAAAAGTACTTTTATGATGGAAACTATTAATTTAATTGCATGTGATTTAAATTTCAACTAACAAAAATATAAAATGTAATTGTAATATAAATATAAGTAAATCTATTAATTTTGTATCATTATAATAAATTGTTGTTTGAACTATTAATTTTATTGTTAATTTATGTTTCCTAAAATAATTTGAGTTTGAAGGAACTTACCCTTCAACGCAGGCCGCCGATGTGACGACCACATCAGGTCTGGTGATAACGCCACCACATAGCAAGCTTCTGTTGGTTTGAAGCAGCACCATTGCTTGCCAGGGGATTTCGGCGAAGTCCACTTCGTTGTCGTTACGATTACCATAAGGTTTTTGACCCTGTTGGACAAAGATATGGAAAAATGAGCAGAGGCGATCGCTGATATTTTTAATGTTACCTTATAAAATATTAAAATGTCAAGTGGGAATTTGATTTTCATACAGAGTACAAATTAATAAATCCGAATTGGTGTTAGCATCCTCAAAAAATGTAACTTCGTAATGGCAAAAAAGTCTGATAAAATTACAAATACTTATTGGATTTTTCCCTTTTATGTGCTGTAAGAACCGCGACGCTTAACGCTCCGTCCTCTCTGACTACCCCGTTGGGGATACAGCGTGAAGATATGTATGTATGTATGTGCTGTAAGATCTTGGTTTTTGCCGAATTTCATGATTCTAGTTCAACGGGAAGTGCCCTATACATTTTTGTTCCAATACATAAATGGCCGTATCTTTTTATTTTTTTATGCCAGTTTTCTTTTCCGTTGAGGCTTATAGTGGCCTAAAAGTGTGATTTTGATTATCGAAAAATATCATGTCGCATATGCTGTACTTTTTAAAAAGGATCGATAAAACAACACTATCACACACTTTATAACCTATAAAATTGTATACGGGTACATTTTCATACAATTACGTCACGTGTTATTAAAAGCCAGGTTGTACTTCTTACAGCTGAAGCCCTGATTGCTCATCAGTATCACGTGCTTTCACAACAAACTTGTATACGTATACGAAAAATTAACATGGCCGACAACCGAAGACTACTTGACCCGTATTTAAATTAACGATCTTTAATAGCGATGGGACTAGTGCGAAGTTCTCGACGTATCGATATCGATATTATAAAATAATTTTTTCATAAGTCTGGAATAAAAACCTACACTTATGTTAAAAACGAGAAATTCTTGAATAGGTAATGTTGCCAGGTGTTCGGCTTTAGCCTGATGTGAGCGGCTTTTTATAGTCTCGTCCGACCTGAACGGATTTTGTTAGGCTTTTTATTTAGTTTAATGAAGAAGTCTAGTTCTAGTTTATTTCGATATAACATTATCTTAAGAATAAGATTACTATAAACTCAGATAGAAGAAAAAGCAATAATGAAGACTAAGAATTTAGTTGCTCGCGTAATTAATTAGTAAATAATAGTGCTTTTTTATTGTTTTAGTACGTTTAAAGTTGATCTCTCAAAAAAACTGACTATAGTAGATTACTACATAAATAATTCATTACCCAACTGTAATCGTATTTTATAGCTAGTCCGACTTTCAGGCCAAAATGTTCTGCTAAATATTACACTTAGTCTGGCTTTTCTACCTGGCAAAGTGGCAACCCTAAGTATATGTATGTATCTATACAAAGTGTATTGTAATAACTGGAAAGCAGATACTACTTTGCTTAAGAAACTTAAATGAATCAATATTAACTATTCTTAGAGTGTATTACATTGAATTAAATAGAATCTGTTGTATTTTTTAATATTCGATTAAATTAGAATTCAATCATGGTTGCGCAGGTTAATACAAATGAAAATAAAGCTTATGCCTTACGTGATAAACTGATAAAGCACATATTTGTTCCAATGGACTACTATTTATTATCATCGTCCGTACAAACGTCTTGTAAAAAGGATTCTATGTAAAGGATAGAATGTATACATACATATATTAATTCTGTACTTATAAAAATGAATTATTTAGTTATGTTGTGTGAGATTCTGGTTATTGGTGTTACACGCTGTATTTAGTGGCGAATGACAGACAGTTTCGGTCAGATATGTAACTGCTGTGTGTAAAATTTGAGGTTATTGGTTGAATAATTTAAAGTGAAAAAGAATTTAAAGTAGTGGGTAACTCAAAACAGAAAATTGAAAAAAAACGAAATAATCAGATTTTAAATATGCGTTTCATTTTTTTTCAAATTTTATGTTCTATTAAAAAAAAGCTTCTATTTTTTTCCAAGTGGCCACAGAACCCGAAGTTAATGTATTTCCGACACGTGGTTACTTAGTTTTTTATTTTTGGAAATCATATTTTTCTAAAATGCTTACAAATTATATATCTTCTATAATTATAATTTATGATGGCAACCTTAATTGTGACTTCACCATAATATTATCATATTTTTGTAGTTCCATAGGCTTTAGCATAAAGAAAGAATTTGTGTTGCAAATATAATGTTGAAATCTTAATATCATATTATAAAATTAAACATGCTTTAGGCATTTATATCTAAAATTTTGCGTCAAAGGTTCCGTTGATTGATGTTGTGCTTTATATAGGATTATTGGTCGTTACTAGTGGTCGAAATTAGGCCATAAGAATAAAATAAACGCTTTTTTTCCCTTGACATTCACTCTATGATAGTGAACAAAACTGAGGTTCTGGTGTTTGAAAGGGAAGAGGTACAAACGAAATGTGATATTTGGGTAAATGAAAAATGTCTAGAACAAGTGAATGAAATTGTGCATCTGGGGAGTGCGTTTTCGAGGGATGGAAGATGTGACTGGTGCTCTGTCCGCATTGGTAGATAGTGTGAATATATCTAACACTGCCAAAATGGCCATCCACATTGCGGTGTTGGTGCCAACTTTATTGTACGGTAGTGAGGCCTGGATAGGCCCGAAATCGAGTGAAAGTATGATAAATGCAGTAGAAATGCGATCTCTTAGAAAGATGTGCGGTATCACCCTTGCGGACAGGATAAGCAATGAGGAGATACGCAGTATGATAGGGTCGCACGACAGTGTTATTGTAAAAATGAAGAAAGGAACGCTTAGATGGTTCGGTCACATAGAAAGAATGACTGATGAAAGACTGACGAAGAAAATATATAGAGCGAAAGTGAGTGGTAAAAGAAGGCAAGGAAGACCAATGCTGACTTATGAAGATCAAATAGGCAGAGTGTTAGGAGACGGAAATGTCAAAAGCTCTCGCATACCTAGGCGAAAATGTGTGAGGAGAATGATGAGATTTGAGGAAGCGAAAGAAGTATGTAAGAACTGCGACGCTTGGCGCTCCGTCCTCTCTGACTACCCCGTTAGGGATATAGCGTGAGGATATGTATGTATGTATGTATATACACTCTACAGACTCGAAATAGCTCACAGCTCACACATCACGCAGAATTTATTAACAAAATTCGATGCAATGTTCCTCAGTATTCAGTAAATATGTCAGTTATTATTTGTTGGCGATATTTTAAAAATCTTTGGCGACAGTCTCTACCTTGTCCGACCGTTTATTTGTTGGTCCGATGTTTTTTTACCCCAAACAAAGTAGTAGACTTTTTGGCGGGAACAGGAGAAGTGAGGTTATCATTTTATTTAGATTTTCTAATTTTTACATTTTTAGGAGTTTTAAAGTACAAAAGTGATAGTATATTGTATTTTAAAGTTCTGTATAAGTGAAAAGAATGGAGTAAATCTAAATAAACATGTGCAGCTGAAGTTCTCGCGCTCTTCCAAGAAGTCTTTTATAACTTCATTAAAGCCTTCTATCACTTTACTGAGGAGTTTTACGATGAGAAGATAAAAGTAATTTACTTGGAAGGTGCTTCATGTGTTTGTCATGAATTATAACATTACTGTGACGTGTGCATTGCATTGCCTGTTTAACTCATCAGCGATTATACTTATTAATACGTGACATTGACAAATGCGCTAATTTGTATGGCATACTAAAAAGAAGAAAAAAACTAAGTGTGGTAGTAGTAGTACGATTCTCCCTTAGGAGGGAAAGTAATGGGATATAGCCCATACAACTGATGTCTTCATTGAATAATAATACAATATCAATCTAACCTTGTTTTTAACCGCCAACAGCAAAACGAATATTGTCGTGCACCTCTTTTTCTATGAAAAAAGGCTGCCAAACGCAAAACGTTTATCGCGAATATTTTTATGCGTTAAAAAAAAGAAAACTAATGTAATTTGATCCTTATAATTTTTATCAAATGTTACACATATTTCTCAATGTTAATGATATGATTCTGAGCGATACTTCTGAAGATAAAATTGACAGCAAATTTTGAGGCGAATTTTGAAATAATGTGAACAGTAATTCAGTTTAATATGCATGTAGATTACGAATTTGGACATACATTTTTGAATGATGTTTAAGGCCATTTCATACGCCACTGCTGACTACAATTTTTTATTATTTTTCTATTTAAGCCTCCAAAACTAATCTCAAAAGTCAAAACTCAGCTTTAAAAGTTGCCTGTCTTTAGATCACCGCTTGCTACAATTGTTCGTTTCAGTCGTTTACGAGAAAAGCTATTGTGAAAAACTGACGCACGTGCAAATGATCTGTACCAGTGCTTGTACTTTTGTGACTTTTCTTTTTCTGTAAGTGTATCAAAGTGTATTCGAAAATGGATTTTTTTTTTCTTTTTGCGATATATCTATATCTTATCTCTTAGCAATAGCCAAGAGATACTTTTTCTCTCGCTTCGTCGTAACATAGCCCTTACAACTAATACGATTAACTCAAATACGAAATCCGAGTTGAAGAACTATATCTGTTACTATTATGAAATAATCTCGGTTATAAATATTTGAAATGTCATCTCAACAGTTAATAAGTTTAATATTGCATAATGTGTGCTGGTTAGTTCAGTTGTAGTGATGTGCGTACGAGTAGTCGATAAAACCCTTCGATGCGACGGCATCATTTATGGAAAAACACATCACTACAATACACAGTATACAAAGGAAATACAACACGTATGTCTTTGTCTCATGACTGTGCGCATCTCAAGAACGATTGAACGGATTTAGATGCGATATTCGCTATTATGAACTAATGAGTAGAAGTTTCGGAAAAAATAGTGCCTAAAAAAATGAGTTAATTTCCTATTATTCATTTTTTATTCCTTTTTCCAATTTTGAGTTACCAATTTACATCTGTGACAAATTTCAGCTCAGTAGGTGTACAGATGTCGGAATAACTAGGCTGTGAGACAGATACATAGACATGACATTTTCGTTTATCTATTTTGTCTAGGAGTGTCAAATTGCCCGATCCATTTTTTGGCCTTTCATCGCTCTATCAGTTAATTTTTTATTTTATTTTATGAAGAGAAATCAACAGCGTATACATATAAACATTGAATATACAACCTATAAAACAATTTAGTGTAAACCCAATTATAGATTTCGACATTAAATAAAAAACAGGCTGCAGACAGATCAATAGACGTTAGGTCGTTCGTTCACTTAAACATGGTAGTGAGTGTGAATGCGTACTTTTGAGTGTGAATATGTGCGTTTATAGGTGCGTGTGTGTGTTTGTGGTTGCATGTGTATTGTGTATGTTTATAGGCGCGTTTATTGTACGAATATAGTACAGCACAGCGGGTACCGCGGCTAGCACTGCCGAGAACTTGAAGCGGCGTAAGTAAGCGACTCTCTCTAAGAGTTTAATATTTACGCCTTTTGCAGTCGAAACTTTGGGTCCCTGGGGCCCCGAAGCCCATCGACTGGTTTCTGATATTTGTAAGAGACTGGTCGAGGCTTTGGGAGACCGCCGGGCTGGCAGCTTCTTCCGCCAACGAATCAGTTTGGCTATTCAAAGAGGCAATGCTGCCAGTCTGCTAGGTACCTTAAGCAATGACAGCTTTCTAAGCAGCAACTTTGAGGAAGTCTATTATTTAAGATAATGTATAATTTTAAGTTTGTAAATATTAACGTATGTATGTACTTTTTGTTAATGTAAATAAAGCATATAAGTACAGTATAATAATACAATAATGTCTTTGCGCCGAGACAACCGGCACGCTTATTACGTAACTTGCAGACAGCATGCGACAGCCAATATCGCGCGATATCTGCTGTCGAAACGAGAATTTGTGTAATGTAATTTGTATAATGGCGTTAAAACAACCGCGAAAAGTGCATTTTATGGTCATAGAATAATAGATACGCAGTCGTCATACATAATAATAATAATACTCCAGACAATTACACAGATTGTGTGACCCCAAACTAAGCAGTAAGCTTGTACTATGGGTACCACACAACGAACTCTGGGGGAGTTCCCAGTAACACCCAGACTCCAAGCCAAAGAAAAGTTTGTTTCCTAAATTGACCTGACCGGGGATCGAACCCGGGATCCGAGCTTGGAAAGCAGATGCAATGATACCAATTTTTGATTACAATTAGTCACCAGTCGCGTAGCGATCGCGTGGCTGTCGCTGTCTGCAAATTTGTAGGTAATAATCCGGCGGTTGCCGCGCGGCCACCACGCGGTAACAATTACAAAGTCTAAAGATCACGCTATTAGAGCAAAATACACTCTATATATTTACATATCTAAGTTCATGTCATGTGCAAGTAAATTCACTCTGTTTAGAGTGACCAGAGAGTAATGAAATGCGAGGGTACGATAGATTTAGAACGCGCGGTGACCGCGAACGACCGCACTGAGGCTGGGCTGTTAATAATTCCCAGAAATTTGAATGTTGTTGCCTAGTGAATAGAGTTTATATTTGCCATTAACATATACATGAGAATGGCTATTACATAAAGTTTAAAAGTTAAATTTTTCGTAGTAACTAATCTTAGTAATTAAGTTATAAAATTTCGCAAACGTTTAAAAGTTCTGAATCCTTAATTTGATATCCAAGGAAGTCGTTTCGAAATGACTACGAATTAATTAAATTTAAATATTAATGAATTAGTGTTTAATTGATTATTCGATTATAGTGATGAATTGTTTTAATTAAGACAAACTAGCTTTTATGTAACAAAAATTTAAATACGAAATTCGCCTGCATCGATTACGAAAAAACATTCGCTGAGTGCGAAGTACATGGTGTGGAGAATGGAAACGATCAAAGCGAACGACGACATGGGTGATGACGAAAGAACCCAGGGCGGCTGAACTGTCTTTGTCCGTCGGTGTCTGTGTGCTTTTTATGAAATAAAAATGTATTATGAAACCTTTTTAACCGACTTTAAAAAAAGGATGGTGTTTTATGTTAATCTGTATGCATTTTTTATTTGTGTTCACACCAATGACTTCGTCAATTGCGGACCAATCTAAAAAAGTCTTTTTGTGTTTGAAATGAAGTTTCCAAGGGGAACCTATTTAAATTTCACTAGTATTGGATCTTGGACTTCAAAGATACGCCAAATACAACAGCTTACAAGCTTTATTTATATTGATGATTATTTTGTATCGTCGTTCTTGTATATTTGTCGGAAAGTAAAGGGGGTTGCGGGTTCGATTCCCGCCCCGAGTCTGGGTGTTTATGTATAATATGCATTTATTTACAAAAGAAAAGTATATAAGTAGTATATCAGTTGTCTAGTACCCATAACACAAGCGCTGTGCTACTTTCTTTGGGACTAGATGGCTCTGTGTGAAATATCTAAGTATATTTATTTTTATATATCATTCCTTCAATTATAGACCTACCTTAAATATTTCTTTAGGTCAAAGGTACTTGAAAGGGAAAAATTAAAAATTAAGTCGACTTCAAAGAAAAACACTGAAAAGTACAAAAAAAAAATTAAACCACCTTCAAAAAAAACACTGAAAAGTATAAAATAACTATCCTTTACTAATAAAACTCAAGTACAATTAAAATAGCTTTATAAATAATCGTATTTACACATACCTATATAATTAAATTTGACAGTTACTGAAGTCGGTGCCAAGCCTTCCAAACTAATAGACTTTCTGTTGTTGCACATTGATTTGGCACCGACTTCAATAACTGTCAAAATTAATTACATAGGTATTTGTATCGTATTTTTAGATATTTTTTTACTTGAGTTTTGATTAGTAACGGATAGTTATTTATTATATTTAATTATATAGGTATGTGTAAATACGATCATTTATAAAGTTATTTTAATTAGTAAAGGATAGTTATTTTATACTTTTCAGTGTTTTTTTTAAGGCGGTTTAATTTTTTTTTAATAAAAATTTTTGATTTCTCCCTTTTGAGTGATCTTGACCTAAATGAATATCTAGGGCAGATCTGCAATTAACTTCATTCCAATTCCGGAGCGCAACGACATACAAGAGAATCGTCAATATAAATAAAGGTTATGACCAGGTTGTGTTATCTAGTGTATCTTCGAAGTCCAAGCTCCAATATCGGTGAAATTTAAATGGGACCACCTCTGAAGTATTACATACCAAATGAAAAAAAAATGTTCGAAATCGGTTCATAAATGACGGAGTTATGAGTAACAAACCTACAAAAAAAAACAAAAAAAAAAACATACAGACGAATTGAGATCCTCCTCCTTTTTTTGAAGTCGGTTAAAAAAAACAAACATGACTGTGATTGATGATTCGAAAACCTATATATTGAAACTAGTAATTAAATATGACAGTTATTGAAGTCTTAAATCCTCTTAAATCACATTACAGTTTCGATGAATGTTTTGACATTACTTTCAGCTAATACCTCGGACCAAGAAATATTATAATGGAGGAAGCTATGTTGCCGCTCTTACCACCGTGTATCAAACGAATTTTCCTCTCTCTTTCTATCTCATTGAGCGTAGCCACGAGTAAAACGGTTATCTATAGTAAGTATGGCAACTTCACACTGTCGGTGTAACTCGTGTCAGGTATGAGTCGGTCATGAAATAATTATTTGCAAAATACTCGTAAATCTTAAGTTTTCTGGCTACTTGTATATACAAAAATTAAAATATGTCATGTTCAGCTGTGTATCGTTGTACTTCCCTAGTCACGCACATTAGTAAAAATCTAAAAATTTGGTCAAAAAAAAAGGGCACATTAAGGAAACGCTTTTAGAGCAATTGTTCCCTCTATTGTGATACTAAACCAGGTCTACAAAAAACCATTCATTCATTTTGATTCTTGATGGCGCTAATTCAGCAACTATAAATCATTTTTACCGTTATAGTACTGTACTTATAGTAACGTTATGGTATGGTACTTCATACGTCGGTTTTAATTACGAAAAATAACATTTACATACACTACTAAAATCAGATATTATATAGAGTTCAATTGTTATTATCTACCTTTCTAATAAAAACGGCGTAATGAAATGCAACGTGTAATGAATTTAATCAGAAAATTTATACACTTTGATTAAGGGCCGTTAAATAAAGATCAAGAGAAGTTAAAACTATGGATTTCATAATCTACGATAAAATTTGATCGACAGTTTATTCCACTGTCCTAATATCAAAAAGAAATAGTGAACGGATTAGTAAAACTTAGATTAATGTCTTACACATGGTAATATTATTAGTTTCGTTCACAGTTCGTTCGTTCTTTTTAGGATTCTTTGTCAATGTTCGATAATTTAATCTGCTCGTAATCGATTAACTGCCATTGATCTTACGACATAATCGAAGACAGAAGATTAAACTCTCTTCCTTCGTTAAAACTATCATTGATCTTACGGCACTAAATCACTTTTGTAAGCGTATAACTAATTAAATATAATATCAATCTCGGAGTTTATAAGTTATTAATTAATCTAATTTACTTATGGTTGTTTAAGGCGCTCCCCCAGGCAAACAGGCTAACGTATAGATCACCTCATACTAGAATTCGTAAAATTCTTCATGTAATCTAGTAATTATTGATTTTACGTATAGAAAAAGGGTCTTTTGAAAAAATGAAAATGGTCAAGTTCTATATCATAAAATTATCTATACATTAGTGTATATCGCAAGTAAATATAACTTCTATTTATGAAGTAGATGCACGTATTTCTAATTTTTAGGCTTTCTTTTGGATACAGATTTTATATGTATTTTATATATAACTGAAAAATATGAGACGGCAAAAGTGTTGTTAAAATGTCGAAGATTATTACAATATTTTTATTACTTTTTATACATTTTCAAATAACGAGAAGATAGCTTCTACAACTAGCAAAAAAACAGTATTTGACTAGGGGAAGCGTCTTAATTGTAGATACCCCGCCACAGCGCGCTAGCATCTATTGGCACATCAATGTACTTAAATGTGAATTGCTTAAAGTTTATTTTTATTTGTATCAGCTTGTGTGATTACGATTTACTCTTTATCCTTACTATTACCCGAGCAATATTTGTATATTTGTAATCGCGTTATCGAAAACGGCTTTAACGATTTCGATGAAATTTATAATATAGGGGTTTACGGGGTCGAAAAATCAATCTAGCTAGGTCTCGATTCTGGGAAAATTCGTTTTATTCGTGTTTCACACACTTAAAACTTGAAATTGAAAAATATGAATGGTAATTTCGCAACGATTTACCTTCTCGATAGTACAGTGCCTAGAGTGTAAGTCTACCACGCTGCACGTTCTAATGCTGCAATGTGGCAAGACCCGGGTTCTGAACCGGTTTCAAACTAGCGGTTAATTTCGTCTTTAACCGGTTATAATTCCGTTCATTGATTAACCGGTTAATGAAGGGAACGGTTTCGAATAAACCTAAATAATTTCGGTTACCCCTTAGTCAAGAAAACGAAACTAAAACCGGTTAATTTATTAACCGGTTTTAAAGCCGAACACAACGCACTCTGTGCATCGTCGCGCCAGGGTGATATCATGCGACGCGTTCTTTGATTTGTCTGTATGCGCTGGCTATGGTTCATGCATCTCATTCTCACGCGCTTACTTGTATTTGTTTTAACTCACCACCACGTGGACGAAGTCACGGGCAAAAGCTATTGTGTATTCTAGTAAACAGAGGTAACTCAAAAAACCGGTTAATTTCAGTTAACAGAACAGGAATACGTAAAAAGCGATTTCTCGATTGACCAGTTAAAATAATCGGTAACCGTAACCCAAACCGCAATTAATTCCAGTTTGGGGTCAATGTCCTAAACCGGTTTGGAAAATGAACCGGTTTCCGGGCCCTGGGTAAGACTTTTTCTTTTGATATACAATCAAACCTAAAAGACACCGAGCAAAGCTCGGTTGCCCAATAATCGAAGATTTAGTTGAAATCTATCTATATATATAAAAATTAATTGCTATTCGTTAATCTCGCTAAAACTCAAAAACGGCTTGACCGATTTTGATGAAATTTTTTGTGTGTGTTTTAGCGGGTACCTGGATGGTTTCGATTCACAATTGAACCCGGTAGGTAGCGCTGCAATCGGGTCCTAGTTTTTTTTTTATTTCGGGCAGGAGAACGTCCGTCAGGTTGAGTAGGTCCCTGGATGGTTTAGGTTCACAATTGGATACGGTAGATGGAGCTGCGATCGCGTTCTAGGATTTTTTTTTTGTATTTTGGACAGGACAAGTCAAGTCAAGTCAAGTTAAATCAATTTATTTAAGTAAACCCAATTACAAGGTATTTTTGAATGTCAATTCTACTATAGTTCGGTTCAAAGAGAAGAGAAAAGGAAACCTGGACAGTGTCTGTCGGGTCCGCTAGCCCTGAATAGAAGTAGTTTGTAATTTCTCGTTAATTCTGTTACACCTTAAGTAACTAGGATTAGTCTTTCCAACAGCGCAACTTTCGTTGCTGTGTTATTTTGACACCGACGGAAAAAGAAGCATTGTATAAGATTGACTCCAATGTCTGTCTATGTGTAGGTTTGTCTGTGGCATACAAAAACAACGTACGGTTGAACATAAGGCGTATAAGGCATTGTTAAGGCGTATTCAGCCTTGTATATATGAATGCAATAACGTGTTAACTCATTTGTATATAAAAACAAGGCCCTGTAACAAACTCTGTTTTATGGTTATTGGAGGTTAGTAAAAATCTTTGACGACATGGAATTGGTTACCGTGGGGATGACTGATATTCATCGATATTAAGCGAGATTCGAATCGACTAGAAGCTGCAGCACTTAAGAAACATCGATACATAATACCTCCTCGCGTTGGTAAAAAATATCGATATTTTTATAATCAACAGTATTCTAACGCATCACAAAATCTTCAAAAGCGTTTTTATTTCTGTTCTCTAATATTTCTTTGGAATGAATTCATACGGACAAAATAACCAGAATTTCGCCAAAAATATCGATATTTGACAACATCGATGTTTTCATTGCGATGTTCATCGAGTATCGATAATTGTGGACTGACATTGACATTGGTGTCAATATCGATGTTTCTCTAACATCGGACATCCGTAGTTTATTGTGCTTGTGGAGAAATGAAGATTTACTGGTGGCCTAGACAAGTGGCTCAATTGTCGTAAACGCTAGTAGAATAGAATGACAAATAGGGTGTGATTTAGCGTAACGAATTTTAAATCGGTTGCCAAATGTTATTAACTTTCTATTAAATCGAACGAAAAGTTAAGTCGTGTGAAAACCGGCGTATAAAACGTACCCAAATGGCACTTTTGACGCAATAACGCCAGCAAGCAAAGCAGCAACCTCCGACGGATCTGAGGATTCTTTTGATACCGCTGTCTAGTTCTGTATGTTTGTCTGTGGCAACGTAGTTCACGAATAGCTGTTTTGACTTGAATGTGATTATTTTGTTTAAGAGCTGCTTGCGATTTCCGAGAATTTTCTTAGCTATGTTTCGTGAAATCTGTAGAGATTTTTTTTTGAATGTCAGGAGTTTTTGGGTAACTTTAGATCAAAAGAAATTTTTACTTACATTTAGGACACCACATTCGCCGCCGGCATTATATTGTTGCAGGAACACTCTTTGGACAGATTCACTGTATTCATTTTCAACACCAAAACCTTGTCCTTGAGACACAGAAACACCTTGACCTTGACGTATTTCTTTGCCAAATCCTTGGCTAATTCTTTGTCCTTGGCCTTGGATAATAGCTTGTCCTTGTCCCTTGTTGGGGACCGGTCCTTGGCCTTGGATAATGGCTTGTCCTTGTCCTCCATTTACGTTTACGCCTTGTTCTTGATACACGGTCTGTCCTTGTCCTTGGATTACTGCTTGTCCTTGACCTCTATTGTAGGTTAAACCTTGACCTTGTGTGACAGTTTGTCCTTGTCCAGGGATAACGGCTTGACCAAATTCTTTCTGACTTTGTCCAGAAACTTGGCCGAACTGAGTTTGCTGACCCTGTGAGAAATTAAAATTATTTTGGCTACATTATATTAACTTCTTCTATATTAATTTCATAGTCAAGTTTGTTAAAAGTAAAAAAAGAAAAAATACTAACCTGTCCCTGAATTTCAAATTGTCCTCTTCCGCCCACAGTAAATTGCCCTCTTCCACCCTGTGAGTACTGTCCTTGACCCTGCGACACGATCTGTCCTTGGCCCTGATTCACTAGTTGTCCTTGTCCCTGAGTTACTAATTGCCCCTGTCCCTGAGTCACAACTTGCCCTTGACCTTTATTCAATAATAGTCCTTGGCCCTGTGTTACTAATTGTCCTTGACCTTGCGTCACTACTTCCCCTTGGCCTTGAGTTGTTATTTGGCCTTGGCCTTGCGTGACAAGCGCGCCTTGACCTCTTTGTCCGAAACTTTGTGTCGTTTGTGTAAATTTCGAACCTGACCCGAACTGACCTTGGGCTCCTGCCAAAAAAATGACACATTATTGTATGAAAAGATTATTTGATTTAAAAATATTTATTATTTAAAATTAAAATTTAGCAATCATACATAAAAAGAAACCAAATCCTTCTTATTTATATGAGTGTTAATTTTGATTGCTTCTCTAACACTATTGTTATTATAATTATCACGTTCCATAAATCAATTGGTAATAATTATTACAGAGTTATTTTCCTCACCTTGAGAAACTTGACCTTGCCCGGCGATTCCAAATTGGCCTTGTCCTCCCTGGGAATATTGACCTCTACCGCCTTGGGAATATTGTCCTTGTCCACCTTGGGAATATTGTCCTTGACCTCGGATGTCAAACTGACCCTTCTGCGAGAACGGGCCTTGGGTTACAGGGGTGCCGGTGTTGGGGAAACCTGGTGTTACTTGATTGGGTCCATATGGCGGTATGGTCGGTTTTGGAGTTCTGTTGAAAAAGAGTGATTAAAATCTCCACATTTATCACACATCCTCTGAGTGATTTTAGTTATAACTATGAAAATACTCTTGATTTAAATTGCTTAAATTGTAACGTCTAATTAGAATTTTAGATACACTACGCGTGTACCAAAGTACACACGTGATTTTGGTTCACTTTTTTGTACGATTATCCCTTGAGAGGGAAGGCAAAAAGATCAATGCGCATAACAGTCGATATCTTCAATAATAAATAGATGTAATCTTCACATATATCATTAAAATGTCGTCGTAATACATTTTAATGTTTTTTTAAATTTCTGGCAAGAAATATGTTGAGGTAGTATTTCTAATCGTATCCGCTGAGGCAGACTAAGCCACTAAAAAAATCTCAACATAATAAGTACTTATTATTATTATTATTAATTATTTACCAGAGCGAGTTACATGCTATTATAATATTATCAAAGACAGTAAAAACCAGAGAAAGGAAACTTATATTATGTCCTCAAGAAACGCATGCATATAGTCGTCTGTTTACTAACACGATATTTAGTATCCATAGCGTCATAGTTGCCACTGGCGTCGGTGATGAATGCGTTAAGAATGAAACTAGGATTGTGCATAAAAACCAGCCAAAGTGTCCCAAAGAGTAAGATATGCGAAATAATAATCTCTTACTCACATTAATCCTATTATATAATATATTATGTTATGCTTTTGAAGTTAAAACAAATGTAAATTGATCGCATCAAATGATTGTCAAAATTAACTATATAAACAAGACTTTTCAATTCATTAGCGCCTATGAAATAAAATACTGTAACCACCCTAGCGCTTACACGTGCTTACACTCACACATACGCGGTGTAATTCCAAGGTCAGACGAATGTTTCCCTTCTGTGGTTTTTAATTTCTCTGCTATCACCAAAAAAATATTACCTAAAGTTGTTGAGAAGCACGGAGCCCGTGACAGGTGGCCTCGCTGTAATTTGGGGTGACAGCACGCTAGGGTTTCCTCTGCTATCCGGAGTGTATTTGCCATCGTTTCCACCGAAGACCCCAGGTACCCATCTGCCCAGCTGATTTGTTGGCCAAGGGTCGGTGTAGTACGGGTCGCGACAACATTTGCCAACGCGTCCGGTTTCTAGGTCCTTGCAGTCCTGTGATAAAAATCGATGAAGTACAATACAAACGACTGCTAACCGTTTAAGACTTATCGTAAAAGTTTTATGTTATTTATTTATTTTTTTCTTTCTTCATGGCATAGCGCACAGATTAGCGCATTGTCACGTAAACAATGTAAGCCAACGTAATAAATAGCAAATTTATTTATATATATATATATATATCTCTTAAGACATTGGTAACAAGAATGTTACCATTCGCGAAATAATGTTCATAAAATATATATATAAATAAAATATAAAAAAAATATGTAAGTAAATCTACAGAGGGAAAGCGAGTGGTAAAAAAAGCCAAGGAAGACCAATGCTGACTTACGAAGATCAAAAAACCAGAATGTTAGCTGACGGAAATGTCAAGAGCACTCACATACGTAGGCGAAAATTTGTGAGGAGAATGATGTGACTTGAGGAAGTGAATGAAGTTTGTAAAAATCGTGAAGTTTGGCACTATGCCCTCTTTGACTTCCCCGTTAGGGATACAGCGTGAAGATATGTATTTACATGTACGTAATGTAAGTAAAAAATGTCACCACTTCCGATTCATCACAAGTTCTTCAAAGTGTTCCTCTAAGACAAAGTCGGTTCAGCAATTTATTAGCTCACTTTGGCATTTGTGATCTTATTATATACTTAGATTAATAACGAAACTAAAGTAATTAACTTGGAGCCGTAAAATGTCAGCAAGTGCATGTTGATTACATCTTCAAATTCAAATTCATTTATCTGCCATTGTGTTGTTAGTTTTATATAGGTTTACATATCAGTGACGAAAGTATCAAAAACAGTCACAGAATGACACGCAAATATTAATTTTAACAAATATCTATAAATAAATACCGAGAGAATCATAATCCTTTCTTAAATTGCAATGTCAATACAACGTCAGTCCTTGACTTGACTTGACTTTCGAATAATATGGACTTCTTAAAATGGACTTCTTAAAATGAAATAGAAAAACTGGCGGTTTGTGCAGTGAAATAATGTTACAGCACATTGAAAAACACAAAAAATTGTATAATATTGCATTCCATAGTTCATAACTGTTTTTTATTGAATATTTGACAAAAAAATTCAACAAATAAACTTGCCAACACGCGATGGATAGGGGCATGATAGGAGCTGAGAAAATACATATTAGCATTACGCAAAAATGGTAGGTTTATATGATAAGAGAGAGAGAGATAAGTGGAGTAAAATAGTTACTGGATGGTACCCAAGAGAAGGTAAAAGACAGAGGGTAGACCATAATAATAGTGATGATATTTGATAGGTCGCTAAAACAACATGGAGTAGATATAGTAGCCAGGGAAAGGACGGAATGGAGAATGTTGGAGAAGAGCTTCGCCGATTGGTAAGTGTACAAAAAAATGACGATGATAATTGACAGGTCGCAGGAACAACATGCAGTAGATATAGTGGCCAGAAAAAGGACGGAATGGAGAAGGTTGGAGGAGAGCTTTGCCGACTGGCAAACGTACAAAAAAATGATGTTGATATTTGACAGGTCGCAGGAACAACTTGGAGTAGATATATTGGTCAGGGAAAAGACGGAATGGAGAAGGTTGGAGGAAGGCTTTGCCGATTGGCAAACTTAAAAAAAAATGATGATGATAATTGACAGGTCGCAGGAACAACTTGGAGTAGATATAGTGGTCAGAGAAAGGACGGAATGGAGAAGGTTGGACAAGAGCTTTGCCGATTGCAAACGTACAAAAAAATGATGATGATAATTGACAGGTCGCAGGAACAACATGGAGTAGATATATTGGTCAGGGATAGGACGGAATGGAGAAGGTTGTAGGAGAGCTTTGCCGATTGGCAAACGTACAAAAAAATTATGATGATAATTGACAGGTCGCAGGAACAACATGGAGTAGATATAGTGGTCAGGGAAAGGACGGAATGGAGAAGGTTGGAGGAGAGCTTTGCCGATTAGCAAACGTACAAAAAAATTATGAAGACATTCGACAGGTCGCAAGCATAACTTAAAGTTGATGTGGTGGCCAAGGATAGGACGCAATGGAGAAGGTTGGAGGAGGCCTCTGACGATTCACAAACACAAAAAATGAGTAAACACCAATTATGCAACTGAAGTTTAAGTTCGAGTGTGAAGTAATTAGCTTCATTATTATTATTATATAGTCGAAGCGCTGCTAACTTACACATCCACAAGTTTTTTCTTCACCTTTTAATCGGTATTAATCTAAGTATAGATATTAAAATCAAGTGATACGTACTGTCAGTGGGACCCTGTAGGCATCTTGGTCCCTAGTCAATACTACAGTCGTGTTGGAGATGACTCCCTCGGCTGTGCAGTATTCGATGGGAGTACACTTCAATGCTGCAGCGCATCCAGCTGGTATGTCATCTAATTAAAAAACAGCAGAGTTCTGTATTTTAGAGAACAACTTACATGGTCGGGAGAAAAAGAAAAAGAAAAATCGTTAAACTAAAACTTTACTAGATCTATATGTACTATAATATTTAAAGAGAAAAAATGTGATTGTTTGTTTGTAATATACCTCAAAAACGATTCAACCGATTTCCACAATTTTTTCACCTATAGAAAGCTACATTATCAGCGAGTAACATGGGCTGTATTTTGTTTTCAAAAAAATTCTACCCTCGCCAAGCCGGGGCGGATCGCTAGTGCTTAATAAAAATTTGCAAAAAAGATTTAATATACAATCGTATTTTCTTATTAAATTAAACGTTACATCAGGATGGTAAATAAACAATATTGCTCTAAATTACCTTTTGGTCCTATGAGTTATATATTTTTAAAATGACTTTGTCAAATTCTTGATTTGATACCCGCCATGATGGAGTCCAAAAAACACATTTTTTTAATCTTACTACTAACTTTAATATAAGTTTATTCTAACTCTATTATTTCGTGCTACATATTACACCATATTCAATTTCTCTAAAAACAAGCTAGCCTGTGTCACTCGTATTCCTAATTAAGATGAATGGAATGGTATCGTTTAAGTGGTTTCTGCTCTATGAAAGAACAGATCGCCATACACATGTATAAACATACATATCTGTTGTCAAATTCATAACACCCTTTTTGCTTTTCCGTAATCTGGTAAAATGTAGGGAAGACATTTATAGGTAGATTTTGGATGCTCACAGAGTAATCTAATATTTACTTACTTGGTCCAGGTACAGGCACAGGCCGAGGAGTAGGTCTAGGCGTTGGTCTGGGCAGCCTGTTGTCATCTAGAATTAATTCGCCTTCATTATAAGTTGGTGGAGGAGTGGGGAACGGCAGTCTGGTCTCCTTATTGATGGTCTGTTCGCCTTCAGGAGGTAGGTATCCTGGAGCGGAAGTGGATGAGATAGGTGGAAGGTAGCCAGGTGTTGAAAATGGACGAGGTGTTGTGAAAGGGCGGGGTGTGGACACGAAGCTAGTTGATGGGAAGGCTGTGGAGCTGATGACATTGCTGCCACTGTTGGTGTTGTCAACTGGTGGGAGGTATGGAACGCCAGGTTTCAGACCAGTTCCACTCGCTCCAGGACGGTAGACTCCTTCGGCCTCACTGCCGGCGGAGAAAGAGTCTGCTTCCAAGAAGTTAGACTGACTTGTCGATTTGTAAATTTCATTAGTATTTATTTTGCCAGCAGTTACTCCAAATCTGCTTGTCGAGCCGCTGAAAGGAGCTGACGTTGTCCCAAATGAGCCCGTCGCCCCAAATTTGTTGCTGCCAACTCCGAATGATCCCTGTTCGATTACCCCTCTGTTTACGGATCCCGCGTTGGACCCGAATGAGGAGCCGATGGATCCCGCAGTTGTCGAACCTGAGCCAAACGTTCCTGAAGTTGTCGCGCCGATCGAGCCAGCCCCAAATGTGCTTTGTGTGTTTCCTTGAACCGTTCCTCTGTTTGAGCTTCCAAAGTTAGTTGTTGAGCCGAAACTGGATGTGGTGGAGCCAAATGATGCTCCGGAAGAGCTTGGCTGAACTCCGAAACCAACTGATCCACTTTGCCGGATACCAGATTGTCCAGAAGTTCCGAACAGTCCTGATCCCTGGGCATTAGAGCCTTGGAAGTTAGCGGAACCCACTCCAAGAGATCCTTGAAGACCGCCAGCTCCAGGGAGTGAAGATACTTCGAGTCTACAGCAGATTTCTGTCCTGGTGTTACAATACTGCTTCTGCGACAAAAAAAAATTAAAAATTATTATATTCAAATTGGAAAAAAGATGTTTATTCAACTAACATTATAACATATTTTTGAAGCTCAAATCTTTCATCATTTTAGACAAAAACCGGTAAGAAACGCATTCAGGTACCTCAGTTTAAACATTATTTCCCAAAAAAATCAATCAGTCGAACGCAGCTTATTATAAAAACGGTCATGTATTTTACCTCTGTGTTAGTTTAGGGAAAAAATGGCCAAGTAAGAGTTGGACTTACATACCGAGGGTTTCCGGTAACTTGGAAGGAAACGATTATATTGCTACGGTTCGACCTTATGTCCAAGTAATAAGGTCGATTTTTATATGACATGAGATACGCGTCTTTTAGTGCTTATATTTCGAGACCTAGGATTCGCAGAGCTATGACTAGAAACGCATTGCTAAGTTTAAGGTCTACTATCGATCGGTACAAGCAAAATTAGGAAAGAAGAACAAAGTTGTACTTCGAAAATTCCGGAGCGATGACATGTCATGTATGACTCATGCAAACAGGCGGCGTCGAGAGCAATGTCGAATTATTGATAAAGGGCGTAATTAACTAGAAAGTTCCACCCTATTTATTTGTATGCGTTATTATTACTAGCATTCGGGTTTGTTCTATAAGTTTCCACCCTCATTTTATCGGACTATAAATAGAGCTTCGTGTCCACTGCTGAGTCAGTTTTTCAACTATCGGTCGAAGCGATATATCGAGACGACATCGAGGAGAATTACGAAGACTTCTACGACGACTACTGCGACGACTTTGGATAGAAGCCTGCTGCAATTCAGGAACTTATTTGTGAGTGAAGCGTGTACCTTCGGTGACTACTACGCAAGTACCTACTTTGAGGGCGACTACGAAGACTAGGAACCGGAATATTTAAGTTCGTGTGTTGATATCTGTGTACGAACGGAAATAAACTCTTTGCACTCTTAACCGGCATTTGATTACCCACAGCTTGGAACAATATTATTTAATTTGTCGTCATTAGTAATTCATCGACTGTCTCAAAAACAATAAGGTCAATGCACTGCATAAACGGAACCGCATAAGTTTGTTTACAAAAGATTTTTAATCGATGCTAATATTATAAAGAGAAAATTGTTTGTTTGAAATGGATAAACTCAAAAACTGCTGAACCGATTTTAAAGATTCTTGCACTTATAGAAAGCTAAATTATCAACAAATAACATGGACTATTTTTTTTTAATTTGTACTCGTGCGAAACTGGGGCGAGTCGCTAGTGTTTTATAAAAAACTGTGCTGGTTAAATATAACATTATCATCCTCGTCAACTATATTTCAGATTTGTCACTTTACAAACTTCGAACATAATAAGTTAGGAGAAAATAAGTATTTTTTGTATGTAAAGATCGCGACGCTTGGCACTCCGTCCTCTCTGACTACGCCGTTAGGGATACAGCGTGAAGATATGTATGTAAGTATTTTTTTAGACATTTTTTCGTGTGTGTGAAAAAGATCTATTTTGCTCATATATTACTAGGCAATCAGTTGATCTAATTCGAATGCTCTGTTTTAGTGACTTTTGCATTTCCCTCATCTAAAATTCGGGCCGTTAGATCTACATAACGCGGTCTTAATCCTCGTCTTCGACAAGCTCTCATTTACTCACATTTATTTTATCACGTAACGGGGAGTAGAGACTAACTTGCGTAACATTTCGACTAAATTAACCGTCAGTCATGTTAACACACGAAACAATGATTCATCGATATTTGTTTACAGATTGACAATAATAATCGTTATTAATGGCGTTTTGTATAGCTTACACGTCTGTGTTACAAGGTAACAGAAATCATTAGTACATAGAACTGTGTCGACCGTTCTTTTTTTAAAAATACGTTCATTAGGTTTTAATATGGAAAAGACTCGATCAATTGATCAAATCATTCGTTCGTTGTTACGCATACATTTGGTATATTTTTGACAGATATGAAAGATTGAATGATTACGTTTGTAAATTGTAATTATGTCAGATTTAACTTTATCAAAATTATACGACTTCAATATTTTTAATGATTTTACTGTAATCATGTTGTATTTTATAATTTTATCGTAGATATAACTTTTTAAATATAATGTGCGCGACTGTCTTGTAATCTCGTTTAATTTGTACCTTTAAACATAATATTACTATATAGCGTACACAATCAATTCAATATCGACTAGTGACGAGCTCCAGTCTGTTGAAAGTAGGGAATAAATCGACATATTGTTAAAAGTTAATTCAATGTATTTACAAAATAGATAAACACAATATTTATGTATGAACGAAGTAACTATGTTTTTCGAGCATTTAGGGACAGTAACAGTGGAGTAGCTGGTCCTAAACGAGTCCTGTATCAATATTTCTTTGATAGGGACCCTTTCTACCCAATTGACGAAGTCTAAAAGAAGAGTAATGGTTTTTTAAACAATGAACAAAGACACTCGCATTAACAAAATAAGTAAGTAAACCTATTTAAAAGTATAATACGGCTATACAATTATATAGTTATTATAGTGATGTGCCTTTGTCGGCGATATTCCCACTTTAAGCAATAATGCCCAAAGTTATTGTGTTATAAAACTTGTATATAATAATCCTAGGATCAAAATTAGTCAAACACTACTTGCAAATAATCGAATTTTTGCTTACGAGCGTCAGGGGTCCCTATAGCTCGCGACTCTGTATCATTGGTACGGCTGATATAGCGGTATAGGTGATAGGTAGATCTATAGATTAATTAGTTTACTAAGTAGGTCTTTGGACAGAAGCGAGCAGCGTTACCAACCGTACAATATAATAGAGTATTGTACTATATTTCCAGTTTGTGTACTATATACTGCTGAAGAAATATTTAGTACGCAAAAATACTATATGGATGAATCAGTCTTTATTTTGCAACACCGAAATTAAAAAAAAAATTTCATTGCGCTTTCAGATTACTTTTCAAGTTTCGAGTGATGCGATGTGCGTGTAACTGAACGCGCCTCTGACTTGAAATGAGCTTTTGATCTACATTAATTTAAAAATGGAATACGATAAAGCGCTTATATTGTGCATAGAAAATTGTTAAAAAATACAAAAAGTGCAAAGAAATACCGTTTTTAGAAAAATAAATAAGTAACAAACATACTTTTGTCTATTTTTTACACTCCATAAAATACTAAATTTTTTGCCTTATTCTGAAAAATACTAGAATCAGTCGAAGATATATTGGCGATCCTGGTAGCGCGACACAAACCAGTCGACCGATCCATTTTCTACAATAATTTGTGAGAAAAACGACAGACAGACATATATAGATTGACTCAAGAAGTAACCTTTTTCCAATTTGCAAAGGCACACTAGAAACTTATTACTAACGATTCATCAGCTTGCGGTTGAAATATATGTAATGTCATAACCGTTTACAAATAGACGTCGTGTTTCTTCGATTTAATCCGACCTACGTCCCCTGGGGTATCAGTAATAATTCATAAAGATTTCACGATGTATTGTAGTGTTAGCTGTTAAACTATGTCTGTTTTAATGTGTGTACAGTTGCGAATAAATGTGCGGAAATTAAGCATTGAAAGAGAACATACGTATCTTCTTCATCTAAAGACATGTATCAATCTTTTTGTTCAGCTCAAAAGGAAAATTATCAGGTTTGCATTTGTTATATAGTTTATCGGCGTTTTCTAAAAGGTTCGTTGGTTCTGTTTTTAATTGGTTGTTCGCAAACTACACCTTTATTGACAATAACTGACAATATGTATCAATAATTACGTAAGTTACATTAAAAATACAGGTAAGTACCTCTAATACAAACGTACATACATATATTCACGCTCTATTTCCAAAGTGGTAGTCAGAGAGGACATAACGCTAAGCATCGCGGTCCTTCCATTCTTTCGCCTACTAAAATCTCATCATTTCCTTAAACACTTTAGCCAGACTTTGCGAGTGCTTTTGAAATTTCCGTCAACTAACTCTCTGGCTATTTGATCTTCATAAGTCAGCCTTAATTTTCTTCAGCTTGTGCTATCACTCATTTTCGCTCTGTAGATTTTCTTCGTCAGTCTTTCATCACTTATTCATTCCACGTATCCGAACTTTTTAAGCACACCTTTCTTCATTTTTACAATAACACTGTCGTGCAATTATGTCATACTGCGTATCTATTCATTACTTACATTGTCCACAAAGGTGACACCCCGCATATTTGTAATAGATCGCATTTTTTATGCATTTATCTTACTCTCACCTGGTTATTAATTGACAAGGTTAAAATTGTTGGGAAGCCAACAACAGTAACACATATTTCGTTAATAAATTAGAAAACAAAATTGATTTAAAAGTAGAATCAAATGTAATGTCACATAGTATTATATAAAAAGAAAATGATTAAAATCATCGCTTAGTTTCTGAGCAATTCAATCACGGAACCTCTGTTTCATTATATACAGTAGAGTCAGCCCTAGTGCCGTCTCTATCGTTATACGTTATGGAGTTATTTATGTTTATTTTACTTCACTGTGAATAATTTCATGAACGGAACGGTATAATGCGTTTCAATATGTACATTATACGAGAAATTTCGCAACGAAGCGCAGACGGATGTGGACGACCTTTGTGGCGCTGAAGGCGGTAGAGAAGAGGTCGTAATTCAATATCCGTTAGTGTCTATATATAGGCTGAATAAGCCAGTTGCCTGCTCTTAAAACTGGCATATTATTTAAATCGTATTAAAATAAACAAAAAATACATACATTTATACCTACATATCTTCACACTGTATCTCTAACGGGGTAGTTAGAGAGGACGGAGAGCCATGCGTCGGGGTCCTTACCTACTTCTTTCGCTTTCTCAAATCTCATCATTCTCCTCACACATTTTAGCCTAGGTATGCGAGTGCTTTTGACATTTACGTCGGCTAACACTCTGGATATTTGATCTTCATAAGTCAGCCTTGGTGTTTCTTTGTTTCTTTTAACACTCACTTTAACTCTGTAGATTTTCTTTGTCAGTCTTTCATCACTCATTCTTTCTATGTGGCCGAACCATCTAAACATTCCTTTCTTCATTTTTACAATAACACCGTCGTGTAATCCTGTCATACTATGTATCTCTTCATTGCTTATTTTATCTGCAAGGGTGACGTCGCACATTGACAGTTAAACCGTATTATTAAAGAACTACGTGATGTAGAATGCAAAAATAGGATTTATTGGATTACAGAGCGGGAATAAGTTAGAGGGAGATGGCGTTAGCGTTACATACTCGGACCAAAATCATTGACAACCTAGATGGCGCAGTGGTTTAGACGTTAACCCAAGCGCGGAAGGTTCCGGGTTCGATTCCAGGTCGGGTCCAATTAGAAAATGAACTTTTCAAAATTGTCTCGGGTCTGGGTCTACTGGGAGACGCCCCCAGTAGTCGTTGTCTGGTTCTCATAGTACAGGGAATACCCTAGTTTGAGATCAGATGATTGGTGTGTATTGTCTGGCGCATTATTATTATTATTATTATGAACGGAGCCATAATAAGTTGCTGCTCTTATCACCGCGTGTCAAATGAATTTTTACATCTCTCTATTTCATTGCGCGTAATCACGAGTAATACAGCTATAGTAAATATGGTAACCTCGCACTGCCGGTGTAACTCGCGCCAGCTCATGAAGCTTGACATACAAAACATTGCTGTATTGAAATAATTATTTGCAGTATAGTCGTAAATCTTAAGTGCTTTCGCTACTAATATTAAAATAGAAATATGTCAAATTCAGCTTTTCATTGTTGTAAGAATCGTCCCTAATCACGCACATTGGTAAAATTGTATTCTTGGTCCGAAAATCGTATTTATTTCTTTTATTTATTTGATTAATAGATGCTCCAACAGCATTATCACAAAATTACACCAAATAAAGTATCGAAAAAATCTTAAACAGCGTGAAACACTTTTACAGGAGTATACACTTAACATTATTATACAGTGAGAGTGATACCAACTATACTACATTAACGAAGCATTACAATTTTTGAATTTGGTAGATACAATAAAATAAACAAAATAAAAGTACTACTCATTGCCTAACGCTAGGAGGGGCAGAGACGAAACTTATATACGTATTGATCCCACAAATTTAATTTAAAAAAGAATAACATATATTTTTCAATATATTTAACTTCTTCGCAGTTTCGTTCATGGCACTAAACTCATTTTTAATTAGGTTGTATAGAAATAATCAAGTAGCCTATTCAAAATCGTCCGATTTTAAACAAAGATTCTTTCGCGAGATATGTGGATATATTTAACTAAATTATAGTAATTTAAATATAAATATTTAACTTTATTATTAAAACAGAAATATCACATTACATCTAATATAAGAAGTATTTGCAATAATTTATTTTTTATTAATTTCTAGCGACGCGCCTCGGTTTCACCCCGGTGGGATGTTGAATGTGTGCAGAACACCAAATTTTTTTTTATCGAAATTTTCATACAAAAATACCATTAAAATATCAGACTGTACTGGTAGATTTTCCCAAAATTTTCTTTCCTACAAACCTTGTCTTGACAATTATGAACACAACAAAAAAAAACAGCCAAATAGGCCTAGCCATTCTCAACCAATGCTTCGTTATACGTAATAGATTTGTTTTTCAGTGTTCGGTTCAGCCTCTATCTGTGCGTCTGTCTCCCTTTAAGATAGCTGAACAACATAAACGAACTCATCATTTTCTGCTAACGATCATGCTGTCAATGTAATGTATTACTGTTTTCTCCCCAATGTCATCACAGGTGTAGTAAGGATTCTCTGCCTGCGCCAATTTGTCGTTCATATGTTGATTACTCAATGCTATGTGTAATTTTAACATTGACCAGTGATTTGCTTGTAAAGAATCCAATTTTAGCATTCAGGGACCTTTATGCGATCGTCAGTAAAGTTGCTCATCCCCTGATCACTCTTTTAGGCAAAGATGAAAATTTTCTGTGAGAATACATACTTTCATTTGTGTGACTATTCTATGACTTCTTATCCAATTATAGCGAAGCTAATGGATTAACTACCTTAATAATTTATTATAATATTTTTGATCAACTAAGTACTATCACGCAGAGTTGTTTAATAATCTATACCTAATCAGTTAAAATTGGACTAGGCAAGTACTCAATATCACTTTGTGCGGGGCAAAATATGGGCCACGTTGGACTGACAGAATGAATTTATCAGAGTGAAATGTTCATAAAGCGCTCGTATAATGGCTGATGTGTTTATATAATCAGCAAAGCTTGAGGAATTGCGATACTTCGTTGCATCCTTAGGAGTTCCCAGAGTCCCACAAGTGCTTCGAATAACCACCATAGAAGATAACTTAATTTCATCCCCGAGGAGTCGAGTGTTTTTTGAAGGTTTCTCCAGCGTTACCAAAAAATGGTCTGAAGTCGTATAATAATAGTACGGTAAAAATCTACAATTTTAACAGACAAAAACTTTGATTGTATTGTTTTTTATGGTCTACAAATTACATATCTACCTACAAGGGATCAAAAAAATAAATACATAATAATGAAAATTTAATATATTTTAAATTTTATGTAAACTCTTGACACGTAAATGTTATAACATTTAAAAGCTTAAAAGGAATCATTAATCTTAAAAAAAACCGCCACCATATTGCGATGGCTGTCAAAGTCAAAGGTCGCCATTTTATTTAATGTATTTTTTAAAATTGAAGGCAATTTATAGCAATAGTGGTTCAGTAAAATCTTTATCGCGATTTCCTCTTTAATTGTAAATTATATTTAATTTATCTATTATTTACCTGTAGGTAGATGTAATAAAACTGCAGAGGTCGTTAATAAGTTACCTATTTGAATCTTCTGTAACTTTTTTTTCTTTCTTCATGACATGGCGCACAGAGAAGTGCATTTTCCAATGCCAATGTATGAATAAATGAAATCGCTTGATGAGTTAAACCCAGTAAGGCAATGCAATGCACACGTCACAGTATTGTTATAACTTTATAATTAATAACGAATACATGAAGCACGTTTAGAGTAAAATAGTTTTTTCTTATCGTAAAACTCCTCCAGTAAAGTAATAGTAGGCTCTACTAAAGTTTAGAAGTACTTCTTGCAAGAGCACCAGAACTTCAGCTATATATGTTTATTTAGACCTACTCTATTCTTTTCACTTATACAGAACTTTAAAATACAATATACTATAATTTTTGTACTTTAAAACTTCCAAAAATGTAAAAAACAGAAAATGTAAATGAAATGACAACCTCACTTCTCCCGTTCCCGCCAAAAAGTGCTCTTCCATGAATTATTACATATTAAAATTTATTAATTACTAACAACTCGTCCCGACTTCGCCCGAGTTAAATACATAGCAGATAACCTAAGTCCATCTGAAATAATGTAATTTTTAAACGATGAAAGAATTTGTAATCATTTGGCACACACGTAAAATTGGCAACTTGATTGGAACTCTCTCTTCATTATATTAGTTGTAGACTAACACAATTTATTTATTATGAACAAGGATAAGCTCTGTTTGCGTCTTCGCGGCTCTTTAGCGCTGCGCAACGATCATAGAGAGTAGTAGTACGATTCTCCCTTAGGAGGGAACGTAAAAGGATCTTAGCTCATACAACCGATGTATTCAGTAAAAAAATAGATAAATTTAGATGTTTCTTGGAGTTTCTGGTAACAAATATATTGAGGCAGTTTTTCTAATAGGATCCGCTGAGGCTGATTAAGCTACTAAAAAAAACTCAAACTCACTCTACTAAATTAGCAGTTATTTCAAAAATTTCACATAATAGCACAACAACGTGGATACTTGGGACGCAAAGCTACGCCAATTTAATATCCACTAGAAACCATATGCAAATAATTAAAATAATCGCCCAACCGCTCCCCATAAAATTCTGCCAAAAACTCCGGTCATAGAGATGTTAGTACAGAGTGCGCGAGATTTTTGTTTGGGCATTGTCTACTTCAGGGGTTCCCCATCTTTTTTACACTGCGACGCCCTTTACATATTGTAATTTTGTTGCGACGCCTTTGTAAAAAAAAATACCTGCGTGTAGATCTAGAAATCTAGATTATTTTATTCTAAGAAAACTCCGAAGAATATAGAATCATAATAATAATTATTAACTAGAAAAAAATATTATTTATAATGAAAACAGTAGGTACAATCAATGAGACGCATGAGCTTGCTTTTCTGAGCTTAACTTCTCAAATCGTAGAGTAGAGAAAAGAAAACATTAACACCTTTGAATTGAAAACTTCTTAAGGCGCACCTTGCACTCTTTCAAAACAATGAACGAAACTGAACCGTCACGCTCGGGTCGGTGATGCTAAATCGAGTATACTCGGCTCCAGTCGACATCAAGCTGGTATATATATGTCGGAAAAGACACGGGGCAATTCGTGCTCTTGCGACTCAGCCATGAGAAATAGGTATCTAATCTTATAAGAGGCGAACTACTCCATAAAATACAACGTTAAGACAAAATTAATGTGCAAACGACAGAAAACTCTTTGTTACAATTATTACGTAGATAATTGGAAATTTGATAATGGCAAACGATCCGTCGCAGAAATGCTATCGCACCGGCCGCCGTAGTCTAACAGACTCTGCGCCGGCCGCGCTGAAGTCGCGCTTTGCCATAGTATAGTCAAATGAGTGCCTTTTATTATTTCCACCGACATATGTTTTAATATCATATCATAAACATCATATATAGTCTCTTCTATAGTGTGGTCATAAACAGACACCGGTTTTTTTACATATGGAGAGAACTTGAAGATCGATATTGTAAGATTTAGCTCTGTTACAATTTATTAATAAACTTCAAAACGTGAACATAACGTAGGTACGTTTGCATCATTATAATTGGCTCTAAAATTTGTTTCTTTTGCCTTCAAAATAATACTTCGCATAAAAAATAAAAATTGTTTGCCATTCCTGTTACGAATATACGATATATTATTTACTTACATTTAAATTATGTATGCACAAATATAGCAAAGAATTAACATAAATCGGTCGGTAAAACGACATATTACTTCGATTTATGTACTGATTATGATAAATTGAACATTTAATATTCTCCTTCAAATAAAATATATGAGATTTATGTAATATTTTTGCTAAAAATATTTATGTTATCCTATATTGTTTTGTGATGTAAATGTAAATTTTTTTCATATTTTTGTCAGCATATCATAGACCAGTAACCCCAGACGATGCCTACGAGAGCAATTCCAACTACCCACAGTTTAGTAATATGTCGCTCAAAGCTCAGTTCAAAGCTTGTAATAAACAAAGAGAATGTAACCAATGTATTGGAAGCTGTTAAATTTTGAAAAAATATCTCGTGCTTTTTCTTCACGAATGTAATAAATGCTGTAGAAAAAGTTTCTATTCCTTTGTAACCGGCACTATTAAATAACGAATGAAAGGAGTTTTTGATGGGAATTTATGGGGAGCGGTTTGGCGCTTATTTTAATTATTTGCAAAGTATTTCTACATAGTGGATATTGTGATCTAAAATTCACGTAGTTTTGCGCCCCAACTGTCTACGCTGTTGTGCATTATGTGGAATAGTTGAAATAAGTGCTTATTTAGTAGTGTGTTGTTGAGATTTTTTTAGTGACTTAGTCCGCCTCAGCGGATTGTACTAGAAAGACTGACTCAATATACATGTCGCCAGACACTCCAAGAAATATTAAAACGTATTATGTCGACATTTTAATGAAGTGACATGAGCAATATATTATTTCATTATTGAAGACGTCGGCCGTTATGGACATAGATCCCTTTGCCTTCCCTCTCAAGGGAGAATTGTACAAAAAAATAACGATAAAATATTTTTTTTATAAATTTCACTTCCGATGATATCTATGCATATCTATGCAGTGATTTGACCTAGACTTGAAACCAAGTCGATTTACAATTTAAAAAAAAGTTAAGCATTTGCTATTACTGAGAAAAGTTTACGCTAGACGAAAAAATTTTTTTACAGTTTCACTTAGATTTGGACAATAAGAAACATCTTTAAAAATGGCAAAGTTTTAAGTCTTTTAGTTCAAAACAAACCCATACCATACCAATTAAAAAAATGTCCCTGTATGACGAAACAATTCACTGTATAGAATCTTAAGAGTCTGGCTTATGCAGCCCAGTACAATCTAATTCTTTCATTACCCCCGTGCCACAAAATTACAGTAGATTTTCGCAGATGCGTTTGATCACATTTTTGGGCGACAAATCTCAACATTTGTTTGCACATAATTGTAATTTGCAAGAAAACTACATTTCCAATTGAAAAACTAGTTTTAGAGATTTGAGATATTATAATTACCTATCCATTTTAGTAAAAATAATTTTAAAACTGTAGAATTTCGGATATGCAACTGGATCTTTGTGCAAGCCAGCGTTTTTCTGGAATTTTTTATCGAAATTTTTTTCTCTAATCATGTTTCCACGATTTCAAGATAAAGAGATCTTGAAATCCTTAAACGTGGAAACATGATTAGAGAAAAAAATTTTAGACTAGAGTTGTAGTTCGATGTATCCGAATGTCTAACTCTTAGTCTTCTTAGATATCGAGATCCAAGTCACGGAACAAATCAAAGTCGGCATAGGTGGACTCTTAACGTTTTGAACGATACATGTACATATGTATATAATACGTAATGAGGTACAAATTAATTATTTTTTCCGCGTGGGATTCCACTGTATCTTTTCATTGTTGTATTGTTTTTTTTCTTTTTTTTCTATTGAAATACACTACATTTTTTCCACTTATAAAACCGTTTTATTTACATATAATTGTATAATCTGTGATCGTGATGACTCCAGTTTCCTGTTTTGCGATAAAAAGAGCCATGCTAGGCTTCGTCTACGTAATAATATATGTATTTTCAGGGCTGGAAATCCTTTTAATAATATCGTTTAACAAGGGTTATATAAATAGTTAATTAATTAAACGGTTCTTGGCCGTTATTAACGCCTGGATTCTGGCTATGTCCCAAATAGAGCGAAATAGAGCGAATGCGGTGGAAATGAGATCTCTTACAAATATGACGTGCGATATCATACCGTGATCATTTATTTTTTTTTGTCACAGCTGGCAAAAATGTACAATGTAATGTATAATAGTAAAATAATATGTAATTTGAATTAATCAATATTAGATTTAGCTGCAAACGCATTTCTTTATTATTTGTCGGCAGGGCCGGATTTAGAGGTCTGGAGGCCTCGGGGCAACAAAAGAGTGGAGGCCCCCAGGCCCCAAATTATTTTCCAAATAAAATTACCAATTTTTAAATTTTTTTCAGTCGAGTTTTTCAATAAATAATTTATTGTGAAACCAAGTAGATTCTTTTACATAATTAGAGAACCTCCGAGGTTGCGAAGTACCACCCCACTCAGCCATTGAGCCATTGGGATACTCCCTCAAGATGGGTAGTAAATTGCAAGTGCTTATCAGGGCCATTTGAGATTTTGATATTTTACTGATTGCCTGATTGGAGTGGACAAATATAGATCAATGATTTCTGTTAATATTTAAGAACAATATAATCATGTTTGTACAAAGTACTGTAGGTAAAAGTAAAACAGCGAAAAAATATCAAAGGAAAAGATGTTTACTAGTGGTTACTAGTCCGAATTTGAAAGATTTTTTTTCCGAAGTCTCTATTGTGGGGGCCCCTCTTTTGTGGAGGCCCCGGGGCTGTCGCCCCGGTTGCCCTCCCCTAAATCCGGCCCTGTTTGTCGGTGGAGTAAATCAGTTTCAAAATGTCGAGTTTAGTTTTCAAGTAGGAATAGAGCTTATCACATGATTTGAATACAAGTTACCCGTACGGTACGTATTAGTTATCGTTAAGTCGGCATAAGCTGAACATTTTTGCTCTGGCTGGGAACAACGGGATAGATACCCTGAAAGTGGGACTGTCCCGCCGAAAGCGCGACGTATGGTCATGTCAGGTATCACCTTCGGTTTCGCAGACAGAATACGTAATGAAGAAATACGCAGTATGATAAGGTAGGATGACAGTGTTATTGTAAAAATGAAGAAAGGAATACTTAAATGTTGCGGACACGTAGATAGAATGAGTGATGATTGATGAAGAAAATCTACAGCACGACAGTGAGTAGTAGCAGAAGTCAAGGAAGAACAAGGCTGATTTATGAAGAAGAAGAAAATAGTCTTGAGTTTTAGTTAATGGAAATATTAGAAGCATTAGCATATTTTGGCAAAACTGTGCGAGGAGAGGATTTGATGTTATCATGCGTAAATATGTGATACATTTAATTCAAATTTATTCGATTTAATTCAATTATTTCACATGTCAACTTTTCCAATTAATCACGTGGTTGTACCTGAAGTACTACAAGACATTATTCAGTATTGATATTGAAAGTTACGTCTCTGTTGTGTGACTCATAGCCATGGAGCACTCCACCTATAGAGCAGCAATGTCATTTATTTTATATGAAAACAAATTACGTGTATTGTAAACACTGTTGCAGTTACTGGCGTTCTGTTTTATAGTTTCATTTTTTGCTGTTTTTGCCATAACATCGAATAGAGCAATAAGTCATTACGTAAATATATGTTCAGTTTTGGTTATGTACTGCTTAATGCGAGCGAGAGTTGATACTTGTTAGTGTACTGTAAATAAACTGAGCAGTGGTGAATAAAATGGTCCGAAATTTCATCTCTATAAGTTGAGTGCTCTATCCTCCTAGCTAATACAGCACTGTATGTGTCCGAGGATCTCTATTTCTCCTGATAACTCAAATTTTAGATTTTTTGCTTAAAAACAAATTACGAGTTTACGCAATAAAATTACAACACATTGATATGTTAAAAATATGTTATTAACAATCACAAAAATGAGTATATTCTGATAAGAGGTTGACATAAATCGCTCAATAAATAAATTCAAATGAGCGCTAATGTATTTAAAGCAGTATTTAGATATGCAATTTTTATTTTTATTCTTAAGAAACGAGGTTGTCAGAAATAGCGTCATTACTGTTCCATTCCAAAATTGGAAATAGGTACATGTATAATATTTTTTAATTTTCATTTTAAACGTATAGATCCTCCACTGCGCGTACATCCAACCTTAAACCTATCACCCATCGTGGAGAGCCATAGCATGCAATACGTTTTCGGATATACAAAGGCGACGAATCGGAAATTTTGACGACAGGGATCTCAGTTTTTTAAGTAATTAGAATTACAATAGATACGTTCTAAATATCACATTCATACATATAAATGTGAAATTTGGTAACTTGATTCTTCATTTAATTCACTTCATTTTGCCAGTTCGTTACACGATTGGTTAACTTTTGTAAAAGAAAAAAATATATCAAAGAAATCTCTTTTAAAACACAGATTTACATTTTTCGAACTACTGGTACCGATTTATGCCTCCAAATTTTCTGTGTAGATTAATCTTAATACACTCTTCAAAATGTCAGTTGCATTTTTTAAAATTAATTATAGTTTTCAATATAAACGAAAATAATTGTTTACTCGTATTTTTCGTAAGCAAGTTAATAAGTATAAATATAGCGCAGAAGGTCTATTCTAGATTAAATTATTGTTCATCACTGCGTCACCATACCAGGTAACAAACGAGATGAGGAGTGATACATACATATGGAGCACTCAACCTATAGAGTGGCAATGTCATTTATTTTGTATGAAAACAATTTCTCTAAACACTTGCAGTTACTGCGTTCTGTTTTATAGTTTGATTTTTGCTACACTACCGAATAGAACAATAAGCCATTACATAAATATTGAAATATCTGTCGGAATATACAGAGATGTACACACAGGTCCAATATTGGTTATGTACTGTTTAATGCGAGCGAGAGTTGATATTTGTTACTTTAAGTAAACTGAGCGGTGGTTAATGAGATGGTCCGACGTTTCGTCTCTATAGGTTGAGTGCTCCATGGGCAGTGAGGAAATAGGGTTGAGATTTGTGAAGCTAAATGTGATTCTTTACCATTTGGTTGATAAATAATTTATTTTATTAAAATGTTTTTGATAATTTATTAAAAATGATTAACTCGATATAGTATTTGAAAAAACCAGACGGTTATTGCTCATATAAACGGTAATATGAACTTCGATAGGAAACTATTTTCGATTATTAAATGCTTGCTAGCACGTCTACCAGTGCACGTCTATCTATCCCGTTAGGGATATAGCGTGAGGATATGTATGTATGACTTGACTTACCCGGTAGTTCATAAGAAGACAGATCAAGTGCTTGGGCGCATAATGATTATGCTAATAAGAAACTCGTGTGGGGTCTAGACTTTAATGCACAAAAAGATTCGCTGACATCGAGTACCGTTTGCAAAATAATTAAATAAATATACGCTTAGCGTGAGTTACATTAGCGCAGTCAGAGTTCCGTGCTATTAGTTCTTACGAATCCCAAGACGAGCGATCCTAATCATTTACCAACTTCAACCTTCAATAATATTCTTAATGCATATGATTATTTTTAGATAAGCTTTAGATTAACTACTGTTTCTTGTTTTGACATTTTATTTTAGAATGATATTTTAATTTGACCGGCTCGTTAGCGTGGTGGCATAGCATCTGTCTTCCAAGTTGGGGTCCCGGGTTCAATCCCCGATCAGGCCAATTTAGGAAACGAGCTTTTCTATTGGCTTGGAGTCCAAGTGTTACTGAGATCTTCTGACTGAGAGTATGACTGACGACCTCGATGGCGCAGTGGTTTAGACGTTGTGCCAAGCGCGGAAGATACCGGGTTCGATTGCCGATCGGGTCAATTTAGGAAATTAACTTTTCTAGATTGTCTCGGGTCTGGATGTACTGAGAGACTCCCCCAGTAGTCGTCGTCTGGTTCTCATAGCACAGGGAATACCCTAGTTTGAGATCAGATGGTTGGTGTGTATCATCTGGCGCGCTTCGGGAGGCCGCCAGGCTGGCAGCTTCTTCCGCCAACGAATCAGTTTGCCTATTCAAAGAGGCAATGCTGCCAGTCTGCTGGGTACCTTAAGCAATGACAGCTTTCTAAGCGGCAACTTTGAGGAAGTCTATTATTTAAGATATGTGTAGTTTTAAGCTTGTAAATATTAACGTATGTATGTACTTTTTTGTTATGATTACATATATTATTGCCCATTATTATTATTATTATTATTATTATCTTTCACAGGTCGTTGTGTAACTCCTAGTACACGCCTAGTGCTTAATTTGCGTTTACACAATTTCTATGATTGTCAGAAGTATCATTATGGTAATACGTGAAGCGAAAACTTTGGATCCCTTATTAAGAGTCCGCCTATGAGCCCAGCGCAACCGAATTCGTTCATTACCCTCTCGCCCTATAGCAATAACAATAAAGTTGATTTTCGCAGTTGTGGTTTGATCACATTTGAGCGCGGAGAACTCTCAAAATTTGTTTTTGCACATAATTGTAACTTGTAAGAAAACTACATCACCAATTAAAAAACTGGTTTTAGAGATTTGAGATATTATAATTACTTATACATTTTAGTAAAAATCATTTTAAAATTCTGTATAATTTTGGACATGCAACTGAATCTTTGTGTAAAACAGGGTTTTTTCTGGATTTTTTTTTTAAGATTTTTTTATCCAATCATTTTTCTGATTCTGATTTCAAGATAAAGAGTTGAAGTTGTATGTATCCAAATATCTAACTCTCAGTCTTCTTAGATATCGAGATACAGGTAACCAATATTGCGCGCACGGACGAATGTGAGATTTGGTATAGTTAAAGTTTATACGGAGGAATGCGGAAAGAAAAATTTTTATGTGATATGTACAAATAAATTAAAATAAATTAAATAAAACACTGGTCGTTTAATGTTCATACTGCCAATGTCAAAAAGACTCAATGTCAAACTCGTAATTGTTTATGATCATATACATGTAACCTCCTTGAAACAAACAGTCGCACAGAGTAAAGATTGTCGCCCAAAGAGTTCTTGTTAACTTTATATTTATTCTAGCCGTTACTCGCCCGCTTCGTTTAGCGTAAATGAACATTTAGTACCTAGTAGCAAATTTTTGTTTGATACATGGTAAAGGGTCTATGGAGTTAAAAAAATAAATAGCCTAAACCATCTACTGACTCTGGGTTGAATGGTTATAGTCCCCGATACGTTCAGTAGTTTTTACGTGATTGAAGGGCAAGAAAATCGTTTTCGTTATATAAATGTAGATATGCGGTCGAATTTTGACAACTGGTTAGTTCTAGTTAATATTATTAGTAATTCCCGTTATGACACCTGATCACAGATATTTTTAATTCTTAGAAGGTAAAACTGCGCCCATATGACTGATATTTGTGGTATTAATCAAATTCTAAGAACAAAGTTTCACTTTCAAAATCTTTTCTGCCCTAAAACTTGTGGCAATTAGGTTACAAGGCAATCGCGGAGCGTAATAGTAGTGCGATTGTGATAGACTACTGTGCGATCGCACTGTCCGAAATGTGTATGTGAATTTAAACACTATATTATAATATTATACTTGAATAAGATTTTTTTGCAGTTTGTACACAAAATCTCGATGTCCTTTCAATGTTTACATGGCGGGCGGCTTGCGACAGCGCAAACGCAGTAAGCCTCGTGACCTGTCAGCTATCTTTAACAACGCCTAGACGGATTGAATATGTCTGTGATATGATAAGGTATGACTAGCTAATTTTATGTACATGCATACATTCGGACATATATGTATACATATATGTCCGAATGTATATATATATGTACATATAGAGGTATATCCAGTACCGGATTTATTGATAAGTAAGTAATTCTACAGTATAGCGTTGATTTCGCTGCACTGACCAGCTTGTTATAGCTGCAGTTAGTATGCGATGGCCGAATTTCTCGTGACATACATACATACATATCTTCACGCTGTATCCCTAACAGGGTAGTCAGAGAAAACGGAGCGGCAAGTTTCGCGGTCCTTACATACTTCTTTCGCCTCCTCAAATCTCATCATTCGCCTAGGTATGCGAGTGTTTTTAACAATTCCGTCAGCTAACACTCTGGCTATTTGACCTTCGTGAGTCGGCCTTAGTCTTTCTTGATTTCTGCTACCACTCATTTTCACTTTGTTTTTTTTAGATTTTCTTCGTCAGTCTTTCATAACTCGTTTTATCTATGTGACATATTGTCAAAACCAGCAATAGTATACTTCGTATCACGAATCACTAGCGCTGCCTCTGAATTGAGGATTCGCTTAACTAATATTTTTGGAATTCATTGCTGAAGTCAAAGGCAAGTCAAAGTCAAAGTATAGGTATAGGGTTAATTTAAAAATACTAATAACCTCTTAGTAGTTTGTACTAAACATTATCCCCAATAACTTTTGTTTTACGTCTTTCAAAATTCACAAGTTTTTTCTTTCATAGAAAAATAAAAATACACTAAATGTTTCTAAAAATGGCACCTACTCTACCCGGTCGCTAAAACGGAACGCCTACGCGTGGCGCTGAGGCCCGGTGCGCTTGCACTGCACTATTCGAAATACGTACAGAGTGATTATGTTTCAGAGAGTACAACAAAACTTAACAAATACATTTTGAGGAACGTATTGAGTTTTGAAAAAAGTCGGAATAAGACTTAAATATTAGTTTCGTTTCAGTGATTGCTCCACAGAGACAGCACTGGTGATGTGTGATACCACAGTAATACCAATATGATATCAATACCAGAGAATATGTAAAAACGAAGGCTGACTCCTGCCTCGCGCAGAATTGGTTACTGTTGGCCAGATATGTAGATATGTAGGGTTATCGCGTTGGGTGTGAGATGTGGAGAGCATTTCTTTTAGTTATAAATAAAGTACACAATAAAAAAAAACAAACAAACACACAGAGATACATTTTGATGTTTTTTTTAAATTTCTTGTACTTATGTTGAAGAACATTGCAACACAATCGTTTATGCGGTTTGCAAATTTTTGTATTTACGACGATATGAACGGATTAAAGGCGCAAGCGGTCGCGTGTCTGCGTCACCTGTGACCCCGATTGGCGCTACAATATTCACCCATAGTTGCCCAAAATATTGCCGTTTTGTGCGTGCAACGGCGCGTGTGCATTAGCGTGCACACACACAAACCGCGTACGCTAGCTGTCTATGAAGACATCCTACTGCTATGTATGTTCTGTGCTAATACTCAATTCAAGTAATTATACGTATTTAATTTCGTTCGTAAATTTCTGATAAGTACATAGTAGGGTTTCAGTTTCGTAATTAACTACCTATGCCTTGCGGTTTTGTTCGCATTAAATTTGGTGTTTTTGGGTACAAAAAGTAGCTTAGATTACTTTCTGAAAAGTCTTCTACTTGCTAATGAAAATCCCGTCAAAGTAAATTTAGCCGTTTTGGATATTAGCGCGGACAAACAAACACAATTTTTTTTTCAGGTTTTATGTTTTTTATATGAAAAGTATTGCGTTACGTATCACATTTTTGCACTACGTGTATATAATACATATATATTTCTGAAATGGCCTTCCTAAGCTCTGGAATTTGATACACATCGTGATGTTATGAGATAAAATTGTTTTAGTTCTTTAGACTTCACATGTAGCTAAAAATACTGTTTCATTGAAGTCGCCATGACGTGATAGCTTTTTATTATCTCCGGATATCCCCAGCAATTCCGTAATTCATTATCTTAAAGATGTCCAGACTGAAATGAGTCTTAGCAGTGACAATGACTCGTATTTTTTCTGGATATTCACGGAAATTCCACTTTTCGTGACACACCAGTTCATTTGAACAATATCGAAGTAAATTGATCAAGCGATGTTATAATGGAGTAGGGAGAATGTACAGTAGATTTTACCCACATTCTGTAATATATTATGTAAAGTATTTTCAGGTTTTAATGATATTCGTTTATCTGTCTGTATGTCTTTACAATTATCTCCTGAATTGAAATCACATAGAGATAGAAATAGGTGATCCATATCCAGAAATGGATAATAAATATAAATTACTAACGACCCGTCTTGATTGGAACTTGATTAAGAAATGTCAATATTTTCTAATTTTATAGTTTGGTCGCTTTAAATATCGTGAATATGTTACGCAAATGTATACGCATACTAATTTTCATGGAGATTAGTTGAACGGTACACAAGATGAAATGGTAAATGCTATTTAGTGGCAAGTAACAATAAAATGGATAACGCGTAAATATTTTCCGCACATACATACATACGCATCTTCACGCTGTGTCCCTAACGGGGTAGTCAGAGGACGGAGTGTCAAGCTTCGCGGTCCTTACATACTTCTTTCGCTTCCTCAAATCAAAGGTATGCGATTGCTTTTGACATTTCCGTCTGCTAACACTCTGGCTATTTGATCTTCATAAGTCAGCCTTAATCTTCCTTGGCTTCTTTTACCTCTCACTTTCGCTCTGTAGATTTTCTTCGTCAGTCTTTCATCAATCATTCTTTCTAAGTGCCCGAACCATCTAATCATTCCTTCCTTCTTTTAATTATATCTCATATCTCTAAAAGCAGATTTTTAATCGTAACGTAGTTTTCTTGCAAATTACAATTATGTGCAAAAAGAAATGTTGAGATTATTCCGCGTTAAAATGTGATCAAACTGCAACTCAAAAATCAACTTTATTGTTATCTTATTGCACTCTAGCTATTTGATCTTCATAAGTCAGCCTTGGTCTTCCTTAGCTTCTTTTACCAGTCACTTTTGCTCTGTAGATTTTTTCATCAGTCTCATCACTCATTCTTTCCATGTTCCCGAACCATCTAAGCATTATCTTCTTCATTTTTACAATAACACTGTCGTGCAACCCTGTCATACTTAATATAAAATATTTTCCGTACTCCAAATACCTATTTATATCGATTTACATGGTGATTGCGATCAGTTGAACGGTATAGAAGTTGATATACTGCTCTGGTGGCGGCTTATAACGAAGGAAATAGCATAAGTCTTCTACATGAAATAATACATATATGTGCCAACTTTCATGGTGATCAAATGGTTTTGGGGTTTAGCGATTATATAAATACACACATATATACACACTTCCATTATTTTACAGGGTAAATTTAAAAATACTAATAACCTCTTAGTGCAAAATTCCTATCAACATACCTTTTGTACTACGACTTTTTTCAAAATTCAATACGTTCCTCAAAAAATATTTATTAAGTTTTGTTGTACTGTGTGAAACGTAATTACTCTGTACGTTCTTCCAATAGTGCAGTGCAAGCGCACCGGCACGCTTATTACGTAACTTGCAGCATGCGACAGCCAATATCGCGCGATATCTGCTGTCAAAACGAGAATTTGTGTAATGTAATTTGTATAGTGGCGCTAAACCTACCGCGAAAAGTGCATTTTACGGTCATAGAATAATAGACACGCAATCGTCATACATGAAATCAATTTTTTATTACAATTAGTCTCCGGTCGCGCAGTGATCGCGTGGCTGTCGCTGTCTGCAAATTTTTAGGTAATAACCCCGCCGATCTCAGCGCCGCGCTGCGCGTGTGCCGCTTTAGCGACCGGGTAGAGTAGGTGCCATTTTCAGAAACATTCAATGTATTTTTATTTTTGTATGAAAGAAAAAACTTACGAATTTTTGAGTCGTAAAACAAAAGTTATTGGGGAGATTGTTTAGTACAAAATACTAAGAGGTTATTAGTATTTTTAAATTAACCCTGTATACACAGGTTTCGATATTGGACGCGTAAAGCATCAAACTTAAAATTTAACGTCAAAAAAAAACAGCAAATAATCAAAATCTAATAGCGATAAGGCATATACATAATACAAACATATTTGAATTGCCCTTGTTTCTCTCACTAACATGGAAATATTGTATTTCTAACTATATTTAATATATAGCCATGAAATTTATTACATGCAATTAAGAATTTATACAAACTATTAATAGCAAATTATTGAGAAATGGAATTTATTATAAACATAATTCATGTCCACATTTTATAGTGATTTATCATACATACAGTAAAGGAAGATTAATTACGGTATGATTACACAGTAGCCCTTTTGAATGATACTCCATTGCAATAATAATATTATTGGAATAACGACGTTATACCAGATTTAATGAACAATATTCCACCGAAAATAAAAGATAAATTAAAGTAGACAAACGTATCTCGTGAATTAAAATGCATGTTGTTAAATTAGCCTGAGTGAATAGCATATTATATACTTAATATGAAATTTATATAGATCTAATACATATATCTAATAGATTATATATGTCGGTGGAAATAATAAAAGGCACTCATTTGACTATACTATGCAATGATGTTACATTTAAAAGAGGTAGATGAGTTATTGCGCTCGAAAACTGGCACTCCAAAACTTTGCTAATTAGCCAACCTGGAGCTCATTCGTGTAACAACGTGACAGTGTCAACACGTATGTGCGTTCCTAACAGATGATGTTATATTTGAAAAGAGGTAGATAGGTTACGTTAGTACTAATGCTTGTAAAATATTGTCCCGGTTACGCACACACATAAGCCACACGTTTTGTTTATACACACTAATAAAATGATGAAGTGTAAATAAGATAGCATGACAATTACCATAAGCAAAGTGAGACAAATATACATTGCACTGCGTCGCTATACAATGTAAGACTCAATTGCATTTCAAACTAACAAATCACGCGGCTCTCTAAAACCATTGTGATTGGTCAATTTCACTTTCCTAGTGAATTTTAAGCGAACCCGTGACTTAATTCATAGAATATTAGTATTAATGCAACAGAACAGACATTTTCGAAAAATATGATTGATTCTTAATGGTAAGACAGTAAAAAAAGATTTATGTTTGATTTATAAAATTAATTTTTTTTGAGTCATGTACATTTGGAAACAGAATTATTTAAGTACATACATTCGTAAAATAATTTTGTTATAAATTTGAAAATGACAAAAATAAAACACTAGGTATTTTCATGTAAAATATGTTTTATTTTGTGGGATTATTGGGATATTAGAATCCCAATGGTTTTAGAGAGCCGTGTGATTTGTTAGTTTGAAATGCAATTGAAGTCTTACATTGTATAGCGACGCAGTGCAATGTATATTTGTCTCACTTTGCTTATGGTGATTGTCATGCTATCTTATTTACACTTCATCATTTTATTAGTGTGTATAAACAAAGCGTGTAGCTTATGTGTGTGCGTAACCGGGACAATATTTTACAAGCATTAGTACTAACGTAACCTAATTTATATAGATAAGCCCACACTAACAAAGAAAACGGTCCAACAAAACCAATCTGATTTGCAAAATCAGATTGGTTTGCTTATAGTCAGTTGCGAGCATTCGACTACTTCGGTCGCGTTGTCCGCCGGGAACGAAAAAATAAGTGGAGTAGTTTATATCTAATTGAATAAAAATTATAATAATAAAAATCATTTATGATTTGAAATACGATCTTATATTTTTTTTAATATTATATATTATTAATATTTTAATTAATATTGATATATTAATCTGCATTAAAAATTAATATGTTAATCTACATTAAAAAATATAAGTTTACTGTCCAAAAATCTGTTATGTCAATCAATTAAAAATAAATAAAAATTCTATTTAGCCAGTGTCGACTGGGTTATGCTTTCTCTGTGCTGTACACCTGTACGTACACGTGTCACTTGAGGCCCGCACTGCGGTTTCGTACAATTTTTGAGAACCAATCGGAATCAAAAATTAATACGAAACCGCAGTGCGCGCCTCAAACGACACGTGGACGATTTCGGAAAGTTTTTATTATATGTTTACTATCGGTGCGGCTCATCTATATAAGTCAGTGAACCTATCTACTTCTTTTTTAAATATAACATCATTGATACTGTGACAAAGTGCGACTTCTGGTTTGGAAGGGATAACGCGCTAACGGAACGTCGTCGGGGCCACCACTGAGAGTCTGTTAGACTACGGCGGCCGGTGCGATAGCATTTCTCTGACGGATCGTTTGCCATTATTAAATTTCCTATTACCTACGTAATAATTGTTACAAAAAGTTTCCTGTCATTTGCACATTCACTTTGTCTTCACGTTGTATTTTATGGAGTAGTTCGCTTCTTGTAAGATTAGGTACCTATTTCTCATGGCTGAGTCGCAAAAGCACGAATTGCCCCGTGTCTTTTCCGACATATATATCTAATATAATATGCGTAATATGTGTGGAATATACACGTTGCCTTGCCTAATAGTTTTTTATATTGTAGTTATTGTGTAATATCCCCTGTATAATACAAATCAATTTGCAAGAACAGAAAGTTTATTAGTTTATTGGGCTTGGCATCGACTTCAGTAACTGTCAAATTTGCTTGTATAGGAATGTGTATCGTATTTAAGAAGTTATTTTAATTGTACTTAAGTTTCGATTAGTAAAGGATAGTTATTCTGTACTTTTCAGTTTTTTTTTTGAAGGCGGTTTAATTTTTTTTCACACAATTTTTTTTATTTACATGTAAATGTTTATTGAGTGTTATGGGTACATAAGTATTTATTGTTTGTTAATTTAAAAATTTATTGCGTTTGTAAAATAAATAAATAAATGAAAGAAAATTTTTGAAGTCGAAAATTTGTATGGTATTTTGTATGAAAATCACAAAAAAAATATGATCTGTTGCAAACATTCTACATCGCATCTGGTCGAAGCTAGAGTTAAATAATTTTGATAATCAAAAAAAAAAAAAACACAACCGAATTGAGAACCTCCTCCTTTTTTGGAAGTCGGTTGAAAACTTAAGTCTAGCGTGAAAATTTACCCCGATATGCATCCTACAAGTGTCAAACTAGGTGTGATTATAATACAGATTCTAAAATAAAGTAACAAATAAAAATACCGGCCAAGCGTGAGGCGGGATTGCTCTGTGGATCCCGAACTGAATGAAAGATAATATTTTTTTTTAGTAAATGCGTTAAAACACAAATACATAGGTTCGATCCTCGGTACGCTAGTCTGACTCGCGCTTGCCCGGTTTTTTGTTTCTGGAACGGGGAAATATCCCTACGAATACTCAGCTGAACTCAACGCAGAGTAATGTTAGACTTGAACTAACCGAAAGACCAGGTAGGTCTTTCGATTATTGCTGCGAGCCTTAGCGGTTTTTACAGCGACACCGGTCGCGTTAGGGTGAGCGCTGTAGGCACCCTTCGAGACTGTCGACGGCCTGAGGTTTCCTCCAAGCGAGGGATACCTCCTATTGAGGATTAAACTAAGCTCGAGTTTGCGTAGAATTAGTACTTCTGATATAAGTTACTTAGGGATTGATTTAAAAAAATATAGCCCATATCTTTCTGTAATGTACAAAGTATCTATACTAAATATAAATAAAATTGGTTCAGTAATTTAATTATGTAAACATAACAAGTATAGATAATAGAAAAAATGTAATAAAAACCTCAACAGCAATTTAATGACGACGTTTGTATGTAAGGAACATTGTCTTATGTCCTAAACCATTATAAACAAGTCAAGGTGGATTAGACTCTAGGTATGGTGAAGATGTTTGCATATTAACTGGTCATAATACGTAGATATACAAATACAGTGTAGGGTTGCCATCAAAAAAATGCCACTAGAGCAGTGATTCCTAACCTTTTTGACCAGGGACCACATTTTTTGTACGGTTCGGGAAAGCCAAAGTTTAGAACGAAAATTCTAAAAATTTGAATATAATCTTTAATCTAACTTTGTTATGTTTTCTTTAAGTTTAGAATAATATTTGAATGTCATTATATAAACTAACTGTTACTCGAAAGTCAATGTCATTTTTGAGCTCGCATCCTTTTTACAAATTGGCAAATGAGGGACTACCTTTGCTCAGAACTACACGAATATTATCACTTACTTTAAATCAATTTTTGGCCGATGTTATTACAATAAGCAAAACATTGCCAATCTGTATAGTTATTCATTTATTACAGGATTAATAACTTTGTTTCAAGGATCTTAATTAAGCTGGTAGTCGTAGTAGGTAGGTGGTTCGTCCGCAGACCACCGGTTGGGAAACGCTGAACTAGAGCAAAGAGCCCGAAAAACCTATATTTTTGGAATCAAAATTAAAAAAAAATATCTGAAAATGATTTATGATCTTTCTAATTTTGTTTTTAAATTCTAAAAATTGGGCTGCCTGAAGACTGAGCCCGAATAGTCTTAGTTATCAATGCTTATACAAATAAAACAAAAAAATTACTGTATATGGAAAATGAGATATACTCGTATAATGAATATAATATGAAAGGTAATTTATGTATTTAGATAGCATCCTTTGCCACTGAAGAAATGAAATTACGTGGGACTTTTTGGCAAGAATGGGAGAAGTGAAGTGGACATTTAGTTTGGATTTTATATTTTTTGCGTTTTTACACTTTTGGGAGCTTTAAAATGCAAAAGTTCTGTGCACATGAAGACTTGGAAGGTCGAAATAACTATGCGTAGTTGAAATTTTCGCCTTCTTCCAAGAATTCCTTTCTAACTTTAATAAAAACTTCTATTACTTTTCTGTAAGTGTTAGAGACTTTGTATAAGAAAAACAAACAAATTTTATATTAGACACGTTATGCTTTTTACATCAAGTGCTATTGAAATCTGAATAATGAACACGGAATACATGGCCGTACGGGTATAGTTCCTTTTACCTCCTAATAATTATTAAAATATTAAAAAGTAATATTCAAAAAATGAAACATAATGAAATAACGCTTTCAAGACGTGTGCGAATAGTGTTAGCATAAAGTTTATATTTTTTTAAATATGACAATACACTTGTCGATATTAAAAACAAAATAATCCAGTTTCGAACGCAATGGCTTTAAAAGGATAAACAACTTTTCTTGCGTCTAAAAAGAAGACGTCTTTGCATTATAAAAATAAAATACAAGGTTAACCATTAAAATTGTTCTGCTGAGACCTGAGAGTCTTGTACACTTTCGAATTTTTCGTACTCTTTTTTTAATATCAGAATTACCAACTTCGAAGGTAATGTTAAACTTTTTGTTAATAACAATAACAGTTAATTAAAAAAAATCAAGTGACAATTCAACTTGTACATAGAGGATTCCTATATTTTAATATTATTCTCCAATTCTTAGGGGGCAAAGGGAACTATGCTCGTACAGTCATGTCTTCATTAATTATTGAGATTCCAATAGCACTTTTCTTGTCTGATCTCTGAAGTAAAAATTCTACATCTTTCACCATGGCTGAAGTAAAATTTGTTATCATTAAGCCCCTAACATGCCTTCAGTATATTATTTACTGGAGTTAAAAAGGGACTACTTAGAAGAACGCGAAAACTTCAGCTGCACATGTTTCAGACTTTCACTTGCGCAGAACTTCAACTTTAAAACTTCAAAACGCAAAAAAAAACAGAAAATCCAAAGGGAATGTCAACTTCATTTCTCACTTTTCCGCCAGTAAATCTACTTATCTATACTAATATTGCAAAGAGAAAAAATTTGATCGTTTGTTTGTAATGGATAAACTCAAAAACGACTCAACCGATTTCAAAAATTCTTTCACCTATAGAAAACTACATTCAATTGTCAGCGAGTAACATGGGGTGTATTTTATTTTCAAAAAATTTCTACCTGCGTGAACACGGGGCGTAATACTAGTGGTACTTATAAATCGGTAAATTTCTAAACTTCATTTTATACATTTATAAGACTTTTATTTTATTTTTCTTGTAAACTTTAGGTAGGTAAGTATTTCATACATTTTTTCAGTTCTGTGTACTTTCGTTGACAAGCGAGTAAGGGAGTGGACTGATCAAAGTAGCGGATAATTAAGTAAACTAATTATGCGCTTCTTTAATAATATTTTACCGAACGAATACTTTAAAGTGTTACATTACGTTGCATAGTTTCTGAGAAAATCGAGTGCGATCTGTGACTGACAGACAGACAGTTTAAAATCACAAAATATGAAATTCACGTAAGCATACATTTATTCTCGTAAGTTATACTTATGTAACACCATTTCTCATTAGAGGCAGATAGAGCTTCGAGTCATAACAAAATCTCTCTTTTCACAGCAATTTAGGCTCACAGTAATGTGAAACCATATTATGTCCTACACCTTGGCCGACTTTTTCAGGTTAAGCAAGTGGCTCATCTATGTTTTTCTTTTCTCACACTCAAAACAATTTTTTATTAGGTAATTTTCGTTTTGAGGATGCTATTTTTTCATTGCAATTAACAGAGATTTAAAGGAAAGACATCGTCCAAAATAATGTATTATTCAAAATGGCGTCTATTTAGATTGCTCAGTTTCTGTATACCTACTTAAATAGAATTTTAAAATAAGCTATCACTTTACGTTAGTAACTAATTAATCTGTGCTATCACTATAGATATGTATGTGTATCGAGATTTTTATTTTTTATGATAATTTTTAATCGATGACAACAGACATCTTTATAACTCGATGCATTGATGTTTGAGTATTTATATTGGAAACATTGTTTAAGTTAAATATTGTGTATTTTATACATTATAGTGTAGATAGGTATACAAAATTTCAAACTCCGAAAAGTAGTTACTTAAAAGATATTTAAGCCAAATGTACGCTTCGTTCTCACTATTCCCGCCAAAATCAAGATGACATCAGTATAATAAAATTGCAAGGAATATCGTAACACGCAATCGCTACCATCATTAAACACAAAATAAAATTATGAAATTCTTCCAACGGTCAGACGGCCAAAGATGGTATCTTATAAAGAAGTTCAAATCAACAATGATAGCAATGTGACAAGTTGAAAAAAGCCCGCCATTTACATCAATATGGCGACCTTTTAACAGCTGATTTTGACATTTACAACTTAAATACGCATGACCTTTCTTATTGGTATATTTTTAAACAATGATAATGGAAGAAGGTTATACAGCCGATGCGATTATAATTAGAGATACGATGATGAATTTAAAAATATTTAAATAAATTAAGCACTTCATTTTTAGTCTGTTTGAAACATCCGACGTAGGTTGTAAGATTTCTCAATAGAATCGAAGTACTTGGCGTCAAAGAAATATAATTAATGCATTAATTAATTGTGTATATTTGTCTGTTGTAATTATAATGCTACTGTGAAAATTATCCGGTTATTCTTGTTATCTTTATAAGAAGATTTTGCAAAACACAAATTCTAATATTAAAATTAAATGACGTTTTTGATGACATTGACATGGTAATATTTCTATACATCCATATTCTCAGGACTTTTTGGCGGGAACGGGAGAAGTGAGGTTGTCATTTTATTTAGATTTTCTATTTTTTACATTTTTAGGAGTTTTAAACTACAACAGTGATAGTATATTGTGTTTTAAAGTTCTGTGTAAGTGAAAAGAATGGAGGAGATCTAAATAAACATGTGTAGCTGAAGTTTTCGCGCTCTTCCAAGAAGTCCTTTTTAACTTCAGTAAAGCCTACTAACATTTTACTGGAGGAGTGTTAGGGACAGTTATTGTTTCTCCAGAAGTTATGTCATTAGGCTGATGGTCTTGTAACCAATGCCTTAAGAAATATAAATAAAATAATAAAACCATATTCTCACGCTGTATCTCTAACAAGGTAGTCAGAAAGGACATAATGCTAAACGTAGCAGTGTTTACGTACTTTTTTTTTATAAAAGAGGGGGCAAACGAGCAAGCGGGACACCTGATGGAGAGTAACCAACCGCCGACCATGGACACCCGCAACATCCGGGAAAATCACGGGCGCGTTGCCGGCCTTTAGGGAAATAGGGAAAGGAGGGAGAGGGGTGATGGGCCACCGGCACTCTCACTCACCGAACGAAACACAACAGCAAAAGATGCTGTTATTTCACGCTGATATTCTGCCTTCTTTGGCCTCCTTAACTCTTATCATTCTCCTCACACATTTTCGCCAGTTTTCATAAATCCGTTAGAGCATTCTGGCTATTTGAAAGAGTTTGCTATTACATAATTCGTTATTACATAAAAAATAATAATAATAGATTGCGAATGCTTTTTTAAAATCTTTTTTCCGAATTACAATACAATTTAAATATTTTGCAGGATTCGAATTTATATTTTTACTTTTTTTTAACGAATCATAAAAGTCGCCATTTTTTTTAAATTTTGCGCAGCTGACGTTGATTGGATCTACTAACACTTTGCTTTTTACGATTGAGCAAAACTATTTATACCATTTCGCATTTGTGAATTCTATTAAAAACTGTTAAACACGTATTGAACAAAAATTGTTACAAAAATAACATTCTATTGCACAAAGATGTTGAAATCATGAAAACTGACTGAATTTCTTACCAATTCTTCTCTGTATAATATGCTTTTTCTTAAAATTAAGTTTTTTTAAAAATCTTACCTTGGTACTCGCCTGGAAAGCCCCAGCGGCGTTGGAATTGATAACTCCATTGTTGCACTGCGCTTTATTCACACAAAAGTAACCCTCCCCGGCACAGGTCTGTTGAAGCTCTTCGCCATTATGTCCTTGAGGAAGAACGTTTCCAGTATTCTGGAAAAGGTCGTCGATGTTCTGCTGAGTCTGTTGCTGGGTGAAGTCGAATTCACTCGCTTTTTGAGTATTTTGTATCAAATTCACATTGGAACCAGGCGTGGATGCCGTGAATGGAGTGGGTGTGGAACCAGTATAACCTGTTGATGAAAATTTGTTGGTAGAAAATCCTGATCCAGAGAATCCAGATCCAATAGTGCTCTGACCAGCTGAGCCTTGAGATCCGCCAGCTCCGAAAGTTCCGGATTGAGCTCCAAATCCAGTTTGGCTTGATCCGAAACCACCTTGAGCTTGGAAATCTTGTCCAAGTTTCACACCACCATTCAAAAACGGGTTTTTGGAGAGATCAATATCTCCTTTAGACGAGGAGCCGAAGGAAGATGATTCGAAAGACGAAGACTGGAACGAAGGCTTCGAGCTGCCTGATCCCTGGATTCCTCCAGAACCGGCGAACCCTCCAGTTAACTTCGAGAATTGTCCGTTCAAGAAAGGATTAGCTGCTAAATCGATACCATTTCCTAAAGAGCCTGAGCCAGCACCACCAGTAGAGAAACTGGAGCTTGAAGATTGGCTGAATTTCTCAAAATTTCCATTTGCCACTGCATTTTTGAAAGGCGAGTTCTCGTTTAGCCACCAGAAAGGCGTATCTTTACCAGCTCCAAACAGATTAGGTAAACTGCCTGCAGAGTGGAAAGAAAACTCATTTCCAGAGTTTGATGCAGCTGCTGCCCTAAAAGCATCAACGTTTCCGAATCGTTCGATGACTCTTCCGTCCTTGACCTTAATACCTGCGCAACCTTTATCGCTGGAACAGCCTTCAAAAGATTGTTGAGTGTGGACTTCAGCTCCGGGAAGCGCTTGAATCGCTGCGAGGACCTCGTTGGGTGATTTTATGTTTAGTTTCAAGTTGCCAGAAGTACAAGTCGTGCAGCGCTCGATGCGCGCTTGAGGGGCGCTTTCTTCGGCTTCTACCACCGGTTCCTTGCTCTGCGGCAGTTCTTTGACCTCTTCGATGTTTTCTGGGTGCGCGTGAGTGGCGAGAACCAGGCAGATTGCTACCACTGTTGTTAGCAGTGGCTTCATGTTTCTGCAACAAAAGACAAATTCTATTAAATCGTGAAATTATGCAAGAGAATTTTCAGGAAAAACATCTATAGCTAAGTGCTTTCAAATTTTTACTAGAGTTCGACGTCATTTTTGAAGACAGTTACTGAAGTCGGTACCAAGCCTACCAACCAACAGAGATGTGCAAAATAGTTTATTAAAAATATTTAAATACAAAATGCTTAGTTATTTCAAATACAAATACAAAATGGTTTTGAATGAAATATTTAAATACAAAATAGGTAATTTCAAAATACTTTCTTCAAATATAATACTTATTTCACTGATTTTAACACTAGTTTTGTTTGAAGAGTTCATCTTTCATATTCCGTTTATGTGGCCTCATAAGCATTCCACCACACGAAAATAGACCTGGAAGTGTTTCCAGGTCTATTGTAGTATTGGCATTATTGGCACTGGCATTGGCACAGAAACAGTTTGACTTGCAATGTTGGCAATGTTGCAATGTTACTCGAGTTTTGATTAAGACAAGGACAGTTATTTTGTACTTTATAGTGTTATTTTTGAAGTCGGTTCAATTTTTTTTTGTTTTTTATTTCTCCCTTTGAGTGACCTTGGCCTAAATAAACACTTATGATAGATCTACAACTAACTTCTTTTCTAATTCTGGAACGGAATGATACAAAGACTTATCAATATAAATAAAGTTTATAAGCAGTAAGGATTATTTGGTGTATCTTCGAAGTCCAAGCTCCAATATCAGTGAAATTGAAACGGAACCTTAGAGCGATACTGAACCCAACGGAAAAAGATTAATGAAATCGGTTTATAAACAAAGAAGTACCTAGGGTTGCCACTCGTACTATATTATATAGTATCTACTAGTACTATATTTTAGTGAATTGTATAAAAAAATATATAGTACGAAAAATACTATATTTTTGTCGCTAATTCAACTGTCGTGTTTTTTTTATATTAACTGTGACTGGAACGCACCTGAAGCGCAGCATGGACAATTTCAGAACTAAACGCATTCTCGTTGTCAATACAATTTTTCATAAACGCCGTCCGATTTTTGAGCTTAATTAAACTTATACGAGTTTATTTTCTAATATAAAAAAAAACATGGAAAGTCATGTCGATAATGGTTCTTGCGCGCCTCTAAAAAAAAAACAAAGTAAATATTTTTTTCTTTTCTTCATAAATCGGCTTTTTAAAATTTCTCGGCTTCAAAAATGTAAGAGCGAATGGGAGTGTGACTACCATTGGTGCAAAGAAGATGGTAGATGCTTTTCAAAAGCACAGATACAAATGAACAAATATATTTCTAATAATTTCCTTTCTTCTCTCCATTCCTGTAACTTCCGCCTTTACAAAAAGTTTTTTTCTATTATGAATATAAAATGATGAAAAGAAAGAAGTAAAGCATCTATGAATTTAATTAAAAATGAAAATTGTTTTTATTTTAATATGGATATAGATACATTGCTGAGATTCCTATAATTATTTTAAAAATGAAACCTTGGTGGCCGAATCGAAGAGCAATAATAAATATAGAGGTACATGTAAAAATAAATACTGATTAAAAAAACTCAATGGGTACTATTTTTTTTCTGAATTTGTCAGAAGTACTATTTTTTGCAATTTAAAAAAAAAATACTATTTTTCTTCTAGAAATAGGTGGCAACCCTAATAGGACCGCCTCTTTTTCGAGTCGGTCGAAGTATGAGTAAAACATAAAGGTTTTTTTCTGGCTGGAAAACAATTTCTTCCAAGAAGGCTTGTAAGGTTTACCTAAGTAAAATAATTTGAATTTGAACAACGTAATCATATTTGATTAGATTTACAAACATAGATATTTTTAGAAAAGTTAGCGACTACATGAACGCTGTTTTTAAGCAATAACATATTAAAATATGTTATCTAATAAATTATACAGGAAATTCATCAAATTTTAAGTAATATAAAACACAGATTATGTACCGATAAATATTATGAGTACAGAATCCGTATGCTTTTAAAAATATTTGTTGAAAATGTCACGCCTCAGAGCTGACACATTTTCGCGCGAAACAATTTGCCATGCCAAAATGTGCCTTAAAGCTTCAGTAATGGGTATTTATTCAGAGTTCTTTAAATGTAAATGGTTGTGGCTCATTATGATTTTAATATATGCAACCTTGAACTATAGGACGGTTTGATATATTTCCAATCTTGTTTTGTGTTCCTCAATTGTAGTCTTTAATGATTCAGAAGTTCTTCAATTATTTTTATGTTTTTGTTAGGGTTCCGTACATCAGCAACAAAACCGATTCGCTTTGTAACTATCACAGTCAATGACGTTTCCAGAGTGATCAGTTTTTGCAAGTTTTTAAATAGTGATGTTCGCTTATGTCGTCTTAATTACAATTAGTCTGTAGCGGTTGCGAGGATCTAGTGGGGTGATTTTACGTTTAGTTTCAACGCGCCTGAGGTACGTTAGCAGCAACGTTATCCGCATGAAATCTCCCTTTTGGATTATTCCACTCGTGAGATGGCGGTAGCGTCAAAACAATATGAATATTTGTAGCAATAAGAAAAATGGATAAAATAATAAAAAAATAAAATTTGATGTTCGTTTATTCTAATTTCTTAATCTATATATATAAAAGGCGATGTATGTATGTATGTTCCTTATAGACTCCGAAACGGCTGGACCGATTTCGATGAAATTTTCAGGGAATTTTCAGATTGCCTTAGTGGGTGTTCCTGTAAAGTTTGGTAGCGATCGGATCAGAAGAATTTTTTTTTGTTTTTTTTTGCAGTTTCAAAATAATTAAAAAACTGTTTATTTTATTTTAACTAACGCCCAGTGAAACAGGCCGGGTTTGCTAGTACATTATAAAATAACGACGCTGCAAGACCATGTCAGCACCAAATTAATTGAAATAAATGTTAGACTAGATGATTGATTCTGTTGAATCGATATCGACTCAGTTCTATCATTTGACAACATTGTTTTAGCAGGCCACTTTTTGGTGGGAACGGGAAAAGTAACGTTTTTAAATTTATTTAGATTTTCGATTTTTTACATTTTTAGGAGTTTTAAACTATAACAGTGATAGTATATTGTGTTTTAAACTTCTGTGTAAGTGAAAAGAATGGAGATCTAAATAAACATGTGTAGCTGAAGCTTTCGCGCTCTTCCAAGAAGTCTTTTTAACTTCAGTAAAGGCTACTATCACTTTACTGGAGGAGTAATAGGGACTCAGTTTGTTTCTCCAGACGTTACTTGATTAGGCTGATGGTCTTGTTGCCAATGACTTAAAAAATATAAAAAAAAATTAAGACTGACACATGAAACGTCAAATCACTACCGCATTAAAAATTGACTATAGATATATACAATAGTATACCATACAGTAGTACCTGTTTACGCCTAGCCAAAACTACCTATATACAGTATAGCGTTCCATTCCATCCTAGCTTCGTTCGTGTTGAAGACAGAATATTGTAGCACTTGTCTATCTGAAATAATGTACCTTTCAAATAGTAAAAGGTTTTTCAAATAAGTGCAGGTGGTTCTGGAGATTATCCTCCACATTATAAACAAACCTACAAATTCCGTTCTTCCTCTTTGTATTACTAAATATTATAATTAAGATATTAGCCTAGATAGTATATTTAAATTGTTGAATGGACATAATCTCTATAGCATTGAAGAATTTTTAAGGGTCAATTATAAAGTGATAAAACGATAACACAACAAAAGTTTTGACCATTTAATGATAATATTAATAGATAGAAATTGCAACTGCTTATTTTAAATTTTTTTATTGATATTTTTTTATACTATTGACATTATTGACATGTAATCGTTCATCGACATTAATTTCATATTTGTTTATTTTTATTAATTTGGTACAATAGTGCAATATTCAGTATAACATAGTACCTATCTTTTTGTTGTGACAGTTTTCTTGACTTTATCAATTGTGCATTATTTTGTTTTTATTTTTCCGTCTGTATGCTCTTGGCTGATTGCAGAGGACTGTTTTTTTTGTATTTGTATTTGTTATCTATCTAGGTATATCTATAACCTGTAATCACAAACAAATAAAGTTGAATTAAATTGAGTAGATTAGTATAGATATCCTTTTTATACCTACGAACATAACATAACATAACATAACGTATCTTCACGCTGTATCCCCAACGGGGTAGTCAGAGAGGACGGAGCGCCAGGAGTCGCCTACTAACGGTTATGTAAAATTTTTTTTTCTATGAACTATGTATGTATATAACTCCTACACACAGTTCTACTTCTAACAGATTACGTTCATGTGTCGAATATAGTCTTGTGATGAATTACTAAAATCTTTAGCCATTTTCCGCTCAAACTCCAAAAACCACCAATCGACACGTGTTTCGCCTCTCAACGAAGCATCCTCAGGATATACCAGAGATCGGACGCAGTCAGTTTACCAGCACTGAATTCGGTGCTGGTAAGCTGTCGAAACGTGTCGATTGGTGGTTTTTGGAGTTTGAGCGGAAAATAACTAAAGATTTTAATAATTCATCACGTGAAATGAATTTCCGCAAAGTAACACCTGAGTCTATACAATATAGTCTTTCTTGCTTTGACGTCCTATAATTGTGAAATCGGCCTTTGCAGCCTAAAATACTGCATTGTATCAACACGTCCAAAAGAGTCTCTATCTCACACATATTTACAAAAATTTTTACATTAATTTTTCACTTGCAAAGTTCGAAAATAATTAGAAACTTCATAGTACTAACGAACGAAGATTCGTTTTGTGTCATAGGACTGTCAAATCCAATATTATGTCTTAAAGTATTGACCATACCGATAGAGACGAAATTTGTGTATTCCCATCCCTTTCTATTACAAGTTTACGCCATATATTTATTTCAGTCTAACAATTCGTGACGTGTGAAAGGCTGTTAGTGGTAAATCTAGGTCTTACGGATACTTAGAGGATGTAAAAGTCGACCAAGGAATAAGTCTGGCGTAATTATATGTGATTATTATAAATGTGAATATACATTTATTGTATATACAGAACCTTCTGCGTGCGAACATAATTTTTTTCTATATTTTGTGTTGGCACACCTGTTTCATTGTTCGAATGAAGAATTTTTCAATAACATGTGTTGCCAAGTGCAAAAAATTCGAAAGTTCAGCGAAGAAATCCAAGGATAATGTCATCTTTATCGCTAAATATTCTATAGTTCTTTTGAATTGATATCAAGTAATTTTGTAATCGATACTCTAGTTGTAATACCTACTCGATGTTGAATAGATGTAAATTGTCATAAAAGAACCGAAACAAAATGTTTGTGATAAATAATATCCTCAGAAATATTAATTTTCTGTCCCTTAAAAATATGAATATGGAAGGAATGATATCGATACTTTTCCTATATGGTTTCGATAGTATTTTCTTAGTCAAAATTTCGATTTGGCTACAGATTCTCAATGTAAGGAGGGACCCATTCCAATCATACTAAATAGGTATCTATGCTTCTCTTCCAAAACAAGTCATGAGTAAAAGTATCGGCGTCTTTATGGTATCGATTATCCTTGTATATCGCACTTTCAGAAAATTATTTTTAATCGATAAATAAGTAGTAATCGATTTCTCCTGCATTAGGATAGCAGACCAATCGAAGTAAGCAATAACTGTAGTTTGATTTATTTTTATTAATTTAATTTTATTAATTATAATTCTGGTTTTCATTAAATTATTATCATTTTGTATTAGGTTAAATTTATAATCTAATACAAAGTATCAAGAATAAATTAATAATAATACATACATATCTTCACGCTGTATCCCTAACGGAGTAGTCGGAGAGGACGGAGCGCCAAGCGTCCTTACATACTCTTTAATTAAATTAATAATCTACATACATACATATTCTCACGCTGTATCTTTAACGTGGTTGTCAAAGAGGCCAGAGCGCCAAGCGTCGCGGTTCTTACATGCTTATTTCACTTCCTCAAATCTCAGCATTCTCCTCACGCAATTTCGCCTAGGTATGGGGATGCTTTTCATATTTCCGTCGGCTAACACCCTGGCTATTTGATCTTCGTAAGTCAGCCTTGCTCTTCCTTGGCTTCTTTTATCACTCGCTTTCGCTCTGCAGATTTTCTTCATCAGTCTTTCATCACTCATTCTTTCTATGTGCGCCATCCATCTAAGCATTCCATTCTTCATTTTTACAATAACACCGTCGTGCAACCCTGCCATACTGCGTACCTCTTCATTTCTTGTTTTGTCCACAAGGTACCTATTTCTAAGAGATCGCATTTCTAATGCATTTATCTTACTTTCCCTTGATTTTGGGCATATCCAGGCCTCACTACCGTAAAATAAAGTTCAATACAATAAATAAACATATCTAATATAAATAATAAAACAATCGTCGTACAATTAAAATAACAATAAATAATCATAATCAAATATTAGTGGATAATAAATTATTATAAACAGAAAAACTGTGCTACATTGAGAAAAAATTAGTGCAAGGATAATATAGTAGCGACCTTTTAACATCATAAATCAGTCCGAAGCATGAAGCTATTTATTGACGTAATAGGATAAGAATTTGAATCTAGTAACCTCAATCTTTACATATTATAAAATATGGCTGTCTATAAATATTACAGTTGATTGCGAAATAGCTTACACTATGCAATTAAGATGTGAATCATTTCCAGATATCAAATATAGTAATTCGGTAGGCCGCCTCGCGCCCACGTACAGACATTATAATCATTTTTAATATACATAGAAATATTACGTATGTAAATCTATACTAATATTATTAAGAGCTAAACTTTGTTTGTTTGTACGTAATGGATAACCTCAAAAACTACTAAACTGTTTTCAAAAATACTTTTACCTATAGAAATCTACATTATTAGCTAGTAACGAAGCCGGGACGGTTCGTTAGTAATAAATAAATGCAGACTCAGTCAGACAATACACATCGAACATCTGGTTTCAAACTAGGGCATTCCCTGTGCTATGAGAACAAGACGCCCAATGAGGGCGTCTCCCAGTATACCTAGACACGAGACAATCTAGAAAAGTTCGTTTCCTAAATTGACCCCGCCGGGTATCGAACCCGGAACCTTCAGGATTTAGACGCAACGCCTGAATCCCTATCTTCACGCTATATCTTCACGCAGTATCCCTAACGGGGTAGTCAGAGAGAACGGAGCGCCAGGGGTCGCGGTCCTTACATACCTCTTTCGCTTACTCAAATACATTTATTTAAATATCACATACATTTACTGAATAAAACCTGTGTTACTGAATTATTTTAATTTATTGTATAATAACGTAAGTACATTACTGTATGAGCTGTAAAGTGGGAGAGAGAAAGCTCCGGCAGTGTTGCCACAACATAATATTCTGTTATAATAGTATTGCTTAACAAGAGGATATACAATTTATACTAGACAGCCCCAAGAAGAGGGTCACGTATTTGAGAAAAATAACTAAGGTTATTAGTTTTGTATACCTACATAAGATTACACACTAGTTATTCTAGTGCTTCACCGCAGTTGACCGCACGTAACGCTTTTCAACCTGAATTACCGTATCAACTACAAAATCAGTACTATAAGTACTCGTTGCTAATGCGAGTAAAGCCACTTTACCTCATTTTTCGCGCAGTCGGTCAAAGCTATGCAACCTTAGCGCCATCGAACATTACATAATATTTGCTGAGTGTAATCGACAGATATACCCATGAATTTGTGTGTGTGACCTTCATTGCCAAAGTGTGATTCACAAATAAGGTAATAGGCACATTTTTAATAAATAAAGGTAGGTCTACATTGCACATTATTATTTACTAATAATCCAACACTGCTTCGGCTGAGTACAATTACGTTTTTACAGCGATAAACTAAATACTATGATGCATTTAAGAACTTCAAAATTGGTGAAAATGATGATAAAACTGCTACTTACTCATATTAAAAACTAGCGACCGCCCCGGCTTCGTACCGGTACAATGTAAATACTAATTCCTAGTATTCCTCTAGCTTTCCAACTCCACATAATTTATATCCATTTTTTTAAACATTTCTGCGTCATTTATTATTACTTTTTATTTGTTATAGTGTATATTATATATATCTATATATAATATAGACATATGCCATCATTTTGGAATAAGACAGCATTTTCGATGAAAGCTCTCAGTCGGCTTGATTTTTTCCGACATCTTGAACTATTATCGTCATTTCAACAAATTAACACAAGACAATATTAAATTAAAGTATAAACTTTCCTTTTGAATCACTCTATCCATTGACGAAAACCGCATTAAAATCCGTTGCGTAGCTTAAAAGATCTAAGCGTACATACAGAGGGACAGACGGCGAGAAGTGACTTTGTTTTATACTATGTATAGAAGTCATGCAATGGAAATGTTGCCACTTCATTAAAAATGTACTATCTTGGAAAAATATAGTGATGCTATATAATCATTATGGACTATAAAAATAATAAATTATGTAATAGTACTTCGTATAAACTTAAAAATGTACTATCTTGGAAAAATATAGTGATGCTATATAATCATTATGGACTATAAAAATAATAAATTATGTAATAGTATTTCGTATAAACTATTTATTTTAATCACTCATTTACCATTAATAGATGTCGCATTTTGCACGTTACAAATAGATAAACTGAAAAGAATATAGACGTAAGCCTGTAATAGAAAGGGATGGAAATACACATATATCGTCTCTATCTGTATGCTTACATTTGACAGACATAAGAACCAAATACATCTTTGCTCGTTAGTAGTTTTAAGTTTTTTAATTGTTTTTGAACTTTACAGGTGAAAAATTAATATATTATTGTTATATGTGAAATAGACATTCTTTTGGGCGTGACAGTTCAATTAGCATTCAAATAGTGTTGTGTGTTAGTTTTTCACAATATGGAGAGTAATTTATTATATTATATATTGTAGAAACTTAGAAATAAAACAATAATATCTGTTTTATCGATAAATTTTCGAAAACGAATAGTCACTATGGATACAATAAAACGTCACAAAACTATGTCTGACATTGCTGAAAACGTATATTATCCTTCGATCACAAATAAAAAACTAGATACACAATCAACGCTCCAAAATGTCTGAACCAAAAGTGCGCTCAAATAAGTATTTGAGTGCACATTGAGTGAGTCACAGATTATGTGAAATATACTTTACGCACAAGACGTAAGATTGCATTTTAAATATTTTTTTACAAACATCGTTCCAATGTCATGCAATAATCGTTTACAAGCTTTTATAACCATATGGTTTGGCAATAAGATCTATTTTAGATTAACACAATGTTACCGATAATACTATACGGTATTAAAAAGATATACGTCAATTCGGACAATAATTTGTTTAGATTTTACAGGAGCTCGTGTATATAGTTCTTTATTTGTGATCGAAGATATTAACTATTAACCGGTGCACGGGTCTTTTTAATCTAGAGGGTACGTAGTTATGTGACTACTTAGATAGCGTTAATGAAAAAATAGGCGTTAGTATCACTAGTTTCAGGTCTCATGTTATTCTGCGCAGACTACACTTTATAATTCGTAATGTTAATCATATAAATGTAATGATTTATTGTAATTACATATAGGTACAGACAACTAAATAGGCCATCTAACCTAGGACGACTTAATAAGGACTGGCGTAGGCACAAGGTCGAATGAAAGTGACGGTACCGAGCGCGTGGGTGGGCGCCGGGCGACGGCTTTTCTCATTGTTGCTGGGACCGAAACATAATTAGCACTGAACAGTACTATAAGCAATTCTATTATTTTATTGCTGAACTGAACCTTAGATATTTCATCTACATAATAGACTAAATTATTTAAAAAGAAAACAAAAATCCCGACTGCATTAACGTTTTCAATTGAATTTTTATTAGTTATTATATATTTGGGATTGTCTATTTATTACCTTTCATGTGATACCCATATTGTTATATCTTTCGCTTCTTTCTTTTTCTCGAATGCCATATTGAAATTTTATACCCTATGTCACTCCCACTATTAAGACGAATCTAATGACATCATTATACGTTACAATCGGTCAAGTCGTTCAGACTACGGACCGTGCTAAAGAAATGGACATACATACATACACTCAAAAACATAACTCTCCTTTAGCAGTCGGGTAAAAATTTTAAGCAGTTCATTAAGCGCATTACTTGAGAATGTTTGGAACTATTTGGCTAATTTTTTTTAATTTTTGTAATAGAATGAGATTTTTAGGGATAGAAAATTGCTAAAGTTGCCGGGAAAATTGAAAAATTTGGGAAAAACTGAATGCTTTTTTCCTAAGGATTTTTGTATGAACCTAGGATCTTAACTCACTAGTAATAATAATATAATATCTACAAAGAAAAAGCAACGCGTGGTCAGGCACATCTAATAAATTATTCTAAAAATTAAATTACTAGTGAGAATTGTGTAAATATATGGTGCGGCATTGCAACAGAAACTTTTAATTAATTGTTCGTGTGTTACCAGAAGGTTTAATTATAAAAATAAAAGCTTTTTTTGAATATCGAACGAAATCTTTTTAAATCACGATTTTAAAACTTCATAACCTATCATTTATTGACATTTTTTGTAACGTGATTAATTACTAAAATCTTTATCTATTTTCCGCTCAAACTCCAAAAACCACCAATCGACATGTGTTTTGCCTCTTAACGAAGCATCCTCAGGATATATCAGAGATCGGACTCAATCAGCTTACCAGCACCAAATCTTCTTTAAGAGCATCGTCCCCCATTTATTATTTCTAAAAGCATCGCTTAAAGATCTGAGCTAAACATTAGGATTGAGCAATTAGTGTATATTTGATTTAGATTTTCTTTGACATAAATCAGAACATCAGTACAAATTTAAAATTTAAGATTGTCTCAATAATAGACTTCCTCAAAGTTGCCGCTTAGAAAGCTGTCATTGCTTAAGGTGCCCAGCAGACTGGCAGCATTACCTCTTTGAATATATTTAATGTAAATTTTTTGTTGCATTGCAATAACTATTTTTTTTATATAAAAGTAAAACCTATGATAAACTTTTTGCTATCGATAACAACTGACAGTATGAAACTTTTCCTTCGTAGGCCCAAGAAACGTAATACAGACACATAATAAGTGTCCGCTCTTACCACTATGTGTCAAATGAATTTTCCTGCCTCTTTCTATCTCATTGAGCGTAACTACGAGTAAAACAGTTAGCTATAGTAAGTATGGCAACCTCGCTCTGTCAGTGTAATAAGCGTCAGCTCATGAGTCGGTCATGAAATAATTATTTACAAAATACTCGTAAATATGAAGTGGCTTAGCTACTAGTATTCACAAAAATAACAATATGTCATGGTCAGCTGTGTATCGATGTACTGTGACCCTTCCCTATTATATATAGCACATTTGTAAAAGTCTCGAACCTACCCTATTACATATAGCACATTAGTAAAAGTCTAGAACCTACCTTATTACATATAGCATATTTGTAAAAGTCTCGAACCTACCCTATTACATATAGCGCATTTGTAATAGTCTTGAACCTACCCTATTACATATAGCACATTGGTTTTAGTGATATTAAGCCGTTGTATTATGTTGAGAGTGTTACATGTTAATTCAGTGGTATCTTCATGTTTATTTTTACCTGATTTCACATCAAATTTCACTGTATTATGACAGTGAATACCTACCTATAATTGACATAGTATCTTATACTGTTTTATTATTACTGTATCTGTTATATTTTTGTATGCTGTTGGTGTTCCAAATAAAATAAAATAAAATATTCGAATCTGTAACTGACGCACAGTCTAGACTATCATTGAGTTTTGTATATATAAAACTAAGGTATTAAGTAATTATAGTATTCCAAATTGCAAGTGACACTCCTGTTCGCCGCCCACAACCTAACCTAGTCAGTAACGATTATATCATGACATCAAGTGTTATAATAATAACGTATAATAATCCGTTACATGTTTATATGTATTGTTACATAATAAATGTCATCACACTGATTTGTTTTTTATGTCTCAGTTAGCTGATGACAATGTCAAAATCACTCGTATACGTTGACGTAAATGAGTGATGCGAATGACAATCCTTCCATTCTTTACGTTGATAATTTTTTGTATAGTTTTTGTTAACAATGGCGGCGTTAGGCGACTAGTAGGCCTTCGTAAAAAAGTTTTTCTAGTTGTCAAAAATGTAGTTATTTAGGTATCCGTATTTATTTCCGTACGGTGTAGTAGTTAATACTCATAAAGTTAGTGTATAATTATTATTACTCTGTTATTAATCAAAATTATACCGAGGTTAAAATTCGAGACAAATTTTTGTTCCTATCCATAATTTTATTTTGTTCACAAGCCTGTATGGGATTTTTTGGCGGGAACGGGAGAAGTACCTCACTTCTCCCGTTCCCACATTTTATTTAGATTTTCTATTTTTTACATTTTTGGGAGTTTTAAAGTGCAAAAGTGATAGTATATTGTGTTTTAAAGTTCTGTGTAAGTGCAAAGAATGGAGTGGGTCTAAATAAACACGTGTAGCTGAAGTTCTCGCGCTCTTCCAAGAAGTCATATAAAACTTCAGTAAAGTCTTCTATCAGTTTACTGGAGCAGTTTTAAGATAACGATTCTACATAATAATACAATACGTGACATTGACAAATGTGCTAATCTGTGCGCCATGCCATGAGAAAAAAAAAAGCTTGAATATGACAGAAGGCTGTTATAACTACTCCATGTTTACGCCGCGTGTACTAGTAAGGCCCTTATAGTACATAACACAGTTCATTTAATTTAACATTATATTTCTGACTGGAAAATGAAAGAAACCTCACGAAGCTGATGTCGCCGACGTCCACATTTCGTCTCGCGCCACCACCGTTTGTTACTTTGCGACTATCCAATGAATTTTTGCAATTTTTGCTATTCTCCACCCAAAATTCAAAATCACTAATCGATACGTATTTCGCCTTTTAAAGAAGTATCCCCAGGACATTCTAGAGATCAGACTTTGACCTGACCGAGTCTGACCTATAGGATGTCTAGAGGATGCTTCGTTAAAAGGCGAAACACGTGTCGATATTTCAGAGGTCAGACTCGGTCAGGTCAAAGTCTGATCTCTGGAATATCTTAGGAATGCTTCATTAAATGGTGGAACACGTGTCGATATTCCAGAGGTCAGACTCGGTCAGGTCAAAGTCTGATCTCTGGAATGTCCTGGGGATGTTTCGTTAAAAGGCGAAACACGTGTCGATTAGTGATTTTGTAATTTTGGGCGGAGGGTAGTTAGAAATTATAAGAATTCATCACTCGATGAAAATTTTATTAAACAGTCATTTAATCACTTAACAATACTAAATTATTTAATAAAACAAAAAACCGACTGCATTTCACATATTTTACCTATCATTTGATACCCATATTGTTATACTTTTCCCCTCTGCTTTCTTTTCTTGGGCGCCATATTAAAATTTTATACCCTACGTCACTCCTACAATTAAGACGAATCTAATGACACCTCAAATGTTAAAATCCGCCAAGCCTTTTAAGCTAGAGAGCGTTCCAAAGAAATCGACATACATACATACTCACATACATACACTCGAAAAACATAACCCTCCTCCGCAATTGGGTAAAAGGGCTTAGACGTTATAATATTTTTGTCGCATCATGGTAGTGTAGTCGCGATTACGGTAACTCATTCATAATGGTTAAAAACTTGAGGCTACATCATATTTCTTACATAAAACCTTTTTTACATAGATTGATCTGACCAGGAGTTGAAACCATCGCCTTGAATGGTATTGTTTGAATTGCTAATGCAAACGATTACATACAATGTATTCACAATAACAATATCGCCAAACGACTAATGCAGTTTGATGGCGACTGAAGCGCTCTTACATTAACATGTTAAACATTGTAACATTTATCAATCAGATTCATTTACATAATTTTTTTTTGCTAGAATCTATACGCGCAAGTCGGTAGCGAAGCTAGTATTTAATTATACATAAAGTTGTCATTGTTAATCACGACAGCTTGTCACGTACACATAATATCAAAGATGTATATTTGTACATAATACTTTCCATGTAACTGATCAGTGAAAGTCGACTACATTTACGTACAGGGTGTTTAATTATTAACATTTTAGGATAAAAAATTATGTATTAAAATATCTAAAGTGCATTCGGTCTTCATTCTCAGATCTTTAAAGAGTCAAGTCTACTTTGGGTTGAAAAACCTAAGAAGAACCAGCAAGAAAGTCAAAGAAGCAACGAGAAATTCAGAGTATTATGTACAGTTGAATTCGAGTAATCCATAACGCCAAATTCCTAAAGCTTTAACTGAATAACTGACTGACGTTATACTGAGTGCATATGCTTACGAAATTATTGACACTACTCTTCCCAGTGGTCTTGTATTTTTATATTTTTGTGTCTGATAAGTATAAAAGCTTGTAATCGGTGAAGAATATTGTGCCAATAATTGATAAATGTTTGCGAAATTCAGTTTTTAACCTTTCATACTAATATTGAAAAGCCTTATGGAACAGCTAGATGAACTGTCTGTCAGTCACAGACGTATTTCTTACAGACTATTGGACATAACCGGTTGAAATTAGGTATAATTGTAGCGAGTAATGGTACAAATGCACCGCCATTTTATCTCTAAAAGATCGATCAGAGAAATTTGAAAAACTTCATGGAAATTGACAATAAATTGGAAATTATCAAGATTACGTTTTTTTTTTACACAAAAAGAAAACATATTACGGCTAACTATGTTTTAGATAACAATTACCAGCACGGAACACTACTTTTCGAGGTATTAATTTATCCCTAATAAGATCCTTAGATCGTTACACTCTAAATTAAGCTGCATACGAAGCGCCTTCAAATTGAAATAAACATTTCTTTGATAAAAACGAAACGTATTTTAAGTAATAAAGTGATCAGCCTGTGAATAATTTGTAGGAGATAAGTAAATCAACAGTTCATTTCCGGCTACTGTGACGCAATTATTGTAAATGCATTCTACAACTTTTCTATGTCACTGTATAAAAAAAACCTGCAAGATAAACCTGTCTGAGTTATGACAACATTATCGTACAAATTAAAAGGAAAAAAACTATCTCTGCGACGTAGCGGTTTGAATTAAGTCTCAGGATCAAAAAGACAAATACAGCGTTGAGATTAAATATTTAGACAAATACACATGTGAACTGGCAGGATTATTACCTAAAATTTGCAGATAGCGACAGCCACGCGATCATTGCACGACCGGTTACTAATTGGAATAAATATTTGGTATTATATGTGACGATTGCTTGTCTATTGCGCCATGACCGTAAAATGCACTTCTCGTGGTAGATTTAGCGCCACTGTACAAATTATATTACACAAATTCTCGTTATGACAGCAGATACCGAGTGATATTCGGCTGTTGCTGCTAATTGTAAGTTAGGTAATAAACATGTGGATTGAATGAGAGTAGCTAGAAACAGATATGTATGGAGGAGACTGGAGGCCTACATGGAAAAGGCGATCATTTAACAGGCGGACACGGGGTATTTTAATGCAGGGACTAGAGCAACACTCTTTCTAACGCTGAGTATTTTTTATAAATATCTGCATACATAGATATCTTCACGCTGAAGTCAGAGAAAACGGAGACCCAAACTTTGAGCTCCTCACATATTTCTGTCAGCTGACATTCAGGCTATTTGATCTTCATAAGTCAGTCTTGGCCTTCCTTGCCTGCTGCTACCACTCACATTCGCTTTGTAGACTTTCTTCGTCAATCTTTCGTCAGTCATTCTTTCTGTGCCCGAACCATCTAAGCATTCCTTTATTCATTTTTACAATTACACTGTCGTGCAACCCTGTCATATTGCATATCTCTTCATTGCCTATCCTGTCCGCAAGAGTGACACCGCACATATTTCTAAAAGATCGCAATTCTACTGCATTTATCATACTTTTACTCGATTTCGGACACATCCAGGCCTCACTAACGTACAATAAAGTTGGAATTAATACCGGATGGTGGAGGGCCGGATTATAAGATATTTTTAATTGCATTCACTTAATATTACAATCTTCATAAACTTTGAATAAAGCAGTATTATAATAGCTAAGCTAATTGATGGTAATAGTAACTAGGGAGTCTTTGGCGGGATCTTATAGACAGCAGTTGTGCAGTATAATTATTTGCAAATTGTTTCTAGTGGATATTGTGATGTAAAATTGACGTAGTTTTGCGTCCCAAGTGTCTAAGCTGTTGCGCAGTATGTGGAGTTGTTAAAATAAGTGCTTACTTAGTAGTGTGATGTTGAGACATTTTTAGTGTACCGTAACATTTTAATGAAATAATACAAAGAATATATCTATTTATTACTGAAGACATCGCCTGTATAGGTATAGATGTCCTTGCCTGCCCTCTCAAGCAAGAATCGTAAAAACAGTATTAGCACAGATTAATTAGTTACTAACGTAAAGTATTACCTTAAAATCTTTATCAGTTGCCCAAAGTTATTATTTACAAAAGTTTATACTGAGTTTACAAAAAATAAACCGTTATAAATGCAAAAATTGGGATAAATGTAACTATTTTTAAATATTTTTTTAATTACAATTTTTTTAAATATAAACTAAACTATTTATTTATATATTACTGGAAAAATGTATTCTCTCAAGTTCTCGAAACTCTACATGGAGTTATTTGGGAGATAAGGTTGGTTGGTTGGTTGGTTGGTGGTAATGGTACGCTGATGAGCGTTAGGTAACATAAGAAATTGGAGTTATAAGGATTTTTCAGCAATTCTATGAAAAATAAATAACTCTCTCATCAATGCAAAGCCTTTGAAATTATCCAATTAAGGCACCTTTCAAAAACTTTTAATTCATAACTTTATGTCCCCAACAGGGCGCCATATTGTATTTGGTGTGACGTCACATATTTCATTCCCGTACGTCATTCAAGTTTCAGAAAAAAGGAGACTATATCAGATGAACGAACCAGTAATGTTATAAGAGTTAAATCTTTCTTTAGTGTATGAGACCATAAAACAAAATCTATCCCAAATCGTAATGAAAGAAGTACTTAACAGAATAGTACATTTCGATACAAGTGTGGAAAGTATGTCATTTCTTCACGAGTCCCGGTATGCTGACCCAAGCCGAAGGCGTGGGTCAACAATAGGGACGAGTGGAAATAACAATTCCGTACGTGCATTGAACGACGTTTTTTAATACATAAATAATCGCATACATTAATAATAGCACCCATGAACCCACACATACGCGCACGCACGCACGCACGCACGCACACACACACACACACACACACTCACTCACTCACACACACTCAGACACACACACACTCTCTCACACACACACACACACACACACACACACATAATACGTACTTTTATATTTTATTTGTTGTTTTAGTTGGTATCTGCATGTCAATCAAATTAGTTTTAATTAGTGTTTGTAATTACTAAAACTAATAGTATTATTTATATAACATAGTTACTTACCCCTACGCCTAACACGTACGTAATTGAATTGTGATAAGTTTTGGAGAAGATACTGACTCCTGAGATACAGGTTATACACCTAGTTCAGGAGACAGAGACTTTATGAATTTGTAAAATATGTATGAATAAAGAATTTATTATTATTATTATTATTATTAATACATTTGCGAAAAAATGCAGAAATGTAATTTCGCGGGAGTAAGTTTCGGTTTTTTTTAGAGGATATGGCAGTGCAACGGTTTCTATGCATTCAGCCAATTCATTGACAATAATTTATCTAAATTCAAAATAATTTTAATTGCGTTATTTATTTACGTTATACGTATATATGAAAAAAAATAATTTATTTTAAATTTAATTTATGTATTAATAGTATTTACGCTCTAAAATAGTCATTTCATACAAAAACTTTGTACAGAAAACTTTTTGATTAAAAACCTCCTTCATGCATTTGGATGTTATATGCTGGAGGGAAACAAAAAGCTCTAGTGTGGAAAAGAATAACTTTCCGCACGCTAAGCACATGGAAAAGTCTACTTTTTAAGCAAATCTATTAAAAAAATTCTTTCTTTGACGTGTTCGGGGAATCCGAGCTCTTTTGATCTGTGTACGAACCGGCGAGTCAACTGGGCTTGTCCGTCGATTTCAATATATTTGTCAAGGCATAACACTACTGTTGCGGTGTACACTCGGCGATGAGCCTGTCTTGTTTACCTTTAACTTACGCAAGAACTAATGACGCTACACTATCGATGGAATTTACTGAGAAAATACTCGATTGTTCATTAATATTATTATTTATTATCCTTTAATACAGGGCTGTCCAAAGTATAGTCTGCAATTTACATACTGTTAGATATAACTTGAATAAATTTTGTACAACACCAAAGAGTATATTCGTAATGCTTTAATTACAAAAACCGAAAGAAGAGGTTAGAATTTTTTGACAATTGTACTCCACAGATAACTACTACCGTAGAATGGTGTGTATCGACGCGGAAAACACGTGACACCCAACTCGTACCTGTAGACAACTCCAAGAGTGAGAGGGTCGATATAGACTTCCCTTTTACTTTGTATTTTACAATACATATATATTCTCACGCTGTATCCCTGGTGGGATAGTTTGCGACTTATAGTGACGATACAATTTTTTATACTCAATATCTTAATAAGGCCCGTGCCTTGGCTGACTTTTACATGTTTAAGAAGGTAAGGAGATGGCATATTCTATAGCCTTTTTTGCCAGATGAATACAGAAGCAGCAATGATTAAATGTACATTTATTAATTCTTCTAACGATCTTGAGCACAGATTTGAACTTTGTTCACCTTCATATTATTTCCGTAATCAAATCACTGCGCTGTCGTTTAAAAACGTCATAAAAATCATAACCCATTTAAATTTCATAACGCGTTTAAATTGTTTTAACACGTTCAATGCCAATCATATTATTTTTTACATTCTGAGTTAAAGTATAATGATATGCTAAAGGGAGTCGAAAAAGCCCCAACTAAATTCTGCGTTCGTATTTCACTACATCCATTTTTTTCTACACGTTAATTTTAAATGATAATGATCTTTGGTTATTGCAGGTAAAAAGTTTTTAGGCAATCACACCAGTTGTATGACTATAAAAAAAACACTAGGCTTATGCTGTGTTGCATACAACTGACTGCAGAACTCTTAGATTACAAGATAGTTTAGATACGTTTGCTTTTTAAATCGATTTGACCGGGAATAGATCAGATACTCTCAGTTTCGAAAAGACACATAACATCTCACTAATAGATTACTCTAATTTAAGGAAATGAAGCATAAACGAACTCAATAGTTTGAAATATTTTGTGTGGGTTCAACTGAAAAGCATTCTAAAAGCATAAGAAGATTTATTGGCAGTCCTTGAAACTTATTTTTTATAAAATAGGCGGCAAGCGAGCAAGCGAGTCACCTGATGGAAAGTGATCGCCGCCCATGAACATCCGCAAAATCTGGAGAATCACGGGTGCGTGCCGGCCTTTAAGGAAAGGAGGGGGAGGAGGTAGGTTGTCCAAGGGCACTCTCACTCACCGAATGAAACACAACATAGATGCTGTTATTTCACGCCAATACTCTGTGAGAGGCTGGTATTTCGCCGGGCGGGCTGGCTCAATTCGTACTTCAATACAGCATTGGTTCTACCACATAAAATGTCCACACAAAATGAGATATGCCTGAGTTTAACTAAAAAGTTATTGTACAGCAATGAATGCCACGTGTGGGGTTTCCATAGCCCTAATGGTTACAAACGTGTTAGTTTTAAAGATCACAATGATATTAGTTTCAATGTGAGGTCTTTGCCAAGGTTTATATATATTTTGTAATTCTTTGCTTAGTATGTGGGGGTCGTTCAGTCATGTCATCAGTTTATAGTGGTCATAATTTACCTTGTTTTTAGCTATGACATATTTTAACTACGAAACGAGTTTTGGACCTCTTGCACTATCAAAGAAATATGTTAATTTTGTTTATCTTACATCGTGCTATGTATGTCACACAACGAATTGGTGGACTTACTCATTGATAGAATCTTACTTTAGGGCGACGCATTGGAAATTTTGACGGCAGAGATCTCAATTTTTCTAAGTGACTACAAAACGTATGAAAATAATATTTGGTAAACTGATTCTGCATTTCATAGACTTTATTTTGACAGTTACGAAACACGGTTGGTTAGCTTTTGTAATACAAAAAAAAAAAACAAAGAAACCTTTTTTAAAATAGAGATTTATATTTTTAGGAGTAACGGGACCGATTTACGTTTCTAAATTTTCTGTATAGTTTTAACCTTAACATATTCTTCAAAATACAGTAGAAATTTTAAAATTAATTGTAGTTTTTAAAATAAACAAAAGTAACTACTTTTTCGTATTTTTCGTAAGCCAACGCGCGCACTTTCGCATAGACCAGAAGGTCTATTTTGGATTAAATTATTGTTTATCAATGCGTCGCCATAAGAAGTTAATAAAAAACTATTCTTATGTTATTGTAGATCTTGTTGGCGGGAAAAGTGAAGTTTATATTGTAATAGAATTTCTTATAGAAATAAGCGGTACCTTTTGCTCTTTTTTCTGTATGTATTTCTCTTTGCTTATGTCGTTGTGTGCAATGAATTGTTAAATAAATAAAAATAAATAAATAAATAGAAATACGTCGAGAATATCTTACTAAAACTAGCATGGACCACTCGTGGGCGGCTAAACTCACGGTCGATGTGTTACAAGCTAATGCACGGTGCTATAACTGAGTGGTTCACTCGTTTAACTTGTGAGCTAGATGTAAGGTGATTTTTTTTTATTCATTGATTTGCTGACATGAGTACATATTACAGACTGTCACTACCACATAACAGATGTCATCCATAATACATGTTACACAGCCTGATATTATGCATAGTACCTTTAATGGGTGTGCAAATTTTTATAATAATTTACAAACATACATACATACACCTCACGCTCAGATAGTCAGAGAGGGGGGAGAGTCAAGCGTCGCGGTTCTTACATACTTCTTTCGTTTCCTCAAATCTCATCATTCTCCTCACACATTTTCGATGTGTGAACATTTTATAATAATTTGTTCCTACAATTACAATCATAATTTAAATTTAAACTATCTATTTAGACAACGTTGATTATTTACAAAATCCAGCCTATACCTAATCAACAAATCTTACAATAACATGTCAAACACTAATACAATACAAAACAACAATAATAAAATAAAATCGAAATCTTTTTTTTGTCTTTGACCTAAGTCGTTCTACAAACGCCATATTTAATTTTAAAAAAACAACTTAGTTTATGTCATATGTCAACCTCATAGGTTTTCTTCTCTTAAGTGATACGGACTCAAATATCATTATTATCCTCACACACATTCAGTTTTCGCCGAGATATGTAAGTGTTTTTGATATTGCCGTCAGTTCACACTAGCTGTTCGATCTTCGCAAGTCAGATTTGGTTTTTCTTGACTTCTGCTACCACCACTCACTTTAGCTCTGTATATTTTCTTCGTCAGTCTTTCATCAATCATTCTATGTGACCGAACCAGTTAAGTATTCCTTTCTTCATGTTTACAATAACAATGTCGTGCAACCTAGTCAAGTATTTGCGTATTTATTGTATTTTTGTTTCAGACCTATGAACATGAATACAGATGCAGCTAATGTCCTCCTTTTTTTCACTGTAGTTGGGTAAAAGACTCAAAAAGATTGTTAAATTTTTTCCAAAAATTAAATCGGACATGCATACTCTATCCATAAAGGAAATTGTAAAGGCATACGAAGACTCGCCTCGTTAGCGATCATATTGTAACACGTTACAGCAGATATAGTTATTTATTGGACAGAGGTCAAAAGTTGAAATCCTGGCGAATTGCGATATTATTACATGCGTGATATTTTTCTGGGTTTGAATCACCGCTTTATAGCTGTGAGGTTACGCTTTCGACCTCTGTGCAGAGTTGTTTTCAATTTGTACTAATTTCATCATACTGCCATATCGCTCATATCTGGGTCGACACAGCCATTTCTCTAGGTTAAAATTTTTTGTTTTTGCTCTCGATAGACGATAATTATACATATGTACATATCCTCACGCTGTATCTCTTACGGGGTACTCAGAGTTGACGTAGTTCTAAGCATCGCCGTTTTCACATACTTCTTTTAACTCTTCAAATTCTATCTTTACAGAATTATAGATATCAAAAAGCCAGTGGGACAGTGGAATAGTATCAGAAGATTCACTCCTCAAAATCATTTAAATAAATAGCGACTCTTGCTACGACACAATAAGGTGTAATTCAAGTCGCTCAGCGTTAATTACCTACAGTTATATTCACCTAGAAGTTCACTCTCTTTCTAACGCGTTACTCTTATATCTTCTGACGACGTTAGGGTTGTCTTCTTTTAAAGAATAATTAATCTGAATATAATTACGAGTTATGTGCCCATGCTACTTTTGAGAACAAATAACGTTCAGTGGGCTATTTGATATTCTTAATTGTGTCTTGGTCTATCTTGACTTCTGCTATTATTCATTTTCACTTTATAGATTTACTTCTTGTGAATAATTATAATAACATAATTGAATATATTCTACTCGTAAGTCCGAAGTTTAAATTGAGAATATTTCACAGATTCTTTCTGGATGTTATTATGGATTTCCTGTGTTCGTTATTAACCTTATGTTATTGTGAGATGAGATATGGGGACAACGATTCTTACGTATATTTTCCATGAAGTGTTAAAAAGTAATTTGTGAAATTGATATCACATAAAAATTACCACAAAATAATACATATTTTTAAAATATCTATTTAAGACCTCACCAATCTCTAAAAGTAAGCACGCTACTTTTCCTTTCAGTTATTCACGTGATGAATTCCTAAAATCTTTAACTATTTCCCGATCAAACTCCAAAAACCACCAATCACAACACAACATCTGAGTCTATATAATATCTTTTAGGTATTTATATATTAAAAAAAATCTGTAACAAAAACAAACAGACATCGAGTTGAATCCATGGATAAATTACATAAATCTAATGCTATTTCACTATTAGTAATGGATAAGTCTTTAAACATGAGCCCATTTTTTGGTGACCCGGGAGAAACCTTCTAACGTACGAATATTGGACTGCGTTATATAGAGCTTTTGTCCACAAAAGCTCTCGCTGTGGTCACCCTTGGCGCTTGTTGAGGTGCTCAAGGATCTTATGAGTCACCAAAATCGAATCCGGAACCCTATCACAGGGTCGAGTTATATCACTGCATCGAATTACGCAATTTTGTTATAAAAACATGAAAATGAAGTAATGGAATCAGAATGATGATGAAAAAATGACTTTTTTGTCGAAATTTAAATATTGATTCCTAATTAAGTGATTGCGTGGCTTACCTATTGTACAAGGATAATTACATAATCTTTGCTTTTAGATCACGTATTCTTCTTATTTTTTGGATTCTGTACCGTAAAAGAGTGAAGTGCCTAAGTTATATTACAAGAGATCTTGTAATATGACTTAGCAGTCAGTATGTATTTATTTATATTTATTGCACACATAAACATTACAAAAAAAGATATATACAGAAAGGATGAGCAAAAGGTACAGCTTATTTCTAAAATAAATTTCTTCCAGCAGACCTGCGAGTGACAAATTCAAAATAGAAAAGATAGACACTGTGTGTACTTGCTATAATTATAATAAAATACACTAATATAAGTTACATATTTATACTATACACAAATATAATACGTACTATATTTTAAATATATAAATATAAATATACACAGGGACAGATAAATATACTTAAAGCTGTAAATAAATAAATAAAAGTTTAACGTACATCTTTCATATAGTGTTCCTTGACAGCATACTTGAAACAAGCAAAAGACAGGCTTTCCCGAATGTGTGAAGGAAGAGCATTCCCCAGTCTAACCGCTTGAACACCAAAGGATTTAGATAAGAATTCAGAGGAGTTAGGATAATAGTATATCAGTCTGACCGTGAGCCTAAACAAGATACGCAATTCTCGTAAACGCTAATAGAATAATAATCACCAGACAATACACACCAATTATCTGGTTTCAAACCTTCAAACCATTCCCTGTGCTATGAGAACCAGAAGACGATACCAACTGGGGGCGTTTCCCAGTACACCCAGACCAGAGACACTCCAGAAAAGTTCGTTTCCTAAACTGACCCGGCCGGGAATCGAAACCGGAACCTTCCGTGCTCAAACTCAAAAAATAAACCATTGCGCAATCGAGGTCGTCAATGGAATAGAATGCAACTTTTAAATAAAGGCTTTTAATTTTCCATAGAACATTAAATCTGAACTAACGCAAAATATGTGAGTTAATGCGATAAATGGGATCCCGCTTTTTGCGGGAACATCCCGCGAAAATTAAATTCTTTGACCCTACAAATAACAAGATTACGAGATGTCTGCGGAACTGTACTTTATGACTTGAATACTTATGTGGAAGGAATGTTTTGAAAATATTGTATATTTTTCTTGATATCGTTTGCTATTTGTTTAACCGCTCTGAGTGGCTAGACAAGTGACAAACGCTTTGTAAAATTGAAACGCTTTCTGGCGTCATTGCTAGTCAAAAGTGACATTATACGGCGGTTCTCACACGACTTTACTCTTCGTTTGACTTAATAGAAAGTTAATAACGTTTGACTACTACTTTAAAATTCGTTACGATAGATCACGTGTTACTAGTCGTTCTATTCTCTAGCGTTACGACAATTGAACCACTTGTCTAGGCCCCCAGTTCTTTTGGCGCATCTTGTAGCCTAGACGCCTTGATAGATTTTAATGTGTCGTCAGATTCAAAGTTTACCACTTGTTTAACCACTCAGAGCGACTAGACAAATGACAAACGATATCAAGAAAAACATTCAATATTTTCAAAAAATTCTTTCCACATATGTATTCAAGTCATAAAGTAATTAACCCGGATTCAAATCTATGGTCTCCATTACAATTTTATGTTAATAAGAATGCATCCTTGGTCGAGAATTCATAATAATAGCATTATGACTATAAAAGCATCTAATATTTTTATGACTATTTTGCAACAGTTTTAATATTTAGATCAAGACATTTGTAACTGACACGACATAAAAAGATGGTTATTAATGCCTATTACTTTTGTATCTTCTGTACTTCATAATGAAACCCAAAAGATTACAAGATTACTTATCTGTCCGTCCGTCTGTGACAGTTGTATTTCTCAAATATTTTAGGACGTCCAATACAAAGGAGTTCGAAGATTTTAACTTTATTTTTAAATTTCTTTATGGCATGGCGCACAGATTAGCGTATTTGCCAATGTCACGTATTAATAAGTAGAATCACAAGCAAATTAGTTTTTTCTTATCGCAAAACACTTTCAGTAAAGTGATAGTAGGCTTTACTGAAGTTTTAAACGACTTCTCGGAAGAACGCGAGAACTTCAGCTACACATGTTTATTTAGATCTCCTCCATTCTTTTCACTTACACAGAATTTTAAAACACAATATCACTGTTGTACTTTAAAACTCCTAAAAATGTAAAAAACAGAAAATCTAAATAAAATGACAACCTCACTTCTCCCGTTCCCGCCAAATAGTCTTTGATACTTATTCTCAGTCCAAGAAACATGGATGGAGCAATAATAAGTTGACATTCTTATCACTGTGTGAAACGAATTTTTGTGTCTTTCTATTTCACCGAGCGTAACCGCGGGTTAACCAGTTAGCTATAGTAAGTATGGCAACCTCGCACTGTCAGTGTAATTCGTGTCAGCTCATAACCGACTTTACGTACATTACTGAAATAATATTAGTATGTGCCGATTCGATTATTTTACAAATCGATTAATCGATTATACTTATAACAATAATCGATATGTATTCGATTATTGATCGATTAAAGTCGTTTATGATTTATGAAGGTAGTCTTTCTCAATTTTGTGGAAAAAGGCGAGATATTTTTAAGAAACTACCTAAAACGATCTTCTTAAATCCTAATTCTCACTAAATACGGGTATTGACGTTATAGACAGTTCTTTAAAAAAATAAGTCATAAATTTTAAGATTTATTTATTCCACAAATGCACCAATATGTTATTGGTTCAGTCATTTTAAATACAATCTAATTTAATTAGTAGGTACAATACACTGCACTGCCGTCTCGTTGTAATCTGAACGTAAAATGACAAGTGACAACTCTCCCTTGACACATGAAATTCTTTAACGAACTGTTTTCATTTCTTTACTTTTAAATGACGGGGAATTACCTACGAATAAAAATTCGTGGGTTAGTAATAAAGTGAAGAGGTTCATAGCTAATAACAAGGGAATTCCCTTTTTGCAAAGACAAGGTTACAGTACTAAACCACGACAATCAACAAAAGTAGAAATTGGTAGTGTGGTAGAATTTTTCATAATCGATAGTTATAGATTTATAATCGATTGCAGTCGTTTATTTTAATAATCGATTAATCGATTATTGATAATCAATTTCGCAAATCGATAAAATAATTGCTTGCAAAATGTTCGTAAATTTTAAGTGTTTTGACTACTATTATTCTAAAAATTAAAAATATGTCATGTTCAGCTGCGTATTGTTGTACTGTGAACCAATTCCTAGTCTCGCACATTAGCAGTCTAGAAACAAAGAAGGACACGCTCTCAGATCAAACACTACGTCCATTTTGATTCATGGTCCGAGTACTCATCAGCCGCCATTTTAATTTTCTTCGAAAATGGCGGCGCATGCCATAACCTGTATATATCGATTGGGGACACTTAAATGAACAAAAAATGACAAAGGTTTCTGCGTCTTAAAGTGTCACGTTACAAAGTTACTTGCAAGAAAAGATCGATGTACGGCACCCTCAGTCCAATTTAAGGAATTAAACTTCTCTACTTTGTCCAAAATTGCTATGAATTTCTGCACTAATTTGTGTCCGACACACTTCTAGCAGGTTTGTCTTTATTTAATATCTCCAAATTGTAAAAGAGTTTTTACTTATATTTGTTGAAATCAGCTTAGGTTATTGAGTGTAGGGGATTCTAAAATTTTTATGAATGTTGCCATGACGAAATATTACCCGTAAAACTTGGGAAAAAATCGCGGCAAGAGCATGCAATAAATTAGAATGTATAAGACGTATGTGAGATATTATGCTAATATTATTAACATTTATTGGTACTTAAGGTCAGGGCTCATGATAGATACTTTTTTATTAATAAAATTCATCTTTCGTAATGCCAAGGGCGAATCTTACAATTGTAATACATTATTTCGTTTATGATCCGGTAACGAGCTCGGAATTTTTTCCAGACAATTACCGATAAAAGTTGCTATTTTTACCCATCTGCGTCTCGGCTATAATGATAGATATTTAAAAAATAATAAAATTCGTCATTCGTAATGCCAAGGGCGAAGTTTACAATTGAAATACATTATTTGATTTGTGAATGTGAACCGGTAACGAACCGGAATTTATTTCAGACGATTGGCAAAGAAAGTGAGATAGCTATTTTAACCTTACAGTTCCAAAAGAACAGTATATTTTTTGGGCTTATATCTGTATATACCATTCGCACAAGGATGCCACAAGAAGAGAATGGATAATTGTAATTTAAATTAACATTTAGAAATTTTTAAATAAAATGTTCTGCTTGGAATCAAATACATATAATAACTTCAATATTTAAAAATACAAGATTATTTTTATAAGATAACAGAAAAATTTGAAAAAGGAGAGAGTGATGGTGTCGTGTGTGTAATTGTATGTGGTTACTTTTAAACTATAATTAACAAACAAAAAAAAACATTTAACAAATGACTTATGCTATGATATTATTGTCCTATACACTCAAATTTCACTGGTGAGTGATATTTTCACACTAAGGCTAGTTTCTTGTAGTTCTTTCTCATTTCATAAAATACTATGAATTAACTATCAGTCGTGTCCAGGCAAGGTGTAAAAATAAATGTGGGCGTCCAAGCGAAAAGCATTCAGTGGTAGGCATTTAGTTTCTGAGATATACGCAGTTTTGTAAAGTTGGGTGAAAAAATACATTTTGCGGTTTTAATTCATTAATAATTAATGTTCAGTTATCTACAAGTTCATATAGTAAATTACTTTATATGATGTTTCTTAGTAGAAACGAACAAGTAGAAGTGAGTTTTTTTTAACAAACTTTAAAAATACTTTTGCTCAAAACAAGCTTTTTCAGTTTCAACTTTAAATGTCTGATAAAAAAAATATGTGCCAGTTTTTGAATATTTTTTTAATCCTTATTATCAATGGACTATTCTAAATTCCGAATCTGATCTTAACTCAATACCTCACTACTGCCATGCAATTCTGTAAAAACTCGAATCACCCAAGCGAGACTCGCTCGACAATTCACCCCACTTCGCATTCGAACTCACTTGACCTTCAAATGGAATTCTCTAAACCAAACATTCTAGGAGCGAAGTGAAGTGATCTTAGATGCGAGTTTATCGGGGATTGCTATAAGAGTAAACATCTCAGTCGATATTTCGTCTTAGTGTATTTTAACTTCTCTGAAATAATTAAGTTAAATAAACCTTGTTTTTTTTAGATTAGAATGTCATATTTAGCGAAACGTCAAAAAATTCATTAACGATGGTATGACTCGCTGCCGCACTCATCGAGGCGGCGCTAGTTTCTGTGTCGACTTTAGAGGATATCAGTCCACAGTTGACAATCTCAACGTGGATTCAGAAGTGAATTCGTCTAATTCGCTTTAGAGAATCGCACGGCTGGACCCTTTTTGCTTGGACGCCCACAAATAGTTAATAGATACCTTTTGTTAATTTTGAGTAATCAGCTGTTTACTTAGGTATTCAAATAAAATCTATGAACCAGGCTTCATTATTAAATTCATTCGTGTTTGTTAATTGCTTCAAAGTCCTCTGATGTATTAGCCTTTGTTACATTATCCTTACTATTTTTTTTTATTTAGTTTGGACTTGGATACATCATGTTTTACTTCAAAATTTTTTTTTCTTTTTCAAAATTAGACAATGTATAAACGAATATTTAAATTTGAGTACTAATCTATGACATCATACTTCTTGGCGGGAACAAGAAAAGTGAAGTTGATATTTTAATTAGATTATATCAATATTTTTTGCGTTTTTGGAAGTTCTAATGTACGAAATTGGTAGTATAATATATTGTGCGTTAAATTAATAAAAATAATAATAATATAATTCTGTGCATGTTATGAATGGGGAACTTTAACGGGAAATGGGGAACGCGTTTCGAGAAGTCCTCTTTAACTTCAGTAAAACCTACTATCACTTTACTGAAGTATGTTCGAGACTTCTAACAGTCATTTTATGACAGAGTTACTCCATTTTTATACGTGAGAATGTCACAAATGTTTGTACATACATACATACATTACATTATCTTCACGCTGTATCCCTAACGGGATACAAATGTTTGAAATAAGTATGAAATGAGTTGCCAATATATAAAAGAAACGAAGAATCAACTGATCGGAAATGGAACACGAGCCTTCCTTCGACTTTGTTTTCTCACCAACTATTCCTATTAATTGGCACTTGGCAGTCACCCATCCTAAAGCGAACCGTTCACAACATTGCTTAACCTCCATAACTTATAATATGTAGGTCACGGATGACTTTGACCCACAATCTTTCACTCGTAATAATATTTTTATGTGCTACACCATCACAATAAAACTTTTTAATAATTTATTGACTAAATGCTAATTAGTATCATGGTTCTTATCTCAAGTTGTCTTATAAATTTTAATATTAATATATTAAGAGTGTTATCAAAACATGAACAGGACCTTGTTCTAGTATATGTTTTTGTACGAAATTGAGTGATGATATTCTTATTACGCAGACATACATACCTGTGTCGTATGTAACATATTCGGTCATAACATTGTAATCACTGTGAAATCTTGATACATACACTATGTATCTACAAACATGGTCATCAATTCAATCATTCAATAGGCTGAACCTTCTTATTAATCGATATTGAATTAATTCTTCAATTAAAGAAAACAGATAAATTCAGGCAAATTTATAAGATAAAGTCACAATAATATTGTGCTCTGTCCGCATTAGTAGGTGTGCAGTGTGTATTCACACAGGTGGCAGAAAGGCCATATATAATGCGGTTTTGGTTCCAACTTTAATGTACGGTAGTGAGGCCTGGATATGCGGGATATGTTAATCTTACGGTGGAGTAATACAGAGTAATACAGAAGAATTTCTTCAAGGCTTGCATATTTTGATGATTGTTTTATTGTTCCGTTATATGTTCTGTTACAGAATTGAAAAAGGTTAGTCCTACTCCAGAAATTTATTTAAATACAAAAGACAAAAAATAAATAACTTCGAAAAAAATTTAACCGACTTCAAAATAAGAACCCTGAAAAGTAAAAAATAATTATCCTTTACTAACCAAAACTCAAGTACAAAGAATTTCATAAACACGATACAAATACCTATATAATTAAAGACGGTTACTAAGTAGGTGTTAAATCAATAGAAAACAACAAGTGACTTCAGTAACTGCCTTTAATTACTTATATAGGTAGGCATTTGTACCGTATTTGTGAAGTTATTTTTGTACTTGAGTTTTGGTTAGTAAAGGATAATTATTTCATAGTTTTGTTGCTTTCATTTCAAAACCGGTTTAATGTTTCTCACAAAACTTTCATTTATTCTGCAAATCCCCTCCGCACTAATTATCTCTGTCGATTCAGGGTAGTTCAATAAAGATGTTTCCCAACTCGCTATAAATTAGTAAATCAAAATGTTCTCATTATTTTAGGAAACAATGAGTCGTAATAATTATGGCGTTTTTACCATAAGGTTTATTGTTCTTAATGTTCAAGGTCTTATGTTTAGATTCACAGATAAGTTTAATATCACGTGGGAATATTATACAAAATAAAATGATTTAAATCACATGATAAGTTAGGCAATAGTTCACAGTAGATTATTTTTTTATTCGATGAGACAAGTACATTCTGTCCTTTCTTAATTCAATGTCCATGAAACTCAGTATATTTACAGAACACACTGTACTGTTTTACAATGTTTGCTCATTCTTCTTCCATCAGAGATCTGACGAACAGGAGCCTTTTTTATTAAGAAACACAGTATCAATAGAAATCTACTTTAGTTCGGTTCAAAGCGAAAACCTGGACACAGAAAAACCGACAAGAAACTCAGTCAGGTATTATTCTTTCCACATAATTTTACAAAATGTTTATAAAGTTACAAAGGTTAAAATATAATATTCAGAAAGCCAGTATGCATGTGCAGAGAAGACCAGACTATTCCAGACTATATATTTCCAGACTATTGTTTTATCTTCAACGAAATCTTCTATTTAATAGTATGATTGTCTAATCAATGTACGTTTTATAACAAATCTAAATCTATTTCTTGTTAATTGAGTATCTTCCTGAGGAACTTTATTATGAAAACGAATACAGTTACCCAAAAATGAAACATTTGACTTATGTAATTTAAATTTCGAAATAACCAATTTATCTTATCTAATGTTTGGAATATACAAGGTTGGTGACGTTGAAGTGATGCCTCCAGTGTTGTATGCGTCCATAGACTACAATACCCGTTTACCACCAGACAGGTCGTATGCTTGTTGCCACCTTCGTTGTATAAAAAAAATATGGCTACCAGATAATTGATTGAAATTTTTGTTATAACCTGTATATTATTAATAGCTAGTGATGAAATGATTACTACTTAGCGATAACGATTATGATTGCGATTAATACTTTTAATAATCGATGATTACGATTGAGATTATTTCAGTTTTTTAATAAAATATATTGTTATCGATAAAGGAGCATAATATTGATTACAGTATACTAATTTAAATAATGTTTGCTGAGTAATTAATAATTAAAATTAAGGAATTTTAAATTTTTATTCAAAAACAACATTTCTAGCTTAATTTCTAGATTCTGGCTAGCTTAATCGCTAGATAATCGCAATGATAATCGTTAATTGAAAAACGTGAAACGCCCCCAATCGTAATCGTTTCATCACTAGTTCGCCTTCTGTATAACTATTGTTATTTTATGTAAACATGATAATGTTCATCATAGTTATAATATGAGAATAAAATAAATTTATGTTAAAAATGATGTAATTGGGAAAACATAGTGTTATGTGAATTCCTGCATATATAATTACCAGTTTATACTTAAGTATGTTTACAATAATGTTTAATTATGATTATAGGAAAAATACGGTAGTGAGGCCTGGATATGCCTAAAATCGAGTGAAAGTATGTTAAATGCTGTGGAGATGCGGTCTCTCAGAAATATGTGCGGTGTCACGCTTGCTGACAGGATAAGCAATGATGAGATACGCAGTATGACAGGGTTGCACAACAGTGTTATTGTAAAAATGAAGAAAGGAATGCTTAGATGGTTCGGGCACATGGAAAGAATGAGTGATGAAAGACTGACGAAGAAAATATACAGAGCGAAAGTGAGTGGTAAAAGAAGCCAAGGAAGACCAAGGCTGACTTATGAAGATCAAATAGCCAGAGTGTTAGCAGACGGAAATGTCAAAAGCACTCGCATACCTAGGCGAAAATGTGTGAGGAGAATGATGAGATTTGAGGAAGCGAAAGAGGTGTGTAAGGACCGCGACTCCTGGCGCTCCGTCCTCTCTGACTACCCCGTTGGGGATACAGCGTGAAGTTATGTTATGTCATAGGAAAAATTATGGTAGTAGTAAACACGTTAAACGAAGGTTAGGTTGTGATGATCAGACGTTAATTTAGACGCCGCTTAATTTCTTAACTTCAAAGTCAAAGTCAAATCAATTTAATTAAGTAAACCCAATTGCAAGTTATTTTTGAACGTCAAATCTACTTTAGTTCGGTTCGAAAAGAAAACCTGAACACTGAGAAGAACCGACAAGAAACTCAGTCAGGTACTTAATTTCTAAACAGACGCCACTTCATTTCTCCGACAGTAAAGCTCGGGTTGACCGGTAGAGGATGCCATTAAGCATTAAGTCTGCCTATTGTATACATTATGTACAATGAGGAATAAATATATAAATGTACATGTAGACGTCAAAATCGCATACATTTCTCGGTGTAAAGACTTCCCATTAAATACATTAAGGGCTTGCACCAACTATTTAAATTCGATTTAAGGATTTGACATCTCGCTTGCACTAACTATTAAATACTTGGAGCAAGCGAGATGTCAAATCCTTAATTCGAGCTTAAATAGTTGTTGTATGCCACCGTAAGAGAAATAACTGAGCAACAGAATTAATAATTAATAGTCCGCCTATACAGCCCAGTGCAAGCGAATTCGTTCATTACCCCCGCGCCTTATGGCGATAACAATAAAGTTGATTTTTGAGTTGCAGTTTGATCACATTTTAACGCGGAATAATGTCAACATTTCTTTTTGCACATAATTGTAATTTGCAAGAAAACTACGTTACGATTAAAAATCTGCTTTTAGAGATATGAGATATAATTAAAAGAAGGAAGGAATGATTAGATGGTTCGGTCACTTAGAAAGAATGATTGATGAAAGCCTGACGAAGAAAATCTACAGAGCGAAAGTGAGAGGTAAAAGAAGCCAAGGAAGATTAAGGCTGACTTATGAAGATCAAATAGCCAGAGTGTTAGCAGACGGAAATGTCAAAAGCACTCACATACCTAGGCGAAAATGTGTGAGGAGAATGATGAAATTTGAGAAAGCGAAAGAGGTATGTAAGGACCGCGACTCCTGGCACTCCGTCCTCTCTGACTACCCCGTTAAAGATACAGCGTGAAGATATGTATTTATGTATGTATTTCTTTTATTAACATAATACATATTCGCATATAATCAAAACTTTAAAACGACCATTATTAAAGTTGATACTTTCGATTAAGGCGTCATGTCATATATTTTTCTTACCTTATTCTGTGCATGGTGTAGTTAATCTAAGGCTGTTTTTATCTGAAAGTACATTTAGTCTTTAGCGGTGAAGTGTAGTGTGAAAATTCTCGCTCGATCTCGCGCTTGACCGAATACTTTAGTACATATTATATACCTAAAATGTACTACACGCATCTGGTAGCTGGTATCGTTGGCTGGCAGTACCAAGACCCGAGCTATTACCGTGGTTTATGACTCACAAATTTTAGATATTACGTATTCGCGAGAAAACTGAGAATAATTTTGCATAATAAGCGATACTACTCACGCTTCGAATATGCGCAGTAAGTAGTGATGCGTGGTAGCGAAACGGTTTGGTTACTTCAATGGTTAAAATATCGTCGCCTTAGAGTGCTAACCTGCTAATTCCGTACCAGTGAATTCATGAGGACATGAAAAAAAACTGAATTATTATTTTATGGTTCAGAAGATGAAAATTATTAAGAGAAAATTATTGAGGCCTGAAAAGTCGTCTACCAGTATCTTTGACGCAGTTAGCATGTTTGACGATTTTATAGAGCTTTGCTTGTTCTGTTTGTACTAAAAACTTAATTATGGCAAATATGGAGTTAGCATAACAGCACTCTTAGACAACGATATGTTGATGGCTATCTATTGTTTTTCATGTCGACTGTCGAAACAATTGAGTCAATCGCTTAATTTGAGTCGGTCAAGCAAAGTCCAAGAGTCAAATGGAGTTAAGGTGAGCGTTTCCAAGCGCAGAAACCATCGACATGGCTTCATGCTTCATCCCTAGCGGGGTAGTCAGAGAGGACGAACCGCCTGCTTCGCGGTCCTGACATACTTCTTTCGCTTCCTCAAATATCATCATTCTCCTCACAGATTTTTACCTAAGTATGGTAGTGATTTTGACATTTGCGTCGGCTAACACTCTGGCTATTTGATCTTCATAAGTCAGCCTTGGTCTTCCCCGGCGTCTTTTACCACTTGCTTTCGCTGTGTATATTTTCTTCGTCAGTCTTTCATCACTCATTCTTTCTATGTACCCGAACCATCTAAGCATTCCATTCCTCACTTTTACAATGACACTGTCGTGCAACCCTGTCATACTGCGTACCTCTTTCTTGCTTGGCCTGATTTGCAAGGGTGACACCGCACATATTTCTAAGAGATCGTAATTAACAATCTAAGACAAACGACAATTATTTTGATATATTTTTGAATACCCACAGTTTTAACCCAAGTATAACTCGAGTGGTTAGATCTCGGACCAAATATCACAATGTATGGAGCATTTACTCTAAAAACATGTCCATTTTTGTTGACCGACTTTCTAGATTTTTACTAATGTGCATGACTAGGGAAGGTCACAGTACAGCGATACTCAGGTGAAAATGACATATTAATATTTTCGTGAATACTACGTAGCCAAAACATTTAAGATTTACAAGTGTTTTGATGTCCGAGGGTTTGATATTTAGATTATAAATTAGATAACTGTTTGAGAGTTTTTCTAATGTAGTGAATTAAAATAGATCGTGTACTAATGTAATGGTCGCCATAATTAAAAGAAATATTAGTAAATAACATATAGTTTTTATAGAATTGAAATCTTCGATTTACGAATACATTCTTAAAAACACTATAAAAAAGGTACTCTTGGGAATCCTCTTCTTAAGTGCGTATTAATTAGTACTCGTAAATGTATTGGAGACCGCAATAAATACAAAAGAAAACAATATCATAAGAAGCTTGAGCGATCTCCGACATATTATTATTTACTAATATCTTAACTCCACAGTTAAATAGGGCAGTTATTAAAGAAATAAAATATCTATTTATCATTTTTTACGGGCATCTATTTATAATTTTTGTTTTCTTGTTGGTACTTGTCGCAGGATAATACAAAGGTTCCAAATTGTCGAATTTGTATTCACCTGTATATTTCATTTCAAATCTAGTTAAGAATAACTTTACATAATATGAGACGACAACACAACTCGACCGTACGCAGATGATAGCTTCATTTATATTCAAAATTACTAGTTTTGGTTATACCAAAATGTGTGTCTGGGATTCCCTAATCGGTAGTCGACGTATTGTTTCAAATTTTGAGGCTATTTGACGCTGAGTACGTACATTAACCTTTTATGATTAGAGACAAAGATCTAGGTTTTTTATATTTTTGTATCTTGAAAGGAAAAGTACAATTCTTAAAATTATACATGCGTTAGTGCGTCTATCCGTCTGTAAAAGTCTATTTTCTCACAAACTATGTTGTGAGGAACAAAACTTGCATGGCGTTGTTTTAACGTTCAAAGTTATTCATAAGATAATTGAAGAATGGGTGTGGCATTTAAACTTGTATGGATCTCTCCCCCATTATTATAAAAAATTAAAACATTATTTTAGAAAATCGAAGGCTTTCTTGTAGTTTAAGAAAAAAAAAAGATAACGTCTTGTAAATGTACAAAAATTTCAATCCCAATTCACCATTTTATAAATAACGGGTCTCTGACTACCCCGTTAGGGATACCCCATGAACATATGTATGTATCTTAAAACATGAGAAATTAAAACGATTACCTTTCTTTGGCTTGACGTTTCGGCCGCGTTGCATCGGCGTCGACTCAATGATCATAATCACACATGTCAAGCCACAATAAAAGGTAATATAACAATAAAAATCGCGTTAATTTCCCGTGTTTTAAGATATTTAATAATACAACGTCAAAGTATAACACTTTATGGTGGAATTCGTATATCGATTTTTTATTTAGCATAAGAGGTTATCTGAGATACGCACATTTATTACCTAACTTGCAATCAGCATGCGACAGCCAAATATCGCGCGATGTCTGCTGTCAAAACTAGAATTTATGTAATGCCATTTGTGTAGTGGCGCTAAATCTACCGGGAGAAGTACAATTTACGGTCTTGGCGTAATAGACGTCGCTCAGTAATCGCGTGGCTGTCGCTGTCTGCCAATTTTTAGGAAATAACCCCAACGATATTCTGAAATACCGCTTTCAAGATAAAAAGTCGAGATTTCTATCGCAGCTATAAACTTGGTTAAAACATACGCAAAGGAAATATACTCACATACTTCATAGAAAAAAAATGACAAAAATACCATTTTAAATTAGAAATAAAATATGCAGTTTAGCAGACAAAACTTTCCTTTCAAAGTTTTTGTTTATTTAAGCCGTTTGATTATTTTTTTTGATGTGTTACCTGATTACTACAAAATTAAATGATTTATCGATTATATTGTTTATTAATTGTATCGTTTTCTCTAAATTAAGGAAAATATTTTATTTAAATTCGTCGTCGAAATGTTAAAGGCTCACAGTTTGTATTACCAATCTCAATCACTCATTCAACTCGTTCATTACTCATGAATACCTTGATTCTAACCAAGTTTCATTAATTTAATCGAGTCTATAGATACTTTTATTAAAATATCTCTATCGATTACCGATGCTAGATAATTGCTAATCTTTAAATACGATTTTGGTCTGTCAACAACTTTTTATGACAATCGATGAATTTACAATAAAAATGACAAAGAATGAGAATTACTAGTGGTTACGTAAGGCGCGTGGGGCTGAGTGACGTCACTCGCGGATACGTCTTCTCAGATGGACATGTAAATGAGCATCTGTTAAAGTCCATAGCGACACCGGATTAATGGCATTCATACACACACATACACACGTATATACTAATGTAAAATTGTAACAGACCTACGAAGATAGCGTTGAAACAGATACATAGTGCTCCTTTTTTTTCTTCATGGCATGGCGCACAGATTAGCGAGTTTGCCAATGTCACGCATTATATTAATAAGTAGAATCGTTATCGTAAAAGTCCTCCAGTAAAGTGATAGTAGACTTCATTGAAGTTTTATAGGACTTCCTGGAAGAGCGCGAGAACTTCAGCTACACATGTTTATTTAGACCTACTCCATTCTTTTTACTTACACAGAATTTTAAAACGCAGTATACTATCACTTTTGTACTTTAAAACTCCCAAAAATGTAAACAATAGAAAATCTAAATAAAATGACAACCTCATTTCTTCCGTTCCCGCCAAAAAGTCCCAGTGCTCTTTATAACGTAACTTCTTACAGTAAAATATTGCCAATGTAAAAAAATATAACAAGGCTTTAAAATAGTAGGATTTAAACAACACTCTCATACATTTTCTTTTTTAACGAGGTGTGTTGGTAGAAATCTCTTAAAGAGATGAGCATTGCATTTGTAGATTATGGCTTGCATTTTTTTTACATGAGCAGTGTAAAATAGTAGATTGTGTCATAAAAATCCAATTCCGTATATAATTCTTTTGTAATATCATCTCTGGTGGAATTCTGAAAATGACAATTGCCCATGGCCTACATAATTTAAATTAAAAATTATAGTGAAAATTATCAAGTTTAAAAACAAAATCAAATGGTTACAAGAAATTGTGTTATTATTATTACAATTTCAATTAAATTATTTTATTAAAATTAAACTATTTTAAATTGTAGAAGATTTAAATCAGTAAGTTCATAATGGAAATTACAAATATTAAATATAGCAAGTTATATCGTAGTTAGAATTATCGGATAGACCGGCCGATATATCAGTATTACCGATCTGGATGTTACGTGTGAGACGCATATAACAATAATTTACAATTTGAGGAAGCGAAGAAACTTCCGTCTTCTTCTGACAGTTTTCTGCGCTCGCCCCAACGCAACCGATGACGCTATAAAAGCCACTCGGGCTAACATCAGAAGAGGGTTTTTTTTCGGTTTGTTCGACACTACTCAGTCGGCGAAGAGTTCGATTGTCTTTGGAGATTTTTCCTTTCTCAGAAGCAAAAACATAACATCTTTTTTTACTACGTCGTCAGTTATACAGCGTATGTGCGTGCGTGCATGCATGTGTGTGTTTATGTGTATGTGTGTATGTAAGACGTGTAAAAGACGTAATAATGATCTTTTTGAATTACTGAGTCCAGTACTTTCGTAATTCAGCAAGGAGGGAGATCAATTTGAGTTTGAGTTCGTCTATTAGTGCAATATATCTGAGTAAATACGATGTATCATTACGTCGAAAAAAATTGAACGTTTGTTTGTGAGAAAATCAGCTGTGACAGACAGATTGACAGATGTAGAGACAGAAAAACGAATAAATCATATTATAAGAGATTTGTATTTCCTTTTACAGTAAGATATCCTAAAAGAACGTTGTTGAAATACTATACTTATAGACAGATAATAAAGTACATAATATCATTACGCTCTTACGATGGGATTACACTGATAATGCTATTAAATTCTCAAATCAAAATTGGGTCATCATTATCATATCAGCCGAAAATCGTCCACAGCTGGACAAAGGCCTCCCTCAAAGATTTCCACAAAGACCGATCCTGCGCTGCCTGCATCCAACGACTTCCGGCAAAATTGGGTAACTCTCATAAATGAGTTATTCCTAAATTTAAATTACAAAAGTAAAGTGAGTCATTACTCTGCAACTGTGTTTGTTATTATAATAAAATTCCTCAAGAAATAATACTATAATAAACGCAGACTGGAAAAAAGCATACTACAAAATTAGCGATTTCGTTGAAGAAAAAAAAATAGTCTGAAAATAATCCTCTCTGCACACGCGTTTACTGGCTTTATGAATAATGTGATTTAAATAACTATTGTAGAATGATGGCGAAAAACTGATGCCTGACTAGGTTTCTTGATGGTTCTTCTGTGTCCAGGTTTTCTTCTCGAACCGAACTAAAGTATATTTGACGTTTGAAAATACCTTGCATTTGGGTATTTGAATAAATTGATTTGACTTTGACCTTGATTATGACTCCCCTTGTCTTCAAAAGTACTAAATTTAGAATTTAAAAAAATTCAGAGAATGTAAAGCTTTGCTTCTGAAGGAAGCCTCTCCGTATTACTCAAATTCACACTTATCGTTTTTTATTTGGACTACTAGTAAGGATATTTCATCTTAAAACAAAAAATCAATGTTTGTTTGTTCGTATTTTATAGGCTGCCAAAGCGTTCATCTGATTGCGATGATATTTGGTATGGACATAGCTTGAATCCTCAGAAAGAACATAAGTTATTTCAAAAATAAAAAATGCGGACAAAGCCGCAAGCATCAGTATTCAATAAAATAAATAGTCATTTTTCCTGTAATTTCTGTTGTTATATTAATTATATTAATTACGAAGAGCGTAGAGTCTATAAATAACTTCAGACAGTGTGTCCTAGCAGCGACGGTAAGGCAAGTCAGATAAGCTGACTCGCCTGTACATACGTCACACATTTGTTATCAGAAGCTGATCGGCCGCTATATCTTTATAAAACAGCATTCACTCATCTACTCCACTTCAATAAAAATAAAAACTTTAATAAAAATGTTTTATTTATTATAGCGTTATGAAGTTTATAAAAAATAATATATATTACAGTTAAGGAAAAAATCTATTTACGTTTCTTCCTAGCTTCACCATGTCTTGTAGCAAAAATCAATTAGCAAATATGTTTATCCTTATATGATAAATAGCTATAATAGCCAGGCGTTAAATATCCAATTACATTGAGTGAGAGCTTTCTAACAAGACCGAAATTCAGCGCTTGATATTATGACATGAACTTTCATAAAAAAGAGTTCAACGTGCTTCCGTGAAAGAACTTTAAAAAATCATATATGGTACTGGTAATCATACTATTTTCATCCCAATAATTAATTTTTTTTAAATATTTTCCTTATATTGAAGCTGTATTTTTTAGCTTACCGAAACAATATTTTTTGAACTTATTCAGTCTCAATTTTTTATTAGTATTTCTTCTCTATTTCGTTTGATGTATGTAAATTTATTATATTTTAATTGTCACTGAATTATTTATTGAAAAGAACACGGAAAATTTTTTACAGAAAATTTCATGCACAACGTTTTGTTTTGTAAGGATCTCATTGAAATAATATGTAATAATTTATTACGCATTACTTTATGAACACCAAAATAGCTGGCTCCTTAAAAACACTCACTTAAAAAAAATAAGAAGACGACCCGCGTACAACCTTCGCTTAATTAAAAAAATAAAAATTAAAAAAACTCACATCGATTTAACGCAACGCCAACCACTCCACACTGGCAAACACAACACACTAAAACCTTCCAAGTTCGAAATTCGATATTTAAAACTACGTTGACGTCACTTTTTTAAATTTTGCTTTTTAAACGGGCTGAGGCGTTCGCGCGATCGGTCGGGTCGTTCAATAAACAGAGGTTAGCCATCTCAGATCTTTATATATACAAGAGAGAAATATTGCGCTTGCGTCGATAATGACCTCGACAGCGCTGAATCGCTGCAACCCCATTTCATATAGAAAAGGATGGACAGATTTCATGATAAATGATTCATTATCGATGACTATGTGAAATTTTAGGTCATTTGACATAATATGCAACAAAATAATACTTTCTCAAACTAATGTTTGGTGAATTAAAAAAAACTTAAAAAATAACTTCTACTTCGAAGTAGTGCTCTAAATAAAATGCTTACAAATCTTTCGTTTCATTAAAAAAAAATCTAATTTAATGAAGTTTCGAAAAGGTATTATTAAAAAAAAAAGTAAATGTTATAAATCTATGAATTCGTCAATGAGAAAGCTTTTAAATTAACGCTTATATTTGGACTTTAATTTCAACTTTATTCATCTGTGATTTCAGGTTGTATATACAGATAGACTAATAAATCCGCCAAAAGTGTATAGACAGGAAATTAAATTCAAATAAAAATTTAAAAATCAAGCGTAATCTATAACAGAAAAAGCAGTCAACTACAATAAAATACGACACAACAACGAAGGTTTTTAAAAACACTTGGCCACTATTAATACTAATATTATAAAAAGATAATCTTTGTTTGGTGTACAGACTCAGGTTTCATGTGATGAATGCCTAAAATCTTTAACAACTTTCCGCTCAAACTATAAAAACTATCAATCAAACCAGCACCGAATTGAACCTGATTCGGTGCTGGTTAGCTGACCGAGTCTGATCTCTGGAATATCCCGAGCTTCGTTGAGAGGCGAAACACGTGTCGATTGGTGGTTTTTGGAGTTTGAGTGGAAAGTAACTAAAGATTTTAGGAATTCATCACATAAACTTTGTTTGTCTGTAGGAAATAGATAAACTGAAAAACCACTCAACCCAACTGTTCAAAATCTCATCAGTTTAACTCAAATAATAATTGTGGTTGCATTGTTTTAAAGGCTAAGTTTCTAGGTACGTAATGAGGTATATGTATATCAATACGATATCTTTATTATTAGGGTAGGTAGTGCTACTGCATACTGAATATCTGGATTTTGATATGCTACATATATACATACAAACCTTCACGCCGTATCCCTAACGGAGTAGTCAGAGAGGACGGAGCGCCAAGCGTCGCGGTCCTTACATACTTCTTCCGCTTCCTCAAATCTCATCATTCTCCTCACACATTTTAATATGGTGTTTGATATATTTAGGGTTCCTTGCCCAAAAAGGCATAAATAATAAAATATAGTTTCGATATATCTTTCTCTCTATTCGTAGTCAGAGTTACTCCATCTTTTCTCTTACTGAGCAGTTGGACACAAAGACGCGAACGTGTAGCCCGAAACCAAAAATAAAGCAGAAATATAATCACTTTTTTTAAATTTAACTTGTAGTTGTTCTAAATTGGGTAACCATTTTTTATTTAAGTCAGGAAATGCTTTACGCATCCCTGTTCTGCTAAGGAGGCGGCGGAGGAAATATATGGGACTCCTCTGGACTGAGTATACGCAGTGCTGGCCCATGAATTCCTGGCGCCCTACGCGAAAAACTTGAACGGTGCCCTTTTAAGAAAATTCGTGGCAAAATAAAGCAATATAAACAGATCAAGTGTGCATTTTTAATCAAAAATATTCCTTTTTAAGAGTAAAACTTAAAAAAAAGATTAAGTAAGATTTATTGTTCTTGCCTTGATTTTGGCAATTGTTATATGCGCTGTGCGTGGGCGGGCGGATGGCGCTGTTTAGCAGTGTTGCCACACCAAAGAAAAATATTTTGGTAGAAAAATGAGAAAAAAATTAGGAGCATTTCCAAGTTGCAACTAAAAAAAATGTACTGCATTATTCTTCAATTTCGATGCCCCCCTAATACGAGCGCCCTAGGCTGTCACCTAGTTAGCCCATAGGAACGGGCTGATCCTGAGTATACCCACAAAAACCTGACAGTGGTCATCATCGGCGCGTAGTCAAGGGGCTCCTGGATCTCATACGGAACGTGACCGGAGCCCCTCTTGCACAGTTCCGAAGCACACTTCCTTGGCGGAGGTAGTTACAGAGCCACCTTTGTATCCTCGTAGTGCTACAACAGCGCGAATCACACGCGCTGTCGTTCTCCTCGGGGTTGCGTGGAAGGTCTATCGGAACCCTTCTCTGATCCGCCGTGACCCTGAAGGCCCCTTTAGTCCCCTAGGCGAGGAACACCGGAACCATATTCTCTAGCCCGGCTGTGCTAAACAACCCTAACTTTATTCGTGTTTAACAAGCTAAAAGTCAAGTGATAATTTTCTTTTATTTGATTTAAATTAACTCCTACTTGACCTACAAAGGCATAATCTAAGTCATGTACAACTCGTTCTTGACCGATTCCATCATTACATACGAAGTCGCGGACAAACGCTAATTGTGTGCATTTTAAATTTTATGATCGAAATAATTTTGCTGCTACTAAATATCAGTTGAACAATTAAAATACTTTGAATTATTTTGATAATTCGATTCAGAAATGTTGTCTGCCTTTCCATTTACGATAAAATACGAAAACAGATGTACTTCTGTTCCAATACATAGCTGTATGCAGGGTGATGCCGCATTATTTTATTGGAAATGCAATATCTCAGAAAAATATGCGGTACGACCTTTGCTGCGATGTGATCGCATCTTTTTCTGAGAAACTGTATTTTTAAAGAAAGGTGTGGTGTCAATCTTGATACGTAATGACTATATTTTTCTTACACCTATCTCTTAAAAATTATTCGTTATTATCTTTGGTGTAATATAACACATATATCTTTTATTTACCATTTCTCAGATAAGTAATAATAATATACTAATATACTCAAACATTTCACACAGCGCCATCTAGTCCCAAAGTAAGCAGCACAGAGCTCGTGTTATGGGTACTAGACAACTGATTTACTACTTATATACTTTTCTTTTGTAAATAAATACATATTATATATAAACACCCAGACTCGGGGCGGGAATCGAACCCGCAACCCCCGTTTACTAGTACCCATAACACAAACGCTGTGCTGCTTACTTTGGGACTCGATGGCGCTGTGTGAAATGTCTGAGTATATTATTATTATTATTACTTATTGGGATCAAATAGCCAGAATGTTAGCTGATGTAAAAGTTCGCTTTTTATCCTATGTAGAAAATAAATGAGTCCACAATCCGCTTGTCGATAAGTCAGCTGAGACAGACGTTTACAATTTCAAATCTAAGGGTGGCCTGCACGAACTATTTAAACTCGATTTAAGGAACTGACATCTCGCTTTCACCAAACTGTTTAAATAATTGGTGCAAGCAAGATGTCAATTCCTTGAATCGAGTTTAAATAGTGCAAGCCACCCTTAGAGTATGTTGTATTACGAATTATTACCAAAAACTCGACAACCGAAGCTTATCGCAACCACATTACAGAAATTATAACGCAACTGAAAACCTTTAATAAATAATCTAAATATAAACAGATATAAGCAACATTAATAAGAAACAAACAATTACATAATATATTCCTCAGTAACCGCAAAAGCAAGGAGTATTCCATTAGCACCGATCTTTTGTGAAGTAATTCAATCAACTATTTACAACAAAAAAAAACTCTTACACGACCCCTTTTGCAGAGATTGAAATTTGGATTACGAATTTAGTTGTTTCAATATGGAATACACCTATAACTGTTACTTTTTTTTGTTGTTGGTTCTTCTCAGTGTCTAGATTTTCTTTTCGAACCGAAGTAAACTAGATTAGACGTTCAAAAATACGAGTACCTTGCAATTGGGTTTACTTGAATAAATTGATCGGACTTTGACTTTAGGTTGCAAATATTGGTTTAGAGGTCTCACCTTCCACACTGGAACACAACAAAGCAAGTGTTACTGATAGGCGGCAAAATAGAGGTAGGAAACGGGACAGTCTTAAGATCTTATCACACGAATGTCGGAAGCTATTACAAATCTTAGCGGAGAATGTAAAAGCGAAGCTTATCGCTCCGTTATCTGTGCACCCTGCTCGAAATATAGCGTACAATTATGTAAGAATTTCGCAAATACTGTGATGACCCCTAGTTTAAGCACAAAAATGGTAATAAGCAAACACTCGCTTGTGATATGAATCCGGACCTTTGCCTGACGTGGGCGAGCCGCATATTTAGACGTTTCGGATTATAAACAGTCGTGTTTACCTATGGTAGTGTTTATCCTTATATGTATAACTGGCTTCCCGTCTCCGCTTCGCACAGGGTCTTCTATTACAAAATTTTAATATTCAATACTTAAAGGTTATTTCGCATATACGGGTATATGGAAGGATGTTAAAGTAGCCTTGATAAGGAAGTATAAAGTTTTAGAGTAATGCCTAAAAGTTTAAAAAAAATAAAGGCGAGGCAACCCTAATATCAGTGTTTTTCCGTCGCTAGCAAACCTTTAGAATATAGGCCATAATGATTGTTTTGGAATGTAATGTGTTTTTTGGTTGCAAAACAAAATAAACCTATCCCATAATTATTACACCCATATTATAATATAAAAATCAACAGTGACACGCTGAACCTCCAGCGGATTTATACCCCATTTCACAATAACCTTGTATAAAGTATAACATGAATAGTATAAGATTTAAACTTTCATCTTTTAAATCAATTATTTACGATTCATAATCGAAATTGAATTTTCGTTCCAAAATTGATTTTTTGCCGCTGTACGATTAGCTGTATAGGTTAAATCAATTTAATCATCGTCTATCTTTTATCGTTAAATAATTCGAGTATTAAAAAAATGATATAAATCCTTTTTTAAATCATAAAGATTTGGATAAAAAAAGTTTGACAACCTAAAATTTTAAATTTTGTAAAAGTAAACATTGCATTGAAAAAAATTCAGCTTCCACTACAAATATTTAACATATTTTGCATATTCAAAATATGTATTTTAATTTACTTTATTAATATAAATCAGTACAGACAAACGTTAATATTTACAAACTTAAAACTAACCATTATCTTAAATAACAGAGTTATTCAAAGTTGGCGCTTAGAAAGCTGTCATTGCTCAGGGTGCCCAGCAAAGTGGCAGCATTATTTGAAGCTGCCATTGCGACGGTCTTCCGAAGCTTCGACCAGTCTCTTACAAATATTAGAAACAAGTCGATGGGTTTGGGACTCCAGGGTACCAAAGTTTCGAGTACTATGGGTGTAAATATGAAACTCTCTCTACTTATATAAAGTATAGTATTCGATTCAAACTTTCGTCGTTTAAATCGATTAAAATTAAAGATTTATAATCGATCAAATGTTGGTTTCAAAATTGACTAATTTGCTCCTATACGGTTAGCCTAATGGGTTAAATCTGGGTTATATTTATCTGTCTATTCTATTATCGATAAATAATTTGAGATTTTTAAAAATTACAAAAATTATAAAGATTTGCATAAAAAGGTGGATTCCTGGAGATCAGCAGGCTCAACAAGCAGGTAATGGACACAAGAGCGCATATCCCATAACCAGAATTAAGGGGTCTGTTTGCACCATGGCGACGTTCCAAGCCTGCAGCGGTCTGTCGCACCAAAAGCTGGAATCTGCAGGATGCGACCACCAGGAATGAGTAGGAAAGGGTAATATCCTGTCAGCGTAATGATAGATTGAAAGTGATGAGTGAGGATGTTGAAAAATGTTGGCAGAACTTTAGGGATAATATGATCGAGGATGCGAAAGTGTGTGAAACGAATAAAATTGGGAATGGTCAAAAGCGTGATGTATAGTGGATAGATGAAAGAGTCTGTGTATAAGAAGAAGAAAACATGATGAGACTAACAAATAAAAAAGATGTTCTGCAGCGATGGAGTGAATACTATGGAAAACTGTATGAGAGTAGCGACTCCGTCTCCGATACTGAGAGCTATTCTAATGAATTGCCACACTTGGGTCAGGGACTGGAGGATGCCATTAGTATGAAAGAGATTGACGAAGTAATAAGAAGTCTGAAATGTGGACAGGCTGGGGGAAATGATGAGGTGACTGCTATGATGATCTAGTATGGTGGTCCTAGGGTCTGGGATAACTTCTATGCACTGCGCAACCTTTGTTGGCAGAAGTGGGAGGTTCCAGAGGAGTGGCGCACCGCAGTCATAGTATCTCTCTATAAAGGGAAAGGCTCTCATTTGACCTGCGTGCTATAGGGCCATCAGCTGCGTCAGCGTAACATGTAAAGTCTATACCAAGATATTGACTGAACGTATGAAAGGTCTTTCTGAAAGATATTTGTGGGAGAAGTAAGGTGGTTTTAGGAACGGTAGGGGTTGTATGGATCAGATTTTCTCGCTTTGCGTTATCGCAGGTAAGTTTCTCCCCAAAGTTTTAGAATAGAATGAATGTATCTAAACCAATCATTTTAGCCAGATAAATTAAAATGTTATTCGGTTATCAGACAAATAAATACAGTTCGTCCGGTTACTTGACAAATAGGCTTAGCCTTCGGTTTCTTTCAACTGAATTCAAAGTAATTCTTATGTACATTTATTAAGTTTCCGTTCGTTTAACCTATGTAAATGCCATTATGTGTTTGTGTTATTAGAAGCTGTTATTCGATAAAATTAGAGTTTTGTTGTTCTTTGACGTATGCATATTTTTTTAAGTTAAAATACATACATAATAGTGATGTGCCGGATATCCGTATCCGTACCCGGGGATATCCGAGTAAGAAGAAAGATCCGTATCCGTATCCGTTACTTTTTTGGCGGATCTTTTATCTTATTAATTTTCAATACATAGTTTAAATTCTATATAAGTCGAAACATGTCCTGTCACGCAAAGCGTCAAGTGGCGTCAACTATTGTTTCAAGGTCACACGAACCGACACCGATCGAGTAAGAAAGTTAAGATTCGTATCCGTATCCGCGGATCTTGACACCAAATATCCGTATTCGGATCCGTATCCGCGGATATACATTTTTAACGATCCGGCACATCACTAATACATAATACATGTATGTATAACTAAACGAATTGCTCTCCGCATCGCACACCAAACGCAACAACCCTACGTATCCGGCAGAGAGTACTATGGGATATCCTACGGTGCGTAGGAGATCCCATAGTCCCTCGATATTCGCAAAGGCTAAAGCTTTAAGGCGACGCATTGGGTATTTTGACGGCAGGGATCTCGATTTTTCTAAGTGACTACAAAAGGTATGAAAATGATATTTGGCTGATTCTTCATTTCATTGACTTTATTTTGCCAGTTGCGATACACAATTGGTTAACTTTTGTAACACAAAAAAAATATCAAAGTAACCTCTTTTAAACAGACATTTACATTTTTAGGAGTAACGGGACCGTTTTATGTTTCTAAATTTTCTGTATAGTTTTAATCTAAACATGTTGTTCAAAATGACAGTTGGATTTTTTTAAATGAATTATAGTTTTTTAAATAAACGAAAATAACTAATTTTTCGTATTTTTCGTAAGCTGGCGCGCGCACTTTTGCATAGACCAGAAGGTCTATTTTGGAATAAATTATTGGTTTATCAATGCGTCGCCTTAATGCGTAAACCCCTCACAGAACCCACTCTCACCCGCGGAGGCTGTATACCGACTCTTTCCTTCAAGTCTTAGATGTAGTTTTACATATCAAGGCAAGAATTAGTTAAATCTTGTTCAAATAGCCAGAGTGTTAGCAGATGGAAATGTCAAAAGCTCTCGCATACCTAGGCGAAATTGTGTGAGGAGAATGATGAGATTTGAGGAAGCGAAAGAAGTATGTAAGAACTGCGACGCTTGGCGCTCCGTCCTCTCTGACTACCCCGTTAGGGATACAGCGTGAGGATATGTATGTATGTTCAAATGTCAAAGTATAAAACATAGTCTAATCTAAATCTTAGCCCTTTCCTCTACTGCACCCATTCCCAAAGTGGGCGATAACGCCCCCCTGTGGGCGCTGCAGCCCTAAAGGGGGGCGGTAAGAGACCCAGAAAAAAAATGGGGGCGTTGTGTAGAGGCCTGGGGGGTGATTTGTAATTTCATTTAGCTAGGAGGCATCTTAGACAACGACTGCATGAGCTCTCGACTCAGTAGACAAAGTAAGTTTGGGAACCTAGACTCTACTGTATGACCCGTGCCCACGTGGTACAATCCGGCGCCGCTCCGCACATTTGTGAGAAACTTGTGACAGTTTTAAAACGTATAAGGCTGTTACCATATGATTAGAACATAAACGCCTATAAAAGGACAGATCGCCCGTACATTTCAAACTAATTTTAAATTTAAATGTGGCTTTATGAACATTTAATGCGTTTTTAAATAATGTTGTATTCAAATTAGACAATATTTTGTTTGTGAATTCTTTTTAACTGAAATATTTGTAGGCGTAAATACACACATCAAAAGTGTCTAGGGATTAAGTACATTTTTAACTATAAAAAATTATCCAATTAATATTTATCAAATCTAGTCTTCCAGACTGGCTTCTTACATTGCTAAGTCTAGACTAAGTATAGAGATGCAATTAAAAGTACTTTAAAATTGGTAAAAATAGTGATAGAAATGACATTTAGCGCTATAAAAATATCGTTCAACAACAACAACATATCGTCACGCTGTATCCCTAACGGGGTAGACCGAGAGAACGGAGCAATATTCGCGGTCCTTACATACTTCTTTCACTTCCTCAAATCTCATCATTCTCCACACACATTTCGCCTAGGTATGCGAGTGCTTTTCACAGTTCCGTTTGCTAACACTCTGGCTATTTGATCTTTGTAAGTCAGCCTTGGTCTTTCTTGGCTTCTTTTACCACTCGCTTTAAAATATCGTTCAATATCCAATAATAAAGTTTTATTTACCACTTCATTAAAAATATGCTAACTTAAAAAAATATAATGACGCTATAAAAAAAGTAAGTGAATACATATTATAACGTTAAAATTTACAAATTTAAAACTAAACTTTATTTTAAATAATAGACTTCCTCAAAGGTGCCGCTTAGAAAGCTGTCATTGCTTAAGGTGCCCAGGAGACTGGCAGCATTGCCTCTTTGAATAGCCAAACTGATTCCCTGCTAGTCCTAATAGGGTCTCCCAAAGCCTCGACCAGTCTTGCTCTACAATAATTATAGGCTATAAAATATTGAGATAATGTAAATTACCAGTTAGCGTCATTAAAATAAAATTCTATTTATAATTAACTCATCTTCTTTTTTATATGAATGGCAACATCGCGATTGCGAATATTGCCAATTACCAGTTAAAAATTTCGGGACATATTTACATGTACTCTTTCAAGATTTATAAATATAACTTTAAATTAGGTAAATATTTATTTTTCCTGAAATGTCAGGATAAATAATTAAGCGATTTCTAAAAATTCAGGTAATATCCATATTTATTGAAATTTCAGGAAAATATAAGGAAATATTTCTATTACCTCAAATTACGTACTTCTGGAAATCTCAGGAAATAGAAATATTTTTAAAAGTCTGTTGCAGCAATAAAGAACACACACTACATATACTTACTTTTGCATTCAATTTCTCAATAACTAATGACAAAAGACAAACTATAACTATAACATGTTGTAACGAATAGCTAACGATGCGTAATTGTGGGCGTCCAATCAAAAAGAGTCCAGTAGTGGGGTATTGAGTTAAGACTAGATTCGGAATTTAGAATAGTCAATTGATAATAAGTATTAAAAAAATATTCACAAACTGGCACATATTTTTTTTACCAGTCATTTAAAGTTGAAACTCTGAAAAAGCTTGTTTTGAGAAAAGGCATTTTTAAAGTTTGATTGAAGAAAAACACACTTCGACTTGTTTGTTTCTACTAAGAAACATCATATAAAGTAATTTACTATATGAACTTGTAGATAATTGAACATTAATTATTAATGAATTAAAACCGCAAAATGTATTTTTTCACCCAACTTTACAAAACTGCGTATATCTCGGAAACTAAATGCCGAGCACTGGACCCTTTTTGCTTGGACGCCCACAATTAACAGCTAATCCCGAAGAATGATGTAGAATGTTCTAGATTTTGGCGCGCGTCGGCTGATATACACTTGCTGACGTCACGTCTCCCACGACTTGGCGACAGTAGGTGTGACGGAAGAATAACTTTAATTATTATTCTAAGGGCCGACCCGGCGACAGTAGCGACACCTCGCTCTGTTCAACAGGCTGGCTTGACGTCACTTCCTTTTACGGCTAGACGGCAGGAAGTATTGAAATGCTGAAAACAATATCGGTTAGGCTGGCAAGCCTGGCGGAACTGGTTAGCTCGGCTTGTTATACGAGCCTGACTAGCCTGGCTCGGTGGCGTCGGCAATGCGACGCTCGGCTTCGTTGCAAGTCCTCAATGCATACACCTGAAATTTACAGGAAAAGCATTACGAGTGCTATAGGTTTTATAGATTGGAAACTTAGAAATGTATTGTTTTGTAATAATTGTACAGAACCCTTTGTACGCTGGTCTAATTCACAATTGACCAATGTTCTATTTTCAAATGTTGTGACGATGCGTTTTTTTTAAATAAAAAACAAAATGCCGCTAAATTTTGATTGGCAAATTTCGAACGACACTAAAAATATCTAATAATGAGGTTTATTTAAATTAATTTGAATTTGAATTAAATTGTTTTTTCCGGGTTCTAAAATATACATACATATGTCATGCAAATCATATTCATACTAAGTCATGCATAAGCAACAATTATACTGTCGATCTATGAAAGCCTGCGAGACGGATGCGTAACACAATGGCGATGGGTACGGTCAGGGTCGTCTTGTATCCGGTGTAATTATGCATGAATATAACGACTAGGACAGTCGTTAATTACTAAATAAGGGTCGATATAGCCCTATCAAGCAACAACCAGAAGTAACAAAAACTTAAACAGACTTAAACAACACTGAAAAGTACAAAATAAATATTCTTCACTACTTCAAACTCAAGTACAAAAATAATCTTATAAATGCGATACAAATAGCTATATAATTAAATCTGACAGTTATTGAAGTTGGTGCTTAGTTCTTGCAAACTAGCAGACTTTCTATTGTTGCCTATTACTTTGGAACTTTTTTAATAAAAAGTGTTTTGTTTCTAACTTTTGAGTAATCTTAGCCTAAATAAATACCTAGGGTAGGTCTTCAACTAACTCCTCTTCAATATAATTAACCGTGTATTTTCCAATACTCCAAAAACTCCAATATCAGTGAAATTGAAATAGGACAACCTTGGGTCTATACTGGACTCGACAGAAAAAGAATCACTGAAATCTGTTCATAAACAAAGAAATTATTTCCGAACATACATAAAAATATATATATGCATACAGACGAATTGAGAACCTCCTCTTTTTTTTAGTTGGTTAAAAAAAGTGCCAAAAATAAATCATTTAAAATGGCGCTAGACAGGATATGTTTATGATGAGAGCTGCAACAGATAAATGCACCAAAAAAGTACAGTTTATAAGATACAGACAGTTGAAAATATGACAAGTGGAATGGGAACAGTGAAGACAGTGAACACTTATCGGTTAGTTACTGATGTCTATATTATATACATATAGTAGTTATTGTACTTAATACATACATACATATCCTCACGCTGTATCCCTAACGGGGTAGTCAGAGAAGACGGAGCGCCTAGTGTCGTGGTTCTTACATACTTCTTTCGCTTCCTCAAATCTCATAATTCTCCGCACACATTTTCGGCTAGCTATGCGAGAGCTTTTGACATTTCCATCCGCTAACACTCTGGCTATTTGGTCGTCATAAGTCAGCCTTGGCCAAGGCCCTTGGCTTCTTTTACCACTCACTTTCGCTCTGTATATTTTCTTCGTCAGTCTTTCATCACTTATTCTTTCTATGTGCCCGAACCATCTAAGCATTCCTATCTTCATGTTTACAATAACACTGTCGTGTGACCCTGTCATATTGCGTATATCTTCACTGCTTATCCTGTCCGCAAGGATGACACTGCACATCTTTCTAAGATATCGCATTTCTACTGCATTTATCATACTTTCACTCGATTTCGGGCATATCCAGGCCTCACTATCGTACAATAAAGTTGGCACCAACACCGCATTGTGTATGGCCATTTTGGCAGTGTTAGATATATTCACACTACCCACTAATGCGGACAGCGCACCGTTCACTTTATTGCCAGATGCTACCCGTCTCTCCACATCCAATTCACATCTTCCATCCCTCGAAAACACACTCCCCAGATACACAATTTCATTCACTTGTTCTAGACATTTTCCATTTACCCAAACCTCACATTTTTGTACCGCTTCCCTTTCAAACACCAGTTGTAGTTTGTAGTTAATTGTAAAAAATTTTAGTTAATCAGAAATAAAAAATTGTTAGCTGACGGTATTGTCAAAAACACTCGCATACCTAGGCGAATGTGTGTGAGGAGAATGATGAGTTTTGAGGAGACGAAGTGAAGAGAAGTGTGCAAGGACCGCGATGCTTGGCGCTCCATCCTCTCTGGCTTCCCCCTCAGGGATACAGCGTGAGTATGTATGTAAAGACTTCTTCAAAATAAATAACTAAAAATTTACGAAGAAAGATTGATGACATTGGATACGGTGCGAAAATAAAATGAAAATTATAAAATACTAACAAGATACACTATGTACCCGCATTTAGCGACATAATATATCTACACTCGAAACAAGAGTGAGCGACTTATAAGTACCCTCTCTGTATTCTTGATTCGCTCTTAATTCGGATCCCCTAGCAATCCTAAACACCATTTCCTAGCTAATCACACAGTGAAAGATCAGTACTCTTTTAAAAATAAATATAACATGACTTCCCCTCCTTTCCCTCTGTCCCTAAAGGCCGGCAACGTACCCATGATTCCGCGGCCGCGGTGATCACTTTCCATCAGATGACCCGCTTGCTCCTTTGCCCTCTCTTTTATAAAAAAAACATCCTTACTCTGTATCCCTAACGGGGCAGTCAGAGAGGATGGAGCGCCAGTCATTGTAGTTTTTATATACTTCATTCGCCTTCACGAATCTCGTATTCTCTTCACATATGCTTAGGTATGAGAGTGCTTTTGACATTAACGTCAGTTAATACTGGTTATTTCTGTCGTGTCTTAACCTATTTATAAAAGTTAGAGGTCGCTCAGTGGTCGAAATTCGACCGTAAATAGTATAAGCTTATAAAGTCATTGGTGACAATGACTTTGTGCGACTGTTTGATCCAGGGAGATTACATTACATATAATCGCAAACTGTTATGAGGTTGACATTGACGGTGTTTTTGACATTGGCAGTATGAATGTAAACATTGAACGTTTTATTTAATTAAATTTAATGTACTTATTTGTAATACATATTATATAAAAATTGTAGCTTTCTACAGTACTTCTCCATATGAACTTTAAGAGTACCAAATTTGAAACTCCTCCGTATGCGCAGTGTGCTTAAAAAGGGAACTAAAGTTTGCACTTCACGTATATATAGATTATAGTTTTACTATCGATGTGAAATAATGGTAATATCGTCATCATCTTAACCTCCAGATCTAATGAATCATGCAGGCAGACTTAAAAATGCGACCTTTACGACATGCTTCATGACACGTAGTTACTTGTGAAATGAGTCGATATTTGAAATTCATTTTACCCTGACATTCGTCTGTGACTTTTCATATCACTGACACACATCACTCTAAAACTCTAAAGTATAATACCTCGACAGTATTGAGTTTAGAAATCTTAGCGGTTCTCGACGTATTTATTAACTCGCTAATTTGTTAACTCCACTAAAGTATGACTCTTTCAGCAGACAGCAGATAAAATACTGATTGCTTTTTGAGGGTGGCTGTTCAGTATTTTATTTGTGTCACGGTTCTTGACTAAAAATTTAAACCTAAAACTACAGAAACACTTTAAATTTAAATTTTGGACTTTTTGGAAGAAACGGGAGAAGTGAAAATTACATTTCATTTGGATTTTCTATTTTATTTTTTCGCTTTTAAAAATATTAAATTACAAAAGCGATTTTATTTTGTGCGTAAAACTTTTGCATAAATAAGAATTTGATAAGTTTAAGTGAATATGTGCAGTTGAAGTTTTCGCGTCGTTCCAAAAAGTCCTTTTTTTTACTTCCTTTTTTACTCATTATACTGGAGGGGTGTTAGGTACTTACTAGAGAAAAGAACAAATCTTCGAACACATGCGTTTTGGTGAAAGATGATGAACCTTTTTTGATGAAGATGATGCTCCGTTTTCTCTGACTACCCCATTAGGGATACAGCGTGAAGACATGTATGTATATATGTATTTATTTATTACTGAAGACTTCAGCTGTATGTGCGAAGTTCCCTTAGCCTTCCTTCTCAAGGCATCAAGGGGAGTATTTTCAAAACCGAGGGATACGACGAAGGACGTCTTTTTGCGGTGAACGTGCAAACTTGTGTTTAGAGGGGCTGAATTGGACTATGTTTACTCGGCCCCAACTTGAGACATGACTTAACATGTTCTCAATATTAGATACTTTGTTACGGTTCTCAATAACGTTTTCCAAAGAGAAATTAGCACGTCTCAAGGGTAAATATTATAAACATAAAAAAGAAAATAAAAATAAAAATTTAATAACGATTAGCGGTAACATAGCGATAACCAAGTAATCCTCCCATCAGTAGTAGTGCTAACTACAATGTGAAGCATCGTTATTAAGACACCTACACATTGCGTAATGAATCACTTCATTCATTACTCATTATATTTAGGCATGGTCACATGAGTTACTAATGCAAGGTCAAAAGTGAAATTCTGTTGGGTTTTTTTATCACGAATTCATAAATAATTTGGAAGGTAGGAACTTCATGGCGCTAACAATAATGACCAGAGGTATTGTGATCCATTTTTAATATTTTTTGGTTTCGTTTATCAAAAAGTAACACAGAACCATATAAAATCTCTTCTATCCGTCTGCGTGTGTGTCAGTCTGTCACAGTCGAGTTTCTGAAAAATTATGTAATTTATTATCTATTTTAAAATTATCTATTTAAAAATTAGGTACCTTGATAGTCTATATAAAATATGCATTTTTAAATTTAAATAATAATTATTATTTCAATGTGTAAGCGACTTCGAGGATGTCTAGTATTTGTGTTAATGCATAGTTTTTAGTTTGTAAACATTATCGTTTAGACTTTAGATATACAGTGTGGCCCGTGGGCATGTGACCATCCAAATTATTCTGATTATTTATGAAAAATTATACACATACATACATATCTTTACGCTGTAACCCTAACAGGGTAGTCAGAGAGGACGGAGCGCTAAGCTTCGCGGTCCTTACATACTTTTTTCGCTTCCTCAAATCTCATCATTCTCATTTATATTATCGATAGAAAACTTAGAAAGGAAGATGTATCTTTAATATATATAAATAAATACATAGTTTTCATGTTATTGAATTTTTAAGTCATTCAGTTGAGTCGGTGATCTTGAATCTATCTCCGAAGTTATTGGCTCAATTTCAACTCTGTTTGTTGTTTCCAAAAGCTTATGAGATACTTCATTGGTTGAATTTATAAGTTCAGTTAATATTTAATTTTAAGATATATTAAGACGTAGTCATTTTTTTATAAAAATAAATCCTAATTTATTTAAAGAAAAATCTTCTTTACGCAAAATCTCGAGTGTGTCACTGCCAGCTTTTCTTTCGTCAGCCTACAGCACGGAAAACCTTTTCCTATCTGTTATTCGCCCTTCCTTAGGATCGGTTGAGGTGCCGTGCTTGACTGATGCTCGAAATGCTTGGTTAAGTGTTTGTCCGAGTACTAACCTGCCTACCTCGACCTTTTCTCAAAAACACTGGGATGAGCCTCTATGCAAAAATGTTCATTTACAACTTTTAGATTCTTGTAGTACCGAAAAAGATCGGTCTCGCCTCCTAGCTGTTTCTGAGAAGGAGTCAGGACACTGGTTGAAGGTAATACCTTCAAAAAACTTAGGAACCTTAATCGACAATACCACGCTTTCTCTCATAGTATCCCTTCGTCTGGGGGCCAGGACTAACCTTCTTCACCGTTGCCGCTGTGGTGATCTCGTCGATGTACTAGGTCACCACGGTTTATCCTGTTTACGTAGTGCGGGCCGCATGTCACGACATGCTGCCTTGAATGACGTCATTCGGCGGGCTCTTGTCGCCGCTGGCGTTCCTGCAGTCTTAGAGCCTGTAGGTATTGTGCGCAGCGACGGCAGGAGACCGGATGGTTTGACGCTCATTCCTTGGAAACTTGGAAGATCGCTGGTGTGGGATGCCACTTGTGTCGATACACTTGCTGTTTCCCATGTGCCGGCGACTTCCAAGTCAGCAGGTGCCGCGGCCAGCACTGCCGAGAACTTGAAGCGGCGTAAGTATGCGTCTCTCTCTGAGAGTTTCATATTTACGCCCTTTGCAGTCGAAACTTTGGGTCCCTGGGGCCCCGAAGCCCATCGACTGGTTTCTGATATTTGTAAGAGACTGGTCGAGGCTTCGGGAGACCGCCGGGCTGGCAGCTTCTTCCGCCAACGAATCAGTTTGGCTATTCAAAGAGGCAATGCTGCCAGTCTGCTAGGTACCTTGAGCAATGACAGCTTTCTAAGCGGCAACTTTGAGGAAGTTTATTATTTAAGATAATGTGTAGTTTTAAGTTTGTAAATATTAATATATGTATTACATAGTTATTTTTATTGTACTTGAGTTTTGATTAATAATAAAACGATTTATAATTTTCTTCATTTATTTAATACTACCGACTCTCCTACAATTTCTACTAGGTTTCGGATTAGTAGCAACTTTTTGAAAATAAAATGCAGCCCATGTTACTCGCTGATAATGTAACTTTCTACAGGTGAAAGAATTTTTGAAATCAGTTGAGTAGTATTTGAGTTTATCCATTACATACAAACAAACAAAGTTTACCCCTATAATATTGATATAGAAAAGACTTATATGTCGGTAGAATGCTCTATGAACATACTTTTTCAACCGACTTCCAAAAAAGGTGGAGGTTCTCAACTCGGTCGTATGTTTTTTTTTTATGTTTGTTACCTCATAACTCCGTCATTTATGATCCGATTTGCAAAATTCTTTTTTTGTTTAAAAGGATACACTTTCAGATTAGTCCCATTGAAATTTCATTGATTTTGAAGCTTTGGTTTCGAAGATACACCTAATAACGCGACCTGATAACCTTTATTCGTTTATATTGATGATTCTCTTGTATGTCGTTTGTTAACTATCGTTGTCCCCACATGGTTTAATGGTAGTAAGGAGAAAATATACATTGCCTGTGATATAATAAATTCAGTCAGTAGAGTGAGTCTTGTGGCGGACAGAGAATATGGCTAGTGGCTGTCGTCTTCGAATTGTAAGAATACTGCTAGTGTAATTATGATGCAACCGTTACACTGTGCTTTTATAACTGATTGATATTGATATGATATGATTGATTATGGCCTTGATTGATGATATTGATTATGACCATAATGGGCAATAATATCCCATGTTCGATCTGTTCGCATTTTTTATTGTGAAAGCCCATGGTTTATACTTTTCAATAGAATGGAAGTTAACACATTGCGCTCCAGAATTAGAAAACAAACTAATTGTAGACCTGCATATTTATTTAGGCCAAGGTCTTATTGAAGTCGGTGCCAAACCAAAGCTCGACAACAGAAAGTCTATCAGTTTAGTAGGCTTGGCACCGACTTCAGTAACTGTCAAATTTAATGATATGGGTATTTGTACCGTATTTATAAAGTTATTTTTGTACTTAAGTTTTGATTAGTACGGGATAGTGATTTCATAATTTTCAGTGTTCTTTTTTGAAGTCGGTTTAATTTTTTAATAAAAATTTTTTGTTCTTTAATATTAAATTATTGCATACAGCTACAAATTTACACTTTGTAACTATCTATACTAATATTATAAAGAGAGAGAGTGGATTTCGTAAGTTCGTTTATATGTGGACGGTAATCTCCGGAACTACTGCACCTATTCCAATTATTTTTTTTTTCTTTATGGCATGGCGCACAGTTTAACGAATTTGTCAATATCACGTATTAATAAGTAGAATCACAGTAAATTAGTTTCTTCTTATCGTAAAACTCATCCAGTAAAGTGATATTATTACTGAAGTTATAAAGGACTTTTTGGAAGAGCGCGAGAACTTCAGCTACACATGTTTATTTAGCCCTACTCCATTCTTTTCCCTTATACTCCATTCTTTTCCCTTATACAGAACTTTAAAACACAATATACTTTTGTACTTTAAAACACAAAAAATATAAAAAATAGAAAATCTAAACAAAATGTCAACCTCACTTCTTCCGTTCCCGCAAAAAAGTCTGAATTATTCTTGTGGCATTTGAAAGGTACATTATTGCAAATGGACATAGGCTATATACTATGTATTCAACCTAGGCGAAGCCGGGACAGATCGCTAGTAACTGATAAACTGTAATTCATGCTATGAATGTTTAAGACGTGGACTAGTGCAAAATAGATACAGTTTCTTCTTCAAGGATTGAATAAAGTACCTTTAAATTAAAGTATTTTTAAAGGGTATGTTGCGACTTCGTAGTCGACGCCATATTTTCGCGCCAAAGCCCGCGACCCGGCTTTGTGAGACATTATTATTATTATTTTTAACACGCTTTTATTAGCTTCACCTGTATGTATGTATGTAACGGAATCTTTCAGCGTAATTTTTACCAATTTCCAGAAGTCTGATCAGCTTGAAAATTTGCACAGGGGTCAAGGACTGATGACAATACAATTATTTTATAACTTTGTTCTAATGTCCTGACTAGAATCATCAGGATAAAAAGAAATTTAAAAAATTAATGGTACGATTATGGTACCATAGATGTCGCTACGGAACGTTTCTACATGCATTTTGAAATTATTACATTATTAAGTCAAACGTATTACAATGTACTACACTAAGTTTTTTTGAAATAATTTGAATTTTTTTAATTCAGAGTTAGATGATAAAATAAAACAGATATCGTGAAAGATGTTAGATATTCGACTTCAAGAAAAAAAAAATTTTTTCTAGCTGCTCCTCCCACGCGTTAAACGAACGAACATTTATTGTAGACTAGTTTTTGCCCGCGACTCCGTTCGCGTATAAATTACACCCTATGTGTTACTCTGATGTATAAGCTATATTACTGTAAAGTTTCATCATAATCCGTTCAGTAGTTTTTGCGTAAAAGAGTAATAAACATCCATAAATCCATCCTCACAAACTTTCACGTTTTTAATAGGTACTGAATAGGATTTTTATTTATACAGATATTAGTGTATGAAAATACGCTATTCGAAGCAACGTTGAGTCAAAATGTCAAGACGATCGACCGACTATATACTTTTTGAGATTTGCGACCACAAATATACGTACCTAACTTAAATTTTTAACGGACTTAAAAAAACGAAGTTCTCAATTCGTCTGTATATATAATTACTCAGACTGCACACAGCGCCATCTAGTCCCAAAGTAAGCAGCACAGCGCTTGTGTTATGGGTACTAGACGACTGATATACTACTTATATACTTTTTTTTTCTAAATAAATACATATTATATATAAACACCCAGACTCGGGGCAGGAATCGAACCCGCAACCCACGTTTACTTTCCGACGCGCTTAGGCGTTGCGCCACGGAGGTCGTCATAATATGTTTTTTTTTATGTATGTTCGGGCATAACTTCTTTGTTTATAAACCGATTTAAATGATTCCTTTTTCGTTGAATTCAGTATAGTCCCGAGGTGGTCCCGTTAAAATTTCATTGATATTGAAACTTGGACTTCGAAGATACACCAAATAATCCTAACGGCTTTACTTACTTTTCAGTGTTTTTTTTGAAGTCAATTTGATTTTTTTATATACATTCGAAATAAAAGATGATATTCGCCCTGAACCTTATTTTTATTTTAATGAAACTTAACACCTGCATGCACATGGTGTGCATGCAAGTGTTAGGTGTTAAGTTAACAATTACCACCACTTTCGCCATCTTTCTTTTACATCCATCCCTTTCACACCTCTCTTTCGCACACACTTGTTCTGAAACCTATCACACTAAATAATATTTTATAAATAAAATATATTAAATCCTACATAGATATAGATTTAACAAATATTTAATGCAAGGAGATGAAAGTGCTTGTTTTGCTTTTATTAATTTTTCAAAATGTTATTCTAGGCGTAACAGAGTTTGAATGGAAGTGGTCGTATCTGGGTCGCTAAAATTTTTCGAAATAATTTGTAGGCCACAGTAAAGAAAATTTGGAAAACATATTTTCAAGTCAGCGAAATAATGGAGTTTACACAAGCAAAGTCACGGGCATTACCAGTCGATAATAAATTATGTATTCCCAATTCATAATTGTGTTATCAATTAGGTTCTAATAATGAAGACATAATTCATACAATTATAATAATATGTGTTAGTGTCAGTAGCAGGAACAATGGTCAATCTTCTATTTCATAATTTATTCCTTTTATATTCTCGTTAACAACGTTTTATTGGATATCGTAGTTATATACATAGATATAGTAAAACAGAACCTTATAAAAACTCTTCTATCCGTCTGCTTGTCTGTCTGTCTGTTACAGTCGAGTTTCTGAGAAATTATATAACGTACTGTTTTAAAATTTAAAAAATCTTGATAATCCATGATATTTCTATTACTTAAATTTAAATCGTTATTACTATTTCAATTTGTAAGTGACGAGGTTTTATGGACATAAAGAAATTACATTATAAACAGATAGATAATCTTCGTACGTATTTTATAAATAAATGCCATAATAACCCACTATGTAAAGCACTTATCAATCTACCAACATCAGAGACTGCGTTGCAGCTGAATGACCCCCAATATAATCCTAAAGACAAGATAATAGACTATTTTGACAGAATAAACAGCTGGAAACAAAAAAACATTAGACGGTAAACATCCCGATCAACTTAATCATGAACTCGTAGATCAAGAGGCGTCAAACACGTGGTTAACCAAAGGAATTGCTCCGTAACTGCGTCCAAGATACCTCGTATACGGTGTTGATGTAGATAACTTATTGAATAACAATATAGCACTACCGCCATAATTTTTCTTTGTGTGTTGTTTATAATGTAAGTGGTTTGTAACTCGATTTGTTGTGTACGATTACTTTTTCTTTCCTAAATAAGTGTTGTTTATGAATTATGTTTTTCTCAAGTAAGTGAATGTATATTCTTTTTTGAGAAATAAAATTCTGAAACTAAAATATATTTGTTTTATGACTGCAATCCAGGACCAAATAATAAAAACGAAAAACTATACCAAATATATAATTGAAGATGCTGATGTGGATAACGACAGATGTAGGTTATATCACCAAGCAGCTGAAACAATAGACCATATAACTGCCGGATGTCCAATACTCGCTAACAGTGAATACATACTGAGACATTATAATGTTGCTAAACAAATACACCAAATTATTGCCACTGTACATAAACTCATAGATAGTTATACTTCTTATTTTAAATATACTCCTAAGGCCGTTCTGGAACATAATGAAATAAAGTTGTACTGGAACCGAAATATTATCACTGATAGAACAATTAACTGCAATAGACCAGATATAACATTAACATATTAAGAAAAAGAAAACTACTTATCTAATAGACATAGCAGTACCTAATAGTCAAAATTTACAAAAAAAATACAGTGAAAAAATACAAAAATATATGTCACTGGTAGAAGAAATAAAGCAGATGTGGCATCAAGAAACAGTCAAAATAGTTCCAATAATAATATCATCAACAGGAGTTGTCCTCAAAAGTATATTCAAAAGCCTACAACTGCTAACTCTCAGTTACACCACATACACTAATCTGCAGAAGTCAATAGTAATAGATACATGTTCCTTAACTAGACGATTTTTGAGTCAGTTAACCAGACGCCACTTGAAGTTTGAAGAAGTAGCTGTAACACTTTCAATAAGACCGTGTGCAGCTTTAACAGTCCCAGTGAATACTGTGTATAGAGGGTAATAATAATAATAATAATAGACTCAGACCTTTCACACAGCGCCATCTAATCCCAAAGTAAGCAGCACAGCGCTTGTGTTATGGGTACTAGACAACTGATATACTACTCATATACTTTTCTTTTGTAGATAAATACATATTATACATAAACATCCAGACTCGATACCATTAATATAGCCTTTCTTTTGAAATAAATCTACATAATATACTTTTAGTACATTAATATAATTTAAAATGCGGTTGTCATCACAGCTTGTCGCGTGTGGGTTGAATACGTTGTCGCGAGCAGGAGTGTACGGCGTTCGTGATGTTTGTCTGTTTGTTCTGTTACAATTACAAACGTGACCTTTTGGCGCAAAAAACGAGTAACAATGATCGCGTTTTGTCATACATCTTACAGATCTCGTATCTGAGAACACGACTTGTATTGTTGTATCTGAGTGCTTACGGCACAAGTTCTAGGCGTCTGTTTGCTGTCAGGTAGACCATGGTCAAACAGAGAAAATTAAAACCATAAGATAGGATACATAGGACTTATCCGGGATCCGTACCGCCATACATGTATTTGTGTTATGTATTGACTAAAATATAAGTCGGATTCAAAAACAAACTTAAGCTTGCAGTTGAAAGAAACGATCTCCCATACTCTCCAACTTCAAATGTAAGTTGTAATAGCAATGAGTGTCTCCAAAATCTTACAAGATATTTCGTTAAAAAAAAATTACCACAATCCGTAACAGGTCATATTGTAACGCATATTGAAACAGATCAGTAATTCGCTAAAGCGATTGTAATATTGGAATTTGCGGTATCAGATTTTAAGCTGTAGTAGAATCTCCCTGGCCGACTAGACGCGGTTTTGGAGCATTTCTATTCCAAGCTTCCCAGCTTCAGGTTCAGGGATTGAAACTGCCCTAGAAACTGGAAACGAACTTTCCAAAGTTAACTTAGATTGGATTTTGTGTAATTGTTCGGTGTATTATTATTATTATACATACATATCTTCACGCTGTATCTCTAACGGGTAGTCAGAGAGGACGGAGCGCCAAGCGTCGCGGTCGTTACATACTTCTTTCGCTTCCTCAAATCTTATCATTTTTATTATTATTATTATATTATTATTATTATACAATTATTATACACATTTCAAAATTTCAAAGGTGGTAGAGCCATGCTGCATTGCAGCACGAATACAGCCGGCTTGCCCGGGGAAATACCACCCTCTCACAGAATATCGGCGTGAAATAATAGTATCTATTGTTGTTGTGTTTCGTTCGGTGAGTGAGAGTGCCGGTGGCCCAACTCCCCCTTTCCCTCATTTCCCTATTTCCCTAAAAGCCGGCAACGCGCACGTGATTCTCGGATGTTGCGGGTGTCCATGGGGGTTGGTTACTCTCCATCAGGTGACCTGCTTGCTCGTTTCCCCCTTTTTTATAGAAAAAAAATAGAAATCTTTAAAAAATGAAATAAGTACTGGATGGACTGTCTGCATTTTATGAATATCGAACGATATATCGTAAACCAGATTTTTGCAGTTTCAAAAGACTTGGAGCTTACTTTACTTTACTTTTGATATCTATAGCTAAAGTCTTTATATCCTGGAATTTTTAAAATTCTAGATACAGTAGTTCTTAGACTAGTAGTTCACTGTCAATAGTCTGTCCGCTGTCACAGTGGATTTTCTCAGAGAATATCTGTGAATACCTTTAACCGGTATTGTATATTTAATATACAATACCAGTTAAAGGTATTAAAGGTATAATATACTATATTATACTGTTTTAATGTTTCTGTATTTATTATAATCTTGTATGCTGTTGATATTTCAAATTAAAAATTAAAAAAAAAAATGTTTGACGTAACCAATTAATTATCATATTGATTATTAATTATGATATAATGACAACTATATTTTAAATTGAACTGATTTCATGTTGTTTGTTTTAAGCAGTAATCAAATTGAGTAACGCGTACGAAGCCGATGATACAGGCTGGGCCTAGTATTCGGTATTCGGCTGAATAGTATCATGTGGTATCAGCGACATACATTAGATTTCATGGTACACTAAGAACAATGAAAGATGTCACTACCAGTGTCGGTAGAATGTGAACATAAAGTAATTCTTTTGTAATTGCAAATGTATCCAAAAATATAGTTTGTATTGGTATTTAGAACTGAATACTTTTAGATTTACGCACATTTTATGTGTTAATTTCAATTATAAAAATGAAAAACCTTTATTAAATTTCAATGTCAGTGGCATCTAGTTAATACCTTTTATATTTATGTAAAATGTTTAGAGAGTATCAACGCAAGTGTTTTATTCTACTCAACGACAGATGGCCTCATAATACAACAAAATTAGGATAATTCTCTAATTACATGATGATACCTAAAGCACACTGACTTTTCAATTCGGTAAAGTTAAAAACTAAAAGGGATATATAGATATGTCAAAACAATTCTATTTCGCCACAGAGGGCCATGATGAAGATGATGTTCTTCAATATCAAGGATTAAATCAAACCACTAACTTCTTTATTTGGTAGGTTATAGACCTAAGTTATCCTTTTAACCAAGTAAATATGAGTCGAAAGTGAGAGAAACGAAGTTTACCGCCCTTTTTCTTTTCTTCTTCTTCCTTTATGGCATGGCGCACAGTTTAGCGTATTTGCCAATGTCACGTATTAATAAGTAATCCATAGTGTAGAATCACAAGTAAATTAGTTTTTTCTTATCGTAAAACTCCTCCAGTAAAGTGATAGTAGGCTTTACTGAAGTTATAAAGTACTTCTTGGAAGAGCGCGAATACCTCAGCTACACATGTTTATTTAGATCTCCTCCATTCTTGTCGCTTACACAGAACTTTAAAACACAATATACTATCACTGTTGTACTTTAAAACTCCTAAAAATGTAAAAAATAGAAAATCTAAATAAAATGACAACCTCACTTCTCTCGTTCCCGCCAAAAAGTCTCCATAATAAACTTTTATAGAAGCAGAAATGAGTTTGAATAAGGAACACGAATATTATTCCGTACTGGTTCCGCGATCAAAGAGGTCAAACGAGGACTTTTTGGCCATAAAGGAAGAAGAGGTCAAACGAAAATAATGTTTGAAAAAATTTACTGGCTGATAACGACGACGTGAGTAGTCACGCGCCAGAGAGGAAAAGAAATATTTTTTTTTAAATACGCTCGGGACTAGAACGTTTGGCTCTGCTCTAGACGACAAAAATAAAATACGCATATATTATATTACATATATACATATCTTCGCGCTGCATCCCCAACGGGGTAGTCAGAGAGGACGGAGCGCCCAGCGTCGCGGTCCTTACATACTTCTTTCGCTTCCTCGAATCTCATCATTCTCCTCACACATTTTCGCTAGGTATGCGAGTGCTTTTGACACTTCCGTCGGCTAACACTAGCTATTTGATCTTCATAAGTCAGCCTTGGTCTTCCTTGGCTTCTTTTACCACTCACTTTTGCTCTATAGATTTTCTTCGTCAGTCTCATCACTCATTCTTTCCATGTGCCCGAACCATCTTAGCATTCTTTGTTTTTACAATAACATTGTCGTGCAACCCTGTCATACTGCGTATCTCTTCATTGCTTATTTTGTCCGCAAGGGTGACACCGCACATATTTCTAAGAGATCGCATTTCTATTGCATTTGTCTTACTTTCACTCGATTTCTCACTCGATTGACATTATGAAACTTTTTGGTCAAGTGCGAGATGTCCATAAAAATTGGAGTACAATTGGCAATTTTTCTTTTAATGCACATCGCTTCAGTTTTATTTAAGCATCATTTCGTTGCATGGGAAGAAAAAATGTGGATAACAGAAGTTAGTCAAATTGAATAAATAATTTTTTCATGCAATAGAAGAAGCCAATGTACTAAATCATAATCGACTTACTCGGGAAGAATTCATTTAAAGTGTTCCATAACTGAATTTCATGTCGATACGTCCTACATGAAATTCAAATGTGGAACACTTGAGAAGAATTAATTTAAAGTGTTCCATAGTAGAATTCGTGTCGATGCGTCATACTCGAAATTCAAACATGGAACACTTACGTAGCACACAAAAGTTTTTGACACTTTGAATTATTGTTTTCGACTAATCTACATGACCGCCTCATTATTATCGCCATCTTTCGTGTAATAGAAATATGTAATGACTAAAGACATCTGTTGTGAAGAGGACAGAAAAAAGTCATAGCTGTGACCAGTATCAAATGTATTCAGAGTATGCCGCCATCTAGTTCAATTTAAATGTAAACTTTCTAGCCAGTTGCGTTGCCAGTTTTAATGTGGGACAGTTTGTCTCTATGCCACTGACCATCTGTTTACGGTAGTAAACTAATTAATCTGTGATAGTATGTAGCAATTGACCAAAGAGTTAATATTAAAAAAGTAGCCGAGTAGGCCGAATACCGAATAGTAACCAAATATGGAATTTTCGGCGGGATTTTATGGAGAGCAGTTGATTGTTCATTTTAATTATTTTCAAATTGCTTCTAGTGGATATTATGAAGTAAACTGGCTTAGTTTTGTGTCCTAAGTGTAAACGCTGTTGTGCATTATGTGGAATTGTTAAAGTAAATACTTACTTAGAAGCGCGATGTTGAGTTTTTTTAGTGGCTTAGTCCGCCTCGGTGGCTCCTACTAGAAAGACTGCCGCAATATGATTGTCGCCAGAAATTCCAAGAGCCGTTAAAATATATATGTCGACATTTTAATGAAATGAAGAATGTATCATTTTATTAAGCGCTTAATGCACCTTCCAATTTGTTGGAACAACTTTCCTAGGGATGCGATCTGAGATCGATTAATGGAAAAATCGATCGATCGATATCGAGTAGAGAATCGATTTAGTGAATTGATGGCAGACACTCGAAAATGGAGTTTTCATTATATTTGTATTGGTAAGAACGGAACTATAAAATAATAAGCTAGCGTGGATTTTTTTAATAAATTATACATACAAATATCGAACATTGCCGTCACCTTAGCGTTTTCGGAGCCAGATTTAGCGCTTTTTTGAGTCGTCTAACTGTTATCTATCCCATGCAAACTTTAAAAAAACTGTAAAACGATTTTTGAGTGTCTGTCGTCTATTCACTAGGTCGATTCACTGCTCGAGATCGAATGATCGATTCTTCCATTAATCGATCTCAGATTGCCATCCCTAGGAAAGTAGTTCCAACAAATTAGAAGGTGTAATAAGCGCTTTACTGAAGTCATCGGCTGTATGGGCGTAGAATCTTTGTCTATCTTCTCAAGGGAGAAATCTTACAAACAACAATACTAACCAAATATTCGTGACGTCTCTTTTTACCATCCAAATAGCCTCAAATAGCTATAATTAAGGCTACAATACTTACCACAGTGTCATGCAGTAATTATTTTCAAATAAAGCTGTCATCGATTGAAGATGTGTGAGTCATTCTTAACATTTTAAAACTAATATTATACCGCGACCTCCGCCCATTGTCTAGAACAGCCGTGGATTATCAATGATTTCATCAGGCCTAATGACGAATATATGAATTTAAATAAGGTCACCCATAAACTTTAGTAATAACAGGTTAAATTTTAACGCTTATTAAATAGATTTACATAGAAATGAAATCGTGTGGTTTGCGGTTATTAATCAAACGTACCCTATTATCTATCGTATCGTAAGCGATTTTAATTATCTGCGCAATCCAAGGGCCTTTAATTGACACAATCAACAGGCGGCCTACACGAGTGACTCAGTTGTCGTAAACGCTAGTAGAATAGAATGACAAATGCAATGTAATCTAGCGTAACGAATTTTAAATTGATCAAATGTTATTAACTTTCTTATATATCAAACGAAATGCAATGCAAAGTCGTGTGAAACTGGTCCACTTGTTTAAGTGGCAAGCGCTTTGTGAAGTTGAAACGCTGGTTGGCGGTATTGCTTGTCAAAAGTGCCACTTGGCTATGATTTATACGGAGGTGTTTTTATTCCCTGGAATTTTTAAAAATTTAGATACAGTAGAACCCTAGCTATAGTAATCCGAATTAATGGATTTTTTTTTCTATGAAGTTCCAAACAGAGAAATACTTTAATAAGATACTTTAATAAGATCAATTGTATCGTTTTTTTTTATAACTCAGGAAAACTGTAAACTTAGGTACATAGACCCTTAGGAGTTCCTAAGATCAATGGGGATCAATCAAAGGAGATCAATTGTATCGTTTTTTTTTTGATAACTCAGGAAAACTGTAAACTTAAGTACATAGACCCTTAGGAGTGAGACTTGACTTATAAGTAGCGTGGAGTTTTAAAATGACGCATTGGAAATTGATTACAAACAAGTGATTTTATAACCTATGAAAGTTGTTTTTAGATATTTCATTTCATTCACTTCATTTTGCCAGTTTCGATACACGAATGATTAAAATTTATAACAGAAAAAAAATATCAGACACCTCTTTTAAAACAGAGATTTACGTTTTTCGGACTAACGGGACTGATTTATGCGTATCAATTTTTTGTATAGATTAATTTAAAAACACTCTTCAAAATGCCAGTTGGATTTTATAAAATTAATTATAGTTTTTAATATAAACGAAAATAACTGTTTTTGCGTATTTTTCGTAAGCTAGCGCGCGCACGTTTCTATGATGCAGAAGGTCTATTTTAGATTAAATTATTGTTCATCACTGCGTCACCTTATTGGATAAAAAGCCCACATGTGTTATGTGGTGTGTTTAACCAACTTCAAAAAAGAGGAGGTTCTACCATATGTACGTCTGTATGTATGTTTTTTAAACGGTTTTATTTAGCTTACCCTCTTTGGCTCAAATCTAGTATTTGAAATTTTACCCCCTTCCTGTTCACCAATTGAACTGAAATTTGGCACACACCTTTAGTTCTGATGACAATACAATTAGTATATTCAGTATCATTGTAAATCCAAGATGGCCGCCGCCACAAAATGGCGGATTACATATTTTTTCACAACCCCCTCAATATGAGCTTCAAATGAAAGGGCTTGACTAGTAAAATACACAGTGCATGGCGGATCATAGAGTTTAGACAGCCTATTAATTAAATAGAATGAGAAATATTAAGTAGCGAAATGAAAACTAAAAACTTGAAAATAAAAAAATAAGTAAAAAGTTTCGTCGAAAAGAAATATAATAATGATGTAGTTAATGTACTAAAAGCTAAAAAATAATTAGGTAGGTCCTAGGTACCAGTCACCACACCACTCTCCTCATCAATCTAAGGCATTGATCAGGCTAATAAAACCGTTTAAAAAATAAAGTTTCACGCGCACCACGATTTTTTAAACGGTTTAAAGCCTGATCAATGCCTTAGATTGATGAGGAGAGTGGTGTGGTGACTGGTACCTAGGACCTACCTAATTATTATTTAGCTTTTAGTAAATTATCTGCATCATTATTACATTTCTTTTCAATAAAACCGTTTTGTATTAGCTATAATTCTTACACTGGCCGTTCCGAGCGCGTAGTTGAAAGGTTCCGGGATCTTCTACGAACCGTAACGAAGCCTCTCTTGCGCTTTGCCGAAGCACTTTACATCCTTGACTTAACTCACGCACAATTATTATATCATATTCGTTATTGCAAAGTTAGTTAAGAATGTGCCGAAACGGATATTTCAAATCTGGTCTATACAGGAAATAAATGTTTGCATATTTCTGCACCACGATATATTTTTTCCAATAAAAAACCAGAATATCGTCATTTTCGTGTTTTATTCGCTATTTATACCAATTTATTGATGTCACTGCTTTTTGTTTGTGTAATATTTAATAGTATAATTGCTTTTTGTTGTGTATCGGACAGTAAAATAGTGTGCAGGGTTTAAATATTTATCGCAGTTTCTGGCGGCAAGTATATATATATGTATAATCTGTGTAATCACGGACTAAGAAGCATACTGGACGGAGTGATAATGAGTTGTCGCTCTTATCATCGTGTGTCAAATGAATGTTCGTGTCTCTCTCTATCTCTTGAGCGTAATCGCGAGTAAAACAGCTGTAGTAAGTTTGGCAAACTCTTACTCAGTGTAATTCGTGTCAGCTTATGAGCAGTGGGGTTATTACATAAAAATTTGCAGACAGTGACAGCCGTGCGATCACTGCGCGACCGGTGACTAACTGTAATAATAAATTTATATCATTTATGACGATTGCGTATCTTTTATTGTATGACCGTAAAATGCACTTTTCGCGGTAGTATTAGCGCCGATATACAAATTACATTACACGAATTCTCGGTTTGACAGCAGATATCGCGCGATATTGGCTGTCGCATGCTGGCTGCAAGTTACGTAATAAGCGTGCGGATCGACGTATAAAACACTGCATTACTGAAATAATTATTTTCAAAATACTAGTAAATCGTAAGTACTTTTTACAGTACTAACTAAACGGGTCTATGTCGTGTTTATATTTTAAGGCTAAATACATTTCCTATTATATATTGGGTCCTTACATATGAAATTGGCGTTTTGTCGTACTGACCACTTTGATCTGAAATATCTCCTCTTTGGTTAAGAATTCCAAATTCAAATTTATAAATTCATTTAGCTGGTACATTTGAGTTTTGAAAACAGTCATTCATATGTTTTTTCCTCATTATTTTTTTCTTTGGCGTCGCTTATTACCGCACAATTGAAAACATAAAATATCGGTATATTTACGAGTACGAGTTCTACCGTGGCACCAGTGCTGCAGAAACAGCTCGAAGGATTAATGATGTGTACGGCGCTAGTGTCGCAAAAGAAAGCACGGTACGTTTTTGGTTTCAACGTTTTCTATACAAGAGAGTCATCAAAATAAATAAAGGTTATATATAACCAGGTCAATTATTTAGTGTATCTTCAAAGTCGAAGCTCCAATACCGATGATATTTAAATGGGACTACTTCTAAAGTATTATGACCTACCAAACAAAAAAAGATTTTTCGAAATCGGTTCATAAATGACGAAGTTATGAGGTAACAAATATATAAAAAAAACATACAGTGGAATTGAGAACCTCCTTTTTTGAAGTCGGTTAAAAAATTCCATCCGTGCGATCCCGGTGCGGGTCGCTAGTATTAAATAAAAAAGAAATTTAATATTCCATTAAATATTAGACTGCTAAAATACACGAAATTATACGTCATGGACAAGTTTACTGTCATACATTATACGGTCGGCTTGCCATCTGTGGGCTTGCCCATTAACGAAACAATAACGCACAGTACGACAGACGACACGGTAGCACTCTCTCGCTTTTACTTATGACAAAGCGTCACGCATTATAGGAGATAGAGTTACTTCCCGCGTTACGATCTGCCAGCACGTGAGCCTCGTAGGGCCATGATCGTTGTTAATCATCGATTTACAATAGGGTAGATGATTATTTCTTCACGACGTACACACGTTAAAAGAGTCTAGGGTTCGAGTACATTTCTATCTATAAAAAATTATCCAATTAATATTTATCAAATCTAGTCTTCCAGACTGGCTTCTTACTTTAATTCCTATGTTTAAGTTAACAACTTATTCCTATATTTTGTAAAAATTGAGAAAAATTGCAATTTTCGCAAATTGTGGGAAATTAATCTAAGTTAAAGTCGTCGATTAAATGCCAAAAAAAAGGCAAAATGAGGATTTTTAAAATTTTTGTTGTAAAGATAAAAAAATTAACAATCTGTGCTTCCACCATTGACACGAATCACACAATCACAGCGATTTGTCATGCTTAAAATCAGTTCATCAAAATCACTTTGAGGAATGGCCGCCCACGTTCTTTCTAACAAGTCAAAAAGTGGTTATGGGGTATGCATGGTATCTATACTCGGCAGAGCTCTTCTTTGGAGCATATCCTATGCGTGCTCAATTGGGTTGAGCTCTGCCGATTGAGCAGGCCACGGCAGAACGTTGATGCGAGCATCGACAAGAGCGCGTGTTACGACTCTAGCCGTGTGTGGACGTGCATTGTCGTACATTAGTCGAAACGAATCATCCAACCGGCTTCGCAAAGGGATGATCACGTCTTAAACAATCCCGTCCACATAAATCTGAGCTTTATTGAATTGAGGTTGCCCCTGATCCAAATGAGATCGGTTCTTCCACCGATTCAAATACCGGCCCAAACCATTATTGTTCCCCGTCCATATGAATGAACTACCTGACAAAATTTCAAACGTTCTTGACGTCCAGAGGTCGTCCAAACTCGAGTACGTCTTGTATCCGGTCTCATACCGAAACGAGATTCGACAGAAAAGTAAACACAACGCCAGTCTTCTTCCTCCCAATTTCTGTGTTCGCGAGTCCATTGTAAACGGGTCCTAGCAGGGTGCTATAGGCGGAACTCTCAGCGGCCTTCGAGAACGCAGACCCGCTTCACGTAAACAATTTTGGATGTTTTGGTCGCTTATCAGCAAGCCTGAAGAGCTGTGGAGCCTCGTTCAGGTACGACATTCCATCGTCGCATCAGAAGGCAATTATGTGGTATTACACGAAAGTAAGTACCAAATTATATACACAGATTGAATACCTGCCATAAACAATAAAATAGCAGCCATATTCTTAAAATTTTTGTCATCATTTGACATAGCAGTTTCTAAACATTAAGTGTTAAAATCTTGCCTCGTCATATTGACTTGGCAATTTGCAATCATAGAAAAATCAAGAATGCAACAATCTTGTACTATCCGGGGAGGTTATAAAGCTGGCCGCGCATGCTCGTATGCAATAATTAGCTTTAATAAGATAGTAAGTAATAATGTATTTGTTGTCCATTATAATACGCGTAATTAATGATAATTATAAACAAACCGAGAAACACATATGTGAATGGCTGTATAGACACTGTAGTCGTACCTTTCTGTCTGTCCGTGTGTCACTTTGGGCTAAGCTGAAAAAGCGCGGTAACGTTTCGCGTTATCGCTTAATGCTGAGACGAAGCCCTTTTGTCGTTACAGAGCGCTGTACCTCCAGTGTATTGGCTTAGTTAAAATAAGTATTAGCTACTGGTTAATTTATATCTGTATTCGTTTTTATTATTTAAGTGTTTTTTTGCTCTGTGGCGATAAATAAATCATTTTCTTTCTTTCTTTCTTCAATAGAATGAGACAGAATGATCACTATGAATCTATGTGTAGAGTTAACGAATCTGAGGCAGCGCGGTACGCGGGTCCCACTCCATGTTGCTCAATTAACCAGCGTGTGTTAGGAAGAGACGAGAGAGTCGCTGAGAGTCGAATGAAGGGGTCATAACGCTTTATGGACACGTGACAATTTCTAGCAACTCACACCTCCCGCAAGCGGCATTAAGCAACTTCGTTCCGATAAAATTAAAAATATAAATATTCAAGATTCTTTCAAAGTTGGGTTTCAGACCTGAAGATTTTAAAAATGGTTGGATCGAATTCCATCAAACTTAGTTAAAAACATTATTGCAGCTTTTAAACAAAAACGCAGCAAATCATCATCCATCCAATCCATTCAAGAGATATGTGGTCACAGACAAACAGACCCAAAGATAACGGCGTCAAATTGTCACTTCCTAACCTAACAGAACTCCTCGTTTTCGTCAAGTATTAAAAAGATGAGATAGTTGTAACTTCTTGAATTTATTGCAATAGTATGGCTATAGTCAAGCCTCTAGTATATTTGTCCATCTATTCCTTGCTTAAAACCTCGGACTCCGACAATGAATTGATCTCGAAACTTCATATTAAAGCTTTTTAAAATAAAACTTATATTTTCCTATTCCGTTCTCCTGTATTTGTGATTGACCCCGCTATTGAGAGCAAAAGATTAAGATATTTTAATACAAAGACAACATACAGACATCCTTGAGAGATTAGATTCAATTTATGTACATGATTATTATAATATTATGTACATCCTATGATTGATCGTTGCATTCTTTGCTCACAAAAAATATATTCATTCATAAATACGTTTTATTGACATAAAAATTCTTGTTCAGTTAAATCATTGGTTTTTTTTGTTTACATCCTGTAGTAAATAGCGCAGTCACGGTATCAGTTGATGTCTTATTAAATTTTTTTATGTTATTATTATAAGTTTCTCCCTTGAGAGGAAGGCAAAGAGATCTATGCCCATACTGTCTACGTCTTCAGTAATAAATAGATATTTCGTTAAAATGTCGACGTAAAACATTTTAATGTTTATAGGAGTTTCTAGCCACAAATATCATATTATATTGAGGCAGTCTTTCTAGTAGGATCCGCCAAGGTAGACAACCACTTAAAAATCTCGACAACGCATTACGAAGTAAGGACTTATTTTAACAATTCACTTAATGCACAACTAATAATGCAGCGCAGATGCTTACGTAAAACTATGCCTATTTTGTCTCACAATATCTTCGACAAAACAATTTGGAAATATTTAAAGTAAACACCCAACTGCTCTCCGTAAATTTTAACAATTACACCGTTGTAATTGTTAAAATTTACGGAGAGCAGTTGGGTGTCACGTTATTGTGACCCGTGTCACAATAACGTGAGGGCTCGCGCTATGCTCGATACTATCTATATTAGTCTTTCGACAGGGGGTTTATCATCATCTCTTAGCATTATTATTAGGCGACGCGTTGATAAACAGTGATTTAATCCAAAATAGACTGCTCTATGCAAACGTGTACGCTCTAGCTTACGAAAAATACGAAAAAGCAGTTATCTTCGTTTATTATAAAAACTATATTTAAAAAATCCAACTATCATTTTGAAGAATATGTTTAGATTAAACTATACAGAAAATTTAGAAACAAATCGGTCCCGTTACTCCGAAAAATGTAAATCTCTGTTTTAAAAGAGGTTTTTTTGAATTTTTTTTTGTATTACAAAAGTTGGTCAACTTTTTTTATCCGATGAAAATTATCAAAAGGCAATGGACATTTTATCTCGAAGGTATGAAAATAAATTAATAAATGTGAACTTTTATATTAAAAACATTTGTAACTATACTACCATTTCTAAAAATAACCTCAAGCAATTGTCAAAGTTGTTCAAAAAGTTGGTCAACTTTTGTAATACAAAAAAAATCAAAATGGTGTATCGCAACTGGCAAAATAAAGGTAATGAAGTGAAGAATCAGGTTACCAAATATTACTTTCATAGGTTGTGTAGTCGCTTATAAAAATGAGATCCCTGCTGTCGTCAAAATTTCCAATGCGTCGCCTATTACTTGACTTGACTTACGGGGTAGTGACGGTAGGTTGAACGGCTCAACATCGCGGTTCTTACGTATTTCTTTCGCCTAGTGATGATTATGTCGAATGATAAAACTAATCACTAACCTGCTGTCAGAATTTCGAGCTTTTTAAATCAAGTAACATTAAAATAATAATGCTATAGCATCTCTTAAAAGAGATGGTGGTAAGCCCCCAGAGGCCCACATTGCTTATGAAGCAATTTATTGTAATATTTCTTCTGTACCTAATAGTATACTTGTGAAGAACTACAGTCCACTCTTATTTAAAGTGCTTTAGGACCATATCTTTGAATTATCCATTTGATTTGATTTTTAATTTATTGTTATAATTGCTGTAAGGTTTAGCTAAGGCTTTCGCTAGTTATGAAGTTTCAGCGACAAGTCGAGGGGAATTCGAGTAGACTTTTTAATTTTTTTTTTTTAATTTTTAAATGGCACCGTACGTGAGTTGCCAACGTCAAGTAAAGCGAGAAAACAATTCAGTAGATGATTAGCGCGTTTGCCAATGTCACGCATTAACATAAACTAGTATACAGTCACAGAATAAGTAGAATCCATGTAGAATCACAAGTAAATTAGTTCCTTCTTATAGTGAAACTCCTCCAGTAAAGTGATCGTAGGCTTTACTGAAGTTATAAAGGACTTCTTGGAAGAGCGCGAAAACTTCAGCTACACATGTTTATTTAGATCTCCTCCATTCATGTCACTTACACAGAACTTTAAAACACAATATACTATCACTGTTGTACTTTAAAACTCCTAAAAATGTAAAAAATAGAAAATCTAAATGAAATGACAACCTCACTTCTCCCGTTCCCGCCAAAAAGTCCTGACCCCGAGTACTTATAATTCGGCTTTCTTTTTTTTCTTTCTTTTTGGCATGGCGCACAGCTTGTGTGTCTGGCGCAATTGCCAGTGTCACGTATTAATAAGTAGAATCGTAAGTAAATTAGTTTTTTCTTATCGTAAAACTACTCCAGTAAAGTGATAGCAGGCTTTACTGAAGTTATAAATGACTTCTTGGAAGAGGGCGAGAACTTCAGCTACACATGTCTATTTAGACCTACTCCATTCTTTTCACTTATACAGAACTTTAAAACACAGTATACTATCACTTTTGTACTTTAAACTCCCAACAATCTAAAAAATAGAAAATCTAAAGAAAATGTCAACCTCGCTTCCCTCATTCCCGCCAAAAAGTCTTGGCTTTCTTTAATTCTTCTAACTTCGTACGTTTCTGATAAAAATCTCTTACAGACGGACAAAGATAACGAGTATTTTTACAAAAATTTCGTTTCCTTTTGTAGTACGAAACTCAAAAATAAAAGCTCAGTCAACTCAACTCAAAGGGCTCAGTACCACCATAGAATATACTTGTGTAATGTATTTACGAAAAATATAGAACAATATATCAAAATCAAAAACAAACTTAACTTTGCAGTTAATATGCATGCTATTTCATACTCTCCAACTGCAAATGTAAGTTTGTAATGACAAAAAACCATAACTAGATATTCGCAATTTTTGAATTCTTCTCTTTTATTGTGCTATGAGACCTTGCTTCTTGCAAAATTTTATGGTTCTAGGTCAACGGGAAGTACCTTATAGATTTTGATTTCATTATATAAATGCCCGTTATCTTTTGATAGCGTTGACTTGGAAGCTCGAATTTTTTGTACCTCCAAGGAACTATAGACGTCAGTGTTTTATATAAATTTCAACTGCTTTTCCTGATATCTTTATCGTTCTTGATCCCATAAGGGTTCCTATGAGGGTTTTTTCTTTTACAGAACGTTAAAAATTGGGTCCAATATATCCCTTATTTATTTCTTAATTTCTCATTTCCTGCTCAGGTGTAAATATGATCAAATAAATCGACTAGACATACGAACATATCGTTTTGTTTTCGCTATGTTAGCTGCGCAATACTAAAAATGACTTATTGGGTCACTTGGTCTAGATGCTCTAATTATAAAAAATTGAAAGTTGAAAACGAAGATACCAACCAGATCGAAAGGTGAACTAGAAATCAGATTAATTGCGATTCTGTTGGCAAACCGCTTCTACATACATAAATAATTACATACCCTTCAATTCAGATGTTACGTAACTCACTACAACCATACATAGTAGATTTAATGATAATATTTTTTCATTATTAAATAGAGAAAAAAAAATTATTATCATATTAAAAAAAATTGCCAGTACATAAGAATATAATAATACACATATATATATACATACATACATACATATCTTCACGTTGTATACCTAACGGGGTAGTCAGAGAGGACGGAGCGCCAAGCGTCGCGGTCCTTACATACTTCTTTCGCTTCCTCAAATCGCATCATTCTCCTCACACATTTTCGCCTACATGCGAGAGCTTTTGACATTTCCATCCGCTTACACTCTGTCTATTTGATCTTCATCAGCCTTGGTTTTCCTTGGCTTCTTTTACCTCTCACTGTAGATTAATATAATAATACACATGTACATATCCCCATTGAATTATACGTTAGGTATATACGTTACGTTTAAAGATGTGCGGTGTCACCGTTCTGGACAGGATAAGCAATGAAGAGATACGCAGTATGACAGGGTTGCACGACAGTGTTATTGTAAAAATGAAGAAAGGAATGGTAAAATGGTTCGGACGCATGGAAAAAATGAATGATGAAAGACTGCCGAAGAAAAACTATCTAAAGTGAGTGGTAAAAGAAGCCAAGGAAGACCAAGGCTTGGCGCTCCGTCCTCTCTGACTACCCCGTTAGGTATATAGCGTGAGGATATGTATGTATGTACATATCCCCGTTGAATTATACGTTACGCTAGAGGTAGAATCTATGAATAAAAATCAATTGCCATTGCCGTATGTATGACGGAGTATCACCTGAGAAGGGCTCAACCGATTCGGTTGATTTCTTTTTGTTGTCTTATTTTTGTATGAAAGAAAGTTTTTAGAAAATCCACAGAAAACTTCGAAAAGGGCGGTATTTTTGTATTTTTATTATATTATATTACATTACGTTACGTTACATTACGTTACATTACGTTACATTACGTTACATTACGTTACATTACGTTACATTACGTTACATTACGTTATATTATATTATATTATATTATATTACATCACATTATATTTGTAACTTATTATTTGGTGTGTTGCGAATATTCAACATCCCACCCAGGCTAAGCCGGGGGGTTTGTTAGTAGTCAATAAAAACAATCATGGCGCCACGCGCTGGCAAAACATGACGCGGAAGTAGCTCTATCTATGTTTTGGTTATGATGGAGGCATCGCATGGCGCTTCGCCGTAAGTAAAAGCGAAACAGTGCTATTGTTTCGTCGCTCTGAATGGGCAAATCCAATCCAATCTAATATGAAATTGAGTATTAATGTAATTTATAACTTACCATAAAAAAATCATTCAAATGTTTATTGAATAATCATTGTAAGGCGATATTAGGTGAAATACACTGGATTGTTTACAGTATAAGCGTCAAAGTGCACGTGAGCTTGTGGTTCCCAAACCACAGTGAAGTGAAACATAGTGATATTTTCAAACATTCAATCTAGAACTACATACATAACGTGTATATCTCTTGCTGAATCGATAACGGAGCAGTCAGAGAGGATGTGATACCAAACATCGCAGTCCTTATATACTTCTATCGCCTCTTGAAATCTCATCATTCTCCCCACACACTTGCCCAAATATGTCAGTGATTTTGATCTTTCCGCCAGTTAACAACGACTATTTGATCTGATAAATTCCTAAAATCTTTAGTTATTTTGTGCTAACTATTTGGTGCTAACCTAGCTGAATGCTAGCTGACCGAATCCTATCTCTGATATATCCTGAGGATGCTTTGTTGAGAAGCGAAACACGTGTCGATTGGTGGTTTTTGAAGTTTGAGCGGAAAATAGCTAAAGATTTTAGGAATTTATCATATGAAATGGATTTCCGCAAAGTAACACCTCAGTCTATACAATAGCTCGTTGATCTTTAGAAGTTGGCTTTGACCTTCTTTAGCTTCTGATACCACTCACTTTCGCTCTGTGGATTCAGTCCTTATATCTCTTTCGCCTTCTCAAATCTTATCATTCTCCTTACACACTTTTGTCAAATTATGTGTGCTTTTGTTAGAACGATGTATTGGAACAAAGTTCTTTAACGCGGCTTGCAGGAGGTGCAAGTTGGTGGAAATCAACACGTCACGAAAAAGGGTTATGCCCTCTATGCGACTCTTAACGACACTCTCTCTCTGTCTCTTCTAGCACACGCTAGTTAATTTAGAAACGTGGGACGGACCCCGGAATCCGCGCACCGCACGGCGCTAGGTTCGTTGACTCTATACATTGATTCACAGTGATCTTTCTGTCTCTTTCTATTATATACGCTTGTGTGTTTGCTGCGAGTATCGAGATTCGAGCAGACGAGCAGCGTTCGCGAACAGCTTTGAATCTAGGACAAAAGCGCAATTTAAAAAACGTAAAGGAAATAAACGCACAGAAAAAAAGCGCAATGTTATATAAGCCCACAAGAAATATCCAATTTTCCAAATTGCACACATGGATTAAATCGCACAAGGAAAAAACCTCTCATGTATAAATGCACATATAGGAAAAAGCACAATGATGTGTGCTTTTTTCCGAGAATAAAATTAGGTTGGGTATCGCTGATCTGATTGCGATGAAATTTGGTATTGAGATAGCTTGAATTTTAAGGAAGGACATAGGTAATTTTAAAAATAAAAAACACAGACGAAGTCGCGGGCATCAGCTAGTGAATAATAATAATGGATTTGGGCTACCGGAGTATCTTTATACCAAATACAGCTTGTAAAGATAACGGAATTAATTGGCTGTAACGTACAAACAAACAGGCAGATAGAAAACACCAAACACTGTGTTAAAGTTAAGAAGTTATAGAAAGAGATAGACATAACGAGGTAATAAGGGTTCAGAATTGCCATTTTGGCAACACATCAAGTACACTATAATATCACTGTCTTCGCTAACAGGTCATTAATTTTTATATAAAAATGAACGTATTTATCGAATTGGTATTTCAATTCCCCGAAGCGTCTTTCAATTATTTAACATTTACGAGTCAAGGGCATAGTATTAGCAATTAATCATTACTTCATAAAAATCAGCCAAGTGTGAATATTACTTGCGTTATTAAGGTCTTGTATAGCCAGTTACTACCAACTACCTATTGAGGTTTGTTGTAGAACTTTATTTTTAACAGACTCAAAAAATAGAGATTTTCAATTCGTGAGAATCGTTCTTTTGTGTATGTGTGTATGTTCAGCGATAATTCTATACCACGTAGACGGATTTTAATGATTCTTTTTTTATTTGAAAGGGTATGTCTGCGATAGTCTCATAGAATAGTTAAGATCTGATGATGGAGTACCTACTGCTCAAATAATAGAACTACTTAACTGCTTGTATATTTTGATGATTCTTTTACTAAATGTTCTGTTTTAGAATTGGAAAAAGTTTAGTAGTTGTAGATCTACTCTATGTGTTTATTTAGATTTTAGAAACAAGGCCACTCAGAAAAATTAAAATAACATTTAAGAAAACAATTATACAGGCTTTAAAATAAAAACATTGAAAAGTACATAATAACTATCCTTTATAATACAATATAACACAACACAACACAATACAATACAATACAATATAGTGTATGTCAAATATCAATAACATAATTAAATTTGACAGTTATTGAAGTCGGTGCCAATTCATGAATAAATAAAAATTAAAATAACATTTAAGAAAAGAATTATACAGGCTTTAAAATAAAAACATTGAGAAGTACATAATAACTATCCTTTATAATACAATATAACACAACACAACACAATACAATACAATACAATATAGTGTATGTCAAATATCAATAACATAATTAAATTTGACAGTTATTGAAGTCGGTGCCAATTCATGAATAAATAACTCTACTAGTTCGGTAGGCACAATTGACACTGAAGTCAGTCCCAAGACTGACTTCAGTGAATGTCAAATTTAATCGTGTAGGCATTTGTATCGTATTTATGGAGTCATTTTCGAATTAGAGTTTTAAATTAGTTTTTTGTCTTTCCACACATAAATTTAAACTCTCGGTACTGAGAACTTTCCGATACCTTAGCTCTTGCTTTATTATTAGCTTTAAACTTTTGATAAATAATTCTTGAGGTCTCAATAGCAAGGTTAGTTATTTTGTATTTTTCAGTATTTTTATTTTGAATCGTTTTAATTTTTTCTTAAAATTCTTACGAGTATAAAGAAAGTATACAACATAATTAGCTGTGCTCGCGGCTCAGCTAGCGTCGATTACGTACATTTTTTTTTTTTATACCTATCGTGTTCTTTTTGCATTAGCGCTGAACCCTAAAGCTGGTATACTGTCTCATTACTCGTAAGTATCCCTTCTTTACATACAAAACTAGTTTTGCTCTTGACTTTCGACAAAATCGGATTTTAAGTTTCGATTTAATAAATCGTGCTAAGTGAGTGTCGGACACACATCGACTTGGAGCTTGTTGTCCGTAGCTTGTTTATGACAAACGAAGAGTTTCACTGAATAAAACAGGGTTTAATATCATTGAGCAATATACTTGTGTTATCTATGTATTTATTTAAAAAAAATTTTTGTTTAATTCAGGAGCTGGATACGTTTACGGCCAGTGTCAGAAGCTGTTTAGATTATGCTTGAATTGTTTTTTTATTTTTCTTTTTTTATATAATGTAATCTAGGCATACTACCATATAAATCGGTAGCGTGTAGCGTCTATCTGTAATTATAATTTTACTGTCAAATTTTCTGATAGATCGTCATTTTATGACTCACTGACTTCGATTCTACCATTTTTTAAATTTTTGTCTGTCTTTCGTGAGACATTATTAACGCACTAATTATTGAATACGGCTTTACTCACGTATAATCGGTATAGGTACCGACTAGTTTCGGATCTATTGGAGGTCCATCATCAGGGTGAGTAGGATGAGTTGAGAGGAAACTAGTCAGTACCGATTATACGTGAGTAAAGGCGTATTCAATAATTAGTTTTGCCTGTCTGTCTGTATGTCCGAACGTCCTTTCATAACTGAAGAACGGTTTAAGCGATCTTGATGAAAATTGGTATATAGTAAGAAAATGTGATTGCGCAAAAGGTAGGCTACATTTTTTTATCGTTAATTAACCCTTAAAGGGGTGAAAAGGGGGATGAAACTTTGTATGGGAAATGTTAAACCGCTGAACCGATTATGATGAAATTTAGCGTGGAGATAGTTTGACATCAGAAATCGGACCATGGCCTATTTTTTTTTCGAAAATGTAACACTAAGAATGTAAAAAGGGGATGAAATTTTGTATGGGAAATGCTAAACCGCTGAACCGATTATGATGAAATTTAGCGTGGAGATGGTTTGACATCAGAAATCGGACCATGGCCTATTTTTTTTTCAAAAATGTAACACTAAGAATGTAAAAAGGGGATGAAATTTTGTATGGGAAATGATAAACCTCGGTTATGGTAAAATATGGTGCGGTGATAGATTTATTTCATCGAACCGAACTAAAAGAGATTTGACGTTAAAAAATACCTTGCAGTTGGGTTTACTTGAATAAATTGATTTGACTTTTACTTTGAATTCACCTGGGTTGACTACATACATAGCCTTTATCCATCTGAAATAACCAGAGGTAGATTAAATGTCGAGAGCGCCCTAGGCTAGCACCTCATAGGCGCCGCTCTGGCGGCCACATATTGCAAATTAAGAATGTAGGCTAGGACACGTGTACGCATAACAAGTGGGTGTGAATACATACATACATACATACATATCACTAATTTCTATTATGTAATCGGGAAATGTAGGAGAAGTCAAGAAGACGGGGCGCGCTTGGAAAGCTCTACATCTCTATAGAAAGTATGATTTTTTTTTAAATTAAGTATTTACTTTTTCTAAACGAATGCTTAGACGGTTCGGGCATGTGATGAGGTGACTGCTGATATGATCAACTATGGTGGTCCTAGAGTCTAGGATACATTCTAAAAACTGTGCAATCTTTGCTGGCAGAAGAGAGAGGTTCCGGAGGACTGACGCGCCATAATGATGGTGCCTCTCTATAAAGGGAAAGGTTCCTGACTGCGCGTGTTATAGAACCATCTGCTTGGTTTTCAGCAAGTAAAGTCTATACCAAGGTATTGACTGAACGTATGAAAAGCGTTTCTGAAAGATATTTGTGGGAGGCACAAGGTGGTTATAGGAACGGTAGCGGTTGTATGTATCAGATTTTATCGCTCCGCGGTGTTGTGGGGCAGTTTCTGGCCATAGATTGGAAAGTTTTCTGCGCTTTCGTGTATCATGAAAAAGCATTCGATAGAGTAGTGCGAAAGAAATAATAGTCTTCTGCCTGAATATGGGGTGGATGGCCCCTTACTGCAGGATGTGAGGTCATTACATCGAGACCACAGAGCCCGCGTAAGGATAGATGGTGACATGTCGCCCTGGTTCGAATTCTGTTCAGGCATCATACAGGACTGCGTGATGTCTGCCTTTTGGCCAATTGCCTCCAGACATTGAAAGGTAGTATGAGTGGTACGCTATGTGATGGTACAGTGGCAAACTGCCTTTTCTACGCTGACGATGCTGTGCTTATAGCACCATCAGAAGCGGAGTTGCAGACACTAGTTACGTGCACAAAAGAAGACTGTGAAGTGAAAGGACTGAATATGAATGTGAACAAATCTATGGTTTTGGTGTTAAAAAGGGAAGATGTACTACAAGTGTGAAATATGGGTAAATGGAAAATGTCTAAAACAAGTGAACGAAATTATATATCTGGGAGCGCGTTTTCGAGGGATGGAAGATGTGAGTTGGATGTGGAGAGACTGGCAGCAGCTGGCAATAAATTGTCAATATATATAACACTGCAAAAATGTCCATCTGCAATGCGGCGTTGGTTCCAAATTTATTGTACGGTAGTGAGGCCTGGATATGCCCGAACTCGAATGAAAGTAAGATAAATGCAGTAGAAATTCAAGCTCTTAGAAATATGTGCGGTGTACTTTTGGGGACACGATAAGCAAAGATTAGATACGCAGTATGACAGGGTTGCACGACAATGTCATAGTAAAAATGAAGAAAGTAATGCTGAAACTGTTCGGGCACATAGAAAGAATGAGTGATGAAAGATTGACGAAGAGAATATACAGAGCGAAAGTGAATGAATGGTAAAAGATATCAAGGAAGACCAAGGCTGACTTATAAAGATCATATAGGCAGAGTGTTAGCAGATGGAAATGTCAAAAGCTCTCGCATATCTAGGCGAAAATATGTGAGGAGAATAATGACATTTGAGGAAGCGAAAGAAGTATGTAAGAACCGTCTGACTACCCCGTTACGGATACAGCGTGAGGATATGTATGTATGTACTTCATTTAGTTTAAAAACATTAGCGCGCCCATCTGTAATTCGCGTCCCTGGGCACATGTCTAGTTTACCTAAAGGATAATCCGCCACTGGGAATAATGCACCTTTCAAATGGTGACAGGATTATTCAAATACATGCATTGGTTCCGGAGATTATTCTCCACATACACGCAAACTCACAAAATTTACATTCTTTACAATGTGTAGATTCCGCTGAATGAACTTAGAACGTTTTTTAGAAATATGCATAATATACAGACAGACGCATTAATGCAAAAACGGTTCTTGACCTCATTTTTATTGGAATTTCACCAATATAGATCTAGGTATATAACACAGAAGTAAACGTACCAAGGTTGAAGAATGCCTATTAAAATTCGATACGTGTTTCATTATAATGGATGGCACTTCGCCCAACGCTCGACCGTTTTCCTTTATAATTCTTACAACTCGTATCTTGTATTTTTATGGTAGAGTAGGAAAACGAGCAAACGAGTCACCTGATGGAAAGTGATCAACACCGCCCATGGACACCCACTTGTATTGTGCCCACAACGTCCGGAGAGTCACGGGTGCGCTGGCAGCCTATAAGGAATGGAGGAGGAGGGGTGAGACGAGCCACCGGCACTCTCACTCACCGAACGAATCACAACAGCAATAGATGCTGTTATTTCACGCCGATATTCTGTAAGAGGGTGGTATTTCACCGGGCGAGCCGGGCCAGTTCGTGCTGCAATACAGCATGGCTCTACCACGGTTTTTTATTTAATAAATACACACTAATTAACGATACACGTACCTTACACTTGTATCTATAAACATATAGCGTAAATATATGTATGTACATATCTTTACGCTGATTCCTCGACAGGTTAATCAGGAGGATGGACCGTAATGCTTACGAGCATTGCGGTCTTTACATAGTTCTTTCTATCATAGATGTTATTCCTGAAATAAATCGTTTGCAAACAATTTTTTTTTTAATTTTCACCCACATTTTTCTTTAGTGCTATCCATAGAGCACTCAACCTATAAAGATGAAATATCGGACCATTTTATTCACCACTGCTCAGTTTGTTTACACTAACAAGTATCAACTCTCGCTCGCATTAAGCAGTACATAACCAAAACTGGATATATATTTAAATATTTATGTAATGGCTTATTGCTCTATTCGGTGTTATGGCAAAAACAAATCAAACAATAAAACAGAACGCCAGTAACTGCAACAGTGTTTACCATAGTACCAACTTAGTACCATATTACCAATTTATTTTCGTACAAAATAAAAGACGTTGCTGCTCTATAGGTTGAGTGCTCTATGGCGCTATGTCATATAATACTGAGCCACTAGTAGGCTGATTACTATTCATTCTTTAATACTAGATACACACTAAGAAATGGCACTATAAAATAACTCGCAGGACACCGGGCTGACGATGGAGATGGAGTGTCATACTTGAATAACTCCAGCCCAAAACTCTCCGATTGTTATGTTAACATTGTATCTTTGTCGCGTCGTTACTAGAAAGTCTATTTCAAACTTGTTTCAAGTGCACGTGTAGTTGCACGGCAAACTTGATTCATATATGGTTCAAGTAAGAATGGCAATCCGGGTTGGATCATTTGCATCACTCGTTTGTCTTCCAATAGTATGAAAAACCCTTGTAAATTGTTTCTTCTATTCTCGACCGTCAGATACTCCCTGCAATATCTGAGAACCCTTCTTAGCCGCTCATCCCATAAAACTTATTTCTATCCTGTTCCTTCTCTGTTCTTGGGGTTAGATTGCGGAACTCACTTCCGCCTCATATTAGAGACTATAAATATTATGTAGGTATATTTTATAAAACTAGTTATAGAACATTTTCTCTCCTTACCACCATACAGCATAGCCTATGTGTACCTATATTTCTATATTATCTTCTTCTATCTATCTATATATATAAAAGGCTATATATGTATGTATGTTCCTTATGGACTCCGAAACGGCTGGACCGATTTCGATGAAATTTTCAGGGAATCTTCAGATTGGCCTAGCGGGTGATTCTGTAAAGCTTAGTAGCGATCGGATCAGTAGATTTTTTTTTTTGCAGTATCAAAATAATTATAAAAACTGTTTCATTTATTTTAACTTCAACTAACGCCCAGTGAAACGGGCCGGGTTTGCTAGTTATCTATACTACTAACATAACATAACTTCACTGACCGGAGTAGTCAGAGAGGACGGAGCGCCAGGAGTCGCGGTCCTTACACACCTCTTTCGCTTCCTCAAATCTCATCATTCTCCTCACACATTTTCGCCTAGGCATGTCATCTTATACTACTAATATTATGAAAAGGTAAATTTTGCTTGTTTGTATGTAATGGATCAACTCAAAAATACTCAACCGATTTCAAACATTCTTTCAAATATAGAAAGCTACATTACCAGCGAGTAACGTGGACAGTATTGCATTTCCAAAAAAATTCTACCCTTGCGAAGCCGGGGCGAGTCGCTAGTGAGCAATATTTATATATTACCTAGTATATGGCAGTTGTATATGTATATGTATTTAGTATATATGATATTAATTGTAGCATATTTATAATTTATTTATAATTAATAATATCTAATATATGCCGAGAACTTGAAGCGGCGTAAGATATAATTATGCGACTCTCACTGAGAGTTTCATATTTACGCGCTTTGCAGTCGAAACTTTTGGTCTCTGGGGCCCCGAAGCCCATCGACTGGTTTCTGATATTTGTAAGAGACTGGTCAAGGCCTCGGGAGACTGCCGCGCTGCAGCTTCTTCCGCCAACGAGTTTGGCTATTCAAAGAGGTAATGCTGCCAGTCTGCTGGGCATCTTAAGCAACGACAGCTTTGTAAGTGGCAACTTTGAGGTAGTTTATTATCTAATATATAAAATTCTAGTGTCACAATTTAGTTATCATGCTCCTCCGAAACGGATTGACCGATTTTGATGAAATTTCATATGTATTTTCGGTAGGTCTGCGAATAGGTTGTTATCTATTTTTAATACTCATAAGTGATAAGGGTGATCCACCCCAAAAAATTTTTTTTTATTTTTCGCACAATTTTTTTTTATATTTTTTATGATTCGGCATTGAAAAATACATACAACCTTATATTTATATATATTTAATATCGGACAAAACAACGTTTGCGGGGTCAGCTAGTTTAAGATAAAGTTTAGTTTTGAGTTTGTACATATTAACGTTAGAATATGTATGTACCTTTATGTTACAAATATCTATTATATTTAGGTAATTGAACTATCAGCACTAAAGGTCGCCCTGTGGTCGAAATTCGACCGTAAATATAAACTTGTAATTTAAACTCTTTGGCGACAATCTACTCTGTTGCGACTGTTTGATTCAAGGAAGTTACATTACATATGATCCAAACTATTATGAGTTTGACATTGACAGTCTTTTGACATTGGTAGTATGAACGCAAACAAAGAGAGATTTATTTAATTTAATGTATTTCTAATGTATATTATACACAAATATTAGCTTTCTTCAATCCTTCTCCATATAAACTGTAAGTGTACCAAATTTAACACTCCTCCGTCAACAATTTTCTTAAAAAGGAAACCAAAGTTTTCGCTTCACTATATGATATATGATATTATGTATTAAAAGTATCAGTATACTATAAGTATACCAGTATAACATAATATACAATTTTGGACTATAGTCTATACGAAAAAATGTAACAAACTTTGTTCGTAAGTACGAATTGTGTTTTGCTGGATTTTTGTTGAGACATTTCAAATAATGTTTCCATAAACGCAAAAACATCACTGTATTTATTACGCGATCGAAACCGAGAACAATTTGGTGTTCATATTGTAGTGAATCCGCGTTTCGCGCGTTACAATGTTAAAAGCCTTTCCAAGTACGCATGACTCAGATGTTCGGATTAGCCCACAGCAGTTTAAATATCGTTGGGGAATTTTAGATGTTTGGTGCAAGTTTTGAAGCTAAGAATGTGTACAGGGAAGATGAAAGGATACTCTCGCATATATTATTACCCAACTACGGCGAAGTCAAAAAGAGGGTTATGATTTCAGTTTGTATGTATGTACATATGTATTACGTTCATCTGTTCCCGCATAACTTCTAAACTACTTATCATAATTTGACAAATGAGGTATCGTTAGAAGCGTCTTGATCGTTTGTTGGTTATAGGCCATGTGACGTCACACCAAATACAATATGGCGCTCTGTTGAGGATATAAAGTCACGAAAAAAGTTTTTGAAAGGTGCCGTGTCGGGTATCAAATAAAAGCCTTAATTAGATAATTTCAAATGCTTTGCATTGATGAGAGAGTTATTTATTTCTCATAGAATTGCTGAAAAATCCTCATGACTCCAATTTCTTATGTTACCTTACTCTCATCAGTCTGTTCGTGATCATGATCGGTCCAATTCGGTCGAGACGTCGGAATAAAAAAGGTATTCGCCTTAAAAGCCCGCATATGCAAACTTTACTTTGTTTCGTGACCTGAATCTCGATATCTAAGAAGACTAAGAGTAAGATACAGGATACATACAATTCCAACTCTTTATTTTGAAACCCTTAAACGTGGAAACATGATTAGAGAAAAAAATTTTCGATAAAAAAATTTCAGGAAAAACCCTGTTTTGCACAAAGGTCCAGTTGCATCTCCGAAATTCTACAGAGTTTAAAAATTATTTTTACTAAAACGGATAGATAATTACAATATCTCAAATCTCTAAAACCAGTTTTTCAATTAATCTTGCAAATTAATTAAGTGAGATTTGTCCGCACTAAAATGTGATCAAACCACAACTGCGAAAATCAACCTTATTTTTGTCGCCATAAGGCACGGGGGTAATGAACGAATTCAATTGTACTGGGCTGTATAGACAGACTCTGAAAACATCGACAGGACACAGAGCGTCACGCTTATTTCCGAACTTGCAGTCGGCATACGACAGTTAAATATCGCGCGATATCTGCTGTCAAAACGACAATTTGTATAATGCAATTCGTATACATGTAATTTTACAGCTATGGCACAATAGACACGCAATGTCATACACGATATCAATTTTTAAATACAATTAGTCACCGGTCGCGCAATGATCGCGTGGCTGTCGCTGTCTGCAAATCTTTAGGTAATTTTAATTTATTTAATTGCCTGTTTACGTTGAAATTATAAATTTCTATTTTTTATTACCGTAATCTATTTATTTAATTGATGATTTTGATCAAAGTACTTTTGCTTTTGTTAATTCCGTTATACTTATTGAATTTATAGGTATGTATCCGCTTACTCTTATAACTTAAATTAGTTTTCTGATTGTTTGTTATCGTGTGGTTTTGAACTGGAGTATTATCTAGTAAAAAATAATGGTGTATCATTATTAATTATTTATTCATCCCACAAAAGTTTACATTTCCAAACTTGGTTTTTTCGAATGGTAATTTGAACCATTGAATGTACATATATATTACATGCGGGATATATCTCCTCTAACACGTGACGCTTCTCCACTTAAAGCGAGACAGTGCTATTGTGTCGTCACTCACTCTGTCACTACCTTTCTACTCTCACCCTGAAAAATGCTTCGGCTTAGCGCCACTGGGGCTGCAATGCATTCCGGAGATCCTAGAGTCCCTTTACAACGCGCCGAGAACGACCATCGCATGAAAAAACGGGTTTTGATGAATAGACAGTCTAATTAATCCCTAAAAAAATTAAAATAAGCTTGTAATTTCACTGGTTTAAAAAAAAATCGACCAATATTCTGTCTTTTTTGGTGACTGCATGGATCACGGGGCCCTATGCTGTAGTGCAACAAGTCAAAGCAGGGGCGCGTTATTCTTTCGCGGTCCCGGCGGTGACGCCCGGTGATTAGTCGATGGGCAGGGGACAGCTGCCCTTCCAACACAGAAGGCTCGCAGGAATACTTGCCCTGCTCTGGCCTGTCCCGAACCCGTGGAACGCAGGAGTGAGAGTGACGATCTCCCTTTAACGAATCACTCTGCCATCACTGTTAACAGCGGGGTGGAGTGGTTAATTCGCCTAGGACAATAACAAATACGACATTATGTGTGATATTGTCACCTCTCCCCTTGTGGGGGCAATCGGTGCAGTAAGGGCTGTGGCGGCCTTGATGACTGCGCTTTTACCTTTTAGCTTGGCTTCCGGACACAACCTTCTCTCGAACCGATGGTCCGCAGACTTGTTCACGGCGGCACTTAGAGAGCAGTGCGCCAGAACCATACTGCCCTGCTTGGTGACTGATTTCCCCGCAGCAGTAACATTCTTCGCTGGCCCCACCACTACATAACCGAGCCGTATCTAAGCGGAACACTATCTAACCGGTTCCTATCCTACCATCCCTACCTGACCAGGCCCTATCTAACCGGCTCCTGTCGAACCAGCCACTATCTAACCATGTAAATAGAGACAGATTACATAGTGAGAGATTGACAGTGACCTGTTAGATATTTAATGGTTAGATGGTAACCGATTATATAGCGAACGGTTAGATTATCGGTTACAGGTTAGATAAGAACCAGTTAGTTGGGTTCCGCTTAGACAGGTACCGCTTACATAAGGTAGATAAGAACAATATTTAAGTGAGAGTATTTAATGTATATATATATTTCATGCAAAATTTGTGGTTACAAATGCATTGTGATTTCATTAACGAAAAAGTGAAATTTAACATAAAAATGTCCACTTTAAAAGTGACAAAAAGGTATAAGAGTGTTTAACTGCAATACATATAAACAAGGAGTTGCAGTGAAAGTGCCACCTACTGGCAACAATTTAACATCTTGTGACCACTGGAACTGTTGACATGAATGTTCAGAATGAAATAATAAAATTCTTTCAAGCTTTTAAGGATTCTTTTTTAAATAAATGTAATATTTTATGCAATATACAATATAATACAGTGCGGTCAATGATGTTATATTTAAAAAAGAGGTAGATAGGTTACGTTAGTACTAATGCTTGTAAAATATTGTCCCGGTTACGCACACACATAAGCCATACGCTTTGTTTATACACACTAATAAAATGATGAAATGTAAATAAGATAGCATGACAATTACCATAAGCAAAGTGAGACAAATATACATTGCACTGCGTCGCTATACAATGTAAGACTTCAATTGCAGTTCAAACTAACAAATCACACGGCTCTCTAAAACCATTGTGATTGGTCAATTTCACTTTCTTACTGCATTTTAAGCGAATCCGTGACTACTACATATAATATTAGTAATTAATGCCACAGAACAGACATTTTCGAAAAATATGATTGATGCCTAATGGCTTTAGACAGTAAAAAGGATTTATGTTTGATTTTTAAAATTAATTTTTCTTGAGTCATGTACATTTGGAATCAGAATTATTTAAGTACATACAATTATAAAACACGTTTGTTATAACTGAAAATGATAAAAATAAAACACTAGGTATTTTCATGTAAAATATTTTTTACTGTGTGGGATTTTTGAATTATTAGACTCACTGCTAAAGCTTCTGAATTATTTTAAAAAATACGTATATTATAACTTATATACCAACAAAATACACGTAATCAAATGTTTAATAGGCACTGCATGACATTGACGGTTCTGTAACATAACTTTTTATATTCTTTGACCAAATATAATATATTGCTCTCTGTCGCACTTGGTAATTGGGGTATTACCTATCGCATTTCATTTTTTTATGATTTAATATTTTACTGATATTTTAGATTTTGGAAAAAATTGTGGCATAAATGAATTAAATAAGTATACTTACGCATGATACGTGATTCGTGAACCTATGGAAGTCTTGCTAGTATAGTTTCTGCAGTATCTAATAACACAGGACGGCATTTTAATATTAATATTAGGAACGTACATACGAGTTGTCACTGTCACTGTCACGTTTGTCAAAGTTTTGGGGTGCCAGTTTTCGAGCGCAATTACTCATCTACCTCTTTTAAATATAACATCATTGAGTGCGGTACAGTACAGCACAATACAATAACATAATGTATAGTTTTAAGCTTGTAAATATTTAGTTATGGAAAGGGTTATGCTCGGAGTTTCTCTGAAGGATAGAATCCGAAACGAGGATATCCGACGAAGAACTAAAGTGACCGATATAGCCTTGAGAATAAGCAAGTTGAGTGACAGTGGGCAGGACATATATATCGCAGAGTCGATGGACGTTGGGGTAGACGGGTTCTGGAGTGGAGACCACATTCAAGACTTCCGTAGGACGGCCTCCCGCTAGGTGGACCGACGACCTGAAGAGAGTGACGGGAAGAAGATGGATACTGAGAGCCGAGGACCGGATATGGTGGCACAATATTGGAAAGGCTTATGTCCAGCAGTGGACGAACACGGGCTGACAATGATGATGATGATGATGATGAAATATTTACGTTAAGATATGTATGTACTGATTTATGTCAATTATACAATATATTAAAATGGCATATCAAATATTCTGCTAATTTTGCTATCGTTTGTTCCATTTAACGAAAAAGGTTCATATGCACAATTTATTCACAATTAGCTTTTATAAGTCGGATCGGGTAGGTAGTTTATTATAGGTTTTTATATGTAGATATAGTTCTGTGGGACAAAGAATAATAATTAAAACTATTCAATCGACTAATGATTGTAATTTCTTGAAATTATTGCTTTTTTAGCAAACTGTGCCTCGGAACATAGAATAAATACCACACTCTGTATACTGTAAACCGGTTCGTTTCGCTTTCGTTACAAAAAACCGTTTCCTTTGTAGGGGAAACGATAGAACTGAACTGCGCGTACTCGACGTAACAAAATTCCAATAGACGCATTTAAATTACATTTTTGAAATAATTTTATCATTTCAGTGTCAAATGATAAAATAATTCTTACAGTATATATGCATAAATAATTCTTAAAAAATAAGGATTCCTTTTAATTAAGAATTTTGTTTGCTTTTTATACCTACGAAATCATGTATGAAATACATTTAATTACAAAGGTTAGGCATGTAATAAATAATAATGCAAACATCAAACATTAAACTAATTTTTTTTTTGTTGAAGAAATCTTTCAAGTTTAGACAACCTAACGAAAATAAATATAAATTCTGCACACTATTTGAAGAGAACTAGGCCTCTATGCTATTATTTACACTGTGTTATAAGCAAAGTGCCTGGTATGGATATAAAATCGTGAATGCAATAAAAACCCAGTTTAATATACGAAAAGCATATTAAAAAAATTATTAACAAATATCAATAGTTCATAGCTTCAGTGGTCACCATTGCGTTGTTTGACAACACGGATCTCCTAAAATGTGGAGCTTACCGCGAGCCGTGCTATAAGGCAAATCCGATGACCGTGACTTATGTGGATTACACATGCGAGGCAAGGGCGAAATTACATAAATTATTACGCATGGTTCCGCATAATATGTGTCTACGTAATAAGGCCTATTTTAAACTTTTAAACTTTCGCGTTGCATTATAAAATATATCTAAAACGGGAAATTTAACGTGATTACCTTTTCATTTTGGCTTGACGTTTCGGCCGAGTTCCATCGGCCGTGGTCTCAAGCAAAACTTGACCACTAGAGACCACGGCCGATGTAACTCGGTCGAAACATACTTTCGCTGAGGTATGTGACATTTGATATAAGAATAACATAATATAATAATGTGTAAGTACATAATATTCTATTAATAACTTTATGGCATATTATACAATATAATCTAACAAATAAATTTTGCCTGGAGGTTCCTCATTTAAGAGATTTCTGAAACTCTATCCCCATAAGGTTTAAAAGCGGTGTTAAAAAAAACCGGTTTCAAAAAAATTTATGAAAAAATTATAAATAAATTAGTAAATTATAAAAAACAAATAAATTAGTTTCTACATATCTTCACGCTGTATCCCCAACGGAGTAGTCAGAGAGGACGGAGCGCCAAGCGTCGCGGTCCTTACATAGGTACCTCTTTCGTTTCCTCAAATCTCATCATTCTCCTCACAAATTTTCGCCTAAGTATGCGAGTGTTTTTGACATTTTCGTCAGTTAACACTAGCTATTTAATCTTAATTTAAGCCAAGCTTGGTCTTCCTTGGCTTTTTTTACCACTCGCTTTCGCTCTGTAGATTTTCTTCGTCAGTCTTTCATCATTCATTCTTTCTATGTGCCCGTACCATCTAAGCATTAAATTAGATTCTGTTTTATATATATACGCATTTTAACGCCTACCAAAGGAACCCTAAAACAAACAATGAACCATAACAAGAATTACAAGAATATGTTTAAAATTAACGCACTGTTACGAAACTGAAGCTAATTTTGGATTATCGTAAACATTGTGCAATAATTCATGTCGGCCTTTACTTCGTTATTTACAAAGACTTCGCGCCTTTCCTAATGAGATCCAACAAGGGGGTGGACTAACGCGTTCTAAAATATTGCTAGTAATTAGCGTCCACCCACGAGACGTTTCTAACCTTGCTAGGTCTAATAATTTTCCCAGATTGTTGTTGCAAAGTTGCTGTAAACTTGATTTTGCATTAATTGTAAATTGCCAAGTCAAATATAACAAGAGGCAAGTTTTTAACATTGACAATATTGATGCAATCTTACAATTTGTAGTTTATTAATGTATTTTTTAATACACATCCTAAAGTTAATATTTATAAACTTCAAACTCCACATTATCTTAAATAATTGACTTCCTCAAAGTTGCCGCTTAGAAAACTGTCATTGCTGGTGCTCAGCAGACTGGCAGCATCGCCTCTTTGAACTACCAAACTGATTCGTTGACGGAAGAAACTGCCAGACAGCGGTCTCTCGAAGCCTCGACCAGTCTCTTACACATATAATAATATGAAACCAGTCGATGGGCTTCGGAGCCCCAGGGACCCAAAGTTTAGACTGCAAAGGACGTAAATATGAAACTCTCAGAGAGAGTCGCATACTTACGTCGTTTCAAGTTCTCGGCAGTGCTGGCCGCGGCGCCTGCTGACTTGGAAGTCACCGGTACATGGTTAGTAACAATCGAAAAAACTTTTATATTTGAGTTGAAATTATATGCGGTAGTTAATTTAAGAATTTTTCACACTCAGTGATTAATTTCGGATTCAAAATATTTAAAAAAGGGGTTATGGTACTCGTGCAATACGGCGTATTGTATTCTTTCAGTGATGTATTGGTATGTTGATTTATATTTATTATACTTGATGTCATATTATGACATATACATAGAAAGATATGTAAATATGTACGTCGAAAGATATGTACATTATACATACGTAGATATATACATAGAAAGAATGAGTGATGAGACTGACGAAGAAAATCTACAGAGTGAAAGCAAGTGGTAAAAGAAGTCAAGGAAGACCAAGGCTGACTTATGAAGATCAAATAGCCAGTGTTGGCTGACGGAAATCTCAAAAGCACTGGAGGATGATGAGATTTGAGGAAGCGAAATAGGTGTGTAAGGACCGCGACGCTTGGCGCTCCGTCCTCTCTTACTACACCGTTAGGGATACAGCGCGAAGATATGTAGTATCTATGCATGTCATATTATTATTGCTTGTTATTATTAGGACCGACATGTTGGTGAGGGTGAAAAGTTTGCTCGATTTGTGCTTATGCTTACTGAGCGCCATTATTCCAAATACGAGCGTTTATTCGTTATTCTGTTGTGCACTTCATAACCTTAATCTATACCTATATCTATACATAATATAAAACGAAGTCGCTTCCCGCCGTCTGTCCCTCTATACGCTTAGATCTTTTAAACTACGCAACCGATTTTAATGCGGTTTTCATCAATTGATAGAGTGATTTAATAGGAAGGTTTATATGTATAGTTTAATATTGTTTTGTGCTAATTTGTTGAAATATGACAATAATAGTTCAAGATGTCGGAAAAACTCAAGCCGACTGAGAGCTTTCATTGACAATGCTGTCTTATTCCAAAACAATATATGATGGCATTGTTCCTCTTTATTAGGACTACAAAAAAGTCAGCGATGGCATATGTCTATATTATACAGATAGCCTTCTATAACCATTTTAATGTTAAACAAAATGGATACAAATTATTTGGAGTTTGGAAAGCTATTTAGACCGATACCAGGAATTATATCTACATTGCACCCGTGAAAAGCCGGGGCGGGTCGGTAGTGGTATATAAAATGAAAATGGTTTCTTTTGTCCTTTAATCACGTGAAAACTACTGAATGTATCGGTATGGGACTATGACCATTCGACGCGAAATCGTCTGTAAATGGTTTTAGGCTATTCGTTTTTTGAATTCCAGAGACCGCAATTTTTTTCAAACAAAAATCTACTATGAAGTACAAAATTTTCATTTACGCCCAGCGAAACGGGCGGGTAGTGGCTTATATAACTATATAATATATATTTCTCTATATAATATATATAGGGAAGTTACTAGTGCCTCTATTAGAGGTAGAGTCTCCTAGTTTAGGCAAGTTGTATAGACTGTATGATTATAATAACAGACATTTAATATCGGTTAGTAATTATTTTTTATTGTTATAACTTATTGTTAGGGACTTTTTGGCGGGAACGGGAGAAATGAGGTTGTCATTTTATTTAAATTTCCTAGTTTTTACATTTTTGGGAGTTTTAAAGTACAAAAGTGGTAGTATATTGTGTATTAAAGTTCTGTACAAGTGAAAAGAATGGAGTAGGTCTAAATAAACATGTGTTGCTGAAGTTCTCGCGCTCTTCCAAGAAGTCCTTTATAACTTCAGTAAAGCCTACTATCACTTTACTGGAAGAGTTTTACGATAAGAAAAAGCTAATTTACTAGTGATTCTACTTATTATTACTTGACAATGGCAAATGCGCTAATCAGTGCGCTATGCCATAAAGAAAGAAAAAAAAACTTATTGTTATATCTTAATGTGCCAGTAAATACATATTATTATATGTTTGCAAATCAAGTAATCTATTTGTACATTTGAACAAGGGACACTTGAATATTAAGGACTGTCTTTACAATCTCTATCTTTATTTAAAGAGAAATATAAACATTTTTTAATTATTTGTAACTTAATCAATTTTTATAGCAACCTTTCACTGCTTCGGACGGAGAGACTTTTTGGCGGGAACGGGAGAAATTAGGTTGTCATTTTATTTAGATTTTCTATTTTTTACATTTTTAGGAGTTTTAAAGTACAACAGTGATATTGTGTTTTAAAATTCTGTGTAAGTGAAAAGAATGAAGGAGATCTAAATAAACATGTGTAGCTGAAGTTTTCGCGCTCTTCCAAGAAATTGTTTTAACTTCAGTAAAGCCTACTATCACTTTACTGGAGGAGTGTTAGGGACAGTTAATGTTTCTCCAGAAGTTACGTCATTAGGCTGATGGTCTTGTAACCAATGCCTTAAGAAATATAAATAAAAAAAAATTGTACGAAGACGAATTAACTTTACGAGTTTTTAATTTTTAATATTTTTGAAGAAGCAACATTTAGAGAGGTGTCATTCCACTCGAAATTAAAAGTAACCGATAATCTTTGATAATTTTATATCTAAGCATACTAATGTTATAAGGAGGTAAACTTTGTTTGTTTGTATGTAAGGGATAAACCCAAAAACTACTGAACCGATTGCTATAATTCTTTCACTTATAAGCTACGTTATCAGCGAGTGTATGGGCTGTAATTTATTTTAAAAAAAATTTCCATCCGTGCCAAGCCGGCGCGGGTCGCTAGTGTTTTCATAAATAACTTATTATGTATAACATGGCTCTGTTATTATTTTGTAATCCTCACCTATATATACATTTAGACGACCTCCGTGGCGCAACGGCTTAGCGCGTCGGAAAGTAAAACGAGGGTTGCGGGTTCGATTCCCGCCCCGAGTCTGGGTGTTTATGTATGATATGTATTTATTTACAAAAGAAAAGTATATAAGTAGTATATCAGTTGTGTAGTACCCATAACACAAGCGCTGTGCTGCTTACTATGGGACTAGATGGCGCTGTGAAAGGTCTGAGGATATTATTATTATTATTACATTACCTAATCGATTTAGTCATTATCTTAACCGGCGTGGTTATTACCTAAAAATTTGCAGACAACAGCCACGCGATCACTCCGCGACCGCTGACTAATTGTATTAAAAAATTGGTATCATATATGCCGATTGTGTATCAATATTAATAATTCTTTCACTTTCTATGACATATAAAATGCACTTTTCGCGGTAGACTTAGCGCCACTATACAAATTACATTACACAAATTCTCGTTTTGACAGCAGACATCGCGCTATATTAGCTGTCGCATACTGTCTGCAAGTTACGTAATAGGCGTGCGGGTTTGTTAAATAATGTTATAATTAAGTATTTATTTGTACAATAGGTGTGAAAAATAACGATCTAACCTTTTTAAAAAGATTTTATGAGAGAGAAATGTCTAGTGTCAAAATACAAAATAAATAAATACCAAATTGTCCAATTATCATTATTCAAATGTAACACAAGTCCATAAAATAACAAGACGCTGAATTATAAGATTCTTGCCATTGACAAAAAAACAACATTGTACTAAACAGAAAATGTTGCTACATTAGAAAAATTATCCGCCATATTTTATATTCGATTCGGACGAATCCGTTTCACTATGACCTTTATAAGATACAGTCGAGAGCACAAATTGATAGAGAATAATTAAAATTTCAAAGTATTCTTTTTTAATTGTTTTTATACATACATACATACCTATCTTCACGCTGCATCCCCAAAGGAGTAGTTAGAGAGGACGGAGCGCCAAGCGTCGCAGTCCCCACACACCTCTTTCGCTTCCTCAAATCTCATTATTCTTCTCACACATTTTCGCCTTGGTATACGAGTGCTTTTGACATTTCTGTCTGCTAACACTCTGGTTATTTCATCTTCAGAAGTCAGCCTTGGTCTTCCTGGTTTTTATAAATTCAATAATTTGATTAAAATATACTTGGATTTCAGCATTTCGTGACTCTTGTGCTGAGGTCCTAGGCTCGGGCTCCTCTACGGCGTGTGCCCGAACCAGACGGATCAAATTTTTAGCTATATAATGTACCTTTTAAATGGTCTTGGATGGAAAGAAATACCTACATATAGCTGTTAATTTCGCAGTCTCGATACAGGTAGACAAATAAATTATGTATGAGTGCAATGCAAGTAATGAGAAAAAAAGAAATACTTAGATGGTTCGGACACATAGAAACAATGAGTGATGAAAGATCGACGAAGAAAATCTACACAGCGAATGCGAATGCTAGCAGCCAAGGAAGACCAAGGCTGACTTATGAAGATTAAATAGCTAGAGTATTAGCTGACAGAAATGATAAAAGCACTCGCGAACCTAGACGAAAGTGTGTTAGAAAATAATGCGGATTGAGAAGGCGAAGTAGGTAAGGACAGCGATATTTGGCGCTCCGTTATTTCTGACTACCCCGTTATGGATACAGCGTGAAGATATATAGGCATGAGTGTAAAAAAAGGGTTTTGGAGTTTTGTAAAAAAACTTCGTTTTTTGTGTTTCTTCATAAAATTACCAAAAATCCGTCCTACAAACCCATTTATGTGTTTATAATATATTTTGTTGACGCCTGTACCGTTCCTTTTAGCAGTAATATATTCATTGTTCTGAATTGATGCTCTTAATAATCGTAATATCATAGTTTTGCATTAAAATATAATAGTATTATTTAAAGTAGGTTTTTAGAGGCCGGACAATAAACCGACATAAGTAAAATTTATACAATGCTAAATTATTTTTGACATTTAGATAAGTGTTTAAAAGCTTTTGTTACCAAGGACGGTAGACAGAAGAAGGGTAGATATTCACGTTCTCTATATAAAAATGTTTAAGTATATCTATAAATTTGTATATATAATGTAAAAATGCTTATATCTAGGTAATACATACATATGTTCACGCTGTATCGCTAACGGGGTAGTCAGAGAGGACAAAGCGCCAAGCTTCGCGGTCCTTACTTTTTTCGACTTTTCGAATCTTACATTCTCCTCTCGTATTTTCGCCAAGGTATGCGGGTGCTTTTGACAATTCCGTCAGTTAACACTCTAGCTATATCGCCAGATTCAGCTTTGGTATTCCTTGATTTCTGCTACCACTCCTTTCGCTCTGTAGATTTTCTTCGTCAGTCTCTCATCATTCATTCTTTCTATGTGCACGAACCATCTAAGCATTCCTTTCTTCATTTTTACAACAACACTGTCGTGCAACCCTGTCATACTGCGTGTCTCTTCATTGCCTATTTTGTCCACAGGGATTACACCACACATCTAGGTATAATTCTGTACATCTTATTATAATTTTCTTTACAACGAGATTATAAAACATACTTTTTACATTTACATGATTAGGCTGATGGCCTGGTCGCCAATGCCAAAACATAAATAATATATGCATACATACATACATACATACATTCATAATCTTCACGCTGTATCCCCTAACTGGATACTCAATGAGGACAGAGCGCCAGGAGTCACGGTCCTTACATACCTCTTTCGCTTCCTGAAATCTCATCATTCTCCTCTCTGTAGATTTTCTACGTCAGTCTTTCATCACTCATTCTTTCTAAGTGCTCGAACCATCTAAGCATTCCTTTCTTCTTCATTTCTTTTTTATTAAATAATATATTTGAATAGCCTTATATAGCTTTTTTATTGTTATTTTTACGAATTTTAAAGTACATCCCTTTAACAAAATTGAAATTCTTTAGACATTTAGTTACAACACTTATAATAACGTAGGTTATTAAAGTTATTATAAAGAAGCACGCGGAAATCCATTGTTTGAATTCCTATTATGAATAGGTTAACCTCAATATTATTTGCATAATTTCAAAATGTCATTATTATTGACAATACAATGTTAGGTATTAGGTAATTATCAATCTACTACATATACTTAAGTATATAGAAAAAGGAAATGGCTGTAGCCGCTGAGTATATACAGAAATCACAAACAGTACACAAACATAAAATCTTGCACATATAGGCTCCTAATTGGCAAGCAATAAGGAAAAGTTACGGCAATGGAATCAGGAGGCAAATAAGAGTGATTATAATATTAGAATATTATATTAAAGTAAACGTACACTCGGAACGAATGTCTATAACTTACTAAGGTAGCAGAGAGACTAACTAATGAATTAAAACTATAATTTATCAGCTTAAAAATAACATAACATAATTTATCAGCTTGAAAATAAGAGTGGTAGAGCCACAGACAAACTAGCCATACTACATTGCAGCACGAATTGGGCCGACTCGCAGCGAATATATGTCATAACTACTTATTACTAAAATGACTACTAGATATCTTCCAGAGTTCTTATGTACCTATAATCAATCTACCTATATTTCTTTTTGTTTTAATTTTTTAATGTACTGCATTTTGTTTGGTTATGAGTAGTTAAACAATTAATCCAAAACATGTTCTTGTTGTCTTAAATGTATGTATACCGTAGTAACCGTTAGCAAACCAAAATAAATACACTGGTTCGCGCGAATGTCAAACCCCACCCTTTTATCGTAGACGTGTTAAAGGAAGAGGGAAAAATGAAGGTAGGTAGATAATTTTCTTACTTTATTTTTTTTCTGACAAGTGAAATCACACAATATCATGTAATATGTATACATTGTTTGGACCAAGGCTGACTTATGAAGATCAAATAGCTAGAGTGTTAGCTGACGGAAAAGTCAAAAGCATTCGCATATCTAGGCGAAAATGTGTGGGGAGAATGATGAAATTTGAGGAAGCGAAAAAAGTATGTAAGGATCGCGACGCTTGGCGCTCCGTCCTCTCTGACTACACCGTTAGGGATACGGCGTAAAGATATGTATGTATGTATACATTGGTTGAACAACTATTTTTTGTACTGGTTACTTAGTTGGTATAATATATTTATTTATATTGTATTGATAATATCACTTGAGACTTTTTGGCGGGAACGGTAGAAACGACGATTTTATTCATTTTATTTATATTTTCTATTTTTTATATTTTTGGGAGTTTAAAAGTACAAAAGTGATAGTATACATACATATGTTCACGCTGTATCCCTAACGGGGTAGTCAGAGAGGACAGAACGCCAAGCGTCGCGGTTCTTAGATATTTCTTTCGCTTCCTCAAATCTCATTATAGCGAGTGCTTTTGACATTTCCGTCTAACACTAGCTATTTGATCTTCATAAGTCAGTTCTTGGTCTTCCTTGGCTTCTTTTACCTCTCACTTTCGCTCTGTAGATTTTCTTCGTCAATCTTTCATAGTAGTTATAGTATATTGTGTTTTAAATTTTGTGTAAGTGTTGTGGGCATACTTATTAAAATAATTAAATATTTTACAGACCCGCATCGCATACCTTTTTATATATATACATCTTATTCTATGCTCACCTACAATGTTAACATTGTGCGCTTGCGCGTAACATGAGTTTTGTAAACAAATTATGGCATTGTACCTTAGAGAACGCCCGTGTATAGTTGTTATGTACTTCTGTGATTGTATGTCGGAATAAAAATATAAAGAAATATAAATCAGCATATAATTTACGCGCCTTCATTACCATAGTGGTGACCCCTGAAGAACACATAATGCAGCAAGAAGGAGCAAATGGAAAACAAGAAGGCGACGCTGGCAGAATGCCTACTCCTATAGCAGATTGCCGCAGGAGTTGTACAGAGTGACCATTAGAATGCCACCATTTTACCCACAAAAACCTGCGATGTGGTTCGCCCAATTGGTAAGTCAATTCGTGTTGGCCAATATCACTGTGGACTCAACAAAGTTTCACTACGCTATGGGGCAGCTTGACTCGATTTACGCAGCAGTAGAAGATATCCTCACTGCTACCACAATGCCAAACAGGTACGAGTGCCTTAAAACTGAATTAATAAAACGGCTTTCGGCGTCACAAGAAAAGAAGATTCTTCAGCTACTGACGCGCGAGGAACTTGGAGACAGAAAACCGTCCCAGTTTCTCCGGCACCTGAAACATCTGGCAGGACCTGACGTCCCAGACGAGTTCCTGACAACCATTTGGACTAGCAGACTACCCAGCGCTACGCTAAGTATAATTGCTTCTCAAAGTAAGGCTACACTGGACGAGGCTGCAGAACTAGCGGACAAAATACACGACGTCGTACCACCTACCTCGCAACTCGCAGCAACGTCATCAACAACCATGAGTTCCATGGACGCCCAAATCGCTGCACTAACTCGTCAAATAGAAGAACTGTCTACGAAGCTGGAGAGGATGTCACGCCCACGGGAACGAACCACCATCGGCTACAACCGCAACCGTTCAGCATCGACAAGGTCACAAAATAATTATATGAAATTTCCTACATGTTGGTATCATTTTAAATTCGGTAGTAACGCAAAAAGATGTGTAAAACCATGTGATTTCTCGGGTAAATCGTAGGCAATCGATCCTGGCGACCGACAACTGCCTAAATACTTTGGTATTCATTACAGACCAACGTACCAAAATTGAATTTTTAGTAGATACAGGTAGTGATGTGTGTTTTTCCATATAGTCAATATAGTGCCTTGAAAGAACGTAGGCAAAAAACTAACTTTGAATTACACGCCGCAAACGGCACATCAATAAGTACATACGGGTATGCTCATCTATCACTAAGCCTAGGGTTGCGCCGTAACTTTGCTTGGCGATTTATTGTTGCCGATGTTACTAAGGCGATAATAGGTGTTGATTTTTTATCTTTTTACAATTTGATTGTAGATATAAGAAACCGACGTCTCATCGATAATAATACTACGCTCTCGGCCGTGGCTTTGCCTGTCGGTGTTGCTGATAACATTTCTTCGGTAAAGGTAATGTCTGGCGACATCACTTACCACAGTATACTAACTCACTTCCCTGACATTACTCGCCCGTCTGGCACACCCTCTTCACCGAAACACAATACACAACATCACATACGCACTACACCTGGACCACCTGTTTCATGTACTCCACGAAGACTAGCACCTGACAAATTAAAAAACGCGAAAGAAGAATTTAGCAAAACGTTACGTAACGGCACATGTCGACCTTCTCAGTCACCTTGGGCTTCGCCGTTACATTTAGCGCCGAAAAAAGATAGTGGATGGCGACCCTGTGGAGACTATCGGTTATTAAATGCCCGTACCATTCCCGATAAATACCCCATTCATCATATACACGACTTCGCTCATAACTTGTCAGGCTGTAAAGTGTTCTCCAAAATAGACTTAGTTAAAGCCTATAACCAGATACCGGTCTGCGCAGACGACATCGAGAAAACCGCACTAATAACACCATTCGGTCTTTACGAATTCCCGTTCATGACGTTCGGACTTCGTAACGCCCGACAAATGTTCCAACGGTTTGTGGACAAGATGCTGCGTGGGCTAGAGTTCTGTTACGCATATCTTGATGACTTTTTGGTATTCTCGGAAGATCAGGTAACCCATGAGCAGCACTTGCACCAACTCTTCACAAGACTGAAAGAGTAAGGTATGGTAATAAACGTATCAAAATGCGTCTTTGGGGTGTCGGAAGTGGAATTTTTGGGATACAAAATATCAGCAGAAGGCACCACACCTCTGCCAGCGAAGGTCGAAATCATCGAAAAGTTACCAGTCCCGAAAACAGTGCGTGACTTGCAACGTTTCCTCGGGACGATTAACTTCTATCGAAGATGCAGTTAAACATCAGGCTCCGCTAAATGCATTGCTAATTGGATCAGTCAAAGGATCACACCCAGTGCATTTCGACGAAGAACAAATTGAAGCCTTTAAAGCCTGCAAGAATGATCTTTGCCAAGCTACCATGTTGGCACACCCAACAAAATGGGCTAAATTCGCCGTGGTGACGGATGCATCAGACTTCGCAATCGGTGCAGTCTTACAGCAACTACAAGGTAACTAATGGCAACCACTCGGGTTCTTCTCACGAAAGTTAACCTATGCTCAACAGAAGTACTCTTTGTATGATCGCGAACTTCTGGCAATATACGAATCCATCAAATATTTCCGGCATATGATTGAAGCAAGGGACTTTGTGGTTTACACAGACCACAAACCTCTTACCTATGCCTCTCATCAGCGAAAAGAGAAATGTTCACCGAGACAATTCAGACATCTCGACTTCATCTCGCAATTCACAACAGACATTAGGCATGTTTCTGGAAAAAACAACGTAGTAGCCGACACATTATCGAGAATTGAAGAGATAGCCCAGCCAGTACATTTAGAGCAGTTAGCAAATTCACAGCAGACAGACAATGAGCTCCAACAAATATTGAAAGGCAACACTGCACCTCAAGAAAATCAAAGTGCCAGGAACACACGCTGACCTCTATTCTGACGATAAGGACGGCCTACAGAGACCGTACGGCGCAAAAAAATGGCGTAAACAGGTTTTCAACAGTCTTCATTGTCTAAATCACCCCGGCGCGAACGCAACAATTAGATTGGTCGCAAAAAGGTATGTTTGGCCCGAAATAAAAAAAGACTGCAGAGAATGGACTCGGAACTGCATTCCCTGCCAACGCTCCAAAGTTACGCGCCACGCAGTTTCTCCTCTAGGTAACTTTAAATCACCTTCATCAAGGTTCATGTTCATTCACATTGACATCATCGGACCATTGCCCCTCTCGCAGGGATATCGTTACTGCCTTACAGCCGTTGATCGCTTTACAAGATGGCCAGAGGCAATACCATTGCAAGATATCACTGCTGAGACAGTCGCTAGGGCCCTAGTCAGTGGATGGATTTCTCGATTCGGTTGTCCCACCGATGTAGTGACAGATAGAGGCAAACAATTTGAATCTTCCTTATTCAAAAGTCTTTCTGAGATAGTTGGATTCCGACACAGGCGAACAACCGCATATCAACGGACTTGTTAAGCGATTTCACCGCCGACTAAAAGCAGCGATAACTTGCCATGCGAATAAAAATTGGGTCGAGTCGTTGCCTATAGTTTTACTAGGTATCAGCTCCGCTCATAATTCAGCAGCAGTGGCTTGACACTGCTGCTGAATTACTATATGGCGAACCATTGAGATTGCCCGGTGAACTCTTTCATTCTCAAGTTGACGAAACACTCGATATGACACAATTTGTGTCCAGATTACGCTCATTCGTGAAAAATCTTCAACCATCACCGGCTTCGCGTCACATTAGCAAACACTCTACCTTCATTTTCAAGGATCTGGCTACGTCATCTCATGTATTCCTACGAGACAACACCAAAAAAAGTTCGCTCAAAGCCGCCTATTCAGGTCCTCACGAAGTCTTAGCACGTGAAGACAAAACCTTCAAAATAAAATTACATGGAAAATAAGTTACAGTATCAGTAGACCGTATTAAACCAGCCTACATGTTGTCTAATTCAGACACATCAACCACATACACTTTTATCACACAACCACCTGTCATTACACCGACTGTACACACACCTTCCACTCGAACACCAACTCACAGCTTGTCCCCAGACAAATTATCTGACCCCAAGAAAGATCCACTTCGTACAACTCGGTCAGGTCGGCAAGTGAAATTTCCTACTCGTTACTGCAATTATCGCCCGTAGTGACGGTCTCTGGAGGGGGGTGTTGTGGGCATACTTATTAAAATAATTAAATATTTTACAGACACGCATCGCATACCTTTTTGTATATACATTTTATTCTATGCTCACCTACAATGTTAACATTGTGCGCTTGCGCGTAACATGAGTTTTGTACACAAATTATGGCATTGTACCTTAGAGAACGCCCGTGTATAGTTGTTATGTACTTCTGTGATTGTATGTCAGAATAAAAATATAAAGAAATATGTATAAATCAGCATATAATTTACGCACCTACGTTACCATAGTGTAAATAATGGAGTAGGTCTAAATAAACATGTGAGATGAAGTTCTCGCGTTCTCCAAGAAGTCCTTTATAACATCACACAACATATCTTCACGTTGTATCCTCAACGGGGTAGTCAGAGAGGACGGAGCGCCAGGAGTCGCGGTCCTTTCACACCTCTTTCGGTTCCTCAAATCTCATTTCTCTTCACACATTTTCGCCTAGGCATGCGAGTGCTTTTGACACTTCCGTCTGCTATCACTCTGGCTATTTGATCTTCATAAGTCAGCCTTGGTCTTCCTTGGCTTCTTTTACCACTCACTTTCGCTCTGTAGATTTTCTTCGTCAGTCTTTCATCACTAATTCTTTCCAATTTTCTTCATTTTTACAATAACACTGTTGTGCAACCCTGTCATACTGAGTATCTCATCATTGCTTATCCTGTCCGCAAGCGTGACACCGCACATATTTCTGAGAGACCGTATCTCCACAGAATTTATCATACTTTCACTCGAATTCGGGCATATCCAGGCCTCACTACCGTACAACAAAGTTGGCACCAACACCGCATTGTGGATGGCCATTTTAGCAGTGTTAGATATATTCATACTACCCACTAATTCGGACAGAGCACCATTCACTTTATTGCCAGCTGCTACCCGTCTCTCCACATCCAACTCACATCTTCCATCCCTCGAAAACGCACTCCCCAGATACACAATTTCATTCACTTGTTCTAGACATTTTCCATTTACACATTTCGTTTGTACCGCTTCTCTTTCAAACACCAGAACCTTAGTTTTGTTCACATTCATTTTCAATCCTTTTACTTCACAATCTTCTTTCATGCACGTGACTAGTGTCTGCAACTCTGCTTCTGATGGTGATATTAGCACAGCATCGTCAGCGTACAATAGGCAGTTTACCACTATGTCATCACATCCCATACCACTCATATTACCTTTCAATCTCTGGAGGCAACTGTCCAAATACAGCACGAACAGCCAACCATACATCACGCAGCCCTGTCTGACACCTGAACAGACTTCAAACCAGGGCGACATGTCACCGTCTATCCTTACACAGGCTCTGTGGCCACGATATAATGACCTCATAGCCCGTAGTAAGGAGCCTTCCACGGCATATTCAGGCAGAAGAGTCCACAATTTCTTCCGCACTACCCTATCGAATGCTTTTTCTAGATCCACGAAAGCGCAGAAAACTTTCCGGCCTATAGTCAGAAACTTCTCCACGATAACGCGAAGCGAGAAAATCTGACCCGTACAACCCCTACCGTTCCTGAAACCATCTTGCGCCTCCCACAAATATCTTTCTGAAACGTCTTTCATACGTTGAGTCAATACTTTAGTATAGACTTTACTCGCTAAGCTGACCAAGCTGATGGCCCTATAGCACGCACAGTCTAGGTAGGAACCTTTCCCTTTATATAGAGGTACTATGACTGCCGTGCGCCAGTCCTCTGGAACCTCCCCCTTCTGCCAACAAAGGTTGCAGAGTGCACAGAAGGCATCCCAGACCCTAGGACCACCATACTTGATCATCTCTGCAGTCACCTCATCAATTCCCGCAGCCTTTCCACATTTCAAACTTCTTATCACTTTCTCAATCTCTTTCATACTAATGGCATCCTCCAGTCCCTGGCCCGAGTGTGGCAATTCATTAGAATCGCTCTCAGTATCAGAGACGGACTCGCCACTCTCATACAGTTCTCCATAGTATTCACTCCATCGCTGCAGAACATCCTTTTTATTTGTAAGCAGGTTGTTTTCTTTCGAACGCACTTTATTCATTCTGCAAGGTGCCGGACCACTTCGGTACTTACGTACTTCTTTCCAAAATAATTTGGAATTTTCCTCGGAGTTGTCCGACATCTTGTTTTCATCTAACACCCTACACCTTCCACGCTTCTCTTTCACTAGTGCCTTCGTTTCTGCTTTCTGCAGCTTATACCTGTCTTTCATCAAATTTTTCATACTAGTCATTAGTAGCAAGGTAGTCTCGCCATGCTTTCTTTTTCTTATACACAGCCACTTTCACCTCATCATCCCACCACACATCACGCTTTTTGCCGTTCCCAATCTTATTCATTCCACACACTTCTTTCGCAGCCTCAATCATACTATCTCTAAGGTTCTGCCAGCATTCTTCAACATCCTCGCTCATCACTTTCAATCTATCATCAAGCTTACTGGATAATACCCTTTCATATTCATTCCTGGTGGTCGCATCCTGCAGTTTCCAGCTTTTAATGCGGCTAACCGCTGCAGGTTTGGACACTACGCGATGTCGCCATGCTGCGAACAGACCCCTTATTCTGGTTATCACCAGAAAGTGGTCCGTCCCGAGATCGGCTTCTCTATATGCTCTTGTGTCCATTACCTGCTTCTTAAGTCTGCTATCCACCAGGAATAAATCAATCATACTTCTCGCACCCTTTCTTTCCCACGTGTACTGTGGATCCTCTTGTGCCTAAACATGGTATTAACCACAAAAAGATCCTTTTCCATACACAGTCCTAACACAATCTTACCAGCATCATTCACTCTCTTATCTCCATATTTGCCTAGGACAGACTCAAATCCTGTTCGAGCTGTGCCGACCCATCCATTCATGTCTCCACACACAATTCTTTCGTTTTCTTCAACCGTCGCTAGAACTTCTCTAACATTTTCCCAGAACTGCTCTAGTTCAGCCAAACCGACAGAGGACACTGGGGCATATACTGCCAAAACAAAAATTCTTGTCAACCCAATCTTGAGGCGTACCCAGAGCAGTCTGGGATTTACACATTTATACTCAGTCATACAATTAACCATACGAGAGGACAGTAAAACGCCTACCCCTTGGCATCCCCTATCTCCTTGTGGTACCCCTGACCACAAAGCGATGCCTCCTTCGGGCAAGTGGGCAAGTTCACTACCGCCTCGCTTGGTTTCACTCAAACATAGCACATCCAATCTTTTCTCTTCCATAATATCAATCACTTCATTCAGATTGATTTCCGCAAAGTAACACCTGAATCTATACAACAAGATACATGATACCAATTTTTTATTACAATTAGTCACCGGTCGCGTAGTGATCGCGTGGCTGTTGCTGTCTGCAAATTTTTAGCTAATAATCCCGCGGGTTCAACTCAGTGAACGGTTCACTCAACCAACGATTTCACTTCAAACGAGATGTCAAATCCTTAATCGAGTTTAAATATTTGGTGCAAGCCATTGTTAGCGATTTTATAGTTGACAGTACTCAAAAAAACTACATATAATATTCATAATTTATTTTATTGGGTAATTATATTAACTTAATAACAATAAAATAACATTATGTTATTGTTTATACAACGTTGAGGCACTTATATGAAATATAGTATACTTGATATGGCTACAAAGCCCGACGCACATCGCAGTCTCTGAATGCCACGTAAAGCTACACATTCCTCGAAAGTTAATCATTTTATTATATACCTACCTACTTATATAAATGAATAACAAAATAAGTCAAATTGCAATTTATTAGATTAAAAATTAATACTTTCTGCTATAAAATTACTATTGTTGTTTGAAATTATATACAATTTCAAATTAAACCTTTAAAAAGTTTTTTAATTTTTAATTTTTTTTTTAATTGAAATCACCAACTATGGTCAGATGTCACTGTCACGATGACAGCAGAAATCGCGTAGGTAATAATTTACATAAGCAATTGTATTTTATCAATAGAAACGATTAGGTACATTGATAATTAAAAAAAATTATAATTTTTTTTACAACCTATGCTATATGTGTCATTACATTATTTTTGAAGTTATAACATAATATTTTTCGCGGCATGATTTGTAATTTTCGAAACTAGTATTTTATTTTTAAGACCGTTAAAATAAAGGTTAAAAAAGTCCTTTTTCTTCTTCTTCCCGCAATGCTCTATCAAATATATGCTGTGTATATGCACTAACATGTACACAAAATATAGCTAATATATAGCTAAATATTTAACGAGGCCATGACGTGCCATCAATCTTGACTTAGCGATTAATGAAAAAAAAAACAACAAATGTATTTGAAAAAATAAATTATTTCTATTAGATATCTAAAGCCTCCAATAACAGCCGTGCCCAATTATTTTGTCACGTGTCACCAATGGCACGCGTGCCATTGGCCACTTTTATAATTTTCGGTGAACGTTTTTATCACCATGTTTTCACCGTCCACGGTACAAGGGAGAAGCAAGATGTATGCAGTTGTATGGAGACGCTTTTATATTTCCGTGCACGATAACGTCGTTCCGTGGACGTTGAAAAAGTGTCTTTATTTTGGACACAATAGGGAAGTATTTTGCTTACTTATTGTATTTTGGACGATAAAAACGTTCAACGTTAAATCAATCTATCAATCAAGAAATCATCTACAAATAAATTATCAAATTTATTTAAATACGAGTTACAACACTGGTTTAAAACTTCAGATTTACCGTTTTTAAAAACGTCGCACAAAACCTGATCAATATTTTTATAATATTCGAGGTTAATTCAGATTTAGATTATGTTTCAAGAGACCAAATGGCTAGTGTTAGCCGACGGAAATGTCAAAAGCACTCGCATACCTAGGCGAAAATGTCGACAATGATGAGATTTGAGGAAGCGAAAGAAGTATGTAAGAACCGCGACGCTTGGCGAACCGTCCTCTCCGACTAGCCCGTTAGGGATACGGCGTAAAGATATGTATGTATGTATGTTTTAAGAGGGCCATGTTGGTTTACACTTTATAAACATAATATCGGAGTTTTTGGCGGGATTTTATGGGGAGCAGTTGGGTGTTTATTTTAAATATTCGCAAATGGTTTCTAGTGGATATTGTGATGTAAAATTGGCCTAGTTTTGAGTCCCAAGTATCTACGCTGTTGTGCAATATGTGGAATTGTTGAAGTAAGTGCTTATTTACTAGTGTGAGGTTGAGTTTTTTTTAGTGGCTTAGTCCGCCTCAGCAGATCCTACTAGAAAGACTGCCGCAATATATTTGTCGCCAGAAACTCCAAGAAACAATTAAAATGTATTACGCCGACATTTTAATGAAATAATATGAAAAATTTATCTATTTAACACTGAAGACATCGGTTGTATGGACTAGTCCCTTTACCTTCACTCCAAATGGAGAACCGTACTACTACTAAACATAATATCTGATGTGCGTTGGGCTTAATATGCAATTATTATATAAAAAGGTAAAACTGCATTATTACATACAATTTTATATTGAAAAAGCCTCATAGGCGTTGGGATATTGATAACAATCAAATTTCAATTCTAATTAGAATGGGGTTTAAAAACATAACGACCACATCTCCTATAAATTGGTTGCGTTCTGAAATACCTCGTTAAAAATAAATTTCATTAGAATGCCGCTGTCAAAGTATATATCGCCTTGAGCGCATTTATGCAATTTTTACCTTTACCAGAACATTTCTAACGGAATTCTGTAATCTGATCGAGTGTTACGAATATATAGCTATAACTTAGGCGATTCTAACTCAATAAATAATGTACGTGGAAACTATATATAAATATATCGTTGTAGTCTCATAAGATAATATAAAATTTGAAAGATAAAAGCATTCACTGATATTTATCAGTGAATGCTTTTATCTTTCGCCTGTTAATGTAACTCACATCGTCTATATGTAATGTAATTATATTAACGCCTGTTAATATAATTAATGACGATTTTAAATATAAATATATTGACAATAGTTTAAAAGTAAATAACTGGCCAATATTGTGTCGTGAACGCAAGAGTTTCCTAGCAAATGGAAAGATGCGAGTCCATAAGATTGTTTAATTTTTTAAAGATTATGGACCAAACATGGTTGTGACATATGGACAGATTACAGAAGTTCAATTTTCGTCTACAGAACCTATTACTCTAAGTTATTTATAAGTCATATTATAATGTGGACAATTTCATAAATGGATTGTAACATACAATAAAGTCTTTAAAAATAAAAGATAATAAGACAAATGGAATATTCTAATATTAGAAATAGCAGAATTATAGAAAAGGGTGATGTTTTTTTAAACTAACTTATACTATGAGATTACGCTTATAAAATAATTCATATCACATTATAAGAAGCACTTATTGTATTGACGTCAGTGTTACATTAAAAAAACTTTTTTAGGCAGTGTATAAAATTCCTAAAAACATTTCACCATAAATTAACTCATGGTATAAATATAAATTAAATCGTTTTTTATCTGTTGATGGATGTCAGTTGTGTAATTTCTGAACGACTTGACCGATTGGTCATATTACCGTAATGTTTTGTTGAGACGATGGTCGCCTTTATAATTTTCCTTTGAACTTTTTATCGCCATGTTTTTACCGTCCACGGTACAATGGGGAAGCAAAGTGTATGCAGTTGTATGGAGACGCTTTTATATTTCCGTGCACGATAACGTCATGCCGTGGACGTTCAAAAAGCGTCTTTATCGACGACATAATAGGGAAGCATGCATTTTGGTTACCTATTGATACGGACGTAATTGTAAAAGCGCCTGATGGTTCATAATTATCCTATTATAGATGATGCTGGAGTAAAATTATTCACGAATTCAATATTTATCGCTGGCGAGAGACCACGGGGTACAAATAGTAAAAAGTTAACTCATATTTGAACAAAAAATTAGATCATTTCTTGTTAATTTATGAGTTAATATTATACTTATTATTTAGTAGATTTATTAGTATTTTATTAGGTAGAGTATTGCGTGTCATTGTAGTTTATAAAATAGGGATATTTAACAAATACCCAATTCTCTTTGTACATTTAAAATTGTGAGAATTTTATATAATACCTAAAATATGCCAAGCTAGACATGCCATTTCATACATAGTAAAGGCACATTCAATTTCACTTTTCATACAAGCTTTTATTTAATTTGTCTGTCTGCGAGTCAAAAGTTAGAAACTTGGACTCATATTTAAATTTTTCGTCGGACCAATGTTTTTCTGGTGTCCAATATAAGACTAACGACCCGCCCCGGCTTCGCACGGATAAAAATTTATTTGAAAATAAAATATAATATATATGTCGGATATTAGACGACATAGCTTGTATACGAGTTGCAGTTACGAATGGGACTCACCGCGCGCAGACGCATCTGTTCCTTCATTGTTTTATTCGTCGAGTAATAATAGTTATTTAATCGGACTTGAATACTTTTGTAAAGTTAGTGTATAGTATTGTTATCAAATGAGTATCTATCCATTATCTTGAGGTACCCACAGGGTGACAGAGCCAGAAGTAGACACGCCCACTGAAGTCATGCGGAGCCCTTCTGCGACATATATATATATATTAGAGTATATATATATATATATATATATATATAACTCAGACATTTCACACAGCGCCATCTTACTATTTTACATCTTATGATTTTCAATTTGTCAATGTCACCTATGAAATGAATGATTGATTGATTATTGCGATATGTAATATCACGAATGCATACAAAACACGCAATCATAATTGAAAAATACAGTACTTCTTTAAAATAAAACAGGAATAACACAAAATAATAAAATAAGGCAACATATCCACAGCGTGACGACTTGTGACGACTTGTCATTCAAAACTGGTTACAATAGCATCTCGTTTGCTGTCCCTTTCCTACTCGTGGCGCTATCATAAAAGATTACATTCTCACTCGCACTCTTTGTACTATACGCCAGTATATATTAAGTTTATGTTCTTTATTATATGTTTGTTTGGGTTTAATTTCATATGTTATCTTTAGTATTTTCTTTCTTGTTTGTTTAGGTCAAATCCAAGTTAATTTACGTACATACAAATAACTTTATTCAAGAGAATATAATACGATTATATAATGTGTAGTTTTAAGTTTGTAAATATTAACGTATGTATGTACCTTTTTCATATTACATATAATCGTATTCACAAGTCCAAGGCGTCGGATTGAATTTATGCTTTCCGACGATCGGCCTTTCCGCCACGGAAAGTTTCCGACGTTTGTGAATAACCCGCTGATAGTAAAATTAGAAGTTAAAATCTAAAGACTCATAAAACTTTAATTAAACAAAAGCTCGTTTGAAACGTTTCAGTCATTGTAAAAGCTGAAAACAAAGCTTCTATGGCTTATCCAAAAATTTTCAGTCTATCATAGACTCTAAAATCTTAAGTTACTAAGTCTCGTAACTTAGTCTTCAGCAACTTAACTTTCTTATTAACAGCATTTTTATAATTGCTTTTAGATTCTATATTTTTGGAGCTATTTGTCCGAGATTTTTGTCTGTCTTCAAATAGCTCGTAGAAATTCGGTAGGGGTGTGTCAACTAGGTGTAAATTTAAGGGTTGAGGCGCAGATGACTGTCTCGTTCGGTAACATAACGCCATGTTCTGGATGAAGTGGTTAAACATGGCCGTTTCTGTAAACCATTCGAGAAAGTACTGGTTTTGTTTCGACGACGCGTTCTTGATGAATGCTTCTTTCTGTAAGAAAAACAACATATCTTTACCCTGTATCACTAATGGGGTAATCAACGAATGTAGCACCAAGCATCGTAGTCGCTTCATACCTCTGTCGCCCTCCAAAATCTTGTCTACGCTATTATATAGGGATACAGCGTGAATATATAGTTATATAATTAATATAACTTATTACTTACTACTAACTAGATGTACATATGTCTTCGACCACGAATAAAAACCTAGATGCACAATCTTATGTAAAATCTAAATAAATTATTGTCCGAATTGACATATACATTTCTAATATCGTATAGTATTATCAGTAATATTGTGCTAATTTAAAGTAGACCTTACCGTCAAAGCATAAGGTTGTAAAAGCTGGTAAAAGATTCTTGCATGACATTGAAACGAAGTTTGTTAAAAAATTAATTAAAATGCAATCTTATGTTTCGTGCTTAGAGTATAATTCACCTTAATACATTTTCATCGCTGTTTACGTCATTCTGATTTGTTACGTGAAGGTGACAAGAATAAGACATATATCGTCAGGCCATTTTTGAAAAATACGATTACGAATTTAATAAAAAAGAGCTATGTAACAACATTATTATAACGAAATAATGAACACGTAAATAAAATTATTTAATTTATTTACCGAAAATAGAATCCCTGTCTCTTTTAGCGTTCTAGACGTGTCGTTTTTACAATTCTTAAAGGAGCACTTTGTCATGTTTGCTGTTAGAGCTTTCGAATACTACTAAACAAAAGTGCACTCAAATACTCGTTTGAGTGCACATTTGGTTCGGACGTTTTTGGAGCGTTGATTGTGTATCTTGTTTTTATATACGATCGAAGATATATGTATACATTACTGTCTTTTTTTTTGAATGTGACATTTTTTCTCCCGGTAAAATGATTTCAAATATTGCCAGCAAACATAATTGATGGGTTATTACTATTAGATAATTAATTTAATCTCTTCTCTTCTTTAAATACGAGTAGTATAAAGCAGTCGCTGTTTTCGTCTGTCTATTTCTCGCTAACGTCTTCTAAACCACGCAACGGATTTTGATACGGTTTTCACTCATTAAGAGATTTTTTCCGGAAAGTTATATGTAAATATATGCACGAAAAAAATTTTTTCACAGTTTCGCTTACAATTGAAATATAAGGAATGTCTTTAATAGCGGCAGTGCTCTAAGTCTAACAGTTCAAAATTTGCCCATACTGTATCATTTAAAAGAATGAGTATATAGAAGTCTTTGGTCACTAAATGCTTGTGTGAACTTTTTGGCGGGAACGGAAGAACTGAGTTAGAGTGAGTGAGTGAATTATAAAGTACAAAAGTGACAGTATATTGTGTTTTCAAGTTCTGTGTAAGTGAAAAGAATGGAGTAGGTCTAAATAAACATGTGTAGCTGAAGTTCTCGTGCGCTTCCAAGTCCTTTATAACTTCAATAAAGCCTACTATCACTTTGACTGGTCCGTTGGCGCAGTGGCATATGCATCTGCTTTCCAAGCTAGGGTCTCGGGTTCGATCCCCGAAGGTCAATTTAGGAAACGAACTTTTCTAAATTGCAGTCTTGCTTGCAGTCTGCTTGTAGTCTGGGTGTCACGGGAAACTCCCCCAGAGTTCGTTGTGTGGTACCCATAGTACAAGCTTACTGCTTAGTTTGGGGTCACGCAATCTGTGTAATTGTCTGGAGTATTATTATTATTACTGGAGGAGATTTACGATAAGAAGAAAAAACGAATTTGCTTTGAAAGTGCTTCATGTGGATTCTACTTATTAATACGTGACATTGCCAAATGCGCTAATCTGTGCGCCATGCCATAAAAAAAGAAAAAAAATGCTTGTGAATAGTGAATTATTAAATTATTACACTCACATCAAAAACAACTCCTGCTTTGCCCATATCCTCATCCTTCAACTCTCCAAACCGAAAATAGGCCCAAAAATCTCCCAATATGTCCACAAAGAATCTCAGAAATGCTTCCGATATCATGACGTTCCGCGTCCGATAATCGCCCGTTTGTCTGTCTTTGTTCCTCGACGTCTCCATCTGCAGCGAAGTCTTCAGACTCTTATAACTCGCCGTTGGTAATATTGTTGATTCGTCGCCTTGATAGAATAGTACTTTAGACGGATGAGACAGGTCTATCAACATTCCCTGCAATTATAAAGACATAGTTTGATAAATGTGGAAGTAGTAAAGCCTCGATATGCCCGAAATTGAGTGAAAGTAAGATAAATGCTGTAGAAATACGATCTCTTAGAAATATGTGCGGTGTCACCCTTGCAGACAAAATAAGCAATGAAGAGATATGCAGTATGACAGGGATGCACGACAGTGTTATTGTACAAATGAAGAAAGGCATGCTTAGATGATTCGGGCACGTAGAAAAAATGAGTGATGAAAGACTGACGAAGAAAATCTATAGAGTGAAAGTGGGGGGTAAAAGAAGCCAAGGAAGACCAAATAGCCAGAGTATTCGCTGATGGAAGTGTCAAAAGCACTCGCATACATAAGCGAAAATGTGTGAGAAGAATGATGAGATTTGAGGAAGCGAAAGAGGTATGTAAAGACCGCGGCGCTTGGCGCTGCGTCCTCTCTGACTACCTCGTCGGGGATACGGCGTGAAGATATGTATGTATGTATTTCAAAACAGTAACTTAGTTTTATAACGTTATTTAAAGTAAATACCTAAGTTAGTTATAATGTTATAAATAACATTATTTAAAAATGGATCCAACTCACATCTTCCGTCCCTCGAAAACGCACTACCCAGATATACAATTTCGTTCACCTGTTCTAGACATTGTCCATTTACCCATATTTCACACTTTGGACATCTTCTCTTTCAAACACCAGAACCTTAGTTTTATTCACATTCAATCCTTTCACTTCACAGTCTTCTTTCATGCACGTAACTAGTGTCTGCAACTCCGCTTCTGATGGTGCTATAAGCACAGCATCGTCAGCGTACAATAGGCAGTTTACCACTGTACCATCACATATAATACCACTCATACTACCTTTCAATGTCTGGAGGAAACTGTCCAAATACAGCACGAACAGCCAGGCAGACATCAGCCCTGTCTGACGCCTGAACAGACTTCGAACCAGGGCTCCAGAGCGCAATAAGGTATTACCAACAAAAAGATCCTTTTCCATACACAGTCCTAACACAATCCTACCAGCATCATTCACTCTCTTATCTCCATACTTGTCTAGGATAGACTCAAATCCTGTTCGTGCTGTCCCGACCCATCCATTCATGTCTCCACACACTATAATTCTCTCATTCTCTTCAACCGTCGCTAGAACTTCCCTAACATTCTCATAAAACTGCTCTATCTCGCCCAGGCCGACAGAGGACACTGGGGCATACACCACTAAAATATATAACCTCGTCAACCCTGTCTTGAGACGCACCCAAAGCAGTCTCGGGTTTACACACTTATACTCAGTTACACAGTTAACCAAACGAGGACAGTAAGACGCCTACCCCCTGGCATCCCCTTTCTTCTTGTGGTACTCCTGACCACAACGCGATGCCCCCTCCAGGCAAGTCGACAAGTTCACTGCCCTTTCGCTTGGTTACACTCACAAATAACACATCCAATCTTCTTCCTTCCATTATCGATCACTTCAATCATCTTCTCTTCAATCCCACCTCTCACATTCCACGCAGCTATTCTGTACTCCACTATCATTCGGATCAATCGGCTCCTGGCATAACTATGAACCATTTCCTCGCCTCGACAAAGCAAATTTTCTGTAATGTGGTAGTGTGATCTCGGTCGGTCGAACCGTTTGGAGGCTGCACTACACAGTATTTAAACACGATATGAATACGTTAGATAATAATTATTTTACAAGTGCGTCCATCACATGCACATTTAAGCGGTACATCGCATCTACTTTTTTTTTCGCTCGTGGATGCGCTCGCACGTGATCGATAGATTTTCTTATCCAAAATGCCTTCTGTTTTTGAAACAATTTTTATCTTTTGTACCTTTTATGACTATATATTAATGTCTGTATTTATTATTAGTTTTACTTTTTTCATGCATAGACTACTTATCGTTTGTTCCTTTTTTTATTTTTATTGTAAAAATCTTTAATTGGCCTATACATTTATGCTATATAATATTGGAAAATGTTTTAGTGTAAATGGCTGTTGATTTCTCTAAATAAATAAATAAACAGCTGTAAAATAACTGACCTCTTCAAACTGTATCTCGTCGAGAGCGTCTCCGTCTATATCACTAGCTCCAGTACTGGCGCCAGTCAGCATCCCCGCGAGTATCGGCAACGGGGCCTCGAGTACATCACGTCGGATCGCGGCGGGTATCGTTGAAATTAGGGGTTGTTGCCACACGAGAGGGTAGAGGGAGGCTTGGAGGGCTTCCATACAAGACGACACCTGACTGAAGAGGGTAGATGAGTTAATTATTAATACTATACGTTTGAAATTTGACACAAAAAAAAACGACTGCACAATTAGGTAACTTCACTCATAACCCATAAGTCGATTCAGGTCACAATTAATTTCAATCGTTTTTTTTAAATTGTGTACGAGCAGTAATTGAGCCTATACTTTAAGTACGACTTATACTTTTTAACGCCGGTTTTTCATTTGAAAATAAGGGATATTAAAGGCGCGTCAAAATTGATAAAAATACAAAATTCCTATTCATTACTAATAAAATGTAATTATACAATTTAACGTTACTTCTTCAATAAAAATAATGTTTAATAGACTTATACATACGCTATAAAAATTTGTTTCAATAATCACCGTCAATAATATATGTTAAATTGGGCTATAAAATTAATAATATTCTCAATAAAATAAATTAATAATGGAACATACAAATTATTAATTAAAATAAATTAATAATTAAACACACGTTGTAGTCAGCCTGCAAAATAATGCTGAGCCAGGACCTTTTCATGGTCACAGCACATGTCAAGTATATTTGTATTAATTTCTTCGTTTTTGTGTTTTATGGGTCTTTGTACAGTACAGGAAATGGAAAATTTGCTTGTTTTTCCATTTCCTGTATTGTGTGCTGTGTTCGGAGTAAACTATTTATCTATTTAATAAATTTTATTAATTGATTTATTTTATAACTACAACGATTAACTTAAAAGCGAATTTAGCTGCCGCTTGATAGAATTTACTTTGAATTTCATTTTTGTTAGAAGTTTCGAACGGTTAAAACAACGAACGTCTTATAATGACATAACCGCTAGAAGTCGTTTTTGGGTATAATATTCTCCTTATCTACAATTGCGCCAGCCAAGTTAGAATAGCGATACGCTTGTTAAAAAAACAAGACTTAGTTTACTGTATTTAGCGCCTTTAAAATTAACAGTTTCCATAATTTGATTTATTTCATTAAATAAAATTATAGAAATTGTTAATTTTAAAGAAAGTAAATGTGATTAAAGCGAAAACTATTAATTTTATAGGTGTTTAAAATAATTCAGTTTGATTTATTAATCCTTTTGCTCTTGTATTAACCTGTTTAGATATTCACTTACAATTCTTTTTTATTAAAATTAATTGTAGTATTCTTAATATTTGTTTGTTTAAAAGATTTTACCTAAGGCTCTCCCCAGCTATCACCACCTTCCTCTCGAGTAATAGAGACGCGAACACTTTGACGACGAGTCCAGCGCCGAGTGTTTCTACCAGACAACACATGCAGTTTTCATCTGCCCGCCATTCCAGAGGACGCTTTAGGGTTTTCACTCTGGAATATGAAAAGAAAATCTCTATTTAAATAACAATAAATTGCCGCATGTATGAAAGATCATCAGATCATCACTTGAGAGCGGCTCCACCGATTTGCCTGATTTTTAGAAGGAAGTCCCTACGTGGCTTGTGGGAGGTGTGAGTTGGTAGAAATTGTCGCGTAACGAAAAAGCGTTATGCCCCCATTATTAGACTCTCGGTGACTCTCTCTCTATCTAGTCACTAGCTAGCTAACGGAGTAGTCAGAGAGGACGGAGTGCCAAGCTTCGGAGTTCTTACACTCTTTTTTTCGCCTCTTCGAATCTCTCCATTCTTCTTACACATTTTCGCTTAAGTATGCGAGTGTTTTTGACATTACCGGCAGCTAACACTGGCTACTGGAGATTTATAAGTTTGCCTTGGTCATTCTTGGCTTCTTTTACCACTCACTTTCGCTCTGTAAATATTCTTCGTCAGTCTTTCATCACTCATTATTCCTATGTGACCGAACCATCTAAGCATTCCTTTCTTTATATTTACAATAACATTGTCGTGAAACCCTGTCATATTGCATATTCATTGCTTATTTTGACTGCAAGAGTGACACCGAACACATTTTTCTATTTTTCTGTCTTACATACGTGGCTAAAATCATAAATCATTCTTTGGCTTCGCTGTAATTGGGTAAATATTTTGTACATTAGACACTATCCAGTCCATAAAGATGTGGGCAAAACTTACCTCGGTCCTTCCAAGCTCAACGTGACTTTCTTCGTATTGTTATTGTTCTCCAAATCGTAGTAATCGGGCAACCGATCCGTATCGGAACTGTCCGTTAAGTAATCGGAATGATCCGATCTGTTCCTCCTTGCATCCGGCATGGTTTTCGACTTCAATACATCGCCTAGATTGACGGAGTTTCTGAAGGTAGTTTTGAATTCGTCTTTCCTCGTGTACGTTACTGTTATTTCCTCCCCCGGATGAGGAAATTCAGCTTCGAAGAGCTGCTGCAGTATGGAATGTATTTGGACTTCGGAGCTGCCGTGATGGGATTCAATTTCTTGAAGAACCTGTAGATCATCTATTTTTAATTATAACGATAAAAACACTTCAAAAAAAGGAGGATCTCAAATCGATAGAACATTTTTTTGTGGGTATATTACGCTATGTCTTCGCCATTTATACACCGATTTTGATTCTTTCTTTATTTGAAAAGGTATATGTCCAGGGTGGTCTCATAGAAGGGTTAAGATCTGATACTGGAGTAATGCTCATTTAAATTCAGTTAAGAACTGATGATAGAGTAGATGTACTGATTAAATATAACAACTTCCCAATGTCTTATACATTTTGACACATACATACATATCTTCACGCCGTATCTCTAACGGGGTAGTCAGAGAGGACGGAGCGCCAAGCGTCGCAGTCCTTACATACTTCTTTCGTTTCCTCAAATCTCATCATTCTCCTCACACATTTTTGCCTAGGTATGCGAGTGCATTCGACATTTCCGTAGGCTAACACTCTAGCTATTTGATCTTCATAAGTCAGCCTTGGTCTTGCTTGGCTTCTTTTACCACATACATTTTGATGATCCTCTTATTCAAGGTTTTGTTCCAGAGTTAGAAAAAACTTAGTTGTAAATCTAATTTAGATATTTATTCAGGACAAAGCCACTCAATAGAGATAAATTAAGATAACTATCATTTTAAGATAACAATTATAACGACTTCAAAATAAAAACACTAAAAATTTCAAAATAATTATCCTTTACAAATCTTATTGAGTTTAGCTCAAGTACAAACATAGAAAGAATGAGCGATGAAAGACTGACGAAGAAAATATACAGAGCGAAAGTGAGAGGTAAAAGAAGCCGAGGAAGACCAAGACTGACTTATGAAGATCAAATAGCCAGTGTGAGCGGATCGAAGTGTCAAAAGCTCTCGCATACCTAGGTGAAAATGTTTGAGGAGAATGATGAGATTTGAGGAAGCGAAAGAAGTATGCAAGAACCGCGACGCTTGGCGCTCCGTCTTCTCTGACTACCCTGTTAGCGATACAACGTGAGGATATGTATGTATGTATGTATGTACAAAAATAACTTTATAAATACGATACAAATACCTATATAATTAAATTTTACAGTTAATGAAATCGGTGCCAAGGCTAAGACTTTCTGTTGTTGCACATTGATTTGGCATTGACTTCAATAACTGTCGAATTTAATTATATAGGTAATTGTATCGTATTTATAGCCATTTCAGGCGGAAGTTGTTAAAAAACAAACAAATTGATTATTTTAGAATTTAAACAGCTACCTTATAATAAAATCCTGGTGCTCTATACCTCCCTATCAAACAATAGCAGAGGGGGAGGCAACTGGTAGCGCCCTCTGGCAACACCCGGCGACAATAACTGGAACGAAATACATTAAATAAAATAAAATAACAATATTATAAAAAAAATTAATAGAGTCATACGCGGGAACTTCTGTAATTTCTGTAAATTTAATCAATTTAATTTAATTCTGTAAATTTCATCATGTCTCTACTTTCCTTTTTCGACTTAAATGAGTATCCATCCGTCGTCGAAGGGATTATCATGTCCTGTGTCTTTTGTACTCTATATTATTCCTTCCTACTGCACCATCCTATCTGAAGCATCGTTTCGTTTTTCACTCTACTGTCAATCGTACTCGTCGGCCCATACCCATACTTCTAATTTCTATTCAATCTCCTTTACTCTACATTCTAGGTTCCCAAACTTATTTTGTCTACTGAGTCGAGAGCTCATGCAGTCGTTGTCTAAGATCCCTCCTAGCTAAATGAAATTACAAATCACCCCCCAGGCCTCTACACAACGCCCCCATTTTTTTTCTGGGTCTCTTACCGCCCCCCTTTAGGCCTGCAGCGCCCACAGGGGGGCGTTATCGCCCACTTTGGGAATGGGCGCTCTACAAGCTATCCGTTTGTGGAATGCACTGCCTGATTCTATCAGATGCCTCCGTCTATTGATGTTTTCAAAAAACGACTCAAGCAACACTTTTTGACTACTTAGCTTTTATTTTAAGTTATGCTTTCTCTTATTACTCATACTAATATCTAAACTAATTAATCTGTGCTAATATGATAGTATATATAAATGATATCCTATGTTCCTATGTGTTGGTATGCTTATGTAGTTTGCATGTTTTTGTATCTCTATAAGTATATATGTATATATCTCTATAAGTATGAAAGTATGATAAATGCTGTGGAGATGCGGTCTCTCAGAAATATGTGCGGTGTCACGCTTGCGGACAGGATAAGCAATGATGAGATACGCAGTATGACAGGGTTGCACAATAGTGTTATTGTAAAAATGAAGAAAGGAATGCTTAGATGGTTCGGGCACATGGAAAGAATGAGTGATGAAAGACTGACGAAGAAAATATACAGAGCGAAAGTGAGTGGTAAAAGAAGCCAAGGAAGACCAAGGCTGACTTATGAAGATCAAATAGCCAGAGTGTTAGCAGACGGAAATGTCAAAAGCACTCGCATACCTAGGCGAAAATGTGTGAGGAGAATGATGAGATTTGAGGAAGCAAAAGAGGTGTGTAAGGACCGCGACTCCTGGCGCTCCGTCCTCTCTGACTACCCCGTTGGGGATACAGCGTGAAGTTATGTTATGTTATAAGTATATATGATTCTTAATATATGTATAATGCTAGGTGTTATATTGTATATATTTATTCACATATTATATGTGTATTTATTTATTTTATATATGTATATATTATATTGTTTTATCTATAATAATTGACATATACTTCTGCGGTACCGTCTTCCGTTTTCATAAACTTTGTCCTGTAACCCAAAGGTTGCCTGGAAAAAATTGCTGTTCAGCAATAAGGCCGCCTTTCGTACTGTAACTACATTTTTATCTTTGTTCATATTTATTTACTTGTGGTGCAATAAAGTGTTTTGTATTGTATAGAACGTCCTTAATAAAATGTTTAAAATTCTTTCACCTATTCTTGCAACTCCTATGAAACCCATAACATTGTTTGTGTATCTTTTGCTACTTTTAAGATTGTTACTATTATTATTCATTGATGACTCAATTTATTTACATTAACAAAAAGTACATACATATGTTAATATTTACAAACTTAAAACTACACATTATCTTAAATAATAAACTTCCTCAAAGTTGCCGCTTAGAAAGCTGTCATTGCTCAAGGTACCCAGCAGACTGGCAGCATTGCCTCTTTGAATAGCCAAACTGATTCGTTGGCGGAAGAAGCTCCCAGCCCAGCGGTCTCCCGAAGCCTCGATCTCATCTCTTACAAATATCAGAAACCAGTCGATGGGCTTCGGGGCCCCATTATTATTTTTTTTTTTATTGTGTACTTTGTTTTAATAATGTTTATGTGTTTATGTCTGTAAAGGTATCTACCTTGTGTGTTGTAGTCCTGTAATAAACTGTTTATCTATCTATCCATATTATGTGAAAGTTACTGTTCTACCATACTTTTTCCTTTCTTCTTTCTCATTCCACTATGCCTCTCTTACTTCATCTTGCTATCGCTCTTATTCACTCCTGTTAATTTCGCCTTACCACGTACAAAGTGTTGTATAGACTCAGGTGTTACTTTGCGGAAATCCATTTCCCTAAATTCTTGACCTATTTTTTGTTCAAACTCTGAAAACCACCAATCGACACGTGTTTTGCCTCTCAACGAAGCATCCTTAGGATATACCAGAGATCAGACTTGTTTTTGGAGTTTGAGCGGAACATAGCTAAAGATTTTAGAAATTCATCACAAGTACAAAGTGGCATGGCAGGCCGGTGGTATGGAGGCGATTGGCGAGCCACGCGTTCAAATGCTTTATATTCTACTAAAATGGAATTCAGCATCGCCAAATCGCCAAGTCGCTACATGTGTATGAAAAAATAAATTGTTTCGATTAGATGCCTAAATCCTATAATTACAGCCGTGCCTCAATTATTTTGTCAGGTGCCATCAATGGTACACATGGCATTGGTTCGCCGTCGCAGCCCTATGCCTTCTACTTTTGACCACCTCCGTGGCGCAACGGCTTAACGCGTCGGAAAGTAAACGGGGGTTGCGGGTTCGATTCCCGCCCCGAGTCTGGGTGTTTATGTATAATACGTATTTATTTACAAAATAAAAGTATATAAGTAGTATATCAGTTGTCTAGTACCCCTAACACAAGCGCTGTGCTGCTTACTTTGGGACTAGATGGCGCTGTGTGAAATGTCTGAGTATATTATATTGTATTATTATATACTTTGCTCCTAATCCTACCGATTCGCCCCGTTCCCGCCTACATAGACTCACCCATAAGACCGTTCGCCGCGCTCGTCCGTGAGCACCAGCGAGTAGCCGTGCGCGTGCGCGGCGCGCGCCTCCGCCGCCCACTCGCCGCGAGCTGCGCCGGCGCCGGCGCCGCTCATCGTCTCCGGGAAGATCAAGCTCTCGATATGGGGGGGCACTTGAACCTGGTAATTAATTTCTTTAATTTTTTAATTTTTAAATGGCACCGTACGTGAGTACATTGCCAACGTCAAGTAAAGCGAGAAAACAATTCAGTAGATGATTAGCGCGTTTGCCAATGTCACGCATTAACACAAACTAGTATACAGTCACAGAATATGTAGAATCACAAGTAAATTAGTTCTTTCTTATAGTGAAACTCCTCCAGTAAAGTGATAGTAGGCTTTACTGAAGTTATAAAGGACTTCTTGGAAGAGCGCGAAAACTTCAGCTACACATGTTTATTTAGATCTCCATTCTTGTCACTTACACAGAACTTTAAAACACAATATACTATCACTGTTGTACTTTAAAACTCCTAAAAATGTAAAAAATAGAAAATATAAATGAAATGACAACCTCACTTCTCCCGTTCCCGCCAAAAAGTCACCTGGTAATTAATAGTTGAGTTTTCAGTTCGGCTTTACTGTGTCAGATGTCAAAGCTAAAGCTCTTTTAGTAAACTAAAGCATTTATGTGTCCGTCCGTTTGTTACAGTCCATTTTCTTAAAAACTATGTAACATAAACTTGAAGTTTGACATCTTGATTACAAGACATTAAAAGTTATATATGTGTAATAAATATAAATATACAAGGTTATTTCGAAAGGATAGGCAAATGCGTAAGGGTATTAAAGTACCCATGACAACGGAAAACTTGCGTTCTACAACCTCGTCAAAAGTCAATAGTTTGACATTTAGTTTAGTGGGACAACTCAAAGTTTGAAATAAAATAAAGATGGAGGCAACCCTAATATCAGCGTTTTTACGTCGCTAGCCAACGTTTGCAATATAGGACATAATGATAGGGTTGTACATTTTTTATTTAAATTTTTAAGTGACAATGTTTTGGCCATTCTTCTATGAGAAGAGAATGAGATTTTTTGTTTTTTACAATCATAGCGCAATAGACACGCAATTGTGATTCTTGGTAAGCATCCAAGTTTTTATTACAATTAATCACTGGTCGTGCAGTGCTCGCGTAACTGTCGGTGTCAGCAAATTTTTAGATAACTAGCAAACCCGGCCCGTTTCACTAGGCGTTAGTTGAAGTTAAAATAAATTAAACAGTTTTTATAATTATTTTGATACTGCAAAAAAAAACAAAAAAAAATTCTACTGATCCGATCGCTATCAAACTTTCCAGGATCACATACTAGGCCAATCTGAAGATTTCCTGAAAATTTCATCGAAATCGGTCCAGCCGTTTCGGAATCCATAAAGAACATACATACATACATACATTGCCTTTTATATATTAGAAGATAGAAGAAGAAGATAATAACCCCGCCGGTCGGTCTACTTAGCACCGAATGCTGTATTGAATAGCATTCAGTACTGAGTATCTGACCAAATCTCATCTGCAATTTTCGGAAGATGCTTCGCTGACTCAAGTTGTAAGCTTTGAGCAGAAGATAATATACGAATTGATCACTTAAGATAATATATCAATTATCTAATTAAGTACTCACCTGACTAGGAAATACACTTTTTACATATGCCTGCCCCGTCATATAATTCAAACCAACCAATAAGCATAGATTAAACAGTCTATTTCTAGGTTCAAACTCTATGCCCATGCATCCCGTCTTCTCATCCATGCTGAGATTGTCTATTGTCTCGTTACTGTTGAACTCGTCTTTCATAGACAATATGTTTCCCCGAGAATCCGTGAGGTTGAACTTAGAATCTGTAGATTCCCTTCTATCCATTTTGGATAAATTATTTTGAGACGATCTGAAGATTTTCCAAGAGCGAAAAGTCGAATATGAATTGTCCAATATGTCTGAATTATATGAGCAGACGGACGTTTGGTGTCTGAACCTTGTGCTCTTAATGTTTTTGGGGTCCAAATAAGCCACTCTAGATGAGACCCTTCTAACGTAATTTTTTCTCTTCTCTGTTAAACTTCGAGTTAATTTAACTGATTCTGAAACAGAATAAATTAATATATAATTAGAAAATAAAATGGTCCGAACGTATTTCAATAGAGCATAGAAGAGTGACTATAGTCACTCGCAGTCAATCTAATTTATAAGGTTCTGTACCTAAAAGGTGCCAACTGGACTTTATTATTAAGCTTACGCCGTTTGTCCGTGTGTCCCACATTTATAAGGCTGTATCTTTTGAACTTAAATTAAATTTGACAGTTACTGAAGTCGGTGCCAAGCCTATTTTATTTTTGTACTTAAGTTTCGATCCGTAAGGGACAGTTATTTCATACTTTTCAGTGTTCTTTCTTGAAGTCGGTTTAATTTTTTTATAAAAGTTTTTTTATTTCTCCCTTTTGAGTGACATTGGCCTAAATAAATATCCAGAGCAGGTCTACAATTAGTTTATTTTCTAATTCTGGAGCGCAATGTGTTAACTTCCATTCTATTGAGGAGCACAAACCATGAGCTTTCACAATAAAGGATGCGAACAGATCGAATATGGTATATTATTGCCCATTATGGCCATTATCAATATCATCAATATAATATCATATCAATATCAATCAGTTATAAAAGAACAGTGTAAATGTTGCATCATAATTACACCCTGGCAGTATTCTTACAATCCGAAGACGACAGCCACTAGTCATATTCTCTGTCCGCCACAAGACTGACTCTACTGACTGAATTTATTATATCACAGTAAATTTATATCTTCTTCCTACTTTACCATTATATCATACTACCATTATACCATGTGGGGACAACGATAGTTAACAAATGACATACAAGAGAATTTCGAAACCAAAGCTTCAATTCCAGTGAAATTTCAATGGGATCAATCTGGAAGTGTATCCTTTCTAACAAAAAAAGAATTTTCCAAATCGGTTCATAAATGACGGAGTTATGAGGTAACAAACATAAAAAAAAAAACAAAAAAACACAACCGAATTGAGAACCTCCTCCTTTTTTGGAAGTCGGTTGAAAACCAGCGTAACTCGTTAAACATGTTACATATCGTAATATTTTCGCTACATTGACCACTGATCGTTCGTCACGTCGTCATTCGTCACGTAAAGAAACTTTCATCACCATAACAATAATTAAAAACAGACCTTAATCCAAAGTCTCGTAGATGCTTTATACGACAATGTCAGGGTGTAAAACACCGTTTTATGTTAAAGTTGCCAGCGAGGTTATTCACAAACGTCGGAAACTCAACTTTCCGTATCCGACAGGAAACTTTTCGATGATTTTGTCTATTCGCGATTCACAAATCCGAAATCGTATTATATTTATATTGTATATATCATATTATATACGTATTCACAAATCCAAACCGTCGGATTGAATTTATGCTTTCCGAAGATCGGCCTTTCCGCCACGGAAAGTTTCCAACGTTTGTGTATAACCCCCAGTTTCCAATAGTTTAAAATATTGTGCAAAACTAAAAAAAAATGTTAACAGTTACAATAAGCATCTTTCAATAGAATCAATTGTTAATATGACCTGTTTAAAAAAAGAGTAAAACTATTTTCAATAAATAACTGTTAATCAGGATTGATACTACCCTTTAATTGTTGCACAATCTTGTCAAACAATTTTCGACTAATATCATATTTTGCAATCGGCTAGAGATGTACCTACTCATTTATCGATAAAAGTAATTTAATCAAAACTTCAATAACAAAGAATATTTTACATTTTCGAGTTGGATACCCTTACGCTTCACACACCAAGAATCGGGGTTGTTTTAACCAACTACAAAAAGGAGGTTTTCAATTAGTCTACATGCTTTTTTTCACTTGTTAGGGTCCCTACACAGCGTCATGCATAAATAGCACAATGGATTTTGAACTTCTAAAGACGAAACCAGTACTTGCAGTTTGAATTACTACTTCTGATGCTCATTAATATATGTATCTCATTTCAATCTACCTTCACTAGTACTCCCGTCAGACAATTCAGTTGGGAAGCTGCCTGGCTTGTTGTCGTCCATGTTGCATACAGCCGTCACTGTCTCGTAGATCTCGTTCATAAGACGGTTGAGCTGCAACAGACAGACACACAATTTAACGCAATTTTGGAATAAACTTGTTGTGGCATGCGTTCATGGTGCAATATCATATTATACATACATACATTCAGTCAAGAAAGTATCGGGAATTGATGATTTGTTTATGGTCCCAAATTCAATTTTTTGTTTTTTTTGTTGTTAGATTGGCACAACTGTTTTCCATTTTTGAGCGGATTTTGAGTTGCATCTGTTATTTAGATAAAATAGTGCTATTTTTAATTATATTATTCTAGTGTATATTGCGAATTTGATAATGGACAAAAACATCGAACAAAGGGTTTGTCTTAAATTTTGCATCGCCAATGGAATTTCGTGTTCGGAGTCACTGAAAATGTTACAGAAGGCTTACGGTGAATCGACTTGCTTAAAAAAAACGTACTTATGAGTGCTACAAAGCGTTGAAAAGCGGTCGAGATGTGATGGAAGATTTGCCTCGCTCTGGTAGGCCATCAACGTCTGCAACTGAAGTTAACATCGCAAAAGTGAAGGATATAGTGACTGAAAATCCTCATTCAAGTTTGAGAGAGATAGCCGCCGAACTTTCTGTGTCTCACGAGTCGATCCGTACCATTTTAAATAATCATTTGGGTATGAAACATGTTGCCGCTGGACTAGTCCCAAAAGACCTGAATTTTCTCCAAAAACACAATCGCATAAGAGTCGCTGAGGACATGCTAGAACGAGTCAATTCCGATCCAACATTCATAAAACGCATTGTTACTGGTGACGAGACGTGGGTTTACGAGTTTGAGATGCAAACTAGTCAACAAGCTTCGGAGTGGCGCCTTCCAACTGAACCGAAACCGAAAACCACGCCAAAGTCGATTAAAAGTCAAAGTCATGTTGACTGTTTTCTTTAACTATCGCGGTGTTGTGCACTCGGAATTCTTGCCGGAAGGTCAAATGGTAAATAAAGAATATTAAGAAAAAGGCCAGATTTGTGGAAAGAAAATTCTTGGATTTTGCACCACGATAATGCGCCTTCGCACAAGGCCATCATTGTGAACGAATTTTTGACTAAAAACTCAACAAATACCATCGAGCAACCACCTTATTCACCAGATATGGCTCCAGCCAACTTCTTTCTTTTTCCTAAACTCAAATTACCACTTCGTGGCACCCGTTTTCATTCGGTAGAAGACATAAAGAAGAATTCGCGGCGAGCACTGAACTCAATTCCGGAAAAAGCGTTTAAAAAATATTTTGATAATTGGATTATTCGTTGGCGTAAGTGTATCGTTTCTGTAGGAGCATACTTTGAAGGTGATAAAATAAATTTGGATGAATAACTAACATTTCGTGTATTATTGATCTTTTCCCGGTACTTTCTTGACAGAGTAGTAAGTAGTATATCAGTTGTCTAGTACCCATAACACAAGCGCTGTGCTGCGCTGTGTATTATTGATCTTTTCCCGGTACTTTCTTGACAGAGTAGTACATATCTTCACGCCATATCCCTAAGGGGTAGTCAGAGAAGACGGAGCGCCAAGCGTCGGTCCTTACATACCTCTTTCGCTTCCTCAAATCTCATCATTCTCCTCACACATTTTCGGTCAGGTATGCGAGTGCTTTGACATTTCCGTCGGCTAGCACTCTAGCTATTTGATCTTCATAAATCAGACTTGGTCTTCCTTGGCTTCTTTTACCATTCACTTTCGATAATTTTTCTTCGGCAGTCTTTCATCACTCATTCTTTCCATGCACCCGAACCATCTTAGCATTCCTTTCTTTATTTTTACAATAACACTGTCGTGCAACTCTATCATACTGCGTATCTCTTCATTACTTGTTTTGTCCGTGACACTGCACATATTTCTAAGAGATCGCATTTCTACTGCATTTATCTTACTTTCACTCGATTTCGTCATAAATAAATGTCATATTATGCGCTACATTAACCGTTCATTGAAACTTGTGTGGAAGCTCTGGTAAATGAAATATCGATTATCACATGATATATTGTTAAATCGAGCATGATATAATTAATCAGTGAACTAAAAACTACAGCTAGTGATCGTACCTTTGATAGGAAAAGTCGTTTCACCGGTTGGCACCGTAATCGCGTAATTACGTGATAGTAATTACGCGAGGGTTCCATACCCTCACATTTGAGTTATGTAACATAACATAACATATCTTCACGCTGTATCTCCAACGGGGTAGTCAGAGAGGACGGAGCGCCAGGAATCGCGGTCCTTACACACCTCTTTCGCTTCCTCAAAACTCATCATTCTCTTCACACATTTTCGCCTAGGTATGCGAGTGATTTTGACATTGAGTTATGTATATAAAACAAAAGGTGTTTTCTTTCATTAGGTTCGGGATTCCTGGCACGAGTCCAACTAACACTTAATTGATTTTTATTAACGCCAAGTTTGAACCTTGTATGTATTGCCTTTTACGATAACATAAAAAAAAATTGAAAACGATTTTATTCTAGTACAAACGGGGACCGTCTCAATTTTATATTTAATATTTTTATTAGTTAGGATATCCAATATAAAATTACGTTATAGACCCTTAAAAACACGCTCGCGAACCAAATTCATTTCACATTTACAGTTACATCTAATGCAAAAAAAACAGTAACGATAAAATAACTGGTAGTATTTAGAATTTTGTTGTCAATTTTTTATAATGCAATCAAGTAAAGACTGAAATCAAACTTTAGGCAATAAAGCTGAATTCTGATATAATTAAAATGTGCGTTTTAAACATGCGCGTAAAATTTGAATAGTCTAACCTCTCCATATCGTTGGAAAAAAATAGAAGTAAATGAAGTTAAAAAAAAGGTCCAAATAAAATTACTGAACGTAAAATTCTACACAAATGTGCATCTAAGTATACCTTTTTGTCGGAAGTTAATATGAACGGAGATAAGAGAATTTGAATGGCGAAAAATTAAAATTTTCTTAAAATAAAAACGTCTACAACCTGCTAACTTTCTAAATTGTTCATCCATTTTTGTTTTTAAAGTAAATAAGTATTGTTATTATTTAATCTGCAACGACGAACAAAAACAGAAACGATAAAATAATAACCTTGTCCAAACATTTTGAATAGCTTCATGCACCACTGCACAATTCACAAAAAACTATATTTAACATTTAAAAATGAGGCACTTTTTTGACAAAAACTAGTCACGTTGCCTAACTCATTCGTATTCCACTGATGAATGATCTAATTTATGTTTGAGTGAAACAATTTTCTTAACAGTGATAATCAGTTGTGTTGAAAACAGCTTTATACTAAATGTCAGCATTTTTTTATGAAGCACTAAAAAAATGTATCATAACAGGAGATAAAATGAAGAATATACTTTATACGTAAACAATTAACGTTTTTATTATTATTGTGATTGGGATTCCATTTAAGTTATATCAAAATATTTACGTTTTAATGAAATACAACGCATTTTGTAGTGTCAAAGTGGATTGGCGTTTGAACCATGTACGGGTCTTGGCACGAGTGATGACCTTGAGATGCGTAGTGATTACTCAATTAAGTTAAAATCAAAAAGGATAATGTACTTCACCGGTCGATATGTAAATTTCTCAATGAATTAAGTAAATGAGGTAATATTACAACCATAAAAGCCTTGCGGGTAATATAGGATAAGTGATATAATACGGCGGCTGCTTCGTGATGACTAATTATTTTAGGAAACTTCTTGATATGGATATGAAATGAAAATGCTTGGCGAGTAGAATTTGAAAATATAAGTTTTATTTACTGCACCGGTTTTTACAAAAAGAAGAACACTATAACCACGCTACGAATTTAACATTTAATAAAATCTTGCAAACAAATGAATTAATTAATATATTCGATCGATTCATTTCCCGATATTTTTCATAGCACAGGGGCTTGAACTCCGTATCGTCCGACGCCTTCATTGAATTTAAGGAATTATAGTTATATCATCGCGTAATATTTTTTTAAAACATTATTTAATGTTCTTGATCGTTATACAGCAACCGTAATTCAAAATTTTTGTGTTTCCTAAATTATGATCAAAATATTTGAAGTACTTTGAAAAATATAAAGTTATTGGCTTCCAATTCAAGTAGTGGAGATTAGCTCTCTCTGTCACTCCTAACTTGAGTAGCGTTATCTCCTTTCAACTTATGCCTATTTCATTCCTATTGAGGTTAAAAGCCAAAACCGCCTACATTATTCAATTTTCTTTTGCATTGTGTTAATCATTTTGCTGTTCGGTTCTAAAATTGAAACACTTATGGAATTATCTCCGCAACCGTCTGTCTGTCTGTCTATCACAGTCGTTTGTCTCCGATACTATTTCAAGTAAACAACTGAAATTTGGAACAGTCTTTACAAATGGTGACTCGAAAACAAACGTTAGTTTCGGGGCTTACTTAAATAAAAAGTATAAAATCAAATTTAAACCACGGAATCACAGTACAGTGATATGTTTCTTTGATGAATATTAAACATATATGATTTGGTTTTGATTAAATTTGGCGGCTTCAAAATAGTTTAAAAAAATAGTTTTTATAGTCAATCTGTGAGGCAGCAAGTACAAGCTTTTTAAGTTACGAAATAAGAAATGTATTCACATTCCTTTGTATTACTTATTTTAATAGAAATAATTAATATACATTTAATAGTTATCGTTGGATATCAAATTTTAATAGAAATCAATATAGAATAATAGAAAGGCATAGAATAGAAATAAAAATAACAACACCAACAAGAAACAAATATTTCAAAATAAATCTTACTGATAGTTGCATAACACCATTCATTCTGTAGAGGCTAGGTCATTGTAATTACACAAGCCACAACGTGCTCTTATGATAACAAATATTGTACACAATAGTGATGTGGGCATTCGCTGCGTAATTACTTCAAAGTATTTGTAAAATATGGATTTTTAATTTATCGATAAAACTGTCATAAATAAAAAAAAATGAGATGGACATTATTTAAAAAGCGTACATAACAAAAGATCAGTCATTTATTACGCAGTTTAGGATTTATCTTATCTATACGTACAAATAAAACAAAACACTATCATGACTGCTTGATTCATCAACGTCGAACCGAAATCGTAGTCTAGAATCAAAGCCAATATAGCCTGTAAAATTAAACGATCAATTTTTGTAGGTATAATTTCTTATAAAAATGTAGGCAAAAAAGAAACCGATTAACATATCGATGCACAGCCTTAAATTTTTGACCCTTGATACTTGAAAGAATGATATCAAGATTGGCCTGAAAATAAAAATTAAGGAGAAAGTTCACGAATGACAACTAATAATAATTTTCCATACACAATGGGTACTGTACTGTATAGTACGGTCTGTAAGCACCGTTACACTCTGCTCTCTACTACACGTCCGTTCCCTGCGGCGGTCCGCAACCAAAGAGGCTTGTAGGTAATTATTTCTTTTATATAGACAGCCGCCGTTGTGGCGCTGTCACTCGTGCGTGGGAGAGGACAGAGTACTTATTTCCCTTTCGCACCTGTACACTACAGGTACCTATATTATATGAACAAATTTAAATACTGTGCATATAAATTTTGCGAGTGTTAGGACCGTGCGGAGTCGTCCGCATCGCTACCAAATAATATTTAGAAAAGAAGACCGACTCCCGCCTTGTACGTAACGGAAATGGCTACTCTCGGACGGATACGTAGGGTTGTTACGTTGGGTGTGAGATGCGGAGAGCATCTCGTTTAGTTATACATTTAGTAACAATGCATGCGGATAAGTTTTTCATGTTTGTTAAATTTAAAATCTTGTAGTTATGTTGAAGAATGATAACTCTGCAGTCGAATGACTAAAATTATTTAGGCATCTAAGGATATTATAATATGTTCGTTTATGCGATTTAGACATTTTCGTATTTGTGACGACGTGAAGAACGAATTAAAGACAAACGGAAGCGGTCGCATGTTTGCGTCACGTGCGACCCCGACAGGCGCTACAATAATTAGTCATATTCGCCCAAAATATTGGCGTTGCGTGCATGCCAGGGCGCGTACATATTATTATTACTTATACACATATTAATATTCGCGCGCACACATATAAACCGCGTACGCTAGCTTTCTATGAAGACATCCTACTGTCACAGTACAAGTAAGCAAGCAGTATTCTATCTTCATGCAAACGCTCCCAAACGACGCGCCTCGAAATCTCGGCATTTTTCGGCATACAACAATCGCGAGTGCGCCGCGGTTGTTGACGGACGGTGTGAGACGTTCCCGCGCATTTACTGACGAAATATTATGTCAATCAAGTTTTCGAGCATATTGTTCGGTGTATGGATGTTTGAATACATCTATATCGAAACCGTAAATATTTCTCTGTTACTCGTTTGTAGGAAATATATTATCATAATGATCTAATTACTTTGTTGCTGATTTTTAATTATATTGCAAACAAAAAAACACAAAATACATTTTTTTGTCCATTTCCACGATACTAGCTCACAAACTTTTGAAACTAGAAATAAAAAACTAGTTGAATTATATATAAATATAAACTTATGAAATTTGCAATAATATAAAATGAAAAGATAATATGACTATTTAATATAGTATCTATAATTATTATCAAATACGTAACCCAAGAAAAACAGTAAGTCCCAATCGGCAGCCCTATTGCGTGTTTACGTATCGAGCGCCCGTAGGTAATTATCTCAAGGACACTGCCGAGATATAATACTGCTTGCTTACTTATACTGTGCTATTGTTATGTTTATACTCTGTCACTACCGTCTCACTCGGTAATCTTGTCGCCAAAAAACAGTGCTTGCATCGTTGCGTTCCAGTGTGGAGGGTGAGACAGACGGCGACATTTCTGGCACAAGAGGCGCAATATCTTAGTCCTCGTGGTTACCATCACATTTACAAAATGAAGTGATTTCTTAACCTTAAGAATGTAAATGTCAATGCGCTACGAACTCCACTTATCATCATGTGGACTGTTAGCTCGTTTGTCTTCCCAATAGTAAAAAAAAATAATTAAAAATACAAAAATAGAGTAGGTATTGCTCTAGTTCCCACACTAAGATAACCTGTGTCATGGGATCTCATGAAACCTATGAAACTCAAATGAAGTATATGTATATAACTTAGTTCAAAGATTTGTATTCTTTTTTAATGCCGTTATGAATTTTATCGATAACTGATTTCATCGACATTTCTATAAAACACCCATCCCTAATAATTTCCCAGTTCTCATACTAAGATAACGTGTGTCATGGGATCTCATGAAACTTATGAAACTCAAATGAAGTATATATTACTTAGTTCAAAGATTTCTATTCTTTTTTGATGCCGCTGTCAATTTTATCGATAACTATTTTATCGACATTTAAATAAAACACCCGTCTCTAATAATTTTAAGATAATAACAATACCCTAAGCGCATAGACGGGGAGACGCCTATCTGAATACAAAAAATAATCGAATTAAATTAAAGAAATAAAACGAATAAAAATAAGAATCATTCCAGTGCAAGAACCTGCGGAATTCTATCCTGTTGTTACCATGTCAACTGCCGACGACAAAATTAAGTTTGTCGTTCTTTTTTAAAAAAAATGTATTCAAGGCGAGCATTTCCAAGAGTACTTCTGGTAATGATATTTTTAAGAATGTTGTATTAGTAAATTACAGATTTCAAATCTATGAAAAATATATGTTATTCTCGTAACTATTCCCGCAATTTGATACACGGTCTGATTTAATTCAAAGTCAAAGTCAAATTAATTTATTCAAGTAAACCCAATTACAAGGTATTTTTGAACATCAAATCTACTTTAGTTCGGTTCAAAGAGAAGAGAAAAGAACACCTGGACACCGACAAGAAACTCAGTCAGATTTCATTTTTTCAACATCATTTTACAAAAGGTTTATTAAAATACAATATTCAAAGAGCCAGTAAATTACATATGCAGAGAAGATCATTTCCAGACTATTGTTTTATCTTCAACGAAATCGTTTATTTTATAGTATGATTGTCTAATCAATGTACGTTTTATAACTAATCCAAATCACTGCATCAAAAAAATCTCAAACAGTCGTCTAATTCGTAATCTAAATGTTGTATCGTTCGAGTTATACTTAGTTGTTGGTAATAAAAAATGTACCAAAATAATAAACCGCAATGGGTGAGACATTTCAGCAATCATAATGTTGTTAATTTCCTCTAAAAATAACAAAAACACTTTCAAACATATGATTCGTCGTCTAAATATTAAAGGCTCACATTTTATTTTGCGAATCTCAACCTTATTCCTGCACCTCTGCCTCCCCCTCTTAACTCGTTAATTACCTAAGAACGCCGAGAATACCTCTGGAGGTCTACGAACGTTTCCTACTACAATTCATTCATTCACGAAGTTCGTCCGAACGAAAATCATTTGACAGTTCGTGCGTTCGTAACCCTATTTTTTTGTACTCTAATTCCAAGTCAACGAAACGAATAATTGAATTTGACAGATGATTTTTCGTATAATATAATCTCAATTTGACGAAATCAAAAGACTCATCATTTCAATTTAGTTTAGTGTTTTTGTATGGAAATTAAAAGAGAAATGGAAATTACATTAGTTCTAATCGAGGAAGCTTTGTAGAAGGCCGAAGACGGCCTTCAAGAGAATTTAAAATTAAAATCGTCCTAGCATAGGTACAATTTCCGATACCGAGTGAGAATTTTAAGCTCAATAAATAACGTCACCGTAAAAACAAAGAGATCTTTGTTGTAATAGCCGAAGAAATCCGATATGCAGTATGTTATTGTCATGATCTTGATAAGGTGTTAAATTTATTATTGTGAAATAGTTTTAACTACAATAAGCCTCTTGTATCTCAATCTATTTTTAATGGTAACAATTTTAAATGAAGAGCATTTAGTTCCTCAAGAAAAAGAAGACACTTTTTCTAAATGAAATGTGTTATTGTTAAAATCATGACAGTGCTACTTCAATAATTTATTCCTAAAGAATAATTTTAACTACAATAAGCTTTTGTATCCTTACCTTAATGGTAACAAATTTAATATAAAGTAAAATAAAGAATATTTAGTCCACATTTGGTCAGTTCATCCAGCTCAGAGAAATGGCAAGTAGAATATTATCCTCATTAATGAGGCTTCGCTGGAAGAACGTTTGGAACGCCAAAGGTGTAGGCCCAGTTTACGTGAACATTTAAACGTTAATATAATTCCCGATGCTGGGTTTGTTGATAATTATAGACTTAATAGGCAATTATTTGAAAAACTGTGCCACAAAATTGTTCCATTACTGCCTCGAAACAGAAGACGTCATGCTATCAACCACACAGTAAAGGTATGGTGATGTCAATCCTCATTTTTTATGTTCATAACATCCTTAATATGTTGTTTTTATTGTGGCATATTTTGAGATTACATTTATTAAATAGAAGTGGGTACATGTTACTACTGTACCTATAGAATTATCCCTATTTTAATTATATTTTGATGTTATTTTTCAGATTCTAACAGCACTGAATTTTTATGCACGGGGAAGTTATCAAGGCTCTGTGGGACAAAACATAGATGCACCGATGGCATAACAAACAGTTTCAAGATATCTGCATGCAGTCACCACAGCTCTCAATGCACCCCATATTCTAAGAAAATATATTAGATTTCCTCAGAATAGAGAGGAAAGGAATGTTATTAAAATAAGGTATGTAATATTTTAATGTCGCTTATATATCTATATGTGTAACGAGTAGGTAAGTAAGACATGTTAAAATAAGTGTTTACTTTTCAGATTTTATGCGAAATATGCAGTAGGAGCAGACAGGATGCTCTACAACACTGGTTCCCAAACTTATTTTGTCTACTGAGTCGAAAGCTCATGCAGTCGTTGTCTAAGATGCCTCCTAGCTAAATGAAATTACAAATCACCCCCCAGGCCTCTACACAACGCCCCCATTTTTTTTCTGGGTCTCTTACCGCCCCCCTTTAGGCCTGCAGAGCCCACAAGGGGACGTTATCGCCCACTTTGGGAATGGCTGGTCTACAACCTTCATATTCTGTAGCTCAAGCTCTGCAGCAGGGTTAGAGAGCACGGGTTACATTAGTGCAATTATTAGACAGCAATACATGAACAATATTTTATATTTGACTAATAAAAATTACCTACCATATTTCTAAGTATTTAAATAATATTAATAATAATATTTATTTAGTTATTGACGTTATTTGCAATTGATATTGTAAGGTCAAATAAATTGAAAATGACTTGTTTGAGTAATAAATATAGTTATTTTAAAAAATTACCCCATTTATAATAAAAACAGTATTCAGTACGGAAAGCGTATTAGCTATATAAAGGAAGTTAAATATTTTAGTCAAATCAGTAACTTTAAACTATAAAAATCTGATTATGTTAACTAAAAATCTAATTAAATATTTCTATAAATAGTTCTTTGATTATAAAATACTTTAATTCTAACAAATTTTGAATAATTGATAAATCCGCAATAACAGTTGGAAAATGATCACAGTTTTGCAAAACACACCAGGTGGCGCTCTGACGTGCTAGGAAAAAAATGGGTGATACGGAAGGTAGATATAAAAGTGGATGCATTTGGTTGTTCGGCCCGAGACATTAAGAGTGATACCGTGTGTATTGTGTTGGAAGCAAATAAAGGAGAAATTACTTGTACCTGCAGCTGTTATTTTGGCTAGTCCTACAATATATACATAATTATATTATTAATAATAATATAATAATAATAATATACTCAGACATTTCACACAGCGTCATCTAGTCCCAAAGTAAGCAGCAGAGCGCTTGTGTTATGGGTACTAAACAACTGATATACTACTTATATACTTTTTCTTTTGTAAATAAATACATATTATACATAAACACCCAGACTCGAGACGGGAATCGAACCCGCAACCCCCGTTTACTTTCTGACACGCTAAGCCATTGCGCCACGGAGGTCAACAAACAAAACGTCAAACAAAAAAACAATTAAAACAAAGGCATTATTAGAGAGGGTACTTCTTCATTTTAGATAAAAAAGTGTATTTCCCTTTTTCTATTCCAAATAAAATTCCCTTTTTCACATTAGAGGACACATGTTGTCTAATGTTTAGCGAATTTGCATACACTTTAAAATTTTAAATTGATTTATTGATATTTTATTTTTACATTTCATTATATTTAATATTTATTTAGTTATTAACATATGCCATTGATATTTTATAAGACAAACATTGAGATATGGGCTACTTTTTATTTTTGGTAAAAAGGTAGCATTGTGTTGTTTTATTATTGTAGGTTTCGGCTCTTTCTGATATATATTAATGTATATACAGCACATTTTTTTTAAATATTATTTTCTGTCTGCTCTGTCCAACTTATTTTTATGTTGGTTTCTCTGAGACAAACGTTCGTGTGATGTGATTAGTATTTGAGTACACTACCTTAATGTACAATATTGGATATTATATAATGTTTGCTCCGTTATAAATAAAATATTTTATGTTACTTTTCTGAGACAAATGTTTGTTTGTCCTTAGTCTTGTCTACAATATTGGATATTATATGTTTTCTGTATTATAAATAATATATACATATGACGCATCTGTGTAATTATTTCTTTAACGCCTTCTATGTATCTTTTTGATACTTGGTACTTTACTATTTCTTTTCATTTTTTACATTTTTTTGTTATTTTTTGATATTGTCAAATAAATTAATTATATGATCTAGCAATATATTCAAAATTTCTTATTAAGCAATACAGTATAGAGAAAGTTCGTTTCTTTATTATCACCATGCTATACAAATGGGTGGGTTGCCTAGACAGTAGATTCGCAGAGGATGCTTGTATCCATTCTGTTATGTTTACTTTGTTAATTCATTCATATAACACTCGTGAATAAGTATTACAACTTTATTTTTCCTGAAGCACTCGCATAACTAGACGAAATTGTGTAAGGAAAATGTTGAGATTTGACGAGGCGAACTATATGAAATGAAATGAGACAGTACTATTTTTTATTATATTAAAATAATGCCTCGGAACGAACACTTTTAACTCAATAAAAAAAGGTTGAGAAATGAAATAAAACCACTATTTATAAGCTTATTATAACACTGCTTCATTACGGAACAATAAATAACTGTTCGACACAATGCTTGAAGTGCCTGTTAAGTGCTTAGCAGTTAACATAAACGAAAGCTAATATAAACAATTAATTTTTGTATTCACAATGAAGTAATTGTGCGCAATTGAAATATTGTAAATAAATATATTGCAGACTTATACGACTGGGCAACAAAATATACGACGTAATCGCTTAGCTTTTTCAAAATTCAGGGCGAAAAACTAAAAACATTTTCTTGTAAATACGAATAATTTTGATTGACATGTAATATTCATTTTTCCTTACCAAAGAATAATATATTATAAATTGGTCGGATAATATCGTCAAGAAGGTATTTTATGTTTACATAACCCTAAAATACTAAGAATTTCTTAAAAATTAAAGTTTTTAAAAAGAATTGTGTACTGCTGCACTTAAATGATGAAACGCGTTATAACAATTATTGTCAAATGCTAAAATTAAAAACTAAGCATTATTTTAAACAATATTTAACTTAAAGTAAAAACCGTAACTTTACAAAAAATGATACGTAAAAGCACTTTCACTATTTTTATAAATTCATTCGTTCACGAAAATTGTCTATGAATCCGAATTTCGTCTGCGAATCCGCAAATGAACTAGAGTATCGTTATTATCGAAATTTCGTTTGAATTTCATTCCAATGCGCAATTTCGATTTAGAGTACAAGAGTAGACCACCAGCAGTGTAGTAGATGTTCAGACATTTTTTTTTTATAGCAGAAGGGACAAACGAGATAGCGAGTCACCTAATTGAAAGTGACCACCGCCACCCATTGCACCCGCAACGTCCGAGGAGTCACGGGTGCGTTGCTGGCCTAAGGTCAGGAGGGGGAGAGGGGAGATGGGCCACAGAACATACACATCAGTCCCTCTATCACGAGTTAACGAGGTCGATACTCGCTATCGACAACGTAAAACTTTGTATGAAGAATTGGGCAGCGCCCCTAACGGCTACTATGGTGAACTAAGAATTATCATACAAAACCTCGACGCAGTCGCTATCTAGTATCGACGACGGAAATTCATGGTAAGGCTGCTATATCCTGCCACACGTTGCTGTGGCTCAGTGGGTATTACATTAATATTCCTGAGTTATAGTCTTGAGTTCATACAAAAACCAAAAAAGTACTTTCAGATGTTTCCCAATTCTCCAATTTTCCGGACAACTTTTCCAATTTTTCTTTCCATAAAAACCTTACCAAATCGGTCCAGCAAGTTCTCAAGTTTTACGCTTAGCAACGAACAATATTGTATTTTTAACCGACTTCAAAAAAAGGAGGAGGTTCTCAATTCGACTATATGTTTTTTTTTGTATGTTTGTTACCTCAAACTCCGTCATTTATGAACCGATTTTAGAAATTCTTTTTGGTTTGGTAGGTAGTACTTCAGAGGTGGTCCCACTTGAATTTCGTCGATATCGGAGCTTGGACTTCGAAGATACCTACACTAAATAATGCGACCTGACCTATAACCATTATTTATATTGATGATTCTCTTGTGTATCGTTGCGTTCCGGAATTACAAAGAAGTTATTTGCAGACCTCCCTAGATATTTATTTAGGTCAAGATCACTCAAAAGGGAAAAAAAAAAAAAAATTAAACTGCCTTCAAAAATCAAAACACTGAAACGTACAAAATAACTATCCTTTACTAATCAAAACTCAAGTACAATTATACAACAACTTCAAGTACAACTTTATAAATACGATGCAAATACCTATATAATTAAAATTGACAGTTATTGATGTCGGTGCCAAATCAATGTGCAACAACAGAAAGCCTATTAGTTTGGTAGGCTTGGCACCGACTTCAATAACTGTCATATTTAATTATATAGGTATGTGTATCGCATTTATAAAGTTATTTTAATTGTACTTGAGTTTTGATTAGTAAAGGATAGTTATTTTGTACTTTTCAGTGTTTTCATTTGCTATTATTAGATTAAATGATAATATTAATGGTCTATACGCAGGGGTTCCCAAACTTATTTTGTCTACTGCCCACTTTGAGTCATGCAGTCGTTGTCTAAGATGCCTCCTAGCTAAATGAAATTACGAATCACCCCCCAGGCCTCTATACAACGCCCCCCTTTTTTTCTGGGTCTCTTACCGCCCCCCTTTAGGCCTGCAGCGCCCACAAGGGGGCGTTATCGCCCACTTTGGGAAAGGCTGGTCTATAGTATTTATTAGTGGAAACTATTAATTTTACATATAGTACATAGTATTAATTTCACAAAGTTGTAAATATCTAAAACGGGAAAGTCAACGCGATTACCTTTTTATTTTCTTGACATTTCGACCTAGTTGCATTGCCAAATAAATAGGTAATCGCGTTAAATTCTCGTTTTAGATATTTTATAATGAAACGCGAAAGTTTATTCATTAAGTTGTAGTTTGAAATACTAATTCTGTTGCATATTTCAACAATTTCAAAGAGCATCTAAAATGAATTTCATATCAAACAAGTAAGAAAAATATTCCACTCATAACCATCCGTCAATGCGTCGATTTGAAAATGAGTCAAGTCTATAAATAGATGTCCCAGCCCTTAGTCACGGTACACATACGTAGCTATAACACCAAGGTCAAACACGAAATCTCAGGGGTGCCATGAGCAAACACCATTAACATTTAGACCAGATTAGGTAAGCTCTGTGACGAAACACCGATATTTTTATCGCATTAAACTGTTTTACTGTTTTTTAAAATATATATATTCTTAAAATATATAAAGCTACTGACATGGAGCAGTCAACCTATAGAGACGAAATATCGGACCATCTTATTCACCACTGTTCAGTTTATTTGCACTAACAACTGTCAACTGTCGCTCGCATTAAGCAGTACATAACTATAGTCCGTGAGATTTAATAGGTCGGATTTGACATCTGTCACATGGCTGCGACTAGTTTAGGGACCAAACAAATATGTCTCGATTATTTTTCGATTCTAACGAAAATCGATACCATTGTTTAATAACATAATAACATCATAATATTTCACTTATGATTATTAGTTTGTTAGCTACATAGTACGTTTGTTGAGATATGATATTTGTTACAGTAAAACACATTTAAGTATATGAATAAACTTAATTCGATATACTTATTTTTTGGGACTAATATATAAAAAACTTCCTCAAAATAAAGGCAGACTGTAATATTGGTGAAAAATAAATATTTAATCATTTTCTGAGCTTGGATCCATGTCCGTAGAGCTATTTTCGTCTCCCACTATTATGATTAATTCATTTTCAATTAAATTGTCTATTCTGACGTCTCTTTCAAAGTCTTCCTTTATTATTTTTTTTGTTTTCTCCACTACCTTCGCCCAGTCATCTTTTGATATTTGATTACATGCTTCTGTCAGTAAACTCATCAAAAAAACAATACAGAACTAAAATTATTTAAAAAATATAATAATATCTTAATTTTAAATTATTCGATTATTACGATATTTCAATCGATTATCGATTTCGTTTGGTAACGAAACGATTGCAAATGGTAGCAGTACTAGAGCAATACGCCTCGTGATATAACATTGTAACAAAGTCCATTTAGAAAATTTTTTTGAAGATATATAACGAAATATCTGTGTTTTTAACTAAAAGAAATCAAAGTTAATAGTTTTGTGTAATGATCAGTAGTGGGAAAAATAAATAACGTTTATTTATTCAGCATTTACGTAATTGAATTTGTATTAGATATCAGGAACGTTGATACAAAGTTATAGCGCCATGAAAATTAAGAAACGTCAAATCCGACCTATTAAATCTCACGGACTATAATACTGGACCTGTGTGTACATATCTGTATATTCCGACAGATATTTAAATATTTATGTAAAGGCTTATTGTTCTATTCGGTAGTGTAGCAAAAACAGCAAAAAATCAAACTATAAAACAGAACGCAGCAACTCCAACAGTGTTTAGACGTAAATTGTTTTCATACGAAATAAATGACATTGCCACTCTATAGGTTGAGTGCTCCATGGCTAATGATAATCATTATCGGTTATGGCGCAAACTTCGGTTAGTTTAAGGTTACTATCGGTCGTCAGTGTTCGGTAAAATGCAATTGTAATTGTTTTTACAATTATATTTTGCCCAACACTGCTATCGGTACCATTTTACACTTTTATTTAGTTGCAACTATCCCGGTGTCTATCTGTCTGTAATCAAATCTTGCCAGTTAAATTTGAGCCACTTTCCGGCTTCTGATTGAGCTGAAACTTTGCATGCATATGCAAATTGGATGACAATGCAATATTATTATGACATATAGCTGATCTGATGATCAAGCCGTAAAGTGATCATGGGAACTCTGTAAAAAAACGACGTAACCCCATCGAGTTTGGGCTCGTTTGTTTCGTCTTGCCAAGTACTTTGGATCTAGTGAAAAAAAAAAAACATTTTTTATAAACAAGTTTCTATTTCAATGCTCTAAAAAGAAGAAACTAAACTTTAAATTAAATCAAGCCTATCAATTGGGACAATATTAACCTCTTTTTTGGAGTCCCTTTAAGAACCCCTATGATTTCATAAACTATGTGTCATCTGTCCGTTTTTTTCCTAACCCATAACCAGAAATAAGAAATAATATTACGTTAAATCAAGAAGAATTACTGCCTCGCCATCGTCCTCGTGAATTGAAACAAATTATTTTCTGAACCTTCCTAGTATTACATACATATCTTCACGCTGTATCCCTAACGGGGTAGTCAGTGAGGGCGAAGCGCCAAGCGTATGTATTGTGTATTGTATGTATATTACACAATAAATTTACACATGTAAATCTCGCGATAAGCTTTTATATCATATAAATTGAACAATGTAATAAATTGATGGGTTTGATTTCATTAACATTTTATTTTCTTCTTTGTAAAGCATTTAAATAAAACTAGGTTTTAATAATGTTTTTTTACTAATTTTTTTTTTTTATTACGTAAGAGAAAACTGTACACAGATACCCAGCCCTCTGGGGAGAATACTGCGTTTTGTAGGGCTTCTACATTGTATATTAACAATAGCTAACAATAAAAAAAATTGAACGGCTTTTGGCAGACAAGGCTTTGGTAAAAAAACCCTTGTTACCCTGAAGAGAATAGCGGACTGGTCTCCTAAGAGGAGAAAGTATTTTTAGGGCAACAAAATTATGAATTTATCACAAAAACAAACAAATTGTAACCTATCTTCATTTAATTAATTACCAAATTGTAACTTACCTTCATTTAATTAATTAACAAATAGTAACATATCTTCATTTAATTAACTACCAAATTGTAACTTATCTTCATTTAATTAACTACCAGATTGTAACATCTTTATTTAAAACTCATAAGCCTTCGCCTACATCACATGCGCGAATTTATTTTACCATTTTTCATCATTACTTAAAGTACATCTTCGAACTTTAAGTAATGAGTTATTGTCAGGAGTTTTTATTTCGCTGGGAGTCGGAAGATCATATAAAATGTACCAACCAACCCATTCCCACCCATCTTGCAACCCTAAGTCCATCGCCTCTAATATCAAATTATATGTTTTTCTAATTCGAAAACCAACTTAAAACTTAACACACTTATATAATATCTATACACTAACTGAATGAAAAGGATATTCTTACCTTCTATGTAACCTCCATTATGTTTAAGATAAACATCTTATCACTATCATGACGCAACGACTTTAAACCAAAAAATATCCACAATCATTTCAGTTTAAAATAGATTAGAAGAATCATTGAACGAACGTAATAGAAAATGCAACTTTTTTCCACTTCATACGTAAACTAGCAACTCGCCGCGGCTTTGTACAGGGACTTTGTGATTACCAAACGTCAATATTTTTCTTTCCTTCTATACTTTAAATGTGAATGTATTATATAATATAAACCTTCCTGGTTAAACATACTAATACACAAAATCAAGCCACTATTTCTACTCAAAATGTTATTTTCTTTTCACGCGATTACAATCAAGTTTATTTTACTTAAAGAACAACAGAGCAGCGCTACCCACAAAAGCCTACCATTTTTTAGTATCGCGCGAGCGAAATCGTGGCAAAATGCTAGTCATTTATAAAGAAAATTCAAAATATTTATTTCTGTTAGAATTGTCAACACTGAATTCCGTATCAATTTTTATAGTAACACAAGTTGTTAAAAATATATGCTTTCTATTTTAAAATTGGCTTCTTATAACACAAATCAGCCACTTATAATATTCTTTATAAGTCACCTCTTATTTTAGCTAACACGACACAATTTAAATTTATAACACTATTTTTGAACTGTATAAAACTTATAACACTTTATAATGTTACAAAAATTAACGCGGTCATTGTCTTACACCATCTTAACTGTAACACTATTTTTAAAGTTCGTTGATCGCGTTAACTCTTTATGTAACACCAATTTTACGTAGCGATATTGCGTTAGTTACGACGGTAGCGTCGCTACTAAGCGGCTCTTTTGTTGGAACTTGGGCCATTGATAAAGATGGGCTTATACAACGACGTGAAATATCGCCAAATATTATATTTAGTGTACGACCGCGCACCGCTCTCTATCACTCTGTAGATTTTCTTCGTCAGTCTTTCATCACTCATTCATTCCATGTGCCCGTAACCATCTAAGCATTCCCTCTTCATTTTTACAATAACTCTGTAACTAACATTATATTGGTGATTAAATGATTTATCGATTACATTTTTCATTATCTTTGTCATTTTCAAACTTTCACATTTTACTCACATTTTGATTTACAAATCTCAACCCTATTTCTTCACCTCTGCCTCAGCCTCTCAACTCGTTCATAATCTGGGAATACCTAGTCTTTAATTTATATTCATTTAAACTAATTTCTAAATATTATGTGTTTGTGTTCAATAGAAGCACTTGTTTGATACAATTTAAAAATTGCTCTGAATACATACTACATGATATTATGGGGTGAAGCGAAAAAACCGAAATTGAACTGAAACTCCAGTTTTACATCGAAACTATAAAGTAACTAAATAGAAACTATTGATTATGTCCCTATTAATATCCCTCTCGTGTATTTTTAATTAATTCTTTCAGTAACGGACTACACAAGTCCTCAAATAGTACGTTTACTACTAGAAGTAGTGCAGTAGTAGAAATAGTAATACCATAATAGTGGTAGCGTACAAGTAGAACTATCGAGATTAATAATTTTGAAGAAATGAACATTTATTTTAATAAATATTATCTCTATTATCACCTATATTACACACACACACACAAGCACACGCACACACACACTAACTACTAACAAATATAACATCATCTTCTTTTATTATACTATATAAGCATACTAAGTTCGGATGAGGGTGTTAATATCTGCAAAACAGTTTAATACTTCTGCGGGTATCATCGTTTCTGTTTTTTGTAAATGTATGTTATGAATATGTAAGGAATGCTTAGATGGTTCGGGCACATAGAAAGAATGAGTGATGAAAGACTGATGAAGAAAATATACAGAGCGAATGTGAGTGTTAAAAGAAGCCAAGGAAGACCAAGGCTGACTTATGAAGATCAAACAGCCAGTGTTAGCGGATGGAAATGTCAAAAGCTCTCGCATACCTAGGCGAAAATTTGTGAGGAGAATGATGAGATTTGAGGAAGCGAAAGAAGTATGTAAGAACCGCGACGCTTGGCGCTCCGTCCTCTCTGTCTACCCCGTTAGGGATACAGCGTGAGGATATGTATGCATGTATGTATAAATAAATAAATAAATTTCTTGACAAAAAAAATTGTCAAAATATATTCGGCAATAAAAAATCAACTCCATGTAAACCTACTTCATAATGCCGTGATTCGTTTCCGCTGACGTGAGTCACGAACACATGATGGATAACAGTGGCATTGTTTGTTTGTAATTTTGCTAATAGCACCGCGATGTACATTTGATGGGAAAACCCGAGAGTTATGAATGGATTCTTTTTATTCAATAGTACCAAAGTGGAAAAAATGTAACAGTTAGAAAACCCGACTACATATTTAAAAAAACTTGCAAAAAATACAATAACTGACAGTTTTTTAAACTCATTGCCGAAGTCGAAAGCGAACTTAATATCTATTTATTTTCATCGGCCGAGAGACGTATACTATATATTATATACTAGCGAGATATAATATATAGTATACGTCTGTCTCTCGGCTGCCCCGCCTTCACACGGGTAGAAATTTTTTGAAAATAAAATACAGCTATGTTACTCTCGTGAAAGAATTTTTTAAAATTGAGTAGTTTTTGATTTTATCTATTACATACAAACAAAGTTTACTAGCGACCCGCCTAGCTCTTACTAAGATAAGATTACTGGTATCTCTAAGAAAAAATTTAAAAAAAATCATGAACATTAAAAGAAAAGTATTAGTATAACATTATGTTAGATAGTCATTTTACATAAAAAACTTTATTTTGCGGTTGGGACATTAGAACACACTGATTTGTACCGTTATATTTAACGGAGTTAAGGCGACGCATTGATAAACAATAATTTAATCCAAAATAGACCTTCTGGTCTATGCAAAAGTGCGCGCTAACTTACGAAAAATACGAAAAAGTAGTTATGTTCGTCTATTTTAAAAACTATAACAAATTTTAAAAAATCCAACTGTCATTTTGAAGAATGTGTTTAGATTAAAACTATACAGAAAATTTAGAAACATAAATCGGTCCCGTTACTCCTAAAAAATAAATCACTGTTTTAAAAGAGGTTTCTTTGATATTTTTTTTTGTGTCACAAAAGTTAACCAATCGTGTATCGCAACTGGCAAAATAAAGTCAATCAAATGAAGAATGAAGTTACTAAATATCACTTTCATACGTTTTGTAGTTACTTTGAAAATTTAAGATCCCTGCCGTCAGAATTTCCAATGCGTCGCCTTAATTAACACTAGTACGTGCGAAACGCACGTTAAATGGTCTTGCAAAAACTGTTGTTTAATATTAGAAACGAATTACTCTCTCTTTTACTCTTGTTATCTTCATATACCATTATATGAAGAAACTCAAGTACAATAAAAATAACTCTATAAACACGATACCCATATAATTTGTCAGTTACTGAAGTCGGTGCCAAGCCTACCGAACTAATACACTTTCTGTTGTTGCACATTGATTTGGCACCGACTTCAATAACTGTCAAATTTAATTATATGAGTATGTGTATTGTATTTATAAAGTTATTTTTATTGTACTTGAGTTTTGATTAGTAAAGGATAGTTATTTTCTACTTTTCAGTGTTTTTTATTGAAGGTGGTTTAATTTTTTTCTCAAAATATATTTAGTTCTCCCTTTTGAGTGACACTGACCTAAATAAATATCTACAATTAACTTCTTTTCTAATTCTGAAGCGCAGTGACATACAAAAGAATCATCAATATACATAAAGGTTATAAGCACTTATCGTTATACGTATACGTTATATACGTTCCAATATTAGTAAAATTTAAATGAGACCACCTCGGAAGTATACCCTTTCAAACAAAAAATAATTTTCGAAATCGAACTACACTTATCGGTGAACATACATATATAAAAAACATACATACAGACGAACATAGAACCTCCTCCTTTTTGAAGGAGGTTATTGTTTTTAGGGATAAGAAAGAAGCATGTTTCAATGTAAGATATGGATTTGCGCCAACGAATCAGTTTCGCTATTCAAAGAGGTAATGCTGCCAGTCTGCTGGGTACCCTTAGCAACGGCAGCTTTCTAAGCGGCCACTTTGACAGTTTTGAGTTTGTAAATATTAATGTTAGGATATGTATTTACTGATTTATATACTAAAGTTTTTCTGCTATTATAAAAAAAAAAAAATGGATTTATGCACTTGGAAAAGTAAATGGAAATAAGACTTTTTGGCGGGAACAGGAGTAGTAAGGTAGTCATTTTATTTACTTTTTCTATTTTTTACATTTTTGGGAATTTTATAGTACAAAAGTGATAGTATATTGTTTTAAAGTTCTGTGTAAGTGAAAAGAATGGAGTAAGTCTAGATAAACTTGTGTAGCTAAAGTTCTCGCGCTCTTGCAAGAACTGCTTTATAACTTTAGTAAAGCATACTATCAACTTTATTGGAGGAGTTTCACGAAAAGAAGAATAAATTAATTTAGTTCAAAGTTCGAAACAAATGCTTTCGAACTTCGAACTGCTTCATAATATTTTAAAGTCGCTTTACTTTAATAAAAAGTAAATTAACGACCACAAAAATTAAAAAAATCATCGAAATCGGTCGATAACAACAACACGTGATACGCGCCAAGTCTATAATATACAACAGCGTCGTTAGCACGATTTACGATGTAAACGTCTCCATCTAGCGGAAAATTTGTGAACTATTACCACATGACAATCGTATCTAAAAATTAAAGTAGTCACATAAAATACCAGACCAATCATTCAAATTCAGTAAAAACTCGAATCGCCTAGCAAGGTTCGCTTGACAATTCGCTTCACTTCGCATTCGTAATCACTTGGTCTGCAAATGGAATTCTTTGGTCTAAACCAAAAATACAATGAGCGAAGTGAAGTGATCTTGGATGCGAGTTTGTTAGGGATGCCTTTTCAAAACATCTCAGTCGATATTTCGTCAGTATATTTTAACTTATTCTGAGATAATTACTAATCTCAGGGTTCACGATGTATTTACGATAAGTAGTACTTTCTTAACCTTGATAATCTAAATATCTATGGGCCACTAACTCCACTTATTGTCAGGTGGACTGTTAGCTCGTTTTTCTTCCCAATAGAAATCAAAAAAAAAAATTAATCCTACTAAACTAATACTTTCTGTTGTTGCACATTGATTTGACACCGATTTCAATAACTGCCCAATTTAATTATACAGGTATTTGAAACGTATTAATAAAGTTATTTTGGGACTTTAATTTTGATTAGTAAAGGATAGTTATTTCGTACTTTTCAGCATTTTTTTTTAATTGGTATAATTATTTTTTATTACCTATAATTTTCAATTTTACCCCTTTGAGTGACGTTGGCCTAAATAAATATCTAGGGCAGGTCTACAATTAACTTCATTCTAATTATGGAGTGCATCGACATACAAGAGAATCATCAAAATAAATAAATAAAGGTTATAAGTAGTTCGTGTCATTTGGTGCATCTTCGAAATCCAAGCTCCAATATCTGTTAAATTTAAATGGAAGTGTATCCTTTTAAATAAAAAAGAAATTTCCAAATCGGTTCATAAAATGACGGAGTTCTGAGGTAACAAACATAAAAAAAAACAAAAAAAAATAGAATCGAATTGAGAATCTCTTCCTTTTTTTAAGTCGATTAAAAATAGAGTATCTAGACCTAGAGTAATATTACTCTAGTCCCCACACAAAGATTCCCGCCGGGGTCGCGGAGGAGTACGAAAGTTTCCCGTTGCCCCGGCATTTAGGCTCTCGAGGAACACCGTCACATTTTAGTGGGTAGCCTGGCATTGCACCTTACAGCCGTGGAGTCCCACATATCCCCCCGCCACCCCCAGGCGGGACGGAATGCATAAAGCAATTCCTGACGCAAAAAAAAAAGTCCCCACACAAAGATATATTATTAATATTCCTCTCCAACATTTCTTCTTCAATTCAATATTCAATTTCACCATCATCAAATCATTTCCTGACGCAAAAAAAAAAAAAGTCCCCACACAAAGATATATTATTAATATTCCTCTCCAACATTTCTTCTTCAATTCAATATTCAATTCATTCAATCATTCAATATCATCATCATCATCATTCAATATATATCAATATGTAAGTTATAAATTAGAGAGACAAAGAAATATATTAAATGTCGTTTTACTTTGTTGTGAAGTAAATTAACGACGTCAAAAATTCAAAAAATCATCGCAATCGGTAAATTATAACACATGCGACACTCGCCATGTCTTTAATATACAATAGCGTTGTTTGCGCGACTTACCAACCGTACGTCTCCATCTAGCGGAAAATCCTTGAACTATTGTTAAATAATATTTAAAAGTTAAAATAGGACTTTTGGCGGGAACGGGAGAAGTGAAGTTGTCATTTTATTTAGATTTTCTATTTTTTACATTTTTAGGAGTTTTAAAGTACAACAGTGATAGTATATTGTGTTTTAAAGTTTGGTGTAAGTGACAAGAATGGAGGAGTTCTAAATAAACATGTGTAGCTGAAGTATTCGCGCTCTTCCAAGAAGTCCTTTATAACTTCAGTAAAGCCTACTGTCACTTTACTGGAGGAGTTTTACGATAAGAAAGAACTAATTTACTTGTGATTCTACATGGATTCTATTTATTCTGTGTCTATATACTAGTTTGTGTCTGAGAGTTTGTGTTAATGCGTGACATTGGCAAATGCGCTAAACATCTACTGAATTGTTTTCTCGCTTTACTTGACGTTGGCAATGTACTCACGTACGGTGCCATTTAAAAAAAAAAAAGTTGAAGTATTCACGTGAAATACTAGACCAGCCATGCTATTCTGGTAAAAACTCAAATCGCCCAAGCGAGACTCGCTCGACATTTCACCTAAATTCGCATTCTCTCTTGACCATTGACTTGACCATCAACCGTTTTAGCGACCAGCGAGTATTCCCACCGGCAAGGAGTCATTTCCAGTTTCCGCTACCCCATGAGGGGGCGAGAAGACTACTACCACTTGACCGTCAAATGGAATTTTCAAAATCAAACATACTAGAAGCGAAGTAAAGTGATCTTGGATGCGAGTTTGTCGGGGATTGCATTAATAATAAACATCTTAGTCGATATTTCGTCTTAGTGTATTTTAACTTGTTCTGAGATAGTTACGTTAGATAGAACTTGTTTTTAAATTAGATTGTAATATTTAGCGAAATGTCAAAAAATTCATTTACGATAGTATGACTTGCCACCGCACTCATCAAGGCGGCGCTAGTGTCTCTGTCGACTTTAGAGAACACCAGTTCAAAGTTGACTATCTCACCACGAAATCAGAAGTGAATTCGACTAATTTGCGTTACAGTATCGAACTGCTGCAACAAGACATGGAACTCGCTAACTAGGGATGTGAATTGTGATATTTCGTATGTCACGCGAGGAGACTAAAGTCCTCGATCGAGGGCGATCGGTACTGGGTTCAAACCTTATGTATATACACATACATTACATTATCTTCACGCTGTACCCCTAATGAGGTAGTTAGAGAGAACGGGGCGCCAAGCTTCACAGTCCTTACATACTTCTTTCGTTTCCTCAAATCTCATCATTCTCCTTACACAATTTCACCTAGGTATGCCAGTGCTTTTGATATTTCCGTCGGCTAACACTCTGTATATTTGATCTTCATAAGTCAGCCTTGGTCTTCTTTGGCTTCTTTTACCACTCACTCTCGTTTTTGTGTTAGATATATTCACACTGCCTACTAATGCGGAAAGAACACCGTTCACTTTATTGCCAGCTGCTACCCTTCTTTCCATATCCAAATCACATCTTTCATCCCTCGAAAACGCACTCTCCAGATACACAATTTCGTTCACTCACTCTTATTCATATTAACTAGAGGTCGCTCCGCGATCGAAATTCGACCGTAAATATAAATATTAACTTATAAACTCTTTGACGACAATCTACTCTGTGCGACTGTTTGCTCGAAGGAGGTTACATTACACTTGATGCAAACTATTATGAGTTTGACATTTGCAGTCTTTTTGACATTGGCAGTATGAACATAAACAATAAATGATTTATTTAATTTAATGTATTTCTAATGCATATATGATAAAAATATTAGCTTTCTCCAGTCCTTCTCCATATAAACTTTAAGTGTACCAAATGTCACATTCCTTCGTCCGCACAATTTTCTTAAAAAGAGAACTAAAGTTTTCGCTTCACGTATTAATATACTATAGATAGACTATGAAAAAATAAAATCAAAGTTGAATCAATTTAATCAAGAAGACCCAATTGCAAGATGTTTTTGAACATCGCATCCACCTGCGATTTGAAAACAATTTTCTGCACATTGAGAAGAGTCAACAAAAAAATGCAGTCAGTCATGTTATAAGCTCTCGCATACCTAGGCGAAAATGTGTGAGGAGAATGATGAGATTTGAGGAAGCGAAAGAAGTATGTAAGGACCGCGACGCTTGGCACTCCGTCCTCTGTGACTACCCCGTTAGGGATGCAGCGTGAGGATATGTATGTATGTATGTTTTACAATAACTATATTAAAATACACTATTCAGAAAGCCAGTAAGTTGCAGAGAAGAATATTTCCGGACTATCGTTCCCTCTTAGTAAAAACCGCTTATTTTATAGCCTTAGAACAAATAAAAAAATCTGAGCTTACAGTATGACGTTCCAATGAGTGTTTATCTGTTTTAGAAGACGTTCCTTTGATAATTTTTTTTGTGTTACAAAAGTTAACCAATCGTGTATCGCAAATTCGCAACTGTCAAAATAAAGTCAATGAAATGATGAATCAAGTTTACCAAATATCACTTACATACCTTTTACAGTTACTTAGAAAAATTGAGATCCCTGCAGTCAAAATTTAAAATGCGTCGCCTTTAGGTGACGCAGTAATAAACAATAATTTAATGTAAAATAGACTTGCTCCATGCAAACGTACGCGCTAGCTAACAAAAATAAGAAAAACCAGTTATTTTCGTTTATTTTAAAAATTATAATTCATTTTAAAAAATCCAACTGTAATTTTAAAGATTGTGCTTAGATTAAACTACACATAAAATTTAGAAACATGAATCGGTCCCGTTGCTCAGAAAAATGTAAATCTCTGTATTAAAAGAGGTTTCTTTGATATTTTTTTTCTGTTACAAAGGTTAACCAATCGTGTATCATCGAAATACCACTTTCATACGTTTTGTAGTCACTTAGAAAAATGGAGATCCCTGCCGTCAAAACTTCTGAGTCGCCTTAATGGACGTGTTTCCTTATATTTCCCGATTCCACCATAATCCTCCTCGTAAATGGAACAAGCGCCTGCTTGATATATACAGCACGCATAATAAGGATTTTGGCAACCAATTGAAGGAATTACTAATATTTCATCTTTTTTGCAATTTCGTTTAGTTACTTCTTGAGGAACCTTAGCATAAAAATAAACGCAGTTGCCCAAAAACGTTCCATTAGACTTTTGTAATTTAAATTTATGAATACTGGAGTATAATACAAGATAGATATACATCAGAATAGAATAAAATTAGACTACAGAAGAATTTAACAAAAACTTAGGTCTAGCTTCGCTTAGCTTATTTTTCCCTCACGTATGGCCTCTGACTCTAGCAATGAATTCAAGTAATTATAATAATAATAAAGCACCAGACAACACACAGGGCATCTGATCTCGAACTAGAGAATTCCCTGTGCTATGAAAACCAAACGACGATTACTGGGGGCGTCTCCCAGTACACACAGACACGGAACAGTCTAGAAAAGACCCCACCGGGAATCGAGGTCGGAACCTTCCGCGCTTGGGTACAACGTCTAAACCACTGCGCCATGAAGGTCGTCAATAGTATTATAGTAACTAGTAGTTACCCCTGTGGTTGAAATTCAACATTCGAAATGTGACATTGAATAAAAGAAATTTAAAGAAAAATCGACTTCAAAAAAGAACACTGAAAAGTACGAAATAACTAATCAAAACGATGTCAAGCCTACTAAACTAATAGACTTTCTGTTGTCGAACATTGATTTGGCACCGACTTCAATAACTGTCAAATTGAATTATATGGGTATTTGTATCGTATTTATAAAGTTATTTTTGTACGTAAGCTTGATTAGTAAAGGATAGTTACTCGTACTTTTCAGTGTTCTTTTTTGAAGTCGGTTTAATTTTTTTTTTATTTTTATTTTTCCCTTTTGAGTGACCTTGGTCTAAATAAATATTTAGGGCAGGTCTATAATTAGTTCATTTTCAAATTCTGGAGCGGAAAAACTTACATTCTATCGAACAGCGCAAACCGTGGGCTTTCACAATAAAAGATGCGAACAGATCGAACATGGGATATTATTGTCCATTATGGCCATCATCAATATCGTCAATATCATATCATATCCATATCAATCAGTTATAAAAGAACAGTGTAAAGGTTGCATCATAATTACACCCCAGCAGCATTCTTACAATCCGAAGACGACAGCCTAGTGGCTGTCGTCTTCTGATTCCGCCGTATTCTCTGTCCGCCACAAGACTGACTCTACTGACTGAATTTATTATATCACAGGCAATTTATATCTTCTCCCTACTACGCATTATACCATGTGGGGACAACGATATTTAACAAATGACATACAAGAGAATCATCAATATAAATGAATAAAGGTTATGACCAAGTCAATATCAGTGAAATTTCAATGGGACCAACCTGGAAGTGTATCCATTCAAACAAAAAAAGAATTTTCCAAATCGGTTTATAAATTTATGGAGTATTTACGTAGTTATTACGTACTCGTATTACGTAGTAGTAGTACGAGTATTTACGGAGTTATGAGGTAACAAACATTAAAAAAAAAACATACAACCGAATTGAGAACCTCCTTTTTTGGAAGTCGGTTGAAAAGAAACGTAGATGGCCGTTGCAGTAGTTTTCAAATAGTTCCAAGAATATTATACTATCAGTGAAATCAATAATAAATTGATATTTTGTTCGAATCTATACTAAGATTATAAAGAGGTAAGTTTTCTTTGTTTTTATGTAATGGATAAACTCAAAAAATACTCAACCGATTTCAAAAAGTCTTTCACCTATAGAAAGCTACATTATCAGTGAGTAACATGGGCTGTATTCTATTCAAAAAATATAAACCCGTGCGAAGCCGGAGGCGGGTATTACTCTTAGTATTTTTCTTGATTCCTACGTACAATGTACATAGAGATGGCAAGAAATGAAAGATCTCCTTTAAATATAATTCGAGCAGCGGACAACCGCAGCAGCTTACATTTTTGTATCAGTACAAAGCTGCTGCGTTTGTGCGCTATTCAAACATCTGCCTAAAGACAAAGACATTAAAACGATATTTGAAAGAATCAATATACCAGGGGTGGCCAAGCTCCTTGATAGTCCGAGCCATTTTTCAAAATTTGAAATTGCTTGCGAGCTGCAATCAAAACATATTTAAAAGGTATGCAAAAAAGGTATTAAAAAAAATTTTTTTTTTAATTAAATAAATTAAATTTTTTTTAATTAGATTTATTGAAAACATATAAATAAAAGTACAAAATATGTGTACGAGTATTAAATTTAAATATTAAAAATTGAACACATTTATTTTACTTCTTTTGATAATTCTTTAAAATTTGGTGAATAATTGGTGACAGCACTTCTCAGTAATTCTTTGAGATGCTGGTTAGTTAATACTGATCGGTGTTAGGATTTCACGAATTTTAAACTGGAATAAAATGATTCACACAAGTACTTTGTTCCGAATATTGAAATAATTCGACAAGCAGCCCTTTTTAATTCAGGATACTTCGATTCTATATTTTAAAATAATACGATAATTTTTTAAAATATAATAGCACAAAAATGAATAAGGGAACTCGGGTATATTTATCGAGAGCCACAAATAATCCTTCAAAGAACCGCATGTGGCTCGGGAGCCGCAGGTTCCCCCCTCTGCAATATACACAATTATTGCAAACTAGCGACCCGCGCGGCTTCGTACAGGTTGAATAATTTTTTTGAAAATAAAATATAGCCCATGTTACTCGCCAATAATGTAGCTTTCTACAGGTGAAAGAATTTTTGAAATCGGTTCAGTAGTTTTTGAGTTTATCCATTACATACAAACAAACAAAGCTTACCTCTTTATGATATTAGTATAGATAGATACTTCTTCGATGTACGAACAAAGTTCTTTTAGTTTGCAAAATATGATATACCTACTTAATAATAAAATTTATCTGCTTGATTGAAGGTTAAAACATGCAGTTAAGATAACTACAGGTTACGTTCATAATTAAAGTAAATAATAATCTTTTTTAACCTTATTCAAGGATCGAATAATACTTTTATAGTAATTCGGTGAAGGCAAATATATCGACTTTCACTTGTTTTGGATATAATAAATATTCATTATTATTTATTACCCATGAAGCACTCAACCTATAGACTCTAGGTTCCCAAACTTATTTTGTCTACTGAGTCGAGAACTCATGCAGTCGTTGTCTAAGATCCCTACTAGCTAAATGAAATTACAAATCACCCCCCAGGCCTCTACACAACGCCCCCATTTTTTTTCTGGGTCTCTTACCGCCCCCCTTTAGGCCTGCAGCGCCCACAGGGGGGCGTTATCGCCCACTTTGGGAATAGGTGCGTATAGACGAAACATCGGACCGTCTTATTCACCACTGCTCAGTTTATTTACACTAACAAATATCAACTCTCGCTCGCATTAACCAGAACATAACCAATACTGGACCTGTGTGTACATCTCTGTATATTCCGACAGATATGTAAACATCTATGTAATGGCTTATTGTTCCATTCGGTGGTGTGGCAAAAACAGCAAAAAAATCAAACTATAAAACAGAACGCTGTAACTGCAACAATGTTTAGACGTAAACTGTTTTCATACAAAATAAATGATATTGCCACTCTATAGGTTGAGTGCTCCAGTTATTATCAGTGTTCAGTACCTCAAAAGGAAAAAACAGAACCGTTACAGGATACTTTCGTCGACCGCGTAATAATTTGAAAATTAAAAAAAGCATGTATGCACACTTGTACGTACGTATGAGGTGAAGAGGTGAAGAAAAAAAACCAAACTGGCCACAAATAGAAAAACAAAACTAGCAACATATAAAAAAATAAAACTGTCCGCTTGAAATTAATGAAATAAAAAATAATTATATTTGATGGCCAACTTCATACTGTGGGATTGGCCCGTAACGGTGCGCGCGCGCAGCTCCCAATTTTACTCTCAACTAAACGCGCCAAAAGAAGTATAACTTCAAAAATTTCTAAACTCCTCACACATTTTCGCCTAGGTATGTGAGTGCTTTTGACATTTCCTTCGGCTAACACTCTAGATATTTGATCTTCATAAGTCAGCCTTGATCTTCCTTGGCTTCTTTTACCGCTCACTTTCCCTCTGTAGATTTTCTTCGTCAGTCTTTCATCACTCATTCTTTCTATGTGCTCGAACCATTTAAGCATTCCTTTCTTCATTTTTACAATAACTCTGTCGTGTAACCCTGTCATACTGCATATCTCTTCATTGCTTATTTTGTCCGCAAGGGTGACACCGCACATATTTCTAAGAGATCGCATTTCTACAGCACTTATCTTACTTTCACTCAATTTCGGACATAACCAGGCCTTACTAACGTACAGTAAAGGTTATTTGTATTTATATAACAAGTAATAGTAATACCAGCTATTGTAATAGTAATAAAATAGTAACTACTTACGTTCTCTCTATCGATCTCCAACTGGTTGTCTCTTTTCGGTATATTTACGTGTTCTACATGTTTTCGGTATCTCTTTGTTTCGGTAACAAACTTCCTCTCCACTCGCTTACCCAATTTTCCGTCATCACTGAGGTTTTCGGTTGATTTTGAAACTTTGAGCCGTGGCACGAACATTGGCTTGGGCGTCAAAGGCAGAGGTTTCTCCGTAAGTTTTTTAGTGTTTTGGTGAATATTCTGAGCGGTTTTTTCGGTTAACTCCGGCTTTTTGTCCGGTTCCGTATCCCGGAATCCGCTTTCGAAATTCCTCCGGAGCCTCTCAAAGTCGGATATCGGACTGGATGTGAACTTCGGAGTGGCTGGCCGCGAAATATCGCATGGTACGTCGTAAATTTTGTTGTCCTGAAAGACAAGAGATAATTGCATTTTATATATTTCATTATGTACAACGTTTAACAGAACTAACCTAAAAACAGAAATTTATTTGTTCAAAATGAACTGAATTATTTCCACTATTTTAATGCGTCATATTTTCTACTCAAACGGTTTTGACGTTTAAAATACTTTGAATCGAATCGATTATTTTTTTTATAATATACTTAAACATTTCACACAGCGCCATCTAGTCCCAAAGGAAGCAGCACAACACTTGTGTTATGGGTACTAGACAACATAATTTTCTTTTGTAAATAAATACATATTATACATAAACACCCAGACTCGGGGCGAGAATCGAACCCGCAACCCCTGTTTACTTTTCGACGCGCTTAGCCGTTGCGCTACGAAGGTCGTCATGTATCTAGAATCGAAATCTAGAAAAGTTTGCTTGCTAAAATTATCCGACCGGCAATCGAACCCGAAACCTTCCGCGGTTGGATGTAACGCCTCAACAACTGCACCATCTAAGTCGCCATTTGATTTGACTTTGAATTTGAAATCAAAAATAGTTATAAGGAAAACTATTAATGTTACTGTTAACAATAGTTATTTAACGATCGAACATAAGTTTTATTGTGGAAATCATTCATTTGTCGACCTAGATGGCGCAGTGGTTTAGACGTTAAACCAAGCGCGGAAGATTCCGGGTTCGATTTCCGGTAGGGTCAAATTAGAAAATGAACTTTCTAGATTGTCTCGGGTCTGGGTGTACTGGGAGACGCCCTCAGTAGCCGCCGTCTGGTTCTCATAGCACAGGGAATACCCTAGTTTGAGATCAGATGATTGGTGTGTATTATCTGGCGCATTATTATTATTATTATTTTAATACGATAAGTAGGAATTATTAATTCTGATTCATTTATTATATTTCCTTTACAAATAATTTGGTTCATTTGTAACAGCCAAGTACGTAATGCTTGATTAGGGATCACATAATTAGTATAACTTGTATTGATATGATTCAGCAGTATTGATTTACTAAATCCATACTAATACACACTAAAATTATAAATTAGCGACCTGGCCCCGTTTGCCCGGTTGGACTACTAAACGTCACGTCACTAAACATCGTGACGCCGTTACCATTTTTTTGAGATTTTCATACAAAAATACCAGCGAAATTTCAGATTTTTCCGGTGGATTTTCCCAAAGGTTCCTTTCATACAAACCTCGTCCTAACAAAGAAAAAAAAAATCACCTAATCAGTGATGATCTTTCATACATGCGGTAATTGATTTTTATTTATATAGATAAGATGTGAAAGTCTGTCTGTATTTCTGTATTCTATTTTGGTGAAATTTGGCACGGAGATAGTTTGGCATCAGGGGACAGACATACGGTTCTGTTTTAAATCAAAAAGTACTCCTAAGGAGGTAAAAAGGGGATTGAAACTTTGTATGCGAAATGCTAAGCCGCTAAACCGATTATGACAAAATTTGCTACAGAGATAAACTTTAAAATATAGGTTACTTTTCATATCAATCTGTCCCCGAGAGGGTGAAAAAGGGGATGAAACTTTGTATGGGAAATGCTTAACCGCTGAACCGATTATGATGAAATTTGGTGCAGAAATAGTATGTGTCCGAAGACAGATCCAGCTCACTTTTTGTTTTAAAAAAAACTACCTAGACTAAGTCCCGGGCACAGTTAATTTCATCCGCGGAAACAATTATTCTGTACGCTCTTGTATTATACAAATGGTTTGTAATTTGTCTAACTTCATGATTAGTTACTTAGATGTTAAATTTTTTTTTTCAATCGTATGGCTGAGGGGTATGCTAATAAAGTAAAATAAATATTATTATAAATCGCTCATTCAATTTGGCAGTAGTGCCGCACAATTGATGAAAGCGTTGAAAATAATTATCCAAGTTGTAATGACTTGAACTAATGGAACGGCCATTGTGAATCTAGCGGTGATTCTGCAAAAAACTGTTGATTTTTGAAAGCTGAATGTAACGCTCAGTGTACAATATAGCAAAAAATCTTGGATCCATTTTATTTTTGGGATACATTTAAGTTTTTGTAATTGATAGGAATAACAATACAAAATATTATTTATCTCTATAAAAAAACCGGCCAGCTGCGAAGACCCTAAAAATGAATATTCATTTTACAGACAGAAACCTAAAAATGAATGTTCGTTTTTAGGTTTACAAATAGATATATAGACAGAAACCTAAAAATGAATATTCTTTTTATGTTTACAGAAACCTACAAAGGAATATTCATTTTAATCATTGGGTAGTTTTAGAGTTCTGTACCTAAAGAAAAAACGGAATCTCTAAAGGATCATTTCGTTATAAATGTGTCCATCTGGCCGACCAGTCAAGATCCTTTATCTGAAGAACACGTAGAGATATTAAATTAAAATTCATATCAAACACTGAGGTCTAGAATCCCTAGGAGGTGTAAAAATTTTAGGCTTCTAAGTAAACGCAATCAAAAGACACGGCCATTTATTACGGCCTTTTGAGCTAGAATCACGAAATTTGGCAAGGAACAAGTTATCGCAGCACAATAAAAGAGAAAAATCCAAAATTCGTGAATTTGTAATTATACGAGTATCGTGCTTTCTTGCCATTACAAACAACTTATATGTGCTATTGGAGTTTAAGTTCAAGTTTCAAATGCAACGTTAAGTTTCTTTATGAATCAGACATATTTTTTTGGTAAATACATAACACAAATAAGCAATGAAGAGATACGCAGTATGACAGGGTTCACAATAGTGTTATTGGAGAAATGAAGGAAGGAATGCTTAGAGGGTTCGGGTACATAGAAAGAATGAGTGATGAAAGACTGACGAAGAAAATCTATAGAGCAAAAGTGAGTGGTAAAAGAGGCCAAGGAAGACCAAAGCTGTCTTATGAAAATCAAATAGCTAGGTTATAGCCGAAGGTAATGTCAAAACACTCGCATACCTAGGCAAAAATGTGTGAGGAGAATGATGCGATTTGAGGAAGCTAAAGAAGTATGTAGGAACCGCGACGCTTGGCACTCCTTGCTCTCTGACTACCCCGTTAGGGATACAGTGTGAAGATATGTATGTATGTATTTATGTATGTACAAATACATTGATCGGGTTTTTTTAATTTCCACATCTTCTACATTGCTACAAAACCCTACAACGACCAACCCTACAAAAACGATTAACTTTTATTTTCGCTTGACATTTCGGCCGAGTTGCATCGGCCGTAGTCTCAACTAAACACTTTAAATTGAGTTTAACTGAAACATTAGTCAGTGTGTACTATGCCTAATTACAGAGACGTTCACGACATGGACATATCGAGTTGCGATCGACGGGTCGTGGGTTCAAATCCAGCGTGTAATGGAGTGAATCGCATTTCGAATGAAAATTTGTGAAAGTCCCAAACAATATTGTAATAAATATACAACTTAATATAAATAATGCGTAAGTATTATAATATGAATGTATGTATATTACCAAATAACGAACAGTTTTTCCATAAACAGCATGATAGGCATGATGACGGTATTAAAGAAACAAATAATAAATGGTTTTAGAGAAAAATATATGTTGAAACGATTCCAAATAACGACTCAGTTTTAATTTAGACATTGAGATTACTAATATTTTTAATAAAATAAAAGTATAAAATACTGCAATCGGCCATGTTAACTGAAACACTAATCAGAGCGAATGACGTCACGCCTAGGTAAATATAACTTTTGTATTATATCTAACTTGTGAATGTAACCCTAATAACGCAATGTAACGTCACAGCGAACGCCATGACACCTACTAGCGTTTTCGCGGTTAATTCAATTTACGTAGAAAAAATTGCAATAATTGTTGTTAAAACTTAGTTTATTGCTGAAATAATACTTTCTTCGGAAATAGTAGACGTGTACCTACATTGCAGAAGGGGCTTTGAAAATCTGTCATCATGTCTATTGCTTGCATAATGACGACATTCTTCTAAATTTACAAAAAAGAAAACCGGACAAGTGTGAATCGCGCTTGTGCTGTTAGTATTTTGTGCTTTTACTTGGTTTGATCAACTATTTTCTGTACTGGACGGTTGTCTCTTTATAATTATGCTTTATTTATTTAAAAGTAAAGGCTTACGTAAAGGTAAACGGTGCGCGCGCGCAGCTCGCAATTTTACTCTCAACTAAACGCGCCAAAAGAAGTATAACTTCAAAAATTTCTAAACTCCTCATACATTTTCGCCTAGGTATGCGAGTGCTTTTGATATTTCCGTCGGCTAACACTCTAGATATTTGATCTTCATAAGTCAGCCTTGGTCTTCCTTGGCTTCTTTTACCGCTCACTTTCACTCTGTAGATTTTCTTCGTCAGTCTTTCATCACTTATTCTTTCTATGTGGCCGTAATTTAAGTGCGTCAATAAAATAATAAAAATATATTGTCTTAAGGCAACGCATTGATAAACAATAATTTCATCCAAAATAGACACTCTGGTCTATACAAAAGTGCGCACGCTAGCTTACTAAAAATTCGAAAAAGTAGTTATTTTCGTTTATTTTAAAAACTAAATTAATTTTAAAAAATCCAACTGTCATTTTGAAGAATATGTTTAGATTAGAACTATACAAAAAATTTACAAACATAAATCCCTTCCGTTGTTCCTAAAAATATAAATCTGTTTTAAAAGAGGTCTCTGATATTTTTTTTGTGTTACAAAACTTAAAAAATCGTGTATCGCAACTGTCAAAATAACGTCTATGAAATGAAGAATCAGGTTACCAAATATCACTTTCATACGTTTTGTAGTCATTTAGAAAAATTAAGATCCCTGCCGTCAAAATTTCCAATGCGTCGCCTTCAAATACCAGTGAAATTTAAATGGGATCACCGTGGAGGTATACTGAACCCAACGGAAAAAAAATCATTGAAATCTGTTTGTAAACAAAGAAGTTGTTTTTGTACTTGTGTTTTGATTAGTATTTAAAGGATAATTATTTCGTACTTTTCAATGTACTAGAAGTCCCCATATAAAAGGTCGCCCTGTGGTCGAAATTCGACCGTAAATATAAACTTATAATATAAACTCTTTGGCAACAATCTACTCTGTGCGACTGTATGATCCAAGGAGATTACATTACATATAATCACCAACTCTTAAAAGTTTGACATTGACAGTCTTTTGACATTGGCAGTATGCACGTAAACAATTAACGTTTTATTTTATTTAATTTAATGTACTTATTTGTTACACATATTACAAAAAATATTATCTTTCTCCAGTCCTTCTCCATATAAACTTTAAGTGTACCAAATTCCACACTCTGTCCGCGCAATTATCCTAAAAAGGGAACCAAAGTTTTCGCTTCACATATTAATATATAGATTTTTCTTGCAGTCAGTTTATTTTTTTTAAATATGCTTCTGATTAGAACGCTTCTGCCTACCTTACGAAATCCCGTTAAGCGTGAAGTTATATAATGAGTATGTAATAGTAAGTATAAACAATGCTAGGTGATGCCACAATTCCGACGACCGACTGACACCCAGGTCGTCAACTTCGTGACGTAACCTGCACTATTATAAAACAGTAACACAGCTTTAATAAAATTACAAAATCTATACTAATATTATAAAGAGAGAGCGAGTTTTGTAAGTATGTTTATATGTGGAGGGTTATCTCCGGAACCACGGCGCCTATTTGAATAAATAATTCTTTCGCCAATTGACGACCTCGATGGCGCAGTGGTTAAACGCTGCAGTTTCCGCAGAAAGTTCCGGGTGCAGAAGGTTCCGGGTTCGATTCCCGGTCGGGTCAATTTAGGAAATGAACTTTTCTAGATTGTCTCGGGTCTGGGTGTACTGGGAGACGCCCCCAGTAGTCGTCGTCTGGTTCTCATAGCAAGGTAATACCCTAGTTTGAGCCCAGGTGATTGGTGTGTATCGTCTGGCGATTATTATTATTATTTGAAAGGTACATTATTCATTATGTATTCAACCCGGGCAAAACCGAGGCACGCCGCTAGTAAGTAATAATAATAATATACTCAGACATTTCACACAGCGCCATCTAGTCCCAAAGTAAGCAGCACAGCGCTTGTGTTATGGGTACTGACAACTGGTATACTACTTATATATTTTTCTTTCGTAAATAAATACATATTATACATAAACACGCAGACTCGGGGCGGGAATCGAACCCGCAATCCCCGTTTACTTTACTTTAAGTAATAAAGAAATACTCTGTATGGCAAGGATGCATGAGAGGTGTTATTATTAAAATAAAGAAACGAATGCTTAGATATTTTCAGCACATAAAAGGAATGCTTCGATGTTTTGGGCACATAGAAAGTAATCAGTGATAAGAATTGACAAAAAAAATCTACAGACAGAAAGTGAGTGGTAGCAGAGGTCGAGGAAGACCAATGCTAACTGATGAAGTCAAATAACCTGAGTGTTTGCTGACGGCAATGTCAAAGAAATTTGCTTTATACCTCGGCGAAAATATGTGAGGAGGACCATGAGATTTGAGGAAACGAAAGAAGAAAACAGAGACCGCAATCCTTGGCAATCCTAATCTAAATACTCCGTTAGGTGTACAGTGCGAGTTACATTGCAAATTTTACTACCCACCCGGCGGGGTTATTACCTAAGAATTTGCAGCAGCGATAGCCACGCGATCACTGTGCGATCGGTGATTAATTTTAATAAAAAATTGGTATCATGTATGACGATTGCGTATATATTATTATGTGCCCATAAAATGCACTTTAGTAGATTTAGCGCCACAATACAAATTATCGTTTTGACAGCAGATATCGCGCGATATTGGCTGTCTCATGCTGACTGCAAGTTTTACGTAATAAGCGTGCAGGTTGTATTTGGTTTCGTATGAAAGAAAATTTTGGGAATATCCACCAACAAATCATAAATTTTATATGAAAATCTTAATAAAAAAAGTATGTGAGTACTCGTGTAACCACATAACAAGTTATACTTCTTTGACGTTTTTAAGCAAAACTGGCCACATATAAAAAGGCAAAACTGGCCACATATAAAAAAACGAAACTGGCCACATAAATACAAAAATGAAGCTGGCCGCTTCAAATGAATGAAATAAAAAATTATAAATTATGTATAACATTGGCGCTGGACTTTTTGGCGGGAACGGGAGAAGTGAGGTTGTCATTTTATTTAGATTTTCTATTTTTTACATTTTTAGGAGTTTTAAAGTACAACAGTGATAGTATATTGTGTTTTAAATTTCCGTGTAAGTGGAAGGAATGGAGTAGATCTAAATAAACATGTGTAGCTGAAGTTCTCGCGCTCTTTCAAGAAGTCCTTTGAAACTTCAGTAAAGCTTACTATCACTTTACTGAAGGGGTTTTACTATAGGAAAAAACGAATTTACTTGTGATTCTACTTATTGATACGTGACATTGGCAAATGCGCTGGTCTACGCGCCATGCTATGAAGAAAGAAAGAAGAACATTGTTTCTTGAAAAAAGGGCGGGAAACTTCGTTTCCCTTACTTTCGACTCATATTACTTGGTCAATGGCTAAATGCAATCTGCGAATCCAAAACAAAGAGAAAAAAAAAACATCGACGAACTTCGTCACACGCTAAAATAGACTCTGATCTGTTTTCCAAAGGCGCCAAAAGAAGTATACTCAAAAAATTGCAAAAATGGCGTCACGATGTCACATTCAGTTTGACTGTTCTACTATCACATGTTTTCATAACGAATTCCGCCAAGAGAGAGATGGAAGAGATGGAATTCAGCTGGACGACGCCGGGCACGAATAGCTGGTAGAATATATTCGTAATTTCAATACATATTCCACGCAAAGTCGCAGACAAAACCTAGTATAAAATACGGGTAAGTTTATTTTACAAATTATGTGGCATCTAGTAAAACAAGTTCGCTTTCTAGATTGAGGCAGGTTATGGAACACCTTGAGACATTCTATACATTCTAGTTAGACAAATGTCGTTAGATTACACGTTCCATATAGACACACATACAGACACAAATGTAGATATATAAAGCCTGTTTCAATGCAATTTGCCAAAAAAGTATTCAGTTAGTTAAGACTAAATATTTCCAAGTAAGGAACAAGTTGAGGGAGTGAGGCAGGGGTGAGGTAATAGGGTTGAGATTCGCAAAGCAAAATGTGAACCTTTAAATATTTGGACGACGAATAATTTATTTTATTAATATGTAACTATTATTGCTAATATAAAATAATTATTGCCGATAAAACAAATAAGCAATGATTTAAAATAATAGATTGTGCTATGTAAAATAACATTTTCTATAAACTAAACAAATAAACTTGACAAGCCGTCATCCTGACAATGGCGACATATTCGGCGCAGTGAATGGAGTTGGTGCTTAGCGCGACGTCTCTTCCTAAATACTGGAAATAACTCAGAAATACACCTATTAGTATATATATAAGATTGCTATATATTATACCAACAGCAAAAGATGAAAAGAGATGGAGGATTATAGAGATGTTTCGAGATGAAATTTCTCGACTTCTACTATCTCTTTAGAGTGAGGACTCCTGTTTCAATACTACACTTTGAAAAAAGTCAGAAATACACCTACTAGTATATATAACATTGCTATACATAGATATACCAACACCAAAATATTAAAAAAGACGGATTATAGAGATGTTTCGAGATTAAATTTCTCGACCAACTATCTCCACTGAGTGTGGACTCATGTTTCAATACTGCTCTTGGAAATAACTCACAAATGCAGCAACTAGTATATATACACACCGGCACAATTAGCGGAACACAAAAAAAGCAGGATTTTAAAATCTTTTACTTGAGGAACTGGCCAGTTATGATATTTTTTTAATTTATTGTCAAATTTGAAAATAGAAAATTAGATGACATACACTTTTTTCATTCATTTGTTTTATTTTCCCGAACAATACGTTTTGTCAACTTGTTCGAGTAATAACTACGTAATTGTAATTTTTTTGAAAAATTGCACTTAATGGTTTTTTATAAATTTGTTATTCTATAGGCAATTTTGTTTATTAAAAGCTCTTTATTACGCCTGACTTAACATCACTGGAAATCATTAGGGCTGATGAAATGAGAAGAAATGGCCATACCTACAGATCGATTGCCTCAAGGCTTCGTCGACCAGTATCAACGATTCATCGCACCATCCAGCGGTACAGATCGTCTAATTCTCTTATGAGGAGGAGGGGTCAAGGTAGAAAAAGATGTACATCGAGGCGAGATGACAGTTTTTTACAACTTGGAGTTCGTAGGAATACGCGATTAACGGCTGTACAAGCTCGAAATGAACTGGAAGACGTTCGAGGAGTACGAGTAAGTGAGCGTACAGTTCGCAGGAGATTTGAAGAAGTTGGTTTAGGGTCGTATATACCTGCCAAAGGCCCAAAACTTGAGAGACGTCACCGCGTAAACCGATTAAGCTATGCGCGAGAACATCGTCATTGGGATTTGAACGAATGGCAGCAGGTTCTCTTTACTGATGAGTGCAGAGTTCTTTTAAAACAGATCGATGGGAGACAGCGAATATGGAGACGCAAAGGAGAACGCCACATACAGTCTAATTTTGAACACACAGTGGCTTATGGTGGCGGCTCGATTATGGTTTGGGGAGGGATATGTTTGGGAGCTCGCACGGAGTTAGTGATAGTCACAGTAGGGACCATGACAGCAGATCGATACATCAGAGACATTTTAGAAGAACATGTTGTACCATTTGCCCCATTTATTAGTGATGACTTTATTCTAATGCAAGATAATGCTCGTGCTCATAGTGCACAATCGGTACAGGCATATCTGAGCCACGTAGGTATACCGGTGATGCAGTGGCCAGCAAATTCCCCCGATATGAATCCGATAGAGCATGTCTGGGACTTGCTAAAAAGAAGGGTTAAATCCAGAATGCCACCCCCCAACAATCTGAATGAACTTGGAAACGCATTACTTGAGGAGTGGGAGCGGTTGCCTCAAGAAATCATCGATAACATAATCTGTAGCATGCCCAGACGAATGGAAACCGTAATCAGAGCAAGAGGGGGAAACACTCGTTATTAATTTTGCTTTAATTTTATTGTTAAATCATTTAATGCTCACTTTTTTTTATTTTTTTGTGATGGTTCATAATCATCTAAAAATTTCACTTATTTCAAATTTCTTTATTTTTCAATAAAAAATAACGAAGACTTTTCAAAGTCGTTGTTAAAAGATGTTAATCAATTTGTTATTTTGTGTCTAATTACATTTTCGTCAAATATATGCGTTATTATCTCATAGTCTCACTTTTTTTTCTGTTCCGCTAATTGTGCCGGTGTGTATATAACTTATATTGCTATATATAGATATAGCAGCAAGATAGCGAGTGATAAAAGAAGCCAAAGCTGACTGAAGATCAAATAGCCAGAGGGTTAGCCGACGGAAATGTCAAAAGCATTCGCGTACCTAGGCGAAAATGTGTGAGGAGGATGATGAGATTTGAGGAAGCGAAAGAAGTATGTAAGGACCGCGACGCTTGGCGCTCCGTCAACTCTGACTACCCCGTTAGGGATTTAGGATTAGGGACGTCTCGCTTGCACCAACTTTTTGATAATTGGTGCAAGCGAGATGTCCGTTCCTTAAATCGAGTCTAAATAGTGCAAGCCACCCTTAGACTCAATTTTTTAACTGAAACTCTATTTGTCCAAAATTATAATGGCGACCTAACTTATTACGTAGTTGACATGCTCTCGGTCGCTCGTCTTCCTCTCACAAACCAGCATAGAAGAAAAAGCAATATACAGTGTAAACTGGTTAAGTGGGCCCTGGATATGTGAGAAACCTCTACTACTGATAATAAGAATGAGGTTTCTATACTTTAGCATTGAAATACCTCTGTTATAGGGAATTTTTAAACCTTTGTAATTGAGATTTGATTTCTGAGATTTCTTCACATGATATTTTTGAGTTTATCCATTACATACAAACAAACAAAGTTTACCTGTTTATAATACATAATATTATAATTTAGTCTTATGAACAAAACGGATGTAAAAAACTGACAGACACACAGACATATATAAAAGTAGCTTCATAAGCGTTCCATTTTTTAAATTTGAAACGGAATATCATAAATTAGTTCAAAAGTAAATTTTAGTAAGGTGCCAAGAAAACGACGCAAAATGGCGATTTTAAAGACATTAAAAAAAACAATTGTCTGAAAAAGCCGTGATATTTTCAATGAGGAAAGTATTGTATTATTTAAATAGGATATGAATGCAGCCATCGCCCCTAGTCCGATGATTCAATAGGGGACATTACATACGTATTATCTACTGTTCTACTGTATAGTACAGATTGTACATTTTTTTTTACGTTTCTCCCTCGAAAGGAAAGGCAAACCGATCGATGCCTATACAGCCGATGTCTTCAGTAATTAACGTATTTTCTTCATATTTTTCATTAAAATGTCGACGTAAGACATTTCAATATTTCTTGGAGTTTCTGGCCACAAATATATCGAAGCAGTATTTCTATAAGGATCCACCGAGGCAGACTAAGCCACTAAAAAATCTCAACATCACGCCATTAAGTACTTATTTTAAAGCGACGCATTGGAAATTTTGACGCCAGGGATATTAATGTTTCTAAGTGACTATAAAATGTATGACAATGATATTTAGTATCCTGATTCTTCATTTCATTGACTTCATTTTTGACAGTTGCGATACACGGTTTGCTAACTTTTGTAACACAAAAAAAAAATTATCAAAGAAACCTCTTTTAAAACAGAGATTTACATTTTTCGGAGCAACGGGACCGATTTATGTTTCTAAATTTTCAGTATAGTTTACTTTAAACATATTCCTCGAAATGACAGTGATTTTTAAAAATTAATTATAGTTTCTAAAATAAACGAAAATAGCTGTTTTTTCGTGTTTTTCGTAAGTTAGCGCGCGCGTTTGTATAATATATAACAGAAGCTCTATTTTAGATTAAATTATTGTTTATCAATGCGTCGCCTTATCAAATCCACATATTGCAGAACAGCGTAGACACTTGGAATGGAAAACTATTCCAATTTTACATCTTAATATCTACTAGAAACTATTTGCAAATAATTAAATTACTTAAAACCGCGCCAAAAACTCTCTTCAATAACATTCCAAAAGAGGATATATAGATATAACTAGTGCTATTTTTAAGCTACCCACATAACATCTGCTGTCTATATTTAGATTTCCTCATTCCGAACGAGACGACGGCATCGGCAGTCACAATTTTAGAACACTCAAAAATACTCTTCACCCTAATTACTCACACACACACAGACACAATAGTAAAAGTAAAAGCCGACTACGTTATTACCTAAAACTTGCAAAGATGAAATATTTAACTGTAATTTCTTGAATTTATTGCTTGGGTCGGAGGTCTAAATGACCTTCAGATCCATCAATGAATTCAAAAAAACGAGGAAAGAAACTAAAAAGGAAAAAAACGGGACTTTTTGGCGGGATTTTATGGGAAACGGTTGGGCGGTTTATTTTCATTACTCGCAAATTGTTTCTAGTGGATTATGCGATGTAAAATTGACGTAGTTTTGCGTTACAAGTGTCTATGTTGTTGTGCACTATGTGAAATTGTTGATATAAGTGCTTATTTAGTAGCATGATGTTGAGATTTTTTTAGTCTGCCTCAGCGGATCCTAGGAGAAGAAGGATTGCCTCAGTATATTTGTATCCAGAAACTCCAAGAAACATTGGAATGTATTAGGTCGACTTTTGAATGAAATGAAATGAAATTAAAAATATAATATCATATAATTACTGAAGACGTCGGCTGTTATGGGTATAGATCCCTTTGCCTTCCCTCTCGAGGGAGAATTGCACAAAAAGAAGGAAAAAATGAAACCCATTATGGGATCACTTCGTTGGCCATGTTTCCGTCTGTCGGACCAAGCGAGACCTTTGATCTCAAAAACGGGTATTTATCGAGTTGAATATCAAATACTATGTCTATGGCCCTTAGGAGGTATAAAAATTCAAGCTTCCAAGTTAACGCAATCAAAAGATACAGCCATTTAAGTATTGAATTAAAAACCTATAGGCTACATGCTTCCCGTTGACCTAGAGACATGAAATTTAGCAAGAAACAAAGTCTTACAGCACAATAAAAGGGAAAAATTTAAAAATTGCATATTTATAATTATACCATCATCATTTTTTGCCTTACATTTGCAGTTGGAGAACATCTCTTTCAAGTGCAAAGTTTGCGTTCGAATGCGACTTATACCTTTCTATCTATTGTTATCTATATCTACACTTCTATATATAGGTAAGCTTTGTTTGTTTGTATGTAATGGATAAATTCAAAAACTATTGAACCGATTTCAAAAATTCTTTCACCTATGGAAAGCTACATTATCAGCGAGTAACATGAGCTGTATTTTATTTTCAAAAAACCCTCTAACCTTGTACCCGTGTCAATCCTGGGCGGGTCGCTGGTAAGTAAACATAACAACAATAATGAAAAAATTACATTACATATATATTATATGGTGGTACAGAATCCTCGGTGCACGAGTGCGACTCATACTGGACCCGGTTTTTGTTAAATATAGCCGGATTTTAGTTTCATAAACTTTATTTTTATTTACATTTTTTTAATACCAAAAGTGTTGCTCTATGTCCAATATTTCTTCGGCTAATTATAGTATTTTTCAGAATAAACTATAAAAAATATAGTAGATTTCAAAAAAATATAATATTTTATATAGAGTGAAAATAGACAAAGACATATTTGTTACTTATTTATTTTTATAAAAACTAGAGTTTTTAACAATTTCTTATTTTCAACAAAAGTCTCTTATGCTTTATCGCATTCAATTTTTAAATATGTATCATAGATCAAAAGTTCATTTCAACACAGAGGCGCATTCAGTTACACGCACATCACATTAGACGAAACTCGGAAAGTATTTTATTAGTTTTAAAAAGTGAGGAATATGTTTGTTATTAGTTTCGGTTTCGCAAAATAAAGATTGATCACTGAAATATAGTATTTTCGCGTACTATATATTTCTTGAACAGTAATTAGTACGCAGACCCGAAATATAGTACAATACTATACTATATTATTTATAATCTATAAAAATATTGGTAATGGTAATGGTTGGTAACCCTAGCTATGGCGCGGGCGGCCGTTACACGCTCATGCAAAATGAATGACAAATGTGATAAAATGAAAATTTAATTATGCTCGCTACATTAGAAGGCATAATTTTTTTTAAACTATCCAAAAAGTGTTTCACATAAATGCGATATGAACAGGTATGTCTGTGGTCTATGTGGTATATGGTGTTTCAGACAATATCCGTTCACTACTGGACATAACCGTCTCTCTAATTCAAGTGTTTCAAACAATATTGGTCCACTACTTGACATAGTTTATGGTATGTACATTGTACACCTATTGCGTTCCAGACAATTTTCATCCATACTACTAGTGTATGGTAGGAACGTAGGTCTATGGTGTTTCAAACAATTTTCATCCACTTCTGGACATAAAAAGGTTTCTTTCTTTATAATTCATTTATTTCAAATAATATTCGTTGTAAACATAATACGCCTACATGCGTCTCTTTCAAATTCCTAAGTTAAAAGCACCGAACATCGTTTCAGTTATTAATTACACTGTATAAGTAATTTGCGTAATTTCTAACTACCCACATATTTCAAATAAAAAATATTCAATCATACGCCTGCAGTCTCACTTTCCCTATTCGCCCACACGCTATAGGAACGTGATGCATAGACAATAGATTTGTAAGGGTAATCGCACATTGGTCTAACGTAGGCGAGCGGTGCATATATATTTGAGTCTACCTACCTATATTCCAACTTTTATTTCGATAGTGATATGACGTTTACAGGGTTGCAATTTTTTTAATACCGGTTCTTGCAATTATTTATAATAGTGATGGCTCCAATGTCGACTTCATTATTATTAGTTTATAGCGGTTGTCCGGCGGCGTATTCCGCATGAAATCTCCTTTTTGCATCATTCTTATCGTTAAGATGGTGCTAGCCTCGAAACTATATGAATATTTTTGTAGCAATAAAATAGGTAAGAGAGTAAAAAAGGAATAAAATATGATGTTTATTTATTAACATTATTTAAAAATACATTATGAAATGGCAACGCTACAAGCCCATGATAGCACCAAGTGAAATGAAATAAATGTTACGACTAGTCGATCGACTTAGTTGAATCGATATCCACTCAGTTCTATCACTTCACAACACTATTTTAGCTAGCTACATTATTTAAAATGTTGACACAAAAAACGTCCAACCGCTATATCGATTAAAAATTACACCTATAGTTGTGCGTAATTACGTTACTAAAGTATATAGGATTTATATTATATAAATAGTGCAACATATTATATGTGGGCGTCCAAGCAAAAAGGGTCCATTAGTGGGGAATTGAGTTGACTAGATTCGGAATTTAGAATAGTTAATTGATAATGAGGATTAAAAAATATTCAAATACTGGCATACATTTTTTATCAGATATTTAAACTTGAAACTGAAAAAGCTTGTTTTGAGAAAAAGTATTTTTAAAGTTTGATTGAAAAAAACACACTTCTACTTGTTTGTTTCCACTTAGAAACATCATATAAAGTAATTTACTACATGAACTTGCAGATTGAGCATTAATTCATATTCAATTAAAATCGCGAAATGCCATTTTTTCACCCAACTTTACAAAACTGCGTATATCTCTGAAACTAAATGCCGACCACTGGATCCTTTTTGCTTGGATGCCCACATATGATCTCCATAAGTCAGCTTAATATTCCTTGGCTTCTGCTTCCACTCACATTCGCTAGTCTGTAGATATTCTTCATCAGCCATTTCATCACTCATTCTTTCCATATGCATGAACCATCCAAGTGTTCCTTTCTTCATTTTTTCAATAACACTTTCATTCAACCTTGCAATATTGCGTATCTCTATTCTAAGATTTCATACACACAAAGGCACATGAAAACGATTAACTTTCTTCTTGGTTGGACATATCTAGGTAACTTCGAAAGCGGACAATTTTATTGCACGCGAAGTACCATAGTTAATGTGCGTTAGTCATAATATACTTTCGCTATAAGTGTCTATATTAGGTGCATAGTACAGCATTGAATAACGTAATTAATGTTATTAGAAATTAACGACAGTGTTTATAAACATGGATAATCTTAATTATAAGGGTAACGATAAGCAGTCACATAGTGTAGATACTGGAACATAATATGCTGGTTAACTTCACATGCAAAAGAGACAGATATATTTTCGCGCTTTCTCTAACAAAATCCTGCACGAAGGATAGCTGACGTCACTATTAAGTTCGTCCCAGACGCAACTATGATATAAATGTATTAGGTATATAAATAAAAGTGTTAATGTTGGTTTGTTCGAAATTTTAAATTTGCGAAAGTTCTTCGCAGATTGCGTTGTAATTTTGAGAGAACATAATATACCTACCTACTGAGCCACAGAATCGCGAGGCTGGGTAAATAAATACATAAAATAAAATAAAGGAGGCCTTTACCTGTAGAGGGGTTCATGCAGATAATTAAACATATTATAATATAACATATTAAACATAAGATTAATTAAATTTATGTAAAAATTAAGCTAACTTAAATTTAAGAACTAAACTTAATTTACTAACAAAAATTATAATACTGGCATAGAATTTAACTTTTTCTCCTTTGTAATCTGCAATGAAATATAAGGCTTTTATTTATTTTATTATGTATCGTATTTATAGTTTTTTTTATTGTACTTGAGTTTTGATTAGAAAAAAATAGTTATATTGTACTTTCAGTGTTTTTTTTGTAAAGGCGGTTTCATTTTTTTCTTAAAATTTTTTTATTTCTCCCTTTTGAGTGACCTTGGCCCAAATAATTATCATAATATAATAAAGGTTATAGGTTGAGTTATTTGGTGTATCTTCGAAATTCAAGCTCCAATACCGGTGAAATTTAAATGGGATCACACCTGAAGTATACCCTTTCAAACAAAAAAAATTTCGAAATCGGTCTACAATTGACATAAAAAAAACATACATACAGGCAAACATAGATCCTCCTCCTTTTTTGAAGTCGGTCCAAAAGCATTACATATTTCAATACTATTTTATTTGCATTCAAGAAGACTTGTGTCTTACCACTTTATCAGTGAAGTTAGCAAGTTAATAAATGCGGGCGTAATTTCTTATAACATTACTCATTATATATCGTTGATTCACTCGTACTGTATATGTTAGAAATATCAGCTGCTTAGATCACAGTCTCTGACAAGAACGGCTGTGACAAACACAGACTGATGGACAGAGAGTATTCCAAAAGACTTCCTTTTTAAATTTTGGTACGGAATGAGCAATGTCAAGAGTGAAACCGCGCGCATGAATAAGTTTCAGTACGTAATGTAACACCGTTAAATAGTATTCATTAGCTATTTGACCGTTTCACGTAGCCGATACTGTATTTTAGACTTTAACTCTTGGTGATAAAGTGTAATTCACAACAACAGGGTATAAATTGACATAATTTCTTCACATGTATGCAACAAGTATCTCGGTGTGAACTAGGCTGGTGACCAACTGTCACCTATGAGAGATTTAAACACCAACTTAAAAATTATAATAATACCTATTGCTTTTATTTTCGGTAATCAGTTAGCTATCATGACAGGGTTGCCGACAGTGTTATTCTAAAAATGAAGAAAGGAATGCTGAAGTGGTTCGGGCACAGAAACAATAAGTGATGAAAGACTGATGAAGAAAATCTACAGAGCGATAGTGAGTGGTAACAAAAGGCAAGGAAGACCAAGGCTGACTTACCAAGATCAAATAGCCAGAGTGTTAGTTAACGGAAATGTCAAAAGCCAGCCGCCTACTTAAGCGAAAATGTGTGAAGAGAATGATGAGATTTGAGGACGCGAAAGAATTGTATAAGGACCAGGGGCCCTTTGACACTCCGTCCTATCTGACTACCCGAATGGGGATACAGCGTGAGAATACGTATTTACCTATTATTGTAACAGGTATTTATTATTTGTTCCAGGTCTTTGATGTCAAATAACATTTAATTTATGTAACGACCGCAATGCTTGGCACTCCATTCTCTACTACTATCCCATTAGGTATAAAACCTGAGGATATATTCATGTATATAATTGATATATATGGGAGCCATGCAGAAATTTATTAAAGAAAAATGACACCCATACACAAAATGTATAAATACATAACACTGTACAATCATGAAAATGTTTCGAGCTCAAAAATACCTGTTTTTTTATGTATTTGCGCCTACCAAAGACAACAAACATCTCAAAAATTACTAATTAGCTATTGTTTGTGAGATACAGTAATTTTTTTCTTGAAAAAAAATTACTTTTTGGTAGTTAACTCACCAGTAAAACGTTATCCTATCACTTGTTTATATGTTTATAAGTTATGAATATGTTATAAACACTTTATAAACCTAATTTCTGTTTTAAGACTGTGAGTCTTGTCTCTGCGAGTCTATTGTCTTTAGACTTATGCAAACATGAAATCCCTTCTGGACTTCATCAAATATAGAGAACGAGCAAAATTTCTGTGAGTATGTTCAAGTGCAATTGCCCAAAACTGACTCGGTATGTAAGAAAATGAGACCAGACTTCCGACCGTACGCAAGATAAGTAGGTAAACGAAGAGTGGAGGGGGTTTAAATTGGAGAATTTTGCGCTACATGATTAGTACGCGCTCATAGAGTTGATTTTCGAAACCTAACGAATGTTTACTTGATTAGCACGCACCCATAGATTTAAATTTAGAAAGGTCGCGAATAGTTATATTGCAGTGTGATTTATGATCTATCGAGCAGCCATTATTATAAAATAATTTCAAAATTCAAAACTTGTAACGCTTTCCATAATTTAGTACATACCTTACTACAATAAGTTATTGAATAGACTACATCGTCTATCAAATAGTACACGCAGACAAGTAATCCCAACACTGACGGTCTGTCGGTCATTACACCGTCATTTGTCACCTGTCATGTCATTACCGACTTTCACTTGAATCTTTGTGTCAATGATTGCGGTACTACCATTTATTTTTTAGTGCAAAGTGGCAGAGAATCGTTAGAATATGCTATCTCACGCTTTTATATTAATTAGATTTCCAGCTACTGGTGTTATTTGCTTCATAACTAGCTGCAAAGCATAAAAAACCGGCCAACTTGCATTACTATTTAATTTTCTAACGATTACAGCATTTACTTAAACTTACTTATAACAAACATAATAATAATAACAGATTATAAGTTGGGGTTAATAAGATAAGCAATATGTGAATCTTTTTAAATCAAACAGAGCGGTTAGACAAGTGGCGAACTCTTCGTTAACTCAGTTAAGGCGACGCATTGATATGGGGTTAATAAGATAAGCAATATGTGAATCTTTTTAAATCAAACAGAGCGGTTAGACAAGTGGCGAACTCTTCGTTAACTTAGCTAAGGCGACGCATTGATAAACAATAATTTAATCCAAAATAGATCTTCCGCTCTATGTAAACGTGCGCGCGCTAGCTTACGAAATATAGGAAAAAGGAGTTATTTTCGTTTATTTTAAAAACTATAATTATTTTCATAAAATGCCACTGACAATTTGAAGAATATGTTTAGATTAAACTATACAGAAGATTTAGATTCATAAATCGGTCCCGTTACTACGAAAAATAAATATCTCTGTTTTAAAAGACCAGACTAAAGAAAGTTTCTTTAATATATTTTTTTATGTTACAAAAGTTAACCAATCGTGTATCGCAACTGGCAAAATAAAGTCGATGAAATGAAGAATCAGGTTACCAAATATCACTTTCATACGTTTTGTAATCATTTAGAAAAATTGAGATCCCTGCCGTCAAAATTTCCAATGCGTCGCCTTAATGCTTGTCAAAAGTGGCACTTGGGTACGTTTCATACGGCGGTATTCACACGACTTTAGTTTTCGTTTGATTGAATAGAAAGTTAATAACGTTTGACTAACAATTTCAAATTCGTTACGCTAGATAACGTGGTATTTGTCATTCTATTCTACTAGTGTTTACGACTATTGAGTCACTTGTCCAGGCCGCCAGGTGTTATAAATTAACGCAAGTGTATAACGAAATAAAATTTATTGGAAAGAACCCTTAAAACTTTTAGGGGTATATATAATGGAGCTATAGAATTAGTAATTGTATGTACAAATCTCAATATTTCAAATTGATGGTTTTCTCTTTAAAATTGCTACTTTTGATATAAATCAGATCTTTAAAATTAATGGTCTTTGCTATAAAAAAATGGTAAACTTCAAATTAACAGTTTTCGCAATAAAATTTTGGTTACAACTTCAATCACTGAACTTTAATGTGGTGTAAAGGTGATAATGAATGCTTGGGAAGAAATCGTGAAGACAAATGCAAGCTAAGGTTTAAAATGTTTCACATTGGGTAAATTTTACAATTTTTTTGTAACTTTATACGAACACGACGATATATTTATAACACTTTTTTTGGTTAGGTTAGGTTAGGTCCTTTTGCCACAATGCGCGAGCCGAGCGAGCGTGCCGCGACAGTGGTCGGCGAAGCGCCAGAGCGGAATCCGCTTTATACATGGAACAGTATTGAAAGAGGAGTCCGCATTCTAAAGACATAGTTAAAGTCGAGAAATTTAATCTCCAAACATCTCTATAATCCTCCATCTCTTTTCATCTTTTGCTGTTGGTATGTCTATATATAGCAATGTTATATATACTAGTAGGTGTATTTCTGAGTTATTTCCTAGAGCAATATTCAAACAGGAGTTTGCACTCTAAAGAAATAGCTGAAGTCGAGTTTCATCTCGTAACATCTCTATAATCCTCCACCTCTTTTTATTTTTTGCTGTTGGTATATCTTATATATAACAACCTTATATAAACTAGTAGGTGTATTTCCGAGTTATTTCCAGGAGCAGTATTGAAATAGGAGTCCACACACTAATGAAATAATTGAAGTCGCGAAATTTAATCTTGAAACATCTCTATATCCATCTCTTTTCACCTTTTGCTGTTGGTATATGACATATATTTCATATATATATATATATATATATATATATATAGCAATCCTAGTTGGCGTATTTCGGAGTTATTTTCAGGAGTTAGGAAAAGGCGTCGCGCAATTGCACCAACTTCATTCAATGCGCCGGATGTGTCGGCATTGTCAGGATGAGAACGTGTCAAGTTTATTTATTTAGTTTATAGAAAATGTTACTTTATATAGCACAATCTATTATTTTAAATGATGGCTTATTTTTTTTTATTGGCAATAATTATTTTATAGTGCCTTAACATTTTTAAAGGTTAAATCTTATTAATGAAGGAATAACATTTTATTGCATAACATTATATTTTTTATTAGCAATTCATAACAATTTTGTCTATATTTTCGCCAATTATGATTTTATTTCGCCATTAAATGCATCACAAAATTTTATATTTTTGACTTTTCTTGATTCAAATTATTTTCTAATTATAAAACGAAACAATAAATCTTACTCACCTTTTTGGTAAATTGGATTGGAAAAGAGTATATAATATATATAGTATAGAAGATACAATACCTATTATGATTCAAGAAGGAAAACTTTTGTTATGGTAAAAAAGCATATTTTTACACATTACGAAATTGTGAATCACACGTTTTCCATCGAAGTAAATTACAGTTACCCAAGAGGAGTCAGTCAATCGTGACGCCGCCGGAAGGCCTCGTGAGTCGAGGCGTCATGCTCTGACGGGTGGGAAGCTAACCCCACACAAAGGGTATAAAGAGATTTAAGACGGCTTGAGACGAATAAGATTTAATAATTTTGGGTACCTACATAAAAACATACAAACCTATAAAAAAAAATTACATAAAAACACCTGTGCGGAGAAAATAAGCAATGAAGAGATACGCAGTATGACAGGGTTGCATGACAGTGTTATTTTTAAAATTAAGAAAGAAATGCTTAGATGATTCGGGCACTTACAATGAATGAGTGATGAAAGATTGACGAAGAAAATGTACAGAGCGAAAGTGAGTGGTAGCCTCAGAGCATACGTATCTGTGGTGGTAGCAGAAGCCAAGGAAGACCAAGGCTGACTTATGAACATCAAATAGCCACAGTATTAGCTGACAGAAATGTCAAAATCACTCGCATACCTAGATGAAAATGAGCGAGGAGAATGATGAGATTTGAGGAAGCGAAAGATGTAAGTTCCGCGACGAATGGCGCCCAGCGTGAAGATATGTATGTACAATGTATATAGGTAAAAACATGAGTTTTTAATACACAACAAAGCGGCGTGCCGGATACGCAGTACCTAAATATTGGTCCTGCAATAATTTCGAACAAAACGTAGGTTATATGTACAAATAAAAATAAAATACAGTTGATCGTTGTTAAGTTTCTCGTGCAAAACTGGAGGAAGACTACAGTGATTTGGCCATTTTTTTACATGTTCGCAACAGGCCGAGTGATGAGCCGGCTATCACTAATAAATAATTATTCATCAAAGTAGATAATACATATCTTCACGCTGTATCCCTAACGGGGTAGTCAGAGAGCACGGCGCGCCAAGCGTCGCGGTCTTTACATACCTTTCGCTTCCTCAAATCTCATTTTTCTCCTTACGCCTTTACGCTTAGGTATGCGAGTGCTTTTGACATAACTATTTTAGGAATTTTCTTAGTGTTCATTTTTCTGCGTATATTATAGATCTAAATAAATAGGGTAAATAATAAACTGGAGTCACCAATTTAGGGATTTTCTTCGTGTTCATTTTCTTCAATCGGTATAAATCCAAACAAATAAATTACATGTCGGTGTCAAACTTTATATTTCTTCTTACACAATTTAATAAGTACAAAGTGGCATGGCAGGGCGATGGTATGTAAGCGACTGGCGAGCCACGCGTTCAAATTGCTTTATATTCTACTAAAACGCAATTCAGCATTTTTAGCATCGCCAGGTCCCTACACTATTAAGTAGGTAATGTTATGTAATATATAATATTACCTCATCATTCTCCTCATACATTTTCGCCTAGGTATGCGAGTAATTTTCACATTCCCGTCAGCTACCACTGGCTATTTGATCTTCGTAAGTCAGCCTTAGTCTTCCTTGACTTATTTTACCACTCGCTTTCGCACTATAGATTTTCTTCGTCAATCTTTCGTCACTCATACTTTCTATATGCTCAAAAAATCTACACATTCCTTTCTTAACTTTGACAATAACACTGTCGTGCAACCCTGTCATACTGCGTATCTATTCATTGCTTATCCTGACCGCAAGAGTAACATCGACCATATTTGAGGAAGCGAAAGAAGTATGTAAGGACCGGGAAGCCTGGCGCTTTCTCTGGGTACCCCGTAAGGACGTGACGATATGTATTATGTATGTACGTATGTATGCATGTATAATACCTTTTAATAGCTTAAAAGGAAACACAGAACCCTGTTTAACCCCAAAAATGTTAGAACCTACTTAGCACTGATTACTTAAACCTGAAGAACCTTTACTAATCTGCAGAGTTAAGTGAATGTAATTGTCCGATTACCGATAATGATTTGATAAACACACGAAACAAGAGATAACAGTATTGATTCATCGAATAACGACAATGTATTCTGATTGAATTCATCATCGGACTATGATAAAACATATCGTGAATAGAAACGCAGAACTTGTGAAGCGCCATATCACAAACTTTACAGAAACTATAAGTGCCCCAGACAGTACACACCGACCATCTGATCTCAAACTAGGGTTTTTCCCTGTGCTATGAGAACTACCAGGGGCATCTCCCAGTACACCTAACCCCGCGACAAACTAGAAAAGTAGTTTTCTAAATTGAGCCGGCCGGAAATGAAACCCCTTCCGCGCTTAGACACAACGTATAAACCACTGTGCCATCGAGATCGTCGATATTCTTAAAGTGACTGACTGAATGACTCATCATCACTAAGCCGAAATCGATAAAGCTATATGAAATTTAGGCAGCAAATATCTTTTGGTTGGAAAAGGCTATTCTAATTCTACATTACACATAACATAACATATCTTCACGCTGTATCCCCAACGGGGTAGTCAGAGAGGACGGAGCGCCAGGAGTCGCGGTCCTTACACACCTCTTTCGCTTACTCAAATCTCATCATTCTCCTCACACATTTTCGCCTAGGTATGCGGGTGCTTTTGACATTTGCGTCTGCTAACACTCTGGCTATTTGATCTTCATAAGTCAGCCTTGGTCTTCCTTGGCTTCTTTTACCACTCACTTTCGCTCTGTATATTTTCTTCGTCAGTCTTTTATCACTCATTCTTTCCATGTGCCCGAACCATCTAAGCATTCCTTTCTTCATTTTTACAATAACACTGTTGTGCAACCCTGTCATACTGCGTATCTCATCATTGCTTATCCTGTCAGCAAGCGTGACCCCGCACATATTTCTGAGAGACCGCATCTCCATAGCATTTAACATACTTTCACTCGATTTTGGGCATATCCAGGCCTCACTACCGTACAACAAAGTTGGCACCAACACCGCATTGTGGATGGCCATTTTAACAGTGTTAGATATATTCACACTACCCACTAATGCGGACAGAGCACCGTTCACTTTATTGCCAGCTGCTACCCGTCTCTCCACATCCAACTCACATCTTCCATCCCTCGAAAACGCACTCCCCAGGTACACAATTTCATTCACCTGTTCTAGACATTTTCCATTTACACAAATCACACATTTCGTTTGTACCGCTTCTCTTTCAAACACCAGAACCTTAGTTTTGTTCACATTCATTTTCAATCCTTTTACTTCACAATCTTCTTTCATGCACGTGACTAGTGTCTGCAACTCTGCTTCTGATGGTGCTATTAGCACAGCATCGTCAGCGTACAATAGGCAGTTCACCACTGTGTCACCACATCCCATACCACTCATATTACCTTTCAATCTCTGGAGGCAACTGTCCAAATACAGCACGAATAGCCAGGCAGACATCACGCAGCCCTGTCTGACACCAGAACAGACTTCAAACCAGGGCGACATGTCACCGTCTATCCTTACACAAGCTCTGTGGTCTCGATATAATGACCTCACAGCCTGCAGTAAGGAGCCCTCCACGCCATATTCAGGCAGAAGACTCCACAATTTCTTCCGCACTACTCTATCGAATGCTTTCTCTAGGTCCACGAAAGCGCAGAAAACTTTCCGACTTAAAGCCAGAAACCTTCCCACAATAACGCGAAGCGAGAAAGTCTGATCCATACAACCCCTACCGTTCCTGAATCCACCTTGCGCCTCCCACAAATATCTTTCTGAAACGCCTTTCATACGTTCAGTCAATATTTTAGTATAGACTTTACTCGCTAAGCTGACCAAGCTGATGGCCCTATAGCACGCACAGTCTAGGTAGGAACCTTTCCCTTTATATAGAGGTACTATGACTGCCGTGCGCCAGTCCTCTGGAACCTCCCCCTTCTGCCAACAAAGGTTGCAGAGTGCACAGAAGGCATCCCAGACCCTAGGACCACCATACTTGATCATCTCTGCAGTCACCTCATCAATTCCCGCAGCCTTTCCACATTTCAAACTTCTTATCACTTTCTCAATCTCTTTCATACTAATGGCATCCTCCAGAGCCTGGCCCGAGTGTGGCAATTCATTAGAATCACTCTCAGTATCAGAGACGGAGTCGCCACTCTCATACAGTTCTCCATAGTATTCACTCCATCGCTGCAGAACATCCTTTTTATTTGTAAGCAGGTTGTTTTCTTTCGAACGCACTTTATTCATTCTGCAAGGTGCCGGACCACTTCGGTACTTACGTACTTCTTTCCAAAATAATTTGGAATTTTCCTCGGAGTTGTCCGACATCTTGTTTTCATCTACCTTCCACGCTTCTCTTTCACTAGTGCCTTCGTTTCTGCTTTCTGCAGCTTATACCTGTCTTTCATCAAATTTTTCATACTACAGTCATTAGTAGCAAGGTAGTCTCGCCATGCTTTCTTTTTCTTATACACAGCCACTTTCACCTCATCATCCCACCACACATCACGCTTTTTGCCGTTCCCAATCTTATTCATTCCACACACTTCTTTCGCAGCCTCAATCATACTATCGCTAAGGTTCTGCCAGCATTCTTCAACATCCTCGCTCATCACTTTCAATCTATCATCAAGCTTACTGGATAATACCCTTTCATATTCATTCCTGGTGGTCGCATCCTGTAGTTTCCAGCTTTTAATGCGGCTAACCGCTGCAGGTTTGGACACTACGCGATGTCGCCATGCTGCGAACAGACCCCTTATTCTGGTTATCACCAGAAAGTGGTCCGTCCCGAGATCGGCTCCTCTATACGCTCTTGTGTCCATTACCTGCTTCTTAAGTCTGCTATCCACCAGGAATAAATCAATCATACTTCTCGCACCCTTTCTTTCCCACGTGTACTGATGGATCCTCTTGTGCCCAAACATGGTATTAACCACAAAAAGATCCTTTTCCATACACAGTCCTAACACAATCTTACCAGCATCATTCACTCTCTTATCTCCATATTTGCCTAGGACAGACTCAAATCCTGTTCGAACTGTCCCGACCCATCCATTCATGTCTCCACACACAACAATTCTTTCGTTCTCTTCAACCGTCGCTAGAACTTCTCTAACATTCTCCCAGAACTGCTCTAGTTCAGCCAAACCGACAGAGGACACTGGGGCATATACTGCCAAAACAAAAATTCTTGTCAACCCAATCTTGAGGCGTACCCAGAGCAGTCTGGGATTTACACATTTATACTCAGTCATACAATTAACCATACGAGAGGACAGTAAAACGCCTACCCCTTGGCATCCCCTATCTCCTTGTGGTACCCCTGACCACAAAGCGATGCCTCCTTCGGGCAAGTCGGCAAGTTCACTGCCGCCTCGCTTGGTTTCACTCAAACATAGCACATCCAATCTTTTCTCTTCCATAATATCAATCACTTCATTCATCTTCTCCTCAATCCCACCTCTCACATTCCACGCAGCTACTCTGCACTCCTTCCTCCACTTCCCGCCGCGAGGTGCACAGCGTGTTGGGTGGCGGTCCCCAACGCCGAACTGCACTCTGTACACACCAGCGGGGACAGACCGGTGTACGTCGCTTTCGGGGGACGCCCTAACATTATCATTGCCGTTGTCCCGCATGGTATGCACAGAAGAGGAATTGCAGCCCTGAAAAGGGCTGGCAGGGGTCGCGACGAGCACGCTTCCTCAGTTGACCCCCTATCTACATTACACAATTTCGTTAAACTAAAGAGGTCGTCCTGTGGTCGAAATTCGACCGTAAATATAAACTTATAATATAAACTCTTTGGCGACAATCTCTACTCTGTGAGACAGTTTGATCCAAGGAGGTTACGTATACATTATCGCAAACTATTATGAGTTTGACATTGACAGTCTTGTTGACATTGGCAGTATGTGCGTAAAAGTCACTTTGGCAAAACCTCGGATCAAGAAATATAATTATTTAATTATAATATTATTTACATTTCTCACTGTGTTATTGGAAGCTTTTATAATTTACCGTTGAACGTTTTTATCGCCACATTTTTACCGTGAAAAATACAATAGGTAAGCAAAATGCTTCCCTAATATGTAGATGATAAAGACGCTTTTTCAACTTCCACGGAATGACGTTATCGTTATTTCCGTGCACGATATCGTCATTCCGTGGACGTTGAAAAAGCGTCTATCTTAGACACAATAGGGAAGCATTTTGCTTACCTATTGTATTTTGCACGGTAAAAATGTGGCGATAAAAACGTTCAACGGTAAATTATAAAAACATCCCTTGGCGGAAACACCAGGGTCGCCACAAAAGAAGAATAATAAAAAACATATAGGATAGAATTATAATAGTCACCGCTCTTACCACCGTGTGTCAAACGAATTTTCCTGTCTCTTTCTATCTCATTGAGCGTAACCACGAGTGAAACAGCTATAGTATGGCAACTTCGCGCTATCAATGTAACTCGTGTCAGCTAATGAGTCAGTCGTGAAATAATTATAATGCAACCGTCTGCCTAACACCAGAAATTCTTTATCCCCCCCTTTCACTAAATTATTTACGTCCATTATTTTTTTCTTTATTCCCAGATAAATATATTATCAAAATTAGGGTAAGAAATCTTAATTTTAATTAAGTTTTAAGCTTGAAAAATAAAATACAAAATTTTAACTAAATAAGAAAAAAATTGTGATGGAATTTTTTTAATATTTTTTTCGGTTTTAGGACATCAAAATCTATAAGAAAATGTATAAAAACCTATGCAGTTTTTCACTTGCAGACCTGTGTTATTTGCAATACTCGTAAATCTTAAGTGTTTTTCTACTAGTATTCACAAAAATAAAAATATGCCATTTTCAACCGTGTATCGTTGTACTGTGGCCTTCCCTAGTCACGCATGTTAGTAAAAATCTAGAAAGTCTGTCAAAGAGAAAGGGAAACTTTAAGAACGTGCTTTTAGAGCAAATGCTCAGACCACTGTTACTAGATTCGAGGGTAAAACTATGCGTAATCTCAGTCCTCCGTACGCGCAATACTTATTCTTAAGGCGACGCATTGATAACCAATAATTTAATCCAAAATAGATATGGGGGTTATCCACAAACGTCGGAAACTTTCCGTGGCGGAAAGGCCGATCGTTGAAAAGTATAAATTCAATCCGACAGCTTGGTTTTGTGAGTACGACTATATATAATATGATATATATGTAATATTAATATAATACGATTTCGGATTTGTGAATCGCGTATAGACAAAACCATCGAAAAGTTTCCTGTCGGATACGGAAAGTTGAGTTTCCGACGTTTGTGAATAACCCGCTGGTCTATGCAAAAGTGCGCGCATTAGCTTACGAAAAAGAGGTTATTTCCGTTTATATTAAAAACTACAATTAATTTTAAAAAATCCAACTGTCATTTTAAAGAATATGTTTAGATTAAAACTATACAGAACATTTAGAAACATAACTCTGCCCCGTTACTCCTAAAAATGTAAATCTCTTGTTTTAAAAGAGGTCTTTGATATTTATTTTTTGTTACAAAAGTTAACCAAGTGTGTATTGCAACTGTCAAAATAAAGTCAATGAAATGAAAAATCAGGTTACCAAATATCACTTTCATACGTTTTGTAGTCGCTTAGAAATATTGAGATCCCAGCCGTCAAAATTTCCAATGCGTCGCCTTAAAAAGGGATCCGAAGTTTTCGCCTCACGTGTTAATTATAACCGTTTCCAAATTTTAATAGCTATTAAACAAAAAAAAGAAAATCAGTTAACATAGGAGAAAAAGGTACGTACTAAAATGTTTTGTCTTTACCTATTTATATATTGATTAATAGTCAAATTATATCAAATATCTATAGTTGTAAAGGTTGTTAATTGAAACGACGGTTCGTGGCCATTGCATTTATTTTCGTCTGTCTCGCTTACCTACTCTCTAACCTTCTCGCATACATCTGTCCCTTTCACACACTAATTGTCAACTTCATTCATGCTCTACATAAAAGCCCATCCTTCGTCTCTCTCGCACACATATTACTTTCTGTTATGTTTACACCTTACATAGTTATATACAATATGTCATAGACTTTATAAATGACCAATCGCCGTGGCCCAGCAGCAACATTTCAATACGACACACATTTATTATCAGATAAGCTGATTAGCCGCCATTTCGTTTAAAATAGCACCTACATATTTTCATTTTATTTGGCTCACTTCATAGTATGGGCGCAGATTATTGCCATTTAAAACACTAGGCACACGAATCGGTCATTAGCCGGCACGATGCCAGAACCGCGGGCCCGGTATAGGCCCGGCCCGCAGTCGAATAGGAAGCCCGTTAATATGCTCGCAGGTGCGGAAACTCCCCTGCCGACGGCCTGAGTCCGATATTTGCCCAACCTACAAGATATCCCTTGGCTTAACAAATTCTCATACGGTCAACCATATAGCAAGGTGCCTTCTGCGCCTGAAAAAAGTCCGTCCTAGTGTCCGTGGAGATCTTTTCTCTTTTCAGAAACAAAAAAAGCTGATCTAGATAATAGGTACAGTGCGGGACAGGTATATACAGTGTCTGAAGTTATTAAGTCTATGCAATATATATCACAGTCGGTAGCAGAGAAATGATGTCGTTTCGTAATGAGTCCCAGAGCTCAGTGCGAAGCCGGAGTGGGTCGCCTTTAGGGTTGCCAACATTTTTTCGGCTGATTATAGTATTCTTCAAATTAGTTTTATAAAAAAAATATAGTATAGTATATAGTATTATATATAAAGAGTAAAAATAGATAAAGATATATTTGTTACTTATTAATTAAAAAAAAAAAATTTTTGTCTTCAACAAAAGTATCATACATTCATAATTATGCTTCATCGAATTCCATTTTTAAATAAATTTAGATGAAAAGGTCATTTCAAGACTGAGGTGCGTTCTGTTACACGCACATCGTACCAGTCGAAACTCGAAAGGTATTTCATAAATTTTAAAAACTGAAGAATTTGTTTATTATTATTATTAATTGTGGTGTTGCAAAATATAGATTGATCCATCCATGTAAATATAGATTTTTTCCGTAACTAGGTATATATTTCTTCAACAGTATATAGTAACCAGACCCAAAATTCAGTACATAAATACATATCCTCACGCTATTTCTCTAACGGGGTAGTCAGAGAGGACGGAGCGTCAAGCTTCGCGGTCCTTACATACTTCTTTCGCTTCCCCAAATCTCATCATTCTCCATACACTACAATACTATATAAATTATAAGAGGGTTGGTAACCCTATCCGCAGTCGCTGATAATACATATCAAATGTCAGTGCAATACGTTTGTTTATTTTAGCAAACATGGCGACAAGGACCGCGACTGTTTATGTTAATGAGATATATATTAATTATTTATATACAGTAAATACATAAGAAAAGTTACGGGCAAAGAGCATTTGCATACTGTTATCTAAGGGTTATCTCTAAATGATTGAATTACAATCAAGACAAACCATTGAAGACAGTAACATGAAATTTGGAAGACATGTTCCATGAATATTTTAATGAATGAAACATGAGTATTTCTTGAATCGCACGCAGTGCACAAGCGACATGAGAATTCTGTCTGAGTTTTCCAGATCCGTATTTTGTCGGATTCTGATCGGACGTAGTGCAACAGTGCTCAATACAAATCTAAGACAGTAATAGCACAATGTAAGAAAAAATTAAATCAATAGTGGGCGAACGCCTTTGCATACGCAAAGGCCAACTTCGCAAGACACTGATCACAGCACCTAGGGTTGTATCAATTTTTTTTACAATTTAAATAAATTACAATTATATTTTTAGTGTTTAATTACATGTACTTTTTACTTTTTTTACATACATTAATTTTAATTTTATTTGGAAAGCAAACAGCTGTATAAAGCTAAAAGACAAAACACATATAAATCTAGTAGCCAATTACATGTTTGCGCATATTGCATACATACATACATACATATCCTTACACTGTATCCCCGACGGGGTAGTCAGAGAGGACGAAGCGCCAAGCGTCGCGAACCCTACATACTTCATTCGCTTCATCAAATCTCATCATTTTCCTCACACATTTTCGCCTGGGTATGCTTGTACTTTGACACTTTTTACAATAATTTATATACCTATAATACACAAAGTACACAGTATTTTACAATGTTTTATATACGAGGGCTGCTATTTATGTATCCGGAATAACAAAGTGAAACAAACATATAGCATTTATTATAGTTTTATTGCTTTTCAAAATATTCACCATGATGATTGATGCACTTTTGCATGCATTGGAACCAATTTTCGTAGCACTTTTTCCATTCGGATTGAGGTATCTCCAAAACGTGCATTTTGAACGCATCAACAGCCTCTTCACGGCTCGAAAAACTTTGAAAACGTAATTTATTCTTCACGTAATCTATTCTTTGTTGGGAATAAATAAAAGTCGTTGGGGGCCAAGTCGGGGCTGTACGGCGGATGACCCGTTAATTCGATTTTTTGATCTTCCAAATACCGAGTTGTTTCGGCCGATGTGTGGCAGCTAGCATTGTCATGATGAAGAAGGATTCTGCGTTGTCGGTTATTCTTTCTTATTTCGTCAAAGACTTCTGGCAAACAAATGGTCGTGTACCATTCAGAATTAACCGTTCTACGATCTTCTAGTGGCACTGTAGCTACATGTCCATTTATACCAAAAAAACAAGCGACCATTTGCTTCAAACTGCTTTTTGAACGAATGACTTTTGTTGGGTTCGGCTCATCTTGGAACACCCAAACCGTTAATTGTTGTTTAGTTTCAGGATCATACGCATATATCCAAGATTCATTACTTGTGTAGATATTATAGACAGCTTTTGACGCACCCTGATTGTACTTTTGTAACATTTTTTCACATCAACCGACGCGAGCCCGTTTTTGGTCAATTCTCAAGTTGTGCGGAATCCAACGTGAACAAATTTTTTTTACAGTGAAATGTGTAATATTTTATATATACTCGTCATACTTATGCCCAGAGAGGCCTCTATCTCGCGATATGTAACATGACGATCTTACATTATTAGTTCCCGCACAGCATCAATATTTTGAGGTACAACAACCGATTTAGGGCGACCTTCTTTAACTTCGTCGTGAGCACAGACCGCCCACGATTAAACTCACTAAACCAGTGATACACAGTAGTTTTCGATGGTGCTTCGTCCCCAAAAGTCGAAGTGAGTTGATCGATGCACTGTTTTTGAGTTAGCCCTCGCCGAAAATCGTAATAAATCATAGCACGAAAATTTTCACGACTTAAATCCATAGTGATAAAGACTCGCAATTTTCATAATGACGCCACAAAGGATAAACAAATGACAGCTACATGAAACAAATTGTATTCTTCAGTCAAAGAGTTCCATTTTTGAATGTTATAATTACTTTTTTAATATTGTTCTGTAACTGGCCAGTTCCGGATACATAAATAGCAGCCCTCGTATAACTAGCATCCCGTAGCGTTACTTCATCTGGATTTCATACATCAGAGACTTGGTCTAAGCATACATATTGACAAACGTTGAACCATTTTTATTCTATAGGAGGGCCTACACAAAAAAAATGCTAGATTTCAGACCTATTAATAGTTTTTATAGGAAGCAGTGCAATAATTTCATTCATCTCATTAATCTTTATTCCAAATATTTGTAATAAATGATTTTTACTCTTATTTGAAATTGCGGTAGTTATTTTTTATTATTATAATTTGCTATAGGGTTCCATAAATCAAATGGGATCTATTGAGTGTTCCATGGTCTTAAAAGTTTAGGAACCACTATATAGCCTGTCCATCTGTAATAATGTATCTTTCAGATGATGAAAGTATCATTGAAATAGGTCGTGATTCTGAAGATTATCCTCGACTTAAAAACACACAAAATCCACTCTCTCTTTGTAATAAAGCATAGACTATAATTTAAGATATTATAATTTATTATGACAGGGTTGCAGGACAGTGTTATTGTAAAAACGAAAAATACTTAGATGGTTCGGACACATAGAAAGAATGAGAGATGAAGAGTGAGGAAGAAAATCCACAGAGCGAAAGTGAATGGTAAAAAAGGCCAAGAAAGACCAAGGCTATCTTATAAAGATCAAATAGCCAGAGTATGGAGAATAATTTATTATATTATATAGAAAGTTAGAAGTAAAAAAATAATATCTGTTTTATCGATAAACTTTTGATAATGAGTAGTCAGTATGGTCACACACACAAAATATCACATAACTATGTCTGACATTACTAGGGAAGCATTATATTGGTGAGAACGAAAATTATTTAAGAACCGGTTAAGGGGTCCTTTTAATCCAGGGGGTACGTAGTTGACGATTTAGGTATCATTGGTGAAATCGGGCCTAAAACTAATAAGACAGTAACATCAAGTACAATAAAAATAACTTTATAAATAGGACACATACCTATAGAGATATAATTAAGTTTGATAGTTACTGAAGTCGGTGCCAAGCCTACTAAACTAATAGACTTTCTGTTGTTGCACATTGGGTTTGCACCGACTTCAATAACAGTCGAATTTAATTAGGTATATGGATATTTGTATTTTGATTCATAAAGGATAGCATTTCGTACTTTTCAGTGTTAGTTCTTGAAGTCAGTTTCATTTTTTTATTAAATTTTTGTTTATTCTCCCTTTTGAGTGACCTTGGTCTAAATAAATATCTAGGGCAGGTCTACAATTAACTTCTTTTCTAATTCTGGAGTGCAATGACATACAAGAGAAGAGTAATAAAGGTTATAACCAGATCCCATATTTGGTATTATTTGGTGTATTTTGAAACCCAAGCTCCAATAGCAGTGAAATTTAAATGAGACCAATCTGTAAGTGTGTTCTTTCTAATAAAAAAAAAGATGTTTCAAATCGGTTCATAAATAACGGAGTTATGAAGTAACAAATATAAAAAATACAACCAAACTGAGAACTTCCTCCTTTTTTTGAAGTCGTTTAAAAATATTTTTCCTACTTTGGATTTGACAGAAATTGAAACCGTGACTTTCAGCTAGGAAGGTAGATGTACTATTCACTATGCCGATGAGCTAGTCTAAAATAACAGTACAGTCCTGTATGAATAAAAATACTAAAAAAAAAACTAAACCTATCAAGATTAAATACACACAAAATGTCTATATATATGTCTGGTTAGGACAGAACCCACCTGCTGGTATCACATAATCAAAACGCTACAAAAGTTATGGTAGACAGAAGATTCGACTCACCTCAAACTCCTTGCTTATTCTGATATCTTCAAGGCTCCGACTACTATTTTTGTCAAATGCATTCAAAGTCCCATACAAATGTTTATTATTTGCACTAGCAGTTTTTATATCACAATCGTTATCAAAAGGCACATCGTAAATTGGTTCATCCTGTACATAAAATTCTGATCTCCTACATTTACAATGTAAATGACATTTGAAATTGTCTTCTTTTTCACTGTTAGTTAAGCACTTAGTGCAAATTTTGTCATTTAAAAATGTACTTAAGTGAGGTTTTGGGCTGTCTGAGTTGTCGCTACTGCATGAGCAACATAACATGGAGTTTCTATTTGAATTTGGTGTGTCAAATCGGGTATATGGTAGACTCATCGTAGAATTCTTCGTAATGGCACAATTTAGAGAATTAAAGCAATTCGCAATAGAATCAGACATGTTTTGGTTCGGTAATAATGTTTTGTGAGTTATATCTAGTATTTCGGTACATAAATAATGCATTTCTTTGGGTTTATTCAAAGTTAAATTTGTTTCAGCTATGTCGTAAATATTTTTCACTCCTTTCTCAGCCTCTCGTTTTTGTAAAACTTGCTCTAATTTTTCCAACATTTGTTTCGTATCTTTCTTCTTTTTTTCTGACGTTTCTGGTATAGGTGATATTACAAAAGTGCGGGGTGGCTTTTTCGGTGGTGGTCCAGGAGGCAAGGGCTGTTTCAAAGCCTTTTTCAGTGTGTCTGTGAGAATTAAATGTGGGTTTTTTCGTTCTAAACGCATTGTCTCGCTTGAAATACATATATCATTCATTACTTCTAAATTCGTTTTGTTTTCAGGTACGTTTTCATTGTCAGGCTGTTCAAACTGTAGCATTAGCTTTTTTATTTTGGAATTTTTATCATCATCTACATTTTCTGTTTCTGAGCTCACACCACTATCAGTCATAGCATCCGAATCTTTCTTTTTGGGTTTAGAGACTTTGGCGTACTGATCTAATATGTGTTGTGGGACTTCCGAGTCAGGTACAGAATTGTATGGAACTGCGTTTACTGGAGCTTTACTATTATTTTTCATGGTATCCATTTTATTCATATTTGAAGAAACAAACCCTTCCTTCTTCATGTGATCTTCGAGTAGATTACTGAGTTTCTTTAACCGTTCTTTACTAAGCTTTCTCTCACCTGTTTTTAAAGAGAAATCACTGGTTTCTGATCGTCCATTACAGCTGCCATGTCTCTTCGGACTGTGACCTATCTTTTGAGATCTGTCGCAACGAAATGCATGGCTACGGTGCAGTTTCTTGCCTGGATCACTAGTTTGACGTGTAAGAGACTTTTTGTTGTCACTTAAACTACGTTTGACATCATTTCTACCATATAAATAGCTTGTATTTGGCATTGGTGACCAATCATCGCTTGTGTCTGAGTTAGGATCATTTTTTTTTGTTTCAATGGGGCAATAACCATGCTTACTAAATCTGTTGTCATTTTCTTTATCAAACTCTGCTGGATCATTTGACTTAGTTTTAAATGCATTTGTATCAATGATTTCCTTTTGTTTACACAACTGTTGGCCATCTGCTATATTTTTTTTCCTCAATATTAGAGGTTCTGTTTCTACGTTTAGGTTTTCGAATTTACTCTTTATAGCTTGCACTCTGTTATTTGGATTGGATATCATTATTTAAGCAAAAAAAACATTTTTAATTCATTATATTACAAATAAATAAAAAAAATACTTTGCACAAACTAGAAATATTTTATTCAAAATATCACGGAAATTGACACTTTTTGTTGTTTTATATTACGTTACAGAACTATAGTTTTCTTGTTGGTTTTAGATTAAAACCTGTTATTATTTTTCTGACAGGAAACAAGGGCACTGACTTTGTTTTGTAAAAGATTACCAATGAGTTTATGAATTACACTTGTTTACAGCGACGATTGCGAAAGACGCAATTATACACGGCGTTAATTTTTGCGGAATAACTATTTTGAAACACTATTCACTTCATTAACACTGACAGATTATTTACAATAGTTTCCAAAACAGTCGACCGTTCGACTCGTCGAAGAAGGGCATGGCACTAGTGAGTTGCTAACATCGCTGTCAAAATTACCCAGAACGTAACGCAAAATGTTGCTATATACTATGCATAATTCGATAATCGGAAAAACTATTGCAATTCAGTAATATTGTGGTACTTTTTAATTAGCTTAATTCTTAATTATTATGCTATTCCACTGTAAATTCCTCTAGAATTTTGTTTCCAAAGTTTTGATTTATTATTAATCTACTAATGCAAGCATCAGTATTTTATAAATATGTGGTAAAAGTATGTTCGGTAGTAATATTGTTAGTTTAAAGAAAATGATGAAAATGATTTATAAAATATTTTATTACCTGTGCTAAATTTTTGTACTAAATATAATAATAACACTAAATATCACGACGTCAATTTACACACATTTTATTTACTGTCTACCTAATATCCATTAATTTTGCTTACCTTGTTCATACTGACAATTAATACAATATACAATACAATACACTTAAAACGTTGTTCCTGTTGCAAATTACGTAATTATCATTAAATTCGAAATGGGGTGAAGGATAAAATTTAAAATATCATTCAATATAGTATCACTTACAACCATTACTAATATTGTTATTACATACACACATACATATACTCACGCTGTATCCCCAACGGGGTAATCAGAGAGGACGAAACGCTAAGCGTCGCGGTCCTTTCGCTTCCTCGAATCTCATCATTCTCCTCACACATTTTCGTCTAGGTATAATATTGTTATTAATTATTCATATCCACTATTATATTAAACAAGCAATATTTGTATATATAAAGTGTTTTTTTTAACTGGGACAGTATGGGAAAATCCGCATCCTTAACAGATACAAGGGAGCTAGCTGTCTTAGAAATCATTCGGTCTTTTTTTGTGAAAACAATTTTGACATTATCGATTTTTTTGTCAAGCGTGAATTACCCATAAAAACATAAAATTGTCAAAAATTTGTTTAATGCTGATCGGCTGTTTCATGTAAGCATGATTTCATTGTACTGAAAGAAAAAAAATCTGGACAATAAAAGTAGGTTAAATTTAAAAAAAAATTATATATTCTTATGGATTTGGATTTCCCTGTACTGTACATCTCCGCGGGCATTTCAACGTGTCACTCTTGACTGTTATATTGCAGATCTAATAATTGCAGGATAGGTTTATTTTGTTTTCCATACAAAAAGAAAACATTCATCTAATAAGAAAAAATATACAATCCTGTTATTATGCCCTATATTCCGAAAGCTTCCTAGCGACGTAAAAACGCTAATATTAGGATCGCCTCACCTTTATTTTTTTTTAACTTTGTCGTTTTACTCTAGAACTATTGACTTTTGGCGAAGTTGTAGAACGCAAGTTTTTCGCTTCGGTACTATAATGCCCTTTCGTATTTACCCATCCTTTCGAAATAACCTTGTATAATTGTCATCACTTTCTCGAAAACAGCTCTAGCAATTTTGATGAAATTTACAATATAGGGTTGAGAGGGGCGAGAAATCGATCCAGCTAGGTGGCTTCAATTCTGGGAAAAATCGTTTTCTTCGCCTTCACACACTTAAAAGTTCTAAACTTTAATTTCTCAGCAGAGTTTACCTTCTCGATAGCACAGTGGCTGAGTAAAGGTCTACCACATTAAAATGCGCGGATTTGAATCTTAAAATGTGGTCGGACCTTTTTGTCATATTTTTTTTGTAAAACACCTAATGAAGCTCGGTCGCTCCGTTACTTATTGATTGTAACGTTGGTATTATTATGAAAATAAATTCAGTTTTTCATATAATCAGAAATAAATACTTGACATCAAAAGAAAATCAGGATGTAAGGATTTACCCATAAAAATGGGTATTTTTTTCGACCACAATTAACAGCTGGTTGCATGTGTTAAATCAACATTACAGTCTACAGTAAAAGAAAAACATATAATATAGGTTATCTCGTTATCTATGTGGGTGCTTTACGATTAACAGCAATTTATTATCAGAAAATTTGAACAAGGGAGTATTTCTTTCATCATTTTACGTTGTACATACATATTAAAAACTAATGAAAACTATACGTACCATTGATCTATAACTAAGTACGTTGGATGGACTGTGGATCAAAATCATTATAATAATCAGTCAGAGAGAATGGAGTACCAAGCATAGTGATCCTTACTTCTTTTGCCTCCTTAAATCTATATGTTCTCTTCACGCACTTTCACCTAAATATCCGAGCGCTTTTGACATTTCTGTCAGCTAATACTTTGGCTTGGTCTATGTACATAATATATAAATATACTCCTCAAGAGCGCCAAGCATCGGGGTCCTTGCATACTTCTTTCGCCTCCTCAACAAACAAGAATATAATAATTTATTTAATATAATGTATTAATTTATTATCATCGCAAAGCTAAAAAAAATAGTTCATAATTTTACATTTAGTTATTAGTACCATCTAGTATCGAATAGAACAATGAATTGTCACGATCATGGCAATTTCTATATTCCTAACTTGCGCCATCTATTACGTTGTTGTAATAACTAAACTGCAATTAACTGCCACAACGTTACAGATGAAGATGAAATGTATAGATGTCGCTTTAGTTAAAATTTGTTCATTTAAAAGAAAAACCGCACGACAATACCGAGCGATGGCTTAAATTTTAAACAAACAAACTTAAACGTCACCAAAACGTATTCAATATTCGTAATATGTACCTAAAGGCACACGCAGCGTGTAATAAACTATTCCTGCATATACAAAAAATATATACACAGAGCACACGACATAGACTACAGAACATACTTTTTTATTTGATCGGCGCGGATAAACAAAACTAAACTGACGCATACCTTTGAATGGCGACAATAACTTACGATTAGTTTTAAACGTGAATTTTTGTACTACCTGCTTTAGTTACTGTTCTTAGATAGTAAATAAACTGTCTCTAGTCTTGGCTCTACTTGAGTTATTTACCGCAACGGGCATTGTGAATAAATAATTATTTAAAATTTTCATAAGTTTCAAGGAGCATCGCGCTTTGAGCATACCTCCTTCAAACGCGTTGAGCGAGGAGGTATTTCCCCTGTCCCCACATGACACTCAAACGGTTTAACGTCAGCTATTGTTGTTCTGTGGATCTAATGAAACCTAAATTATAAACGTCTACCATTAGATACGTCTTGCTAGGAGTTAATAGTGAATAAGTAAATATAAAAAGAATTATTTAGAGCGACCACAAATATGTAGATTTACGTTACTTCGGATTTAGTGAGTCAAATGATTATAAGCCGCATTTGCAGTCAAAACCTTTATTGATTTCTTCAAATACTAATCAGTCGCGAGGAGTTTAAAAGTTTTTTCAATTATAGGAGATTCCAATTGTTTATGTAAGTCGGCGGGTTATTACCTAAAAATTTACAGACAGCGACAGCCACGCGATCACTACACGACCGGTGACTAATTGTATTAAAAAGTTGGTATCATATTATGACGATTGCGTATCTATTATTCTATGACCATAAAATGTACTTTTCGCGGTTGATTTAGCGCTACTATACAAATAACTACACATTCTCATTTTGACAGCAGATATCGCGCGATATTGGCTGTCGCATGCTGTCTACAAGTTGCGGAATAAGCGTGCCGGTCGTATTCGGATTGCACTATGCCTGATCCACAAATGTTGTTTTATCTGAAGCGGGATTAAAAAATTATATGTAGACTTAGAAAAAGTATTATTGCATAGATTAATTAGTTATTAGCGTAAAATAATACAAAGTAGGTATTTCGTTCAATCTTACGATTATAATATTACACAGACTCAGATCCCACATAGCAAAGTGTTGCTGCATGTTTGATTTTCCTTTGATTATAAATTGCCAAATCAAAATATGACGAGACGACAAGCTTTGACAATTAATATGTAAAAGCTGCTATGTCAAATAGAATAACAAAGTTATTGACAATATTGCTGCAATCATGTGCTTTTTAATAGGTATTAAATTTTTGTTTTTTAAATATTTAAAGTTTTATTTATAACAAAGTACATACATAAACTAACGTTAATATTTACAAACTTAAAACTAAACATTATCTTAAATAATAGATTTCCTCAAAGTTGCCGATTAGAAAGCTGTTATTGCTTAGGGTGCCCAGCAGACTGGCAGCATTATACCTATTTGAATAGCTGAACTGATTCGTTGGCAGGAGAAGCTGCCAGCTCGGCAGTCTCCCGAAGCCTCGACCAGTCTCTTACATACATACATACATATCCTCACGCTGTATCCCTAACGGGGTAGTCAGAGAGGACGGAGCGCCAAGCGTCGCGGTTCTTACATACTTCTTTCGCTTCCTCAAATCTCATCATTCTCCTCACACATTTTCGCCTAGGCATGCGAGAGCTTTTGACATTTCCGTCTGCTAACACTCTGGCTATTTGATCTTCATAAGTCAGCCTTGGTCTTCCTTGCCTTCTTTTACCACTCACTTTCGCTCTGTATATTTTCTTCGTCAGTCTTTCATCACTCATTCTTTCTATGTGCCCGAATCATCTAAGCATTCCTTTCTTCATTTTTACAATAACACTGTCGTGCGATCCTATCATACTGCGTATCTCCTCATTGCTTATCCTGTCCGCAAGGGTGACACCGCACATCTTTCTAAAAGATCGCATTTCTACTGCATTTATCATACTTTCACTCGATTTCGGGCATATCCAGGCCTCACTACCGTACAATAAAGTTGGCACCAACACCGCAATGTGGATCGCCATTTTGGCAGTGTTAGATATATTCACACTATCTGCTAATGCGGACAAAGCACCATTCACTTTATTGCCAGCTGCTACCCGTCTCTTACAAATATCAGAAACCAGTCGATAGGCTTCGGGACCCCAGAGACCCAGATCCCAAAGTTTCCAACGGATCAGCTTGGCTATTCAAAGCGGTAATACTGCCGATCTGCTAGGCATCCTTAGCAATTACAGTTTTTTACTAAGCGAGTCTATTACATAAGATAATAGATAAATACTTAGTTTCAAGTTCGTAAATGTTTTCTTTATTTATTATTATCTGAATTGAAAAATGTCGTTTTTCGAAATATGTGTCACGCTTCACGACACATCAGTCACGACTTATGACACATGTACAGAAAACTAAGCATATAAAAATGGCGGACAATTCTACGACTTCTTCTTGTAAAAGGCGTTCCTCTCTCGCCAAAAAATTGGCGTTATTTCTAGACCCCATATTTCCAGTCTTTATGACGACTTATAGTAGAGTGGTGCCACAATGAGATCTCGTACCACGTGAAAAATTTGATAGTTCCGCCACTGATTATCTGATCCACAAAAATATAGCGTGAGGACACGAATTCTTTGTATTTAGATGAGGGTGATCTTCCTTTTTCCGTGAAATAAAAATATTGCTGTTAGTGTTTCTGCAATACGTCAAAAAAAAACACAAAAGGTGCATCAGCAAAGAAGTACACTGCCAGGCAAAATAATTTTGCAATTATTATAACTTTTGGCATATTTTATCGCTGGCATCATTTGCATGGTATTTATTTATCATGTGGTCGTATATTTTTGTTAAGTACGTAAAGAATTACGAAGATAACGTAATGATATTACTTACATTTTTTTTGGTAACGCAGGAGAAATATGAACACAAGCCCACGGCAAAGAGATTCAGACTCATCGGTGGTCATCCTCGGCGCGTTCAAGATTTCCGACATCTACAGAAACACCAGAATCTATCTGGAGCATTTCCCGCAGGGCTAATGACAGAACTTCCTCAGTAACCTCGCAGCATAATAGCGCGGAAGCGCGAGTCATACTCTATGGCGTTCTCCTCAGAGTCGCCCGAGTGGGCGACCGTAGCTCAAACTCCTTTTAGCCTTTTAATTCACCTCTACGACAGGCTACAGGGCTAAATTATATGTTGTAACTGTGTGCGAAGTGGTAGAACTACACAATAACATTGTGAATGAAAAAAGTAAATGAAATAAGTACGATAACATCAACTTTTAAAAATGCGACGCTGTTGTTCAGACCGAATATGACGTCAATACAATAACATTGTCAACAAGTGCGTAATTATAAGTAATACCAGTACCTTGTCGATTCTAGTCTTGTTCCATGGTTTATTAGTTGTACATACATATCTTCGCGCTGCGTCCTTAACGGGGTAGTCAGAGAGGACGGAGCGCCAAGCATCGCGGGTCTTACATACTTAGTTGTAAAATACAAATTATTAATAATTACAATGTACACGGTACTCGTGACAGCTTTTCACTTGTTGATTGTTGGTATAAGCAATGATGTAGCAAAGTACGCCCAAATGGCGGGTGTTTAAATTGCTCGAATCCGTTTGCTGTTTTTAACATTTTTTTGTGCTCAGTATAAATTTTTAAAAACTGGATATTTTTTAAAAGTATATAGTATACCCTTCCCCAAAGTTTATTCTATATTCATTCTATATTTCATCAAAATTACAAACTTGCAAACAGAAAGACAGGCTTTCGCATTTGTGATATTACTATAGAAGTATGGATGTAAACAATAGATTAAAAATATAAAAAAGTACACGCATATACCCTGTTACAATAACTTTATCTTGTTTGCAAGTTATTTTTATAAATATACGTAATTGGAATTTAATTTTAATAATTTATATTTTTTTAAGATAACAATCTAATAATTTTTTGCAACGCAATGTAAGTACCACTGTATGGCCATGGCAAAGAGCTAAGATCAATTATAATTGTATTATTATGACAATTGGTTTAAGTGTAATCATGAAATATTAATTAAAAATATTATAAAGCGTCGTAAACAATTCCATTTTATTTAATTCTCTGTACTTTAAGTTTCCGTGATGATAAACATATTATGTAAATTGATATGATACGAGTACCTTTGTATAAATAACAACTAAGGACCGGGACTTTGCCTACAGTTTATCATAATAAAAAATATAGATCTATTTGTAAAGAAAGGCGATATTGGTGGTATGGAAGTCCGAGGTCGTGATAAATTGATTATTCTAAAATTTAAATCACATAAGTCAAATGTTTCATTTTTGGGTAACTGCATTCGTTTTTATAATAAAGTTCCTCAACGAGTCACTCAATAGACATAAACCAGATTTAGATTAGATTTAGATACTATAAAATAAACGATTTCGTTGATGATAAAACAATAGTATGGAAATGAGATTCTCTGCACATGCATTTACTGGCTCTCTGAATATTGTATTTTAATAAATCTTTTGTAAAATGAAGTTGAAAAAATGATACCTGGCTGAGTTTCTTGTCGGTTCTTCTCAGTGTCCAAGTTTTCTTTTCTCTTCTCTTTGAACGGAACTAAAGTAGATTTGACGTTCAAAAATACCTTGTAATTGGGTTTACTTGAATAAATTGATTCAACTTTGACTTGACTTCGGTGTGAGAGTGCCAGTGGCCTATCATCCCCACCCCTTCCTCTCCCTCCTTTCCCTATTTCCCTAAAGGCCGGTAATCCAAACGTGAATCCGCGGACGTTGTGGGTGTCCATGGGCGGCGGTTGATCACTCTCCATCAGGTGATCCGCTTGCTTGTTTTCCCCCTCATTCATAAAAAAAGACCTCTATGTCGTAATGGTTTAGGTGTTGAATCCAAGCGCGGAAGGTTACGGGTTCGATCCCGGCTGGCCCAATTTAGGAAAACAACTTTTCTAGATTGTCTATGGTTTGGGTGTAGTGCGAGACGCCCCTAATAGTCGTCGTCTGGTTCTCATTGCATAGGGAATGCTCCAGGATAAGTCCAAATGATCAGTGTGTACTGTCTGGCGCATTTTGAAAAAAAAAAGTAAGTTATTGCCCGTCAAAAGGGCCCTTTGCTTCGTTTTATACGGCGATTTTGGGACGACTGTACGTTTCGTTTGGTGTTTAAGAAAATTAATAACGTTTAACTACCAATTTAAAATTCGTTACGCTAGATTACGTGGTATTTGTCATTCTATTCTACAAATGTTTACAGTTGAACCACTTGTCTAGGCCCTTAGGTGTTCTTTTCGAATGGAACTAAAGTAGATTTGACGTTCGAAGTTACCTTGCAATTGGGTTATTAGAATAAATCGATTAGACTTTGACTTTGACCTTACTCGCTAATCCAACTGCCAAACAACAGTGTCTTCACTGCTGTGTTCCGATATGATAGCCGTAGACAGCCGACACAACATCTCTGTCCTCAGGGCAGTCAAGGCAATCGCGGTCTGGATAAATTCTTAGCCTCGATATTACAGGTTGTCTGAATCAAACTTGCCGGTACAATTAGGTATACCAATAAAATTATTTAGAACTTTATTTACATTAACAAAAAGTACATACATATGTTAATATTTACAAACTTAAAACTACACGTTATCTTAAATAATAAACTTCCTCAAAGTTGCCGCTTAGAAAACTGTCATTGCTCAAGGTACCCAGCAGACTGGCAGCATTGCCTCTTTCAAAAGTTCAAAAAGTAATAAAGATTTTTCTCTAACATAATCTATTGAGGAAATATTATAATTTTTGTGAAAAAAGGGAAGTGTGACTTAATTTAACCTCGTGTCGGGGATGTGTTTGGGGTAGTTTATTTATATCAATAGATAGCGTATTTATTGTTGTTCAAAAAGTAATAAAGATTTTTCTCTAAGATAATCTATTGAGGAAATATTATAATTTTTGTGAGAAAAGGGAAGTGTGACTGAATTTAACCTCGTGTCGGGGATGTGTCTGGGGTAGTTTATTTATATCAATAGATAGCGTATTTATTGTAGTTCAAAAAGTAATAAAAATTTTTCTCTAACATAATCTATTGAGGAAATATTATAATTTTTGTGAGAAAAGGGAAGTGTGACTTAATTTAACCTCGTGTCGGGGATGTGTCTGGGGTAGTTTATTTATATTATAACAACACGTTTTCTAGTGACTAATACACACTTAACTCTCTATCTAAATATCTACTGAACCAATTTTGATGATTTTCCCAAAGTCGGATTATACTTAGTCCAACTAAAAAAGAATTTTTGCAATCCGACTTATAGTTTTTAAGATATGCGCGGACAAACATACAAACGTACATACAAATACATACATACATTTATGAAATTTGGCATACATGTTTAGAAGCTGGTATAGACTAACATATATAAAAATTCTGCAATTCAGACAATATTACAAACGTACGGATTGAATTGATAACGTCCTTTTTTTTAAGTCGGTATAAATAACTGAAATTCGCTTTAAGCGTATAACTATCTAACAAACTCGAACGATAATGAAAAACGAAGGATGGTGGAATCGAATCTTCTCTTCCCTAAATAGCAACGATTAGGAGGACTAGTGCGCCTTTCTCAGCTGAGGTAATACCATCAACTTGCTTAAATTATTTTCTAACAATCACTTCATTCGGTTTTTGCACTGTAGTCACTCCAATTTCGTCCATCTTTCTTATGTCGTGTGGTGGAATAATATATCGTTAATTTATCGATTCAAGGTAATAAAAAAAGTTTTGGCATTATTTGCTGGGTGGTGGCATCAAATGTCCTAATGGACAGAGATGAGTGACTCTTTATAAATTACGTAAACCAGTCAGAGCTAGCTAGCTTGTTCGATTCTCAAGCACCTTGGAACTTTCAAGTCATTGGAAATTTTTATTTTTTATTTTATTTGCAAGCAAGGCAATTGCAAGCTCAAATTCTATTTTTCGCGTATTCTTTAGAGACATTCCGAAATAACTACTTGAAGACAGAAGTATATGTATTTTTCCAATTCTTCTTCTTGTTCATCGATAAAAATCTGTTGATTCCTTTTGTAGCCTATTTTTGTAGATGGTGTTGAATATTCATACAGCCGTGTTGTTTATCTCTTCGGTAGTAAATTTATTAAAATACCTTGTTAAGGTGCGATAATGAATATCAAAATCCTTCGTGACAGCCCTTACAGATTTGACGTAGTTTATCACTTTTCTTGCAGCACGTAGCATCAATACTGGAGAAACAAACCTTCGAGCAGACTTTCGTCTGTGATGCCGAGGAATTTTCGTGACTAGTTCTAAAACAAACAAATATTTATGTACTGAAACTCCAAAAACCTAACAAAAAATCAGCACTCATGCATTGGGGTTGGTTGTCATATGTAGCAACCAGCCCCCATCAACTTGAGACAACCTGCCCCGAAACACAATTTATAATGGAACCTCCTAAAATATATTTAAAGAAAATTTTATTTAAAAAAACGTATAACATAACATATCTTCACGCTGTATCCCTAACGGGGTAGTCAGAGAGGACGGAGCGCCAGGAGTAGCGGTCCTTACACACCTCTTTCGCTTCCTCAAACCTCATCATTCTCCTCACACATTTTCGCCTAGGTATGCAAGTGCTTTTGACATTTCCGTCTAACAGTCTGGCTATTTGATCTTCGTAAGTCAGCCTTGGTCTTCCTTGGCTTCTTTTACCACTCATTTTCGCTCTGTAGATTTTCTTCGTCAGTCTTTCATCACTCATTCTTTCCAAGTGTCCGAACCATCTAAGCATTCCTTACGTAAAAAAGTATAACAATATCATGAAACATATATTTAACATTATAAATAAATGAAGAAGTATATATATATGCTATGCACAATTCAAGTATATTTACGAAACTCGACAAAAATGCACAAAAAATTACTTTTTCCGCGGGAAAAAAACAAATGTAGGTACACATCTACGTCAGGGCACTTCAGAGCAGACCGAAGCGAAGTAGGGAGGGAGGTGTTGCTCTCGCGTTACACACCTTTCAATTTGTTGGAACAACTTTCCTATCGATCTGAAATCGATTTATGAAAGAATCGATTATTCGATCTCAAACAGAGAATCGATCCAGTGAATAGACGACAGACACTCAACATTCGTTCTACGGATTTTTTATAAATTTTGCATGGGATAGATAAAAGTTAGACGACTCAAAAAACCGCAAAATCTGGCTCCGAGAGCGCTAAGGTGACGGCAGTTTTCTATGTGTATGTATAATTTATGAATAAATTCCACGCTAGCTCATTATTTTATAGTTGTGTTCTTACCAATGCAAATATAATGGAAACTCCATTTTTGGGTGTCCGCAATCAATTCACTAAATCGATTCTCTAATCGAGATCGATCGATCAATTTTTCCATTAATCGATCTCGTATCGCCATCCGTATGAAAATTGTTCCAACAAATTGGCAGGTGTGTAGGGCATTATACAATGAACTTCATCGTTAGTTTAGTTTAGTTTAGTTGAGTTTTAGTACGGGTAGGTTGTCACAGCAGCTATAACAGATAGCTGCCGTCGCAACCTACTCGTGAGATAACCATACCCGCGCGCTTATTACGTACCTAACTTGCAGACAGCAAGCGGCAGCCAATATCGCGCGATATCTGCTGTCAAAACGAGAATTTGTGTAATGTAACTTTTATGGTGGCGCTAAATCAACCGCGAAAAGTGCATTTTATGGTTGTTAAATAATAGATACGCAATCGTCATACATGATACTAATTTTTTATTACATTTAGTCACCGGTAGCGCAGTGATCGCGTGGCTGTCGCCGTCTACAAATTTTTAGGTAATAACCCCGTCGCGCGCTTATTACATACCTAACTTGCAGACAGCATGCGACAGCCCATATCGCGCGATGTCTGCTGTCAAAACGAGAATTTGTGTAATGTAATTTTTATAGTGGCGCTAAATCAACCGCGAAAAGTGCATTTTATGGTCGTTAAATAATAGATACGCAATCGTCATATATGATACCAACTTTTTATTACAATTAGTCACCGGTCGCGTAGTGATCGCGTGGCTGTCACTGTTTACATATTTTTGGGTAATAACCCCGCCGGTCTCCCCTACTATCTTTTTTATTTTAGTTATTTATCTGTTAATTACAAGTAGGCGTTTTCAACAACTGCTTTCTAACGTTATGATAAAGCCTCAACACCTCGTTATTTACCAATTTGTGAACTTTTAGTAATTTCGATTTCTAAGACCTTATGAACTCTGTCCATGTTTTGCAACTCTTGTCACCGAAACCGCGCTTCAATTGATAAAAACGGTCGTAGCTACAAAAGCTGTAGTCTCAGACAATTGCGCAATAATAATCTTACATGTCATACAATCTTACATGTAGCGGCAAATTGGAATCAGACAACCTGTAAGGGCGCGTTTATTCGGAAGAGATGCGAGTGCGATGCGAGGTTTCAATATCATGGAGCATTTTGTTGTCAAATGTGTGGTCTAAAAGTCGGTTTTTTTGAATCCCGTTTTGTCACAAAACTTCGCTGGATTGTAGAGTGAGTTCATGGTGTAATAAAACAAGAAATCGTGTTTCAACGCCTAAACAGCCATGATTTATCTGACTTTCCACAACTTGATGAGACTCAATTAAAATTATTATTTATTGGATCGTATCAATACAGCCAAGCAATTGCTTATCTTGCTGAGATATTAGACGCCAATTTTTGTGTATGTCCTAATGGACGTCGTACAGTAGGATGCTGCTGCAATTTGGTTGCGACAACTTATTACTGATTTGGCCGGTATCAATATCGAATTCCTCGTCCAGCTGAGAAACTCAGTCAATTATCCAAAAAAGACAATATTACAGTAATGATTGAAGAATACAGTGACGATGATTATTATTAATATTAAAATTACATTAAAAAAGTTAGAACATTATTACTTGCTTAGCGACTCTAATATTCATATATGGAATAAAGCAATAATTTTTTTTTAACACTGTACTACCCTAGCGAAAATTTAAAAAAAAATATATGTTATAGAGCCTAGTAAGGGTCATTTATAAAAAAAAACTCGTGATAGTGTCTTAAAATATTTTTGAAAATTCTTAAATTAAGATATTTCGACATATTATTAATATGTCATTAATCACTGTGAAGACTTAAAAATGTATCGTTTAAGACTTCTTTGGTATATCTAGCGTGTGCAAAGAGAGAAAAAAACTTTTTTTTAAAATCGCAATTTTTTTTTATGTGAAAAACTGTGTGACAACTCAAGGAAATGTTTCTCATAAGAAGGTGATTTCATGGTAAAAATATCAGTCTAACTTTCCCGAGGGGCATCTGACCCATGCTTACCCTGCTATACTCTTTCTTGCGTCTCTCATTGAGTGTAACCGCGAATAAAACAGTTAGCTATAGTAAATAGTATGGCAACCTCGCGTTGTCGGTATAATTCGTGTCAGCTCATGACCGACTTCACGTATATTATTGAAATAATTATTTGCAAAATACTCTTAAGGCGACGCATTGGAAATTTGGACGGCGGGGATCTCAATTTTTCTAAGTGACTACAAAACGTATGAAAATGATATTTGGTAATCTGATTCTTCATTTCATTGAAGAATTCATTATTTTGTTAGTTGAGATACATGATTGGTTAACTTTTGTAACACAAAAAAATATCAGAGAAATCTCTTTTAAAACAGATTTACATTTTTAGGAGTGACGGGACCGATTTATGTTTCTAAATTTTCTGTATAGTTTTAATCTAAGTATATTCTTCAAAATGTTAGTTGGATTTCTAAAATTAATTATAATTTTTAAAATAAACGAGAATAACTACTTTTTCATATTTTTCGTAAGCTAGCACGCGCACTTTTGCATAGACCATAACGTCTATTTTGAATTAAATTATTGTTTATCAATGCATCGCCTTAAATCTTAAGTGTTCTGGCGACAACTAGTATTTACAAAATAAAAAATATGTAATGTTCCACTGTGAATTGTTGTACTATGACCCTTCCCTACTGTTAGCTATTGTCAATATTCGTGAATAAAAGGCCTTACTCACGGTGCAGTCTGACTAGCGATTTGTTGCTGCAATTTGTTGCAGTCGCAGTTTCCTTTGGTGCACTCATTTTAGCAACCACGATTGCAATTTTATTTTGCGAACAAGGGCCACAACGTATACACGCGTCTACCTATGTGTAATAATGGCACCAATGAACCAATATTGTCTAAATTTTAGAAAGCGAATCTTGCGATAATAACAATTATTATTATTCGCAAGAATGCGAGTAAAATCAGATGTACTGTTAAATAGGCAATGTAACGTAAGCACTGATCACTATGAACACGTTATTAATTCTTCATCACAAATATTATGTACTTGACTATTCGACGGCTTCTCAACAACTGAACTCTTACAAGACCAAAATCAGACTTTTATGCAGCCCCACTACACGCAGGATATCCATTCTACCCTCGTTCTTACTAACATGTTACAAAATATCACACGTGGGTAATTTATGTGACTAAAATTAATGTTAACAGTACCTACATGAAATGAAATAAGATACTTTACTCACTCTGCTCACTAAAAGCAAGCAAATGTTAGATTTGAACTCCTTAGGAAGTTCAGATCAGAACATGAATATTATTCCATTCTGTCAAGTTTTGCCGTTGCAGATTGCCGTTACTACATCAATTGAATCATCTAAGAAAGAGAAAAAAAGATTATGGGTATCTTTTTTGGATAAATGTGGCGAATTTTTGTATACTTCACAAATTTTTGTCCATGCAGATTATTCTTTGCTGTTCATTTTTGTGGCGCCAACGATGGAATAGATAAATAGTCTGTATAGGTACTATTCCGTGAACGGTACGGCCGCGACTGAGCCCAAATTGCATGCAACCCAATGATGTTATATTTAAAAGAGGTAGATGAGTTATTGCGCTCGAAAACTGGCACCCCAAAACTTTGCCAATTACTCAACCTGGAGCTCATTCGTGTAACAACGTGACAGTGACAACTCGTATGTACGTTCCTAATATTAATATTAAAATGCCGTCCTGTGTTATTAGATACTGCAGAAACTATACTAGCATGACTTCCAAAGGTTCACGAATCACGTATCATGCGTAAGTATACTTATTTAATTCATTTATGTCACAATTTTTTCAAAATCCCACACAGTAAAAAATATTTTACATGAAAATACCTAGTGTTTTATTTTTATCATTTTCAAATTTATAACAAAATTGTTTTATAAATGTATGTACTTAAATAATTCTGTTTCCAAATGTACATGACTCAAGAAAAATTAATTTTAAAAATCAAACATAAATCCTTTTTTACTGTCTTACCATTAGACATCAATCATATTTTTCGAAAATGTCTGTTCTGTGGCATTAATTACTAATATTCTATGAATTAGTCACGGATTCGCTTAAAATGCAGTAAGAAAGTGAAATTGACCAATCACAATGGTTTTAGAGAGCCGTGTGATTTGTTAGTTTGAAATGCAATTGAAGTCTTACATTGTATAGCGACGCAGTGCAATGTATATTTGTCTCACTTTGCTTATGGTAATTGTCATGCTATCTTATTTACACTTCATCATTTTATTAGTGTGTATAAACAAAGCGTATGGCTTATGTGTGTGCGTAACCGGGACAATATTTTACAAGCATTAGTACTAACGTAACCTATCTACCTCTTCTTTTAATATATAACATCATTGATATAACCACACTATACACATCGCAACTTGTTGCAGCGAATGGGCACTTTTATAATTTTCCCTTGAGTTTTTATCGCCACATTTTTATCGTGAAAAATACAATAGGTAAGCAAAATGCTGCCCTATTATGTCCCCGATAAAGACGCCTTTTCAACGTCCATTGCATGACGTCATCGTGCACGGAATATAAAAGCGTCTCCATACAACTGCATACATTTTGCTTCCCCATTGTACCGTGGATGGTAAAAGCGTGGCAATAAAGACGTGCAACGAAAAAATATAAAAGCAGCCATTAGTTGGTTGTGGGCGCGGGCGATACGATTTGCGATAAGTTGCGTGCAACCTGCAACCTACCTAGTTACGATGCAACTTGTTGCCTTGCAACAGATTGCAGCAACAAATTTCTAGTCAGGTTGCACCGTGAGTAAGGCATTTAATAATCATAATCGTTAACAAATAGCAACACTATTATTTTGAGGGTGTTGCTACTTAATAATAATGTGGTATTTTTGAATGTCAAAAAATGAGTCAGTCGAGAATTATACGAGCTAGCGAAAGCACGTCTTTTAATTATATATCAATTTTATTTTTAATTTATTTATTATACACTTTATTGCATCAAAAATTCAAACTACAAAAAAAGACGCCAAAAATACAAACAATTTTTAAATAATGCGGTACAAAAGGAGGCCTTATCGCTATCTTGAAGCGATCTCCTCCAGGCAACCTTAGATCAAATTCACAATAACATCGATTACAATTTCATGTTAGAAAATCACATAATTTTAATTTATTTAACTATTCCAATCTGTTAATATTATCATTATTAATTAATATACATGATATGTCAATTTGAAGTAAAATTCGATAATCAACAACACAAATTACAATACACTGTAAATGTAGAATCGATATGAACTCTTTTTTAAAAAATCTTCAATTATATAAAAGCTCTCCTCAACCAGCCACGTCTTCAGCTCTAGACAAAATTTATTAAAAGGTATTTAATTATGTTTTATGAATACGTTTCCATTCATACATACACAATAGTAAAAATCTAGAAAGTAGGTCGACAAAAAACGGACACGCTGTTAGAGCAAACACTGCGTCAATTTTGATTCTTAGTCTCGAACTTTGACGAAAATAGTAGCTCTTTATTTTTATGCTAGATAGATAACTAATACATAATATTTTTCTTTTTTTATTTATCACTAAAACTACTTTAAGCACTAAGCTTTTGACGACCTCCGTGGCGCAACGGTTAAGCGCGTCGGAAAGTAAACGGGGGTTGCGGGTTCGATTCCCGCCCCGAGTCTGGGTGTTTATGTATAAATGTATTTATTTACGAAAGTAAAGTACACACATTAAAAAAGTCTAAGCACACCATCTTTATAGAAACTGCATGTTTTGTTAATGATACTTTATTTTTTTGTTAGAAAAGTAGATTGGTATACAATCTTTTTTGTTCTCGGAAACATATACTGGCTGATTTTAAAAAAAGAACCTTTTCGGTTGTGTTTTGTTTTCATTAAAATAAAAGCTAATTATTTCTTCCCGATTTCATGTGTTTTCGTTGCTTGATAAATTTGGTATTTATCGCACTTTTATCATTTTGAGATATACAGTTTTTGAAAAAATTGAATAGTGAGCCATTTTTTATGTTATGGAGCGACGCCATTTGACTGCTGATGAAATGCAGAGAGCTGTAGGAAGAAATCAGTCCCAAGTGTCTCGGCATTTCGGTGTCAATAGGAGCGTGATTTGTCGTCTTTGGCAGCGTTACGTTAATACAGGGGATCCTGCTGAGCAGCACCCAGGATGTGGAAGGAGTACAACTGCTCGACAGGACCGATACATACAACTGACTGCAAGACGTCAGCCGATGTTAACCACCTGGAAGATAGGTTTAAAAGTACAATTCTCAAGTGGTGTTGTTGTTTGCCACCAAACCGTGAGAAATAGGCTGCATGAATACGGCCTACGAACACGACGCCCAATTAGGTGCCCACATATACGCCATGGGAATCGCGCCCGTCGAAACGAATGGTGTATGAACGAATGGTGTATGAACACTTGATATGGACCCAGGGGCAATGGGATAAAATTTTATTTTGTGATGAGTCCCGGTTTGGATTTAGGCCTTATCCGAGAAGGGTAAGAGTGTATCGTCGTCCCGGAAATGCGGAACGGCTGAGATTCGTTCAGGAAGTGCATCCTTACAGTGGCTCAGTAATGGTATGGGCGGGTATTATGAAGAACAGACGGACTCAGCTCGTTTTTGTAGATGGCAATATGAACGCTGAAAGTTACGTTGAAGATGTCCTCGGGCCTTGTGTTCACCCATTTGCACAAATTCCTGGCTCAGATTTCACGCTGATGCATGACAATGCGCGTTCGCACACAGCTTGGTGGACCAGAGAGTATTTTGCAATGGAAAACATCCGGGTATTGCCGTGGCCTGCACAATCGCCAGACCTCAATCACATCGAGCACGCATGGGACATGCTCCAGAGACGTGTTCTAGAGAACCTGGACGGAGTGTCGACAACCTAACAACTAAAAGACTTGTTAAAATTCCATTGGGACCGATTGCCACAGGATCAGATAAACAATATTATAAATTCAATGAAAAATCGCTGCCGACAAGTTTTAAACAACAGAGGCGGTCACACTTTGTCGTTATTTAATTTTGTAAAACATGAAAAGTTTAATTTCGTTTTAACTTTATTTTATGCTACGTATGTTACGGTACACATATTGTTAATTACTGTGATTGAATGAACAATTGAATGAAGGATTTTGTTGATTTAGTCACTAATGCGTCAAAAAATGCCTAGTTATTATTTACAAAAGAAATATAAATATATTACAATAGTAAAAATCGTTCAAAAGTTCAAAATCGTACATGTTGCTTCGACTTTTTTGATGTGTGTATATAAGTAGTATATCAGTTGTCTAGTACCCATAACACAAGCGCTGTGCTGCTTACTTTGGGACTAGATGGCGCTGTGTGAAATGTCTGAGTATATTATTTATTATTATTCTTTATGTTATAGAACAAGTCATTGAGAAATATCTAGAATATAGAAAGCCGCCGATTTGACTCTATCTCGCATAACAGCATTTGGGAGGCACTAAATGAACAATCTATAAACTCTAAATATATAAATATTATCAAAAATATCTAGGAGGAGTCCGGCAAGGAGAACCTCTCTCGCCTAAATTGTTCATATCTGTGTTACAGAATGTTATGGCAGATTTATCTTGGTCAAAGCGGGGCATTAATGTTAATGGGAAATATCTAAGCCATTTACGTTTTGCGGACGACATTGTCGTGCTATCTGAGAATCCTAGAGAGCTGAATATTATGGTCAACGAATTACAAAGTAGCGAGTGAATATGTAGGTTTGGAGATAAATCTTAACAAAGCAAAAGTCATGACCAATAACAAAATGATGCCTATATTGGTTATGAATCTACCGTTCGAATTATATATATATATATATCTAGGTAAGCAAATATCTTTCAAGAAAAATAGGAATCTAGAAGAAATAGACCGTAGGGTAGCCATTTCCTAGAAAAAATACTGGGCTCAAAGAGAGATATTTAAATCGCAACTTCCCATGGAAATGAAAAAAACGGTACTAGATTCTACAATTCTACCATATCTTACTTACGGCTGCCAGACTTGGTTTTACGACCACAATGCGAGAAATAGAATCCTAACTACGCAGAGAGCCATGGAGAGAAGCTGTTTGAGCGTCAAACTAAATGATAGGGTAAGAAACATTGACATTCGCAATAGAACTAAGGTCACTGACGCTCTTAAATTTTCGCAGAGCCTTAAATGGAGATGGCCGGGCATGTTGCAAGATATTCTGACGATCGATGGACCATCAGGTCAACCAAATGGAAAGGTCATCGAGGTACCAGAAATAGGAGTCAGCCTTGTGCCCGCTGGCAGGACGAGATTGTTGCAAATGCAGGACGGATGATCACCGCCACAGACAGAAAAAAGTGGAAATATTTGGAGGAGACTTTTACTCAAAGGGGGTCCACACTAAACTAATTTTTATTAATGTTGGAATAAGTTCATATTTAAAATATCATAATTATATTATTTTTCATAAATTTAATTGTCGATTACTAATTAAATGGCACATAATCAATGAAATGATTTCTAATTATGTTATTTTTTTAGAGTTTCTTAAAATTAATGTTCGCTATAATTTCCTCATTTTTTTTTCAATTTTTATTTTTTATTCATTATTTTTATTTCAAGATTGATTGTTGTGTGTGGAATGAATAAAGCTCTATTATTGTTATTATTATTATTACTAAAACATCGATGTGTTTAACCATCATTGTTTTTATTTCGATATTAACCGGAAATCGATGGTTACTTAACGATATTGATATCAGTATTGTAAAGACTCAGGTTAACACCTGAGTATATCGGAATCGGAAATCCATTCCATGTGATGAATTCCTACGATCTTTAACTATTTTGCCGGTCGAAACTCCAAAAACCACGTGTTTCGCTTCTGAACGAAGCATCCTCATGTTATTCCAGAGATCAGGCTCGGTCAGCTAACCAGCATCGGTGTCGTGTCCTGTCAACACATGTCGATTGGTGGCTTTTGGAGTATTGAACGGAAAATAGTTAAATATTGTAGGAATTCATCGCATTGATATTGTTACGAGCTGAGGGTAATAAGATGCCGGTTAAGGGTGCAAAGAGTTTATTTTTCTTCGTACAATTAGATGTCCAGAACACGCGAACTTAATTACGGCGGTTCCTAATCTTCGTAGTCGCCCTCGAAGTAGGTACTCGCGTAGTAGTCACCGAAGATACACGCTTCACTCAATAACAACGTTCCCGAATCGCAGAGTTCTTCTATCCAAGGTCGTCGCAGTAGTCGTCGTAGTGGTCTTCGTAATTCGCCTTGATGTCGCCTTGATGTCGCCTCGATATGTCGCCTCGATATGTCGCTCCGAACGATAGTTAAGAAAGACTGACTCGGCGGCGGACACGGAGCTCTATTTATAGTCTGCTAAAAAGAGGGCGGAACTTTCTAGTGAATTACGCTCGCTAACGGTAATTCGACATTGTTCTCGACGCCGCCTGTTTGCATGAGTCATAGGTACATGACACGTCATCGCTCGGGAATATTCGAGGTGCAACTTGGTTCTTCTTTCTTAATTTGACTTATACCATTCGATAGTAGGCCTTAAACCTAGCAATGCGTTTTTAGGTCATAACTCGATAAAGCCTAGGTCTCGAGATATAAGCACTAAAAGTTATGTTTCGAGTTCCACCAAAAATCGACCTTATTCCCTACGCATAAGGTCCAACTGTAACAATATCAATTGATATCAACATCGCTGTTCTTTTTAGTATTCGATTATGGGGCTTACCGCCCCAGCTTCGCACAGGTAAATGTTTGTTTAAAATAAAATACAGCCCATGTTACTTGCTGATAATGTAGCTTTCCACAGGTGAAAGAATTTTTGAAATCGGTTTAGTAGTTTTTGAGTTTATCCATTACAAATAAACAATCAAATTTTTTCTCTTTATAATGTAGATGCAGATGGTATAGATAGTATAGATATAGATTATATCTGTTTTTTTTAGTTTTCTTTTTAACCGTCTTCGAAAAAAGGGGGAGGTTGTATGTTCGTCTGTATGTATTTTTTTTTGCTTTTTTTTATGTGTATTCGTCGATAACTTCCTCAGTTGTGGACCGATTGCGAAATTTGTTTTTGTTTGAAAGGGCATACTTCCGAGGTGGTCCCATTTCAATTTCATCGTGATTGGAGTATAAACTTCGAAGATACACCAAATAATACCAAATAACTCGACCTGGTTATAACCTTTAATTATATTGATGATTCTCTTGTATATCATTGCGCTCCAGAATTAGAAAGAAGTTAATTGTAGTCCTGCCCTAGATATTTATTTAGGTCAAGGTCACTCAAAAGAGAGAAATAAAAAACTTAAAAAATTAAACTTTTGATAAAAAATGTCTAATAGAAATACCTACCATCTCACTCCAGTTTAGAGCTGATAACAGTTTATGTAAGTATAACAGGATCAACGTCCATACCACGTTGAATACACCGGTTCTCATCCGATCACCGAAGTTAAGGAACGTCGGGCGTGGTCAGTACTTGAATGGGTGACCTCCTGGGAACGCCATGTGATGGTGATGTTGGCTTTTTACCCCCCCGCCACCCCCAGGCGGGACCGGGATGTATAAAGCATGAAGCAAACATTGTCTGTAACTAGCACAGTTTTTTAGAAATCACTAAAGGTACGAATGTTGCCATCCTTCAAGCCTCTTTCAGAAAAGATTCGCTCTTTCGAATTCATTGGAATAAATTCGAAAGAGCGAATCTTGTGAAGCGAGCAATGCTTAAGCACCGCTAAAACATCCCTTCCACCACATACTTTTCTTTCCAGAATTTGGAATCGTCAGTGTGCGAGACCGACTCGTTCTTGGTCAGTTTTTTTTACTATACATACATACACATACATACATATCTTCACGCCGTATCCCCAACAGGGTAGTCAGAGAGGACGGAGCGCCAAGCGTTGCGGTCCTTACATACTTCTTTCGCTTCCTCAAATCTCATCATTCTCGTCACACATTATCGCCTAGGTATGCGAGTATTTACTATATTAAGAAATAAGTTTCCTTTTCTTAATCTTTCTTAGAAACCATTCTTACATCCTTAAATAATTAGACACAATCCTAGTAGAACTAACGACAGTGCCGTGTGGGACTGACATACCAAAGTACCACATAAGAAAAACAAACAAATATTACGACATAACCGAATTGATCAAAAACGATTGTGTTTAAGTTATGTGCTTTAAAAGTGGGTGTGAGAGATATACCAGCTAAATCTCTCTATAACCTACTTAAAAACCTTGGCCTGTCAAGAACTACCGTAAGTTCTTTATTAGGAAGAACATCTATAGAGGCATTGGCAGGCTCTTACCTAATCTGGTTAGGCAGGCAGAGAAGACCGGGCAGTGAAAGTTGGTGCGTATCGTAATGGGGCCCCTTATACCTACTCCTGGGTCGCAAGTCGCAGGCACTGCTCCGGGCACCTCTCTCGGCAACTGGATGGACCCGGTTCACGCACGGTGAAACCATGGCATGCTAAGGAATTCGTCTCCAGAGTTAGTGTAAAGATATAATAATAAATATGAAATAACTAGACCTTGATGGCGGTCTACAACTGTGCGTTTTTTACGACATTTTCTACCACGTACGGCAATTTTGTGGAACCAACTTATAGCGGCGGTATTCCTGAACCATTAAGACTTAGGGACCTTCAAGAAACGAGCCTACTCTTTCCTTAAATGCCGGCAACGCACCCGTGTTTCCCTGGACGTTGCGGGTGTCCATGGGCGGCGGTGATCACTTTTCATTAAGTGACACGCTTGTTCGTTTGCTTCCTCTGATATAAAAAAAACTAAGAGATTCAATTTCAACCAACGCAATTAGTATTATAATCCATTCAGTAGTATTTCAGCCTATCTTCGAAAAATTAAACATTATTACTGTAATAAAAAAGCTCGACATAGGATCAAAGAAGTACTTAAATAAACATATAATTTCTGACATGTACGAGTATAATATTCAATCAATTGAAATGTACACTGCAAAATGCTTTACTTGAATTCCGAGGATTGATCTGTTGTTTCGTTAAACCAACCAAAGTTCACTAAAGTATCATTATTTTCACAATATCACAAATGTTCAATTTACAAAATAACTAATATCGTAGTTACACATTCTACCGTAATAAAATTTCCAAGATTTTATGTTAAATTTACTAAGGAGTTTAATTTAAGAGTATGTTGTTGGTGTGGTGTGAATTGGAATTACTTTACTTAATATTACTTACGATAATTACACTAAACAGTTTTGTATATATTTAAACAGTTTAATTTATGTGTTAGTCCGAAATTAATCCACGAGTTTAGTAAAACTTTTGTAAAACCGTCTAAAGTATTTTTTCAGTGTAGAGACGCGACTCTATTATTGTTTTCTATACAGTATTTTTTAAACGATTAGCAATATTATGTAAAAAAAATAATATGGAAAATAACACGACATCGTTAAGAAAACTGAATATGTATCGTCACATGTTTTTCCTAAAGACAATGAAATAATTATAGTTATAAATTGCAGTGGCTTGCGTTAGTGATTCAGCGAGAGGTTGCAAGCCTTTATTTGACACTGCAGTCGGGCTTCTATGCCCGATTTGGATGTACGCGTCGCGACTGTTACCGCGCGCAGTTTCAAAATATACCGTCAACTTTAAAAAAAAAAGTTAGCGCGATTTTCGCGCGCATTTCGAGTGACAGTTCTATTTTTTTCGCGTGATTTCTTTTTCAGTGCATTCAAGTGTGTGCCAGTGTTTAGTGTATAAGTGTTGTTTTTTTAATTGGCACAGTTCACAAGCTGCACAGGTGGGTTATAATATTGCAGGTGTTATGTCATTATTGGTTTTTGCTAATTTTGCTTTCACTTGCCGGTTTTGTCGGCTCTGGTGGGATTTAGGGCAGTGGGACAGAGGAAAGTGATCTTAAAAGATACGGAGGCTGTACGTTTCGGCTGAATAGGTCGAGTCGACGTCTCTTGCAATGCAGTTTTATAAATGTTTGTAATATAAACCTATTTGTGATTTAGAAAATTTCGGTAGATTTAAAAACTGTTGCATAAAAAAATTAATATGAAAAAGAACTAGTCTTAGTCCTTTATTATTTAATTAAATAAAGTGCAAAAGTGTAATACTTTATTATTTAATATTAGATAAGTTATGTAAAATAAAATTTATTAATAACTAACACACAAAAGTGAATTTTAAATAAAAAAATTAAAAACATTTTTAATTCAAAGAAAATACGTGAATATCGTCTACATTTTTAAAAACCAAACAAATGAATTATCTATTTTCAAAATACTTAGCGATAAATAATGGAATTAATTTTTAAAAATTAAATTTTCAACTTTTTTTAGAAAAAATAATAAAATTACAAAGGCTGACCGACGGAAATTATCACCTACTTACAAATTGACTACGAGTTCATTACAAATGGTAGTTAATTTATGTAATTATTAATTTATGGATACGCCAGTTAGTTTCACCTTGAGTTAATACCCTAATATGAGAAAGTTAACTACCAGAAGGTTACTATACCATTAAAATAGTTGAACTGTTAATAATTCAAGAAAATTAAAATTTTTTCAAGGTGTTTATATTTTTTGGGCGCAATAACATCTATTTTTATAAATCTCTGATTATATTACATATAATATAGGTCGATTAATTAAAGCATTTGTAATAAAAACCATAGAAAAGTTTATTACGAAGCTTTCTTTCATGTGAAAACATTATGTAATGTAATTCTGATTATTTTCCTTATATATACGCCTCATTCTCAATGTTCGTAATATTTTTTTAATTCTCCTGAGTAATATATTAAGAGACAAAGTGGGGTGTAATCAATTTTAACGCGTCTTTCCGAAAAAGTAATAAAAAGACCAAGATTGATTTAGCGATGTTAGAGCTTTCATTCGATACCACAGAAGAAGAGCCACACAGGAAATTGTTTTTTGCTTTTTATGAAACACCTAAAAGTAATCCTTACACTTACAAGTGAAAACTTTACTTTAGAGATTAACACTTTGTTTTTGGACCACAGCTTATTATAATCTTTCCAAACACCTACGTTAAATTTCCGAAAAAAAAAATGCCTGTGACAGACCGACAGACAGACAGACAGAGGTGCGCGATCGAGATGACACGCAGTGATGAGGAGACGTGTTCCCTTTCGAATATATTGGAATTATATTATTCCGTATTGGAATATATAGATTGTAATATTTACAAAATTAAAACTAAACATTATCTTAAATAAGAGACTTCCTCAAAGTTGCCGCTTAGAAAGCTGTCATAGCTTAAGGTGCCCAGCAGACTGGCAGCATTACCTCTTTGAATAGCCGAACTGATTCGTTGGCGGAAGAAGCTACTAGTCCGACGGTCTCCCGAAGCCTCGGCCAGTCTCTTACAAATATCAGAAACCAGTCGATGGGCTTCGGGGCCCCAGGGACCCAAGCTTTCGACTGCAAAGGGATTAAATAGGAAAGCCTACAATACATAATTCGATAATAATTATTTTTCAATAAAATACTTGCTATTAATTTAAAATTATTCTATATAATGTAACCTACTTAACAAATAAATAAAATTAATGATAATAATTATTGTAAACTTAATTTAAAATTAATTGTTACTCAAATTAATTATTATCGATATTGTATAGGTCCAGGTGTTATTTTGCGGAAACCCATTTTATTTTTCATGTAACTAATATTTCTGATATTTATTTCAACAATTTTTATTTATTTTTTGATTTATGAAAATCAAATAGCCAGAATGTTAGACGGAAAAGTCAAAAGTACTCGCATACATAGGCGAAAATGTGTGAGGAGAATGAAAAGTGATAAGATTTGAGCAGGCGTAAGAAATAAGGACTGCGATGCTTGGGGCGACCTCTCCCAGATTAGCGTTAAAAAAATAATTAATCGTGATGAATTCTTACGATTGCTATCTTCCGCGCTAAAATCCAAACTTGCGAACACATGCGAAACATGTTTCGCCTCTCAACGAAGCATTCTCAGGAGATTACAGATTCGGTACCAACCTAGCACCGAATCATTAACAATCTATGTTAGTTTTATTCGGGCCTTTTTTTGTCACTTCTTTTTTGGGGGCACGCTAATTCTCGAAAGTTGTTAGTCCATCAGTTTTTATTCCCCCTCTCCACGCCTTGCCACTGTGTTTTGAGGAAAAACATCGAAGAATTTTTTTTTAATGTTTAAAAACATAATATCTTTGGAAATAAAACGTGATTATTAAAAGTATTAAAAAAATCCGAAAATTTTGTAAAGCTTACCAAATTTGATTTTTTTTTCATTTTTTTTTCAAATTCTTTCATTTTTTTCAGTTTTTATGGCAATTTTTCGATATTTTCGAAATTTCCTTTGGGGGCACTGCGTGCCGCCACGTGCCCCCACAAAAAAAGCCCTGGTTTTAGTTAACTGACCCAATCTGAGCGGTTAGACAAATGGCAAAGCTTCGTGCGAACGAAATGTTAGCTGGTGTTATTGCATGTCAAAAGTGCCTTTGGCTACGTCTTATACGAGTACGGTGGTTTTCGCACAACTTTACGTTTCATATGATATATAAGATAGTTTATAACATTTGACTACCAATTTTGAATTCGTTACGCTGGATCACGTGGTATTTGTCATTCTACTAGCGTTTACGACAATTGAGCCACTTGTGTAGGCCCCCTGATCTCTGGAATATCCTGAAGATGCTTCGTTGAGAAACACGTGACGATTGACAAGTTTGAGATCTTGCACGGAAGATATCTGAAAAATACATACATAGTGCATACATATCTTCACATTGTATCCCTAATGGGGTAGTTTGAGCGGATGGAGCGCAAATCGCGGTCCTTGCATGCTTATTTCGCCTCCTTTATTCTCATCATTCTCCGCACACATTTTAGCCTAGGTATACGAATACTTTTGACATTTACGTTAGCTAACATATATGCATACATATCTTTATGCTGCATCCCTAACGGGATAGTCGGAGGACCGAGCGCCAAGCGTCGCTGTCCTTACATACTTCTTTTGCTTCCTCAAATCTCATCATTCTTCTCATACATTTTCGTCTAAGTATGCGAGTGCTTTTAACATTTTCGTCAGCTAACAATTTAACATTTATCTTCGTAAGTCAGCCTTGGCCTTCCTTTTACTACTACCACTCACTTGCGATCTGTAAATTTTCTTTGTCAGTCTTTCATCACTCATTCGTTACTCATACGTAGGCTAACACTGGTTATTTAATTTTCACAAATCCCCTAGGTCTTCCTTGTTTCTGCTACCGCTTACCACTCAGTGTCACTGTACTTTTTCTTCATCAATTTTTTGTCTGTCTCGACTTTTGACTTTTGGCACGAAATTGGCTCCGGTTACGTTCCGTAAGAGATCAAAGCCCCTCGATAACGCGCCGAGGATGTCCACCGCGGGAATTGTGGTGGTTGTAAAAACCTCATATAATTTAGTTTCTCCCTCAATGGGCTAACCATAAAAAAATATGCGAGTGCTTTCTTAGATTTTCGTCATCTAACACTGGCTATTTGATCTTCGTAAGTCAGCCTCGGTCGTCCTTGGCTTCTGCTACTACTCGCTTTCGCTCTGAAGGTTTTCGTCGTCAGTCTTTCATCACTCATTCTTTCTATGTGCCGAATCATCTCAGCATTCCTTCCTTAATAATCACTTTATTATATAAGCACCTAAAATACATTTAAGGCGACGCGCATTGATAAACAATAATTTAATCTAAAATATACCTTCTATGCTATGCAAACGTGCGCGCGCTAGCTTACGAAAAATACGGAAAAACAGTTATTTTCGTTTATTTTAAAAACTATAATTAATTTTTAGAAATCCGTCATTTTGTGGATTATGTTTAAAGTAAACAATACAGAAAATTTAGAAATAGAAATCGGTCCCGTTGCTCTGAAAAATGTAAATCTCTGTTTTAAAAGAGGTTTCTTTGATTTTTTTTTTTTGTTACAAAAGTCAACCAATCGTGTATCTCAGCTGTCAAAATGAACTCGATGAAATGGAGAATTAGTATACAGTATAGTATGTATAGTATACAAAATATCACTGTCATACGTTTTGTATTCACTTAGAAAAATTGAGATTCTGCCGTAAAAATTTCCAATGCGTCGCCTTAACAAAAAAAGACAATACGGAACTAAAACACGATTATGTATTTAATAAAAACTTGGTAACTTTTTGTTAAATACATAACAAGATGCAATAAATAGATTTATTGACGGATGTTCGAAATACCATATTTCGCAATAAGTACCATTTTGGCGATAAAAAGTCGACACTCATACTGCAGCTGTAGATTTTCGCGAAAAAACATCCACGAAAGAAAAACACTCAATTTAACACTTTGTTGATAGGAATTTATAAAAACATTACATTTAATCTATACGTAAATAAAATCAAATGCTGTTCGTCGGTAAGCGTATCGCTTGAGAATGGCTGAACCACACGCATATTACCTAACTTGCACGCGATAGCCAAATGTCGCTCGATATCTGCTGTCAAAACGAGAATTTGTTTAATGTAATTTGTATAGTGGCGCTATAAAAGAGTATTTTACGGGCATGGCGCAATAGACACGCAATTGTCATAAATGATATCAATTTTTTATTACAATTAGTCACCGGTCGCGCAAAGATCGCGTGGCTGTCGCTGTCTGCAAATTTTTAGGTAATAACCTTGCCGATTCAGGTATATTTTTGCAATGTTCGTTATAGTAATACTACTAAGATTTGTAACAGAAGAAAAAATTGATGTTTTCGGAAAATTTAAAAATTCAGGAAAAACTTAAAATGCTTTGTCTATGAGATTTTTGTATGAAATCAAGACCATAACTAACAAATAATAATACTCACTGATCCACAGCAACGCGTAGCTGGGCACAATTAGTTAGAAAATATTATAAAGTATACATATAATAAAAAAATGAAGTTTCAAGAAGTTGAATATATCGTAATGTATAAGGGCGCCTTCAAATTAGACGCTTGAAAAAGCGCTGCGGTGGCACCACTGCGGCGAGATACACGTGCTTCTGTAGTGCGATAGAAATGCGACCCAATTTCAATTGATGTAAGTTTTAACATCATAAATAAAGGATTTAGTTTGATTTTCTTTCATCTTTATCATACAAAAAATGCATGCACCTCTTCACTAGTTCAGACTGCAACTAAATCGCGCGTGCGACAACGCTTCTAGAAATTGTATAAAAATTTGTGAAGACCCGGCTGACGCGCCACAGTGGAGCCACAGCATCGCTTCTTGAAGCGTCTAATTTGAAGGCGCCCTAAGTACCTATCTATACGTACATTTCTGAATTATGATAATATTATAAAGAGGTAAAGTTTGTAAACCATAGAATTATTATGTATATATTGGCAACGAAGTAATTACGGCGAGATAAAAATGCAAATACGCCAGTGTGCATGTAAGTACATATGTGTGTAAAGTGATGGGACTAGTACCAATACATATATATATACCGACAACAAGTCCCTATCAAATTGAGGTTACGAATATCAGAATTCACGTATTACTGAACTCGTAAGTATTCAGAGCAGTAATGTTGTTAATTAACGTTAATACTCTGTACGTAACTTGCAGCCAGCATGCGACAGCCAATATCGCGCGATATCTGCTGTCAAAATGAGAATTTGTGTAATTTAATTTGTATAGTGGTGCTAAATCTACCGCGAGAAGTGCATTTTACGGGCACAGAATAATAGATACGCAATCGTCATACATGATTCTAATTTTTTATTACAATTAGTCACCGGTCGCGCAGTGATCGCGTGGCGGTCGTTGTCTGCAAATTTTTATTATTTTTACTTGTTATGTGATTAACAATAACCCCTCCGTTTTCCATTCAGACGAAATCGTGGGTTGCAGTTAGTATATGTATAAAGGCGATGAATTGAGACAGAAGTTGCGAAGTTACAATCTTTCCTCCGGTTTTTAACCTATCATATTTTAGCATTATTATTATTTATGAAAACGTTGGAACAAGTTTGTTGCTTGGCGGACGTATACATTTGTCCCATGACATAATTTTAATTTTACTTCATTAGATATACATAATATCACATTAAAATAATTCACTACAATAACTCGTTTTTTATGGAATTCTTTGATGCGAGCGATTATTTTGATGGCACTCGATAAATTATAGGAGTAAGCAGCGGGGAGATTAAATAATATTCCGTTCCAAAACTGAAATAAAAATTAGCTTAAGTTCACTTCTACACGATGTTAATAAATGGTAATGAACTCCAAAGCACAGATAACGTCTACAACTTGGGTTTTAAAGTCCAAAAGAGATAGTATATTATGTTCTGTATAAGTGAAAAAATGTAGTTGGTCTAAATAAACTTATGTAGCTGAAGTTCTCGCGCTCTTCCAAGAAGTCCTTTATAACTTCAGTAAAGATTACTATCACTTTACTGGAGGAGTTTCGCGATAAGAATAAAAAACGAATTTACTTCGAACGTTCTTCATGAGAAACTTATTAATACGTGACATTGGCAAATGCGCTAATCTGTGCGCCATGCCATGAAAAAAAAAAAAGTATAAAAGTGATAATACATTGTGCCGTTAAAGTTTTCCAATTGCAGTTCTTGTATGTTTCCAACAAGTCCTGTTTAACTACGGTAAAATCTACTGTCAGTAAAATCTGTCACTTCATTTAACAGTGTTAGGGACTAGTAATAACTCAATAAGGTGAGTGACATTTTACATGAAAGATGCACCTCACCTTTTGTATAAGAATGGCAATGACATATTAATCACAATAGTACACAACATTTATTTGAGGTTTACTCGGACGAAATCGCGGGTGGAATTTAGGTGGTTATAATATCAATACATATCAATAAAATTGAATCGATGAAGAACCGGCATGTTTAAGATTTACATTTTTGCAATCAATATTGGAAAGCTTTGTGAAAAATTTTACCAATAATATAAATTATATTTAAATTTAGGAAAAACAAATATCGAATTGAGTAATATATTTGTCGCCATTGTACATAAAATTCATTTAAATAATAGTGTTAGGTCATGAATAAATTAAATTAAGATAAGTGCTAATGATTTGTTAATTAAACTTGCGTCATACTGAATTCGCTTTTGCCAGTGACTATTCAGTGCCACTATCACCCTATTCATGAAAATGATGTGTAGGTACTTTATTGTGAAACTGGTTACTCAGTTTTTTAAGTATAAATTTTTGGGTTTTACGGAGACCAGTTTAGCGTTTATTTTAATTATTCGTAAATTGCTTCTAGTGGATATTGTGATGTAAAATTGGCGTAGTTTTGCGTCCCAAGTATTTACGCGGTTGTTCCATATTTGGAATTGATAAAAGAAGTGCTTATTTAATAGTGTGATGTTAAGATTTTTTAGTGGCTTATCTGCCTCAGCGGATCCTACTAGTCAAGAAAAACTCCAATAAACATTAACATGTATTACGTCGACATTGTAATGAAATAATCTGAAGAAAATATCATTTTATTATTAAAGACATCGGCTGTATGGGCATAGACTCTGCCTTCCTTCTCAAGGAAGAATGTTTAAACTATTGTTAAGTGATGTACAATGAATCTATTTAATAATTTTCCAGTGAAATCGTAATAAATAAAGACAAGTCAACGACGACGACGAAAATGACGACCTCCGTTGCTTAGCGCCTCGGAAAGTAAACGGGGATTGCGGGTTCGATTTCCGCACCGAATCTGGGTGTTTATGTATAATATGTATTTATTTACAAAAGAAAAGTATGTAAGTAGTATATCATAGTCTAGTACCCATAACACAAGCGCTGTGCTGCATACTTTGGGACTAGATGGCGCTGTGTGACATGTCTGAGTATATTATTATTATTACGTGACTGTCGTATTAATTTTTGGAATTAGCGTTCCTTTCTGCCTGTAGTTAAAAAAAACAGGCCAGGCGCGTGTCGGTCCATGCATAGTGAAGGGTTTCGTAGTCGAGGTGCTTAATATTCATATAATCAGTAGCAAAAAAGGGTTTGTATTTCATAGCGTTTCTCAATGATGCTGTGGAAAAAAATGTTTCCGCGATCGTTGAGCGTGTAACCGAAAATACCCCATATGTCAAAAATTACAGCACATGTCTTATTCAAACTATTTTTTCTTGAAAGTGCTTTTTAAGTTCTAGTTATGTTAAATTTTTTCAGAATCTTTAGTACAATATATATTAAAAATAATCCGCTCTAACTGTAAAGTTAGAGCAGATAATTGAAAATTTCATAATTGAAAAGTTAGAGTGAAGGGGACACACATTTTATACGACTTTAGAAGTGCATATCTCAGCTACTATTTACTTAAATAAATAAGCGACTTTGAAATCTCTATACCATTTTTGAAAGCCTATACATAACTATGGTATGTAGCGTTGTTATTATTATTATATAGAGACCAAAACAGACTATTTAAAAATCTTCGTTTGTCTGTCTATCTTTGTCTGTCTATCTTTCGTTTACTCTGTACACACATGACACGGCAATATTCATAGAAAAAACCATCTAGATATTATTGGAGTTTACTCCTTAAGAATCGATTTTCATATAAGGATGGAGTATGAAAAAAATATGAGGGCTAAAATCCATTCATCGAATGACAGCATTAAGTTTTTTGTGCGCAACCTATTGTGCGCACCTTTAACTTTTCAGTCTTGAGTATTAAGACGTACATAGGGTATCTTATCTACCTTATACTTATCTTATATGCCTATACTATTGCCGTATACTATTATCTACCTTATATGCCTTAAACGCTTACCTATTTTATGTGCACTGCTTTTTTATCCATCAGTTGAAGTTTTTAATCCACATGTATGAAATGCTAACCCTAGTTTTTTTCATTTCACCACACAATTGTATAGCGGTTCATAGACTACATCTATCTTCCAAATTCCAAATGGCTATAACATACGGAAAGATTGGCAGACAGAGCGAAATAATAAATTGCATTTTTATTATTAGTTATAAGGAGTCCTAAAATTTGTCGTAAAGCTCTCACTTTATTTAAAAAATGTCTAATATTATGCTCTTGATAATTTACGAATCTATATAAATAAAAATCAATTTCCACATGTATGTGCATCGAAGCATCACTTGAGAACAGTGCCACCGATTTGGCAGATTTATTTTTGATTGTGTTCGTTATTGCCAGGACGAGGTTTGTATGAAAGAAAATTAAAAAATCCACGGATAAGTCGGAAATTTGGATGGTATTTTTGAATGAGAATCTCAATAAAAAAATTTGGTATGTTGCAAACATTCAACATCCCACCCATGCGAAGCCGGGGCGGGTCGTTAGTTGTATATTATGACGACCTCCGTGGCGCAACGGTTAAGCGTGTCGTAAAGTAAAACGGGGGTTGCGGGTTCGAATCCCGCCCCAAGGCTGGGTGTTTGTGTATAAAATGTACTTATTTACAAAAGAGAAGTATATAAGTAGTATATTAGTTGTCTAGTACCCATAACACAAGCTCTGTGCTGCTTACTTTGGGACTAGATGGCGCTGTGTGAAATGTCTGAGTATATTATTATATTATACATTATATTATTGTTATATACAACCCGTTTCCCGCTCGCTCCGCTGGGCGTAAGTGAAAATTTTGTACGTATTGTTTGAAAAATGGTGAAGGGTCTATAAAACTGAAAAAATGAATAGACTTCAACCATCTACAAACGATTCCGCATCGAATGGTCGTGGTCCCATGTCGATCCGTTCAGTAGTTTTAACGCGATTGACGCACAAAGAAAACATAACTTATATATATATATATATAGATTAGATTAGATAGATTTAACGCATGTGAAACCGCGTGGCATAACAAACTTTTTTATGAATTACCTTTAATAAGCATACAGTTTAGTTACTTTTTCATAAAAACCAGATTTATACAAGAATGTAGTCGATTTGGCGTTTATTTATGTTGACCGTGAGTTTTGTCATGCGACATCAGGCATGCCAGTAATGTATCCACTTTTGCAGGTGACATTATGAGGGAACAACTTTCAGATTTTTTTTATTTCAATTTAAGAATTTCTGTATTTGTTACAGGAAGTGATTACATCTCTTGGAAATTAAAAACATTTTATCTTTCTGTTGACTTCAAGGCACATTTTTGTTATCAGATCTACTCATCTACTGGGTAACGTTGGGGTTTCGTTGTAACTACAAAATCGTCTGTGAGACAAATTACTTTCGTGTGATTTGTGTTAATATTGATCAAAATACCTCCCTTAAAAAAACAAATGATGAAAGCGGCAAAATTCGTAAAATAAACAATCTCTTGATCTCACCTGTAAGAGACGTGAGATCTACGTGGAGTCCAGATTCTACATTCCTCTTAATTTCACAGAAAATCATCGCTAAGTTCTTCGAATTCCCATTCAGCCATAAACATGGAAAAGGTGCCAAATTAGATATACAAAGCGACGGTTAACTACCATGTATTACTATCCACAAAACGTCAACTTTACCGGAGAACAAAAGCAAGCTTTATCAATTTCTTTCTGCAGCTTTTGTTTAGCAGTAATTGGTATACCTCATAATTATGTAGATTTAAGGCACCCATTCCCAAAGTGGGCGATAACGCCCCCCTGTGGGCGCTGCAGGCCTAAAGGGGTGCGGTAGGAGACCCAGAAAAAAAATGGGGGCGTTGTGTAGAGGCCTGGGGGGTGATTTGTAATTTCATTTAACTAGGAGGCATCTTAGACAACGACTGCATGAGCTCTCGACTCAGTAGACAAAATAAGTTTGGGAACCTAGAATTTAAGGGGTAACACTAGAGCACGTGGCCCACCCCAGACGCTTACACGAAGAGTTTAAAACGTTGCGGGATGTAGTTACGTTCGTTTTGTTACCTTTGTTTTGTACTAATATAGCCTCCATTGTAACTAATTTTTATTTATTTTTTTATAAAAAGAGAGGAGCAAACGAGCGAGTCAACTGATGGAAAGTGATCCGCCCATGGGCAGCCGCAATGTTCAGGGAATCACGGGTGCGTTGGCGCCCTTTAAAGAAAGGAGGGGAAGGGGGAGATGGGCCACCGGTACTCTCACTCACCAAACGAATCGCAACGGCAATACAAGCTTAATTTAAAAATACTGATAAGCTCTTAGTAATTTGTACTAAACATTAAGTTTTTTCTTTCATACAAAAATAAAAATACATTAAATGTTTCTGAAAATGGCGCCTACTCTACCCGGTCGGTAAAGCGGCACTGAGGCAGAGGCCCGGTGCGCTTGCACTGCACCATTGGAAATACGTACAGAGTAATTACGTTTCAGACAGTACAACAAAATTTAACAAATATTTTTTGAGGAACGTATTGAGTTTTGAAAAAAGTCGTAGAACAAAAGTTGTTAGGTATGTTGACAGGAATTTTGCACTAAGAGGTTATCGTTTTTAAATTAACCCTGTACATGCTGTTATCTCACGCTGATATTCTGTGAGAGCGTGGTATTTCACCGGGCGAGCCGGCCCAATTGGTGCGGCAATGCAGGGTGGCTCTACCACACCAAATTCGATTTTCCCATTTGTTGTGGGATAAATAAAATTATAAATATACAATGACCTCGAAAATGTTACTCAAATAATTGGAAATGCATTTGGATAATGTATATTTAATTTTTAATTTCATATGGTGTTTAACGAATAAGAGAAAATGAAGTCCTTAGTAAAAAGTATTAGAGCGGTCTCACTCAAAAATCTCATCAATCTCACTGATAAAATGAGTCGTCGCGGGACGCCTGGCAGATATGAAACATGGATTTCATTTTGTGAAGAAAATATGGATGAAAGAATGGTTTATTAAAGGAAATAAATAAGGCGTAATAAAAATTTTTAAAATAATCAAAAACGAAATGTTCGGATTTAAAAAAAAATTCTTTATTTCAAAAACACAGGCAACGTGTTCCGAAGTAAACACAACACTGCATACGCTATACCAGTGATTCTCAACCTTTTTTTGTCGCGGCACACTTAACGATTTCAAAATTTGGCGGCACACAAAGAAAAAGATAAGTTTAAAAGTTGTATATACCTATAATACTCTGTGCAAAATAGTTTAAAAACAACAGTACGTTTATTAAGGGATTAATTACAAGTAATAGAAAAAGTATTATAATTTTTACTATATACATTTCTAAAATTTGGCAGCGCACAAAAGTGCCGCGGTACAGTGATTGAGAATCACTGCGCTATAGGTATACGCGCTCAGTACAAGCGCGTGGCGACGCATCGCCACGTCGCCACGCCCACAGCCGGTCTGACCCGCCGCATAAGATGTTTCACATCAATAATACTATATTTCAAACAAAATGGGATATATAATAAAAAAAAATTAAATTATTGTACATACTTTACCTATGAAAATGTGTGAGAAAAATAATGAGATTCGAGGAAGCGAAAGAAGTATGTAAGGATTGCGACGCTTGGCGCTCCGTCCTCTCTGACTACCCCGTTCCCGTTAGGGATACAGCGTGAGGATATGTATGTATGTACTTTACCTATACTGGATGCAGTGCAGTGTACGTGGCACGTAGCAGATATTAGTCACAATATTATACATTAGAATGTAAGTACTCCTTTCAAATTGGTGAATAATTTTAAATTCACGGAGCATTTGAATAAACAAATCAACAACCTATTGTTGTTCTTCTATAATTGTTTTAGATTCTTACGTAAAAAACGCAAATATTATTATATATTTACAACGCAATGCTTAATTAAAATTTTCGAGAGCAAATACAAAAACATTTTTTTTTCTTGATTCAGAAAAACAGAACATTTTCGTCTTGGTTTATAAATAAAATAGTAAATAAAAAACTTCAATAAATAGTTACGAAAACAATAATATCGCTTTTATGACTGATACTTCTAACATATTCACCAGTGCGATTAATCTCAGTACTACGAACGAGGTAATAACAGAATAACAACCATACTAAATTAGGAAGAACACTGAATGTGTTCTAAATCTCCGATCTCGTTTGATTTTTAATTTAGTCGAATTAAAATTAAAATGTTTCACTTTCAACTTACACCATATGTGGCAGCGAAGGTTACAAATAAAAAATATTTTTTCATTGCAATTGAAAGTAATTATAATTATAATAATTAATTATTATAAAAAATACTTCGTGAATTACATCGAGTTCAGCAATAAGAGGTTTTTTTCTGTATATTTTTTACTTTTCTTGGCAACACTGAAAATTCGTCGTGGTCGTGGCTGGTATATTCACAGAAGAACTACATAACGCTATGAAAATATTCTTAGCTGCGAATCTGACACACTAGAATTGTAATTTCGTTTGTAACGCGTCTATAAATAAATGTTAGCTAAAAATATAGTCTCATTAGAGAGTGCATTTACAATTTTACAATTTATAATTTGTACAATTCGGCAATTAAAAACTAAGGTACCTACGAATTTAAACCAATTCAAGATTTTGCAACATATTCGAATGAATCAAAATACGTTATGATGAGTTCGATAAATCGATTTTGTGATACGATTCTGAAAAAATTATATTTACTTGTGAAATCGGTACAATTCCGTCCTTGCCTAGATTGAATGTGGCGGATTTTTCGTTACATCTCCTACCGGTATAAAACGACATATTTTGCGGAGCGCAATAAAGTAAAAGTAGTATAGTTTTTTTTTTATTGTCATGTTCCATGAAACGATTTGAAAATCATCGAAATTATCAATTTATTGTTTATGAGCTAGCGCATGTTATGACGAGTTAATATTGCGATGTCATGCCTAGACTACCTTTTTATACATGCCATTCTACAAAATGGCCGCGTCTAGTGTATCGCACCGTAGCCTATGTCCTTCCCCGAGGGTTAATCTAACTCCATACCAAATTTCATCGCAATCAGATAACGGTGGCAGCCCGCAAAATACGAACAAACAAACATTGATTTTCACACAAATGAATAAAATTGAAGCTTTCTGCGATTTCGAAATAAACGCTTTTTCTAAGCTTATTTCAAGTCATTCGCTAGTTATCAAAATCTACACTCGCGTTATATAAATTTTGATCTGTTTGTTTGTCATGACTACTCTCCATGAACCAATTCTGACAGAACATTTATTAGCAGTTCGATGACTTTTCAGAAAGTAATCTGGGTTACTTTTTATCCCGGATAAATACAAAATTTGAATTATGAATTAAATACGTAGTGTGTAAACGCACGATAAAGAAATATATTGTACCCAAAAACAATTATGCTAATTAGTTTAAGTCTTGGTTATTAGGTTTTTTTACTGTTCGATAAGCAAATAATTTTATCACCAGAAGCTAAGTTCCAACTGTCACGAGACGCTCGTAAAGCCCTCGGATCAAAAATCTTAAAAGACGGAGCTTCAGCTTAGAAAACGTGTCCGTTTTTTGTTGATCTAGGTTCTTGCTTGTACTAATGTGACTAGGAAAGGGTCACAGTCCAACGATACGCAGCTCCAAACTGACATAATTTTATTTTTGTCAATACTAGTAGCAAAACGCTTAAGATTTACAGGTATTTTGCAAATAATTATTTCAGTACTGCAATATCTTGTACGTCTTTTCTTTTTCTTTTCTTTATTGGGGAAAAAAACAGATACAGACACAATTATTATAAAATAAATTAGAACATAATGCTGTATACATAGTCTTCACCCTAAACCAATTAATTCACAACATGTTTCAACAACATGTAGCAACTAGCTACCTAAAACTAACAGACACAACAATTGACAATCTTAAGTACATGCGGATTCTACAAAACAATGCCTTATAAATATAACAGTCAATGCAAACATCACGGCTCGCTACTAAAAAATAAATAAATTACAAATACAGTTTCTAGGCTATATTTTTCTTATTTAACAATAGGGTTAGTCGACGCTTATACTTATCGTACGAACTGGCACCAGGGGCTAATGTTTAAGCTAAGATACTCTTTGCCTTAGGAGTATGCTGATATACTAGAATCATATATAAATAATAGAGTATTTAGAATAAGACAGGAAAGCTCGTTATCTGAACTAAAGGAGATAAAAGCTGGAGTCCCACAAGGAAGTGTATTAGGTCCGGTCCTTTACTTACTATACACGTGTGAGATTCCAGAGGTAGAAAACAACACGGTTGCCACATTTGCCGATGACACCGCAATAATGGCAAGTGGACACAGCTTTATTGAGGCTACGAAAAAGGTGCAAATAACAGACAATCAAATTCACAAATGGACAAAGCAATCGAGGATAAAATCAAATCAGTCCAAATCAATACATATCTATTTCACCAACAAAAAACTACAATACTACCCTGTATAATCTAAATGGTCAGATAGTACCATACTCTAACACTGCTAAATATCTTGGCATGACCTTAGATACGAACTTCGTTGGAGAGTTCATGTCAAAAAGAAACGGGACGAGCTGGACATTAGATGGCGGAACCTTAATTGGCTAGTAGGACGAAACTCCTCACTATCGATACACAACAAATTATTGTCATATAAACAAGTTCTGCCACCTGTGTGGACTTATGGTATCCAACTGTGGGGTTGTACCAGTCAAAATAATATACAAATAATCCAGAGGTTCCAAAACAAAGTATTGAGGGATATTGTCAATGCCCCTTGGTATATTAGGAACGAGGACATCCATAGGGACCTGGAAGTTAAACTCGTACGAGAACTTATAAAAAAAATAGCGATTAATAATGAGAAAGGGAATTTAAACACAGAGATCGAATGACAGTGAGAACTAGAATGTATGGAAAAATAAGGGCCCTGACATTGCCCACGTTAGGGGGAGCAGAATATATAAAAAAAGAAAAAAGCAGAAGCGCACGAAATACGGCTTCATCACCATGTGAATGTCGAGGCGATCCAGCTCCTCGATACCACACTACTAGTAAGAATACTAAAAAGGGCTAAACCTTTTGAGTTAGTGTAGTTAATTAATTCAGTGATAACAGTGAAAGTGCTGCATTAGACACAAGAACATATTTAGTGACCTATTAAATGTTAATGAAAACCTAAGAGACACCAGTGGGTGAAATTAAGGACTGTAATTTATTTTAGTTTAGATTAAGTTAAAAGAAAATTGCCCATTAGCCTTTATGATAGAGCTAGATTGCAATATGAATACACTAAAAAAAAAGTGTTAAGTAAGCCTTACGGCAGATGTAATTTTATTAATTTTATACCACAATCTAATACTTTAAAATATTTACATTTTTTTAACGACCGTGATTATTTTATAGCATCTATAAATTTTTTAAAGTAGGTGTATTTTTTAATGAAGGAGCAACATTTAATTATATGGCATTATATTTTATTACACTAAAAATAGCAATTTCGTCGATATTTTTTCCAATTTTGATGAACCGTGAACTTTATAAATAACTCGCCGACGCCGTGTCCGAGCAACAACGGCGAGGCAAATCAGATCAGCTGTCTCACCTGTACACGCGACGTTCATTTTTTAACAGAAGTTTGTTTGTTTATAGATAAGTTGATCGGCCGCGATTTCGTTAGGAAACAGCACCCACACGTCTACAATTTATTACATTTTATTGGCCTCACTTAGGTAGGACGGCACGTAGACTGTTATAAAAATTTGAAGTTATAAGTTAATGGATAGAGCAATATTCATATTAAATAAATAAATAGAAAAGAAGGCTGACTCCCGCCTCTTGCGTAACGGATTCCGTTACGCAAAAGGCGTAACGGAATCCGTTACGCCTACTGTTACCGTTACTGGCTTACTCTCGGCCAGATACATAGGGTTGTTGCATTGGTTGTGATATGCGGAGAGCATCTCGTTTAGTTATGCAATACATTTAACGTAAAGACAATGTATGCGGATAAGTTTTTCTCGTTTGATACATTTAATTTCTTGTAATTTTTTTATTACATGGCATAGACTTTATTAATAACAAAAAAATACGTACATACGTTAATATTTACAAACTTAACATTACCTTAAATAATAGACTTCCTCAGAGTTGCCGCTTAGAAAGCTGTCATTGCTTAAGGTGCCCAGCAGACTGGCAGCATTATCTCCTTGAATAGCCAAACTGATTCGTTGGCGGAAGAAGCTGCCTGCCCGGCGGTCTCCCGAAGCCTCGACCAGTCTCTTACAAATATCTGAAACCAGTCGATGGGCTTCGAGGCCCCAGGGACCCAAAGTTTCGACTGCAAAGGGCGTAAATATAAAACTCTCAGAGAGAGTCGCATACTTACGCCACTTCAAGTTCTAAAGTTAAGTTAAGTTATATTGAAGAATTATAATTTTGGATTCGAATAACTAAAATTATTTAGGCATGTAAGGACGATATGATACGTTATTTTGAGAGATATAGACATTTTTGTGTTTGTGATGATGAACGAATTAAAGACAAACGGAAGAGGTCGTATGTTTTCGTCGCGTGCGACCCCGACTGGCGCTACAATCATTACCCATATTCACCCAAAATATTGCCGTTGTGTGCGTGCCACGGCACATGCGCATTAGCGCGCAAACTTAAAAACCGCGTACGCTAGCTTTCTATGAAGACATCCTACCGCTAACTTTATACTGTGGCAAAACATAATATATTATTATGCTGTATCCCGATATCCCCAATGGGGTAGTTAAAAGACGGAGCGCTAAGCATCGCGGTCCTTATATACATCTTTCGCCTCCTCGAATCTCATCATTTCCACACACTTTTCGCTTAGGCATGCGAATGCTTTGAACATTTCCATCCGCTAGCAGTCTGGCCATTTGGTCATCATAAGTCATCTGTATACATCATGGAGCAGTATTTAAACTGAAGGCCACACTCTGAGGAGGTAGTCGAAGTCGAGTTTACCCTTGAAACATCTCTATACCCCACCATCTCTTTTCATCTTTTGCTGTTGGTATATCTATTAATATCAATCTTATGTATACTAGTATATGTATTTCAGAGTTATTTCCAGGAGTTGGAAAGAAACAGAAATGAAACGTTAGTGATCAAAGGTTACTCGAGGTCATACAATTTGTCTATAATTATTTCTTCAGAGTGCAGTATACAGCTAGATTTAAAGTTTCTTGATCTACACCTAATATATAAAAATGCATGTTTGTTTGTTTGTTCGTATTTTATGGGCTGCCGTAACTTTCATGTGATTGCGATGAAATTTGGTATGGAGATAGCTTGAATCCCGAGGAAGGACATAGGCTATAATAAAAATAAAAAACGCAGATAAAGTCGCGGGCATCGCCTAAAATTTAATAAAAACTCCCAGAGAAGATAAAATTATTGGCAATTCTTGAATTCATTTGCGTAGTCTGAGGCAAGCGGAAACTAATAAGCCTCCCATATGACGACGAATTCAGGAAATACATTTATTTCATCTTTTTTGCAAACTATTATTGAATACATAGTTGGGTTTCATAACTCGTATTTTTATTGTTAACTGGCTTTGCCTCACGGTTTCTCCCGCGGTAAATATATATATATATATATCGGATCGTGGGTAGATCGTATTACGCTCTTGGTTCTCCATAACAGGCGTAATGTAACGTGGATATGTAAAATAAAAGTACCACGATTATGCTAACACACAAATTTATTGATGTTGGATCAAACTTGATTTAAATACACTGCGATTACACAAATATGAATCGATTAGAGCCATTGGGTTTGCCAGACGAGTAACACAGACAACTGCTGTCAACCGAATGACACTATTCAATTTCGTCGCAATGACGTAGACAACCCCATTCGGTGTTAACCGCTCTAAATTAAATTTTAATAACTACAAACCAATTTTACAATTTTGATTTAATTAAACATAACATAAACATAACATAACATAACTTCACGCTGTATCCCCAACGGGGTAGTCAGAGAGGACGGAGCGCCAGGAGTCGCGGTCCTTACACACCTCTTTCGCTTCCTCAAATCTCATCATTCTCCTCACACATTTTCGCCTAGGTATGCGAGTGCTTTTGACATTTCCGTCTGCTAACACTCTGGCTATTTGATCTTCATAAGTCAGCCTTGGTCTTCCTTGGCTTCTTTTACCACTCACTTTCGCTCTGTATATTTTCTTCGTCAGTCTTTCATCACTCATTAATGATTTAATTAAACGGTAGTAATTAATTACAATCCACAATTAAAATCAACTCAATATTAATCATCCGGTGGTAATTTAACCGAGTGCCGTTATATATATATACTAATATTATAAAGAGGTAAAGTTTGTGAGTTTGGATGTTTGGGGTAATCTCCGGTACTACTGATCCGATTTCGAAATTTTTTCAGTAAGAAAGCTACTTTTTGATAAAAAAAATCTATTGCCGCACCAAGTTCTATTATAACTGAGGTTTAGCATTTCCCATACAAAGTTTCATCCTCCTTTTTACTACTATAGGGGTAAATTTTTGATAAAAAAGTAGCCTATTTCTTTTTGATAAAAAAAATCTATTGCCGTACCAAGTTCTATTATAACTGAGGTTTAGCATTTCCCATCCAAAGTTTCATCCTCCTTTTGCACCACTATAGGGGTAGATTTTTGATAAAAAAGTAGCCTATTTCTTTTTTATAAAAAAAATCTATTGCCGTACCAAGTTCTATTATTACTGAGGTTTAGCATTTCCCATTCAAAGTGTTATCCCCATTTTCACCATGATGACATTTAAAAAAAATAGCCTATCATTTGCACTATCAAATGTTCTTACTATGTACCAATTTTTATCAAGATCTATCAAGCCTTTCTTGAGTTGTAAAAGGACAACCAGACAGACAAAAGTTTTAAAAATGGTAGAATCGAAATCAGTGAGTCATAAACCGACTACTTATCGCAAAATTTGACAAATAAAGTTGAAATTACAGACAGACGCATAAGATTTTAAATAGTAGTGTAAGTAGATATATTATGTAGATGTATAGATATCAATGCATATAATGTATATTATCCTCTCTTTGTTTTCGTCTTAAGCGCTGTAGATTATTAGGATATAAGAAACCCCGAACAGTTTAAATTTACACATGTTATAAGGTGTAACTCAATAAAATATCAACAGGTCCTTGGCCGGTTTTTTAGATAAATTATTCAACGAACTCATCAGATAATATCTAATAGTTATACGCATTTTATTATTTTATACTTCATTGCTAATTTTATAACAAATGTATAGAAACTGGGGAATACCCATACGCAGAAGTATGTAACCGAAACTTTATAATCAAAATTGGACAGGACTACGAATTCCTCTGTGCTTGTTTAAGTTTTGGTTAATATTAAATTTAAAATTTTAAACTGATTGCAAATACACATATTATAATATGTTCATGTATAGAAAGCCATAGTTCATATTCCATTAATAATAATGATAATAATAATACTCCAGACAGACAGATTGTGTGACCCCAAACTAAGCAGTAAGCTTGTACTATGGGTAATACACAACGAACTCTGGGGGAGTTCCCAATAACACCCAGACTCCAAGCCAATTTAGAAAAGTTCGTTTCCTAAATTGACCTGACCAGGGATCGACCCCGGCACCCTAGCTTAGAAAGCAGAACTATATGCCACTGCGCCAACGGGCTAGTCAAATAAATAAATAATACTTAGTTTTGGCGTTTCGATGCTCTGTAAAGTTGTAGAGTTGATCAACTATTTTTTTTTTTACTATTTGGTTAAGAAAAAAAAAGTAAAAACAAATTTTTAAGTTAAAATTAATAAAAAATACTTAGTTTCAACGTTTCGGTGCTCTGTAGAGTAGATCAACCATTTTTTTATTAGTTGGTTAAGAAAAAATAAACAAAAAACATTTCAGTTAAAATTAATAAATAATACTTAGGGTGGCTTGCACCAACTATATAAACTCTATTTAAGGAACTAACATCTCGCTTGTACCAAATATTTAATAATTGGATCGTTAAATGAAGTTTTCATAGTTGATGCAAGCCAGCCACCCTTAGTTTCGAGTTTCGATGCTCTGTAAAAGGTTGATCAACTTTTTTTTTTACTATTTGGTTAAGAGAAAATAAGTAAAAAAAATTAAGTTAAAACTATTAAAAAATACTTTGTTCCGGCGTTTTGGTATTCTGTAAAGGGTCAATCAACTATCTATTTTTTTTAACAAGTTGGTTCAGAAAAAGAGGCTAAAAAGTCGACGATTCCACTCAGCTTTAAACTCAGAAAAAAACATGCATAGAGGAAAAATACTCAATTAAATACTTCATCGAATAGAATTTACAAAAACACTATATTTAATTGTAAATAAAATATGTAATAATTTAACAGAAAAAAAAAACATTGTTTCTAAGCTCTCGTTCATTTGAGTGATAACCATACGTTTTTTTTGGAAATATGAACAGAATACTATTGAATTAAATAATTTAACAACACATTATTCGTAGTCCATATGTTAGAGGCTCACATTTTGCTTCACAAATCTCAACCCTATTTCTTCACCTATACCGCACCCTCTCAACTCGTCCATTACCTGGGATTACCAAGTCTTAATAACCCATATGATAACCTCAAGAAATACCAACAGGTCACTGCAAATTGTTGCTTATTTTCTATTTTCTTAAATAGGTCTTTCTCGAAACCTACCTTTGTAGCCCTTATTAATTTTTTTATATACAAAAAATAATCTCAACAAAAATGTCTGATCTGTGACAAACGGAGAGACAAAAAGATTTCTCATGTATTTCTCTAATTGTACCGTTATTCAATTCTAATACGAAACACTATAAAAATAACAATCACCTCAGGGCATCCGGCAACCTACCCTACAAAGTCAAATTTTTTCGCATTGTTTCCGAGTTTTATTATAGAGAAAGTAATTAAAAATTTCTTTATGGTATTTTAAAAACAAATGTCTTTTCTTTTCTTTGAACAGAAAGAAAAAGATGCACATTACACATTGGTCTGGAGAGAAAGTATAATATAGAAAATGCCAGGTCGGAGTTTGTAGATTTCAGGCTCGGACCAGGAATTAAAATTAACAGAGGATTTACTTTAAGAGCGTGTCCGTTTTTTGTTGACCGACTTTCTGGACTTTTACTAATGTGCGTGATTAGGGAAAAGTCACAGTACGACAATAGACAGCTAACATGACATATTTTTATTTTTTTGAATACTAGTAGCCAAAACAGATTTACGAGTATTTTGCAACTATTTTAGTAATGTACGTGAATCAGTCATGAGCAGATACGAGTTACACTGACAGTGCGAGGTTGCCCTACTTACTATAGCTGACTGCTTACTCGCGGAGACACTCAATGAGGCAGAAAGAGACACGGAAATTCGGATGACACACGGCGATAAGAGCGGCAAATTATTCAATTAAACTTTTCAGTGATGGTTTCTACTGAGACAGCACATTAATTCTGCCAAAATCACGTATTGCGGCAAATTAATATGGCTCCATCCATTGTGTTCTTCGTTCGAGGTTATAACAGTGGTTCTTAACCTTAAGGGAGATTTTTTGGCGGGAACGGGAGAAGTGAGGTTGTCCTTTTCGAGCCTGACAAAATAGTATATTTTGTTAAGCCCAAAAAATATACAATAAAATACCAAAGGTAATAAGAAACAAGAATAATATATATCCTTTTAAAAATAATGTGAAAAAAATATTAATAGATGAGGCACATTATACACTTAATGAGTTTTTAAACGACGGTAATTTATAAAAAATGATAATGAATTTGATGATTTGATGTAACACTTTTCTTTTCTTTTCTTTATAATATAACTAAATATAATGATGACCTATGTATGCCTTTAGGGGTAGAACACAGTGAACGGAAATATCTATTACAATTTATGACACCATTAATACTTGTGACCACATGTTAAATCAATAAATAAATTTCTTTGGATTTTCTATTTTTTACATTACTGGGAATTTTAAAGTACAAAAGTGATAGTATATTGTGTTTTAAAGTTCTGTGTAAGTGAAAAGAATGGAGTAGGTCTAAATAAACATGTGTAGCTGAAGTTCTCGTGCTCTTCCAAGAAGTCCTTTATAACTTTAGTAAAGCCTACTATCACTTTACTGGAGGAGATTTAGGATAAAAAACTGATTTACTTGTGATTCTATTTATTAATACGTGGCATTGGCAAATGCACTAATCAGTGCGTCACGCCATAAAGAAAGAAAAAAAAACTGTAAGGGACCATTTGACCTGTTAATGTATTGACATGAACCACCAACTTTTAAGCATAATATAAACATAATTATGATAAGGTTGATTGATTTTTCTTTTTTAATTAAAACGGGTCCAAAGTAATTTGCGATCAAAAATATTATCATGTTTTTTTTTTGCGAAATATTTTTCCATGTTCATTAAAAGCTTAATTCTTGGTTCATAATTCTATTCAGCCCGCCGTTTTGAGTTTAGCTACCACGGAAATATGAAATTGTTTTTCACGGCTGGTGTCTTCGAGACATAGAAAGAATGAAACGAATAGTCTTTCGGGAGAATGAGTGATAAAACACTGACGAAGATAGTCTACAGAGCTAAAGTGAATGGTAGAAGAAACCAAGGAAGACCAAGTCTGACTTACGAAGATCTTTGCCAGAGTTAGCCGACGGAAATATCAAAAGCACTCACATTTAAGCGAAAGTGTGTCAAGAGAATGACGAGATTCAAGGAGGTGAAAGAAGTATGTAAGAACCACAAAACTTGACGTTTCGTCGCCTCTGACTACTCCGTTAAGGATACAGCGTGAAGATGTGTGTCTTCGAAGTCAAAGTCAAATCAATTTATTCAAGTAAAGCCAATTGCAAGATATTGTTGAACGTCAAATCTACTTCAGTTCGGTTCGAAAAGAAAACCTGGCCACTGAGAAGAACCGACAAGAAACTCAGTCAGGTATCATTTTTTCAACATAATTCTACAATAGTTATTTAAAATACAATATTCATAAAGCCAGTAAATGCGTGTGCAGAGAAGATTATTCCCAGGCTATTGTTTTTTCTTCAATGAAATCGCTAACTTTGTAGTACGCTTTTCCAATCAGTGTGCGTTTAATAACAAGTTTAAATTGTTTTTCCGATAATTGAATAATTTCTTGGGGAATTTTATTATAAAAACGAACACAGTTGCCCAAAAATGACCCACTTGACTTTTGTAATTTAAATTTAGCAGTAAATAGCTGATCACGACCACGAGTTTCCATACCATCAATAACACCTTTCCTTTGAAATAGATCTATATTTTTTCTAGTGTACAATATTTTCATAAATGTACTTATATATTATGTGTCTTTGAGAAATACTATGAAATATAAACTAATTTTTATTGCTGAATTAAATGAATATTGTGCACACGTCAGTATAGTTTATTCTGTTACAAATCAACAAAGCAAGTAACAAGGTAAATTGGGTTTTCATCGTTAATCACCCCGACTGCGGAACCCTTCATTGTGCGTGGTCCGTCACGCGTGAGCGGTTTTGTATTATGTCTGTATGTAACGTCAGTATTTACTGATATTCTACACAATGTTTTCCAGAAGAGTCGTGCCAAAAACACTACTCAATGTCTCGTCACAGATGTAAGTTCAAATGTCATTGCCAAAAGTTATTTACCTCAGCTATTAATAATAATTAAGTTGTCGTTAGTTACGTACGAGTGAACTCTGGTGTAGTTAATTGTCAGTAATAACGTCATTAGCTTACTTTAAATTTAAAAAAATAGTCAAATGTATGTTGTATTTTGAGCAAATTGTGTTCCCTATATAATTATTACACATATAATTTGTTACTAACTGCAAAACGAAGACTTTATTAAACTTTCTTTTAAAGTAACATGAAATCATCTAATATATTGCAATTTTATAAACTTTTAAACTGTCACGGTGCATTATAAAATATAAAATAAATTTAACGCGAGGTAATCGCGTTAGTCGTGTGAAAAGCGCTGTTAAAGCGTAGCCGAAAGGCACTTTTGACGTCCAATAACTCCAGCAAGCGTCTCGATTTCATAAAACATTTGCTACTTGTCTAGACGCTCAGGAAGTCTATTTTAGATTAAATTATTGTTTATCAATGCGTCGCCTTAAGTCAACCATCACGCAATTCTCATTCGCATAGCAAGAAACTTGCATGGGCATGTAGCTTTACACATCTTAAATATATGACATGTCACGAATAGTCACTTAACTTACTTATCTTCGTATTTTATTGAGGAAAAATAAAACAAAACTAAAATAAGTACTTAGTTCACTGAAGAGACATGTAATTTATTTGGAAATGACATTATTAGAAAATATTTTATTTCCTTGTGTTGGTCATATGTATGTGGGAAACCGACTTGAGTCACATTGTGATCTATGGCTCAGGTTGCCACTTTTTTTGTTGAACAAATAAAGTACATTTACTTCTTTAAGGTAAAAAAATAAGATCTTTAAGATAAAAAAAGTACCTACAACGTGTAAAAATAAAATATATCTTTATCAGACTTGCTGCTTTTTTTCCGTAAGAATTTTTTTGTTGCTATTAAAAAAATTTTTCGCCACTTTAGCACAGTACAAGTAAGCATACAGTATGCTATCTCGGCAGTGTCCTAGAGATAATTACCTACGGTCGCTCGGTACGTAAACACGCAATAGGGCTACCGACTTGGACTGAATGTTTTTCTTGGGTTACGTATTTGATAATAGGTACTATATTAAATTGTCATATTATCTTTTCATTTTATATTATTGCAAATTTAATAAGTTTTTATTTATATATTTCTACTAGTATTTTATTTCTAGTTTCAAAAGTTTGTGAGTTAGTATGGTGGAAATGGACAAAAAAAATACATTTTATGTGCAGTATAATTAATAATCAGCAATAAATTAACTAGATCATTATCATAATATATTTCCTACAAATTATCAATAGAGAAATATTTCCGGTTTCAATATAGATGTATTCAAAGATCCATACACTGAACATTATGCTCGTAAACTTGATTGACATAATATTTCGTCAGTAAATGCGCGGGAGCGTCTTATACCGTCCGACGACAACCGCGGCTCACTCGCGACTGTTGTATGGCGAGAAATGTCGAGATTTTGAGCGCGTCGTTTGGAAGCGTTTGTATGAAGATAGAATACTGTATGCTTACTTGTACTGTGACTTTAGTAATGTGAATTAGCACTCACATTTTCGGTAACGTTCAAAATGAAATCGGTGCTCATTGTCATTTATCGATGCGATCCTTACCGTTACATACAAAAACCGCTTAACCTTTTTGTTTCTTTTATAATACATATATACATATCTTCACACTGTATCCCTAACGAGGTAGTCAGGAAGACAGAGTCCCAAGCTTCATGGTCCTTACATACTTCTTTCGCTTCGTCAAATCTCGTCATTCTCCTCACACATTTTTGCCTAGGTATGCGAGTGCTTTTCACATTTCCGTCAGCTAACACTCTTATAATACATACATACATATCTTCACGCTGTATCCCCAACGGGGTAGTCAGAGAGGAAGGACAGCCAAGCGTCGCGGTGCTTACATACTTCTTTCGCATCTTCAAATCTCATCATTCTCCTCACACATTTTCACTCTTATCATAAAACCTTAAAAAGTCAAAATAAGTGAAATAAAGTTTTCTCACGTGCTCTCATGGAGTATATAGTATTTTCATCCGATATAACGTACAATACTTTATTAAAAAGGACGGATAGCAACCCTACCCGCGGCACTAAACTGAGGTCGAAATAACAAGTTTTGCTAAAATTTAAACTATTCCCTCTCTAACTTTAAAACTGGGAAAACGATGAAAACAATTAGTGATGAAACCTAAAAGATACTTTCGTCGAAAATTGGATTGAATAAAATACTTTAGTTTTTGAGATATATGTAAAATTTTCGATAACACGCTATTTTGAGATTAGCGACCGCAGAAGCAATTTTGTTTGTCGCTGTCAAAACGAATATTGTAAATGCGTAATTCGAATTCATTTATTTCCTGTCAAGTTCCTAAGACGGCACGCTATCACCCTATCCTCGTGACAATTCAATAATTCGTAGACATCGCTTCGGTTCTATTTTCAATATACCTACTACCTAAGAATGGCACTCTTTGCCATATACAGTAAAAAAGGTTTTATTTAGTAAAACCACAGATTAATTACTTTACTACCGTAAAGTAAAACAATCAAAATAATCAATTTATTCAAGTAAACCCAATTACAGGGTGTTCAACGTCAAATCATTTTTAACCTGGACAATGAGAAGAATCGACAAGAAACTCAGTCAGGTATCATTTTTTCAACATCGTTTTATAATAGGTTTATTAAAATACAATGTTCAGAAAGCCAGTCAACGAATGTGCAGAGAAGACCATTGCCAGACTGTTATTTTGTCTTCAACGAAATCGTTTATTTTATAGTATGATTTTCTAATCAATGTGCGTTTTATAACAAATCTAAATCTATATTCTGTTAATTGAGCAACTTCCTGAGGAACTTTATTGAAAAAATGGACGTAGTTACCCAAAAATGAAACATTCCACTTATGTAATTTAAGTTTTGGTATAATCAAAATATCAGGTTTCCATACCGTTAATATCGCCTTTCTTTTTAAACAGACCTATATTTTTCCTCGTATATATAATAATTTCGAAGATGTATAAGGACGGCAAGATGACTACGTCAATGTCTTCAAAACGATCTCTTAGTTATTCTCGTGCATTCATACTGTAGATGGCACGTATTGCTCTTTTTTATAGAATAATAATTAATAACAAAACCGTTTCAAAAAAAAATTTCACGCGCCCCAACGATTTTATTTTTTAAATGGTTTTATTAGTCTGATCAATGCCCTAGATTGATGAGGAAAGTGGTGACTGGTACCTAATTATTTTTTAGCTTTTAGTACATTATCTACATCATTACCCATATTAAAGGGATTAAAATAAATATGAAATCAGCCATATTGTACCAGCGGCCAACTTAGATTTGCAATTTTCCATGATGTACTGTATTTTACTGGTCAAGACCTTTTATTTGATACCCATATTGGGGGAGTTGTGAAAAAATATGTAATCCGCCATTTTGTGGCGGCGGCCATCTTGGATTCACAATATTACTGAATATATTCAAATGTATTGTCATGAGAACTAAAGGTGTGTACCAAATACTAGATTAATCTGTCAGCAGGAAGGGGGGTAAAATTACAATTACTAAATTTGACCCAAAAAACAACAACAACAAACGGGCAAACTAAATAAAACGGTTTAAAAATCGAGTTAATATGCGCCGCTGATCTTCATAGCAGAAGGCCATAGGACATTAGGTTATGAAAATATGCAAAATACACCAGCCAATTGCCTAATGCGTCTAATAGCATATATCGCGTAATCGAGTACTAGCCAGTGCCCTGTCCTAGAGATAATTACCTACGGTCGTTTGGTACGTAAACGCGCAATAGGGCTACCGACTTTGACTGAATGTTTTTCTTGGGCTACGTATTTGATAATAGGTACTATATTAAATTGTCATATTATCTTTTCATTTTATATTATTGCAAATTTAATACGTTTTTATTTATATAATTTTACTAGTATTTTATATCTAGTTTCAAAAGTTTGTGTGTTAGTATGGTGGAAATGGACAAAAAAAATGCTTTTGCAGTACAACCCGTGCAGTGCAGTATAATTAAAAATCAGCAATAAATTAACTAGATCATTATGATAATATATTTCCTACAAATTAGAAACAGAGAAATATTTCTGGTTTTGATATAGATGTATTCAAACATCCATACACTGAACATTGTGCTCGTAAACTTGATTGACATAATATTTAGTCAGTAAATGCGCGGGAGCGTCTCATATCGTCCGACGACAACCGCGGCGCACTCGCGACTGTCGTATGTCGAGATATGCCGAGATTTCGAGTGCGTCGTTTGGGAGCGTTTGTATGACGATAGAATACTGTATGCTTACTTGTACTGTGCCTGTAGTGCGATTCTCTAACGCAAATTAGTCAAATTCACTTCTGAATCCGCGGTGAGATTGTCAACTGTGATTTGGTATTCTCTAGTCGACAGCGATACTAGCACCGCCTCGATGAGTGGCGGCGGCGAGTTATACTATCGTAAATGAATTTTATGAAGTTTCGCTAAATGTAACAATCCAATCTAAATAAACGAGTTTTATTTAACGTAATTATCTCAGAAGAAGTTAAAACACTCTAAGACGAAATATCGACTGAGATATTTACTCTTAAAGCAATCCCCGACAAACTCGCATCTAAGATCACTTCATTTCGCTCCTAGAATGTTTGATTTAGAGAATTCCATTTGAAGGTCAAGTGAGTTCGAATGCGAAGTGGGGTGAACTGTCGAGCGAGTCTTGCTTTGGGTGATTCGAGTTTTTACAGAATTGCACGGCTGATATCCGCTCACTGTAACTTATAACATCATACTGACTCGACATAGTATCAACCAGTGTTGGGCAAAGTAATTGTAAAAACAATTACAATTACTTTTTTAAATTGTAATAGTAATTGTTTGCCTAACACAATGTGTTCACAATTACATTTGTCAACAATATTACACAATTTTTCATTGTAATTGTTTTTACAGTTATTCCTACATTTTGCTCATCACTTGTTGTCAACCATAAAAAGAAACTAATGGAAAATAATATTTCACGGGGACATTTACACGTGGCAGTAATTAGTTAAAATGTTATTTGTTTAAAAATACTGTCGGTACATTTACGTCATAATTCATTAAAGTATAATTTCGCAAGTTATTCGTAACTCCGAGTTTTGAACGCCAGTTCACCTCCAAAGATTATTATTTCTTACATTCGAGGCCGCTCTGTAAGTTTCAATCTTTTACGGTTATACGATCGCTTTAATTACCTGCCACTCAGATATACCTTCACGACACTTTCTAGAGGCCTTGAAGGGGGTGGATCGGTCGCAGTCAGTTCAGTTCAGTAAGTCAGTCAGCAGTTAAATATTTTAAAATCACAATCATTATTAGTTGGCAGCACTGTGATTTGAGGTGTTGCTACTTAACAATAATTTATTTGTTATTTGACAGTTAGTTTTTTTTCTTCTAATCAAATATGCCAGACAATACACATCGATCAAACTAGGGCACTCCCTGTGCTGTGAGAACCCGACGACGACTACTACAGGCATTCCCAGTACACCTAGACCCAAGACAATCTAGAAAAGTTCGTTTCCCAAATTGATCCGACCATGAGTCGAACCCGGAACTGTGCTTGGATGCAACACCTAAACCACTGCGCCGTCGGGGTCGTCATATTTTTTAATGTCAGTTTTAAAAATGAGTCAGTCAAGAATTATACTAGCAGCTAGTCGAAGCTTGTCTTTTCTATCCATCTCGATATCCTAAAAGAAAATACGGCGTGATTAAAATCTAAGATTTCTGACATCAATAAATTATAATCGTTCATAAAATTTCATTTTACTCTATACTAATTACTTCCAGATTCAGAACCACTGATTTAAAATTTACAAGAAAAATATAACGACCATGTATAATAATCTCAACTTTTAATTCGATAGTGATGATTTGACATTTTAAAAGTTCTAAATAATGTTGCCAATTAAAATGGTGTTATCAAGTGATAGAGAAGTCGATATCGATTCAACAAAATCGATAGACTAAGTCTAACATTTAATCCATTTAGTGCGGTGCTAACATGGCCCTGTAACGTCACCATTTCATAATATTACATTAAATATTTCTAATAAATGAACATCACATTTTATTTTCCTTTTTTACTTTTTATCCATTTTCTTTATTTCTACAAATATTCATATATTTTCGACGATACCTCTATCTCATGAAAGAATGATCAAAAAATGAGATTAAATGCGATTAACTTCGCGGGAAAACCGCTACAGACTAATTAGTAATGACGTAGGGGAACATCACCATTAAAAAGTTGTAAGAACTGGTTACTCTGGAAATGTTAAATCACTATATCGAATTAAAAGTAGGAATATAGTTCACTAGTGCTCGTTTTTACCAACGCTATCTAAGTCGTCATGTAACTATGTACCCCCTAAGTTAAAAAGACCCCTATACCAGTTCTTAGATAATATATTCGTTTTCACCAATCTACCAGTTCCCTAGTAATGTCAGAAGTAATGTCAGACATAGTTTTATTTTTATTTTATTTTTTATTTTTAAATGGCACCGTACGTGAGTACATTGCCAACGTCAAGTAAAGCGAGAAAACAATTCAATAGATGATTAACGCATTTGCCAATGTCACGCATTAACACAAACTAATAAACAGACACAGAATAAGTAGAATCACAAGTAAATTAGTTCTTTCTAATCGTCAAACTCCTCCAGTAAAGTGATAGTAAGCTTTACTGAAGTTATAAAGGACTTCTTGGAAGAGCGCGAAAACTTCAGCTACACATGTTTATTTAGATCTCGTCTCGACAACCTCACTTCTCCCGTTCCCGCCAAAAAGTCCGTCAGACATAGTTGTGAGGTTTTATCGTTTCCATAGTGACTAACAATTTCCAAAAATGTATCGATAAACAGATATTACTGTTTTACTTCTAAGTTTCTATATAGTATAATAAATTATTCACCACATTGTCAAAAACTAACACATAAAACGTCACGGGTTGGAAAATCGAATTTCTAAATTTAGGGAATCGTTTAGATAGGGTCTTATAAAGTTTTGTGTAACGCAAAATCATCGTTATCTGACCCCTATCCTTTTTTAGGGGTTCGCCAAGTATGGGACTTCGGTGAAACAGGCATAAGTCATACAGGTTTTATAGAGATCTAGTTATTCGCTATTTCAGATATACGTACATACATATGAGCATTAAATATTTTACGAAAAAATGAATTAAGTACACCTATATTATAAATAAACACATTAAGTGCCAAATACAGCTGTCATCTTGTCATAAGTTTGACGTTTTTTTTGCTAAGTAATTATGTTTGACAGTTTTAAATAATTCTTATTGTATTCTGTTGTTTATAAAAACCTAATAATGTATGGAAAATTGTAAATTATTCTGCGTGAATTTGCATCGTTCATCGTCACCGTTCCTTAATTTCTGAGTTAATATCTTCTTCAGACCAGGATTTTCGAAATATCATATTATGAGATACCGTTTTGAATTGTGTTTCGACGATAAAAATTCGACACTTGTACTGCAGCTATATACATAGAAAAAAATATGTTATTTTTTATGGCGGAGGAAGCAAACGAGCAAGCAAATGCAAAGTAAATTAATAGTCGAATAAAGTTTCCTTTCTAAATTCTCGTTTATTTGAGCGATAACGACACTTGGTTTTGGAAATATGAACTAAATACTTTTGAACTAAATAATTTATCGATCATATTTTTATTAAGTTTATCATTTCCTCTAAATTAGCAAAAATTCATCATCCAAACACTGCTTTACGAATCACAACCCTATTTTTCATCTCTACCTCACTCTCCCAACTCGTTCATTCGCTCATTCAGTCTTAGGAAATTATATTGTCGTATAACCTGCATTGAAAATGCGAGTTTCAATGCTTTTTGAGCCGATCGAAACTAGACAATTTCAGACTAATGCGACTGTTGGCTTATTGAAGTCGGTTCAGTTTTATTTGCAATCCTGTCAGAGTATGTAGCTTTTGTTAATTTCAAACCTCTCTGTAAATGTCAATTTCAAACTTCTATAAATCATATAAATGTCAATTTAATAAGTTAATCTGACAGATTTTATATGTATAAGTAATATCTATTTTCCATTGACTCCAGACATTCAAACTCGCAATTCCAAAGCAGGTTATATGAAAAATATAGTTTGTAGCACGGGATAGAATAAGATTACAGACGCTCGCTTCGCTCAGGCAGGTAACTGACTTTATCGTTATCTGAAATCGTCTTGTTACATCCCTTGCCGCACAATATACTATACTACGAAAATAAAAGATTAAAAATCATTCAATTGGGCATTTCGTAATACAAAATAGTAAATTCCTAACCAAAATAAACCTCATGCGGAAAACGATTAAGCGTATTTTTGTTCCAATTGATTATACGAACGTACATACAGCCCACAAACATAAATCATGTCTCAACTCAGCGCACTATGTCCACATGTTCTCAAATTAATGTCTTATATGTAAATGAAATTAATAATTTATGAGTTAACTAAGACTGAGTTGAAAAAATACCTTTTATTAAATCCATACTTATGACAAGTGGTTACTTCATACATACATACATACATACATATCTCACGCTGTATACCTTACGAGGTAGTCAGAAGACGGAGCGCCAAGCGTCGCGGTCCTTACAGACTTCTTTCGCTTCCTCAAATCTCATCATTCTCCTCACACATTTTCGCCTAGGTATGCGAGTGTTTTTGACACATCCGTCGGCAAACACTGGCCATTTGATCTTCATAAGTCACCCTCGGTCTTCCTTGGTCTCCTTTACCACTCACTTTCGCTCTATAGGTATTCTTCGTCAATCTTTCATCATTCATTCTTTCTATGTGCCCGAATCATCTAAGCATTCCTTTCTTTATTTTTACAATAACACTGTTGTGCGACCCTGTCATACTGTGTATCTCTTCATTGCTTATTTTGTCCGCAAGGGTCATCGCACATATTTCTAAGACATTTCTACTGCATTCATCTAACTTTCACTCGATTTGGGGCATATCCAGGCCTCTGCCGTACAATAAAGCTGGAACCAACACCGCATTGTGTATGGCCATTTTGGCTGAGTTATATATATTCATGCTGCCTACTAATGCGGACAGAGCACCGTTCACTTTATTGTCAGCTGCTACACGTCTCTCCACATCCAACACATCTTTCATTCCACGAAAACGCACTCCCCAGGTATACAGTTTTTTTTCTTTCATATAAACTTTTAAACTTTCACGTTGCATTATAAAATATATTAAACGGGAAATTTAACGCAAAATGACCTTTTATTTTGGCTTGACTTTTCGGCCGAGTTGCATTGGCCGTGGTCTCAAGCAAACTTGAGACTTTGTTTGCTTTGAGACATTAACATTTAAGTGTTCACCCAGGGGTTGAAATTCGAGGGTAAATCTATACAAGGTTATTTCGAAAGGATGTGTAAATGCGAATGTATGCTCAAAGTTAAAAAAAAATTAAGGCGAGGCAACCCTAATATCAGCGTTTTTACGTCCCTAGCAAACATTTGTAATGTTTACATAACGATAGGGTTGTACATTTTTTTCTATTACATTTTTTTTATGGACAACAAAATAAACATATCCCGTAATTATTACATTTAAAATATAGCAGTCAACAGTGACACGTTGAAACCCCGGCGGGTTTATACCCTCTTTGACAATAACCTTGTATAAAAATCCGTTTGTTTGTTTGCTCATATTGTATGAACTGCCATACCGTTAAACCGATTGCGATGAAATTTAGTATGGAGATAGCTTAAATCCTGAGGAAGGACATAGGCTATTTTAAAAATAAAAAACGAGGACGAAGTTGCGGGCATCAGCTAATATAAAATAAACGCTGTTTCTCTTGGCATACACTTCACAGCTCACAGCTCACAAATCACACAAAATTCACAGATCGATACTCATTCAGTCAATCTGACAGTAATTATTTATTAGTATTATTATAAAATACTTTACCGCTATAGTCTATAGACTACAGATGTAGAGACATAATGACGTTTCGTAATTAAGTACTCGAGCGAAGCCGGCGCGGATCGCTAGTAGTTTATGAATAAAACACTGCAAGGACATCGCGTGATGTCCAATGAGAATGAAACAACTTAGGTCTAGGTTAACGCAAACTTGTGAAAATACTTGACATAGTTAAGAATCTCTACCACATTTTCTTCTTTGTTTTGTATTTTCAAATTTTATTTCAAAATTTCAGCTGTTTTCGCCAAATACATGCATACATATCTTCACGACGTATCCCTAACGGGGTAGTCAGAGGGACGGAGCGCTAAGCGTCGCGGTCCTTACATACCTCTTTCGCTTCCTCAAATCTCATCATTCTCCTCACACATTTTCGCCTAGGTATGAGAGTGCTTCTGACATTTCCGTCGTCTCCGAACAGTCTGCGAGAAATAGAATGACAGACAAACAGATAGATACAGAGTTGAATCTATAAGTGTTATTTTTTCTAATACTGGAAAAGAACAATAATACCTCATTTTAATTATTTTCAGGGCAGTTTGGTAAAGAATATAGATTATCCTTTAACACTACTACAAATAAATATAATCTAACAACATCCACAGGTGCATCAAAAGAACGTCTTTAAATACGTACTAGTACTGTCACAATATTCGGATTTTTCGCATTCGCGAATATGAATTTTTACCCCCGTTAGTCGCAAATACGAATGCGAATAAAAAGATACATGCGACTAGTCGCATGGGAATAGGAATATTCATTACATCACTTGTATTAATGTTGTATCTGATTTGACTAATAAATAATTTAAGTTCGTAAAGGCTGCTCCCTAATTGAAACATTTCTATTAACAAAACATAAAAAAATATTATAAATCTTCAATAAATATTGATTTACCTTTTTCATTGACAAATAGGTTTGCAAAGTTATTTTCATAATTTTTGCGAACGATAATATCAAAACTATGCGAATATTCGCGAATGCTAATACTTAGCGTCACATTACGAATACATCTATCTGGCACGCGAAAAACTTTACCGGAGGACAAAAGTTTTAGTCCAATTGGTTAAAAAAGGTTTGAACTCCTTGTTGGTAACTATTAACTACCTAAACAAAGTCAGTGCGAGTCACTATATTTCAATGAACGCATACCTAATACACGATACTGTATCATACAATTGCTAATTTTGTCTTTGAACCATGACGAAATATTTACCGAGATTTTTGTGTTAATTCGTCTCTCAAATATTAAATTAATTTTATTCACTTTTGTTCGCGATCTCGCATATTTCGAAGGTAAAGATTACCAGATGTGGATTTATTTTGTAATATTATTCTGTTAAGTAATACTAGGGTAGATAATTGCACTAATTGGATGACCCCGAACTAAGCATTAGGTTTCTACTACGCACGAACTGAGTGAGTTTCTAACAACACACAGACTACAAAACATTTTAAAATAGTTTTTTTTAAGGAGACACAGTAATAAATAGACCTTCTACACCATACAAACGTGCGCGCGCTAGCTTACGAAAAATATGAAAAAACAGTTATTGGCGTATTGTATAGACTCAGGTGTTACTTTGTGGAAATCCATTTCATGTGATAAATTCTTAAAATCTTCAGCTATTTTACGTTCAAACTTCAAAAACCGACCGAATCCTGTGCCTGGTATATCCTGTGCCTGGTATAGGATGTTTCGTTGAGAGGCGAACACGTGTCGATTGGTGGTGTTTGAAGTTTGAGCGGAAAATAGCTAAAGATTTTAGGAATTTATCACAGTTATTGGCGTCTACATTACAAACTATAATTAGTTTTAAAAAATCCAACTGGCATTTCAAAGAGTGTGTTTAGATTAAGCTACACAGAAAATTTAGAAGCATAAATCGGTCCGAAAAGTGTATATCTCCGTTTTAAAGAGGTTTCTTGACATTTTTTTCTGTTACAAATGTTAACCAATCGTGTATCGCAACTGTCAAAATGAAGTCAATGAAATGAGGAATTAGGTTACCAAATATCATTTTCCTACGTTTTGTAATTACTTAGAAAAATTGAGATCCCTGCCGTCAAAATTTCCAATTTGTCGCCTTAAAACCAGGTATTATCAGCCTTAAAAAGAAATTGAGGGTGAGGCAAAGATGAAGAAATATGGCTGAGATTTGCGTAGCAAAATGTGTGCCTTTAACAGTTGAACGACGAATAACTCTATTTTATTAAAATGTTTTTGCTGATGTAGAGAACAAACATAATATAGAAACATAATCATTACTAAATCATTTCATTCAGTAATATTCAGTTCAATTTTCTATAAAAGAACAAGTATTCATTTTTCCTTATTTTCATTCTTTTAATTTTTTATTTTATTGTTAACTAGCGAACCGCCCCGGCTTCGCACGTGTAGATTTTTTTCGAAAATAAAATACATCCCATGTTACTTGCTGATAATGTAGCTTTCCATAGGTGAAAGGATTTTTTATTTCGGTCGAGAAGTTTTTTGAGTTTATCCATTACATACAAACAAACAAAGTTTAACTGTTTATAATGTTATTAGTATACACATAAGTGCATAAGTAAGTATAGATCTAATATAGTGTTTCTGTAAATCTGTTCAATAAGGTGTTTAATTGGGTATTTATTTTTTGCGTTCGTTTTTTTCTGAGTTTATAGCTTCAATAGAAGTGTTGGCTTTTTGTCGTCAAAGATGGCATCTCGTAATAGGGTATTGCATATAACCTGGTCTTGAATTGATGTAATTCCTAAAATTAATTGCCACAGTCTGAGATCCATTACATTTGCCTATCTTTCCTTTGCTTAAGGCCTTTCCGGCGATGAATCTAAGAAAATTCAGATATTTTACTGGCTATGTCACAGTTAAGTCAAATCAATTTATTCAAGTAAAACCCAATTACAAAGTATTTTTGAACGTCAAATCTACTTTAGTTCGGTTCAAAGAGAAGAGAAAAGAAAACCTGGACATTGAGAAGAACAGACAAGAAACTCAGCCAGGTATCATTTTTTCAACATCATTTTACAAAAGGTTTAATAAAATACAATATTCAGAGAGCCAGTAAATGCATGTGCAGAGAAGATCATTTTCAGACTATTGTTTTATCTTCAAAGAAATCGTTTATTTTATAGCATGATTGTCTAATCAATGTACGTTTTATAACTAATCTAAATCTATTATCTGTTAATTGAGTGACTTCTTGAGGAACTTTATTATAAAAACGAATGCAGTTACCCAAAAATGAAATATTTGACTTATGCAATTTAAATTTTGGAATAACCAATGTACTCAAATATTACATGGCGTAATTACAAATGTTCCATTTTTGTCAATTTGGCTATGGAATCCCAAAGGGTCGTAAACAGTGTTGCCAACTTAGAGGTTTCCCCCCTAAAAGGGGGAAAAATGAATACAGAATTTTTCAGGGCAAACAATATTCGAGGGTTAAAAAAACGAATTAATGTTATTTTCAAGTTATATTCAAAATGAGGAAACTAATAGTTTAAAGGATATAGTTCCTAGAATATTAAAAAAATGTCGTAATAATGTGCCATTTAGGTGGTTTCCGTTCGATTTAGGGGTATTTTTGACCACTCTTAGGGGAAAAAAATTTTCAATTCTGATTTAATTTGTATCGCCAAAAATGAACATGATTCTATTTATATTTTGAAATTTCACAATCCCGGGACATATCAGAATTTTGATATGATGATGTATGTATCTTTTCCAGAGACAAGACTCATAACAGTCAAATACATTGTTATAGCATTTCTGGGTCCTCGTATATCTCCTAGGTCGTGGCCCCTGCACAGAATTACGAAGTGTACACTTTAGTTACGAGTTTTTGTGACTTGTGTAATCATACCCACTAACACAGAGACACAAATGCCTACTTCCTAGTAACTTAATATTTATGATAATATATATGTATATAGATTTATGCAAACCGAGTTACATAATAGTTGTGAGTAGCGTTTTCGAGTCATTATCAGCTCGTTAGTACAGAAGAACGGCTAATAACGTGGCATGCTTAAAATTAGGGTTCCACAACGATTTAAAAAATAAAAATATCGAGTCCGAAAGAGCCATTTATTTTGTGATTCTCATTTCTGGCGAATTCAAGAAAGGAGAAAGTTCTCAATTCGTCTACACACATAATTTTTTTATTTTTTGTGTATGATAGGAAATAACTTATTTGTTTATGAATCGACTTCAATGATTCTTTATCCTTTGGGTTTAGTATAGCTCAATGGTGGTGCCATTTAAATTTCATTGGTATTGGACTTTCGACTTCGAAGATACACCAAATACTCCTAACGGTTCATTTATTTTGATGATTCTTTTATGAATTTCATTCCAGAATTGTAAATAAATTTAGTCGTAGACCTACTTTAAGAAATTATTTAGGTCAAGGTCGAAAGAGAAAAATAAATAAGTTATAAAAAAATAAACCAAATTCAAAATAAAAACTTGTCAAAAGTACTAAATAAATAAACTTTACTAATCACAACTCAGGTATGACAATAACTTCATAAATACGATACAAATACCTATATATAAATGTGGCAGCTATCGAAGTCGGTGCCAAATCAATACACAACATCAGAAAGTCTACTAGTTTGGTAGGCTTGGCACCGACTTTAGTAACTGTCGAATTTAAATATATTTGTATTATACCTAGATATGAAGTTATTATTGTACTTGAGTTTTGTTTATTAGTTTGTAGTTTTCAATCTTTTAATTTTGAAGTCGGTTTATTTTTATTTCTTAATAAGTTATTTTCAAGTAAAGATGACGGAATTAATCGGCCGTAGTATACGGATAGACAGCCAGAAAAAAATAATAATAATATAATAGTGCGCCAGACGATATACAACAATCATCTGATCTCAAACAGGGTATTCCCTGTGCTATGAGAACCAGACGACTACTACTGGGAGCGTCTCCCAGTACACCCACACCCGAAATAATCTACAAATGTTCATTTCCTAAATTGATCCGACCAGGAATCGAACCCGGAACCTTCCGCGCTTGGTGTAGCTAGGTCGAAAATTTTTGTTAGAAATAATAAAATTTGTTAGAAATAATAAAAAAAAAAAATTATTCCTTAGCGCCCATCTCGACTTCGCTCGGGTTGAATACATAATGTATATCCTGTGTCCATCTGGAATAATGTACCTCTGGAATATGTAATGAAGATTACCCTCCACATATAAACATGGTTTCAAAATATGTTCTCTCTTCATGATATTGGTAGGTATAGATTACGTCGACACTAGGGTTTGGTGACTTGCGACAAGAACCAGGACAAGAGAAATCTCAGTATCGAAGTCCCAAGACGTCCCAGGACAAAGAGACTTCAAAATATTAACAGAATCATTTTGAACGAGACGAATCAATATTATAATATAATATAATAATAAATACTCAGACATTTCACACAGCGCCATCTAGTCCCAAAGTAAGCAGCACAGCGCTTGTGTTATGGGTACTAGACAACTGATATACTACTTATATACTTTTCTTTTGTAAATAAATACATATTATACATAAACACCCAGACTCGGGGCGGGAATCGAACCCGCAACCCCCGTTTACTTTCCGACGCGCCTAGCCGTTGCGCCACGGAGGTCGTCAATGAGAATGAAACCGCCATTTTAGTAAACGTCCTCATTTTTAAATATAGACTCAAATTCCGAGATTTCTATCTATATACAGTCTAAATCATTTCGCGTAATTCGCACATTATTGCCAATATCGTCATTATCCAAAATTTCAAATATTTCAAACGTCGCATCGACTCCTCATTTTCAGTGCTTATTCATTTCTGTTTAATGGCGGCAATATTTTATTACACACTTGCTTTTGCTCGCGACTTTGTTGGCATAGAATTAAAAAAGTGGCCTACGTCCTTTTCTTGGGTTTAATCTATCACCATTCTAAATTTCATCAAGATTGGTCTAGCGGTTTAGCTATGAAAGTCGGCCACACAGACAAGCAGAGACTAATTAATATAGTAAATTTGAAAGCAAGTATATAATAAAATATTGTTGCATTAGCATCATAACATTACATAAGAACTGAAGTTCCGGAGTCGATGCGACCATTGAATTACTTGCTGATAATGTCTGTACTGTCTCTAGTGTATGGATTGATAGTGTACTCGTATGATACAGATTTTCGGTCATCGAATATCTTCAATTGACTCTCCTGTACATTTAAGCAATATAGAATTAAAGAGGCAATTTAATCCTACACTATATTTACACGTTTTCACAATAAAATTCCTCGAGAAATTACTCCATTAACGGAAAAACAATTTAAAGTTGTTATTAAACGCACACTGATTGGAAAAGCATACTATTGAGTATAACAGACTATTTAAACTCGGTTTAAGGATTTTACATCTCGCTTGCACCAATTACTAAACAGTCGGTGCAAGCGAGATGTCAGTTCCTTAAATCGAGTTTAAATAATTGGTGCAAGCCAACCTTACACAAACTTCACGCTGTATCTGTAACGGGGTAGTCAGAGAGGACGAAGCGTCAAGTGTCGAGGTCCCTACATATTTCTTTCGCTTCTTCAAATCTCATCATTCTTCTCACATATTTTCGCCTAGGTATGCGAGTGCTTTTTACATTTCCGTCATATGCCAGCCTTAGTCTACCTTGGCTTCTTTTACCACTCACTTTCGCTGTGTATATTTTCTTCTTCAGTCTTTCATCACTCATTCTTTCCATGTGCCCGAACCATCTAAGCATTCCTTTCTTCATTTTTACAATAACACTGTCGCACAACTCTGTCATACTGCGCATCTCTACATATACATATATACCTTACAGATAATACATAAAGTAATCATACTAATAATTAATAATGGTGATACAGTATCATTACGCTTAATGCTTATAATTACAGATACATTTAATTGATAACTAAATATTTTTACATTTAACTGTTACAAAACTGCGCCCCGACTTCGCCCGGGTAGGATGTTGTATATTTGCAACACACCAAATTTTTATTTAGATTTTTATAGAATAATACTATCCAGATATCCGCCTTTTCTTCTTTCCTTTTTCTTTCTTTATATCTAAGTATACAATGAACATTCAGGCAACAAAACGTTTCAGTTTTCTTTCAAGTAGTATCGCGAAAGCACGTCTTGGGTTAGGAAAATGTCAAGTAATAATGAAGATGTGATTATAGCATACAACTTTATTAGAAGACGATGAACCAGACGTAATTGTATTGGCTTCATCCATACATCGAAAGAAAGAAATAAGAATTGTAGATTGTTTGTTGCTAATTGTAGTTATCAGAAAATGATTCTGTATTTCGATCATTTTACCGAATTACTAAAAATAGATACTGTTCAATAATGTGAACAAAATTGACTGCTGAGGCGGCTATTTTGTAAAATAAACATTTGTATTAGTATTTGCGTCTCGCGATGCGCTTGAGTAGTGACATGCTGCCGCGCGAGCTTCATGACGAATATGACGATAGGCAAACGGGACGATGCCGCTTCATGAACACAGTTTCGTTTGTTTCTACGCAAGATACGTGGACAGTAGGCCTAAGGGCTTAGCCCTGTAGGCCGGGCCAAAAAATAAGGTTACGGTGTTTCTCGCCTGTCGTAAGAGGCGACTAGTGGGACCTTCCGGGTCGCGGCCGATTATAGTGGGGGCTCCGGTTGTCTATTCATGCGATCCCGAGGCGGACGACAGTGCGTGTGGTCCGAGTTGTCGTGGCAATGCAAAAGTGCCGGGCTCTGTAGTTGCCCCCCGAGTAGTGCTTCGGCACAGCGCGAGAAGGACTCCGGCGCGTTCCGTAGGAGTCCCGGGAACCCTTCGATAGAGCGCCGAGGACGACCACCGCAGGAGTTTTGGTGGGTAAAAGCCCCACATAACCCAGCCTCTTCCCCAGCGGGCTGGGTATCTGTGTGCAGATTTCTCTTCCGTAACCAAAAAAAAAAAGGCCTAAGGGCGGTTTCAAATTAGACGGCTGAAGCCGGACTGCTGCCGCACCGGAGCAGGACCGACGTCGTACTACGCACGTACGGTTATTTTTAACATACAATTGACACGACGAGAAAGCAGTGCGATGCCCGTTCGACTCACGCACGGTAGCGGGACGGTAACGTCGCAAATGCTACGTGTTCAGTTGCTTATTTACTAGTGCGCTGAATAATAGTATTTATTTTACGGCTAGCAAATATATAACAGTTTTGCATAAATAATGGATGATATAAACACAGAAGAGTTTATAAATTCAGTGAAACATCCATACACTGAACATTATGCTTGTAAACTTGATTGACATAATATTTAGTCAGTAAATTCGCGGGAGCGTCTCATACCGTCCCACGACAACCGCGACGCACTCGCGACTGTCGTCTGCCGGGAAATGTCGAGATTTCGAGCGCGTCGTTTGAGAGCGTTTGTATTAAGATAGAATACTATATGCTTACTTGTACTGTGATTGCACTACTGAAACATATTTTTGCTGTAGCAGCTAATGCATTGTGAATTGTTATACAGTAACCCTTAGTAATTTGACAATTACTGAAGTCTGTGCCAAGCCTACTAAACTAATAGACTTTCTGTTGTTGCACATTGATTTGGCATCGACTTCAATAACTGGCAAATTTAATTATATTGGTATTTGTATCGTATTTATAAAGTTATGCTTGCACTTGAGTATTGATTAGTAAAGGATAGTTATTTTGTATTTTCAGAACCCTAAACTAAAGCGACCCTAAAGTTTAGGGTATATCGCTGGCTCCTGAGATACAATTATGCAACTAGTTCGGGAATCAGAGGGTTTCTCATTTTCTGTACTTTGTTTTTGATTGGAATGAATTATTATTATTACTATTTAAGTAATAGATAAAAAAATTTCCCCGTAGGAACTTTGTCCCTTTTTTGTACCCTCTTAGGGGTTGATTTTTGGTAAATCCGTTCTTATCTCGATATTATGTTACAAAAGGAAGCTACTGTCCAAATTTTAATGTTTCTAGCATCTGTAGTTTAGCCTGGGCGATAATGAATCAGTCAGGACATCTTTTAATTTTTATATGTAGATTGCTTTTGGCCATGTAGTGCGCGACGGCGTAAAAACTACTTGGAGTGTTTTCACTAAGATTTCTATTGAACAGTTTTTATTGAATGAATGTGATGAGTATAGGCAGAGAAAAATTTCAATAGTGAAAGTTGTTAACTTTCGATCAACAAATAATTGAATAAACAGTTCAAAGACTTATTAGGCAGCTTTGAAATAGCTTTGCTGCGATTAGTGTCGTGTTGCCGCAACCAAAATTTTAAAATTGTCGTGTAGCTTTCTGTATAATATGTTAAGAATATGTTAAGACGACTTTTTGGCGGGAACGGGAAAAGTGAGGTTGTCATTTTATTTAGATTTTCTATTTTTTACATTTTTGGGAGTTTTAAAGTACAAAAGTGATAGTATATTGTGTTTTAAAGTTCTGTGTAAGTTAAAAGAATGGAATAGGTCTAAATAACCATGTTTAGCGGAAGTTCTCATGCTTTTCCCAGAAGTCCTTTATAACTTCAGTAAAGCTTACTATCACTTTACTGGAGGAGTTTTACAGAGTTTTAAGATAACGATTCTACTTATTAAAATGCAATACGTGACATTGGCAAATGCGCTAATCTATGCGCCATGCCATGAAGAAGAAAAAATGTTAACTCGCGTGCCAACATTGAATTATACGTTACATAGGGTTGTCAACATTTCTTTAGCTGATTACGTTTTTTCAGACTAAGCTATAAAAATACGTAGTATTTTATGGAAAGAGTAAAAAATAAGCAAATATATATTTGCTACTTGTGTATTTTCATAAAATCTATATTTTTTTGCACTTCTTGCATATTTTATCAATTTTGTGTACAATAAAAGTGTCAAAATCGAAAGCTCATTTCGAGACAGAGCCACGTTCGATTACACACACATCGGACTTAGCATCAGTCAAAGCTCGAAAGACAATCTTAATGCGAGTTCATAAATTTTAAAAAGAGGAATTTGTTTCGGTGTTGCAAAATAAAGATTGATCACTGAAATATAGTATTTTTGCGTACTATATGTTTCTTCAATAATATAAGTACGCAGACCCGAAATACAGTACAATACTATATATTATAGTACGGTCTGTAACCCTAGTTACACCTGTAATAGTAAATCAAAACAATGAACATGGCACCACGCGCTGGCAGAGCAAGACGCGTAATATAGCTTTATCTTTCACGAGTAGCCCTGTAAGTAAGACAGTGCTGTTGTTTCGGCGCTCTGAATGGCCAAGTCCATTTTAATGTGGGACAATGAACGCAGCCTCGACATTTTAATTTTGCTTATTTAAGCAAGCTAACATTAAATTGAGTATTAATTTTCTTTATTACTTATGGTAAAAGACATACACAAGTGTAAATTCATTCAATTATTTATTGAGTAATCGTTATAAGTACGAAATTAAGTGAAATACGCTGCGTTGTTTACTGCATAAGCGTCAAAGTGCATGTGAGATAGATGTGGTTCCCAAACCTCAGTTGATTGGAACATATAGTATTAAATTCTGACTAAAGGGTTTACAAGATATTTCAAGCGTCAGTTCGTCTGCTCTATGTAGCGAGATTATATATCATATGTACGAATAAATTGTGTAATGTTATTATGTAAATGTATCTGTATGTACACAGTACATTAACTAACTATTAACATATAACTATCTATGAACTTAACTATCTATGAACATTTTACGTAACCATTTTTTAAACTATTACATTCGTTAAATTTTAAGGTTATCATTTTTTAGCAACACCGACGAATAAACATAAAGGGAAACACTGGCGCCCTCTAGAAGAGCTCGATGGTGTTCGTGACGTCATAGAAAAGAACGACTGTCGGCTTTTTCCCCACTACCGCTCGAGATTATATAAGTCAAAACTCGAGTGCTTCATCCGACTCTACATTGTAAACTGCCACGGCACACTAACCGGCCCTCAGCCGTCTCGCCGGCCGGGTCCGCTAGAGTCCCGGCCCTCACCCAAATAGGAAGCCCGTTAAGATGCACGAAGGTGCGGAAAGCTCCCCTGGCGACGCCTTGAGCCCGAGGTCCGCCCTCCATACGAGGCATCCCTCGGCTGGAGGAACCCTCAGGCGGTCGACCATCTGGCAGGGCGCCTTCAGCGCTCGCCCCAACGCGACCTGTGACGCTGTAAAAGCCACTAGGGCTAACAGCAAAGAGGGGTTTTGTTTAGTCGGTTCGAGTCCGACACTCCCCAGTCGGCGTAGAGTCCGGCTGGGTAGCCCGCGGGGGTTTAATTTCGCCTCTCAGAAACCAAAAAAAAAAAAAAAAAATCATCCGACTCTATTGCTTTTTACCTTCACGACTGCAGCACGAAGTGTTCGAATACAAATTAATTAATTATTTATTAATTGATGTTAAATATGAACATTAATCGATTAATCGATAATTTAAGTAAATCTTGGGGTGTTCCATTGCCATAAGTATCTAACTTACTATTTAACTTCATCGTAGCTAACACATTTATACCTTTAAATTTTTTGTTTGACTATATTCCCTGATATTTCTAGTATATTCAGAGATAAGCAGGGGTGGGGAGAGGACTGGCGAAGCTGAATTGAAGTATCCATTTCATTCTTACTTTAATTTTCTTTCTTAAATGAAATATATTAAAGAACTAAATACTAAAAATATCAGGAAGTACAGCCATGCAAAAAGTTTACGAAAATTATAACGAAAACCTCAATTATTTTCAGAAATCGATTCAGAAATCCACTTTATAAATGGAACTCTCTCGTCCTACTCGCATTTGACCGGTTTTTTGTTTAATTTCGACTTGTTCCCAAATTGCTATGGAACCATACCATAATTAATGCATATAAGATTCGCTCTTATCTAATTTTTTTATGCTCCAGACTAACATTGAAGTATTAGATGCTATTAAAAGCGAGAAGATTCATCATTCCATCGAAATAAAGAGTGGTCAGCGTATAACGCCGTAGGCGCGGTTTTTACGTCTAATAGTGTCAACCACTAAAACTGTGAACTTCTGGGATTCATTTAAAAGTATTTTGAAATGAAAGAAATACTATTTATCTCTTTATGAAAATAAAATGCCCTATAAATAAAATGCGACCACTTCTTTAAAATATATGACATTGAGAAAATAGGATACTGCTATAATATAATATGTGAAAAACGACAATTTAAAACAATAGTAACGTAATAGCATAGTCTAAAATATATTATTAAAATACAATACATCAGTTTATAAAATATAATAATAATAATAATACGCTCCAGACAATTTCACAGATTGTGAGACCCCAAACTAAGCAGTAAGCTTGTACTATGGGTACCACACAACGAACTCTGGGGGAGTTCCTAGTAACACCCAGACTTCAAGCCAATTTAGAAATGTTCCTTTCTAAATTGACCGGGGATCGAACCCGGGACCCTAGCTTGGAAATCAGATGCATATGCCACTGCGCCAACGGGCCAGTCAAATAGTCTCATAGTGGATCGTTTTTTGTGGACGCCCACATATAGATTAAACACTTACATAGATATTAAGTTCTAAATCACAGTGGTCATACCTGATCTTTTGTATCAACTTTCTTCACGTTATACCACTTGTACAGTAGGCCGCTGTGAGGGCATCGTAAGTAGGTCGTTATCTCCACAATGGTACTAGTTTTTAAATCACTGACCACAACAGTATATGCAATTAACATTATTTAGGTTTAGATATAATTAGGGTTGGCATACGTCTCGTATATGCAAGACCGTCGCCGTATTTGTCCATCGCGTGTCACGTAGCTACATGTCCCGCATTTGTCCCATTTTTCGACAATTCGAATTTGATTTGTTATTAAAATTTTCTGTCCGTCCGTTCAGTTGTATAATTATATGAAAAAGAAAATAAGATCATTGCAAAAGTATAATCAATATTAAAATATGACAGAGCAAACAAAATAAGCTTAGAATTGTTACTATGAGTACTTGAAATAAAAACTTTCATGTGATTTTTTTATTTAATTTATTTGGTACTTTTGATGAGAGCAGATGATAACCGTTAATAAATACGTGGTTTGTCTTTCACTATCTATACATGCATGGTTTAGGACAGAGTCTTAAAGCGGGTTCCGTATACAAGACACTAAGGTTCCGCGAATGTTCGTTAAATCGTTGGAATTTTTTAGTTACCGTAATTTGTGGCGACATTATTTTTTGCGCGGAACTTGGGTCCAAGCAAACATATTGACAATCATTGGACCATTTTCATTCTATAGGGGGTCCTACACAATGAAATTGCTCGATTTTAGACCTATTAATAGTTTTTATAGGAAGCAGAGAAATAATTTCATTTATCTTATTCATCTTTATTACAAATATTTGTAATAAATGATTTTTACTCTTATATGAAATTGTGGTAGGTATTTTTTATTATTGTAGTTTGCTTCATAAATTTGTTTCATAAATTAAATGGGATTTATTGAGTGTTCCATGGTCTTAAAAGTTTAGGAACCACTGGTTTAGGGCACTTAAAACGCTGCATATCAGCGTTGAATGTGTTATTGTTATTGTTAGAAAGTGTTAAAATGTCCCGTATTGATTCTTGGAAGTTATGGCAACCCTAAATATAATGACAGCTGTAATTTAAAACTGGCATGGTTTATATAATAAATTAAAATAATTATAGATGATGAACACAATTAAGAAAAAAGCAGCCGAAAGCGTGTCGGACCATACACGGTGAAGTGTTCCGTAGTTGAGATAATAAATAAATAATATTACTCCAGACAACTACACCGATTGTGTGACCCCAAACTAAGCACTAAGCTTGTACTATGGGTACCACATAACGAACTCTGGGGCAGTTCCCAGTAACACCCAGCTCCAAGCCAATTTAGAAAAGTTCGTTTCCTAAATTGACCTGACCGGGGATCGAACCCGGGACCCTAGCTTGGAAAGCTGATGCATATTATGCCACTGCGCCAACGGGCCAGTCACGAGATTGTACGTTTGTTTATATCTCATACGCGTTTCTCAATGATACTGTGAAAAACTATAGATATTTCTGCGATCTTTGAACGTTTAACGGAAATTACTTCATATCTCAAAAATCATCATCAATCATAATATCTTACTTAACGTAACTAATGTTAATTGAAAGTGCTTTATAGGGTACCGTACCTCAAAGGAAAAAAGGAATCCTTACAGGATCACTTCGTTGTCCTTCCGACTGTATGTCTGTCTGTGAAAGCCCTTTTTCTCAGAAACGTGTGAAGGTATCAAGTTGAAACTAAAATCAAATACATAGATCTGCAATCCCTTGGATCTGTAAAAAAATCATACTTCTAGTTCAACGCTATTAAAAGATACGGCCGTTTATTGCGCATATTTTGACTCTCGCAAGGAAATCAAAACCTGTAGAATACTTCCCGTTGACCTAGAATCATGAAATTTGGTAAGAAGCAATGTCTTATAGCACGAGTAAAAGGAAAAATTCATAAACCATTAATTTGTAGTTATATCACGTGAAAAAAAATTTTTGCGATTACAAATTTAAATTTGCAGTTGTAAAGTGTGCCGGATATTACTCTGACACAGCACTTCGTAAACTCATGCATAATCGTAACCTACTAACAAAATACCTGCATCGCTGCAAAGGAAATTGTCACGTACATATTCGATATAAATAGCTGTAACAATTAGTATAAGGCATGAGATGTAAACGACAGCTCCATGGCGTTACCACGCCGCCCAGTAGCAATATATCATCTACACAAAGTCCACAGTATTATTTTACCAACATGAAGAAGCATTGCAAAAAGTATTGGAGAATGTGTCTTAAAACTGAAAATTTAAGTTTGTTTTTGAATTTGACTTATATTTTTGTGTAAAATACATGATGTGCTAGTACGGAATCCTCGGTGCGCGAATTCGACTCACAATTGGTCAGTTTTTTTTTAGTTTTACAATCTTAAACTGTTCAGAATGTTTACTACATAGTTATAAAGTTATAGGGGTATATACTTTTTACGACTAGAAGCTAATATCTCTGCAACTATTGAATAGAATATAAACGTCGCTTCCAAACTTCCATATCATTTTTGAAGATCTATCTAAAGATATCCCACGTGCTTATGTGCAATGAGATTTTTTTTTCATCCCTTAGTTACATGTACTTAAAGTGCCACCCCTAATTTTAAAATTTACTAATTTCAAAAGTTCTACCATTGTATAACGGTTCATAGAATACTATATGTTTGATATTGGTATTTTACGAAAAGGTGGCAACTCTGAGACGTCATATTACGTCATAATCAAAAATTAACCAATGTCGTACGTGTAACTGAAGTAAATCCAAAGATACCAGTAAGTGGTTTAGGCTTTATGAGAGAACAAGTGAACACACATACAAATATAAATACACCTAAACTGCTAGTAAAATCATAACCCCCTAAGCTTCGCCGAGTAGGTTAAAAAGGCAAACGCATTAAACCAAATCACAGGCATATAGTAATTTGTGTATCGTAATTGGTCGGTTAAATGCAACAGGAAGCTAATTTCACAACTAAGTCCTTGGTTCTGACTTGCAGTGGACTTGCATGACGACTTTGATTTATTTGATGCGAAATGACCCAGAGACAAACTCAGTAGTTTTTTTTTTCTTTCTTTATGGCATGGCGCACAGTTTAGCGTATTTGCCAATGTCGCGTATTAATAAGTAGAATCATACGTAAATTAGTTTATTCTTATCGTAAAACTCCTCCAGTAAAGTGATAGTAGGCTTTTCTGCAGTTATAAAAGACTTCTTGGAAGAGCGCGAGAACTTCAGTTACATATGTTTATTTAGACCTGTTCCATTCTTTTTACATAAGCATAACTTTAAAACACAATATACTGTCACTTTTGTATTTTAAAACTTCCAAATATGTAAAAAATAGAAAATCTAAATAAGACGTCAACCTCACTTCTCCCGTTCCCGCCAAAAAGTCAACTCAGTAGTTTTGTTATAAAGAACTAGCTGCAACAGCCAAGCGCATGTCGGACGATGTATAGTGAAGGGTTCCGTGGTCGGGATTCAGAATATTCATTTAATCGGCAGTAAAAATAAGTTAGTATTTCAGAGCATTTCTCAATTACATCTTTTTAATAAACAAAATAATTTAGCTACAAAATATTTTGTATTCAAATCAATTTTCGTTCTTTTTTAAATTCTGCTATCCCAAATTTTTTCAGAATTTTCCGCCTCATTCGAAAAGTTAGAGGGGACGGGCACATTTTTTACGAGTTTATAAGCGAATTAGCGACCCCCCCCCTGGCCTCGCACGGGTAGATAATTTTTTTAAAATAAAATATAGCCCATGTTACTGGCTGATAACATTATCAGTCAGTTTTCTATAGGTGAGAGAAATTATGAAATCGATTGAGTAGTTATTGAGTTTGTCCATTACAAACAATCAATTTTTTTTCTTTGTAATATTATTATAGATATCTCATCACCTATTGACTTAATTAAAATAGTCATTTCGAAACCTCTATATGCTTTCTGAAAACCTATCTAAAGAAACACTACACCATAAACTTAGTATATTATACTGGCGTATCGACGAACAGAGCTCGTTGAGGCGGGTGACGATTTAAAATTAATTTTTTAATGTCACCCATGAAACAAATAATTCCGTTGAATTTTACGATATGTAATATCACGGTCACACATAACACGTAACCATTATTGAAAAATATAGTACTTCTTTAAAATAAAACAGGTATAACACAAAATAATATGATAATAAAAATAATAAGATAAATCAACGGCGCTCTCCACATCGTGACGATTTGTGACGACCTGTCGTTCAAAACGGGTTACAATAGCGTCCCGTTCGCTGTCCCTTTCCTACTCGTGCCACTATCATAAAAGATTACATTCTCGCTCGCACTCTTTGTACGTCTATACGCCAGTATAATACTAAGTTTGTGCCCTACATGCTTGTAAGTACTGACATTTTTTTTCATCTCTCAGTTACGCGCCACGCCTAATTTGTTTTCCAAATTTCACTACACTATTCTATGGCAGTTCATAGATTACACCTACCTTCGTTTCATCTATTAACGGTTCCGTTAATTTTGCAATTGGGCCATAGAACCCAATAAATAAAATTAAGTAAAAGGTATTTTAGTTTTTAATTAAATTTTAATATATTTACTTTTTTTAATTTACATTGTTAATGTAAAATCTCACTATTAAATACCAATTGAATGATTTAGAGGTCACTGGACCGACGAACTGCGGCTTCGCAGCCGTCAGCGCAGTTGGGAAGTCGACCATCATTAGAGGAAGTAAAAGTCGTAACAAGGTCTTCATAGAGGAAATGGGGGAAAGATAATGGGACCGCGGAAGACTGCGAAAGTTTGCCCATAGCCCCTTGCAAATGGCGTCTGGAGGAACATCGTGAGGTTTTAGCGTTAGACTCAGTCAAAAGGCGGTCCCACATATCCTTCACGTCACCCCTGAAACAGGGCATAAACAATTTCCTCACTTTTAAAAAAACCCACTGTGCTGAATTTTTCATACCTAGTCGTAAATAGGTAACCCAAAACAAGAAATTACAAAAAATTGAACAATGAGTTTTAAATACAATATTAAAAAATAGAAAATGTAAGTAAGACAACCTCACTTCTTCCGGTCCCGCCAAAAAGTCTTATGGTGGATTTAACACTATAGAATTCTAAGGATGGAGATCTAGGAAGCAAGATGTCAAATCCTTAGATAAAGTTCAAATAGCCAAGGAGCAAGCCACCCTAAGTCTGCACCAAACCTAATTGATTAAAATTTTATAACATATTTAATTATAAAGGGGAATATTTAACCCTGGTAACGTATCTGTTGACGACTGATTGTTAAAGCTGATTAATTCAATTACGTGCAGTTGTAAACTTGTAATGTTCAAGTGTTTTATTTTATTTGTCCATATTATACAGTAATATTGTATTAAACCGTTATACAGTAATATATACACGAGTGTGCAAATAATTAAAACATATGGCTACATCTGAGTCAATTATTTATTTTATTTTTGTATCTATTAACGACTCGCTCCGGCTTTATACGGAGACGTGATTACGAAACGATTAAAACATTGATTAAGAACGATACGATTATTTCTTTGCTTCTATAGATTATAATATATTTTATACATTGTTCAGAATCATGACGAAAACCGCATAGAAATGGAACAAAATCTGGTAGAAATTGAGCGTGAAATACATACACAGACGTACGCGGAATACAACTCTTTATACATTTAAAGATTTTAACTAGGTATATTCCATTAAAATACAATTTTTTCCAATTTATTTGACACGTATTTGGGAGTTTACAGATGTAGAAAAAAAATTGTTTTGATGGATTATAAAATCTGTAAAACACAAATTCAAAAATGTACATGTTAATTTTTTGTTACTTTTTTTGGGGTCCTGTAGATACTTGTATTATGGAATCTTTAAATTACGAATTGATAAATTTGTAACGCCTTTGCGTTATTTTTACTTAATAGATACTAGCAAAATCACACTAATCAATACGTATATTTAATGCACTATAAAACTCACTAATCATAAGCACTCATTAAAACATTACGTATAAATCTCACTGAATAATTCAATGCATACTGAATAACTCACTGAACACTAATTTTGGCTATATTTTAACGACAGTTCGCGGATACAGCTAAAGATATACTAACACTGGTTGCACTAGACTACTTCTATTTAACAGCGCATGGCGGAGAGTATAATTAAGTTATTTCTGACTACCTCCATTTAAATAAACTGTACACGATCGCTTGTTGCTACTTGATAGCTACTACACAAAGACTAACGCCAGATTTCACTTATGAAATGTTGCGCCCAAGCGCGGAAGGTTCCAGGTTCGATTCCCGGTCGGGTCAATTTAGGAAACGAACTTTTCTAGATTGTCTCGGGTCTAGGTGTACTGGGAGACACCCCCAGTAGTCTTCTGGGTCTCATAGCACAGGAAATACCCCAGTTTGAGATCAGATGGTTGGTGTGTATTGTCTGGCGCATTATTATATTATTATTATTATACTCATACACTTTTTCTGGTTCGTAATTCTCATTTTCACCATCACTGGAACTTACACAATAGTCACCTTTATAAAACACAATAATATCATCACGTTTTGTAGTCCTTAGATCCTATTGTTTTAATCTTAATTTATGTATGGAACGCGATACTTGGCGTTCCGTTTGACTCCGTCCTCTCTGACGACCCTGTTAGGGATACAGCGTGAGGATATGTACATATGTATGTACAGAATTAATATTTATTCCTATTGTAAGCACTTTACAGAGTTGATGTGCCATTATAACCGGGCGAAATGTTAAACGATTTGCAATGAATAATATGGCAGATTTAGGTTCATCATTTCATGAATCTTCTCTCTGACTAACCCGTTACGGATAAAGCTGAAAATATGTATGTACGCATGTGTGTATATTATGTATTGCACGAATTGTGACGTTCACAAGATAACAGGTCTTCTCAATTTTACGACATGCACAGTTCATGAACTTACCGGTTTTTGGTCAGTCGTATTTTTTTCATTTTTCTATATTTGCGTCGCGGTCCTTACACTCTTCTTTCGCCTCCACAAATTTCGTCATTCTCCTCACACACTTTCGCTTAAATGTGCGAGTTATTTTAAATTTCCATCAGCTAATGCTCTAGCTTTTTGATCGTATATAAAACAATAAAATTGCGAGATTAATTTCTACGTTCTAAGTCCTTAGACTTTGGAAAGTATAATTCTATTGACTTTAAGTCAGGCGATGAATTACCTATTTCAAATTGTATTTCTAGTATTTTCAGAGATGGGACAATATTAACCTCCTTTTTGGAGTCCCTTTAAGAACCGCTATGATTTCATAACCTATGTGTCATCTGTCCGTTTTTTTCCTAACACATAACCAGAAATAAGAAATAATATTACGTTAAATCAAGAAAAATTACTGCCTCGCTATCGTCCTCGTGAATTGAAACAAATTATTTTCTGAACCTTCCCAGTATTACATACATTATCTTCACGCTGTATCCCTAACGGGGTAGTCAGAGAGTACGGAATGCCGAGCTTCGCGGTCCTTACATACTCAGTCCCAGTAATATCTCAGACAAAGCCCATTAATAGCTTAATCAATCGAGTATTGGCATTAGAGTTTACAAGTGACACATAGACTTACATTCATTATATATATATATAAGTCAGGGATGCAATTAAAAGCACTTCAAAATATGGTAAAAAAATCGACAAAATTAATATTTGTCACTATTAAAAAATATAATTCCGTACAATTAAATATTTTTTCGTCCAGTCGGTTGTCCGTCGCTGGACGACCTCGGCAGAAAGCTGTATGACCTCAGTAGAGCCTCCGAAAAAGTGGGTCTCAAAATGAACATGGACAAGACAAAAATCATGTCGAATAACCGTGTTGTAGCCACTTCTCTAAAAGTAGGACACTCTACGCTCAATGTTGTTGACGAATACGTTTCGAATACCTAGCACAAACAGTCCAGTTAGGTAAATCCAACTTCGAGAAAGAGGCTACTCGTCGAACCCAACTCGGCTGAACAGCGTTCGGGAAATTACGTAATATTACCTTCTCGTCCAAACTACCGCAGTGTTTCAAGACGAAAGTCTTCGACCAATGCGTATTGCCAGTGATGACATACGGAACAGAGACGTGGTCGCTTACTATGTGCCTCATAAGAAGGCTCAAGGTCACTCAAAGGGCAATGGAGAAAGCCGTGCTCAGTTTCTCCGCGCGACAAAATCAGAAATGAGGAAATCCGCAGGAGAACCAAAGTAACCGATATAGCTCAACGAATTGCTAGACTTAAGTGGCAGTGGGCGAGGCACATCGCTCGCAGAACCGACGGCTGTTGGGGCGGAAAGGTTCTCGAGTGGCGACCGCATACCGGAAGACACAGCGTAGACAGGCCCCCCACAAGATGGACCGACGATCTGGTGAAGGTCGCCGGAGGTCGTTGGATGCGGGCAGTGCAGGATCGGTCTTTGTGGAAAGGTTTCGGGAAGTACTTTGTCCAGCAGTGGACGTTTTTCGGCTGATATGATGATGAAATATTTATCCTACGTTAAATATAAAATACATTCTTTAAAAATGTAAATACGCTAGAAAATAATCACAGCCGATAAAAAAGATAATAATGTAAAATATTAGTGTGGTATAATGGTATAATGAATATACATTGTGGAAACTATTAATTTTAAAGTATACGTGGCTTGCAAATGTACAGTGAAACTATTAATTTTAAACATAACTATGACTAATTATAGTTTAAATTACTAATTTTATTACTCATTCATATCCATACAAGATAATACGAATGAAATGGCTTGTAGAGTTTTAGGATACAGTGCACAGTTCAAAATGTTGTAAATACTAATTTACATATATGTATCTTACTCTAAGGGTTCCGATAGTCCTTTCGGGTACAGAATCCTAAGTACGTGTATCCGATCGTTTTTCTATATCTCTACAAGTGTAATTTATAATGAGATGTTTACTAGAAGCATTACAGGCTTTTTTGATTACCAAATGTATATTTTTACTTACATTTATTCCAAGTTCGTAAGTTTTTATTTAACATCACAAGAAAATCAATGAATACAGTTTTTTGTATGGACTGCATTCTTTTAGATATATTTAGCTAAAAGCCAATGTTGGAAAACAATTCTCGTAAAACGATTCCATTCATGGTGACTGGAGAGAGAAAAAGAAGTTGAAAACTATCTAGATCACGTATTTTAAGCTAAGCGAAAGAATGATTCACAAAGAAATCTACAGAGCTAAAGTGACTTGTGAAGATCAAATTGCCAGTGTTAGCTGAGGGAAATGTCAAAAGCATTCGTATACCTAGGCGAAAATGCGTGAGGAGAATGATGAGTTTTGAGGAGGCGAAAGAAGTATGTAAGGATCGCGACACTTGGCGCTCCATCTTCTCTGACTGGGTAGTCAGAGAAGGGATACAGCGAGAAGATATATATGTACACATTTTATATTTATAATCGCGTTCTCCAAAACGGCTCTAACGATTTCGATGTAATTTATAATATAGATATTTATGGGGGTGAAAAATCGATCTAGCTAGGTCACAATTATGAGAAAACTCATTTTCTTGTTTTCGCACATTTAAAATTGGCAATTGATATTGATTAGAAATTTCGCAAATTTTTATAAAATTATAAAATTTACCTTCTTAGTAGTACAGTGGTTAGAGCGTAGGTCTACCCCACTGGAGAGCGCGGGTTCGAATCAATGGTCTGACCTTTTTTTTATATATACAATCAACGAACGAAGCTCTGTCGCATAGGTACTGATAATGAGGTGTGTATTGACGAAAGATTGCAATAGAATTATATTAGATATATTTTTGAATTTAAAATTCTTTTGGCGCGTTTGGAAAAACAGATCAGAATGTATTTTTAGCGTGTGACGAAATTGCGCGCCGATGTAACACAGTTTATTTTTTTTTTTTCATAGTTGCAGAATGATTCTCCCTTAGGAGGGAAGATAAAGGGATCTTAGCCCATACAACCGACGTCTTCAGTAATCAATGATAAATTCTTCATATTATTTCATCAAAATGTCGAAGTAATACTGTTTAGATGTTTCTTGGAGTTTCTGGGGAAAAATATATTGAGGCAGTCTTGCTAATAGAATCCGCCGAGGCAGACTAAGCCATTAAAAAAATCTTAACATCATTCTACTAAATAAGCACTTATTTCAACAACTTCACAAAACAGCACAAAAGCGTAGATACTTGGGACGGAAAACTACGTCAATTTCACATCACAATATAGAAACCATTTGCAAATAATTAAAATAAACGCCCAGCCGCTCCCCACAGAATCCCGCCAAAAACTCCCCTTTATATCATTCATTTCAAGCGGCCAGTTTTTTTTTATATGTGGCCAGTTTGTTTTTTTTATTTGTGGCCAGGTTTGCTTAAAAACGTCAAAGAAGCATAACATAAGCACACACATTTTAAATTTTTTTGCAGAAAAAGAACGGTTGGTGGTATTTTTTACATAAAAAAACTATGGAACGAATTTTATGTTATGGTTGGTTGCTAACAATTGACAGTACGAAACAGTAATAGCATTACTTACTAATTGTAAACAAATAAATAAACAAATAAATGTAATAACTATCTACATTACATATTGTTTAATAGAGTCCGGTAGCAGTTAGAATATGAACTAGAATCATTAATTGCCAGACGTTACAGAAAGATGTAATTCAGTGAGATGTATGGACAAAAATGCTGTTTATTATTATTCATAAATAGAATAAAAATTCACATTTTGTGTGCGGAGAATGATGAGATTTGAGGAAGCGTAACAAGTATATAAGGACCGCGACGCTTGGCGCTATGTGTATATATATAACATAATAAAAATTATATGATTTTTGCTGGAACACTATTGAAAACTTAAACTTTATGAGGTTGTAATATATAAATAAAACAAGGTAATTCAACATAGTAATATGAGCATTGTACTTCGTTGAATGTGCCATATCCGTCTCTACTTTCGTAGCAAGATCCAACAATGCTCTGTTTTTATCGTCAACACTTGTCAAATGTTTGTTGTCAAATCATTGTGTTGTTATATGTTGAGCATATCTTCAATGTATGCAAAACTTTCTCACGACACGCAAATCTTGTGTTTAAGAAATATAGTCCGGATACGCCCCGCGACATTGGTGTCAAACTATGATTAAGGTGACGAATTGGAAATTCTGACAGTAGGGATAATTTATACTGTAGGTAAGGATCTCAATTTTTCTAAGTGATTACAAAATGTATGAATGTGATATTTGGTAACCTGATTATTATTTAAATGATTCAATTTATCCGAATATCGAAGAAACCTCTTTTAAAACGGAGATTTACATTTTTCGGACTGATGAGATTTATTTATGCCTCTAATTTTTCTGTGTCGATTAATCTAAATACACTCTTCAAAATGCCAGTTAGATTTTTTAAAATTAATTATAGTTTTTAATTTAAACTAAAATTACTGTTTTTTCGTATTTTTCGTAAGCTAGCGGCGCACGTTTGTATAGTTATTCCCAGGTAATGAGCGAATTGAAAGGGTCAGGTAGGGAAAGAAATAAAGTTTAACATTTGGACAACGAATAATTTATTTTATTAAAATGCTTCTGTTAATGTTGAGAAGACGACGGCCTATGCAGACTTTGCTATGTTCTGTGATCTGGATCTCGATATCTAAGACGACTGAGAGTTAGATATTTGGATACATATCAACATCAACTCTTTATCTTGAAATTCTTCAACGTAGATAAAAAAAATCCGGAAAAAGCCCCGTTTTCCACAAAGATTCAGTTGCCTCTCCAAAATTCTACAGAGTTTTAAAATGATTTTTACTAAAATGGATAGATAATTATAATATCTCAAATTTATATAACCAGTATTGTAATTCGTAACGCAGTTTTCTTTCGAATTACAATTATATGCAAAAACAATGTTAAGATTTTTCCGCGTTAAAATATAATCAAACCGCAACTGCCAAAATCAACTTTATTGTTATTGCCATAGAGTGCAGAGGTAATGGACTAATTTGGTTGCACTGGGCTATATAGGCGGGCATTTAATAGAAAATACATACTAACATACATACATATCTTCACGCTGTATACTTCTTACATACTTCTTTCTACATAATAGAAAATGTAATTGGTAAATTACTTAATTCAATAGTATTCAGTTCATATTTCCAAAAAAACACTTATCTGTACTTATCATTCAAATGAACGAGAACTTCGAGAGGAAACTTAATTTTCAGCTATTATAATATATATTTATATATACAGTTCTATATATATATATATATATAAAACATTTTTTAAATGCTTTTCTCAGAATTGAGTTCAGTGCTCGCCGCGAATTCTCCTTTATGTCTTCTACCGAATGAAAACGGGTGCCACGAAGTGGTAATTTGAGTTTAGGAAAAAGAAAGAAGTCGGCTGGAGCCATATCTGGTGAATAAGGTGGTTGCTCGATGGTATTTATTGAGTCTTTGGTCAAAAATTCGTTCACAATGATGGCCTTGTGCGAAGCCGCATTATCGTGGTGCAAAATCCAAGAATTTTGTTTCCACAAATCTGGCCTTTTTCGTCGAATTTGCTCTCTTAAACGCCGCATAACGCCCAAATAATATTCTTTATTTACCGTTTGACCTTCCGGCAAGAATTCCGAGTTCACAACACCGCGATAGTTAAAGAAAACAGTCAACATGACTTTGACTTTTTCGGTTTCGGTTCAATTGGAAGGCGCCACTCCGAAGCTTGTTGACTAGTTTGCATGTCAAACTCGTAAACCCACGTCTCGTCACCAGTAACAATGCGTTTCATGAATGTTGGATCGAAATTGACTCGTTCTAGCATGTCCTCAGCGAATCTTATGCGATTGAGTTTCTGGAGAAAATTCAGGTCTTTTGGGACTAGCCGAGCGCCAACATGTTTCATACCCAAGTGATTATTTAAAATGGTACGGATCGACTCGTGAGATACAGAAAGTTCGGCGCCTATCTCTCTCAAACTTGAATGAGGATTTTCAGTCACTATTTCCTTTACTTTTGCGATGTTAACTTCAGTTGCAGACGTTGATGGCCTACCGGAGCGAGGCAAATCTTCCATCACATCTCGACCGCTTTTCAACGCTTTGTACCACTCATAAGCACGTGTTTTTGATAAAGTCGATTCACCGTAAGCCTTCTGTAACATTTTCAGTGACTCCGAACACGAAATTCCATTGGCGATGCAATATTTAAGACAAACTCTTTGTTCGATGTTTTTGTCCACTATGAAATTCGCAATATACACTAGAATGATATAACTAAAAACAGCACTGTATTTAATCTAAATAACAGATGCAACTCAAACTCCGCGCCAAAATGGAAAACAGTTGTGCCAATGTAACAACAACAAAAAAAACATAAAATTGAATTTGGAACCATAAACAAATCATCCATTCCCGATACTTTCTTGACTGAATGTATTTCACTATATGTTGAATGTTTGCAACACACCAAAATCTGGATACATTTTCAGCTTTCTGCGTGGCTTGTCACAGGTAGAACTTTTTTTGAAAATAAAATAGGTACAACCCATGTTACTCGCTGATAATATCAGTATAGATGTGTAACTTTCCTAATAGGATGTATTATTTAATTACTAATTTTCATAATAAAATTCAAAATGATGTTTGTGGTGTTGTTGTCATGTTTTGCACTAGACAGGTGTTCACTTCAATGCTTATTTTCCATTCGAAAATAAGAAAAACCCGACCAAGTTTGTGTCGGAATACGCATAGTGAAGGGTTCCGTAGACGAGATGAACAATATTCACATAATATATACATACATAACTTCATGCTGTATCCCTAACGGGGTAGTCAGAGAGGACGGAGCGCCAAGTTTCGCGGTTCTTACATACTTCTTTCGCTTCCTCAAATCTCATTCTCCTCACACATTTTCGCCTAGGAATGCGAGGGCTTTTCACATTTCCGTCAGCTAACACTCCGACTATTTGATCTTCGTAAGTCAACTTCCTTGGCTTCTTTTACCACTCGCTTTCGCTCTGTAGATTTTTCAGTCTTTCATCACTAATTCTTTCTATGTGCCCGAACCATCTAATCATTCTTTTCTTCATATTTACAATAACACTTTCGTGCAACCCTGTCATAATTAGCAGCAATACATTTGTATTTCATAGCAGTTCTCGATGGTACTAGAAAATGAACCGAAAAATAAAAATACCCCATAACTCGAAAACTGCATAACATATTTATTTAAATCATTTTTCGTTGAGAGCGCTATTAAGTTCCAATATCTTAAACTTTTTCTGAATTTTCCATCACGTAATTAAAAAGTTATATAGGGATGGGAACACGATTTTTATTGACAAAATTTGACAGTTAATGAAGTCGGTGCCAAAACAATAGAAAGTCTATTAGCTTGTGTAGGCTTGGCACCGAAACTGCAAAATTTAGTACAACCTTTGGCTCGTTTGTTATATACAGTATTTCAACCAGCTCTGTTCAAAAGTCAAGCCGCTTTGTAATGAAGCGAGTTCTGTATCCTCAACTACAAGATGTGAATTTGCAATAGCAATATGAGTCAAATTGAGCTACACGGTTGCTTTACCTCTCACATCTCATTAAATAATCATAATATAATAACAAAAAAAATGTAATAAAAAAATGAAACTGCTTTCAAAAAAACCGACTTCAGTAACTGTCAGCTTTAATCATATAGGTATTTGTATCATATTTATAAAGTTATTATTGAACTTGAGTTTTGATGACAGTAGGATGACTTATGTTTGCACTGTGCTAGAAGGCACCGCAAAAACTCACCAACGTAGTCCTTATCTAAAAGTTCAAGCTGGTCAGACCTCGGATCAAGAACTACATTGGACAGAGCCATAATTTTTTTTTTCATTAGGAAAATAGATCTACGTTTGGCCACTAACTCACTTGTTGCCAAGCGACGATATGGCCGAAGATGGAGCACGTCGATCTAGGAGATATCTATTTACTCTAGCCCATAACGAGTTGCGGTTCTTATCACCGAATGTCAAACAAATCTTCATGTCTCTTTATCTCATTTAACGTAATCACCAGTAAAATAGTTAGCTATAATAAGTATGGCCACCTCACGCTCTCGGTGTAGTTCGTGCACAGCTCATGACCGGCCGATGGCCAAAACATTGCAGTATTGAAATAATTTGACGACCTCCGTGGCGCAACGGCTAAGCGCGTCGGAAAATAGTCAGGAGTTGCGGATTCGATTCCCGCCCCAAGTCTGGGTGTTTATGTATAAAATGTATTTAATTATAAAAGAAAAGCTTTCTAAGCGGCAACTTTGAGGAAGTTTATAATTTAAGATAATGTGTAGTTTTAAGTTTGTAAATATTAAAGAAAAGTATATAAGTAGTATATGAGTTGTCTAGTACCCCTAACACAAGCGCTGTGCTGCTTACTTTGGGACTAGATGGCGCTGTGTGAAATGTCTGAGTATATTATTATTATTATGTGCAAAGTACGCGTAAATTTTAAGTGTTAGCTACTAGTATCCACAAAAATAAAAATATGTCATGTTCAGCTGCGTATCGTTGCACTGTGACCTTCCCTAGTCACACACATTTGTAGCAAAAGATAGTCTAGAATCTAGATTCTAGATCAACAAAAAAACAGACACGCTTGTAAAGCAAAAGCTTCATCCATTAAACTATTTAAAAACAGATACGCGAAATAGATATGTAAATTTAAATGTCATTATATAAAATTCGGTGTATAAAGATGTTGATTATAAAAGCAAAAAAATTAAATGTTGTAATATTAAAATACTACGGATCTGATTCGAAATAAATATTAAAATTTAAATGTTAATTCATTCTAGATTTAATAAAATAGTTATAATGTTTAGTTAGAATGCAGTGACGCAACTTTTTTATATTGGTAGCGATCCGTAACGATTAAAATTATTGTCTACATAAGTAAAAACCGCGTTAAAAAAAAACACTGAAAAATACAAAATAACTATCTTTAGATACTAATCAAAACTCAAATACAATAAAAATAACTTCATAAATACGATACACATATCTATAGAGATATAATTAATTTGATAGTTATTGAAGTCACCAGGTAAGTAGGTAGGTCTACAATTAACTTCTTTCTAATTCCGGAGCGCAACGAGATACAAGAGAATCATCAATATAATAGTTATAACCAGTAGATTTGGCATAGTTTTACGTTCATACTGCCAATGTCAAAAAGACTGTCAATGTCAAACTCATTATACTTTGTGATCTTATACATATATATGTAACCTGCTTGAATTAACCAGTGGCACAGAGTAGAGATTCTTCTTTTTTAATTTCTTTTTTATTTACTCCTCCTGTGATGTAATTTCAGAGCCCTTATTTATCCTTTCATATTTTTATTCTCTTATTTCTAGTTTCTTGTCTTCCTGTTATACTCCGTCCCACTCTCACTCGCCTTTCAAATGTACATTTCATCTCCACTTCCGTATTATTCATTTCTTTATTTTAGTATAAAATCCAGTTTCACTATTTAGAGTTATTTACAGCTATTCTAATTTTACTCTATCTAATGCCTATTTGCCTGACCTTACTTTATTATATTTATTACATTCTTCTTTTTTTTCTATCGTTTACTTTATCGCTGCATACTTTTATGTCCTATAACATATACAAATATATACTTAAATCATAATTTATTTATTCTCCTTACAGAGTAGAGATTGTCGCCAAACAGTTTATATTATTAGTTTATTGAAAGTACTATTTATTAAAATTATTAATAACAAAAAGCATATACATACGTTAATATTTTTTTACAAACTTAAAACTCCACGTTATCTGAAATAATAGACTTCCTCAAAGTTGCCGCATAGAAAGCTGTCACACACACAGCAGACTGGCAGCATTACCTCTTTGAATAGCCAAACTAATACGTTGGCGGAAGAAGATGCCAGCCCGGCGGTCTCCCGAAGCGACCAGTCTCTTACAATGTACTTTTTTGTTATCAATAATTTTAATAATAATACTTTCATTAATAAGTTTATATATTCATATTTACGGTCGAATTTTGACCACCGTACGACCTCTAGTTTCTATAACAGTTTAACGTTGTGTTTATTCGTTTGTTTACAAACGTTGGTTGTATAGATATCGATACATTCGCAAATCAATTATTACATACATACATACATATCCTCATGCTGTATCCCTAACGAGGTAGTCAGAGAGGACGGAGCGCCAAGCGTCGCGGTTCTTACATACTTCTTTCGCTTCCTCAAATCTCATCATTCTCCCCACACATTTTCGCCTAGGTATACGAGAGCTTTTGACATTTCCATCCGCTAACACTCTGGCTATTTGATCATAAGTCAGCCTTGGTCTTCCTTGGCTTCTTTTACCACTCACTTTCGCTCTGTATATTTTCTTCGTCAGTCTTTCATCACTCATTCTTTCTATGTGCCCGAACCATCTAAGCATTCCTTTCTTCATTTTTAATCAATGATTACTTCACTATTAGTAAAATTGTCTTAGCTTTAACGCAATAATTTGTCAAAAATCATGTACCCCTCTGTCTCCAAAATTACTAGATCTATACTAATATTATAAGGAAGTACACTTTGTTTATTAATATGTAATGGATCAACACAAAAAGCACTCAACCGATTTCAAAAATTCTCTCACATATAGAAAGCTATATTATTAGCGAATGACACGGGTTGTACTTTATTTTCAAAAAGATTTCTACTCGTGCGAAGTCCAGTCGAGTCGCTAGCCTAGCGTAATTTAATTCAGAATTTTACCAAAAATATCCGTCAAGGAACGTATTAGATTCACTAATACGTTCCTTGAAATTTCTGGATTCCAGGTTGAATAGTAGTTAAAGTCAAAGTCAATTCAATTTATCCAAATAAATCCATTACAAGACGTTTTCGAACGTCAAATAATATACTATAGTTTGGTTCGAAAAGAAAACCTGGACACTGAGAAGAACCGACAAGAATGTCAAACAAGTATCATTTTTTCAACATCATTTTACAATAGGTTTATTAAAATACAATGTTCAGAGAGCCAGGAAATGCATGCGCAGAGAATATTATTTCCAGACTATTGTTTTGTCTTCAACGAAATCGTTTATTTTATAGTATGAATGTCTAATCAATGTACGTTTTATAACTTATCTAAATCTATTTTCCGTTAATTGAGCAACTTCCTTCGGAAATTCGTAATTTACATTTTGGAATAACCAATTTATTATCTCGCTTTTCCATACCAGTAATATCGCCTTTCTTTTTAAACATATCTATATTTTTCGTGTTGGTAACAATTGATTATGATAGAGCTGAGCGTGCTGGTTATGATAGAGTCTAATCAGACATCTTATTTATGAGGAGGTATAACCGTGAATCTTAAACTCGGATTTCGTCATTATACTGCGATAAATATATTTTTAGAAGTAAACAACAAGTAATCGACGGTCAGTCTGCAATGATACCGGTTTGAATATTTTTTTTAAAATTTCCACATGTTAATCAGTTTATTTCAATTTTTTTCTAAGCATTCACTCAATAACTATTTTGGCGACTTTTTGCGACTACAAGCAGAGATTTACAATTTTAGCTGCGTATTTGTATATACTAATTTTGTTACCTCACTTAACCTATTTCAACATATAAGGTGTCATTAGATTCGTCTTAATTACGCGCGCGACACGGACCAAGTGTCGCAGGGATGGACCATTTGCTCTATAAGCGTGTCTTTAAAGTGTCCTTTTTTGTTCACCGAGTCTTTAGATGACTAATGAAGACTAGGTACCAAAATACAACGATACACAGATGAACATGTCAAATTTTTATTTTTGTGAATACATGGAGAGAATGAGTGATGAAAGACTGACGAAGAAAATCTATAGAGCGAAAGTGAGTGGTAAAAGAGGCCAAGGAAGACCAAGGCTGACTTATGAAGATCAAGTAGCTAGAGTGTTCGCCGACGGAAATGTCAAAAGCACTCGCATACCTAGGCGAAAATGTGTGAGGAGAAATGAAGAGATTTGAGGAAGCGAAAGAAGTATGTAAGGATCGCGACGCTTGGCGCTCCGTCCTCTCTGACTACCTCGTTGGGGATACGGCGTCAAGATATGTATATGTATGTATGTGAATACTAGCGGAAAAAATACTTAAAATTTACGAGAATTTTAAATAATTATTGCATGACAGACTCATAAGCTGACACGAAATACACTGGCAGTGTGAGATTGTCATACTTGCTTTGTTTTTTTTTCTTCATGGCATGGCGCACATAGCGCGCATTTTCCAATGTCAAGTATTGTATTCATAAGTAGAATCTAGAAGAATCGTTATCTAGATCGTACTGGAGGACCAGTAAAGTGATAGTAGACTTTACTGAAGTTTTATAGGACTTCTTGGAAGAGCGCGAAAACTTCAGCTACACATGTTTATTTAGATCTCCATTCCTCCATTCTTTTCACTTACACAGAACTTTAAAACGCAATATACTATCACTTTTGTACTTTAAAACTACCTAAAATGAAAAAAATAGAAAATCTAAATAAAATGACAGCCTCACTTCTCCCGTTCCCGCCAAAAAGTCCAGCTAACTGTTTCACTCGTGAATACATTCAATGGGATACAAAGAGAGGACAATTCGTTTGACACATGGCGGCAGGAGCGGCACCTTATTAGGGCTACGTCCATATGTCTCTTGGTCCGAGGAAGGCGACATAGACCTGGTTATTTTTTTAATTCATTCGTCATCAATTCGTCTTTAAAATAACGAGCGAACCTCACAGTATTCGCATAATATGATGTGTAACATCTGACATCTCACCCTGGTGAGATGTCACCATGCGAATGTTATATCTCAAAATTAGAAAAATCCGCGATTTCATTCGATTCAAGTTATTACAATTCTTATTTAACTACGGAGTTTTCTTTAAAAAACCGACAGGGGCAGATTGAAGATATTAGGGTTGATAATTCGACTAATATTTTTATTTAAAGAATCTATTTTTTTTATTTATTTACAATTTTTAGTACATAATTTTTAGTCTACAATTAATAAAAGTATTAAAAAAAAATTTTAAATATTAAGAAACGCCTGCAAGACAAATCCCGACTTGTAAAGACAACGGCGTGGGCAGCTCGGGCTCGGCCTCCCCGCGCCTCACCCCTCACGCTCCGTACGATTGCCTTATCTAGGCGTCTCCCTTGGTCGACTGTATGGTTTCTTAAATTATAATAGTTAATAGTGGTCTCAATGCGTAAAATAAATCATTCGTCTTTTATTATTTTACTAGTGAAACGCCCCGACTTCGCATGAGTACAAATTTTTTTGAAAATAAAATACAGTTCATTTAACGCGCTGATAATGTAGCTTTCTATAGGTGAAAAAATTTTGAAATCGGTTGAATAGATTTTGAGTTTTTCCATTACATATAAACAGACAAAATTTACCTCTTTATAATATTAGTATTGATTACATTAGTCTTTATTGGTACCAACCCTATAATAATAATAATACTCCAGACAATTACACAGATTGTGTGACCCCAAACTAAGCAGTAAGCTTGTACTACGGGTACCACACAACGAACTCTGGGGGAGTTCCCAGTAACACCCAGACTCCAAGCCAATTTAGAAAAGTTCGTTTCTTGAATTGACCTGTCCGGGGATCGAACCCGGGACCCTACCTTGGAAAGCAGATGCATATGCCACTGCGCCATCGGGCCAGTCAATTGTCTATCTATTGGATGTATTTACTGGCCGAAGGTCACCAGAGAGTGAGCTCACATACACCCTAAGTCTCGCAGCTGTGCCTAAGGCGTCTTTGTCATCTTCCTTACTTCGTTAACAATGGCGGAAATTATTACTATTCCTTTCTATTCCAGGTCGTTACCGAATGTAGACGCAGGAGGACATTTATGAGAAAACTTTTAAAATGGGACACAAGCAATACCTCGCCGTTGGCCAATCGGCCAGGAACAGAATATTTGGCTTCACGCCGAGGATATCAGGGGACCAGCAGAGGGTACCCCTAAATATGCTGATATCACAACAGGGTAGAATAAATCATGGTGAGTAGTTATTCCTGTATAGAGATGCGACGTTCACGCGAAAATTCTTATAATTGGAAACATTAGTCATTAAATATCGAGTACATCTATATATAAATTGTTTATCTATTATACATTTTTTTTTGTTCTTCACACTTTTGCGTAAACATGGAAAATTAGTTGGATAGTGCTACTCTAAGAAAAGGAAGGTCGTTTCAAGTATGCGATATGGATCAACATAGAACTAATTTAGCTAAACGTCACTTCAATATTGTCAGTAGTCATCTGTATAATCTGGCAAACAAACAATGCAATATTTATACCGATTGTAAAGTTAAATGTAAAATAATTAAGATAGTGAATTGGTTGCTTAGTTCAAATTATATAAAAACGGAATCTTTACTTAATTATGGTTGAATTTTACAAAACAGAGGATAAACAACATTCTCCCATGCGCGTATGCACATACATACACATTCCCTCGCATCTACTCACACACTCACTCAGGCACACATCAATTCGCGCCCACGAATACCTGCGTACACGCATGCTATAGTTTTTTTATTGAAATGACGTCCACTATTTCTCTTACTTATAAAAAAAATTCAATTTGTGTTATTAACGTGCGGCTGAACCCAGATACCCATAACATAAGTTTAATCTTTTCTTGGGTGTCTAAGTATGTACACTTAAAAGTTACCTCCGTAGGTAACACTAACCTGATTTTCGTACATTTCAATTATGGTATTTGTGTATGTATGTGTTATGAAATAAATATTTTATTATTATTATAAATAGAAATCAATTGCCGCATCTATAAAAGAAAGATCATCACTTGAAAACGGCTCGATTGAAAACGGCGACAGCGACGCGATCACCGCGCGACCGGTGACTAATTGTAATAAAAAATTGGTATCATGTATGACGATTGCGTATCTATTATTCCACGACCGTAAAATGCACTTCTCGCAGTTGATTTGGCGCCACTATACAAATTACATTACACAAATTATCGTTTTGACAGCAAATATCGCACGATATTGGCTGTCGCATGCTGTCTGCAGGTTACGTAATAAGCGTGCGGTTTGACTTTTTTTTGTGTTCGCATTTATCAGGGCAAGACGAAGTTTGTATGAAAAAAGTATTAGGAAAATCCATCGGAAAAGTCAACAATTTGGATGGTATTATTGTATGAAAATCTCAATACAAAAAATTTGGTGTGTTGCAAACATTTAACATCACACCCGAGCGAAGCTAGTTAACAACAAATTCCCGCGATTGCTTTTTTTTTCTCTTTGTTTTGGCTTCGCAGATTGCATTTAGCCATTGACCAAGTAATATGAGTCGAAAGTAAGGGAAACGAAGTTTCCCGCCCTTTTTTCAAGAAACAATGTTCTTCTTCTTTCTTTCTTCATAGCATGGCGCGTAGACCAGCGCATTTGCCAATGTCACGTATCAATAAGTAGAATCACAAGTAAATTCGTTTTTTCCTATAGTAAAACCCCTCCAGTAAAGTGATAGTAAGCTTTACTGAAGTTTCAAAGGACTTCTTGAAAGAGCGCGAGAACTTCAGCTACACATGTTTATTTAGATCTACTCCATTCCTTCCACTTACACGGAAATTTAAAACACAATATACTATCACTGTTGTACTTTAAAACTCCTAAAAATGTAAAAAATAGAAAATCTAAATAAAATGTCAACGTCACTCCTTAATTGGCGAAATACGTGTTTAATTATAATTTGTGTAAGATCATCGCACATCTAGCGAAAAATATGTCTGGCCACATGCAACTATAACTTGTGGTCGTGGCGGCACAGTGTGCAGGGAGCCTTACCGTTTGCATGTAGCTGAGTTGCAGTATAATCTGACCTACTAGCGTGAAATTTGTTTGCAATATGAAATACTACGCGCATACATTTTTTGCATTTCAACAATTTACAAGTTATGTGTGACGTTAAATAATTCTGGCAAAATAGACAGTTTTCATATAAAAATAAATACATATAATAATCTAAACTAATATTACAAAGAGTATACGTATACTTTGTTTGCTTGTATGTAGGATCAACTCAAAACAACTCAAAATTTATTCACTGTAATAAAGCTACTTAATAAGCGAGTAACATGGGTTATATTTTATTTTCAAAGTGTCTATCCGTGTGAAGCTGGGACGGGTGGCTATAGTAATAGAAAATAATAAATGCATGGAAAGAATTAGTGACGAATAATTGACGAGGAAGAATTACACAGCGAATGTAAGTGATAGCTGAAACCAAGGAAGCCCAAGGCTGACTTATGAAGATCAAATAGCCTAATAATAAAAATAAATAAAAAGAAAAAGGAGTAAGAAGATATGTGGCAATTAGTTTGTAAGATGAAGTTCGATTAGGATAGATAGCTTAAGCTTAGTTCTATGGCAAGATTTTAAATCATTACTCATGTATCTACCGCTTGATTGCTGTCCTCGGGCTATTCACTAAATACGTGTTGCGCGATGACAGTGCCGACTAGCAGTAGAACCTAGGGCGGAAATTACATTACTGACAGAAGACGTGGTAAAAAATAATATAGGTATTTGTATCCATTAAGGATTATTTGTAGTTATTTTTTACCGACTTCAAAAAAAGGAAGAGGTTCTAAATTCGTCTGTATGTATGTTTTATGCAGACGACCTTCGTGGCGCAACGGCTAAGCGCGTCGGAAAGTAAACGGGGGTTGCGGGTTCGATTCCCGCCCCGAGTCTGGGTGTTTATATATAATATGTATTTATTTACAAAAGAAAAGTATATAAGTAGTATGTCAGTTGTCTAGTACCCATAACATTTGGACAAATGAATTGTCCCCCTGGGGAACAATTCCGTATGACAATATAGATTTCGCCCATATGTCTTATCACGCGTTAACCACGTCAATATCGTGTCTCCTTTAAACCATGTCGCGGTAAGGCATCGAGTACTTTGTATTCTGTATGCCCCAAGACAAATTGTCTATAGTACATTATAAATTCACTAGTACGTTCTGAACATAATTTTTGTAGTATTTGATTTTAAATATTTTTAATTAAAATTTTATTTTTTTAAATGAACAATGTTACTAATAGCTGTAACCTTACGTGTTATTTATTATTTTAAAGATTAAAACCATAGGAATGGCTATAAATGTAACATATTTGATAAACAATTAACCGAAAGCATGACAGAAGTACCAAATCATAAATGACATGGTTTTGAACATTTTTCTACAATGATGTTATATTTACAAAAGAGGTTTTTCTACCAAACTGTACCTAGTATTTTCTCCTTAGTTTGTGATTTTACCAAAGTGATGTGAATATTATTTTATAACCAAATAATTCTTAATCAATTACTGAAAGAATTGTAACAAAAAACGTGAATAGTAGTTTGCATTGGAAATTTAATCGTAGGTATAATAATTGGAACTACCTACCATAATAGATTTTAATTCTATTAGCGGGTTTTCAACATAATCTAGTCGATTACCTATATTTTGTTAATATTTACATTTGTTCGCAGACTGTACGAAAGATGTATGCCGTTGTATGGCAAGTAAAAACAAATCCATTTTTCTGCAAATCAAGTAAAAGTTACAACAGACATAATCTTACTAATTTGTGATCACAGCGATTCCACGCGATTGTCTAACGTGGAATTTTTGACAGTTCAAATCACTCTAACGTCGCGTTCATTCCGCGCGATTTCGGCAAATGCGTCATACGGAATAAGATTTTTGTAGATATCGTAGATAAGTATGGAATTGACGTGGTTTCTAAGTAAAGAATAGCTAAATGGCCATAGTGAATTAGGCCCGTGCTCGCTTGCATAGATATAGTTTAAAAAAAAAATTATGTTTATTATAAAGTTATGCATCTATTAGCGCACGGAAATAACAAATGCGCGCTTTCAAAAATTAGATTTTATTGACGTAATTAGAAATACTACTAAATTTATCAGGATTTTTTCTATAATAATTGTACAATAACACCGTTCATCCGTAAATCGCAATTTAGAATGACTCTAGCGACATCTATTATGATATTTCGCAACTAACCTATGCAAATATTTCGGTAGAATTTTAATCGATAAATTCAATAGAAAATTACCTATATTTCAAACTTATTATATTATCTACTATTCAAGATAAAATACAGTAGGTACTAGGTAAAGGAGAACTGGGGGTTATTCACAAACGTCGGAAACTCCGTGACGGAAAGGCCGATCGTCGAAAAGCATAAATTCAATCAGACATGGATTTGTGAATACGACTAAATATAATATGATATATGTATATATAATATAAATATAATAAGATTTCGGATTTGTGAATCGCGTATAGACAAAATCATCGAAAAGTTTCCTGTCGAATACGGAAAATTGAGTTTCCGATGTTTGTGAATAAGCTGCTGATCACAAAAAACTCACTATCAATTCTCCGTCTCAACTGACAAATTTCTCTATAAAATAAACGATTTCGTTGAAGACAAAACAATAGTCTGGAAATAATCCTGTCTGCAAATACATTTCTGGCTTTATGAATATTACCTATATTATATATAACTATTGTGGAATGATGTTGAAAAAATGATACCTGACTGAGTTTCTTGTCGGTTCTTCTCAGTATTCACGTTTTCATTTCGAACCGAACTAAAGTAAATAAATAATAAATTGATTTGATTTTGACTTTGTAAATAAGCCTAAGACTTAAAGTTTCGTAGTCACAGACAGACAATTCAATTTCATTTATTGATATATATTATATACTCAATATTATAGAGAAGTAAACTTTGTTTGTATGTATTGGATAAACTCAAAAACTACGCAACCGATTTCAAAAATTCTTTTATCTATAGCAAGCTACGTTATCAGGGAGTAACACTGTCTGCATTTTATTTCCGAAAAAAATCTATAGATATTAATGTGATAGCATGAACAAAGGCGTAAACAAACGTTATTGTGAATACACTGTTTCATAATCGAACATCGACCGTTTTCCTTGTTTTGTTATAATAGCCGCATTTTATTTATCGATAACTTAATTCCTGACGAATAAATTCATTGTGGGCATTTATGAAATGAACCTCGAAGGCTATGTGTTTACTTACCAATTCATAGGCCGCGGGACGACCTCAGACAGTTTCCGCGTTCATAAATTGTGGCGTTTATTTTTGTATAAAATTTATTATATACATAATTACAAAATTGGAAATATCGACCAAGAGCGAGTCGTGTTATCGCCGTCAGATGTACCAACCGTCGAACTCATAACAATGTCTTTAGTGGACCTTTATTTTTATTAAAAAAAGATTTTTTAAAAAAAAGAAGAAAGGAATGTTTACATGGTTCGAGCACATAGAAATAATGAGTGATGAAAGACTGACGAAGAAAATATACAGAGCGAAAGTGAGTGGTAAAAGAAGCCAAGGAAGACTAAGGCTGACTTAAGAAGATCAAATAGCCAGTGTTAGGAGATGGAAATGTCAAAATCTCTCGCATACCTAGGCGAAAATATGTGAGGAGAATGATGAGATTTGAGGAAGCGAAAGAAGTATGTAAGAACCGCAACGCTTGGCGCTCCGTCCTGTCTGACAACCCCGTTAGGGATACTGCGTGAGAATATGTACGTATGTAAAAAGATTTTTTGTATTTACTATAATTCAATAATTTTCCTTTAATATGTAGCATAGGTTATAAAAAAATGTAAAAAACCTCCGACTCAACAAAATCTAAAAATTAAAAAAATAATATTTACATCGGCCCTTTAAGTTTTTGATAAGTTGTAACATAAATAGTAGTTACAATATATCTAAGCGTCGTCGCTATTCTGACAGTAGTCGTCTGCTCCATCATCAGAGCCTGATCACCATCTATCTATCTATCTATAACCTATTGATTGAGTGCATTCTAATGAGCACAAAACAATACTGCTGTAAGTTAGTGAGGAGTTGGGTATCCTGCTGATTCCTGATGATGCTGCAGCATCAGGTCAAGTTTACCATGGCAATACCATTGAAGCCACTGTATACTATATTTCGATTCCATCAGACCAGTGAAAGTAAATCGCAATCCTTCAACAACTAGAAAAGCTAATGATCTTCAAACGACTGGACAGATTTTCTTGAGTCATTGCTAAGAACACTTTTTATCAGTCTTTCAAACAAGAAACACTAAGTCAAGATCAATTCATCTGTTTAGGAACTACGGTGCCACAGACAGACACACAGATACGCAGATACATGCGTTAAACGGCGGGGTTATTACCTAAAAATTTGCAGACAACGACTGCCACGCGATCACTACGCGACCGGTGATTAATTGTAATAAAAAATTAGTATCACGTGTGACGATTGCGTATCTATTATTCTATGGCCGTAAAATGCACTTTTCGCGGTAGATTTAGCGCCACTACACAAATTACATTACACAAATTATCGTTTTGACAGCAGATATCGCGCGATATTAGCTGTCGCATGCTGTGCGAGTTACGTAATAAGCGTGCGGGTTGACGAATTTTAACATATGAGGCGTCATTCGATTCGTCTTAAATGTGGGAATGACATGCGATATAAAATTTCAATATGGCGCCCGAGAAAAATAAAGTAACGGCGGAAAAGTATAACGATATGAGTATGAATGTGAAAGTAATATTTATCCAATTTCAAATATGTAACGTTAGAAATCAATATTTGTTTGTTCGTTTTTATAGGCTGCCGTTCAATCGATTGCGATGAAATTTGGTATGGAGATAGAATAAACCTCGGGGAAAGACATACGCTACTTTAAAAATAAAAAACGCGGACGAAGTCGCAGGCATCAGCTGGTAACTAAAAAATTGTGAAATGCAGTTCAGTTCATTTTTGTTTTTAAATAATGTAGTCTTTTTCCATTCTGGAACTGAACTTTGTGAAACGCGTGATTTGATGTACGCGTATATATTGTACAGACTCAGGTGTTACTTTGCGGAAATCCATTTCATGTGATAAATTCCTAAAATCTCAAGCTATTTTCTGCTCAAACTCTAAAAACCACCAATTGACACGTGTTTCGCCTCTCAACGAAGCATCCTCAGGTTATACCAGCGATACCAGCGATTCAGTGCTGGTTAGGTGGCCGAATCCTATCCTATCCCGCACGTATTTCGCCTCTCAACGAAGCATCCTCAGAATATACCAGCGATAGGATTCGGCCACCTAACCAGCATCGAATCGCTGGTATCACTGGTATATTCTGAGTTTGAGCGGAAAATAGCTAGAGATTTTAGGAATTTATCACATACGCGTATATACTTATACCTACATCTATATGTATACTCTAAATGAATAACAAGATGATTTTCCTTTATAAACTCGATCGAAAACCTCACCTGACCACTTACTGTTTCATCCAAGGTTACGCGCTCTTATAAATTAAGTATGTCAAACCACTTGGTGGGGCTTACCCCACGGAGAAACGAAAGGTGTTGCAACGGAAGTAAATTATTAGAAAATATTGAATAGGGACTTTCTGATATTTGTAAGAGACTGGTCGAGCCTTCGGGAGAGCGTTCGGCTGGCAGCCTCTTCCGCCAATGAATCATTTTGGCTATTCAAAGAGGTAATGCGGCCACTTTGCTGGGCACCCTAAGCAATGTTAGCTCTGTAAGCGGCAACTTTGAAGAAATCTGTTATTTAAAATAATAATTAGTTTAAAAAAAAGTTTGAAATTACTTTTAAATTATGAAAGACTGACGAAGAAAATATACAGAGTGAAAGTGAGTGGTAAAAGAAGCCAAGGAAGACCAAAGCTGATTTATGAAGATCAAATAGTCAGAGTGTTAGCAGATGGAAATGTGACAAGCTCTCGCATACCTAGGCGAAAATGTGAGAGGAGAATGATGAGATTTGAGGAAGCGAAAGAAGTATGTAAGAACCGCGACGCTTGGCGCTCCGTTGTCTATTACTACCCCGTTAGGGATACAGCGTGAGGATATGTATGCATTATTATAATACTACAAACAAAAATACAGACGTAAACTTAAGTTATTCTCTTTTTAATTACAAATAGTAAAAAATAAATGTTGCAATTCGAAACTCTTATCACGAGATCATTTTAAAAAACGCTCAATTTGATACTAATCGGCCGCTAGACATATTATCAAAGCGCTCGTTTGGCGGTTGCTGAAACAATTTAATATAACAGTACGTAGCAATGTCCGGACGAAACTTTTTCTCAATAACCCGTTACACGAATAAGAAAAAATAGTCTCGCTATTATAAGAGATTATCGTCACGAGCGCTTTTGAACGCTGCGATTTAAAATTTACATTAATGACGTTATCTATAGTTATAATTTAGGATTTGAGAAGGCAAAGGAAGTGTAAAAGGTCCGCGAAGCTTGGTGCTGTGTTCTCTCTGACTACCACCTTAGGGATACAGCGTGAAGATATGTACATATGTATGCATGTATGCATAATTTAGAAAAACGTATAAAATATTGCTGTCCTCCCATCGCTAAAACCGCGAAAATTAAGAATAATATCTACTATTAAGAATAATGTCCGGATTACATGTGCGCAAACCACTTTTTTCAATAAAACAAAGCTTTAGAGCAAATTTTGTTTTAATGTTGGTTACAACCGATACCATGGAAAATTAATCGCACATACTTTTTCAACCAAGAATCAAACATGACACCTTGTCTATTTAAATTATTTTACACTGCTATACATGCTACCTTTGGAGCAATTTAAGTCCACCTATGTAGACTTTGGTGTCTTTGGTGACCTGGATCTCAATATGTAAGAAGACTGAAAGTTAGATATTTGGATACATACAACTTCAACTCTTTATCTCGAAATCCTTAAACGTGGAAACATGATTGGTTAAAAAAATCCCGATAAAAAAAATCCAGAAGAAACGCTATTTTTCACAAAGATTCACTCGCTTCTCCGAAATTCTACAGAATTTTAAAATTATTTTTACTAAAACAGATAGATAATTATAATATCTCAAATCTCTAAAACCAGTTTTTTAATTGGTAATTCAGTTTTCTTGCAAATTACAATTATGTCGAGAAAACAAATGTCGAGATTTGTCCATGCTAAAATATGATCAAACCGCAACTGCCAAAATCAACTTTATTGTTATAGTCGTAGGGTGCAGCGGTAATGTGCGAATTCGGTTGCGCCGGGCTCTTAAAGTTGTGAATTTTCGAAAAACGCTAGCAATAATCGTAACGTCGACACGCACGTCTGAACTACTCTAATAGTCGCCAGTTCGACTGACCGCGTAATGCTATAAAAGGTACCCACAATTTCGACCTTATTTCTTGTATAATAAAGTTTAATAATAACTAATACTTATCGGGTAACACAAAGATGAATGACCAATGCCGCGACTTTAAAAAAATATAACGAACTCGGAATGATGCTATATTATGTTACAGATTATAATGATATGTTTAGCATTAATAAATAAATTAGCGATTTGGCACGTCTGGTCAAATACAATATAGTTTTTACAGCCAGCTATACACATATGTACTATTACAGGTGGAGTTTCCAGGTCCAAAAATAGAAAAGCCGAACTCGGTGTTGTGTTTAGGGCGACTCATTGATAAACAATGATTTCATCTAAAACAGATCTTTTGTTCTATGCGCGCGCGCTAGCTTACGAAAACAACGAAAAAACAGTTATTTTCGTTTATTTTAAAAACTGTAATTAATTTCAAAAAATTGAATTGTCATTTTGAAGAATATGTTCAAATTAAACTATACAGAAAATTTAGAAACATTAATCGGTCCCGTTACTCCGAAAAATGTAAATCTCTGTTTTAAAAGAGGTTTTTATGATATTTTTTTTGTATTACAAAAGTCAACCAATCGTGTATCGCCACTGGCAAAATAAAGTGAATGAAATAAAGAATCAAGTTACCAAATATCACTTTCATACGTTTCGTAGTCACTTAGAAAAATGGAGATCTCTACCGTCAAAATTTCCAATGCGTGCCTGCCTTATTCTAGTGACCGTGACCGTGATTAAAAAAAACATGTGCGGACGGGGAATTCCCGTCAGGAAAGAAATTTCTTAGTTTCAGTTTCTATTTCTCAAATATTAATTCCAATAATGAGACAATAAAACTCACGTTTTTTTTAAAACAAAAACAAAAAACAATTAAACAAATTTTAACAAAATATTCTCGTGTAAAGTAATGAGGTTATACAACCAGCTGCTCACACTGCTTAGCTGCTCGGATCACGATACTCGCACGCACCCACACACTCGTATATAATAAAAAGAGACAGAAAGATCACTGTGAATCTATGTATGAAGCTAACGAACCTAGCGCCGCGCGACTCGCCCCTCATTGCTCAATTAACTAGCGTGTGTTAAGAAGAGACAGAGAGAGAATTGCTGAGAGTCGAATAGAGGGGGCATAACGGTTTTTCATTATGTGACGATGTCTATCAACTCACACCTGCAAGCCGCAATCACATTGTAAACTGCCACGAGGAACACTAGGCACATTAACCGGCCTTCAGCCGCCTCGCCGGCCGCCTCCGCTAGAGACCCGACCCTCACCCGAATAAGAAGCCCGTTAAGATGCACGCAGGTGCGGAAAGCTCCCCTGGCGACGCTTTGAGCCCGAGGTCCGCCCTCCATACGAAGTATCCCTCGGCTGGAGGAACCCTCAGGCGGTCGACCATCTGGGCGTCTTTAGCGCTCGCCCCAACGCGAACTGTGACGCTGTAAAGCCAATAGGGCTAACAGCAAAGAGTGGTTTTGTTTAGCCGGTTCGAGTCCAACACTACTCGCAACGCGACCTGTAACGCTGTAAAGCCACTAGGGCTAACAGCAAAGAGGGGTTTTGTTTAGTCGGTTCGAGTCCCGACACTACTCAGTCAGCGTAGAGTCCGGCTGAGAGTCCGTGGGGATTTCATTTTGCCACTCAGAAACAAAAACAAAGCAAGCCACGACTTCGTTCCAAAAAAGGTTGAGAAACACTATTCGTTCATTGCATAACTTTGACCTAAACGATTTAGTCATTAGAACAAATTAATTACTAAAATTGTAATCAACAAAATTACAAAACTATTAAACTCAAATAACAGTTCATAAAGCAATAACCTAATCATTAATTTGCTAATAAGTATCTGATTACAGTGAAATTAAAAGAGGATAATGTATACAGTACTTGTCGATGACTTCTTTGATATTTTTACACACAGCCATAGTAATATTAAAAACGTGAATCTCTTATGTCGGTACGACTAAACCGCTGAACCAATCTTGAAGAAAGTTATGAAAAATACACACAAATGCACTCCTTTTTAACCGACTTCAAAAAAAGTAGGAGGTTCTCGATTCGTCTGTATGGTGTTTTTTTTAGTTTTTTTTTTTTTGTATGTTTGTTACCTCATAACTCCGTCATTTATGAACCGATTTCGAAAATTCTTTTCTCGTTTGGTAGGTAATAGTTCAGAAGTGATCACATTTAAATTTTACCGATATTGGAGCTTGGACTTCGAAAATACACTAGATAACACGATCTGGTTGTAACTTTTATTTATATTGACGATTCTCTTGTATATCGTTGCGTTCCCGAATTAGAATGAAGTTAATTGCAGACCTGCCCTAGATATTTATTTAGGTCAAGACCACTCAAAAAGGAGAATTAAAAAATTTTTATTAAAAAAAAATTAACCGCCTTCAAAAAAAACACTGAAAAGTATAAAATAACTATCCTTTACTAATCAAAACTCAAGTACAATTAAAATAACTTTATAAATACGATACACATACCTATATAATTAAATTTGACAGTTATTGAAGTCGGTGCCAAATCAATGTGCAACAACATAAAGTCTATTAGTTTGGTGGGCTTGGCACCGACTTCAGTAACTGTCAAATTTAATTATATAAGTATGTGTATCGTATTTATAAAGTTATTTTAATTGTACTTCAGTTTTGATTAGTAAAGGATAGTTATTTTATACTTTTCAGTGTTTTTTTTGAAGGCGAATTTTTCATCTAGAATTACAACTGTAAAAAGGATAGGTATATTGATTTCAGTGTTTTTATTAGAGTTTACTCCTTAGGAATCGATTTTCATATAAGGCCCCCGGTATGGAAATTTTATGAGGAGTAAAATTTATACAAGCGTTAAATAAAAGCGTTACGTTTTGTGCGCAACGTACCTTTCGCACCTTTCACTTTTTCCTTCTCTTTCACTCCTATCAGACTCGACAGTGATCGCGATGTGTGTCATTTATTCCTCTTGAATTTTGAAATTATAATTGTCTCTTGTATTAACGCTAAGGTCTTTCATACACCTTTGGGATGAAATCTTACTCACAAAAACGCAACCGAATTATGTAATGTTGCGTAGACGTCGTGTATTGTTGCTCATAGCGTATTAAATACAAAATTTTGGCATGTTATGTCACGTGTGTTTGACTCAATTGATAAATATTAACTTATTTTCGAGAATCATTATGTTGTGAATTCAAATCTCGACTCGGTCGCTCCACATTTTTTTTTATATCTATTAATATTGATATTTAATATTATTGTATGCAGTGAAGTGACTATAAGTATATAAAAAATGGAAAAAACCAGTAAACTCCAGTCGTGCGTCGGAGCTGACACACACACTTATTTTTCTATTCAAATTCAAATTCAAAATAATTTTATTCAATTAGGCTACTTCTAGCACTTTTAAATCGTCACTACTGCCGAGTTCAATGGCTGCTTCTGCTGAGAGGAACCGGCAAGAAAGTCAACAGTTGCTCTTTTCAAAACTCAGTTCACAATCAACAATTTACATTTTCTGATATAAACAGATACATCAGTATGTTATAGATTACAATTAACATAATTATTAAATGTCCAGCTGAGCGACAGATATTAATTCCAGGCATCTTTGTCATCTAAATAAACTGTAACACAGTAATATGCTTTTTTAATCAATGTGGTTTTAACATGACTCTTAAATTTATCGAATGGAAGACTCAGAATAGCATCTGGAATTTTATTATAGAAACGTATACTATAACCCATAAATGAATTTGCCACTTTCACTAGGCGAAAAACGGCAGTTGCAAACTTATTCTTATTTCTAGTGTTAATATTATGCAAGTCACAGTTTTTCTTATACATATGTCTATTTTTAAATACAAACATTATATTATCAAAAATATATTGAGATGCGACAGTTAATATGTCTATTTCTTTGAACAGTTTATTTCTATATTTGTAATATAGGTACTGGCGGAATAAAGAATATTGTATTGTTATACCTATTCAGTTGTACAATTATCTTTCAGGAACAAATTAGTTATAAATCGCAACTTCTAATCTAATATTTTAAAAAGAAAAAATTTGTTTGTTTGTTTGTAATGGATAAACTCAAACACTACTCAACCAATTCCAAAAATTCTTTCACCTATAGAAAGCTGCATTATCAGCGAGCAAAATGGGCTGTACTTTATTTTCAAAAAATTTCTACCCGCGCGAAGCCCGAGCGGTTCGCTAGTCTCAAATGAAAAACATAGCTATACCTAATTACTTGTACTCTTATCACTCTATGCACATACTATTATCTACTGGCCACATAGAAAAGGAATATGTTATGAAAGACTAACGAAGAAAAATAAAGAGCAAAAGAGAAGCCGAGAAAGACTAAGGCTAACTCATGAAAATCAAATAGTCAAAGTGTTTGTTGATGGAATTGTCAAAAGCTTTCGCATACCTTGACGATATTGTGTAAGGAGTATGATGAGATTTGAAGAGGTGAAAGAAGTATCTGTGAATAAGAGTGAATACGCATTTTCTGGGCAAATGTATAAAAAGAAAGTTGATTCTAGTTACACCGTTATGAATAAAGCGAGAAAATATACACGTATGTGTGTATGTAACAAAGATAGTGTTATTCGTCTTGCTATGTCTCGTGTAGTCGCGTATTTATAGGCATTATTTTAGGTCTAATATTTAAAGAAAGTTTAAATTTGACTAACTAAGTAGAAAGTGAAGGCTAACAGCCCAATTATGGACACGAGTTGCAAAAAGTTGTATTTTGATATCTACAAGTTTATGGGTATGACAAAATTTCAAGGCCATTATCGTATATGAAAGTATTTTAAATACCACTTCGTGCCCGCGTGGATTATGAGAAAAAGTTTCTTTCTAATAGATAATCAATTTAATATGTTCACATACTACTATTTATACAGAGCAGCTAGACAAGTGGCAAACACTTCATACGGCTTTTGGCGGGAACGGGACAAGTGAGGTTGTCATTTTATATAGATTTTCTATTTTTTACATTTTTGGGAGTTTTAAAGTACAACAGTGATAGTATATTGTGTTTTAAAGTTCTGTGTAAGTGAAAAGACTGGAGTAGGTCTAAATAAACATCTGTAGGTGAAGTTCTCGCTCTCTTCCAAGAAGTCCTATAAAACTTGGGTAAAATCTATTATCACTTTACTGGAGGAGTTTTACGATAACGATTCTACATAGACGTGACATTGGCAATTGCGCTAATCTGTGCGCCATGCCATTAAAAAAAAACGCTTCATATAAGCGAAGCGCTTGCTGGCGTTATTGGTTATCAAAGAGATTTAAAATTTGAATGTATTTGTTGCTCGTCAAAACTGCCACTTGGCTACGTTTCATACCTTACAATAGGGTAGTTGACTATTCCTCCACGGTCTAGTGAAAAAAATTTGAAATACAATAAAAAACAAGTTATTCGCTTTTAAAATTTTGTAGTGAGAACAGAGTGGGCATATCTTCTGTCTCTGTCACTCTTAGGGCTGTACAATGTCATTGCGACTTTGTGACGTCACAGCTTTGTAGCGCTATCTCCCTCTAGCTTATCCCCACACAATTCTCATTACTGAAGTTTAAAAAACAATAACTCGGTTTACTTATTCCTCAATTGTAATCAAAACGTTTAATTTCTTTTTTCTTTATAGCATGACGCACAGTTTAGCGCATTTGCCAATGTCACGTATTAATAAGTAGAATCACAAGTAAATTAGTTTTTTTTATCGTAAAACTCCTCCAGTAAAGTGATAGTAGGCTTTACTGAAGTTATAAAGGACTTCTTGGAAGAGCGCGAGAATTTCAGCTACACATGTTTATTTAGACCTACTCCTTTTTTTTTCACTTATACAGAACTTGAAACCACAATATACTATCACTTTTGTACTTTAAAACTCCCAAAAATGTAAAAAATAGACAATCTAAATAAAATGACAACCTCACTTCTCCCGTTCCCGCCAAAAAGTCGTTTAATTATTTAATACAATGTATAATAATTTTTTATTACAATTAGTCACCGGTCGCGCAGTGATCGTGTGGCTGTCGCTGTCTGCAAATTTTTAGGTAATAGTCTCGCGGATTGCACCGATCCTGGGGGTTATTCACAAACGTCGGAAGCTTTCCGTGGCGGAAAGGCCGATCGTCGAAAAGCATAAATTGAATCCGATGGCTTGGATTTGTGAATACGACTATATATAATATGATATATTTATAATATAAATATAATACAATTTCGGATTTGTGAATCGCGTATAGACAAAATCACCGAAAAGTTTCCTGTCGGATACGGAAACCCGTCTGGTCACGGGCAGACTGATGACGATGAGGATCATCGTTCCATACGGCGGCTTTCACAGGACTTTACATTTCGTTTGATTGAACAGAAAGTTAATGACGTTTGACTACCAATTTAAAATTCCTTACGCTGGATCACGTGGTATATGCCACTCTATTCTACTAGCGTTAATGACACTCGGATCAGCTGTCAAGACCTCCAGAAAGTATTACAAAAGAAATCGAACTAGAGGCCAAAGAAATGTGCATACATGTAGGAATATTTCTAATTCTGAATGCCAGTGTCGCGCTAAATGCTTTTATAACATAAAAAAATAGTAATCAAATAATAAAAAAGTAAATAGGCTTCAAAAAAAAGACACTGAAAAGTACGAAAAAACTATTTTTTATTAATCAAAACTCAAGTACAAAAATAACTATAAACACGATACAAATACTTGTAACTAATTTGACAATTACTTACTGAAGTTATTTTTGTGCTTGAGTTTTGATTTAAAGGATATTTCGTTCTTTTGAGTGAGTTTTTTTAAGTAGTTTTAATTTTTTAATTTTTTTTTTTATTTCTCCCTTTTGAGTGACCTTGATCTAAATAAATATCTAGGGCAAGTCTACACTGAAGCGAAAGAAAACTCAAATACAATTAAAATAACTTTTTAAATACGATACACACATTTATATAATTAAATTTGACAGTTATTGAAGTCGATATTGCTTTATTTGCTTTATTTTAATCCGGTCGAAACGTCGGGATAAAATAGTTAATTACTAATAAACCTTAAAGTATAAACGCGACATAGACCCGTGAATAAATATTGCAAGAAAGTTTATTTGTTCGGTAGGCTTGGCACCGACTTAAATAACTGTCAAATTTAATTATATAGGTATGTGTAACGTGTTTAAAAAGTTATTTTAATTGTACTTGAGTTTTGATTAGTAAAGGATAGTTATTTTGTACTTTTCAGTGTTCTTCTTAAAGGCGGTTTAATTTTTTAAATTACTTTTTAGAAATTGCTTACGAATAAATATAATTATTATTTAAAAAATAATAACAATTTCGAGTCGAAATTCCCGTGCTAGAACACCCAAGTTACACTGCTAGATTTTTGATCGAAATCCGAATTCCGAATGCGACGCATAGATAAGTAAGTATATAACACCGGTTTGTCTAGTTTCCAACTATATCGCAGCTTCTGTCGGATTATCTAACGTTATTACAACAACTGACACCGTTTTATTCACTTTTCCGACTGTATTTCGTATGCAATAAGTTACTCATACATACACTACATGCTTGTTTCACTATGCTGTTATAAATGCAACATTATAACGGCATAATGAAACATTCTATACATTGTCTATACATTGCATTTCTTCTTTATAAAGACGAAATCTTTTTTTATTTTCTTTTATAATTTATTAATAACAAAAAAGTATATACATACGTTAATATTTACTAACTTAAAACTACACACTATCTTAAATAATAGACTTCTTCAAAGTTGCCGCTTGAAAGCTGTCAAAGCAGACTGGCAGTATTACCTCTTTGAATAGCCAAACTGATTCGTTGGCAGAAGAAGCTGCCAGCCCGGTGGTCTCCCGAAGCCTCGACCAGTCAATAAATAATATCAGAAACCAGTCGATGGGCTTCGGTGCCCCAGGGACCCAAAGTTTCGACTGCAAAGGGCGTAAATATAAAATTCTCAGAGAGAATCACATACGCCGCTTCAAGTTCTCGGCAGTGCTAGCCGCGGGACCTGCTGACTTGGAAGTCGCCGGTACATGTAAATCTTCTTTATAAAGAAATTACATACATACATCTTCGCGCTGTATCCCTAACGGGATAGTCAGAGTGGACAGGGCGCCAAGCATCGCGGTCCTTACATACTTCTTTCGCTTCCTCAAATCTTATCATTCTCCTCACACATTTTCGCCTAGGTGCTTTTAACATTTCTGTCGGCTAACACTCTGGCTATTTGATCTTCATAAGTCAACCTTGGTCTACTCTGGCTTCTTTTACAACTCACTTTTGCTCTGTAGATTTTCTTCGTCAGTCTTTCATCAGTTCATCACTCATTCTTTCTATGTGCCCGAACCATCTTAGCATTCCTTTCTTCATGTTTACAATAACACTGTCGTGCAAACCTGTCATACTGCGTATCTCTTCATTGCTTATTTTGTCCGCAAGAGTGACACCGCACGTATTTCTAAAAGATCGCATTTCTACTGCATTTAAGTATCTTACTTTCACTTGATTTGGGACATATCCTAGCCTCAGTACCGTACAATAAAGTTGGCACCAACACCGCATTTTGTATGGCCATTTTGGCTGAGTCAGATATATTCATACTGCCTAGTAATGCGGACAGGGCACCGTTAAAGAAGTTATTTAAGAAGTATTCTTCTTTATAATGAAGACCTCTCTTATACAAAACGAAAGAAGAATGACTACTTTTATAATTCTCCATTGGACGATTTTACCGTTCACGATACAATAGAGAAGCAAGATGTATGTAGTTAGCTGTATGAAGAAGCATGATGTTATGTCGACGGTAAAAGCGCCTTTTTCAGGACACAATAGGCTGGGTTATTACCTAAAAATTTGCAAACAGACAGTCACGCAATCACTGCGCGACCGGTGACTAATTGTAATAAAAAATTGGTATCATGTATGAGGATTGCATGTCTACTACGCCATGACAGTAAAATGCACTTTTCGCCACAAATTATATTACGGAAATTCTCGTTTTGTCAGCAGATACTGTGGGATATTTAGCTGTCGCATGCTCTCTGTATGTTAGATAATAAGCATTTTGCTCGTTTATTGCATCGTGGACGATAAAATCGTTCAGCGATGAATTATAAGCGGCCAATCTGATCGACTGGCACACTGAGCGATAAATCGATACATAGCCCAAACTTCTAGGTCTAGAAATTTCAAACTTTATGTAGAAGTGCCATGTACATGCAAGACTTTGTCGAAATTTGTTACCTAGAGAGTAGTTAATTGATTACAACTCATTTAGTCAATCACATGCACCTATGTAAACAGGTTGTCTGATTTGCCAACTAAATATTTGAACTCTTCATTAAAAACGCGTTTATTATTAAATTGCTTATTGAAGTTATATCGTGCAATATTTATGTGCTTTTTTTCAAGTATGATAATTAACTTTTGATGTCTGTGTGTCAAAGTTTTTGTTCGCAATTGCTAGTCTTGTAGGTCAATGAGAGGTAGGTACCTACTCATCTCAAACTGAAGCGCTTTCTTACAGCTTTGATATCGTAAATACCTCTTAAGGCTCAATTTTCTCGTAATGAATAAACCCTTTGATCGCTTGTCTTCCCAGTATTATAATTGGTAGTCATTGAGGACTGTCAACAGAAGTGAAAAACCATAAATTACGTTTTAAATTTATTGTCAAATTATTGTCAGTAATTAATTTAGTATCAAGTTTATACATTTTTTATATATCCCTAACGGGATAGTCTGAGAGGACGGAGCGCCAAGCGTCCCGATCCTTACATACGTCTTTCGCTTCCTCAAATCTCATCATTCTCCTCACACATTTTCGCCTTATATGCCAATGAACCCTAAAATTGAAAAAAAGTCAATTTACACGATTGGGTTTGGTGGAAGAAGTGCATCGACAGGAACGCCGCCATGCAGTGGTTAAACGACGCGAGCGGCTAGAGCCGAGAAACTCGCGCCAAGGCGTTACCGGCGCGATCCTTCCAAACCTCGAAGCCTGGCTTCAGTGGCAATAGCATGTCATCTTCTGTCTGACGCAGATACTGGCCGGGCACGGCTGTTTCTGTAAATATCTGTATGACCACGATGGTGGCACGGCACCAAGCTCTCGTCCGCCAGATTGGAGTAGATCCCTGCCAGCAATAGTAGCGGCCATGCAGAAAGGAATAAAGTCGCGAAAGGCCATTGTCCTCCTTCTGCGAGTCCGTAATCTATCTGTATTAAAATTCAGTTGCAAGATTTGACCCATACTAACAAGTCAAGCCCATACTATGACCCATACTAGCAAGTCGAAAATACATACATACATATCCTCATGCTGTATCCCTAACGGGGTAGTTAGAGAGGACGGAGCGCCAAGCGTCGGTGTCCATACATATCTTTTTCACTTCCTCAAATCTCATTGTTCTCCTCACACATATTCCCCTAGTTATACGAGTGCTTTTGACATTTCCGTCGGCTAACACTCTGGCTTTTTTATCTTTATAAGTCAGCCTTGGTCTTCATTGGCTTCTTTTACCACTCGCTTTCCCTCTGTACGTTCTCTTCGTCAGTCTTTCATCGCTCATTCTTTCTATAAGCTGAAAATAAAACATGACTTGACTTTTTTGTTTAAACACATGAGTTTTTTGTTTGAATACCTACTTTCTAGTTGAATTTCGCTACTTTAACACAAAACACAAAACAAAAAAAAGTCAAATCGCACGCTTATTACGTAACTTGCAGCCAGCATGCAACAGCCTATATCGTGCGATATCTGCTGTCAAAACGATAACTTGTGTAATGTAATTTGTATAGTGGCGCCAAATCAACTGTGAAAAGTGCATTTTACGGTCGTGGAATAATAGATACGCAATCGTCATACATGATACTAATTTTTTATTACAATTAGTCACCGGTCGCACAGTGATCGCGTGGCTGTCGCTGTCTGCAAATTTTTAGGTAATAACCCCGCCGGTGCGCTTGCACTGCACCATTAGAAATTTCGTACAGAGTAATTACGTTTCAGACAGTACAACAAAACTTAACAAATATTTTTTGAGGACCGCATTGCGTAGAACAAAAGTTGTTAGGGATGTTGACAGAAATTTTGCACTAAGAGGTTATTAGTATTTTTAAATTAACCCTGTAGAGCACTGGTTCCCAAACTTATTTTGTCTACTGAGTCGAGAGCTAATGCAGTCGTTGTCTAAGATGCCTCCTAGCTAAATGAAATTACAAATCACCCCTCAGGCCTCTACACAACGCCCCCATTTTTTTTCTGGGTCTCTTACCGCCCCCCTTTAGGCTATCAGCGCCCACAAGGGGGCGTTATCGCCCACTTTGGGAATGGCTGCTGTAGAGTGATACTAGCTAGTAATTTCTAATTTTTAATGGGCTTCAATTAATTTTGGATGCTACGAGCGAAACCACATGCAATCAATGACATATTAATAGGTAATATAATACATATTAAACTAATGATCTAGTTCTTTAAGAATATTGTATTAACCGTGTCACGTGTTCATTATTAATTAAGAAATAATCGACAAAGCGCATATCGTAATTGCGAATATAATTTTCCATAAAGTTGGTAGCAACCGCCAACCCCTAAACTAGGGATGGTCGATATTCATCGGTATTCTACCAATTCCAGCACCGAATTTTGATTCGAATTTGGATTCGGTGCTGGTTAGCTGGCCGAGTCCTATCTCTGGTATATCCTGAGGATGCTTCGTTGAGAGGCGAAACACGTGTCGAATGGTGGTTTTTGGAGTTTGAGCGGAAAATAGCTAGAGATTTTAGGAATTTATCACATGATATTCATTGGTGTTATTCAAAGAGATGTTGACCGTGAAAACATGTTTTAATATCGATACTAGGTCTTTAAAAAATCGATCCATGGATGCTATGAATAAAAATATCGAAAATTAATGTTCATACATTTGTTTGTCGTAAAAATCAAATCGTGTTTATGTAAGATAGCAGTATTATATATTTCACAAAACTCCGAAATTTCCAAAAGGCTTTCAAAATATTTAATTGTCTAGCATAAAAACCTCGGATAAAGAAATAGAATGAACGACACCACAAGTTATCGCTCTTACCACCGTGTGTCAAACGAAATCTCGTGTCTCTTTCTAACTCATTAAGCGTAACCACGAGTAAATCAGTAAGCTATAGTAAGTAGCCATACTTACTATACTTAGGGTATACTTTTAATAAAAAAAAGTAGCCTATATCCGTTTCCTGGTATCAAACTATCTCTATGTTAAATTTTAACAATATCGTACTAGCAGTTTTCCAGGAATTTGAGAAAATCAGTAAGCCTCGGAGAAAATCTCTGAAATTTATTTTTTATGGTTACCATGAGGCTTACATAAATATAGCCTGTCATTTGTACAATTAAATGTTCCTACGACATACAAATTTTCATCTAGATCGGTCAAGCTACTCTTGAGTTATAAAAGGACATACAGACATACAGACAGACAACAATTATAAAAAAAAAATTAACAAAAAAATTAAACCGCCTTCAAAAAAAAACTGAAAAGTATAAAATAACTATCCTTTACTAATCAAAATTCAAGTACAATTAAAATAACTTTATAAATACGATCTTAGTATTCATTTCTTCATTTTCATTTAATTTTTTTTATTAACTATTGTTTTTATTTAACTGTTTAGGTCGAAAATTAATAGTTTCCGGTCTAATAACGTTTTTTTATTTAAAACATGTTGCAATAACGTATTTTTGTAACTATTGTTTGGAATATTGATTTAACTACAGTAATAATTGTTCCCAGCTCCCAAGTTATTCCACTCTTACCTATAACTATAAAAATGCACTTTCTTCTAACAATTTAGCGTCTCCGCAAAAACGTTGTCAAATATAATTAATTGAAATAATTGCGTCTTAAGATATTCGCGTTGCGATCTCGTTGTGCGTTCAAACATAAAATGTGAGTGTCCATTGGTTTCGACATAACATATGCATATTTGAAAAGGAAAACAAATTATATAGATTTTTATATAATTTGTTTTCCTTTTCAAAATTGGAAATTGTTGTAAAAACAATAAATAACTATATACATACATATGTATTTCCCTGTATTCCTGATGGAGTATTCAGAGATGATGGAGCACCAATCGTCGTGGTCTTTACATCTTCGCCTCCACCAATCTTGTTATTCTCGTCACACGCTTTCGCTTAGGTAGGTACGCAAATGCTTAGTAACTAACATTTGAAAATCCCCAAATAAAAAGATCTGTACTGTAACAAACATATCTGAAAAAATTTTTGAATACTGCAGATTTAAAACAAAAAAAAACACAGACGAAGTTCTAATTTTTCGTCTTTCCATTGGGCGGTAAAAGTGAGTCGGTAAAGTCGACGTCGACACTTGGATAAGTGGAAATAGACGTCGTCTCGCCAGTCTGTCAGTGATGACATAATTCACTCAGATGTTGCTCAACTCAAACAAGTAATGCAATTTTCATGCGTTCGCTGAATTACATAACTAATACGTATATTTTCATCTGATTACGGCAATAAAGGAGGATAATTAACTGGCCTGTTTACACAGTGGTTAATACATCTTTCTATCCAGAGGTTTCGCGTTTGACTCCCTGCTAAGCCGATTTAAAAAACTAACTATTCAACAATATCTTGTAGTTCTTGTGTTACTACATCTATTATCTTGGAGTCTGGGTATTGCTTCACCCATTATTTCTTGGTGTGAGTGTTACAACATCTATTAAATTAGATTCTGAGCTAGGATAACTACATACATAGGTATCTCGCTGTATTCTTAGATCTTCACCTCCTCGAATCTCGTTACTCTCATCACACGCTTTCACCTAGGTATTATAACCATTATCTTGGAGTCTGAGTGTTATTGTATACCCTTTACCTAAGTTTGGGCCTCCCTACACGCATTATGTTGTAATCTGGGTATTGCGACACCATTATCATGGCGCCTGGGTGTTAATATACCCATTTTAACTTCGTAGTAGAGTTTTTTTCGTATTAAAGTGGAAATCAAAGCGGGAACCCTTGGCTGAAATGTTGCGCTAACCTCTGCGCCAATAAATCAGTCGAGGCCACATTATCTTCTTTTTTTGCCACAGTTGGACAAAAATGTGCCAGTTGTCATCTAATTCGGCGCGTGTGTAAGAGTTCATTATTGTTTAACACGGAACACATTCAAAAATGTAATCCTGCTTCGTGTAAAAGAGACTAAGATACCTGGATAAAAATATTTTAACTAGCTTTTGGCCGCAGTTTTGCTCACATTTACTAGCAAACAGAAGGCCATATCTTGGACATAAATACAGCCATTCGAAGTGTAATTTTTTTCGTGAAATGAGAACAAAGGGAGAACGATTCGTTTCTATTTTCAAGGGACAAGGCCTTGACTACATACAAAAGTTTTTAGACATCAATTTCCCTTTTAAAGTCGGTTAAACATAAGTAATATCTATGAATGTGGCTAAGTGATTAACCTACTTTCGCGGCAATGCAAGTTATGCGTTCAAACCGGTTCTCGGCCGCTCATCAAGCTAGTAATTGAGAATACGTTTACGCCATTGAGTCTCGTGGTTTTTAATTTAATAATAAAAAATTCTGGCAAAATACAAAAAAAAATCATGAAAGACATAAAAAATATTGATCAGCGCGTGTTCGTCTCGTGATCAATCTAGGTTTTTCTAGCTAAAGCTCTGTATTATCTAAAATATTAGTTATTAATCTTGTAGTGACTGTAATCATATTGCACATATTATTGTCAGGATGATAGCAGTAATATTATAATCGACAAATTAAAGATAGAATTATATGTTATTAGTAAGAATTATTATTATGTTATAAATTCAATTACTTTTATAATCTATAATTATTTTTCAACTTCATTAAATTTGGAATTAGCGTGTTTTCAACTGATTTCCAAAAAAAGAGGTTCTCAATTCGGTTGTATGTTTTTTTTTATGTTTGTTACCTCATAATACCGTCATTTATGAACCGATTTAGAAAATTCTTTTTTTATTTGAAAGGATAAACTTCCAGATTGGTCCCATTGAAATTTTACTGATATTGAAGCTTTGGTTTCGAAGATACAGCAAATAACGCGACCTGGTTATAACCTTTATTCCCTTATATTAATGATTCTCTTGTATGTAATTTGTTAACTATCGTTGTCCCCACATGGTTTAATGGTAGTAAGGAGAAGATATAAATTGCCTGTGATATAATATATTCAGTCAGTAGAGTCAGTCTTGCGGCGGACAGAGAATACGGCTGGTGGCTGTCGTCTTCGGATTGTAAGAATACTGCTAAGGTGTAATTATGATGCAACCTTTACACTGTTCTTTTATAACTGATTGATATTGATATGATATGTTACTGATAATGGCCATAATGGGCAATAATATTCCATGTTCGATCTGTTCGCATCTTTTATTGTGAAAGCCCACAGTTTGTACTGTTTGTTGATACAATTACCCATATAATTAAATTTGACAGTTATTGAAGTCGGTGCCAAATCAATGTTCGATAACAGAAAGTCTTAGTTTAGTAGATTTGACACCGACTTCAGTAACTGACAAATTTAATTATATCGGTATCGTATTTATAAAGTTATTTTTGTACTTAAGTTTTGATTAGTTTTGAAGTCGGTTTAATTTTTTTATAAAAATTTTTTTCTATTTATAATGAAGTGGTAAATTGCTTTCCAGTTCTCAATTTGTCCGTAATATTTTTTCATTTTATTTCTTAACCCACTTTAAGAAAAGGAGGAGGTTCCTAACTCGGTTGTATTTTTTTATGTTTGTTACCTCAGGATTCCATCATTTATGAACCGATTTGGAAAATTATTTTTTTATTTGAAAGGATATATTTCCAGATTGGTCCCATTTAAATTTCATTGGTATTGGAGCTTGGGTTTCCAAAGATACACCAAATTATATCAAATAACAAGAACTGGTCATAATCATTGCGCTCCGGAATTAGAAAGTTAAGAAGAAAAAAAGAATAAGAAAGAAGTTAATTGCATACCTGTCCTAGATATTTATTAAAGTCAAGGTCACTCAAAAGGGAGAAATAACAAAAATTTAATAAAAAATTGAACCGACTTCAAAAAAAGAACCTTGAAAAGTACGAAATAACTATCCTTTTAGACTTTTTGGCGGGAACGGGAGAAGTGAGGTTGTCATTTCATTTAGATTTTCTATTTTTTACATTTTTAGGAGTTTTAAAGTACAACAGTGATAATATATTGTGTTTTAAAGTTCTGTGTAAGTGACAAGAATGGAGATCTAAATAAACATGTGTAGCTGAAGTTTTCGCGCTCTTCCAAGAAGTCCTTTATAACTTCAGTAAAGCCTACGATCACTTTACTGGAGGAGTTTCACTATAAGAAACAACTAATTTACTTGTGATTCTACATGGATTCTACTTATTCTGTGACTGTATACTAGTTTGTGTTAATGCGTGACATTGGCAAACGCGCTAATCATCTACTGAATTGTTTTCTCGCTTCACTTGACGTTGGCAATGTACTCACGTACGGTGCCATTTAAAAATTAAAAAAAATTAAAATTAACTATCCTTTTAGCTTAGTACACTCGGCACAGACTTCAGTAACAGTTAAATTTAATTATATGGGTATTTGTATCGTATTTGTAAATTTTTTTAATTTTTTAATTTTAATTTTATTATTCTTTTATTTGGAAGGTTTTATATCCAGAGTGATACCATTGAAAGTTAGTTCAATCCGATGATGGAATATTGCTTAAACAATAAAAGCTCTCAATGGACTGTATATTTTGATGACACATACATACATTCATACATATCTTCACGTTGTATCCCTAACGGGGTAGTCAAAGACAACGGAGCGTCAGGAGTCGCGGTCCTTTCATACCTCTTTCGCTTCCTCAAATCTCATCATTCGAGTGCTTTTGACATTTCCGTCGCTAACACTCTGGCTATTTGATCTTCATAAGTCAGCCTTGGGCTTCCTTGGCTTCTTTTTCCTTTTATTTTGATGATCCTCTTACTCAATGTTATTTGCAGAACTACACTAGATATTTATTGATAAGGACACTCAAAACAGAAAAAAAAGTTTAAAAAAATATCAAACCAACTTCAAGATGTATAATAATAATAATAATATAATAATACTCCAGACAATTACACAGATTGTGTGACCCCTAACTAAGCAGTAAGCTTGTACTATGGGTATCACACAACGAACTCTGGGGGAGTTCCCAATAACACCCAGACTCCAAGCCAATTTAGAAAACTTCGTTTCCTAAATTGACCTGACCGGGGATCGAACCCGGGACCCTAGCTTGGAAAACAGATGCATATACCACTGCGCCAGAGGGCCAGATAAAAATACTGAAGAACAGCTAAACCGAAGTACACAAATAATTTCATAAATACGATCAAATACTTATCTAATTAAATTTGATCGTTATTGAAATCGGTATCAAACCAATAGATAATCACAGAAAGCTCGGATGAAGTATCACAATGAGGGGAGTATTTGCGCTAAGAGCGCGTCCTTACGCTGTCCCTTTTATTGACCGAATTTCTAGATTTTTACTAATATGCGTGACTATGGAAGGTCACAGCTCAACGATACACAACTGAACATGACATATTTTTATTTTCGTGGATACTAATACCTAAAACACTTAAGATTTACGAGTATATTGTACAGACTCAGGTGTTACTTTGCGGAAATCCATTTCATGTGATAAATTCCTAAAATTTTTAGTTATTTTCCGATCAAACTCCAAAAACCACCAATCGACACGTGTTGCGCTTCTCAACGAAGCATCCTCAGGATATACCAGAGATAGGATACGGTCCGCTAACCAGCACCGAAACCGGATTCAGTGCTGGTTAGCTGACACGAGCAGAACACGTGTCGATTGGTGGTTTTTGGAGTTTGAGCGGAAAATAACTAAAAATTTTAGGAATTTATCACATTTACGAGTATTTTGGAAATACATAACTATTTCACGACCGATTCATAAGCTGACACAAAACACACTGACAGTGCGAAGTTGCCGTACTTACTACTATCTGTTTTACTCGTGGTTACGCTCAATGAGATAGAAAGAGACAGGAAATTCGTTTAACACACGGTGGTAAGAGCGAGAACTTATTGTGACTCCGTCCATTATTTTTTTGGTCCGAGATTAATTCCGTACGTTCTGCTGTCACCCCAAGTGACATTAGTTAAATATGTGATTTAAGTTAAAAGACTACGAAAATTATTTATTTGAAATAAGGTAAACTTAGATGGCCATCCACAATGCGGTGTTGGTGCCAACTTTATTGTACAATAGTGACTTGGATATATCCGAAATCAAATGAAAGTAAGATAAATACAGCAGAAATGCGATCTCTTAGAAATATGTGTGGTATCACCCTTGTGGACAAAATAAGCAATGATGATATGACAGGGTTGCGCGACAGTGTTATTGTAAAAATGAAGTTAGGAATGCTTAGACCGTTCGGACATAAAAACAATGAGTGATAAAAGACTGACGAAGAAAATCTACAGAGCGAAAGCGAGTGGTAGCAAAAGTCAATGAAGACCAAGTCTGTACTCTGTGTCTGTACTGTAAGATCAAATAGCCAGAGTGTTAGCTGACGGAATCGTCAAAAGCACTTGCATACCTAGGCGAGTATTCGTGAAGAGAATGATGAGATTTCACGAAGCGAAAGAAGTATGTTAGGACCGCGAAGCTTGACGCTCCGTCCTCTCTGACTACCCCGTTAGAGATACAATGTGCAGATATTTATGTATGTACAGAATTTAGAACCGTAATATTTTAGAGAATATGTAACTTAACCTACAGTTTATAGCAAAAATATAAAGAAAGCGCAACGATATCCATGTACTAATATCTACTCGATTGGCCGCATTTATAATTTTCTGTTGAACGCTGTTATCGCCACGTCTTTACCGTACACGGTACAATGGGGAAGCAAAATGTACGATAACGTAATGCAGTAGACGTTGAAAAAGCGTCTTTATCGGCGACATAATAGAACAGTATTTTGCTTACCTATTGTATGTCGGACGGTAAACACGTGGCGATAAAACCGTTCAACGGAAAATTATAAAGGCGCCCATTGATTGCTCGGAACAATCGCTATTTACCGCTCAACTGTGGCTCGAGGACCACACCTAACCCACTTTCAATTCGACGCTTGTGCAATGAACAACGATTTCAAATATTGCATTCCACAAGTTTTGACGACATCCGTGGCGCAACGGTTTAATGTGTCGGAAAGTAAACGGGGGTTGCGGGTTCGATTCCCGTCCCGAGTCTGGGTGTTTATGTATAATATGTATTAATTACAAAAAAAAAAGTATATAAGTAGTATATCAGTTGTCTAGTACCCATAACACAAGCGCTGTGCTGAAATGTCCGAGTTTATTATTATTATTATTACAAGTAATTACATACATTTTAATCAATGTATAATTTTTTACTTAATTTCTTCGTTATCGTTTGTTAGTAAATACTCTATCTGAAGGTTTTTATTTTAATAGCGAAATAGCTGAGGAACTTTGACTTATGCATTAGTGTCAGAAACTGTTCCCGGGTTTATTTCTTTTTCAGACCAGTGTGGAAATAAAATCGAAACGTTGTTGTATTTATCTTCATATGTATACTAGCTGAACCCGCGACTTCGTCTGCGCGGAACATTATTTCGTGGCTGTCCCGGATTTGGTTAGATTATATGTACTTACTTGTACATAGTATGTTTAAAGAATGTTTTTGAAAAAAGTCTACGTCAAGCCTTCGTCTGTCTCCGGTCATTTACTTTGTCTTTACCGAACATCATAATTGGTTCGCCGGTTCAGCATTTCCCACTCAAAGTTTCATCTCCCATTTCAACCCCTTAGGGGTAGATTTTCTTAAAAATAAGTAGCCTATCATGAGCATAATCATGTGATTATTACCATTAAGACCATGTGGTCTTACTACGTACCGACTTTCGTTAACATCAGTCAAGTTCTTCTTCAGATATAAAAGGACATACAGACAGACAGACAGACAAAAATTTAAAAAATGGTAGAATCGAAATCAGTAAATCATAAAATGGCAAGAGATTTATATAGTTGTATAGATGTAATTCTTCTGTACGTGTGTACGTCACTGAACTCCTTCTAAACGGCTGGACCGATTTTGATGACATTTTTGTGTGTAGGTCTGGATGGTTTAGATTTACAATTGGACTCTTTAGGTAACGCTGCAATAGGATTCTAGGTTTTTTATGGAACGAAGTTCTTTAACGCGGCTTGCGGGAGGTTTGAGTTGGTAGAAATAGTCATGCAAGGAAAAAGCGTTACATGGGCGGGAGCCGAGCGTCGCGCGGCGCTAGATTCGTTAGCTCTATACATAGATTCACAGTGATATTTCTGTTTCTTTCTATTAGATACAAGTATATGTGTGCGTACTAGATCGAAATTTTATTTTTTTGTTTTCGCTTTAAATCATACGTGAGGTTTGTTGTCTCATTATTGCAATTAAGTTTTGAGAAATAGAAACTGCAACCAAGGAACTTCGTTCCTGACAGGGGTCCCCCGACCGCACATGTTTCCTTTTTATTTCGGCCAGGACTCCGTCCGTCGGGTCCATTAGTAGTAATAATGTTATATTATGAGAAGTTGTGTTTCCAGACAAAGGAATCGAATTAGTCACAGATGATACATCTGGCTTATTTCCAAACAACGTAAAAGGTTTTGCCGGACAATAGCCATTACTTCCTATAAAACTACAGGCCGTACACGATAACATGGGACTTGAACGCGGTGACGCGAATCATTGACATAAAAGTACCGAACTACTTTGTGTAAGAAAACTTGATGTGTTCAGTGTTTTTGTACACTGTACAAGCACGAGACAGTCACGATGCTTGGATCTCATGTGCAGGGTTAAACACCAAAATCTATGCCACGGCATCACGAGTTTAGTGCCAATAAATTAGCAACTAATTAGTATTAGCAACTAACTACTTATAGAAAAATTTTAATCTATCTGCTAATATGTGTTCAATTAATTGAAACCAATTGGAAAAGAGGGCGTTGTTATTGTTATCATTGTTTACATGATTTTGTCTGTATATTTTTTTAATCGTTATTTCAATTTGCTGAATAAATCTTAATTTACGTTAACAAAAAAGTACATACATACGTTAATGTTTACAAACTTAAAACTACACATTATCCTAAATAATAGACTTCCTCAAAGTTGCCGCTTAGAAAGCTGTCATTGCTTAAGGTACCCAGTAGACTGGCAGAATTGCCTCTTTGAATAGCCAAACTGATTCGTTGGCGAAGAAGCTATCTCCCGAAGCCACGACCAGTCTCTTACAAATATCAGAAACCAGTCGATGGGCTTCGGGGCCCCAGGGACCCAAAGTTTCGACTGCAAAGGGCGTAAATATGAAACTCTCAGAGAGAGTCGCATACTACATACATAATATACATACATTTGCTGAATTATATTTCACGTAATCGTAAAATCTTTGTACGTAAAATATGTGCACTTGCATATTTCCCGCATAGTTTAAGATAAACGTATGTTTGAGTCCCCATAGGAGAGGCTTCGCCTAATTTGGAGACCATAGCGCAACCTAATGTCACATTATAAAAGTAAATAAATTGAAATGATATTGAATTGAATTATTAATATAGCTTTTCAGACCACAATGGTGTTGTATGCTTCGATGACACTGATGTCGTAAATAAAGAGAGGATAGCAGAACTGTGCTAGCAAACAGGCAACTAACTTCGTGTGGACAATTTTTGAGCGCTTATGTATAGTAAAGTAATGTTTCAAACTAGGGTAATGTATTAGGGTTACGTATTATTGCGAAGATAAAATAATTGTGCTAAAAAATTAGCAACTGGCTTCGTGTGAATAGACTTGAACAAGCGTTAGTGTAGGGTAGCGTCTTCCAGCGAGATCGAACTACGATCTGCAAAAGTTTGGCAGTCGTTGGATATGAAAACCGAAGATTTGACTCAGTGACATCATTTGAAAGATAAACTAGCTTCGTGTGGACAGATTTTAAAGTAGTAGGCAGGTGTTTAGCCTAACGTAGTGTAGAAGTCCTCCAGCGAGATCGAGCGACGATCTGCACAAGTAATTGGCAGTCATTGGGTAATAAAAGCCGAAGGTTTGAGTCAGCGACATGCTTTGGAAGATACCTATCAGCAATGGGTTACTATAGGCTGATGATGAAGCAAACTAATAATAACAGATCTATACTGACGACCTCCGTGGCGTAACGCTTAGCGCGTCGGAAAGTAAACGGGGGTTGCGGGTTCAATTCCCGTCCCGAGTCTGGGTGTTTATGTATAATATGTATATATTTACAAAAGAAAAGTATATAAGTAGTATATCAGTTGTCTAGTACCCATAACACAAGCGCTGTGCTGCTTACTTTGGGACTAGATGGCGCTGTGTGAAATGTCTGAGTATATTATTATTATTATTACTGAACCCAACGAAAAAGAATCATTAAAATCGATCCACAGTTGACGAACATATCTATGAACATATGTACATTAAAAAGAAATACATGTACAGATGGACATAGCACCTCCTCCTTTTTATGAAGTCGGTTAAAAAAATAGTTCGTATTTTTTTAACCGGTTAAAAAAATACGAACCACCCTCCTGATTTTTTCTAATGAATTCAACTTTACCTGTAGTATAATTTCTTTGCGATACGGAAAAAAAGTAGGTCTCTTCGATAAGTCGACAGTTTATGTGGTTAATCGCGTGTTTTCAACCTTGACCTTCGCTTGTATCGAAGATTTCCACGATTAGTCTCCAAGAGTCATTATTGGGACATAGCGAGACGTCTCCAAGGTATAACTAACCTTGACAAACTTGCAATAGAAAGCAGTGATATTTTACACACTGTAGTAAAATCTCACCATTTAAATGCTAACATAAACACACGTCCTCACCAACTACTGATTATTGTATACACTTTTAGCCTTTCGCGTTGCATTATAAAATATCTAAAAACACGGGAAATTAAAGCGGTTACATTTTATTTGCAAAATCTACCTCGGACACGGAGTGAAGCTCTCTGCGACAGTTTACTTGAGACCACGGCCGATGAAACTCGGCCGAAACGTCAAGCGAAAATAAAAGGTAATCGCGTTAATTTCCTGTATTTTTAGATATTTTACTGATTATTGTATTCTGAGTAATCGGTTTGTAGAGCTTTAAACGCGAGCTTTAAACAGAGGTTTAAACGCGATTTTCTAATAGGTCTAATAGGTTCTAATAGGTCAGTTCCCTGTTCTCAAAAGTGGTATAACCATACACAGTATTTGAATAATTTGAAACTTTAAATGCAATGTCAAAAAAACTATTTGTGATTCATTGTTATGTAGGAGTTATTGGATTTTGAATTTCAGTAGTCGGAACAGGGCGTGAATAAACTAAAGGGAGCTAGCGTTACAGAGCTAATAGCATAACAAGCTATTAGTGTCAATGTCACGCGCTAGGAGTAGTAGAAACAGAATTTATCATCACTCTGTTTTCACTATTTGAGTTTAAAAGCGAATATCATATTTTCCACTGCATTTCGGATATTTTTTGCAGTTTTGTTCATGATTATAATATTACTTTTAATTTTAAATGTATAAATCTTTACTGACGTTAATATTTAAAATCTTTAAACAAAACATTATCTTAAATAATTGATTTCCTATCCTATCTTAAATAATAGAAGCTGCCGTTTAGAAAGCTGTCGCTACTCAAGGTGCTCAGCAGACTGGCAGAATTACCTCTTTGAATATCCAAACTGATTCGTTGGCGGAAGAACGTGCCAGCCTGGCGGTCTCCCGAAGCCTCGGACCAGTCTGTTACAAATACCAGAAACCAGTCAATGGGATTCGGGGGCCCAAGGACCCAAAGTTTCGACTGCAAAGGGCGTAAATATGAAATTCAGACAGAGTCGCATACTTACGCCGCTTCAATTTCTCGGTAGTGTTGCTAATTAATTGCTAAATGTTATTGTTAAACACGTATGAGCTCGTAGTATGGCTCAGCTAATGAAAGCAAGAACAAAAAATCTAATTTCACTGCCTGATATAAACAAACCTGGCCAAAATCACAGTATAAATATTAACAGTAGGATGTCTTCATGGAAAGCCAGCGTACGCTGTTTGTATGTGTGCGCGCTAATACGCACGCGCCGTGGCACGCACACAACGGCAATATTTTGGGTGAATATGGGTAATAATTAATATAGCGCCAGTCAGGGTCGCACGTGACGCAAACTTACAAACGCTTCCGTTTCTCTTTATTTGTTCTTCAGATCGAACCTATTATAATGTCCTTAAATGCCTTAAATAATCTAAACCTCGGCCCTTATTTGTGTATGAGGATATTTTTCTTTCTAATTCAGATCACCATGGATATACCAGAATGTATGAGCTTAGCTGTCCTACTAATAAACAAGTTAAAATACGACAACACCCACAATCGTTACCCTTTTGTCTTGTTTCACCGACTGAAAGCTAAAAGAATACTAGCTCAAAAAAATTGAATTATAGGTTATACTAGAATAATATAGTATATCAAAACAATAATCGTGTCCCTACGCGCTCAGCGGGACGCGGGAGCTGCCACTTCGCCTTGAGTAAGAGAGAGACAGTGCTATCGTGTCATCGCTCCTAATGGGCAAGACCCGTTCACGACGTTTTTATATCACGTACAATAAAATAAGTTTAATCTATTAAAAATCTATTTTAAATGTATATTTTACAATCTTACAATAATCTGACCATCCATTTTTTAATTATTTATTGTAAAAGCATTACATAAGTTAATTAAATATGAAATGAAGTAAGATACGCTACATTGTTCACTGCACAAGTGTCGAATTGAAAGTGAACTAGGTGTGGTCCCCGGAGCCTCAGTTAAGTGGAACGTAGCGATTGTTTCGAACACTCAATCTAGTACTGAAACTGCATACACACCTTTTTTTTTTCTTTTTTTATGGTATGGCGCACAGTTTAGCGCGTTTGCCAATATCACGTATTAATAAGTAGAATCACAAGTAAATTAGTTTTTTCCCATCGTAAAACTCCTCCAGTAAGGTGATAGTAAGCTTTACTGAAGTTATAAAGGACTTCTTGGAAGAGCGCGAGAACTTCAGCTACACATGTTTATATCTACTCCATTCTTTTTACTTATACAGAACTTTAAAACACAATATAATATCACTTTTGTACTTTAAAACTCTCAAAAATGTTCCCGCCAAAAAGTCCATCCCTACACACCTTCCAATTTGTTGGAAGAACTTTCCTAGCGATCTGAGATCGATTCATGGAAAAATTGATCGATCAAACTCGAGTAGAGAATCGATTTAGTGAATTGATTGCGAACACCCAAAAATGGAGTTTCCATTATATTTGTATTGGTAAGAACGCATCTATAAAATAATGAGCTAGTGTGGAAATTTTTAATAAATTATACATGCATTATCGAACACTGCCGTCACCTTAGCGCTCTCGGAGCCAGGATTAGCACTTTTTTGAGTCGACTAACTTTTATCTATCCCATGCAAAATTAAAAAAAAACGTAAAACGATTTTTGAGTGTCTGTCGTCCATTCACTGGATCGATTCACTGTCGAGATCGAATAATCGATTCTTCCATTAATCGAACTCAGATCCCCATCCCTAGGAAATTTGTTCCAAAAAACTGAAAGGTGTAAATGCGCTTTTACATAGATATCGTTGCTCAGAAATAAAATAACACAAGAACACTTTTCAATTGAGTTATTCTTCAGATAAAATCAGCCATTTTTACACGTGAATTTGACGACTTAGCTTTTCCCTCAAATCCACTTTTGGGTTTACCAGTTTATGCTTTTGTGCCAAACAAATTAGTAGGTGTAAAGACAAAGGAATATACATACGGACAGTATTATAAGACTATATTACAAGGCTTCCACTTTACCAGTTTAAATACAAAACCCAAGAAATATGACATATGAAGGATAGTTGAATTGGTTTCAGATAATTGTTCAAACAAAGTTGTTTCTGGTTTGTTTATTTCTGTTATATATTTATTTGAAAAATTTCAATTTGAATCAATAATAGTAAACGCTCCAAATAATACGCACCAGAACCAGACGCCGACTACTAGGAGCGTTCGTAGTACACCCAGACCAGAGAATCTAGAAAAGTTCGTTTCCCCAATTGACCGTAAACTTCTGCGTTTGGATGCATAGATGTCGTCGATTTGAAAGTTATTGTTATTATATTTGAATTTGAACTTTATTATTATTATATTTGAATTTGAACTTTTATTTTCCATGTATTCGCGCCCTAAGTCATGAGTCATGACACAGTCGGTGGTCTTTTCTAGTAACTCGTTTACATCACTGAGCCATTCTGTTTTTCAACATATACACATGAATTTTACATAACCGCCTTGCTTCATCGTTTGATTTATTTGAAAACAATTGCCACGTCAAAGGCAAACCTTGTCTTATTTATAGAAACTACTTAGAACTCGATTACGGCCAAGATAAATGGGTAACGATTGTGGGTTTTTATCGTATTTTAACTTGTTTATTTGTAGCACAGCTAAGCACATACATTCTGGTATGTCTGTGGTGGTCTGGATAAATAGATACATACACATTTTGCCTAGGTATGCGAATGTTTTTGACAGTTCCGTCAACTAACACTCTAGCTATTTGATCTTCGTAAGTCAGCCTTGGTCTTCCTTGGCTTCTACTACCACTCGCTTCCGCTCTGTAGATTCTCTTCGTCAGTCATTCATCACTCATTCTTTCTATGTACCCGAATCATCTAAGCATTCCCTTCTTCATTTTTACAACAACACTGTCGTGCAACTCTGACATACAGAGTATTTCTTCATTGCTTATTTTGTCCGCAAGCCTAAGGGTGACAGCTACATTAAATTGAATTAAAATATTAGAAAATATTGTTCACGATCATACTGTCAATGTCAAACATAAGATATTGTTTTTTTTTTCTTTCTTCATGGCATGGCGCACAGATTAGAGCATTTCCCAATGCCACGTATTAATAAGTAGAATAGAACAGTTAGGCAATGCAACGCACGCATTACATTATTGTTATAATTCATGACGAATACGTGAAGCATGTTCGTAGTAAATCAGTTTTTTCTTCTTATCGTAAAACTCCTCCAGTAAAGTGATAGTAGGCTTTGCTGAAGTTATAAAGGACTTCTTGGCTACGCCATTCTTTTCACTTACACAGAACTTTAAAACACAACATACTATCACTTTTAAAAAAAAATAAAAAAAAATAGATCTAGTATCTTAATAAAATGACAACCTCACTTCTCCCGTTCTTGCCAAAAAGTCTAAGACATTGTGATCATTGGTCAAACAGTCGCACAGAGTAGAGATTGTCGCCAAATAATTTCAGAAACTCATTCAGTCAAATTGAAAGTAATTTTAAATTGATTGAATGAGTTTCGAGCATCGTTCTGTGAATTTTGTACGGTACGTGAGCTGCTTCTTGTTTGTGAAGTGTATGTAAATCAATTTACGATCGACTTTCGACCACAGGGTGACCATAGGTACAAATGAAACTTTCCTGTTAAATCTTTAAAATGGCAGTTAAAACATCCTTGAAATCCATTACGAAGCTTACATGTAATATGTAAATAGACAGACAAACGTGTATTGTGTCTTGTTGTATATTATTAAGGATTTATTTAAAAATATAATTTATTACGGTAATTGGTCTCATTACTCATCCATCAAGTACTTACTATAACCTTGGATTATTAATGTAAATAATGGAATGGTTCGCAACAAAACCTATAAACATTTTTTTATAAACATTTCTGGGTTTTTTTAACATACACGAATTTGTCTATTTATATACTCCCAAACGACTTTCCAGTAAAAAAATCTACGACTTTATTTTTAACCACTGAGGAAAAAGAAGTGCAATAAGTTTGACGCCGCTGTCCGTCTGCCTGTGTATCTATCTATATGTTTGTGGCATTGTAACTCTCGAACGGATAAACCAATTTGCATGCGATTTTTTTAAATTGAAAGCTTAAATTATCTTCTTAGCTATATTTGGATTAAATCAGTCCAGCCGTTCTCGGAACATTCAGCTCTTGAGTTTTATATGTAAATGGAACTTAAATAATTGCTTAAGATCCTTTCAACTTAATATAGGTTACAAATTACAAATGAGAGTATTGGAGGTTGACATACAGGCGGATGAACATACGAACTAATCGGCAGTATTCATATAAAGGTTCTTAGTTAAGGCGACGTATTGATAAACAATAATTTAATCGAAAATAGACCTTCTGGTCTATGCAAAAGTGCGCGCGCTAGCATACGAAAAATACGAAAATGTAGTTATTTTCGTTTATTTTAAAAACTATAATAAATTTTTAACCGACTTCAAAAAAGAAGGGGGTTCTCAATACGTCTGTGTTGTTTTTTTTTTGTTTTTTTTTTTTGTATGTTTGTTACCTCATAACTCCGTCGTTTATGAACCAATTTCGAAAATTCTTTTTTCGTTTGGTAGGTAATACTTCAGAGGTGGTCCCATTTAAATTTCACCGATATTGGAGCTTGGACTTCGAAGATACACTAGATAACACGACCTGGTTATAACCTTTATTTATATTGACGATTCTCTTGTATATCGTTACGCTCCGGAATTAGAATGAAGTTAATTGCAGACCTGCCCTAGATATTTATTTAGGTCAAGACCACTCAAAAGGGAGAAATAAAAAAAATTAAATCGCCTTCAAAAAAAACACTGAAAAGTATAAAATAACTATCCTTTACTAATCAAAACTCAAGTACAATTAAAATAACTTTATAAATACAATCGTGTATCGCAACTGCAAAATAAAATCAATGAAATTTAGAATCAGGTTACCAAATATCACTTTCATACGTTTTGTAGTCACTTAGAAAAATTGAAATCCATGCCGCCAAAATTTCCAATAAGTCGCCTTAACTACAAACTTATCGAACAGTATTACATTTATAAAACCAGTGAAGAGCGAGTAGCCCACGCTATAAAACCAACTCTCGTGCGACTCTATAACGCAAATTAGTCGAATCACTATGAATCCGCGGGGAGACTGTCAACCGTGAACAGACAGTTAACAGAGACACTAGCGCCGCCTCGTGGAGTGCGGCAGCGAGTCGTACTATCGTCAATGAATTTTTTGACGTTTCTCTAAATTCTAAATATAACGATCTAATCTGAATAAAACAAGTTATATTTAACTTAATTATCTTAGAAGAAGTTAAAATACAGTAAGACGAGATATATCGACTGAGATGTTTACTCTCAAAGCAATCCCCGACAAACTCACATCCAAGACACAGTATAAACATAACAGTAGGACGTCTTCATAGAAAACTAGCGTATGCGGTTTGTATGTGTGCGCGCTAATACCCACGCGCCGTAACAAGCACACAACTGAAATATTTTGGTGAATATGGGTGATAATTTAAGAAAAAAAATGAAGCTGTCTTCAAAATAACCGACTTCAGTAACTGACAAATTTAATTATATAGGTATATGTATCGTACTTATAAGGCTATTTTTATTATACTTGAGTTTTGATTAGTAAAGGATAGTTATTTTGTACCTTTCAGTGTTTTTTTTTTGAAGATGGTTTAAGTGTTTTTCTTAAAAATGTTTTATTTGTCCCTTTTGAATGACCTTAGCCTAAATAAACATCTAGGGCAGGTCTGCAATTAACTTCTTTCTAATTCTGGAGCGCAACGATATACAAGAGAATCATCAACATAAATAAAGGTTAAAACCAGGTCTCGTTATTTGGTGTATCTTCCAAGTCCAAGCTTCAATGAATGAAATTTAAATGGAATTACCTCTGAAGTATGGCCTACCAAATAAAAAAGAATCATCAAAATCAATTCATAATTGGCGGAGTAATCGCGTAACAAACATACAAAAAAAACCTCTTCCTTTTCTTGAAGTCGGTTGCAAAATAGAATGGCAAAATCCCATAGTACTTTGGGCCAAAAATGACTAAGAATGAAAATGGTCTTAATTGGGAGTTATAAACTTATAACGCAAACTAATCGATATCTGTTACATTAATTTTAATTTACAATGGGAGAAAAAATAAATATGAAGTTTAATTGTGATATAAGTATAGAATTTCACTTGCATTCAGAAGCGAATGTTTAGAATCACTTTGATTTAATAGGTATTTATTTTATGTAAATAAAAATAATCTCTTTTTAAATAATAATCACTTTTAGTTCAGGAGGTAGCGCTATAGTTGAGCGCGTCATTTTATACCGGCTGAAAATTATAACAATAATAGTTTTCCCCTAACACGTAACAGCTCCGAACGTCAGCTGCTCCGATAGCGGTGGAGCTAAAGGAGACAGCTCAAAAAGTTATTGGAAAAAAATCTGGTCCGATGATTTTTCAGAATTCGCTTCTCTCTATTTTTTCATTATGTTTTTCTTATTTGTAGCATACGTCGTGATTAATATATATTGTTCTTTCTCCTATAAATGGCGCCAGTAATCATTTTCCCAATCTTGGCAATTAAATTGAATTAAAGCCTCTTTAAAATGAATATTTTTTAATTCATGGGAGAAATTAGCCGGTCGTAATTGATCAGAACTGTGAATATGATAATTCTGACCCTCTATTCTGCCTCTCAAGGTGTCTCAACAGAAACTAAATAAACTAATCGAAATCTCTGCAGCTGAGGGTAGTATTTCTCTTTTATACATATAAGTTTATCTCACTCCATTAGGGTATACTTACTACAGGTTATTCTACCTGAAGGCCAGAATAATAATTTTTAGGAAAGGTATGTTAGAGTAGTGAGACTTTTACTGCTAGAAATTCCTTGATGCTACAGTACATATTAATATAATTTGAAACGGACACAAAATTAATAAATATAATGTGGTGTTATTTATATTAAATTAATATCATACTTATTGAATTCAAAGTATAAGATAATTTGAATGTTAAAAAAACAAAAAATCGTCGTCAGCTGATTGTCTGTGGGTGTAAAGATCGTCAGTTTATTTTCCAAAGAGACTATGCAACGCTCAAATGCATTGAGCGAGCAAAATGTTTATCACGCTGACTGACGGTCTTACCCCCGTCAAAAATACAGCTGACGATTTTCTTTATTATTTTAAAAGTATAAAAATTTAGATTTATAAAGTTCATAAAGTATAAAATAAATTTATTTGTCAAATTTTCAATGAGGTTCATGCACGTGACTGACATATAACCACTCCTCGTCAATACTGCTGTTAATAAAAATCATCGGAGCAGATTTTTTTTCCAATGATTTTTTCGTGCTGTCTCCTTTAGCTCCACCGCTAGTGCGACAACTGACGCTCACTTTACTGATTTCTGAACATTAAACAACTGTTTGAAATAAAATTCATTCGTTATAAAATTCTTAGAAAAATTGCAACGCCACCTCCCGTATTATTTGTAATTCGTCTCCATCCACATATAATTAAAATATTATCAAGGAAGTGTGCAGGGGATGCTATATTTTCTTGATACCAACCGAGGTACCATATTACTGACATAATATAAGCACAACAAAATACTGTACGTTTCCCTACAATACAATACAGTAAGCTCCAGTAAGCTGCTCCACCGTTTGGAGAGCTATCTACTAATATACAAATAAAAAATATTTTTCTATTAAAATAAGATTTAAATGTTACTTGGAGTTTCTGGCAACAAATATATTGAAGCAGTCTTTCTAGTAGATTTGCTGAAGCAAGCCTCGAAAAAAATCTTAACATCACACTACTGAATAAGCACTTATTTCAACAATTCCACATAATGCACAACAGCGTAGATACTTGGGACGCAAAATTATGTCAATTTTCGAATAATTAAAATAAAAGCCCAACCGCTCCTCTTAAAATCCCGCCAAAAACTCCAAGCAACACCCTTAAATGATAATATTCCCATCTAATAATGATTATGATTATAACATTCAATCGCGAACATCGAAAATAGCTCAATATGGACAGAAACTATGCCTACAGAATAATAACAGTAGATACAGAAGCATAGTTTATAAAATGATCAACAGTTAAAATGCCATAAAAGAAAGTCAAAGAAAGTAACTCGCTAATATGATATGAAAAGAGAAAGTCTGGTACTTTTAGTTTGTTATTTCGCTATAATTTTTTCTAAGTAAGCGTACACTTTGAACTTTGCAAGATAATGATTCTATCAACTTCATCTGTCAGTGATTTAAACTTAGAACACACGAAGAAGAAAGATTAAAAATAAGGAATTTTTGGCGGGATTTTATATTATCGAGAGCATTTGGGGACAGTACAAGTATTTGGGAGTTTATTTCATTATTTTCAAATTATTTTCTAATGGATATTGTGACCTAAAATTAGTGTAATTTTGCGTCCCAAGTATCTACACTGTTGGAAAATATGTGGAATTGGATAAGTGCTTATTTGTAGTGTGATGTTGAGATTTTTTTGGGGCTTAGTCTGCCTCAGTGGATCCTAATAGAAAGACCGCCTAAGTATATCTGTCGCCAGAAGCTACAAGAGACATTAAAATGTATTATGTTCACATTTTAATGAAATAATGTGAGGAATATATTAATTTATTGTAGGTATTTGTATCGTATTTATACAGTTATTTTTATTGTACTTGAGTTTTGATTATTAAAGGATAGTTATTATGTAATTTTCAGAGTTTTTTTTGAAGTCGGGTTAATTTTTTCTTAAAAAATGTTTATTTCTTTCTTTAGAGTGACCTCGACCTAAATAAATATCTAAGATAGGACTACAAGTATATAACTTCTTTCTAATTCTAGAACAGAATGATATGCAAAAGAATGATAAATATAAATAAACTCGTATAAGCCATTACAGGATTATTTGGTATATCTTCGAAATCCAAGGTCCAATATCAGTGAAATTTAAAAGGAACTACCTTGGAGCTATATAAATTGAACCCAACGAAAAATTGAACTGAAGTGAACTGCACTGAACGTTTGAAATCGGTTCATAAACAAATTGTGCCCGAACATACGAAAAAAATACGTGCGAACGAATACAAAACGTCATTTATTTAAGTCGATTAAAATACATTAAAACGATAATGATTTTGAACTATGTAGGCGTCCAAGCAAAAGGGGTCCAGTAGTGCGGTATTAAGTTAAGACTAGATTCGGAATTTAGAATAATCAATAGATAATAAGAATTAAAGAAATAATCAAAAATTGGAATATATTTTTTTTATCAGAAATTTAAACTGAAAAGCTTGTTTTGAGAAAAAGCATTTCTAAAGTTCGATTGAAAGAAAACACACTTTTACGTGTTTGTTTCTACTAAGAAACATCATATAAAATCATTTACTAAATGAACTTGTGGATAATTGAGCATAAATTAACAATCAAGTAAAATCGCGAAATGCCATTTTTTCACCCAACTGTACAAAACTGCGTATATCTCGAAAACTAAATCCCGACCACTGGGCCCTTTTTGTTTGGACGCCCACATATACTTACGTAAATATTTTTTGTCTGTGTGTGTAATGTTGTCAATATCTTAGTTTGAGGATTGCATGAAAATCCTCGTTTCTTTGAGTAAGGCGGAGCCTTGTAATCAAATACCTTGGTGTTTGATTACAAGATGAGTCGTTATGCTAAATGTTAAATATATGCGTCACAATCATGTTTCGGGGAAAAACGATATTGAAATCGGAAAACGAGATTTGTTCATGTCCCTATGAAGGCTATGAATGAACTTGGAAACACTTCCAGGTCTATTTTCGTTTGGTGGAATGCTTATGAGGCCACATAGACGGAACATGAAAGATGAATTCTTCGAACAAAACTAGTGCTAAAATCAGTGAAATAAGTATTTTATTTGAAGAAAGTATTTTGAAAATACCTATTGTGTATTTAAATTTAAAACCAATTTGTATTTGAAATAAAAAAATAACTAAGCATTTGCATTTTGTATTCAAATACCTTTAATAGACTATTTTGCACCAGCAATTAAATTTACACTGACAGAAAAACCTCACGTAGGTACTTCTGACATTTCCGACTTATTGGGTGGTTTTCTGTTTGAATCGAACGTATTCTTGTTACCAGAAACGAACTAATTGTTTATTGCTGCAAGTCGATTTTTTGGAAAAACAATGTGAAACTTTTTAAAAATAACAAAAACGAACAACAAGACAAACAAAACCTTGTTAAAAACAACAAACTTACTATTATTTTGATAAAACTAACACACCTCGTTAAGACCCGGCTACAAAAATTTTGAGGCTTTTTAAATAAGTTTGCTGAGGCGGGCACGCGTTTAATGAATGTGAAATTTAAATATATATTTCTTTATACATTTATCTATCGACTGCCTAAAACCATAACGCAATTTATGTATTTTCGTTCAATACTTTTTGATATTTTTAAGTATTTCTCTGAAATTACTTGAGTAAGTTACATAAAATTGCGGCTAACAGGAAGACAATACAGTTTACTAAGTACTGGCTAAATGATATTTTATTATATGAATTAATATTCCAGCTTATAACGATATATATGTCGCACATTCGGGTGGCGGAGTGTGAGGGCGGAGCCCAGGCAAAATACTTTTTTTGGGAGCTTGCTCTTAATTCAAACAAAAGATAATCTTATAACAATAACTACTTGTTATTGTCATCTAGTGTATTCAATAAAGAGGTCTTGTTATTTTAACAATATGTCTGGTCGAAATAACATTACTACTGAAGTACTGAACATACTAACCACTGACGGTAACAACTTCAAAATATTGAAATAACAAGCTGACGTGCTCGTTGTTTCAAAGATTTATAACACATCTGACTTGTGCTGCTTCCAAATGTAGGCGCCAATCTAACCAAAATAATGTTTAATCCAACAAAATTCTGGTAAGAATTTCTCGCAATGTAGAAAATTATAATTTCATAATACCGAACGGAATCCTCTATATGGGAGTTGAAATTACATTTGACTTCCTTAATGTTTAGTTCACAACTTTTACGATTAAATTTTAGTAAATCGTTTTGCGAATTCATTATAAACGTTATACCTACTCTCGAGAAGCAGACATAAAAATTTCCCGTACGTATTTCCCGGTATTTATATACTTAATTATGAAATTATATGCATTATTATGCACTGTCGCGGTAATATAAAGCCGCAGCATGCAATTATGCATATGCAGTTGCAATTCTACGCAATTACATGAAACGTTAAACTGCAGACTTTGACCCACAAACCTGGTAGAATGCACCGACATTTACGTGAACTAGGGATGCGAACAATACATCGATGTTTTAAATAAATCGATATATCGTTCATAAATATCGGTGCTTTAACAACGATGTGTAAACCCACAAAATATCGATACATCGTTTAGAATACGAGTACTTATATGTTATTTTAGCGAACGCACCGTATTTATTAAATAAATGGCAGGTGGCAGGTTTCATCGTGGCACGTTCGGTGTTAGTGAATGGTTATATTCTGAAGCCGAAATGACTATTATTCAAGAGCAAGACTAAGAGAGAAACCGCTTATTGCGCATACTTGTTGTTGAAAGTAATATTTTTAAATTCAATACATACAATACTAAAAAATAAATAAAATCCAATACTTTCTACTCTCATTTTCTCATAATCTTACATCTAATATATAAAATTCTCGCGTCACAGTTTTAGTTACCATACTCTTCCGAAACGGATTGACCGATTTTGATGAAATTTCATATGTATATTCGATATATTCTTTATACTCTTAAGTGATAAGGGTGGTCCACCCCAAAAATTTTTTTTTTTGAACAAAATTTTTATTTTTTATTTTTTTATGATTCGGCATTGAAAAATACCTACAACCCAATATTTATCGGGCAAAACAACGTTTGACAGGTCAGCTAGTACATAGATAAAAATCAATTGGCACGTGTATGACGAAGCATTAGTTGGAACGTCTCGACTGATTTGGCCGATTTTTTTTGTTTGTTCGGAATTGTCAGGACAACGTTTGCATGAAGGAAATTTTTGGAAAATCCACGGAAAGTGTTGGAAACTTGGATGGTATTTTTGCATGAAAATCTCAATGAAAAAAAATTGTGTGTTGCAAAGATTCAACATCCCATCGGGGCGAAGCCGGGGCTTCAAAGTCAAATTAATTTATTCAAGTAAACTCAATTGTAAGATTTTTTAACGTCAACTCTACTTTAGTTCGGTTCGAAAAGAAAACCTGAACACTGAGAAGAACCGACAAGAAACTCAGTCAGTCAGTTGTCATTTTTTCAACATCATTCTACAATAGTTATTTCAAATACAATATTCATAAAACCGGTAAATATGTGTGCAGAGAAGATCATTTTCAGACTATTGTTTTTTTTTTCAATGAAATCGCTAACTTTGTAGCTGGCTTTTCCAATCAGTGTGCGTTTAATAACAAGTTTAAATTGCTTTTCTGTTAATTGAGCAATTTCTTGAGGAGTTTTATTATAAAAACGAACACAGTTGCCCAAAAATGACCCACTTGACTTTTGCAATTTAAATTTAACAGTAACTAGTTGATCACGACCACGAGTTTCCATACCATTAATAATATCTTTCCTTTAAATAGATCTATATCGCGTGTCCCTAGTATTTCAAATAAATGTAAATAATATTATGTTTATATCTTGTCATACTAAGAATTAAACCGATCATATTTTATTATATTGATGTATCGTTCTTATATATACATCTATATTTTCGACATCTGTTTCGCTTTTGAAAAAACACGTTCTAACATCGAAGCTTTTATGAACGATATTGCATCCCTACGTGCACCAGAGACTTAAACATATGTGCACACAATCTATAAGACTGATATACTTATTTTGCGCTAGTATATTCTCTACTCTATCAATAAAACAAAACAAAGTCGCTATCCGCGTCTGTCTGTTTGTCTTAGTTCTAAACTACGCAAAAGATCATTATATAGACAATTTCTCGTTTTGTCTCCACCGCAATGGTTTAAAAAGTAATAGCAGTTACTTTAAAAAAAAACGCATGTTGTCGGGGGATCCCCGTCAGGAGCCAAGTTCCTTAGTTGCACTCTCCATTTCTCAAAACATAATTGCAATAATGAGACCAATAATACTCACGTATAATTTTAAACAAAAAATAAAAATGTCGATACTCGTGTGCACTGGTACACACAGATATATTCGTATATAATAGAAAGAGACAGAAATATTACAGTAAATCGATTTCGAATTTTTTTTGTTTGTTTGAAAGGGTATACTTTCGAGGTGGTCCCATTTAAATTTCACTGGCATTGGAGCTAAGACTTTGAAGATACACCAAATAACACCAAATAACTCGGCCTGGTTTTATAACCTTTATTTATATTGATGATTCTCTTGTAAATGTGATGCGTTTCAAAATTTGAAAGAAGTTAATTATAGACCTGCCCTAAATATTTATTTAGGCTAGGGTCACTCAAAAGTAAGATTTAAAAAAATTTAAGAAAAAATATTAAATATATAAAATAACTACAGCACGGAAAACCTTTTCCTATCTGTTATTCGCCCTTCCTTAGGATCGGTTGAGGTGCCGTGCTTGACTGATGCTCGAAATGCTTGGTTAAGTGTTTGTCCGAGTACTAACCTGCCTACCTCGACCTTTTCTTAAAAACACTGGGATGAGCCTCTATGCAAAAATGTTCATTTACAGCTTTTAGATTCTTGTAGTACCGAAAAAGATCGGTCTCGCCTCCTAGCTGTTTCTGAGAAGGAGTCAGGACACTGGTTGAAGGTAATACCTTCAAAAAACTTAGGAACCTTAATCGACAATACCACGCTTTCTCTCATAGTATCCCTTCGTCTGGGGGCCAGGACTAACCTTCTTCACCGTTGCCGCTGTGGTGATCTCGTCGATGTACTAGGTCACCACGGTTTATCCTGTTTACGTAGTGCGGGCCGCATGTCACGACATGCTGCCTTGAATGACGTCATTCGGCGGGCTCTTGTCGCCGCTGGCGTTCCTGCAGTCTTAGAGCCTGTAGGTATTGTGCGCAGCGACGGCAGGAGACCGGATGGTTTGACGCTCATTCCTTGGAAACTTGGAAGATCGCTGGTGTGGGATGCCACTTGTGTCGATACACTTGCTGTTTCCCATGTGCCGGCGACTTCCAAGTCAGCAGGTGCCGCGGCCAGCACTGCCGAGAACTTGAAGCGGCGTAAGTATGCGACTCTCTCTGAGAGTTTCATATTTACGCCCTTTGCAGTCGAAACTTTGGGTCCCTGGGGCCCCGAAGCCCATCGACTGGTTTCTGATATTTGTAAGAGACTGGTCGAGGCTTCGGGAGACCGCCGGGCTGGCAGCTTCTTCCGCCAACGAATCAGTTTGGCTATTCAAAGAGGCAATGCTGCCAGTCTGCTAGGTACCTTCAGCAATGACAGCTTTCTAAGCGGCAAGTTTGAGGAAGTTTATTATTTAAGATAATGTGTAGTTTTAAGTTTGTAAATTTTAACATATGTATGTACTTTTTATTAATAAAGTTTCAAATAACTTATTACAATAAAAATAACTTTATAAATACGATACACATACCTATATAATTAAATTTGACAGTTAATGAAGTCGGTGCCAAATGAATGTGCAACAACAGAAAGTTTATTAGTTTGGTTGGCACCGACTTCGGTAACTGACAAATTTAATTATATAGGTATGTGTATCGTACTTACAAAGTTATTTTTAAAGACTTGAGTTTTGATTAGTAAAGGAAAGTTATTTTGTACTCTTCAGTGTTTATTTTTGAAAGCGGTTATAGATTAAATTATTGTATATCGCCGCGTCACCTTAAAGAGGCGAAACACGTGTCGATTATATTTTGAGCGGAGGGTAGTTAAAAACTATAAGAGTTCATCACAATTATACCTCCGTTATACGAATATTGATTTAAGTAAACGTTATGAAATCTATGGTTTATTGATAACAGTTTTTTCCTCAGGTCGCCTGGCAGTGATAACTTTCAGCATATTCACAGTAGCTATCGGAATTATACTGTCCTTCGTGCCTTGGTTAGACTACATTATATTTAGGGTAAGTTTGAAATAAAATTCAAAATATATTGTTCAAAGTCAAAGTAATATTCCTTAGAAAAAATTTACACATTTAAACTTTAATTTAAACTTAATATTATGAAGATAAAAAATGTGATTGTTTGTTTGTAATGAATAAACTCCAGAACTATACTCAACCGATTTCAATAATTCTTTCACCTGTAGAAAGCTACATTATCAACGAGTAACATTAGCTGCATTTTATTTTCAAAAAAAGCCAGGGCGGGTCGCTTATGAGGTATAAAACTTCAGAACCAGCTAGAAGCTCAGTCCAAACTGTACAATAAAACCACTTGAGTATTTTATTGCTCCAATTAATTTACCAGCTAAATTAATCACAAATAAGTGTGTCTAAAATTAATTTAACAGTGATTTGGAATACTTCTGACTACCTCGGCGTCATGTGTGTTGTAACAATGTTCGTCCTCTTTCAGGAACTGAAAATATGGAACGGTTCGCTAAGTTACAGTTACTGGCAGAAACCAGGGGTAGTAAGATTGACAAAAGTGTACATTTTCAATGTTACCAACCCTCAGGGGTTCCTTGAGAACGGGGAGAAAGCGAAACTTGTCGAAGTCGGGCCATTTGTTTATAGGTAAGTCATCTACATACGTATTAAAAAAAAATATGAAATCTATTTGTTTATTTTTTTTTAAATGAAAGGTATTGAAGATCAAATAGCCAGAGAGTTAGCGGATGGAAATGTCAAAAGCTCTCGCATACCTAGGCAAAAATGTGTGAGGAGAATGATGAGATTTGAGGAAGCGAAAGAAGTATGTAAGAACCGCGACGCTTGGCTCTCCGTCCGCATATGTATGTATGTATGTAAAGGTATTGATGCACAGATTTGTCATCAAGCATTGGAAATCACCTAACTCAATCAATCACCCTTCTCAAGTTATACTCAAACGCGATTTCCTCCTGTACTTTTCTTATGTTTTCAAAGCTTTCTTTCTCTGTATCTCCGGTTCTTATTGTGGTACGCGGCTCGTTCGTTCGTTCGTTCGTCTAAAAACACTCGCTGGAGCGAGCTCTCTCTTTTGAGCTTTTGTCCAGAGCTTTTGATTGGTTGAGTTGTAAGGAAGCTGGGTGTGACATTCAACTTGACTTTCAATTTTTGTATTCAACTTAGGTTAGGTTACAATTACTCATCACATAAGAGTATTATTTTTTGGATTATATTATCCACACAATGCTGCGGAGCAGTAAGAGTCCTCTCGTAACTTTTTAAAGTGTTGCTTCGGTGATTAAACAGTCTTAGAAATTGTGCAATGTTAGGTAACACTTTTAATTCCTTTCATAATTTAATCGCAGTGCTGCTCAGGTTATTCACGAACGTCGGAAACTTTCCGTGGCGGAAAGGCCGATCGTCAAAAAGCATAAATTCAATTCGATGGCTTGGATTTGTGAACGCGACTATATATAATATGATATATATATATAAACATAACATAACATAACATAACTTCACGCTGTATCCCCAACGGGGTAGTCAGAGAGGACGGAGCGCCAGGAGTCGCGGTCCCCACACACCTCTTTCGCTTCCTCAAATCTTATCATTCTCCTCACACATTTTCGCCTAGGTATGCGAGTGCTTTTGACATTTTGACATTATATAATATAAATATAATACGATTTTGGATTTGTGAATCGCGTATAGACAAACTCATCGAAAATTTTCCTGTCGGATACGGAAAGTTGAGCTTCCGACGTTTGAATAACCCCGCTGGTGTTTTTTTGCTTTTTCGTATATCATCTATCTGAGCGGCAGCAGAACTCAACTGACTTACGAAGATCAAATAGCCAGAGTCTCAGCAGACAGAAATGTTAAAAACACTCACACACCGCCATTATTGTTTGTCGAATTGATTACTTTGAACTAAAATACTTATGTTTCAATTTGGAACTCCAAAATCAAATAATATTACTATAAATCAGCCATTCCCAAAGTGGGCGATAACGCCCCCTTGTGGGCGCTGCAGGCCTAAAGGGGGGCGGTAAGAGACCCAGATAAAAAATGCGGGCGTTGTGTAGAGGCCTGGGGGGTGATTTGTAATTTCATTTAGCTAGGAGGCATCTTAGACAACGACTGCATGAGCTCTCGACTCAGTAGACAAAATAAGTTTGGGAACCAGTGCTATAAATACTCGTATATCATGATAAAAATGAATGATTAAAGACCGACGAAGAAAATCTACAGAGCGAAAGTTAAGCTACCACTGTACCAGAAGTTAAGAAATACCAACTCTAATTTATACGGATCAAATAGCCTAAGTGTTAGCCGACGAAAATGTCGAAATCACTCACATATCACATCACATAAGTATGTAAGGACCGCGAAGCTTGACGCTTCACTTTCAAAGTCAAAGTCAAAGTCAAATCAATTTATTCAAGTAAACCCAAATGCAAGGTATTTTTGAACGTCAAATCTACTTTGGTTCGGTTCGAAAAGAAAACCTGAATACTGAGAAGAACCGACAAAAAACTCAGTCAGGTATCATTTTTTCACCATCATTGTACAATAGTTATTTAAAAATACAATATCTATAAAGCCAGTAAATGCATACGCAGAGAGGATCACTTCCAGTTTATTGTTGTGTCTTCAATGAAATCGCTAATTTTGTAGTATGCTTTTCCAATCAGTGTGCGTTTAATGACAAGTTTAAATCTGTCTTCCGTTAATTGAGTAATTTCTTCAGGAATTTTATTATAAAAACGAACACAGTTACCCAAAAATGAACCACTTGACTTTTGTAATTTAAATTTAGGAATAACTAGCTGATCACGACCACGAGTTTCCACACCACTAACAACGCCTTTCGTTTGAAATAGATCTAAATTTTTTTTAGTGTAGATTATGTTTTCATAGATGTATAACGAGGGTAAGGTGAGTACATCAATGTCTTTAAAATGATCTCTCAGCGACTCACGTGCGTTCATACTGTAGATGGTACGTATTGCCCTCTTTTGAAAAATAAAGATAGATTTCATATGCGCCGCTGATCCCCACAGTAGCAGACCATAAGACATAAGGCTATGGAAATATGCGAAATACACCAGCCTAGCCGTAGCTACATCTGTCAACTGTCTAATGCGCCTAATAGCATATATTGCCGAACTGAGCTTATTAGATAAAGTCCCGATATGGTCCGCCCACTGTAACTTATCGTCTACTGTTAAACCAAGAAAAATAGCTGATTTCATTAATTCTAATTCTTTCCCATCCAGTTTCAGTCCATTATGAATTTTGGGTACATTGGATAGGGAAAACTTAACACAATTGGTTTTTTGTGCATTCAGTAGTAAATTATTGGCAGCGAACCATCTCGAGACATCCGCCAAGGTCCTATTCTGTCCGCTAATATCTATGTCTTTTCTGTTAACTTTAAATAATAATGATGTGTCATCAGCAAATAATATTATTTCACAAAGGTCTTTAAGCATAAATGGAAAATCATTAATGTAAACCAAAAATAGGAACGGTCCCAAAATTGATCCTTGAGGAACGCCCATCATTAATTTAGAACCGACAGATGTAACCCCATTTACATTCACTTTTTGTTCTCGGTCAGCCAGATATGAAATCACGAGATCGAGAGCTTTATCACGTATTCCATAGTACTTCAGCTTGTAAATTAAAGTTTTGTGACAAACACAATCAAAAGCCTTGGAAAGATCACAAAACACGCCAATGGCATCTCGTGACCCTTCCCAAGCCTCTAGTATATTTTTGACCAAGCTTGCTCCCGCATGTGTTGTTGACCGCCCTCTCGTGAAACCGTACTGTTGACCATGAAAAATCCTGCAAATGTTAAAATGTGCCAGCATTTGGTTGAGCATTATTTTTTCGAATATTTTACTCAACGCTGGCAATATCGACACTGGGCGGTAGTTTGTAGGATCTGACTTACAACCCGATTTAAATATTGGTATAATTTTACTATGCTTCATCAAATCGGGAAACACACCTTGATCGACACATTTATTAAATATATTTACTAAAATCGGTGTTACTATTGGCATTATATTAGCCAGTACATGAACAGATAATCCCCACAAATCTTCACTTTTCTTTTTTTTTAATTCTTTGAAAGTTTTCTCTATCTCAAATGAAAACGTGCACCTGAACTGAAAACTAGGGAACCACTTTCCTATATTTTGGCTTAATAGTGCCCGTGTTGTATGTGCAGAGGATGCTAGACCACTAGTAATGTGTACAGGTGCATTTGAAAAAAATTTAGCAAAACCATCAGCAACCTGTTTTTTATTAGTAGCGATTTTATTATTAATGTATATTGAGAGATCTTCGTTTTTCTTATTTTGTTTCCCTACTTCTGTGTTAATAGTGTTCCATATCGCTTTTACTGTGTTATCTGCCTTACTAATTTTATTGGCGATATGAATTGAATTCGCGTGCTTTGATACCTTTTTAAATATTTTTGAGTAATTGCGGACATAGCTATGAAAGTTTTCATCCGATGTGTATGATTTTTCGTCATACAACTCATAAAGTCTGTCCCTACTTTTTCTAATACCTTTTGTCGCCCAATCAGAGAAATGTAACTTGTTGTCAGTAATTATTTTTTTCTTCTTTGGGCAGTTTTTATTAAATATGTCGGTTAAATTTTTCAAAAAACTCTTATACATGATATTTGGATCGCCAACAGAGGGAACGATGTTTGTTAATTTTGTTACTTCGTTGGTAAAACGTTTTAACTGATTCCCGCCTAATGGTCTAAACTCAATTATTCTTTCTAATTTATTTTTCATGCAATCTATTTTAATTAATTGAGCTTTATGATCTGATCGAATACCACTAATAATTTTGTGCTCTCTAATCCTGCTCTTATTCATAAAAACATTATCAATGCACGTCGCCGAATGGTATGTAACCCTGGTCGGTTCATCAAAAATGTGCACAAGATCAAATGAAAGAAAGAGTGAGATTAGCATCTCCCTTTCCTTAGAGCTATTTCTTATGTCCACATTGAAGTCACCACATGCTATGATTGATTTGTTACATTTGCTAAGCATGGTAAGACTCTCCTCTACAGAAATTAAAAATTGAGAATAATCGGACGAGGGAGGTCTGTAAACACATAAGAATATGTAATGATCCGTCTCCGCACACGACATTTCACATACACGTTCAACCGAGCGAGCAACTATGTCTTTGCGATTTTTTATTTTGAGAGAATTTTTAACCAAAATCATACTACCGCCGCCATCTGTCGACGCTCGATTGAACACACTGGCCATCTTAAAATTATTTACATTAAAAGACATCTTATCAGCCCTCAACCACGTCTCGGTGAGGCACAAGATGTCTATATTATATTTGTCTACTAATAATTCGGTATCTAATATTTTGCCAGAGAAACTATTAATATTTTGGTGTGCTAACATAATAAAATTACAATGTTGTTTCTCTGTTGTCTTATTACTTAATTTAAAAAAATATTATCCGCATTACTATTAGTATTACTACTAAAACTTGCGTCGTCTCTAATTATGTCATTAGTTATAGTACCTATAACTGAGTTAATACATTTAGCTACTAACGTAGCGAGTTTACTTTTTGTTTTTTTAGACAAGTACAAAGTACTTCTTGTCAGTCTAAAACTTTGACTACCCCGTTAGAGATATAGCGTGAGATATGTATGTACCCATGTATCATCTAATCGTAGTATTTCTTCTTAGTTATCTCCTGCGAAAAATAAGTTGAGCAACACATGTTTCGCTTCTGAACGAAAAATTCGGTCAGCTACTTAGCGCCGAATAATATTCGGTAAATGTGAATAATGTATGCGATTCATCATTCACAATTCATCATTACATCATCAGTTATATATTTTTTATTCCATTCATATTTTTTTTTAATTCTCTCTTGAGAGGGAAGGCAAAGGGACCTATGCCCATAACAGCCGACATCTTCATTAATGAAATGATATATTCTTCATATCATTTCATTAAAATGTCGACGTACTCGTAATACATTTTAATGTTTCTAAGTTTCTGGCGAGAAAAATATTGAGGCAGTCGTTCTAGTAGGATCCGCTGAGGCGGACTAAGCCACTAAAAAAATCTTAACATCACACTACTAAATAAGCACTTATTTCTACAATTCCACATAATGCACAACAGCGTAGATACTTGGGACGCAAAACTACGCCAATTTTACATCACAATATCCACTAGAAACAATTCGCGAATAATTAGAATAATCACCCAAACGTTCCCCATAAAATCAGTTTTATTTTTTATATGTGGCCAGTTTAGTTTTTTTATATGTGGCCAGTTTTGCTTAAAACGCCAAAGAAGTATAACTCTTACGTGACTTTTTGGCGGGAACGGGAGAAGTGAGGTTGTCATTTTATTTAGATTTTTTATTTTTTACATTTTTAGGAGTTTTAAAGTACAACAATGATAGTATATTGTGTTTTAAATTTCCGTGTAAGTGGAAGGAATGGAGTAGATCTAAATAAACATGTGTAGCTGAAGTTCTCGCGCTCTTTCAAAAAGTCCTTTGAAACTTCAGTAAAGCTTACTATCACTTTACTGAAGGGGTTTTACTTAAGGAAAAAACGAATTTACTTGTGATTCTACTTATTGATACGTGACATTGGCAAATGCGCTGGTCTACGCGCCATGCTATGAAGAAAGAAAGAAGAAGAACATTGTTTCTTGAAAAAAGGGCGGGAAACTTCGTTTCCCTTACTTTCGACTCATATTACTTGGTCAATGGCTTAATGCAATCTGCGAAGCCAAAACAAAGAGAAAAAAAAAACTTCTTACGTGCGTCCATGAGTACACATACTTTTTGTTATTATTAATTAGAATGTTTTAGTTTTTTTATACTTTATAGTAACTTCTAACATTTATATTATAATTAATAAAATGTCAATAAATGTCGGCTTAAATTTCAAAATAATGTATGTATTGGCAAATAAATAAATAATAATTAAATATTTACATTTATTGAACATTCGTATGATAATTTGTTAACGAAATGTGTTACTTATCTTTTTCATTCAAATAAAGATGTTTTTTAGCAGTTTCGAAATTACATGTCAAATTTGCTGTTTACACTTGACAATGAACGAAGCATTTGCTCTACAAGCGTGTCCATATGAATGAATGAATATGACATATTTTTATTTTAGTGAGTACTAGTAGCAAAAACACTTACAAGATTTACGAGTATTTTGCAAATGATTATTTTATGACCGACTCATTAGCTGACACGAAATACACTGACAGTGCGAGGTTGCCATACTTATGGTACTATTGCTAACTGTTTTACTCGTGGTTACGCTTAATGAGATAGAAAGAGACTGGTATTCGTTTGACACACGGCGCTAAGAGCGGCAACTTAATATGGCTCCCCCCATTATGTTTCTCGGTCCCAGGTTTGATATTTTCAACTCGATACCTATATCAGTTCTGAGATAAAAGGTCATAATTGATCGGACAGACGGACATAGGACAACGAGGAATGTGACTTTTTCTTTTGAGGTATGGAACCCTTATAGTTTCCATCATGTATACATGTCTGTCTGTTTGTGTTCTATGTAACAGGCAATTTATTGTGTCACCTTTGTACCTATTGAGTTCTTTGGTTCAGATGGGTTGCAAAATCAGAAAAGAGACAAAAATAAAATAATTATTTTATTCTTTGTTTATTTTTCAATTTAACTTATACTTGGTTCAATATTACTACAGAACCATAAGTTGTTACACACCTATTCTCGCCCGACATTAACTACCGCTCTGTATTTCATCGTACGTGCAAATAACACCATTGCAAAATAACATCACGCTACCGCGCAAAGGAAACTGGATTGAAATATTTAATGTATGATACTTACGTAGTAATATGTGTAATACTGTGGTTAGATTAGGACATTATAACAGCTGTGTTGGCAGAGACAATGAAATCTTTAAGATAGTCCGGTTATTGCGTAGACTTCGATGTTACTTTGAGGGAATGAAGCCTAACAGTCTTATCTTTTTTTAAATCGCTATCATCTATCTATACATAAACAGGTAAAGACAAAACAGTTCAGTACCTTTTTTAAAACTTATTTTGCTCTCAGACTGAACAGTGAACGAAACTGAACCGTCACGCTCGGGTCCGTGAAGCTGCATCGGACATACTCGACTGCAATCGATGACGAGCGCACTCGTCACAGTCACTTGTATTTATATTTTAAAATTATAATAACATACAAGTTTTCACTTCTATAGTGTGGTCTTCTTCTTCTCTTTTAGATACTGACAATTTGTTTCATATTTATTAGAAACATTTCTGCCATTCTCATGTAAAAACAGGTGTACCTCTAACTTTAAATGTCTGTCTTCTTGCTACTTAGTACTTCCTAAGCACAAACACTCCCCAGTAAAGCGATAGTAGGCTTTACTGGAGTTAAAAAGGACTATTTGGAAGAATGCAAAAGCTTCAATTTCACATATTTATTCAAACTTTCCAATTCTTAACACTTTCTTGTACAGAACTTTAACGCACAATATACTATCACTTTTGTACCTTTAAACTCCAAAAACGTAAAATAATAGAAAATTTAAATAAAATGCGAACTTCACTTCTCCCGATCCCGGCAAAAAGTCCTGTAGTGTGCTCATATGCACACATGGTTTATTTTCCTCTGTTTGTAAACCGATTTTCTTTTTTTTTGTTTAGTAATTGGCGAGATTTAGTGTTATCAATAAAAAAATTAGTAACGGTTATATTAATACGTGAAGCGATAACTTCGGATCCTGTAGTGCGATTCTCTAACGTAAATTAGTCAAATTCACTTCTGAATCCGCGGTGAGATTGTCAACTGTGATTTGGTATTCTCTAAAGTCGACAGAGATACTAGCGCCGCCTCGATGAGTGGCGGCGGCGAGTTGTACTATCGTAAATGAATTTTATTAAGTTTCGCTAAATTTAACAATCCAATCTAAATAAACGAGTTTATTTAATGTAATTAGCTGAGAAGAAGCTAAAATACTCTAAGACAAAATGTCGACTGAGATGTTTACTCTTAAAGCAATCCCCGACAAACTCGCATCTACGATCACTTCACTTCGCTCCTAGAATGTTTGGTTTAGAGAATTTCTTTTGAAGGTCAAGTGAGTTCGAAATCGAAGTGGGGTGAATTGTCGAGCGAGTCTCGCTGATTCTCGCTGAGTCTCGGTGATTCGAGTTTTTACAGAATTGCATGGCTGTAGTATTACGATTCTCACTTAGGAGGGAAGGTAAAGGGCTCTTAGCCCATACAACCGACGTCTTCAGTAATAAATACATGAATTCTTCATATTATTTCATCAAAATGTCGACGTAATACATTTTAGATGTTTCTTGAAGTTTCTGGCGACAAATATATTGGCCCAGTCTTTCTAATAGGATGCGCTGAGGCAGATTAAGCCACTAAAAAAATCTCAACGTCACTCTACTAAATACGCACTTATTTCAACAATTTCACATAACAGCACAACGGCGTAGACACTTGGGACGCAAAACTACGCCAATTTTACGTCACAATATCCAATAGAAATCATTTGCAAATAATTAAAATAGACGCCCAACCGTTCCCAATAAATTCCCGCCAAAAACTCACTTCCGATCCCTTGTTGACAGTATTGCACGCATGGAGTGTGAGATTTGGCATAGTCTTACGTTCATACTGCCAATGTAAAAAAGACTGTCAATGTCAAACTCATAATAGTTTGTGATCATGTATGTATATATACGTAACCTCCTTGGATCAAACAGTCGCACAGAGCAGAGATTGTCGTCAAAGAGTTTATATTATATTTTTACATGTTAATAACAGTCGGAGTAGGTTTTTATGGAAAAACAAATTTGGAAGAGTTGTTTGGAAAATGGTAAAATTCGAGAAAACTGAGTGCTTTTCTTATGGAATTTTCGTATGAACTCGGGGTTATTTTTTTATTAAGTACTTATACTTTACCCATATTATTTACCAAGATTAATAGAATAGTACTTATTTTTAATCGGTTGACTTAACATTTGTTGTCGCTATATTGCATTTCTCAAAACAAAAGTTGATTTGGTTGATCTGTTTCCCGAGGCGTCAAAGATTTCATTTCCTGTTAATTTTTTTAAACCCTAAACTGCAGTGTGGATATGTTCAAACTGTGAACAGGCCACTGTTTGAGATTTTAAATAGCTTTCAATAGTTAAGACCTGCAATATAATTTGTTACAAAGAGTACTATTAATTAACTATTAAAAGTGGAATACGTCAAATATGTCATTGATGCCATCTTGTTTAGGTAAGGTGTTGCCTATGATATGTGCATATAATACTTTTGTACGAAAGAACTAGGCTTTCCTAATATATACCGAAACCATAATTAAAACACTTTTATTTAATATTAAAGTTTCTAAATTATACAAAGACACTAAATTGTACAAAGTGCAGGCCGGAGCTCTATACAATCGTGGAACGTCTCTTTTCTCTGCTAAAAAAGTAGCCTAGATTACTCTCTAAAAAGTCCTCTACCTGTAAATATAAGCCACGTCAAAATCGATTGAGCCGGAGATTAGCCCGGACAAACAAACAGACAGCCAGACAACAGACAGGCAAAAATTTAAAAAAGCGTGTTCGGGTTTTTGTAACATACAAATAAACATGTAGGCTTAGAAATTATTTATTACGAAATCACAGACAGATTTTACACGCATATTTTGTGGCATGGATACCAAAGGTGGATATTCGGCGAATATTAACGTCAGCTAAGAGGGGAGGCTGTCCGGAGCCCCTAAACACCCGCTTATATACGTCCGCACCTGATAGGCTTCAGCTGAAAATAAGCGTCGTAGGCATGTTGTATTCGTATCTAGTATGCATATACGTAGCAATAGAAACATAGGTGCTGAGATGAGGGTTATTTAAGGCGCGTAGTACCGCAAACAGGCCTCATTTTGGTAAAATTTTAGCAATAACCACACAATCAAAGTTGTTAAGAAAAATATATTTAAATCTACATCATACTTGCAATCCATCCGATTAGTACAATATCATTTAAAGTAAATTTTCCTGATAAAAAAAAATCCCAAAGTAACCTCTGAACAGAATTTATGAGAAAAAAAGCTGTTTTCGTCATTAACATATTTTAATAAAATTCGGCAAATAGGTATCTTTTATGAATATTTACACATTGGATTAGTCATATTTTCGATAAATTCAATAGTTTAGAAAAATACATCGTTTATTGTTTTTTCAAAGCCATTTTATTCTGAGCGATGTCGCGTTGTTCCTTCTCTTTCACTCCTATGCGACTGGACAGTGATCGCTGAGGCGCGTTGCTAAATTGGTGGTTGTCACTTGTTTCTCTTGAATTTTGAAATTATAATTGTCTCTTACATTAAAGCTCTTTCATACACCTTTGGTGTGAAATCTTACTCACAAAATTTGTAATAATTGATTATTATTAGTTTTTTTTTGAAGTGGTACTTCTTGCGACACGATTCAAAAATAGATCGAAGTGTATTTTTCAGCGTATAACGGAGTTGCGCGCGCCGATGTAACACGTAATTTATTATTTTTATTTCACTCATTTCGGCCAGTTTTATTTTTTTATATGTGGCCAGTTTTGCTATTTATATGTGGCCAGTATTGCTTAAAAACGTCAAAGAAGTATAACTTCTTACGTGGACTTCTTGGCGGGAACGGGAGAAGTGAGGTTGTCATTTTATTTAGATTTTCCATTTCTTACATTTTTAGGAGTTTTAAAGTACAACAGTGATAGTATATTGTGTTTTAAAGTTCTGTGTAAGTGACAAGAATGGAGGAGATCTAAATAAACATGTGTAGCTGAAGTTTTCGCGCTCTTCCAAGAAGTCCTTTATAACTTCAGTAAAGCCTACTATCACTTTACTGGAGGAGTTTTACGCTAAGAAAAAACTGATTTACTTGTGATTCTACACTATGGATTCTACTTATTAATACATGACATTGGCAAATACGCTAAACTGTGCGCCATGCCATAAAGGAAGAAGAAGAAAAGAAAAAGGGCGGGAAACTTCGTTTCCCTCTTTGACTCATATTTACTTGATCAATGGCTAAATGCAATCTGCGAAGCCAAAACAAAGAGAAAAAAAAAACTTCTTACGTGCGTACAGTATACACACATACTTTTTTTATTTATTAATTTTGTTATAATTTTGTATGTCAAAATATTTTTTATTTTTATAATGCATCTCATTCATCTTTATTTCTCAATCAATGGGTTAGCTACCCAGCGGCAGCACCGAGATTAGGCACCGAATAGCCGACAAAATTCGATATTGCATTTCTTAAATATGCTTCGCTATAAAGTGACACCCGTGTCGATAAATTAAACCGGAAGGTGGGTAAATAATAATTACAGTTTAGGTAATCAATTACAAAGTATGTCTCGACTTACTCATTCAATGTTGCCTCAGCACATCATTATCGCTGCGAAATACTTCTCTTAATCATCGGTTTACGACATGTATACAGAATTCTTTATTGCGTCTTCGTAATTCGTATATACATTAGCAGTGCCAGAATTTGACGGCGATTGAAAGGACACAAATAAAACGGCGAACGTATGGAAGAAAACACCAAAATGGCCAGAATTATCGGATCTTTGGAGTACAAACGATATTCGTATTATCTCTGATTAAATACAGTGCACAAGCGACATCTGAATTAATTACGAATTTTCTTGATCCATATTTTCTCGAATTCGGTCCGGACCCAGTACAGTGCTCAGCACTAAGTTAGCGTGTGTCCAGCTCGCTTTTGACTGGTATTTCCTTCCATAACGGCATTAAAGCTGATATTGCACAGGACTATGAATTCTTTAAAGAATCGCACATTTATCGTGAAATAACCGCACTGGTTAAATTACATATTAGACCTCGCGATTTCTTCACACAGTCGGTATAGTCGCCGACATAATTTATAAAAACTGGTAATCAAGCGCTACGCTTGAGTCATTTTAAATTAATGGACATTATAAAATAGAATTGATTATCAATATAATAAAGTATGTATATAAATCAATGTTAGTCTGTATGTCACAACTCGAATGCCACATAATAGAATGAGCAATTTACATAGCAACTTCGTATTGTAGAGCATTTTGGAGTTTTTTAGCGTTTTAGCACTGAATTATTCGTTACGCTAGAACAGTACATTGAAACAATAATCGTGTTCCTACGCGCTGTCAGAGTGGGGCGCGGCAACTGCCGCTTCGCAGTAAGAGTGAAACAGTGCTATCGTGTCGTCGCTTCAAATGAACAAGACCTGCTCAAGACATTTTAATTTTACGTATAATAAAATAAGATTAATTCATTGAAAATCCCTTTTAGATGTATATTTTGCAGTGTAGTACTGTTTTTTAATAACTTATTAAAAAGTATTGCAAGTGGGGGCTAAAATGGGGTACGTGGTTCACTGCACAAGCGTCGAATTGAAAGTGAGCAAGGAGCCTAGATAAGTCGCTCAATTGCCTATACGGTAGTAGATAGAATGACGAATACCACGTTATCTAGCGTAACGAATTTTGAATTGGTAGTCAAAATTAATTATCTTTATTTCCGTCCCGAGTCTGGGTGTTTATGTAATATGTATTTATTTACGAAAAAGTATATAAGTAGTATATCAGTTGTCTAGTACCCATAACACAAGCGCTGTGCTGCGTACTTTGGGACTAGATGACTCTGTGTGAAATGTCTGAGTATATTATTATTATTAACTTTCTATTAAATGAAACTAAAACTAAAGTCGTGTGAAACGTTGGCAATTTTGACAAGTAATGACTCCAGCAAGGGTATTGATTGTACGAACCGCACGCTTATTACGTAACTTGCAGACAGCATGCGACAGCCAATATCGCGCGATATCTGCTGTCAAAACGAGAATTTGTGTAATGTAATTTGTATAGCGGTGCTAAATCTACTGCAAAAAGTACATTACGGTCATAGAATAATAGATACGCAATCGTCATACATGATACTAATTTTTTATCACAATTAGTCACCGGTCGCGCATTGATCGCGTGTCTGTCGCTGTCTGCAAATTTTTAGGTAATAACCCCGCCGTATGCCAATTGTCTAGGCGCTTATTATCCCCAAGCCGCAGTTGAATGGAAACGAACTAAAGTAGATTTGACGTTCAAAAATACCTTGTAATTCGGTCTACTTGAATAAATTGATTTGACTTTGACTTTGAATACAGAATTGTTTGAAACACTCAATCTAGTACTAACATAGATATCACTGGTCTTTATCGTTATTTTTACCAATTCTAAACGTACCCCGAATCACAAAGGTTCCTTCAAATGATTTCTATGCGCGACTGTACGTCGCACGCGTGCAATCGTCGTAATAATAGAAAATTCAGTGGCACACGCAGTTCGAAAAATATTGCATATGTGTACATGAATTGCTATTTGCTAATCATTCGAAGTCAACATTCCATTTTTAATGAACGTTCTAATTGAACAAACTTAATATGTTTTTACCTTTAAAATTAGAGTTTGTCGATTGACTACTTTGAACTGAAATATTTACGATTTAATTAATAAGTAAATAAGTTTTAAGTTTTGTCATGATAAGAATGAGTAATAAGAAAGACTGACGAAGAAAATATACAGAACAAAAATTAAGCTACCACTGTAGTAAAAGCACAGTACAAGGTAAGCAAACAGTATTCTATCTCGGCAGTGTCCTAGAGATAATTACCTACGGTCGCTCGGTACGTAAACACGCAATAGGGCTACCGACTTGGACTGAATGTTATTCTTGGGTTCCGTATTTGCTAATAGGTACTATATTAAATTATCATATTACCTTTTCATTTTATATTATTGAAAATTTAATAAGTTTTTATTTATATAATTCTACTAGTATTTTATTTTCAAACATCCATACACTGAACATTATGCTCGTAAACTTGATGCCATAATATTTCGTCAGGAAATGCGCGGGAGCGTCTCACACCATTCGACGACAACCGCGGCGCACTCGCGACTGTTGTATGTAGGCTTGCAACGATATATCGGAAAACCGATAATTATCGATATATCGACGACTAAAAATATCTATATTTATCGATATCGACGATACGCTGATATCGATATATATTAATATCGAAAAACTCAATGTATCGTAACGAAATATCGAAACACCCGCCCAAATTTAAATACCCACAAAATCGGGTAAAATATTGTAACTGGCAACACTGACTGTCTAAAAAAAAATTGATTCTGGCTGGCTACCGCGAAGCACAAAAACGAAATTCCCCATCCCTTTCCTGGTACAAAATGCTGGAATTAAATTTTTTTTAATAAATTGATGAAAAAAAAATTGTAATTATTCACATAGGTAAGGTACAAAAAAAATTACATACAAAATAATCGATAAACGTTTCATATAACTAAAACTACATCGGATTTCTATAAGGTTTTAAAAAAGAAGAAATATTGATAAAATATCGATATATCGGCCTATTAGACCGATATATCGATATATCAATATCGACTCAATTTGATATATATCGATATCGATATATCGATATTTTTAAAAACCTTGCATCCCTAATTGTATGCCGATAAATGCCGAGATTTCGAAGCGCGTCGTTTAGGAGCGTTTGTATGAAGATAGAATAGTATAGGCTTACTTGTAATGTGGTAAAAGTCAAGAAATATGAAATACCAACGCTGACTTATGAAGATCAAATAGCCAGAGCGTTCGGAGCTAATGGAAACGTCAAAAGCACTCGTATATATAGGTGAAAGTGTGTGAGGAGATTGCTGAGATTTGAGGAGGCGAAAGAAGTATGTAAGCACCGCAACGCTTGACGCTCCGTCCTCTCTGGCTCCGTTAGGGATGCAGCGTGAAGATATGTATGTATGTATGTATAATTTAATACCCATCATAATGCGATCGGTTGACATTTTTTTTAATTTTACTTTATGTTGTGGTGTAAACGTTGTAATCATATCCAGGGGGCCTAGACAAGTGGCTCTATTATCGTAAAAGTTAGTAGAATATAATGATAAATACCACGTTTTCTAGCATAACGAATTTTAAATTGTTAGTCAAACGTTAGTAACTTTCTATTAAATCAAACGAAAAGTTGTGGCAGTTTTCGAAACGATTGCCAATTGTCTAGGCGCTCTGTAGCCTTACCATGAGTTTACGCCGTCGATACTCGATAGCGACCGCGTCAAAGTTTTGTATGACGATTCTTAGTTCACTATAGTAACCGCTAGGGGCGCTGCCCAATTCTTCATACACAGTTTTACGTTGTCGATAGCGAGTATCGACGTCGTTAACTCATGGTAGAGGCACTGGTCGATCTACTGCGAATTGGCTCAGTACGGATGTAACGATAGATAAGAGTGTATATAGGGTGAGATGTAACCTAAGCAACAGACTAGCTATGTTATGTATTTCGTAATTATAACCATGAAAGTAAATGTACCACCTACATTGGAAACATTTCGGAATCAGCGCGTGACTTATGTGAGATTTTCAAATATTGTCGAATTTTAAATTTGTGGAGCAACTATGAATAATATTTTATTTAGATTCAACATATGTAATAATTGTCCAATTTTAAATTTATAGATTAATTAAGATAACGTTTAATTTAGAAATAACATATTGTTACGTTTGAACGTTGTGATGAAGATAATAAGGTAACATATCGAATGGCGCAGGACACGCAACTTTTAGAGCGTATATCTCGAGACCTAGCTTGTCTCTCTATGACCTAAGAACGCATTGCTAACTTTAAAGTCTACTATCGATTGGCATACGCGAAATTAAGAAACAAAACCAAGTTGTAACTCGAAAATTCCGGAGCGATGACGTGTCATGTACTTATGCAAAAAAAGATGACCGCCTCCTGCCTCATGCGTAACAACGAAATTGGCTACTCTCGGCCGGATACGTAAGGTCGTTGCGTTGGAGCATCTCGTTTAGTTATACATTTAGTACATAATAATAAAAAACAATGCACCCAGATAAGTTTGTCATATTTTTTAAATTAATTTCTTGTATGTAATGATAACTCTGGATTCGAGTAACTATAATTATTTAAGCCTCTAAGAACGTTATGATACGTTCATTTATACACCCATTCCCAAAGTGGGCGATAACGCCCCCTTGTGGGCGCTGCAGGCCTAAAGGGGGCGGTAAGAGACCCAGAAAAAAAATGGGGGCGTTGTGTAGAGGCCTGGGGGGTGATTTGTAATTTCATTTAGCTAGGAGGCATCTTAGACAACGACTGCATGAGCTCTCGACTCAGTAGACAAAATAAGTTTGGGAGCCCCTGCCTTAAGCTAATAAAGTCTTATTGTTCTCCTTACAACTTTCGCCGAGATGTTCTTTTGATATTCCCGGCAAGCGTTAACTAACATTTGATCTTCATAAGTCACTTGGTATTCCTTAGCTTTTGTTACACTTATTTTCACTTTTTAGATTTTCTTCGTCTGTCTTTCATCACTCATTCTTTCTTTGTGCCCGCTTGGGTCAGATCACCGTTTAGTAATTACTTAACTATCGCAGGTGTATAAGCCTAGTTTAAGACTTACTAGGCTATGTAATCCTGTAAATAATAATTAATACTTATTGTGTTTGTTACAGGGAAGATATGGAAAAAGTTAATATAAAGTTCCATGACAACGACACCGTCACGTTTCAACACAAGAAGATTTTGAGATTTGTTCCCGAATTATCTGTAAACAAGGACCTAAAATTGGTTGTACCCAATATTCCATTATTGGTAAGTTATTTATATTCTATAGAGCGAAAGTGAGTTAGCAGAAGCTAAGGAAAACCAAAGAGAGCTGAGCAAAATGATGAGATTTGAGGAGACAAAAGAAGTATGTAAGGACCGCGACGCTTGGCGCGTCGTCCTCTCTAACTACTTCATTAGGGTTAGGGATACAACGCGAGAACGTACTTATGTACCAATCTCATCTCTTTTCTAACTCTAATCTCTAAATAGTATAAAGCAAAGGCGCTGGTATCGTCTGTCTGTTTCTCCGCTAACTTCTTCTAAACCACGAAACGGATTTTGATACGGTATTCACTGTCATTTAGAGATTTTTTCCGGAAGGTTTATATGTATTATACATGCATATTATATTATAGAAAAGGCGAGTATTTCAATGATTAATTGAAATTCTCGGCTTATTACAATTTTGTTTCAAATACAAATACAAAATGGTTTTGAATAAAGGTATTTAAATACAAAATAGGCATTTTCAAAATACTTTCATCAAATACATACATATACATATATCTTCACGCTGTATCCCTAACGGGGTAGTCAGAGAGAAAGATGCGCCAAGCGTCGCGGTCTTTACACACCTCTTTCGCTTCCTCAAACCTCATCATTCTCCTCGCACATTTTCGCCGATGCGAGTGCTTTTGACATTTCCTTCTGCTAATACTCTGGCTATTCGATCTTCATAAGTCAGCCTTGGTCTTCCTTCCTTTTTTTTCCTCTTACCTTCGCTCTGTAGATTTTCTTCGTCGGTCTTTCATCACTCATTCTTTTTATGTGCCCGAACCATCTAGGCATTCCTTTCTTCATTTTTACAATAACACTGTCGTGCAACTCTGTCATACTGCGTATCTCTTCATTGTTTATCCTGTCCGCAAGAGCGACAGCGCACATATGAGAGCTGGCGTCTCCACTGCATTTATCATACTTTCACTCGATTTCGGGCGTATCCAGCCCGAAAAATATCCGTTATAAAAATTATAACGAAGTTAAACTTCGTAACACTTTTTTGTCATTTTCCATTATTTTCTTTTACTCATAAGCTCGAGTGTGACAAAAGACTGCCATAACTATTCCATGCTAAGGCCGCGTTTATTAGTGAGCCCCTTGAATTTTTTAATTTGGTTTTTATTACTGGCTTACGCCAGTCCACGAAATATTTGTCCTATTTTCGGCGGGCCGCGGGTGTTAAAAGGTTGAAAATTTTGAAATGACTAAATATACGACATTAATAATATCGTCAACCATTTGCTGTTATAATTATGAAATTATTACTTTATAGGTACTCTGATCATGATTTCCTGTAATTTCAATTTATTGGTAATTACAGGTAATTGAATTCCTATGTAGCATAGCTATAAATTGATTTTATTATTCAAGTTTTTAATCGACGACAGGGTTAAGTTAATTGGACCTCTGTATACCGAGTTAATGATATAATTATGAAGATAAGTACATAATAATTAAATGTAGAATTACGTCGGTAGACAGCGTTATTGTAAAAATGACGAAAGGAATGGTTTTTTTTTGTTCTGCTTCATCTGACATATAATTTAGTCAAGGACCTTGTTTTCGTTTTGATTCTTTCATACTATTCTTCTTTTATCTGCGCCTTTCGAAATCATACTTCACATCTATTCATCTCTTTCATACTTTGGCCAAACATTTTTGTGTAGGTACCTAAGTTATTCTATATCTTTTTTGTTTTATCTTTATTTCTTTAATAAATCTTATTCTATTACATTGCTTACATTTAGTAAGCAACTTAACTAAATTAGTTAATTAGTAATTAGTGTAAGTTGCTTACATTTTTTATTCCTCTATTTCTATACAATTTTCCTTATGACTATCTATCCTAATACATACTTTTTAATTTTACCTATACCAACCTCACAGTCGAAAGGAATGATTACGAGTAAATGGTTCGGCCACATAGAAAGAATAAGTTGACTAAGAAAATTTACGGAGCGAAAGTCTATGGTAGTAAAAGCAAACGTAGACCAACGCTGACTTATAAAGATCAAATAGCTAGTTAGCTGACGGTAATGTCAAAAGCACTTGAGGCGAAAATGTGCGAGGAAAAGGATGAAATCTGAGGAGGCGACAGAACATGATAAGGACTGTGACGCTTGGCGCTCCGTCCTATCTGACTACCGCGTTAGGGTTACAGCGTAAAGTATATAATATGTGCTTCAAATTTTCAAAGCTAATTTAAATGCAATTTGTAACTTTTTTAACACCACACCATCACTCCCACTTTTTACACATTTTTCGTTGACTTTTAAAATTAATACTGTTTTTCTATTCATTAATAAACGTTGCCAGTATGTTTTCGATTCCAAACAGAATATTTATTTAAGAAATTTCCAAATTCTATTCAAACTTTGTTTTATCCATTCGCTTTTCGTTGTATCCGAGTGAGAATGGTATAAATTGGTATACAGTGTGTGTAATTGGGCCGTTATGAAACAAGAACAAATTAACATGACTAAAGGTCGTCCGGTGGTTGAAATTCGATCGTAAATATAAAATATAAACTTATAAAATATTGTAGATTATGACGTAAGGAGCCTGAAATATCACGAATAGAGACTTCTAAATGAAAGCTTCGACTCTATTCAGGTAGGGAAAAAAACTATTTCCAGTTTTTTTTTATCGAAACAAAAAAAATGTAAAATCGGTTGACAAACAAAGAAGAAGGTACTGTACTGTTTCGTCTTTACTTATACAGGGTTAATTTAAAAATACTAATAACCTCTTAGTGCAAAATTGTCATCATACCTAACAACTTTTGTTCTATGACTTTTTTCAAAACTCAATACGTTCCTCAAAAAATATTTGTTAAGTTTTGGTGTACTGTCTGAAACGTAATTACTCTGTACGTACTTCCAATAGTACAGTCACAGTACAAGTAAGCATACAGTATTCTATCTCTACAGTGTCCTAGAGATAATTACCTACGGTCGTTTGGTACGTAAACACGCAATAGGGCTACTGACTTGGACTGAATGTTTTTCTTGGGTTACTTATTTGATAATAGGTACTATATTAAATTGTCATATTATCTTTTCATTTTATATTATTGCAAATTTAATACGTTTTTATTTATATAATTTTACTAGTATTTTATATGTAGTTACAAAAGTTTGTGAGTTAGTATGGTGGAAATGGACAAAAAAAAATGCATTTTGTGTGCAGTATAATTAAAAATCAGCAATAAATTAACTAGATCATTATGATAATATATTTCGTACAAATTAGCAACAGAGAAATATTTCCGGTTTCGATATAGATGTATTCAAACATCCATCTGAACATTATGCTCGTAAACTTGATTGACATAATATTTAGTCAGTAAATGCGCGGGAGCGTCTCACACCGTCCGACGACAACCGCGGCGCACTCGCGACTGTCGTATGTCGAGAAATGCCGAGATTTCGAGCGCGTCGTTTGGGAGCGTTTGTATGAAGATAGAATACTGTATGCTTACTTGTACTGTGGTACAGTGCAAGCGCACGCCCGCACGGGGCCTCAGCGCCGCGCTGCGCGTATGCCGCTTTAGCGACCGGGTAGAGTAGGTACCATTTCCAGAAACATTTTATGTATTTTTCTTTTTGTACGAAAGAAGAAACTTACGAATTTTTGAAAGTCGTAAAACAAAAGTTATTGGGGATAATGTGTAGTACAAAATACTAAGAGGTTCTTAATATTTGTAAAATAACTCTGTATATAGACACGAACTCTTAGCTGTCACCGACGCGTTTAATTTTGCTAACTCCACTGTTCAAATATGTCATCTAAAAGACAGTTATAAGTAGTAATTAAGCGAAGTTTAATTGATAAATGAAACATTAAAAAAATATTGTTTTTCCAGACAGTAACATCCTTCTCCCCCAACTTGGCTGGCTTCTTGTTCAACCTCCTCGTTTCTGGTTTAGCCTTAACTTACAAAGAACGAGCGAAACCATTCGTCCATGTGACAGCAGAACAGTTGGTCTTTGGGTAAGTACTTGAAAAAAAGTGGTCATGTTAAATTAAAAATAATTCCAAGAGTATTATAAGCCTAAGACTTCCATTAAATTTATCATGTAAACTTTAGCTAAGCTTTTGCATTCTCTAATTTTTTTAAATCTAAATCCAGGAGCACAGTATAAAATCAAAAAAAAAACAAAAAAATTTTTAAAATTTTTTTATTTCAATATCAAATTATTGTATTGTCCATCGATCCTTGATAAGTGTGCAAAGTTTCAGTTTAATCTGACGTTTTGAAGTGGGTGAATATCTCGTTTAAAGATTCCGTTACATACAAACATACAGGTGAAGCTAATAGAAGTTAAAAATTATACAAACAGTCGGCGAACGCCTTCGTTTGTACAAAAACCAACATCACACAAGACACTGCAAGGGTTGTTTCAATTTTATTATGATTTATATAAAATACAACTGTTATTGTATAGACTCAGGTGTTAATTTGCGGAAATCCATTTCATGTGATAAATTCCTAAAATCTTTAGCTATTTCCCGCTCAAACTCCTTAAATACAGTTCAAAGCACCGAATGGTTAGCTGACCGAATCCTATCTCTGGTATATCCTGAGAATGCTTCGTTGAGAAGCGAAACACGTGTCGATTGGTGGTTTTTGGAGTTTGAGCGGAAAATGGCTAAAGATTTTAGGAATTTATCACATGAAATTCAACTGTATTTTTAGTGTTTATTCACATTTAGTTGTTACATTTTTATAATGTGTTATAAAAGGTTAAATAGCCACCGTTAACAGATGTAATAATTACAGGATATGTTTAATTTGTTTTCCATACAAAAAGAAAACATTCAATTAATAGGAAAAACAATGTACAACCCTATCACTACGCCCTATACTCCAAATGTTTGCTAGCGACATAAAAACGCTCATATTAGGGTTGCCTCACCTTTTTTTCTGAACTTCGATACACCAGAATTATCGACTTTTGGCGACATAGAAAGCAAGTTTTCCATTGCCCTAAGTACTTTAATACCTCTTCGTACTTATCCATCCTTTCGAAGTAACTTTGTATACTTATAACACACAAAGTATTTTACAGGACTTTTTGGCGGGAACGGGAGAAGTGAGGTTGTCATTGTATTTAGATTTCTATTTTTTACATTCTTAGGAGTTTTAAAGTACAACAGTGATAGTATATTGTGTTTTAAAGTACTGTGTAAGTGACAAGAATGGAGGAGATCTAAATAAACATGTGTAGCTGAAGTTTTCGCGCTCTTCCAAGTAGACCTTTATAACTTCAGTAAAGCCTACTATCACTTTACTGGAGGAGTTTTACGATATGAAAGAACTAATTTACTTGTGATTCTACATGGATTCTACTTATTCTGTGTCTGTATACTAGTTTATGTTAATGCGTGACATTGGCAAACGCGCTAATCATCTACTGAATTGTTTTCTCGCTTTACTTGACGTTGGCAATGTACTCACGTACGGTGCCATTAAAAAAAAAATAAAAAAAAAAAAAGTACTTTACAATGTCTATACTTATATTATATATAAGTAAGCTTTGTTTGTATGTAATGGATAACCTCAAAAACTACTCAACTGATTTCAAAAATTCTTTCACCTATAGAAAGCTACATTATCAGCGAGTAACATGGGGTGCATTTTATTTTCAAAAAAATTTTTTACACACGTGAAGCCGGGGCGGATTGTTAATTTTATTTGAAACTGTAAATAAGTGTTATAATTTGTATATTGCCAATTCGATTTATTAAAAATGTACGATTTAACCGACCTGCCACATCGGATACCCAATATCCAACCGTAATTAGCTTGTAAATTGTTCCAGCTATAACGACCCCTTGGTGAAGCTGGCTCATTATTTCTATCCGAAAGGAAAAAGACCTAACAGTCAAATGGGGTTACTACTAGCAGTAAGTATATTTTGTCTTTTTAACCGACTTCAAAAAAAGGAGGAGGTTCCCAATTTGTCTGTATGTTTTTTTTTTGTATGTTTGTTACCTCATAACTCCGTCATTTATGAACCGATTTCGAAAATTCTTTTTTCGTTTGATAGGTAATACTTCAGAGCTGGTCTTATTTAAATTTCACCGATATTGGAGCTTGGACTTCGAAGATACACTAAATAACACGACCTGATTATAACCTTTATTTATATTGATGATTCTCTTGTATATCGTTGCGCTCCGGAATTAGAAAGAAGTTAATTGCAGACCTGCCCTAGATATTTATTTAGGTCGAGATCACTCAAAAAGGAGAAATAAATAAAAAATTATTAAAAAAAATTAAACCGCCTTCAAAAAATACACTGAAAAGAATAAAATAACTTTCCTTTACTAATCAAAACTCAAGTACAATTAAAATAACTTTATAAGTACGATACACATACACATATAATTAAATTTGACAGTTATCGAAGTCGGTGCCAAATCAATGTGCAACAACAGAAAGTCTATTAGTTTGGTAGGCTTAGCACCGACTTCAGTAACTGTCAAATTTAATAATATATATAAAACCAGGGTTTCTCACACTCTTGGTTCCACGAACCCTTGTTAAAGTATCCAGATGACAGCGAACCCCACAACTAACTATTTAAATCCTCCAAAGAAAATAATAAAATTGACCGTTAAAAAGAAAATAAGGTTTTTATTTCCATAAAAGGTAATAAATACAGTGCCAAAAATATCTTTTAAATATTAATGTGATGGGTGGGTTTGTTTCTTGTCGCAAATTGAGTCAATTTTAGGAGTAATTTTGGACAATTCTAACCTTAATTCTGACTCGGTATCAAGTCGATTTCTGTATTTCGTTTTTATCATGACCAAGTGTGAAAAGCCACTCACATAAGTCACTCGCGCGCCACCATGTGTGCCGCACGTGCCTGCCAGTCATCAAGCCACCATCACGTAAATACCGTCGAATGGCGAACCCCTAGGGGTTCGCGTACTCCATTTTGAGAAACCCTGCCTTAAACAAACATATTATAATATACTTGATAGATGCCTAAATAATTTTAGTTATGCGAATCCAGAGTTATCATTCTTCAACATAACTACAAGATATTATATTTTTAACGAACACGAAAAAGCTATCCGTATGTATTGCTTTTTATTATTGGGTCCTTACATATGAAATTGGCGTTTTGTACGGGAGGAATATAAAGTCAATTTTTTTTTTGTAAAATATATTTAATTTATCACAATATGCACCGTTGTTATCTATGCACTTTTGCCATCTCATAGGTAGTTCATTGATCCCTTTACTAAAAAAACCATGGGGGCGAGAATCAATAAACTCTTTGAAGGCGGTTTGGACTGCCGCATCGGGGTTGAATTTTTTTCCTTGTAAGAAGTTGTCCAAATTCCGGAAAAAATGGTAATCTGTTGGAGCAAGGTCCGGGGAGTACGGTGGATGTCGTAGACATTCCAATTGTAGCTCATCTAACTTAGTGGTTGTTTGTTGTGCAGTGTGTGGTCTTGCGTTGTCGTGAAGCAGCAGTGGCCTAGAGCGATTGACCAATCTCGGTTGTTTAGCAGCTACTTCTTCCTTCATGGTTTGCAGTTGCTGACAATAGATATCTGCCGTAATCGTTTGGCCAGATTTTAGAAAGCTGTAGTGAACGAGACCGGCGCTAGGCCGCCAAACACTCACAAGTAACTTTTTCTGAGTCAGTTTTCGTTTAGGGCAGGATTTGGCTGGGTCTCCAGGGTTCAGCCATTGCAACGAGCGCTTCCGATTATCGTACAGTATCCACTTTTCATCACAAGTAATGATTCGATTTAAAATCCCTTCATTATTGTGTCGGTTGAGCAAAGTAACACAGTAGTCGACGCGTGTTTGCAAGTTCGATTCACTCAATTCATGAGGTACCCATCGTTCAAGTTTTTTTACTTTCCCGATTTGCTTCAGGTGGATTAATACAGTTTTGTCACTTACCCCGAAGCCTACAGCTATCTCTGAAGTGCTTTATGATGGATCCGCTTCCACAATAGCCTTTAATTCTTCATTTTCCACTTTGGTCTCCGGCCGTCCACGGGGTTGGTTCTGAAGGTCGAAATTTCCAGAACGAAAACGTTGAAACCAAAAACGTACCGTGCTTTCTTTTGAGACACCAGCGCCGTACACATCATTAATCCTTCGAGCTGTTTCTGCAGCACTGGTGCCACGGTAGAACTCGTACTCGTAAATATACCGATATTTCATGTTTTCCATGGTGCGGTAATAAGCGACGCCAAAGAAAAAAACAATGAGGAAAAAAACAAATGAATGACTGTTTTCAAAACTCAAATGTACTCAAATGTACCAGCTAAATGAATTTATAAATTTGAATTTGGAATTCTTAACCAAAGAGGAGATATTTCAGATCAAAGTGGTCAGTACGACAAAACGCTAATTTCATATGTAAGGACCCAATATTATATATTAAATGTATAACTAAACGATATGCTTTCCGCATCTCGCACCCAACGAAATAACCCCACGAATCCGGCCGAGGGTACGAATTTAGTACACACGAAGCGATTCGGCCTTCTTTTCTACATATTCTCTTCTAATGTATTTCGTTCTTCACATTGCGACGGAGCCCTTACAAAGGTCTTACGAAGCCCCAAACCTATATAAAGTACACTGAGAATGGCTAGTGTAGAGTTTATTTATATTTAAAGAAAAATTTTGATTTCCAGAGAAATGGTACGTTGGATGAAGTATCTACAATATATACAGGACTAAAATCCATGGAACGGTTCGGGTATTTGGATAACGTTAATGGAATGGACCATTTGCCTCACTGGAGGGATAGGCCTTGCAATGATATAAGGTAAGGCTAAGAATTAGATTAGATATTCGTCTAATCCGTAGTAGGATTTAAAAACAAGAATTATCTTAATCAGTAGTTCAAAAAGTTATGCGCCATGCCATGAAGAAAGAAAAAAAATAACAGGCAATCGCCATGAAATACCATTTATAATTTAAAACCCATCTCTAGTCACGACGAGCTAGATACGAATAAGTATAAATAAAATATGTTCTCATAAGGACAAAAGTTCTTTCCGTATTCAGGGAATACCATCGTTTACCTTGCAAGCACACTTTGTTTATTGGCAAACATGCGTTGTATGAATAACATTGACTTAATGCAAGATGACTTCTATCGGCGCATAGGGCATTGGCATTAATAATAACATCAAAAAATGTGCCTAACAGCACTTTAAAAATTGTAAAAGTAACTATATACATGTAAAGGAAGTTCTTCGCCCTTTCATTGAATTTAAAATTTCTGCGCATTGTTAGTTTGAAAGTATAAAGGAGTATTCTGTGGGTTGAAGAGAGAGGTTATGTTTCATTAAAAGACTGTACGCAATAAATTTAAAATATCATAGTAGATTAAAAGGAAAATGTGAAATAGTAGCTTTAAATTTGCAATTTTATTTTTATTTCGCATAGTATTAAAAACACGTTATATACATTTTATTTATCGATATAAAAAATATATTAATGCCCTTTTGTATATCATTACAAATACACTAATTTCAATAAAAGAAATAAATTAACAATTCAAAAAACCCGACTGCATGTGAAAGAAAAGATGTAAAAAAGATAAAAAGACGCGTCCAAGTTTTAAGTAAAGTATTTAATTTCAAAAGATATTAAAGTTAAAGAAAAATGTCAAATTTTAAAGTTAAATAAATATTCCTACTCACTACTTATTTTGTAGTATGGTATACTCATTTTGTAATAGTATGGTATACTCATTTTATAATGCCTCAGAAAGTGTCTACTAAAATAAAAATTATCTAGGATTTCAAAACTTCATGCTATTAAATTTTAACATGCTGTCGGAAGCTACACCATTTATTTACCTAAGATAAGAATCATGAAGAAAATACGCGTGTAAGTAGTTAATTATTGAACTGGCCAGAAATACCATATTTGTAGCCTGACATTATAATGTAAGTTAAAGAGAAATAGTATGAAATCTATTAATTTCAGTTTACACTACTTAATAATGAAAAATACTATTTTTTATGCGGAAACTTTTAATTTTAAATCATGTATGATTAAAAAAGTATCGTAGTACCAGCCACGGACGCATATAAAGGGGGTGTTTGCGAGCCAGACCCCCTTCAGCTTACACTAATGTCCCCCGAATAGCTACCTTTTGTATCTGTGCTACAAAATATTCGATTGGATGATAAGTTATCTAATTTCCAATTGACTGCTAGCTGTTATTGGCGTTTAGAAATGTATTTTTATGGCGCAAATTCCCAGGCAAAAACTAGTGTTCGTCTGTGCACTATTGGAGCTCCATATGTGAAATCTATAGCTATTGTAATTACATATTTTTAAAGTTAGAATTATTAATTTTGTTGCTTAATTATTTATTTTCCATCTTATCATCTGTACATAAACGTGTTTTCCTAGACCTGGTATATTTCTTGGTAAATTATTTCATATCCTGTAAGAGTCTCATGAGAGTTTCTTACGCACTTAAAGTACTAGTGTATTTGTTGAACAAATATCATCTGTTTGTCGAAGGCGAAGGCTTTTTTGTACGTAACTCTATAAATATGACCTTCCGTCCGTGTGTCTATGTAATTATATATACATATGTGCGTAGCTAGAAAGTGAAATGAATATTTGACTTATTACCTATAGATTGTGTCATGAACTGACCGTATGATTACAATATCGCCCAGTAACTGCGATTTGAAAAAAAAATTCATAGTGAGAAATTTATATTTATGATCGTTAAATAAGTGTACATAAATATTCACGCTGTATCCCTAACAGGGTAGTCGGAGAGGACCGAGCGCCAAGCGTCGCGGTCTATACATACTTCTCTTGCTTTCTCAAATCTCATCATTCTCCTCACATTCGTCTAGCTATGCGAGTGGCTACTTGATCTTCGTAAGTCAGCCTTAGACTCCCTTGGCTTCTTTTACCACTCGCTTTCACTCTGATTTTCTTCGTTAAATATATGTAATTTTAAGATACTAAGTATATTTACGAATCCACCCAAATATATGGCCGCATATATAAAATTATATTAATGCTATTACAACGATTTACTTGGTGGATTCACAGTTTAATCTCATATAAAAGAGAACTATGTACAACTGACCAAAACTTTAAGCTATAATATATGCGCGGTAAAAGGCAACGCATTGATAAACAATAATTTAATCCAAAATAGACCTGGGGGGTTATTCACAAACGTCGGAAACTTTCCGTAGCGGAAAGGCCGATCGTCGAAAAGCATAAATTCAATCCGAAGGCTTGGATTTGTGAATACGACTATATATAATATGATATATATACATTTATAATATAAATATAATACGATTTGGGATTTGTGAATCGCGTTAAGGCAAAATCATCGAAAAGTTTTCTGTCGAATACGGAAAGTTGAGTTTCCGACGTTTGTGAATAAGCCCGCTGGTCAAAGTGCTTACAATAAATACGAAGAAGTAGTTATTTTCGTTTATTTTAAAAACTACAATTAATTAAAAAAATCCAACTGTCATTTGGAGGAATATGTTTAGATTAAAACTATACAGAAAATTTAGAAACATAAATCGGTCCCGTTACTCCTAAAAATGTAAATCTCTGTTTTAAAAGAGGTTTCTTTGATATTCTTTTTTGTGTTACAAAAGTTAACCAATCGTGTATCGCAACTGTCAAAATATAGTCAATGAAATGAAGAATCAGGTTACCGAATATCATTTTCATACGTTTCGAAGTCACTTAGAAAAATTGAGACCCCTGCTGTCAAAATTTTCAATGCGTCGCCTTAAGCGGATTTCTTAAAAGTACTCCTATGCAGACTTTGGTGTGTTTTGTGACCTGGATTTCGATATCTAAGAAGACTGAGAGTTATATATTTGGATACATACAACTTCAACTCTTCATCTTGAAATCCTTAAACATGGAAATATTATTAGAGAAAAAAATTTCGAAAAAAATTCCAGAAAAACTCTGTTTTGCACAAAGATCCAGTTCCGAAATTCTATAGATTTTTTAAATGATTTTAACTGAAATGTGCAAAAACAAATGTTGAGATTTTTCCGCGCTAAAATACAATCAAATCGCGACTGTATAAATCAACTTTGTTGTTATCGCCATAGGGCACGGAGGTAATGAACGAATTCGGAATGAATTCGGCTGCATAGGCAGACTTTTAATACTTTTACTTTTAGGAAGTGAAGACTAATTAAATATATTCTTTGTCACTGACTTGGCGAATCGTTTATATCTAACACTGTCGAGGGAATCATCATCTTTATTGCCACCACATAAAGAGACGAAAAATGACATTTTTTTGTAAAATGACCAGAAAAAAGTTATAACGACCGAAGAAAATGTGTTCCCAAATTTTTATCTATTTTCGTTAATAACTTCGTTATTTTTGGTTCTACGACTAAAACTTACAGAACCAAAGTTGTAGAGAATTTAATTTGCAACAAAAAATGTTTGTGTGAATTTTCTGTGCGACGAATAGTTTGCCCGATATAGCATAAAAACCATTCGCAGCTCTTTTTACAAGATGGCGGCCGCGGGAGAAGGGTTGCGACTCCACAAACATGGATTTAACTTTACACTAACCCCCTCTTGACATCCAAAAAATTAAATTTTTGCACGCTAAGCCCAAAAACATGTAACATTTTAATGGACTAAAGTCCAAAAATATTGGTTGTTTTGTAGGTACATTAAAGTGAAAAATAATTTTTACAAACTAAAAAATATTCAATAGATATATTATTAAGTATGTACTTCTTTTTATGATTTTTAAACATCGAAGTACTTTCATTGGTTTCATTTAAAACATTCCCGTGTAATTTTATAGTTGAATTCTGTAAATATTTTAGTAATAACTAATTCGATATTTTAATTGAAATAATAAAGGTAGCTATTATAGAATTCAGTTAATGTATTTAGAAGTCAGTGTTGGCAGATGGAAATGTCAAAAGCACTCGCATACCTAGGCGAAAATGCGTAAAGAGAATGATGAGATTTGAGGAAGCGAAAGACGTGCGTAAGGACCGCGGCGCTTGGCGCTCCATCATCTCTGTCTACCCCATTAGGGATACAGCGTGAAATTATGTAAATGTGATTACGTATTATAGAATTTTGGCATTTCACCATACATAATGATGTCGTAACTTTACTGGTCTAATA